>CM022401.1:75651956-78051956 GCA_011833715.1 Carcinoscorpius rotundicauda
GAGATCCCCTCGGTATGGATTCCTGTACATGGTAAAGAGTCCTCCCACAGAGGATTCTGTATTTTCAGTCTACTTTTGCTAGGATCTAAGCATCAATCCATGTGTTTGCCGTTTGTGGCGACACGTTAAGGGGAGGAAATGATCTTGGTGGTTGTTAGGTTCAACCCTAACAGAACAGTTTGGCCTTGAGTTCCCATTGACGAGTGACCTCAGGGTCAATTAGATGGTCCGTTAGGACTAGGATCAAACAAGTATCAATGCTGGACGTTCTCAACAGGTGTTGTTGTGATCGTGTCTAAAGCTGTTGTTTGGTTTTAGTGCTTATGAAATTCTGGTGCTGCTGCAATGTCTTTGTTTGGCATTGTAGTGCGTTTCCTGCTAGGGATCCGTGGTGGGTGGGATCAGTGGACATTATTACAGATCCTTTATATAAAATTAATATGAAATAAAAAAAACAGATCACAGGTAAACAACGACATCTTGAAAATTCTGAACAGCAATATTTAACTTCTTCAATACATTTCGAGAATTGCATTCTAATTTGGATGACGTGGAAACACTAACTGGTTCTTACGATTCTGTGCATCTTTATCCTACATTAAATATTTCTTAAACCTGTTAATACAGTCACCCTTTGGCAGTTTTCTTGTACAGACACGACAGGTTGTGTGATGGACAAGTGCGTAGAAGGGTTACACCGTTTGTCAATCAGTATGATCTCACCTTATCTTTGCCACTCGATAAAGCCTTAGAGACTGTAGCCATTCGTGTTTTCTTGTGGTATACCATCAGTGTTTGTTCTCTCTACCCGTCTCCTGGAAAGACCTATGAGGAATCAAACCTTAATGCTCTCAGTGAACATTTACTATGTCTCTTTTTAATCTTGGGGGACTTTAATGGACATTATCCCTGCTGTGGTGGTACTGATATTGATGGGTGGGATCAGTCTCTAACGCGTATTCTCTTGGATCACAACCGTTCTATCTTCAATTCTGATTCTTATACATATTTTCATGCACCTAGTCAGTCTTTTACTGCCATTAATATCTATATCTGCTCCCAATAACTTTTATCTCATTTCTCTTGGAAATTGACGGTGACAATGATCATTTTCCTATCATTTTGAGAGAGAGTGGCTGTGGTGGAAGCTGGACCAGCCCAAGTGGTCCTCTTTTACTACTCTATAGGAACTTGATCCTGCCGCCGTCTGTAAACCATTAACAAACAGCTGCGTAACAGCAGTAGTTCACTGTTTAGTCTATGAAGCTAGTCAGCCTATTCCTAAAACCTCGATACGTTTTCCACAGTTACCTCTTCTCGCCCGTGGTGAAATCCTGCTTGCCATAAGGCATGGAAGTCTCAAAAATGGGCTCGGGGTAACTTAGTTATCCCAAACGTTTAAAACACATAATTTTCCAGTAGGTCTGAGTGCACTTACGGCACGTAAGATGTCAAAGATATGAAGTATCCAAGGTATCTTCAAACTACATCCGTTTATTTAATTTGACAAGACGTTTCTGGAAGATCTTCCTCTCGCTCAAACAGCATGGATTCTGACTACAGTGCTCCGCTGTGGACCACCTAATTCGGTATCGTAAGTCTTACGATACTATACATGGCATTTTGCGATAGAGACAGTGGGAATCTCGTTAATCCATTCAGCATAAAGATTAATGCCATTACTGGACAACTTCCTTCTGCTATATCAATGGGCTCGATGTTGACTATTTCCACATTTCGTGTCAGTCGTGAAGCATAAGGTTTATTGAACAAAAGCTGCACAATGCCCTTATTTTTAATTGAAATGATATCACCAAATGGTTTTGTCTTTTCTCTCCCTAGAACAATTTGCATACACTTCTGCTTATTACCATTCCCACCTATGACCTTTTTTTGATTCATCTGAAGAAGGTGGACACTTCTGATTAGCAGTACCGTCTTTTACTTGCCAAACATCTTTCAAACCATCCTTCCATTCACATTTATTTTGATGGTTCGAAATCAAATGACTCTGTGTGCTCTGCCCTGTGTTTTTGTAATTCAGTGAATGCACACAGGATCTCCTCTACAGTTTTTGTGTTCACTACCAAATTGTACGTCATTTTTTTGCCCTGAATCACATAAAAGCCATGCAGTACATGAACTATAATGTTGCAATTACTGACTCGCTTAGCTTTCTACTGGTTCATTTATCTTTGTCATTTACTTCTAACCAACATATTTTAGGATATCAGGGTACATCAGTATTTGCGGGAATGAGTTCCATGAGATTGCAGGTAAGTCTGTCTGCTTTGGTGCTATTACTGCTGTGCCTGTCCCATACGTGGACTGTGAACCTATATTCAAGGATGAATTTCACGTCAGTTGGCAGGCGAATTGAAGTAACCAACGTAATAACAGTTTTTTCAGATCAAACCTGCTGTTGTTCTTTAGCTGTCTGGCTTCTAGAAGAATAGGAAGAAGGAGATTGTCCTGACTAGGCTTCACACTAGTCACAGTTCTTAAACTCATCGTTTTTTTAAGTCTAGGACTGATGCACAATGTGTGGTCTGTGTGACACTCAAGTCACAATCGCTCACTTTTTGCTGTCATTCTGTTGCTTGTCGTTACGACTGTGAGCGAAGGCACCATTTTAGATATATATTTACCATAGGTTCACCCTTGACGTTGAACAATGTCATTGAAAAGGGTGATGCTGTTCACCTCAGTTGTGTTTTTAAATTTTTAAGGGACATTGGTCTTTTTTATTTTATTTAAGTTTTTAATTCAAAAATTGGTCTTTGTTTCGTTTTGACGTGATTCCTATTTTCCTATTTTAATAATTTTATTTTAATTTTTACCAGTCGTTCAGCTAAAATAGCCAAGTTGCTTTGCGCTAATAAACGCCAAACATCAACCTTATATAAACCTAGTTCGAAATGAAATGTTAAACTTGAATTGTTTCTTAAATAAAGCCGAATATTATAAAATAATTTAAATTATCTCTAAGGAAAGTAAAACGCATTATAATAAAAATAAATAAATTTGTGGAAAGTATAATCCTATAGATTTTTTTATGTAAACTGTTTTCCTTTTGAAACTTAATCATAATTAATCAAAAACGAGCACCGCATATATCAAAAGAATCTGATATGAAAGAAGACTAAAACGTAGAAACTGAAGACTCAACTGAAGTCCTTATTTGGTAAATTAATCATTTAAACTCCACTTTCATTTTCATATAACATTTCTCTTTGCGAATTAATAAGGTAGAATCGATATTAAACACAGTGCAAAAATTTAAATTTAAAGTTAAATCTAAGTTTGTTTTACTTAAACCCAAGTAAAATTAAAAACAAACATTGTATATTCTAGTCCATTGCATATTTATCTAACTGCGTCAGAAAACACGTTACAGTAGGAAGAACACCTGTAAAACTTCCTTTGCATGAAAGATACGGCAAACACTCTCACATAGTATTAAAACAAACGTTTATACTATTGCCAGATGTCTTTAGAGTGCACAATATTTGATAAATTGATCGTTTAGAGCTTCGACACAAATACAGAAAATATACAAGAGAGCAGGATAACATCATTTCCTTCAAAAAGGCAAGTTGTTTTTTTTCTCCTCAGCTATGATGAAAGTGTGTCGTTAGAAATATGTCGGTAACGCAGCATCTTAAAATAATATAATACCTTTATAATTAAGTGAGATAACAGTTAAAAATCACAAGTTGTATCATATTTCGTTTTTTGTAAAGTCTATTACACGTAGATGTTTCATCACGTGTTTTTGTATTTATTTAAAAACTTCTTAATATAGAGTTGCAAGCATTATAAAAAGACCTCTAAAGATAACTTAAAGTTCTAAATATAAATATTCTGACGTAAGAGCTAACGATTACCTTTTACTGTTTCTTTGAAACTTACTAATTCATGGAATAATTTACATCATGGTATATTCCATGTTAATTATTACGCTCTTTATTTCCGTGTTCCATATGAAATTAAACCCACAGATATTTGGAAATAGTAATGTAAACTGTATTTATGCGTAACATTGACTAAAAGCTGGGTCAGATACGCCTAATATTAAAGTAATAACTTTTAACCTTTAAATTAAAATTGATAAGACAGAACGTGTTCAGTGAAATATTGTAGCTTAAGCTTTGAGACTGGAGATCCGCCACCTAGCACACAGACTACAAGGTGACGTTCGCACCCTTGTGGAAAAAGTATATAGTAATAAAATTACGACTCTCGTGTAAGATTTGTGCAATAAATATGCTGTTTGAAACCTCACCGTATATGTAGCGTTGTTTCATTTATTATTGTAAAATATCACTCAGGATAGTCCCACTTTTCATTCAGCAATAAAAATGTTTCCCAGGTAACAGTAACACGATATTTCTCTGGAAATAAATAGCAACATGTTGTTTCTCTGTGACCAAGAATGTAACAGATTATTTCAGTCTAAATAACACATTAGTTTCTGTAAACCTTAACAAACTGTGTTGTTTCTAAATAAACTATAAACTACTCTGTTATTTCTGTGTTAACCACAAAACATATTGTTTCTCTGTAACCATGGCTTCTTCTTTTTTTGTAATCTCAACGTAAGATATTTCAAAGAAATGAATGAATCACCAACTATTCTGGGTTAGTATTATTTTATAGATACTTTTACAATGTTTCTCTCAAATAATCAAGTTTCGGAGAATTCCCAGAAGCACAGCAGTATGTCTGCAAATTCACACCGGTGGAAACCTGGTTTCGATATGCGTGGTGGGCAGATCACAGATAGCCCATGATGTAGAATTGTACTTAATTCCAACCAATTCAAGGAGTGAAGCTGCACAGGAATATAATAAAAATACATTATTTATATTGTATTCATATTATGTTATTCAGTTATTAAGATCATCATAAATCTCTTCATATCCCGTTTTATGGAATCAAATAATAAAATTCTGTCTTACATGATAAACAAAAACAGAAACTGTTACATTTATGCATGACTTTATCTCGTAAACTGTAACACGATATGCATGCAATGCAAGTTTTGAAACTGATTCTCAGTATTGGTTTTAGTGGTTTAGAAAGCAAGACAATTCTGAAGCCAAATTCAAAATATTTGTTGTAACTAAATGAAATGGTGCAGTTACATCATTCATTCTAATAATTATCGAATTTATTTAAAGTCAACATGAAGAATACACTCAGTAAATACACAGTAAATACATGCACTACGGTTACATATAATTTATTTTATGATGATTTTTTATGTTTCTTTGTAGTTAAGCACAAAGTTGCACAGCGGGCTATCTGTAGTCCGCCCACCACGAGTATTAAAGCTCATTTTCCAGTGGCATTAGTCCGCAGACATTCCATTTTGCCACAAGCGTTTTATAACAATAAATGCACTTTAATAGAAAAATAATTTACGAAGAAATAAATACTCAATAACAAATACAGATTAAATAAAGATAATTCTTTAGCCAAAAATGTCCGTGGGTTTTAGTATAAATATGAACTTGATAAAAGTGGAACAAGGTATGGGCAATATTGTTGTTAAATTGGTCAGTGTATGTAAATCGCACTGAGGCTATACTATAGTTATTCAAAATAACTTTTTCCAACGTTTAGTTTTATAGATTTAATTTTCTCGCTTAACAGAAAACAAAATACTTTTATTTACGTATATAATTTCAAGTAAAACTAGTTCTTCATTTCACATTTGTCCTTGTCTTTATTTGGAGCATATTCTACTGCTACAATAACAATTTGCTTTGCATTTAATTCATGTATATTCAGGATGCACAAATAATTACATTGGTACAGATTGTACGTTCTTTTCAGTTTGAGCAAAACAAACACAACACACTCCACCTGTGAATAGTGCAAACCCTTTTCACATGCTTGCCTTGCACATGTTTGCCTACTTCCATACTCATGTAGAGCAAAACATACAAGACAAACACATTTTTATCATTATAGGGAAGAGGTGAAAAGAAAATACTCTAGCATAAATCCTCTATTTTAGATAATGGTCACAAACCATAGTGTCTCTTCAACAGAATTTACACTATCTTTTCCTGTTTCCATGTAATGCTTTTTATTTCAATCACACTCATTCCTGGGAAAGACAGCGCAGGCAGCCCTCGAGCAGCTTATCGAAAAATTCAAAACAAACAATACTTGGGATGATAAAAATAAGAATATATTTAGCAGAAGTGGTGAACAACGTATGTAATATCAGGAAGGTTAAACATGTCAACATGTCTGAGTTACATTTAAAAATGTGACTAATATTATCTTTTTAGTCATCGTCTTCCTCGCTGGCAGACATGTTTTTTTATCCTCTTCTCACTCAATTGAAGCAACGTAACAAACTAGCACCTGACTAGTTTAGTTAATATGTACATTTTATCAGTGATTAAATATATAATTTTGTTAATTTACTTATGTTCCTTTTTCCTCGTTCATTTTTTTTCAGAACATTTCCAGAACCTGCATGTGGTGGTTACTTGAACTTATAAAGGCACCCTAATGCCACAGAGTAAAGTTATGAAATTATATATTGATGATGTGACCAAAGAATATGTTTATTGTTGAAATTATTTGGAATGTGTTGCTTCTTCCATTAAATTTTCTGATGCGGTTTAGATTATAACAAACAGTGCATGTAGCCTTAATTGGAGAATACGGACGCGAATAGGAAAGAAACTTTCTTATCAAAAGCTAAAAAAAATGAGCAATACATCCTTGTTTTCAATCCATTACATGAACTATGAGGTAGGTAAACGGCTATTGAAACTCTAACAGCCACTCTGCAACCTTTCATTTGAGAATCATATACTGAGAAAAATGTATCATTGCAATGATAAGTAATCTCAAAATTCATAGATATACTGAAGTGTATGTTTCAAAGCAAATATGGTATGAATTACCGATAGTTTAGGGGAATTACAAGATTCGAATGGTAGAAAAAGTTCTCATGAATTGCATAGAAACCATCACATGCAGCACCCTAACCCAGTACTAGGTATTTATAGCTGTCAAAAATTTTCATGGCTTGTACAGCATATAGCACCATTTTAAGAATGTATCAAGTTGTCAAATTTCACACAATTTCCAACGCATATATTTAAATCATTAAAATAATTCTTCCAGCGCCGACTAAGGGACGAGCATGATCTATGGTTAGGGCGCTCGGCTGCGATCGAAGTTGAAGGTTCGTGTCTCGACAACACTAAACACGATCTGTACTTTTTGCTTTGCGTTCATTTTAAGTCAGTATAATCTTTCAGTTCCAAGAACTACTGTCTAGCTGCCTTTCCTAAAGTTAATACCTCAAGATTAGAAATGAAAACACATGAAACTTATTGGTATCTCAGTGTTATGCTTGAGTATCATATACACTCCCGTTCAGATAGAAAAATCAAACAGACAAAAGTACTAGTACCAAAAACCACCTGAAAATGAAAGTTAAACATGTTTAAGTCTTGTACAATGTTTTCACGTTGTAATTGCGGAGCCTTTGTTGCACAATTTTGTCTTTGAATACTTCTTTCCTAAACTTTATTCAGCAGAACACTTAAATAAATCAATATACACGATTTTATATTTGTTTTTCTTACACCACAATTTATCCGTTAATTACCATTTCGATTGCTTTATTTCGTACAGGTGGAAGAGAAACTATCTTGAAGTGGTCATACGACTACAAATAACAAAAATGTTTACCAAACGTTTGAATAAACGAAGTTCCAAAACTGGTAGCACCAGTGGGTTCAAACAAGATGAAGATAGTTTATCCAAAGATGTTCTGTCTGACGAAGACGAAAGTTTCCAGATGATTCTTGACAAAGAAAAAAAATATTTTGAGTTAAGATTTGTATTTTTGTATAAAGGTTTATTATTTACTATATTAGCTAGTCTCTGCATTTCTACAGGATTTCTTATTGTAAAGCATTTGAAAAATGTAAGATCTTCAAAAGTGCTTTGGGTTAATTCTATTTTTATAACAATATATAGTATTCCACTTCTGGTTTATAAAAAATCGCATCCTCTTGGGCTACGTTCTACAAGGAAAATGATACTAATTCGAAGCGTTCTTAGTGTACTGTTAGTGTATACGAGATACTATGCATTCCACTCTCTACCCATTGCCGAAGCTACTGTAATCATCTTCAGTTATCCAGTTATTGTAGCTGTTTTCTCAAGAATAATTTTGAAAGAGCCTCTTGGATTTCTGCAGATTACATCCGCAGTACTAATTATTGTCGGAGTTGCATTAGTATCAAAGTTTCCCTTAGAACTAAAGATGAGTGGCAAATTATCAAGTTTTACTTTATCAGATCGAATTTTTGGAGTTTCTTTAGCCTTCTGTTCTACAATATTTAGCGCCCTAAAAATTATTTGTACTCGCTTGCTGATGACACTCAGATTTCCGTGATATTGTTTAACTTTGGATGGGTTGGAATAATTATGAGCTTATTCATTATGTTATCAGAGGGAGAGCTTCCAGTCATACCGTGTGGAGAGCCATCATTGTTAATTGTATTCTGTTCCTTGATCGAGATAGCTGGAATGTCTTTACTCTATAAAGGGCTACAACTAGAACAAGCTGCTATAGTTTCTATTGTTCGAGCAGCCTCTCACATTACTTTTCTTTTCTGATGGCAATTGTTTTTTTTTCAGAGAAATTCCAGACATTTGGAGCATCTCATGTGTATCAGTAGTTATTTTATGTGTGATACTTAGCAATTTAAACAAATACTTCATGTCTCTAATGCACCAATAAGAAGAAGGCTATCCTGCTTAATGTAATTCAAGGGTAGTTTGACTCATTGGTGTCTTTTTATCAGAATTAAATAGTTCATTTCTTATTAGAAAATACCGCTCAGTCACTTTGGTTTGGTACAGATGTTATTGGTTAACTCTCAATAAAAATATACTTTAAAAAAGGCTGATGTTTGGTGTCCGCAGAGTAAATTAATCTACACACAGTTGTCCTGGAAAAACTATTTTATCTATTAATTGGTATAAAATTTCATAGATCTCACAAACAAAATTAAGGACTTCTTTGTATTTTTTAGCAATATACCAATTATTATCTATCTTTTTAAGTGTTCCGATGAGTCAATATTATAAAATATATTGTATTGGGAGGAGAGGTAAGAATACTGAGTTATGACAATAATTATTACTATTATCCATTTGATGTTTAGTATGTCTCAATGAATTTGATGTCTGTAGGGTTATTTCATTTGTATATCTTTTACATATATTTCGTTCAAAGGGCTCATTGACTTTATATTTTGAGCATCATGTTCGATCATTATGTCCAGTATCTTATTATGTATTTATCGGACCAACTATAATTTTTAACTGTGGTTGAAAAAGGAGTAATGATGTATCTTATGTGAGAGTGAAAAAGTAAAATACACGTGTCATCGTAAACAACAAGTCTCCAACGTTTATTTTTTTCAGATTGAAATATTGTTATTTGGACTCATAAGTAAATAACTGTTGTCTGTTTTTAACATACTTTTACTTTTTAAAGAGTCAATGTAATAATATATCGTATAAGTCTAGAAATTTTTAACTTATCATACTATGTAATACTTTGGGTTTTAAATGCGTCTATTATTTTGTTTGTTTGATTTGAAATTTCGCACAAAGCTACTCGAGGGCTATCTGTGCTAGCCGCCTCTACTTTAGCAATGGAAAACTAGAGGGAAGACAGCTAGTGATAACCACCCACCGCCAACTCTTGAACTACTTTTTTACCAACGAATAGTGGAATGGACCGTCAACTTATAACACCCCCACGGCTGGGAGGGCGAGCATGTTTGACTCGATCGGAATGTGAACCCGTATCCCTTAGATTACGAGTCGCACGCCTTAACTCGCTTGGCCATGCCGGGCCTCATCTATTATTACATTTTTAATACGGTTTCAAATTTTTTTGTGATATGTTGTTTTTAACTTCTTTCACAAATGGTTTGTTCTGTGGATTATGTTTTATTTTCCGAGATACACTTGCCACTTCATGTTCTGTGATTTAACGACATTTTAGTCTTTCTTTTGTACTATCTTTTAAATCATGATTTTGCACTAATATGTTTATTACGTGTGCAACAGGTTAGCTGTACCTATTTTAATGTGTATCTGTATTTCATTGTATAAGCGAAATTTGTTGAATTTCAATGCTTGTGTTGTGTGTTAAGTTTGCTTTATTCAAAGAATGTCTCATTTACTTTCTTGATATATAGCATATTATCAGTGTTTCTTGTTGAAATTAAATTACTATCTATTCTCTTTCATATGTTTACCTACATTGTAATCCTGCCTTTGATATTCCTTTTCCAAACCGATCTCGAAATGATCCTTTCCTGATAAACTTGCACATGTTACATGTTCCCACATTTCAGAATATGCATATGTTCCTGTCTTTTATGTTCCTTTCCCTGATAACCTTGCACATGTTACATGTTCCCATATTTCAGAATATACATTCGTTCCTGTCTATTATATTCCTTTTCCACATCGATCTCGAACTGTTCCTTCTCCTCACAACCTTGCATATGTTACATGTTCCCATATTTCAGAACATACATATTTTTCATTGTGAGTCTTGTAGCTTTACCCTTTCAACTATCTTAGAACGATAGACACAATAGCTTCTTACTACAAACATTTTCTAATTCTATAAATTCCTGTTTGTCTAAGAGACTGATTAAAGTGTCGCTGCTTTCTCGTACTATTTCAATTTTAATTGATGTTACCTAACATCTAACTTCATAAGAGATGATGTAGTTTGCTTCTTAAAATTTCTTTTTTTACAATTTCCATGTAAGCTCTAATGATGGCTAATTTCTGAACACTGGAGCAACTTATTGGAAACATTTGACGCAACACGTGGTGTTTGAGATTTCTGAGTACCATTATGTATCCTTATATTCTATTAGGTGTGTAAGGTGGGTGGAAAAGAGATACCACCGTAATCTCATCCCAAATTTCACTAGAGGGCGCTGTAATATGACTACAGTAGCTTTTTTACAATATAAGTTAACGAATTTTCGATTCAGTTCTGCCAAATAGTTCCTCTTAGGATTACCACCCGAAGACTTTGCTGGTCGTATCAAGCTTGCAACGTTCAGTATGTCGAGATAACACTTACAATATGCACATTGTGGACATTAGCATTGTTATCCTGAAACATAAAGTTATTTTCAGACATGGCCCTAGCATATGGTACAATTATCGTGTCTATATAATGCTTATAAGAAGCACCATTAACTTTTCCCTGGAGAAAATGAAAAACAGATTTTCTGCCATGATTCACTGCACCATCTCGTGATAACGAACGTGAATACTACCGTCAACTTTAAGATGCCACAAATTAATCTAATCTGAAAAGATAGCATGTTGCCAGCTTATTGGCTCTAAGCTGATATGCTGTCTTCCTCAAATAACACAATGTTAGTGTTAAACTCTTGTTAATATCGGTTTTACGACTAGCCTTCTTGTAAAATAACCTTGTTTGGTTAGTTTTCTATTCATTCTTTTTTTGAAAAGCCTGTTTATGTCATTCCTCTCGTAAAGTGTTACAGTACTTTTTTTAACCTTGATGTGTTAGCCTGATTAAAATATAGTCCTCTTGGGTTGTAATTTTTCGGTGTCCGCCACGAAACTTTTCTGAAAAAGCCATTTATCTGTTCTGGTGTTTAAGGATTCTCGATGCAAACCATAAGGGAAACTCTATTGTTCTGTGAATGTCAATTTATTTGATACTATTTCTGGACAATCAAACAATTAAATCTCTTTAGATTTTAGCATGTAAAGGGGCATACTCTACACTAAACACTGAGAAATTGTCTGAACAAAGCTTTGATCTTTACCGAAAAAGGTTATACCAAAAGTTAACCCTTTTATAAAGAACTGATGTTTATGTGTATTTTGTCAAACAAATGCTCAAAACAACTTATGAAGATCAAAATAAGAACTTGTACATATTTGATTAATCATACACTTCCTTTTCTGTTAAAACTTGGGCATTTACTCCATAATTACGTCATTCTTACAGGCAAAAACATTAATACAGAACAGTATGCAAACATTTTAGTCACGTCTTTAAAAGCTTGGAATTTCTAGAAGAACTTATGATTTGTAAATAGTTGTTACATGCAGTATTTGAAAGTTTATATAATTTAAAATACTTAAAAACTTAAGAAAATACATTAACGAAACTTGTAAATTATGCAAGAAAAATTATCAAATAGTCGCAAAACAAAATATTAATGACAAAAGTTCATTTTTCAAATTATTGTATGTTAGTACCTTATATATATAACATCAAACGACAGTAGTATTTTCTGTTCAAACACAAATCTGTTTGTTAATAAACCTATAATCTCTTTCCACTTCTCAGGATATCATTTTCATTGATGGATAAGTGCCTATACCGAAGTAATTCCTAAGTTCATACCTTGCTTTTGCAAAAGCAGAAGTTGCCATGGTCTCCAACATGCTGTCCAAATTTATGACATTTACATGTTGCAAGACAGGGCAATTACAAAGCTGCACTCTTGCTATATTATGTTCCATTGTGTTATCATTTCTCAGTTCTCACTAGCCACTTTACTGAAACATAATTCACTCTGACATTGAACTTAAAGCTATACAAGAAGTGGAAATATTGTAAATACTTCCTTATTCATAATATAGTATCAAACTTTGAATTACAATTTATAATTAACATTTATGCTCTATTTAATCCCGCAAATAAGGTAACACTGCTTATTGTCACTGGTACTGGTGTCTAACAGGAATAGGCTAACACTGGAGCATCCACTAAAGGAATACTTCATCACATTATTTGCTTCATCCAAAACGTGTCTAACTTTTTGTAAAGGCAAACAGTGGCACTTCTACACTGTAGGAGACGGCCATAAATCATTGACATATGACTGTAAACTGTGGATTTCGTGCATGGTCTAGGTGGAGAACAGTCTCTTAAAGAAACTGTCTTGGTTGGGTTCGTAATACCTCCATATCTCACTAGAATATGATTAAGAAACTCTGTTAATGTAGATGACTTCTTTCGAGGCTTCAATTTCAATCCATCTATATTTACTTGCTAGAATAGCATCTTCAGATTCTTAACCTAACAGGCTCAGAAATGCGACCAAACGTGAGAACATTGTTAATGTAGAATAGTTATTACTTCCATTTCGTTCCTTTCAGAATAAGTACTTGTATTCTCTAAATGGTCGATACATTACACAAAGTGAAGTTTATGATGCAGAATTCATCAAACTATGTCATGAGTTTAAAACAAATGTAACGCAGTTTTCATCCTCTGGCACTCTAGCATAAGTTGTTAGTATTCAGATTTAAGATTCACAGTATTGAAAAAGAAAGGCTGAGTAACGAATCCATACGTTCATCTGTTTGTCGTAAAAACAAAGGACATCAAGAAACCTTTTTGTATCTTTCTTATTCCTAACAAAATCGCTTTTCGGTAGCTGTATGAAGCTTTACTTCCACTCCTACATGGCCAGGTGGTTAAGGCACTCGAATTGTAATCGAAGGGTCCCAGGTTCGAATCTCCGTTACACAAAAACATGCTTGCCCTATCAGCCGTGTGGGCATATAACGTGAGGGTCAATCCCACTATTCGTTGGAAAGTGAGTAGCCTGAGAGTTGGCGGTAAATTGTTGAATTAGGGACGGCTAGCACAGATAGCTTTGTGCGAAATTCAAAAACAAACAAACACTTCTATCTAAAATATTACACTGAAATTCTGAACCACTGAACAAACTGACTCATTGCTTTTCTGATTCCCGTTGTTGTATTGCAGCCTAGCTTTTATGTATTCTTCAAAACTTATCGTTCACATTCAGAAACATTTTTAAATATTCTGAAACTCATCTTGTGAGCTTACTAGCAAATGTTTAACTTTAAACAATTAAAATAGAGCTCATATTGACACTGTATATCATGATTAGTTGTGATAGCGATTCGAACCCCCGAATCTCGTATTACGAGTCGAACGCCTTAACACATTTGGCCATGCCGGGCCCCTGAACACTGACAGATCTCTGAGTCCTCAAAACAAATGTATTCTGGTAGGTTCTGTATAGGAGTGTCTTCATGAGCAGAACCAATACTAATGAAAAATAATACGCAGGTTTTGACCATCGCTTAACTAGAGGTTTGAAGACAACCAGAGTAAACGTGATTAATATCAACCAGATGAAAGAAGTCACACAGAATAAAACAATCTTGTTTTTTACACTTACACTCATTTGGAGAATAAATACGAAAGACATTAAGTGAACAAAAATCTGGGAGAAGATAAAACCGACCACATGTCAATCTTGATTCTTTCTAAATTGGAACGAATATTTTTTTTTTAAATAATCGATATTGTTTTCATAATTCACTTATATTTGCACATAACTAATCCCGAATGGAGTAACAATAACCTGGAAGTATCTTTGATTCATGTAACAATTGTATACATATATAATCTGAAGGTGGTGTTGAGTTCAATAAAACTATTTTTAGAAACAGCATCTAACATCCTTCAACGATTCGCATCATGGAATGTAACAATTGCAGTTAAATCTTTACTATGTCCAAATCAGATTAAGCAGCTTCTGAACTAGATAAGTAGTAAAATTTAAGAAATATTGTGGTTGTGCTATAGGTCTACTATATTGTAATGGGATATGCAATATCTGCAGAGCATGATCCTTTTTCAGTGCACATTAAAATAGTCTTTAGATACCTAATTAGACCTGTAATGTTTCACCTAGATGCATATACTAAGTACAGAATAGTAATAACCAAACATGAAATGAAAGCTTAATTGTTTCAAAGTAGTACAGAATAATGTCACTTCAAACCGATTCCTAACGAAACGAATTGTACAAACAGCTCTGAAAATCAGTGATCTCTCAAATTCTCTTTGTAATGAAGTTCTCAATGAGAATGAAACTGAGCACGTGAGTGAATATTGTGTGCATAAAAAACACTACCCAAACTCACACATTTATGAATTATTTGTTTGTTTCAAGCTAAACACAAAACTACCACAATAGGCTATCTGTGCTCTGCCCGCCCCGAGTATCGAAATCCGGTTTCTAGCGTTGTATATCTGCAGACACTCCGCTGTGCTACTGGAGAGTCACATTCGGTTACAAAAACTCCTTTCATGTAATACATTACAAATATTAAAAATACTTGGAAATAACATTGTAATACATACATAATAGCTGTTAGCTAACACGCTATTAAATTATATTTTTGAAACGGAATAATTACAGAAAGCGAAACTCGACTTTTAATGCCAACATTGGGCAAGACGACAAAGTAAGATACAGGTAAAGGCGATGTTATGTAAATGTTTTGTAAACGACAACATGTCGTGTTGTGTGGATTTCCATATCTATTATTTATATTTCCATATTTATATTATTGTTTTAAAGTTTAAACCGATAAAATATGTTGTTATTAATTTAAAATAGCATTTAGAAATTTCTAGAATTAGGTAGATTAAACATATGACTATTAATGGAAATTTTTGGCGGCCTAGCGACTATACGACAAGTTTCGTGCAAAAACAGACATGCGCATATTACTCTATGGAAGTTCCGGCGAAATTTCGAGAAAAGTAGGTCTACTAGTATAAAAAGACAGTGACGCGAGGAGAGGGAGGAAAAAGACTCAGTCATTAGTTTATATTTAATTCAAGAAATAGTGTCTTTGTTCGAGAAGTTTCCAACATTCGCTGTGTGATTATTCAACTTAAATTTGTGATTTTGTTTCGTCAATCTTTGCGATTCATTTGAATTACTGGTTGTGCTGAGGGTCAGCACGTACGCGACTGTTTAAAAGAAACTGAGGCAAATTGGAAAACAACAAATTTGAAACTTCATCAAATTTATCGAACTGTGAATTGTTTCTGGACTTTCACTCTAAATTATTATATTGGACACAGGCCAGTACCATTTTGTATTGTAATTAACTTTGAAGGTTGAAACCAGAAGTATTTTGTGTTGTAATTATTTTGAATGTTGAAACTGAATATCTGTCATTATTAATATATAATTTACGTTATATCTGTTACATATATAATAGTTTAGTGTAATAAATTATACAAGCTGTTATCTGTGTCTTTCTGTTCAGTTCATAAAACATAAAAAACGTAACAGGCGAACACAACAAACATTAATTTCATATAAAAATACTGTTACACACTAAAAAAATAGTATACACAAAAATTACAGTTACTAACATCTCTCAAAGTAAACATATAACATATAGAACACAATCTTAATGAATTTGGTTAATTCGAAAAACTGTAAGAAACCATTTAAAAAATTCAATATCAACTGCACCTTAAACCCAATTTGTATCATAACTTAGTATATCTTTTATTAACTGTGTTAACTCAGCAAAATTATAGTATTTTATACTATCTTGGACCAGACAGAAACCAAACTCATGACAAAAGAATATTTTATCATAATAAAACATGAAATTACGATATGTTGATATAATCTCACTGTATTTACATTATAACTGGCAATAACAGCTCTTTCACAAAGATATTCTGAACAATAAAAAGTGTTTCACAAAATCATCAACAATATTTACCTTTACTGAGCCATAAAAGTACAGCCATACAATTTCTTTACCATAATTACACACAGAATCAACAAAAAGATACAAATATCAATGCTCTTTCACTGAAATCACACATAAATAACATCAATACCCCTCTTTTTGAAAAAAAATTATTAAAAGTAGTTTATACTTTGAATACGTCGAAAGTTGTTGTTGTTGTTTTTGAACTAAGCACAAAGCTACACAATGGGCTATCTGTGCTCTGCCTACCACAGGTATCGAAACCCGGATTTTAGCGTGTAAGTCCGCAGACATACCGCTGAGCCACTGGGAGGCACGTTGAAAGATACATAATAAATCAGTCAAGCGTAATGAACAAAACACTTGTGAATGAAAATATGTAATATAGAAATAAGTTATATCTTATGTACTCACAAATAATTATCACACGTTCTTAGATTCATTGAATATGATAAGTAGAGTAATAGTCTTAACTGAACTTGCAAATGTTTTGTTATTCTCCTACAAGAAGCAGGCCCGGCATGGCCAAGTGGGTTAAAGCATTCAAATCGTTATCTGAAGGTCGTGGGATCGAATCCTGGTCACACTAAACATGCTCGCCCTTTCATCCACGGGTACGTTATAATGTGACGGTCAATCTCACTATTCGGTGGTTAAAAGAGATGTTTAAGAGTTGGGGGTGGGTGGTGATGACTAGCTGTCTTCCCTATAGTCTTACACTGCTAAATTAGGGACGGCTAGCACAGATAGACCTTGAGTAGCTTTGTGCGAAATTCCAAAAACAATCCTACAAAGGAGAGTAAGCTCTACGATATGATTTATACCGAGGTAGTTAAGATACAGAAAGACATTTCTAATACTACTAATTTTACACATTTGAATGTCAGGAATAAATTAAACTTTTTTTTATTGAGATTATCGAGTTTGGTGTTTCGGAATAGCCATCAATGTGTTAAGGAGATTTGTTGTCACCTTGACCAAATTTTATTATAATAGGACTAGTTAACCCATTTGACGTTAGAGGTCAAAACCTTCTTTAAACTATCTAATTTTCCTGCCAAGACTTTATAAATAACACACTTAAATGAAATGAACAATGAAAAGTAGGCTGTTGTTTGTCTAAGAGAAGTGACACATCGGGCTACCTGATTTGTTCACCATCGGGAATCGAATCCTGAATTTTAGCACAGTACGTTTCGAAACTTATCATTTACCTACCGTATCGTTATAGAGTGTGTAGACTCATTGGTTGAAAGGAGTACCCCGAACATGTGCGCTTTTTATCTTGTCTATTTTCATAACCCTTTTCAGTTTTATAAAAAATACTATCAAATTAGTTTTGTTCATTTGTATGTTTCAATGCTTATAAAAATAGGTTCGTATTATCCAACTCAAGAAAAATGAAATATTGTACTGATAAAATAAATATTATGTTTTGTAGCATTCGTGTAGCGTAATAGAAAATGTATGACTACATTGTCTAATGGTTACAATAAACGTGTTTTATTTTTTAATGAATTGTACTACAGGAGATACTGTGAACAATGGAGCAAATCTTGCGAAATAACATACGATCCTTCAAGTATGAAGTGCATGAACAACTAATAAGATACCAGATTTCTACGTGAGCTGTAAGAAATATGCAGTTTTAAATTTTAAATGTTTTGAATATGTATATATAGATACATACATGATCTGAAAAAACGTGTCTAGTCATGCATACTATTAGAAGAAAAGATGCTCATAATTCCAAAGGAACTGAACATGTGCTGTTCAAAAAATATTATTTTCATGTAAAGATAAAGAAACTTCACCGAAACAACACTTTAGATAAATAATTAAGATTCTGTGGTATTTTTTTTCTAAACCAATTTTAGTGTCAGAGCTTATACATAAATTTTTAACGTGTGAAAAACTAAACCAAATAAAATCACTTGAAAATAGCGAATATTTTTCAGGTTGAAATAAAATATGTGAAGGGATACGAAAAGATCTTGTACATTAAATACAAAAACGTTTTACTCACTGGCTCATCCAAGGAAAGTTACACTAATCATTTCCTCAAGCTGCCACATATAATACAAGAAATAAATATTATTATACATGAAATACTCAAAATATTTGAACATTATTTCAAGAAAAACATTTGTTTTTTCAGCACAAAAGTAAAGTAACCTGATAATCTGTTCAAGCAATGTAAACTATCCCCACTTGTTCAGCTTGTAATCCTTCACAGAATATTTAAAATACATCTATTTCAATCAAGGAACTAAATATAATTAACAAAGATGATTCTTCTGAGAATACAGTAATTGAACTTACAGGGAGTACCAATAAATATAATAATCTGACTGTACAAATGATTAAGCTCACAATAATACAAGTTCAAACATTACTGAAATTATAAGTCAACCAAAACCTTACGCAGCAAAAAAACGACGCCATGAAGGATAAGACGATGCACATTAAAATTCTTATGAGTAAATTCTATAGTATATAGAAAAAGAATAAAGGGTGTGAGCCAGTGTGTGTTTTTTCAGTATCAGAGATAAAATCAGGGGTTCGATTTCTCGCCGCAGACAGAGCGTAGATACCCCATTGTGTTGCTTTACACTAAAATAAAATCAACAACAAAAAACTGCACAATCTATATTATGACAAATGACAACGACGATATTTATCGATAAACATTACATTTCTGTTGTAATAGTAATTATAGATTGTAATTTTAACATCTAGTATTAAAATATAAATATGTTTTTGACAGACTGCATAGTAACTCATTTTAAATTAGCACTGTGTGTGTTTTTTATAGCACAGCCACAACCGGCTATCTGGTGGGATAGAGGGGAATCAGGCTCCTGGTTTTACTATAAACTTACTGCTGTACTAGCGGGGGGTAAATTAGCACTCACGAAGGATTATCTTTTGTAACTTCTCAAATGATGTGCTTTGGAATTTTATTTTTCTATTCAAACCGACATGCCAGTAACTATTAAGTGCATAAAACGAGTGTTTCTTTGAAAATGTACTTTAAATCCGAATAAGTCCAATTTGTCCAAAAAGGTTGTATTCTTTTCAGGAAGGAAATCTGCCAAAGAAGCAATAAGGCGAAATGGCAAGTTATAATAAGGAATAGAATCCTGGAGATACAGTTCTGATATATTAATTTAAGAAACTATATCTAATAATAAATCACAACCAACGTTAAAAAATGGGAATAGTCAGAGAATACTTTGTTCTCAAGCCGAGCCACACTGCACTTAATCTCATAATATTCTTTTAAGATGAAAGATGGCATATCTGTTGTTCTCCTTTATAAATCGTTCAGTGCTTTTTGAGTTAAATAATAGCTTTACCTTTGGGAATGATTTCTAAAATCTTAAAAGAAAACAGTGTGTGACGGGTTTACTATTGCATATTTATTTTAATATTTATGTTTATATCAGTTTGAGATATATATATTTGAAAATGCAAGTAACTTATATTGTTAAATATGTATTGCAATGGTTTCTCCTATTCTCCAAATATTAAGAGGATTCTCAAGTGTAACAAACAACAATTTATATTTTATGAAGGCTCCAGCCTATCTTTGACTATTGCCGCTAACTGAACTTTTGAGAATCTCATCTTAAGAGTTTATAAATCGACGCTCCAAGAGACAATTGGCATGTTAGAATTAATATTCTATAAACCTCGGAAGTAATAACTTTGATAAACACTTATCAGTGAAAAACTACAGATGTTTGACAAGGAATGTTTATAGATTTCGAGCAACACAAGGTACGGCATGGCCAGGTGGGTTAAGGAATATGACTCAGGGTAGCAGGTTTGCATTCCCGTTGCCCTAAACAAGCTCTGCCTTTCAGCTGTAATGGCGTTATAATGTTACGATCAATCCCATTATTTATTGATAAAAGAGTAGCCCAAGAGTTGGGGTGGGTGGTGATGACTAGCTGCCTTCCCAATAGTCTTACACTGTTAAATTAGGGAGGGCTAGCGCAGATAGCCCTCGAGTAGCTTTGTGCGAAATTTAAAAAAATACTGTTTCGTCGTATAAATTCAGCAAAAACAAAAAACATTCACTCGTGAATTAGCTAGCTAGCTTCGAGTTAAGTGAATTGTGCTCGTGTTTCACCACATAATCAATTCGTTCATCGTGAACCGTCGATAAAATATTCAGTTCCAAACCAGATAGAATACTCGGTATTGATTGTAAGTTTATAAAGTGTTTTATACAAATCATTATTTGTATTAAACGTTATCTTATAGGTGGAGATCTTTTTTGGAATATATTGCGTACATTTACCTGGACATGTAAATATATTTTGTTGCTAACTTTTGTGTTTTGAATTTCCACCTGTTACAAAAAACTGCAGTTTCCTTGCCTCTATGAACGTGGGTATAATGTATTGTGAGTCTCCTTCTATTTGGTCCTTGTATAAAACAGTTCGTCAATATTTCTTTGTTTTCAAAAAAATTTTTATACACTGTATATCCCTGAATCTGAATATATCTTTATGTTATGAGAATACACAAACCTTGGTTTGTAAAGTCTGTTACATACTATTTCCTAAAAAGACCAATTATCCATACAAAACCCATTATATTACACATTACGATTTGGATTTAGAAATTAAGTAACTGTTGATGTGTATCAGATTTATGATATTTTCTTACAAGACAAATACACACAGATTTCTTTCTTGACACAAATATATTTCAATATACAATTTATAAGAACAGTTATTAAAAATAATGATTTTTATACAAATGTTTTTTCAAACTAACAAACAGTATTGTTTCATATATCTGGTCTGCAGCTAAATATTTTATCGACAGTTTGCGATGAACAAATTGATTCTGTATTGACGTAAAGCTAGCTATCTTGTTCACCCATGAGCTTCTTCTTCCAAATATATTCAATATTTTCAAAGAAATACTAATTTTCAAAGTCAACTCACTGAAGTTAAACGGTTTGTAAATATCTGTAGTTTTCTGATCAACAAGGGCTCATCACAACTATAGCCCCGATGTCTAAACCACATCAACCGTAAAAAATCAACAAAATTGAGCTATCTTTTGGCTTGTTGATCTGTAAAATCTTGGGGCCAGGGTCTGAATGGTTCATTTCGCAACAATATTAGAAAATACGCTGGTGCCGTTGCAAAACATATAGTGTTGATTCCCACAATCGAAAATCCTCGATAAATTTAGAGAATAGGCGGGACCCCTACAACACACATTCAACAATACAAGTTACATTACGAGAAAGTAATGACCAATCACATATGTATTTGTATGGTCTACAGTCGTTTAATCAAAGTATATGCCAGGCAACGATACGAGTAACTTACATAAAAATATCTACAGAGTTTATTTCTGAGTTTTGTGAAAGAGTAAAGATATTGTCAATAGTATTTCCAAGCTAATTCATATTTGCACATGTCTAAACATTTTAAGCTTAAAATTCAGTAAGTTCAAGAATAGAACTTTCAAAGAAAGGGAGTTCAAAAAGCTATTATGCTAAAATTAATAAGAATAATTATATTATCAGTCTTTACACGATAAAATTAAAATGCATTAATCCAATCGTATGAAACAAAAATTAATAATTATAGTTTTATTTTCGGTCCTTATACGAATCGGTCTCAAACTGCGTGAGTTTTATAACTATGCACATAGTGATACCCTTATATGAGATCCCCTCGGAATGGATTCCTGTACATGGTGAAGGGTCCTCCCACAGAGGCTTCTGTATTTTCAGTTTACTTACACTGGGATCTAAGCATCCATCCATGTGTTTGCTGTGTGTGGCGACCCGTGAAGGGGAGAAAATGATCCTGGTAGTTGTTAGGTCCAACCCTAACACAACACTTCGTGGCAGTTAACGACTTCTATATTGGAGAAACAAGAAAAAAAATTGAAACCAGAATCAAAGAACATAAAAAGTCACCTTCACACGTTTTCGAACACTGCAAGTCAAATAAACACAACATAACCATAGAAAACACTCAAATAATAAGTAAAGAAACAAACATAAACAAACGCAAAATTAAAGAAGCCTTTCATATACAACAACTTAAACCAATATAAAGGAACGCCTTTATACCTATATTAATAGAATAAAATAAATAAAATTACATATTCAAACATGTAACACCGCCCTCTGCATTCCCGCCTTCAGTTACACACCCATTTCAAACATGTGGTCATCTTCCAGTCAGTTACCTCTTTCTTTGTGAACTTGACGATGAGCAAAGAAGGTCGAAACATTGCTCGCTCTTCTATGTAAAATATTTCTGAAACCTGTTGATTCAGTCACCCTCTTGCAGTTTTCTTGTACAGACACGACAGGCTGTGCGATGGACGAGTGCATAGAAGGGTTACACCGTTGGTCGATCAGCAAGTGCTCACCTTATCTTTTCCACTCGACACAGCCTAAGAGGCTTAAGCCATTCGTGTTTTCTTGGGGTATACCATCACTGTTTGATCTCTCTTCCCGTCTTCTGGAAAGACCTATGATGAATCAAACCTTAATGATCTCAGTAAACACTTACTATATCTCTTTTAAATCCTGAGGGACGTTAATGGACATTATCCCTGCTGTGGTGGTACTGATATTAATAACTTTTATCTCATTTCTCTTGGAAATTGACGGTGACAATGATCATTTTCCTATCATTCTGAGAGAGAGTGGCTGTGGTGGAAGCTGGACCAGCCCAAGTGGTCCTCTTTTACCACTCTATAGGAACTTGATCCTGCCGCCGTCTGTAAAACATCAACAGACGACTGTGTGACAGCAATAGTTTACTGTATTGTCTAAGGAGCTCGTCAGCCTATTTATAAAACCTCAACACGCTTTCCACAATGTCCTCCGTGGTGAAATCCTGCTTTCCATTTGGCATGGAAGTCTCAAAAACGGGTCCGGGGTAACTTACGTGGATATCCCAAACTTTTAAAACACAATTTTCCAGAAGGTCTGTGTGCATGTTCGGCACGTAAGATGTCAGAGATAGGAGGAATCTTTGATTAAATTCACAACCAGCATCTTTTCTACCACCAATTTCAAGGTCATATAAGACCTTGATGAGATGTGATTCTGAAGGTGAAAACTATACTTCCGCCTCTTTCAATCTTGCTCTCCTATGGCGAGGAAGATACTGATGCTTAAAGCGTCGCTAATACTTTCGACAAAAGCTTTTCACCTGCATTTTGCACTTTTGCCTCATCCCCACCTTTTTAGCCATTAAGAATCGGGCAGAGAAATCACCTCTTTCTTTTCAAGCTGATCATCTCTATGACTATAATTACCCCTGCATATTAGTAAAACTAAAGTTTGCTCTTCATCCGTTTGGTAGTTTTTAATCAAACAGATGACGCTTACTACGAAATGCTGTTCCACCTTTATCCTACATCATTTGCTATTCTTTTGGTTATTTTAACTAAATCTCGCAAGCGAATGCTTTTCATGATACTTGGCACTTATCCATTGTTGTTCCTTTTTCTAAGCCTGGAAATGATACAAGATACCTTTAAACTACATCCCTTTACTTCATTTGAAAAGATGTCTCTGTAAGATTTTAAAGAGGATGGTTAATGCACGTCTTATTTGGTTCCTCAAATCAAACAACCTCCTCTCGCTCACACAGCATGGATTCTGACTACAGTGCTCCGCTGTGGACCACTAATTCGGTTTGAACCATCGATCAGAGAAGTTTTTCTCAAGCAACAAGATCTTGTGTTAGTGTTTTTTGACCTTGAAGAGGCTTACAATACCACATATGGCATTTTGCGATACCTCCATTCATATGGGTTAAGTGGTCATTTGTTCATTTTCATTAAATATTTTTAATGGACTAGCGATTACAAGGTAGTGTGGTTTTGACATTTTCCCGTTCTTTCCTACAGGAGCTTAGAATTTCTCCGATAATTTTTCCAAGCCCGTTCCCTTGACTGTGGTTTCGTTGGATAGTAGATAGGGACAGTGGGAATCTCGTTAATCCATTCAGCATAAAGATTAAAGTGCATACACTTTTGCTTATTACCAGGGATACTCCTGATTAGAAGTACCGTCTTTTATTTTCCAAACATCTTTCAAAATCATTCTTCCATTTCCATTTATATGGATGGTTCGAAATCAAGTGACTCTGTGTGCTTTGCCATATGTTTTTGTAATTTAGTGAATGCACATAGGATCTCCTCTGCAGTTTCTGCGTTCACTGCCAAATTGTACGCTATTTATTTTGTCCTGGATTACATAAAAGCCACGCAGTACATGAACTGTACTATTACTGACTCGCTTAGCTATCTACTTGTCCTTGAATCGTTTTATGTTAGTTTTCACTCTGTCATCAAAGATATTGAAAACTGACTGGTCCATTTATCTTTATCATTTCTTTCTAACCAGTTTTTTTTAAAATCAGGTCACATCAGTTTTCGCGGAAATGAGTTCAATGAGATCGCAGGTAAGTCTGTCTGCTTTGGTGCTATTACTGCTGTTGCCTGTCCCATACGTGGACTATTAACCTATGATCAAGGCTCGATTTCACGCCATTCGGCAGTCGACTTGAAGTAACCAACGTAAAAACAGTTTTTTCTGGATAAAACCTGCTGTTGTTCTTTCGCCGTCTGTCTTCTGGAAGGATCGGAAGGAGGAGGTTGTCCTGACTAGGCATCACACTTCTCACAGTTTTCTAACTCATCGTTTTTTTAAATCTAGGACTGATGCACAATGTGTGGTTTGTGTGACACTCAAGTCACAATAGCTGTCATTCTGTCGTTTGTTGTTACGACTGTGAGCGAAGGCACCATTTTAGATATATTTTTACCATAGGTGCACCCCTGACGTTGAACAATGTCATTGGAGAGGGTGATACCGTCCACCTCAGTTGTGTTTTTAAATTTTTTAGGGCCATTGGTCTTTTTGACTATATTTAAGTTTATAATTCGAAAATTGGTCTTTGTTTCGTTTCAACGTGATTCCTATTTTCTTATTTTAATAATTTAATTTTTATTTTTAATTTTTTGTCAGTCGTTCAGCTCAGATAGCCTAGTTTCTTTGCGCTAATAAACGCCAAACAACAACCTTATATGAACGTAGTTCGAAATGAAATGTTAAACTTCGATTGCTTCTTAAATAAAACCGAATAATATAAAATAATTTTATTTATCCCCAAGGGAAGAAATACGCATTATAATAAAAAATAAACACATTTGTGGAAAGTATAATCCTATAGATCTTTTTATGTAAACTGTTTTCCTTTCGAAACTTAATCATAATTAATCAAAAACAAACACCGCAGATACCAGAAGGATCTGATATGAAAGAAGACTAAAACGTCGATACTGAAGACCAAATTGAAGTTCTGTATTTTGTAAATTAATCATCTAAACTCTACTTTAATTTTCATATAACATTTCTCTTTGCGAACTAATAAGGTAAAATCGATATTTAACACAGTGCAAAAAATTAAACTGAGAGTTAATTATAAGTTTGTTTTACTTAGAACCAAGTGAAATTAAAAACAAACATTTATATTCCAGTCCATTGCATACTTGATCTACATACGTCAGAAAACACGTTACAGCAGGAAGAACACCTGTAATATTTCCTTTGCATGAAAGATACGGCAAACACTCTCACATAGTATTAAAACTATGATCTTCGACACAAATACAAAAAATACACAAGAGAGCGGGATAACATAATTTCCTACAAAATGCAAGTTTTTTATGCTTAGACATGATGAAAGTGTGTCGTTAGAAATATGTTGGTAATGTAACATCTTAAAATAATATAAAACGTTTATAATTAAACGAGATAGCAGTTAAAAATCACAAGTTGTTGCATATTTCATTTCTTGTAAGGTCTTTTACACGTTGATTTTACATCACGTGTTTTTGCATTTATTTAACAAACTTCTTAATATAGAGTTGCAAGCATTATAAATGTACCTCTAAAGATAACTTAAAATTCTAAATATAAATATTCAGACGTAAGAGCTAGCGATTACCTTTAACTGTTTCTTTGATATTTACTAATTCATGGAATAACTAACCTTATGAAGTATTCCATGTTAATTTTTACTTTATTTCCGTGTTCTATATGAAATTAAACCAACAGATATTTGAAATTTGTAATGTAAACTGTATTTATGCGTAACATTGACTAAAAGCTAGGTCAGATACGCCTAATATTTAAGTAAATACTTTTAACCTTTAATTAAAATTCATAAGACAGAACGTGTTCGGTGAAATATTGTAGCTTAAGCTTTTAGACTGGAGATCCGCAACCTGGCACACAGACTACAAGGTGACGCTCGCACCCTTGTGGAAAAAGTATGTAGTAATAAAATTACGACTCTCGTGTAAGATTTGTGCGATAAATATGCTGTTTCAAACCTCACCGTATTTGTAGCGTTGTTTCATTTATTATTATAAAATATCACTCAGGATAGTCCCACTTTTCATTCAGCAATAAAAATGTTTTCCAGGTAACAACAACATGATATTTCTCTGGAAATAAATAGCAACATGTTGTTTCTCTGTGACCAAGAATGTAAGGGATTATTTCAGTCTAAATAACACATTAGTTTTCTATAAACGTTAACAAACTGTGTGGTTTCTGAATAACATATAAACTACTCTGTTATTTCTGTGTTAACCACAAAACATATTGTTTCTTTGTAATGATGGCTTCTTCTTTCTTTGTAATCTCAACGTAAGATATTTCAAAGAAATTAATGAATCACCAACTATTCTGGGTAAGTATTATTTTATAGATACTTTTACAATGTTTCTCTCAAATAATCAAGTTTCTGGGAATCCCCAGTGGCACAGCAGTATGTCTGCAAATTCACACCGGTAGAAACCTGGTTTCAATATGTGTATTGAGAGATCACAGATAGCCCATTTTGTAGAACTGTGCTCAATTCCAACCAATTCAAGAAGTGAAGCTGCACAGGAATACAATAAAAATACATTTTTTATATTGTATTCATATTATATTATTCAGTTATTAAGATCATCATAAATCTATTCATATCTCGTTTCGTGGATTTAGATAATAAAACTTAATCTCACATGACACACAAAAACAGAAACTGTTACATTTATGCATGACTCTATCTCGTAAACTGTAACACGATATGCATGCAATGTAAGTTTTGAGCATTGGTTTCAGTGGTTTAGAAAGCAAGACAATTCTGAAGCCAAATTCAAAATATTTGTAACATCTAACTGAAATGATGCAGTTACAAAAGTCATTGTAATAATTATCGAATTTATTTAAGGTCAACATGAAGAATGCACTCAGTAAATACACAGTGAATACATGCACTACGGTTACATATAATTTATTTTATTATGTTTTTTATCTTTCTTTGTAGTTAAGCACAAAGTTGCACAACGGGCTATCTGTAGTCTGCCCACCACGAGTATTAAAGCCCAGTTTCTAGTGGCATTAGTCCGCAGACATTCCATTAAATGCACTTTAATAGAAAAATAATTTACGAAGAAATAAATACTCAATAACAAATACAGCTTAAATAAAGATAATTCTTTAGCCAAAAATGTCCGTGGGTTTTAGTATGAATATGAACTCGATAAAAGTAGAACAAGGTAGGGGCAATACTGTTGTTAAATTGGTCAGTTCTTTCTCTCTTTTTTAAGCCTTTGTACTTTACATAGTCCCGAAAATTAGGAATTATTGAATACCACTTTTAGTGCTTGTAAATTATTTATGAAATTACTTCTTCCAATTTTGTCACACCCAATTATTTTCTTTTTTTGTTGTTGCTATTTTGAACAACAGTGTTTGTAAATCGTCCTGAGGCTATACTATAGTTATTCAAACCATCTCTAATTCCAACATTCAGTTATTATATATTTAATTATTTCGCTTAACAGAAAACAAAATACTTTTATTTACGTATATAATTTCAAGTAAAAGTAGATCTTCATTTCACATTTGTCCTTGTCTTTATTTGGAGCATATTCTACTGCTACATTAACATTTTGCTATGCATTTTATTCATGTATATTCAAGATACACTAATAATCATACCAATACACATTGTACGTTCTTTTAAGGTTGAGTAAAATGAAAACAACGCACACCATCTGTGAATAGTGCAAACTCTTTTCACAACTGCTTGTCTTGTACATATTTTTCTACTTCTATATTCATGTAGAACTAAACATACAAGACAAACAATTTTTATCATTATAGGAAAGAGGTGAAAAGATAATACTCTAGCATAAATCCTCTATTTTAGATAATGGTCACGAGCCATAGTGTTTCTTCAACAGAACTTACACTATCTTTTCCTGTTTCCATGTTATGCTTTTAAATTGCAATAATACTCATTCCTAGGAAAGACAGCGCAGGTAGCCCTCGTGCACCTTGGCGAGAAATTCAAAACAAACAATCCTTGAAATAATAAAAATAAGAATACATTTAGCAGAAGTGGTGAACAACGTATGTAATATCAGGAAGGTTAAACATGTCAACATGTCTTAGTTATATTTAAAAATGTGACTAATATTATCTTTTTAGTAATCGTCTTCCTCGCTGACAGACATCTTGTTTTATCCTCTTCTCACCCAATTGAAGCAACATAATAAACTAGCTTTTGACAAATTTAGTTAATGTGTACATTTTATCAGTGAATAACTATATATTTTTTTAATTCACTTATGTTTCTTTTTCCTCGTTCATTTTATTTCAGAACATTTCCAGAACCTGCATGTGGTGGTAACTTAAACTTATAAAGGCACCCTAATGCCACAGAGTAAAGTTATGAAATTATATATTGATGATGTGACCAAAGAATATGTTTATTGTTGAGGTTATTTGAAATGTGTTGCTTCTTCCATTAAATTTTCTGATGCACTTTAGATTATAACAAAAGTTGCATGTAGCCTCAATTGGAGAATACGGACGCGAATAGGAAAGAAACTTTCTTATCAAAAGCTAAAACAAATGAGCAATACATTCTTTTTTTCAATTTTTTACATGAACTATGAGGTAGTAAACGGCTATTGAAACTCTAACGGCCACTCTGCAACCTTTCATTTGAGAATCATATACTGATAAAGATGTATCATTGCAATGATAAGTAATCTCAAAATTCATAGATATACTGAAGTGTATGTTTCGAAGCAAATATGGTTTCAATTACCGATAGTCTAGGAGAATTACCAGATTCGAATGGTAGAAAAAGTTCTCATAAATTGCATAGAAACCATCACATGCAGCACCCTAACCCAGTACTAGGTATTTATAGCAGTCAAACATTTTCATGGCTTGTACAGCATATTGCACCATTTTAATAATGTATCAAGTTGCCAAATTTCACACAATTTCCAACGCATATATTTAAATCACGAAAATAATTCTTCCAGCACCGACCAAGGGACGAGCATGATCTATGGTTAGGGCGCTCGGCTGCGATCGGAGGTCAAGGTTCGTGTCTCGACAACACTAAACACGATCTGTACTTTTTGATTTGCGTTCATTTTAAGTCAGTATAATTATTCAGTTCCAAGAACTGCTGTCTAGCTGCTTTTCCTAAAATTAAAACCTCAAGATTAGAAATGAAAAAACACATGAAACTTATTGGTATCTCAATGTTAAGCCTGAGTATCATATACACTCTAGTTCAGATAGAAAAATCAAACAGACGAAAATACTAGTACCAAAAACCAACTGAAAATGAAAGTTAAACATGTTTAAGTCCTGTACAATGTTTTCACGTTGTAATTGCGGAGTCTTTGTTGCACAATTTTGTTTTTGAATACTTCTTTCCAAAACTTTATTCGGCAGAATACTTAAATAAATCAGTATACACGTTTTTATATTTGTTTTTCTTACACCACAATTTATTTCTTAATTACCATTTCGATTTCTTTATTTCGTACAGGTGCAAGAGACAGTATCTTGAAGTCGTCATACGACTACAAATAACAAAAATGTTTACCAAACGTTTGAATAAACGTAGTTCCAAAACTGGTAACACCAGTGGTATCTGACAAGAAGAATATAGTTTATCAAAAGATGTTCTGTCTGACGAAGACGAAAGTTTCCAGATGATTCTTGACAAAGAAAAAAATATTTTAAGTTAAGATTTGTATTTTTGTATAAAGGTTTATTATTTACTATATTGGCTAGTCTCTGCATTTCTACAGGATTTCTTATTGTAAAGCATTTGAAAAATGTAAGTTCTTCAAAAGTGCTTTGGGTTAATTCTGTTTTTATAACAATATATAGTATTCCACTTCTGGTTTATAAAAAATCGCATCCTCTTGGACTACGTTCTACAAGGAAAATGATACTAATTCGAAGCGTTCTTAGTGTACTGTTAGTGTATACGAGATACTATGCATTCCACTCTCTACCCATTGCCGAAGCTACTGTAATCATCTTCAGTTATCCAGTTATTGTAGCTGTTTTGTCAAGAATAATTTTGAAAGAGCCTCTTGGATTTCTGCAGATTACATCCGCAGTACTAATTATTGTCGGAGTTGCATTAGTATCAAAGTTTCCCTTAGAACTAAAGATGAGTGGCAAATTATCAAGTTTTACTTTATCAAATCGAATTCTTGGAGTTTCTTTAGCCTTCTGTTCTTCAATATTTAGCGCTCTAAAAATTATTTGTACTCGCTTGCTGGTGACACTCAGATTTCCGTGATATTGTTTAACTATGGATGGGTTGGTTTAATTATGAGCTTATTAATTATGTTATCAGAGGGAGAGCTTCCAGTCATACCGTGTGGAGAGCCATCATTGTTAATTGTATTCTGTTCCCTGATCGAGATAGCTGGAATAGCTTTACTCTATAAAGGGCTACAACTAGAACAAGCTGCTATAGTTTCTATTGTTCGAGCAGCCTCTCATATTACTTTTCTTTTCTGCTGGCAATTGTTTTTCTTCAGAGAAATTCCAGACATTTGTAGCATCTCAGGTGTATTAGTAGTTATTTTATGAATGAATGAATTTAAACAAGTACTTCATATCACTAATGCACCAATAAGAAAAAAGGTATCCTGTTTAATGTAATTCAAGTGTAGTTTGACTCATTGGTATCTTTTTATCAGAATTAAATTGTTATTTTCTTATTAGAAAATACCGTCCAGTCACTTTGGTTTGGTACATATGTCATTTGTTAACTCTTAATAAAAATATACTTTAAAAAAATGCAGACATTTGGTGTCCGCAGAGTTTGTTAATCTACACCCAACGTGAGGTGGTCTGAGTAGCAAACATTTTTATAAACATGTCGAAAAGTAACAGTTTTCCTGGAAACACCATTTTATCCATTGATTGGTATGAAATTTCACGGATCTAACAAACAAAAATAAGGACTTCTTTGTATTTTTTAACAATATACCAATTATTATCTATCTTTTGAAGTGTTCCGATGAGTAAATTTTGTAAAATATATTGTCTTAAGAGGAGAGGTAAGAATATTTGGTTGTGACAATAATTATTACTATTATCCATTTGATGTTTAGTATGTCTATAAATAGGGTTATTTCATTTGTATATCTTTTATATATATTTCGTTCAAAGGGCTCATTGATTTAGAACTTTAAGTATCATGTTCGATCATTATGTCCAGTATCTTATCATGTATTTATCGGACCAACTATAATTTTTAGTTGTGGTTGAAAAAGGAGTGATGATGTATCTTATGCGATAGTTAAAGAGTAAAATACACGTGTCATTGTAAGCAAGAAGTCTCGAACGTTTATTTTTCTCAGATTGAAATATTGTTATTTGGACTCATTGGTAAATAACTGTTGTCTGTTTTTAACATACTTTTACTTTTTAAAGAATGAATGTAATAATATATCGTGATAAGTCTAGAACTTTTTAACTTATCATACTATGTAATACTTTTGGTTTTAAATGCATCTATTATTTTGTTTCTTTGATTTGAAATTTCGCACAAAGCTACTCGAGGGCTATCTGTACTAGCCGCCCTTATGTTCCATCAAAGAACGTGAGGCCGCTATAACTTGCGGATTTTTCATCCGGTTTTTTAAGTGAGTAGGTTGTCAGACCACTGCACCGTGCCGTCCCTAATTTAGTGGTGTAAAAAAAAGAGGGAATACAGCTAGTCATAACCACTCATCGCCAACTCTTGGGCTACTCTTTCACCAACGAATAGTGGGATTAATCATCAACTTATAACGACCCCACGGGTGGTAGGGCGAGCATGTTTGGCGCGACCAGGATGCGAACCCGCGACCCTCAGATTACGAGTCGCACGCCTAAACACGCTTGGCCATGACGGGCCACATCGATTATTACATTTTTAATATGATTTCTATTTTTTTGTAATATGTTGATTTTTACTTCTTTCATCAAAGGTTTGTTCTATGGATTATGTTTTATATTCCGAGATACAATTACCGGTTCATGTTCTGTGATTTAATGACAATTTGGTCTTTATTGTGTACTATCTTTTAAATCACGTTTTTGTATTAATATGTTTATTACGTGTGTAACAGGTTGGCTTTACCTATTTTAATGTGTAACTGTATTCCATTTTATAAGCAAAATTTGTTGAATTTCAATGCTTGTGTTGTGTGTTAAGTTTGCTTTATTCTAAAAATGTATCATTTACTTTCTTCACATATAGCATATTGATAGTATTTCCTGTTTTATGTGTTGAGATTGAATTACTATCCATTCTCTCTCATATGTATACCTATATTCTAATCCTGTCTTTCATATTCCTTTTCCACACCGATCTCGAACTGATCCTTGTCCTGATAACCTTGCACATGTTATATGTTCCCATATTTCAGAATATACATATGTTCCATTGTGAGTCTTGTAGCCTTACCCTTCCAACTATCTTAGAATGTTAGACACAACAGCTTCTTACTAGAAACATTTTCTAATCAGTTTAAGAGACTGATCAAAGGATCGCTGCTTTCTCGTACTATTTCAATTTTAATTGATGTTACCTAATATCTAACTTCATAAGAGATGATGTAGTTTGCTTCATAAATTTTCTTTTCTAACAATTTCCATGTAAGCTCTAAGGATGGCTAATTTCTGATCACTGGAGAAACTTATTGGAAACCTCTGACGCAACACGTGGTGTTTGAGATTTCTGAGTTCCATTATGTATCCTTATATTCTATTAGGTGAGTAAGGTGGGTGGAAAAGAGATAGCATTAAGGTAGCTAGAATTGATCTTGTGTTACTTAAGGTGTAAAACAAATGAATATCCCGGAATATCAAGTATCATATTAGATAAGTGTATTTTTACGCTTTAAATAGAATTCAGTGGATAATAAAAAGTTTGTTGTCGTTTTATTTTAAAACTAAGGCTAGCCGTTACTAATTTAGCAGTGTAAGACTAGAGGGAAGGTAGCTAGTAATCACCATTTACCTCCAACTCTTGGGCTACTCTTTTACCAACGAATAGTGTGATTTACCGTAACATTATAACGCCTCCACGGCTGGGAGGGCGACAATGTTTGGTGTGACCGAGATTCGAACCCGTGAATCTCGGATTACGATTCTTAACACATTTCGCCATGCCGGGCCCATGAACATTGACAGAGCTCTGAGTCCTCAAAACAAATGTATTCTGGTAGGTTCTGTATAGGAGTGTCTTCATGAGCAGGACCAATACTAATGAAAATGAATACTAAGGTTTTGACCATCGTTTAACTAGAGATTTGAAAACAAAGTCAACCAGAGTAAATGTCATTAATATCTCCCAAATGTCAGAAGTCTGACAGACAAATCCTGAATAAAACAGACTTTTTTTATTTACACTGACACTCATTTGGAGAATAAATACGAAAGACATTAAGTGAACAAAAATCTGGGAGAAGATGAAACCGACCACATGTCAATCTTGATTCTTTCTGAATTAAACGAATTTTTTTAAAAAATCAATATTGTTTTCATAATTCACTTATATTTACATCTAACTAATCCCGAATGGAGTAACAATAGCCTGGAAGTATCTTTGTTCCATGTAACAGTTGTGTACATATATAATCTGAAGGTGGTGTTGGGTTGAATATAACTATTTTTAGAAACAGCATCTTACATCCTTCATCGATTCGCATCATGGAATGTAACAATTGCAGTTAATTCTTTAATACGTCCAAATCAGATTAAGCAGCTTCTGAACTAGATAAGTAGTAAAATTTAAGAAATATTGTGGCTATACTTAAGGTCTACTATATTGTAATGGGATATGCAATATCTGAAAAGCATGATTCTTTTTCAGTGCACATTAAAATAGTCTTGAGAAACCTAATGAGACCTGTAATGTTGCACCTAAATGCATATACTCAGTACAGAATAGTAATGACCAAACATAAAATTAGCGCTTTAATTGTTTCAAAGTAGTACAGAATAATGTCACCTCAAACCGATTCCTAACGAAACGAATTGTACAAAAACTCTGAAAATCAGAGATCTCTCAAATTCTCTTTGTAATTAAGTTTTCAATGAGAAAGAAACTGAACACCCGAGTAAATATTGTGTACATAAAAAACACAACACAAACTCACACATTTATGAATTATTTGTTTGTTTCAAGCTAAACACAAAACTACCACATTAGGTTATCTGTGCTCTGCCCGCCCCGAGTATCGAAATCCAGTTTCTAGCCTTGTATATCTGCGGACACTCCGATGTGCTACTGGAGGGTCACATTCGGTTACAAAAACTCCTTTCACGTAATACATTACAAATATTAAAAATAATTGGAAATAACATTGTAATACATACATACTAGCTGTTAGCTAACACGCTATTAAATTATATTTTTAAAACGGAATAATTACAGTAAGCTAAACTCGACTTTTAATGCCAACATTGGGCAAGATGACAAAGTAAGATACAGGTAAAGGCGATGTTATGTAAATGTCATGTACATGTTTTGTAAACGACAACATGTCGTGTTGTGTGGATTTCCATATTTTTTATTTATATTTCCATATTTATATTATTGTTTTAAAGTTTAGACCGATAAAATATGTTGTTATTCATTTAAAATAGCATTTAGAAATTTCTAGAATTAGGTAGATTAAATATATGACTATAAATGCAAATTTATAGCGTCTAGACGGCACGTTTCGTGGAAAAATCAGCCATGCGCAGATTACTCTGTGGAAGTTCCGGCGAATGTTAGAGAAAAGTAGGCCTACTAGTATAAAAAGACGGTGACGCGAGGAGAGGAAGGAAAAAGAGTCAGTCATTAGTTTATATTTAACTCAAGAAATAGTATCTTTGTTCGAGAAGTTTTCAACGTTCGCTGTGTGATTATTCAACTTAAATTTGTGATTTTGTTTCGTCAATCTTTGCGATTCATTTGAATTACTGGTTGTGCTGAGGGTCGGCACGTATGCGACTGTTTAAGAGAAACTGAGGCAAATTGGAAAACAACAAATTTGAAACGTTCGTCGAAAAAAATCGTAGAAGGAACTTCATCAAATTTATCGAACTGTGATTTGTTTCTGGACTTTCACTCTAAATCATTATATTGGACACAGGCCAGTACCATTTTGTATTGTAATTAACTTTGAAGGTTGAAACCAGTAGTATTTTGTGTTGTAATTAATTTTGAATGTTGTAACTGAATATCTGTCATTATTAATATATAATTTACGTTATATCTGTTACATATATAATAGTTTAGTGTAATAAATTATACAAGCTGTTATCTGTGTCTTTCTGTTGAGTTCATAAAACATAAAAAACGTAACAGGCAAACACAACAAACTTTAATTTAATATAAAAATACTGTTACACACTAAAAAAAATAGTATACACAAAAATTACAGTTACTAACATCTTTCGAAGTAAACATATAACATATAGAACACAATCTTAATGAAATCGGTTAATTCGAAAAAACTGTAAGAAACCATTTAAAAAATTCAATATCAACTGCACCTTAAACCCAATTTGTATCATAACTTAGTATATCTTTTTTCAACTGTGTTAACTCAGCAAAATGCATCATTTAACAATTATAGTATTTTATACTATCTTGGACCAGACAGAAACCAAACTCATGACACACAAGAATATTTTATCATAATAAAACATGAAATTAAGATATGTTAATATAATCTCACTGTATTTACATTATAACTGGCAATAACAGCTCTTTCACAAAGATATTCCAAACAATAAAAAGTGTTTCACAAAATCATCGACAATATTTACATTTACTGAGCCATAAAAGTACAGCCATACAATTTCTTCACCATAATTACACACAAAATCAACAAAAAGATACAGATATCAATGCTCTTTCACTGAAATCACACATAAATAACATCAATACCCCTCTTTTTGAAAAACATTATTAAAAGTAGTTTATACTTTGAATACGTCGAAAGTTGTTGTTTTTGAATTAAGCACAAAGCTACACAATGGGCTATCTGTGCTCTGCCTACCACAGGTATTGAAACCCGGATTTTAGCGTGTAAGTCCGCAGACATACCGCTGAGCCACTGGGAGGCACGCTGAAAGATACATAATAAATCAGTCAAGCGTAATAAACAAAACACTTGTGAATGAAAATATGTAATATAGAAATAAGTTATATCTTATGTACTCACAAATAATTATCACACGTTCTTAGATTCATTGAATATGATAAGTAGAGTAACAGTCTTAACTGAACTTGCAAATGTTTTGTTACTCTCCTACAAGAGGCAGGCCCGGCATGGCCAGGTGGGTTAAAGCATTCGACTCGTTATCTGAAGGTCGCGGGTTCGAATCCTGGTCACACTAAACATGCTCGCCCTTTCATCCATGTGTACGTTATAATGTGACGGTCAATCTCACTATTCGGTGGTAAAAGAGTAGTTTAAGAGTTGGGGGGGTAATGACTAGCTGTCTTCCCTCTAGTCTTACACTGCTAAATTAGGGACGGCTAGCACAGATATCCCTTGAGTAGCTTTGTGCGAAATTTCAAAAACAATCCTACAAAGGAGAGTAAGCTCTACGATATGATTTATACCAAGGTAGTTAAGATACAGAAAGACATTTCTAATACTACTAATTTTACACATTTGAATGTCAGGAATAAATTAAACTTTGTTTCATTGAAATTATCGAATTTGGTGTTTCGGAATAGCCATCAATGTGTTAAGGAGATTTGCTGTCACCTTGACCAAATTTTATTGTAATAGGACTAGTTAACCCATTTGACATTAGAGGTCGCAACCTTCTTTAAACTATCTAATTTTCCTGCCAAGACTTGATAAATAACACACTTAAGTGAAATGAACAATGAAAAGTAGGCTGTTGTTTGTCTAAGAGCAGGGACACATCGGGCTACCTGATTTGTTCACTATGGGGAATCGAATCCTTAATTTTAGCACAGTACGTTTCGAAACTTATCATGTACCTACTGTGTCGTTGTAGAATGTGTAGACTCATTGGTTGAAAGGAGTACCCCGTACATGTGCGTTTTCATCTTGTCTATTTTCATAATCCTTTTCAGTTTTATAAAAAATACTATCAAATTATTTTTGTTCATTTGTATGTTTCAATGTTTATCAAAATAGGTTCGTATTATCTAACTCAAGAAAAATGAAATATCGTACTGATAAAATAAATATTATGTTTTATAGCATTCGTGGAGCGTAATAGAAAATGTATAACTACATTGTCTAATGGTTACAATAAACGTGTTTTATTTTTAATGAATTGTACTACAGGCGATACTGTGAACAATAGAGCAGATCTTGCGAAATAATATATGATCCTTCAAGTATGAAGTGCATGAACAACTAATAAGATACCAGATTTCTACGTGAGCTGTAAGAAATATGCAGTTTTAAATTTTAAATGTTTTGAATATGTATATATAGATACATACATGATCTGAAAAAACGTGTCTAGTCATGCATACTATTAGAAAAAAAATGCTCATAATTCCAAAAGGAACTGAACATGTGGTGTTGAAAAAATATTATTTTCATGTTAAGGTAAAGAAACTTCACCGAAACAACACTTTAGATAAATAATTAAGATTCTGTGGTATTTTTTCTAAACCAGTTTTAGTGTTAGAGCTTATACATAAATTTTTAACGTGTGAAAAACTAAACTAAATAAAATCACTTGAAAATAGCGAATATTTTTCAGGTTGAAATAAAATATGTGAAGAGATACGAAAAGATCTTCTACATTAAATACAAAAACGTTTTACTCACTGGCTCATCCAAGGAAAGTTACACTAATCATTTCCTCAAGCTGCCACATATAATACAAGAAATAAATATTATTATACATGAAATACTCAAAATATTTGAACATTATTTGAAGAAAAACATTTGTTTTTTCAGCACAAAAGTAAAGTAACCTGATAATCTGTTCAAACAATGTAAACTATCCCCACTTGTTCAGCTTGTAATCCTTCACAGAATATTTAAAATACATCTATTTCAATCAAGGAACTAAATATAATTAACAAAGATGATTCTTCTGAGAATACAGTAATTGAACTTACAGGGAGTACCAATAAATATAATAATCTGACTGTACAAATGATTAAGCTCACAATAATACAAGTTCAAACATTACTGAAATTATAAGTCAACCAAAACCTTACGCAGCAAAAAAACGACGCCATGAAGGATAAGACGATGCACATTAAAATTCTTATGAGTAAATTCTATAGTATATAGAAAAAGAATAAAGGGTGTGAGCCAGTGTGTGTTTTTTCAGTATCAGAGATAAAATCAGGGGTTCGATTTCTCGCCGCAGACAGAGCGTAGATACCCCATTGTGTTGCTTTACACTAAAATAAAATCAACAACAAAAAACTGCACAATCTATATTATGACAAATGACAACGACGATATTTATCGATAAACATTACATTTCTGTTGTAATAGTAATTATAGATTGTAATTTTAACATCTAGTATTAAAATATAAATATGTTTTTGACAGACTGCATAGTAACTCATTTTAAATTAGCACTGTGTGTGTTTTTTATAGCACAGCCACAACCGGCTATCTGGTGGGATAGAGGGGAATCAGGCTCCTGGTTTTACTATAAACTTACTGCTGTACTAGCGGGGGGTAAATTAGCACTCACGAAGGATTATCTTTTGTAACTTCTCAAATGATGTGCTTTGGAATTTTATTTTTCTATTCAAACCGACATGCCAGTAACTATTAAGTGCATAAAACGAGTGTTTCTTTGAAAATGTACTTTAAATCCGAATAAGTCCAATTTGTCCAAAAAGGTTGTATTCTTTTCAGGAAGGAAATCTGCCAAAGAAGCAATAAGGCGAAATGGCAAGTTATAATAAGGAATAGAATCCTGGAGATACAGTTCTGATATATTAATTTAAGAAACTATATCTAATAATAAATCACAACCAACGTTAAAAAATGGGAATAGTCAGAGAATACTTTGTTCTCAAGCCGAGCCACACTGCACTTAATCTCATAATATTCTTTTAAGATGAAAGATGGCATATCTGTTGTTCTCCTTTATAAATCGTTCAGTGCTTTTTGAGTTAAATAATAGCTTTACCTTTGGGAATGATTTCTAAAATCTTAAAAGAAAACAGTGTGTGACGGGTTTACTATTGCATATTTATTTTAATATTTATGTTTATATCAGTTTGAGATATATATATTTGAAAATGCAAGTAACTTATATTGTTAAATATGTATTGCAATGGTTTCTCCTATTCTCCAAATATTAAGAGGATTCTCAAGTGTAACAAACAACAATTTATATTTTATGAAGGCTCCAGCCTATCTTTGACTATTGCCGCTAACTGAACTTTTGAGAATCTCATCTTAAGAGTTTATAAATCGACGCTCCAAGAGACAATTGGCATGTTAGAATTAATATTCTATAAACCTCGGAAGTAATAACTTTGATAAACACTTATCAGTGAAAAACTACAGATGTTTGACAAGGAATGTTTATAGATTTCGAGCAACACAAGGTACGGCATGGCCAGGTGGGTTAAGGAATATGACTCAGGGTAGCAGGTTTGCATTCCCGTTGCCCTAAACAAGCTCTGCCTTTCAGCTGTAATGGCGTTATAATGTTACGATCAATCCCATTATTTATTGATAAAAGAGTAGCCCAAGAGTTGGGGTGGGTGGTGATGACTAGCTGCCTTCCCAATAGTCTTACACTGTTAAATTAGGGAGGGCTAGCGCAGATAGCCCTCGAGTAGCTTTGTGCGAAATTTAAAAAAATACTGTTTCGTCGTATAAATTCAGCAAAAACAAAAAACATTCACTCGTGAATTAGCTAGCTAGCTTCGAGTTAAGTGAATTGTGCTCGTGTTTCACCACATAATCAATTCGTTCATCGTGAACCGTCGATAAAATATTCAGTTCCAAACCAGATAGAATACTCGGTATTGATTGTAAGTTTATAAAGTGTTTTATACAAATCATTATTTGTATTAAACGTTATCTTATAGGTGGAGATCTTTTTTGGAATATATTGCGTACATTTACCTGGACATGTAAATATATTTTGTTGCTAACTTTTGTGTTTTGAATTTCCACCTGTTACAAAAAACTGCAGTTTCCTTGCCTCTATGAACGTGGGTATAATGTATTGTGAGTCTCCTTCTATTTGGTCCTTGTATAAAACAGTTCGTCAATATTTCTTTGTTTTCAAAAAAATTTTTATACACTGTATATCCCTGAATCTGAATATATCTTTATGTTATGAGAATACACAAACCTTGGTTTGTAAAGTCTGTTACATACTATTTCCTAAAAAGACCAATTATCCATACAAAACCCATTATATTACACATTACGATTTGGATTTAGAAATTAAGTAACTGTTGATGTGTATCAGATTTATGATATTTTCTTACAAGACAAATACACACAGATTTCTTTCTTGACACAAATATATTTCAATATACAATTTATAAGAACAGTTATTAAAAATAATGATTTTTATACAAATGTTTTTTCAAACTAGCAAACAGTATTGTTTCATATATCTGGTCTGCAGCTAAATATTTTATCGACAGTTTGCGATGAACAAATTGATTCTGTATTGACGTAAAGCTAGCTATCTTGTTCACCCATGAGCTTCTTCTTCCAAATATATTCAATATTTTCAAAGAAATACTAATTTTCAAAGTCAACTCACTGAAGTTAAACGGTTTGTAAATATCTGTAGTTTTCTGATCAACAAGGGCTCATCACAACTATAGCCCCGATGTCTAAACCACATCAACCGTAAAAAATCAACAAAATTGAGCTATCTTTTGGCTTGTTGATCTGTAAAATCTTGGGGCCAGGGTCTGAATGGTTCATTTCGCAACAATATTAGAAAATACGCTGGTGCCGTTGCAAAACATATAGTGTTGATTCCCACAATCGAAAATCCTCGATAAATTTAGAGAATAGGCGGGACCCCTACAACACACATTCAACAATACAAGTTACATTACGAGAAAGTAATGACCAATCACATATGTATTTGTATGGTCTACAGTCGTTTAATCAAAGTATATGCCAGGCAACGATACGAGTAACTTACATAAAAATATCTACAGAGTTTATTTCTGAGTTTTGTGAAAGAGTAAAGATATTGTCAATAGTATTTCCAAGCTAATTCATATTTGCACATGTCTAAACATTTTAAGCTTAAAATTCAGTAAGTTCAAGAATAGAACTTTCAAAGAAAGGGAGTTCAAAAAGCTATTATGCTAAAATTAATAAGAATAATTATATTATCAGTCTTTACACGATAAAATTAAAATGCATTAATCCAATCGTATGAAACAAAAATTAATAATTATAGTTTTATTTTCGGTCCTTATACGAATCGGTCTCAAACTGCGTGAGTTTTATAACTATGCACATAGTGATACCCTTATATGAGATCCCCTCGGAATGGATTCCTGTACATGGTGAAGGGTCCTCCCACAGAGGCTTCTGTATTTTCAGTTTACTTACACTGGGATCTAAGCATCCATCCATGTGTTTGCTGTGTGTGGCGACCCGTGAAGGGGAGAAAATGATCCTGGTAGTTGTTAGGTCCAACCCTAACACAACACTTCGTGGCAGTTAACGACTTCTATATTGGAGAAACAAGAAAAAAAATTGAAACCAGAATCAAAGAACATAAAAAGTCACCTTCACACGTTTTCGAACACTGCAAGTCAAATAAACACAACATAACCATAGAAAACACTCAAATAATAAGTAAAGAAACAAACATAAACAAACGCAAAATTAAAGAAGCCTTTCATATACAACAACTTAAACCAATATAAAGGAACGCCTTTATACCTATATTAATAGAATAAAATAAATAAAATTACATATTCAAACATGTAACACCGCCCTCTGCATTCCCGCCTTCAGTTACACACCCATTTCAAACATGTGGTCATCTTCCAGTCAGTTACCTCTTTCTTTGTGAACTTGACGATGAGCAAAGAAGGTCGAAACATTGCTCGCTCTTCTATGTAAAATATTTCTGAAACCTGTTGATTCAGTCACCCTCTTGCAGTTTTCTTGTACAGACACGACAGGCTGTGCGATGGACGAGTGCATAGAAGGGTTACACCGTTGGTCGATCAGCAAGTGCTCACCTTATCTTTTCCACTCGACACAGCCTAAGAGGCTTAAGCCATTCGTGTTTTCTTGGGGTATACCATCACTGTTTGATCTCTCTTCCCGTCTTCTGGAAAGACCTATGATGAATCAAACCTTAATGATCTCAGTAAACACTTACTATATCTCTTTTAAATCCTGAGGGACGTTAATGGACATTATCCCTGCTGTGGTGGTACTGATATTAATAACTTTTATCTCATTTCTCTTGGAAATTGACGGTGACAATGATCATTTTCCTATCATTCTGAGAGAGAGTGGCTGTGGTGGAAGCTGGACCAGCCCAAGTGGTCCTCTTTTACCACTCTATAGGAACTTGATCCTGCCGCCGTCTGTAAAACATCAACAGACGACTGTGTGACAGCAATAGTTTACTGTATTGTCTAAGGAGCTCGTCAGCCTATTTATAAAACCTCAACACGCTTTCCACAATGTCCTCCGTGGTGAAATCCTGCTTTCCATTTGGCATGGAAGTCTCAAAAACGGGTCCGGGGTAACTTACGTGGATATCCCAAACTTTTAAAACACAATTTTCCAGAAGGTCTGTGTGCATGTTCGGCACGTAAGATGTCAGAGATAGGAGGAATCTTTGATTAAATTCACAACCAGCATCTTTTCTACCACCAATTTCAAGGTCATATAAGACCTTGATGAGATGTGATTCTGAAGGTGAAAACTATACTTCCGCCTCTTTCAATCTTGCTCTCCTATGGCGAGGAAGATACTGATGCTTAAAGCGTCGCTAATACTTTCGACAAAAGCTTTTCACCTGCATTTTGCACTTTTGCCTCATCCCCACCTTTTTAGCCATTAAGAATCGGGCAGAGAAATCACCTCTTTCTTTTCAAGCTGATCATCTCTATGACTATAATTACCCCTGCATATTAGTAAAACTAAAGTTTGCTCTTCATCCGTTTGGTAGTTTTTAATCAAACAGATGACGCTTACTACGAAATGCTGTTCCACCTTTATCCTACATCATTTGCTATTCTTTTGGTTATTTTAACTAAATCTCGCAAGCGAATGCTTTTCATGATACTTGGCACTTATCCATTGTTGTTCCTTTTTCTAAGCCTGGAAATGATACAAGATACCTTTAAACTACATCCCTTTACTTCATTTGAAAAGATGTCTCTGTAAGATTTTAAAGAGGATGGTTAATGCACGTCTTATTTGGTTCCTCAAATCAAACAACCTCCTCTCGCTCACACAGCATGGATTCTGACTACAGTGCTCCGCTGTGGACCACTAATTCGGTTTGAACCATCGATCAGAGAAGTTTTTCTCAAGCAACAAGATCTTGTGTTAGTGTTTTTTGACCTTGAAGAGGCTTACAATACCACATATGGCATTTTGCGATACCTCCATTCATATGGGTTAAGTGGTCATTTGTTCATTTTCATTAAATATTTTTAATGGACTAGCGATTACAAGGTAGTGTGGTTTTGACATTTTCCCGTTCTTTCCTACAGGAGCTTAGAATTTCTCCGATAATTTTTCCAAGCCCGTTCCCTTGACTGTGGTTTCGTTGGATAGTAGATAGGGACAGTGGGAATCTCGTTAATCCATTCAGCATAAAGATTAAAGTGCATACACTTTTGCTTATTACCAGGGATACTCCTGATTAGAAGTACCGTCTTTTATTTTCCAAACATCTTTCAAAATCATTCTTCCATTTCCATTTATATGGATGGTTCGAAATCAAGTGACTCTGTGTGCTTTGCCATATGTTTTTGTAATTTAGTGAATGCACATAGGATCTCCTCTGCAGTTTCTGCGTTCACTGCCAAATTGTACGCTATTTATTTTGTCCTGGATTACATAAAAGCCACGCAGTACATGAACTGTACTATTACTGACTCGCTTAGCTATCTACTTGTCCTTGAATCGTTTTATGTTAGTTTTCACTCTGTCATCAAAGATATTGAAAACTGACTGGTCCATTTATCTTTATCATTTCTTTCTAACCAGTTTTTTTTAAAATCAGGTCACATCAGTTTTCGCGGAAATGAGTTCAATGAGATCGCAGGTAAGTCTGTCTGCTTTGGTGCTATTACTGCTGTTGCCTGTCCCATACGTGGACTATTAACCTATGATCAAGGCTCGATTTCACGCCATTCGGCAGTCGACTTGAAGTAACCAACGTAAAAACAGTTTTTTCTGGATAAAACCTGCTGTTGTTCTTTCGCCGTCTGTCTTCTGGAAGGATCGGAAGGAGGAGGTTGTCCTGACTAGGCATCACACTTCTCACAGTTTTCTAACTCATCGTTTTTTTAAATCTAGGACTGATGCACAATGTGTGGTTTGTGTGACACTCAAGTCACAATAGCTGTCATTCTGTCGTTTGTTGTTACGACTGTGAGCGAAGGCACCATTTTAGATATATTTTTACCATAGGTGCACCCCTGACGTTGAACAATGTCATTGGAGAGGGTGATACCGTCCACCTCAGTTGTGTTTTTAAATTTTTTAGGGCCATTGGTCTTTTTGACTATATTTAAGTTTATAATTCGAAAATTGGTCTTTGTTTCGTTTCAACGTGATTCCTATTTTCTTATTTTAATAATTTAATTTTTATTTTTAATTTTTTGTCAGTCGTTCAGCTCAGATAGCCTAGTTTCTTTGCGCTAATAAACGCCAAACAACAACCTTATATGAACGTAGTTCGAAATGAAATGTTAAACTTCGATTGCTTCTTAAATAAAACCGAATAATATAAAATAATTTTATTTATCCCCAAGGGAAGAAATACGCATTATAATAAAAAATAAACACATTTGTGGAAAGTATAATCCTATAGATCTTTTTATGTAAACTGTTTTCCTTTCGAAACTTAATCATAATTAATCAAAAACAAACACCGCAGATACCAGAAGGATCTGATATGAAAGAAGACTAAAACGTCGATACTGAAGACCAAATTGAAGTTCTGTATTTTGTAAATTAATCATCTAAACTCTACTTTAATTTTCATATAACATTTCTCTTTGCGAACTAATAAGGTAAAATCGATATTTAACACAGTGCAAAAAATTAAACTGAGAGTTAATTATAAGTTTGTTTTACTTAGAACCAAGTGAAATTAAAAACAAACATTTATATTCCAGTCCATTGCATACTTGATCTACATACGTCAGAAAACACGTTACAGCAGGAAGAACACCTGTAATATTTCCTTTGCATGAAAGATACGGCAAACACTCTCACATAGTATTAAAACTATGATCTTCGACACAAATACAAAAAATACACAAGAGAGCGGGATAACATAATTTCCTACAAAATGCAAGTTTTTTATGCTTAGACATGATGAAAGTGTGTCGTTAGAAATATGTTGGTAATGTAACATCTTAAAATAATATAAAACGTTTATAATTAAACGAGATAGCAGTTAAAAATCACAAGTTGTTGCATATTTCATTTCTTGTAAGGTCTTTTACACGTTGATTTTACATCACGTGTTTTTGCATTTATTTAACAAACTTCTTAATATAGAGTTGCAAGCATTATAAATGTACCTCTAAAGATAACTTAAAATTCTAAATATAAATATTCAGACGTAAGAGCTAGCGATTACCTTTAACTGTTTCTTTGATATTTACTAATTCATGGAATAACTAACCTTATGAAGTATTCCATGTTAATTTTTACTTTCTTTATTTCCGTGTTCTATATGAAATTAAACCAACAGATATTTGAAATTTGTAATGTAAACTGTATTTATGCGTAACATTGACTAAAAGCTAGGTCAGATACGCCTAATATTTAAGTAAATACTTTTAACCTTTAATTAAAATTCATAAGACAGAACGTGTTCGGTGAAATATTGTAGCTTAAGCTTTTAGACTGGAGATCCGCAACCTGGCACACAGACTACAAGGTGACGCTCGCACCCTTGTGGAAAAAGTATGTAGTAATAAAATTACGACTCTCGTGTAAGATTTGTGCGATAAATATGCTGTTTCAAACCTCACCGTATTTGTAGCGTTGTTTCATTTATTATTATAAAATATCACTCAGGATAGTCCCACTTTTCATTCAGCAATAAAAATGTTTTCCAGGTAACAACAACATGATATTTCTCTGGAAATAAATAGCAACATGTTGTTTCTCTGTGACCAAGAATGTAAGGGATTATTTCAGTCTAAATAACACATTAGTTTTCTATAAACGTTAACAAACTGTGTGGTTTCTGAATAACATATAAACTACTCTGTTATTTCTGTGTTAACCACAAAACATATTGTTTCTTTGTAATGATGGCTTCTTCTTTCTTTGTAATCTCAACGTAAGATATTTCAAAGAAATTAATGAATCACCAACTATTCTGGGTAAGTATTATTTTATAGATACTTTTACAATGTTTCTCTCAAATAATCAAGTTTCTGGGAATCCCCAGTGGCACAGCAGTATGTCTGCAAATTCACACCGGTAGAAACCTGGTTTCAATATGTGTATTGAGAGATCACAGATAGCCCATTTTGTAGAACTGTGCTCAATTCCAACCAATTCAAGGAGTGAAGCTGCACAGGAATACAATAAAAATACATTTTTTATATTGTATTCATATTATATTATTCAGTTATTAAGATCATCATAAATCTATTCATATCTCGTTTCGTGGATTTAGATAATAAAACTTAATCTCACATGACACACAAAAACAGAAACTGTTACATTTATGCATGACTCTATCTCGTAAACTGTAACACGATATGCATGCAATGTAAGTTTTGAGCATTGGTTTCAGTGGTTTAGAAAGCAAGACAATTCTGAAGCCAAATTCAAAATATTTGTAACATCTAACTGAAATGATGCAGTTACAAAAGTCATTGTAATAATTATCGAATTTATTTAAGGTCAACATGAAGAATGCACTCAGTAAATACACAGTGAATACATGCACTACGGTTACATATAATTTATTTTATTATGTTTTTTATCTTTCTTTGTAGTTAAGCACAAAGTTGCACAACGGGCTATCTGTAGTCTGCCCACCACGAGTATTAAAGCCCAGTTTCTAGTGGCATTAGTCCGCAGACATTCCATTAAATGCACTTTAATAGAAAAATAATTTACGAAGAAATAAATACTCAATAACAAATACAGCTTAAATAAAGATAATTCTTTAGCCAAAAATGTCCGTGGGTTTTAGTATGAATATGAACTCGATAAAAGTAGAACAAGGTAGGGGCAATACTGTTGTTAAATTGGTCAGTTCTTTCTCTCTTTTTTAAGCCTTTGTACTTTACATAGTCCCGAAAATTAGGAATTATTGAATACCACTTTTAGTGCTTGTAAATTATTTATGAAATTACTTCTTCCAATTTTGTCACACCCAATTATTTTCTTTTTTTGTTGTTGCTATTTTGAACAACAGTGTTTGTAAATCGTCCTGAGGCTATACTATAGTTATTCAAACCATCTCTAATTCCAACATTCAGTTATTATATATTTAATTATTTCGCTTAACAGAAAACAAAATACTTTTATTTACGTATATAATTTCAAGTAAAAGTAGATCTTCATTTCACATTTGTCCTTGTCTTTATTTGGAGCATATTCTACTGCTACATTAACATTTTGCTATGCATTTTATTCATGTATATTCAAGATACACTAATAATCATACCAATACACATTGTACGTTCTTTTAAGGTTGAGTAAAACGAAAACAACGCACACCATCTGTGAATAGTGCAAACTCTTTTCACAACTGCTTGTCTTGTACATATTTTTCTACTTCTATATTCATGTAGAACTAAACATACAAGACAAACAATTTTTATCATTATAGGAAAGAGGTGAAAAGATAATACTCTAGCATAAATCCTCTATTTTAGATAATGGTCACGAGCCATAGTGTTTCTTCAACAGAACTTACACTATCTTTTCCTGTTTCCATGTTATGCTTTTAAATTGCAATCATACTCATTCCTAGGAAAGACAGCGCAGGTAGCCCTCGTGCACCTTGGCGAGAAATTCAAAACAAACAATCCTTGAAATAATAAAAATAAGAATACATTTAGCAGAAGTGGTGAACAACGTATGTAATATCAGGAAGGTTAAACATGTCAACATGTCTTAGTTATATTTAAAAATGTGACTAATATTATCTTTTTAGTAATCGTCTTCCTCGCTGACAGACATCTTGTTTTATCCTCTTCTCACCCAATTGAAGCAACATAATAAACTAGCTTTTGACAAATTTAGTTAATGTGTACATTTTATCAGTGAATAACTATATATTTTTTTAATTCACTTATGTTTCTTTTTCCTCGTTCATTTTATTTCAGAACATTTCCAGAACCTGCATGTGGTGGTAACTTAAACTTATAAAGGCACCCTAATGCCACAGAGTAAAGTTATGAAATTATATATTGATGATGTGACCAAAGAATATGTTTATTGTTGAGGTTATTTGAAATGTGTTGCTTCTTCCATTAAATTTTCTGATGCACTTTAGATTATAACAAAAGTTGCATGTAGCCTCAATTGGAGAATACGGACGCGAATAGGAAAGAAACTTTCTTATCAAAAGCTAAAACAAATGAGCAATACATTCTTTTTTTCAATTTTTTACATGAACTATGAGGTAGTAAACGGCTATTGAAACTCTAACGGCCACTCTGCAACCTTTCATTTGAGAATCATATACTGATAAAGATGTATCATTGCAATGATAAGTAATCTCAAAATTCATAGATATACTGAAGTGTATGTTTCGAAGCAAATATGGTTTCAATTACCGATAGTCTAGGAGAATTACCAGATTCGAATGGTAGAAAAAGTTCTCATAAATTGCATAGAAACCATCACATGCAGCACCCTAACCCAGTACTAGGTATTTATAGCAGTCAAACATTTTCATGGCTTGTACAGCATATTGCACCATTTTAATAATGTATCAAGTTGCCAAATTTCACACAATTTCCAACGCATATATTTAAATCACGAAAATAATTCTTCCAGCACCGACCAAGGGACGAGCATGATCTATGGTTAGGGCGCTCGGCTGCGATCGGAGGTCAAGGTTCGTGTCTCGACAACACTAAACACGATCTGTACTTTTTGATTTGCGTTCATTTTAAGTCAGTATAATTATTCAGTTCCAAGAACTGCTGTCTAGCTGCTTTTCCTAAAATTAAAACCTCAAGATTAGAAATGAAAAAACACATGAAACTTATTGGTATCTCAATGTTAAGCCTGAGTATCATATACACTCTAGTTCAGATAGAAAAATCAAACAGACGAAAATACTAGTACCAAAAACCAACTGAAAATGAAAGTTAAACATGTTTAAGTCCTGTACAATGTTTTCACGTTGTAATTGCGGAGTCTTTGTTGCACAATTTTGTTTTTGAATACTTCTTTCCAAAACTTTATTCGGCAGAATACTTAAATAAATCAGTATACACGTTTTTATATTTGTTTTTCTTACACCACAATTTATTTCTTAATTACCATTTCGATTTCTTTATTTCGTACAGGTGCAAGAGACAGTATCTTGAAGTCGTCATACGACTACAAATAACAAAAATGTTTACCAAACGTTTGAATAAACGTAGTTCCAAAACTGGTAACACCAGTGGTATCTGACAAGAAGAATATAGTTTATCAAAAGATGTTCTGTCTGACGAAGACGAAAGTTTCCAGATGATTCTTGACAAAGAAAAAAATATTTTAAGTTAAGATTTGTATTTTTGTATAAAGGTTTATTATTTACTATATTGGCTAGTCTCTGCATTTCTACAGGATTTCTTATTGTAAAGCATTTGAAAAATGTAAGTTCTTCAAAAGTGCTTTGGGTTAATTCTGTTTTTATAACAATATATAGTATTCCACTTCTGGTTTATAAAAAATCGCATCCTCTTGGACTACGTTCTACAAGGAAAATGATACTAATTCGAAGCGTTCTTAGTGTACTGTTAGTGTATACGAGATACTATGCATTCCACTCTCTACCCATTGCCGAAGCTACTGTAATCATCTTCAGTTATCCAGTTATTGTAGCTGTTTTGTCAAGAATAATTTTGAAAGAGCCTCTTGGATTTCTGCAGATTACATCCGCAGTACTAATTATTGTCGGAGTTGCATTAGTATCAAAGTTTCCCTTAGAACTAAAGATGAGTGGCAAATTATCAAGTTTTACTTTATCAAATCGAATTCTTGGAGTTTCTTTAGCCTTCTGTTCTTCAATATTTAGCGCTCTAAAAATTATTTGTACTCGCTTGCTGGTGACACTCAGATTTCCGTGATATTGTTTAACTATGGATGGGTTGGTTTAATTATGAGCTTATTAATTATGTTATCAGAGGGAGAGCTTCCAGTCATACCGTGTGGAGAGCCATCATTGTTAATTGTATTCTGTTCCCTGATCGAGATAGCTGGAATAGCTTTACTCTATAAAGGGCTACAACTAGAACAAGCTGCTATAGTTTCTATTGTTCGAGCAGCCTCTCACATTACTTTTCTTTTCTGCTGGCAATTGTTTTTCTTCAGAGAAATTCCAGACATTTGTAGCATCTCAGGTGTATTAGTAGTTATTTTATGAATGAATGAATTTAAACAAATACTTCATATCACTAATGCACCAATAAGAAAAAAGGTATCCTGTTTAATGTAATTCAAGTGTAGTTTGACTCATTGGTATCTTTTTATCAGAATTAAATTGTTATTTTCTTATTAGAAAATACCGTCCAGTCACTTTGGTTTGGTACATATGTCATTTGTTAACTCTTAATAAAAATATACTTTAAAAAAATGCAGACATTTGGTGTCCGCAGAGTTTGTTAATCTACACCCAACGTGAGGTGGTCTGAGTAGCAAACATTTTTATAAACATGTCGAAAAGTAACAGTTTTCCTGGAAACACCATTTTATCCATTGATTGGTATGAAATTTCACGGATCTAACAAACAAAAATAAGGACTTCTTTGTATTTTTTAACAATATACCAATTATTATCTATCTTTTGAAGTGTTCCGATGAGTAAATTTTGTAAAATATATTGTCTTAAGAGGAGAGGTAAGAATATTTGGTTGTGACAATAATTATTACTATTATCCATTTGATGTTTAGTATGTCTATAAATAGGGTTATTTCATTTGTATATCTTTTATATATATTTCGTTCAAAGGGCTCATTGATTTAGAACTTTAAGTATCATGTTCGATCATTATGTCCAGTATCTTATCATGTATTTATCGGACCAACTATAATTTTTAGTTGTGGTTGAAAAAGGAGTGATGATGTATCTTATGCGATAGTTAAAGAGTAAAATACACGTGTCATTGTAAGCAAGAAGTCTCGAACGTTTATTTTTCTCAGATTGAAATATTGTTATTTGGACTCATTGGTAAATAACTGTTGTCTGTTTTTAACATACTTTTACTTTTTAAAGAATGAATGTAATAATATATCGTGATAAGTCTAGAACTTTTTAACTTATCATACTATGTAATACTTTTGGTTTTAAATGCATCTATTATTTTGTTTCTTTGATTTGAAATTTCGCACAAAGCTACTCGAGGGCTATCTGTACTAGCCGCCCTTATGTTCCATCAAAGAACGTGAGGCCGCTATAACTTGCGGATTTTTCATCCGGTTTTTTAAGTGAGTAGGTTGTCAGACCACTGCACCGTGCCGTCCCTAATTTAGTGGTGTAAAAAAAAGAGGGAATACAGCTAGTCATAACCACTCATCGCCAACTCTTGGGCTACTCTTTCACCAACGAATAGTGGGATTAATCATCAACTTATAACGACCCCACGGGTGGTAGGGCGAGCATGTTTGGCGCGACCAGGATGCGAACCCGCGACCCTCAGATTACGAGTCGCACGCCTAAACACGCTTGGCCATGACGGGCCACATCGATTATTACATTTTTAATATGATTTCTATTTTTTTGTAATATGTTGATTTTTACTTCTTTCATCAAAGGTTTGTTCTATGGATTATGTTTTATATACCGAGATACAATTACCGGTTCATGTTCTGTGATTTAATGACAATTTGGTCTTTATTGTGTACTATCTTTTAAATCACGTTTTTGTATTAATATGTTTATTACGTGTGTAACAGGTTGGCTTTACCTATTTTAATGTGTAACTGTATTCCATTTTATAAGCAAAATTTGTTGAATTTCAATGCTTGTGTTGTGTGTTAAGTTTGCTTTATTCTAAAAATGTATCATTTACTTTCTTCACATATAGCATATTGATAGTATTTCCTGTTTTATGTGTTGAGATTGAATTACTATCCATTCTCTCTCATATGTATACCTATATTCTAATCCTGTCTTTCATATTCCTTTTCCACACCGATCTCGAACTGATCCTTGTCCTGATAACCTTGCACATGTTATATGTTCCCATATTTCAGAATATACATATGTTCCATTGTGAGTCTTGTAGCCTTACCCTTCCAACTATCTTAGAATGTTAGACACAACAGCTTCTTACTAGAAACATTTTCTAATCAGTTTAAGAGACTGATCAAAGGATCGCTGCTTTCTCGTACTATTTCAATTTTAATTGATGTTACCTAATATCTAACTTCATAAGAGATGATGTAGTTTGCTTCATAAATTTTCTTTTCTAACAATTTCCATGTAAGCTCTAAGGATGGCTAATTTCTGATCACTGGAGAAACTTATTGGAAACCTCTGACGCAACACGTGGTGTTTGAGATTTCTGAGTTCCATTATGTATCCTTATATTCTATTAGGTGAGTAAGGTGGGTGGAAAAGAGATAGCATTAAGGTAGCTAGAATTGATCTTGTGTTACTTAAGGTGTAAAACAAATGAATATCCCGGAATATCAAGTATCATATTAGATAAGTGTATTTTTACGCTTTAAATAGAATTCAGTGGATAATAAAAAGTTTGTTGTCGTTTTATTTTAAAACTAAGGCTAGCCGTTACTAATTTAGCAGTGTAAGACTAGAGGGAAGGTAGCTAGTAATCACCATTTACCTCCAACTCTTGGGCTACTCTTTTACCAACGAATAGTGTGATTTACCATAATATTATAACGCCTCCACGGCTGGGAGGGCGACAATGTTTGGTGTGACCGAGATTCGAACCCGTGAATCTCGGATTACGATTCTTAACACATTTCGCCATGCCGGGCCCATGAACATTGACAGAGCTCTGAGTCCTCAAAACAAATGTATTCTGGTAGGTTCTGTATAGGAGTGTCTTCATGAGCAGGACCAATACTAATGAAAATGAATACTAAGGTTTTGACCATCGTTTAACTAGAGATTTGAAAACAAAGTCAACCAGAGTAAATGTCATTAATATCTCCCAAATGTCAGAAGTCTGACAGACAAATCCTGAATAAAACAGACTTTTTTTATTTACACTGACACTCATTTGGAGAATAAATACGAAAGACATTAAGTGAACAAAAATCTGGGAGAAGATGAAACCGACCACATGTCAATCTTGATTCTTTCTGAATTAAACGAATTTTTTTAAAAAATCAATATTGTTTTCATAATTCACTTATATTTACATCTAACTAATCCCGAATGGAGTAACAATAGCCTGGAAGTATCTTTGTTCCATGTAACAGTTGTGTACATATATAATCTGAAGGTGGTGTTGGGTTCAATATAACTATTTTTAGAAACAGCATCTTACATCCTTCATCGATTCGCATCATAGAATGTAACAATTGCAGTTAAATCTTTAATATGTCCAAATCAGATTAAGCAGCTTCTCAACTAAATAAGTAGTAAAATTTAAGAAATATTGTGGCTATACTGAAGGTCTACTATATTGTAATGGGATATGCAATATCTGCAAAGCATGATTCTTTTTCAGTGCACATTAAAATAGTCTTGAGAAACCTAATGAGACCTGTAATGTTGCACCTAAATACATATACTAAGTACAGAATAGTAATAACCAAACATAAAATGAAAGCTTTAAATGTTTCAAAGTAGTACAGGATAATGTCACCTCAAACCGATTCCTAACGAAACGAATTGTACAAACAGCTCTGAAAATCAGAGATCTCTCAAATTCTCTTTGTAATGAAGTTTTCAATGAAAAAGAAACTGAACATCCGAGTAAAAATTGTGTACATACAAACACAACACAAACTCAAACATTTATGAATTATTTGTTTGTTTCAAGCTTAACACAAAGCTACAACAATAGGCTATCTCTGCTTAGCCCACCACGAGTATCGAAATCCGATTTTAAGCGTTGTAAATCTGCAGAAACAACGCTGTGCTATTTGAATGGGAACATTGTGGTTATAAAATACATTACAAATATTAAAAAAATACTTGATACAAATGGAAGGCAGTAAATAATATTGAAATATATACATACTAGCTGTTAGCTAACACGCTATTAAATTATATTTTTAAAACGGAATAATTACAGAAAGCTTAACTCGACTTTTAATGCCAACATTGGGCAAGATGACATCACATGCAGCACCCTAACCAGTACTAGGTATTTATAGCAGTCAAACATTTTCATGGCTTGTACAGCATATTGCACCATTTTAAGAATGTATCAAGTTGCCAAATTTCACACAATTTCCAACGCATATATTTAAATCATGAAAATAATTCTTCCAGCACCGACCAAGAGACGAGCATGATCTATGGTTAGAGCGCTCGGCTGCGATCGAAGTTTAAGGTTCGTGTCTCGACAACACTAAACACGATCTGTACTTTTTGCTTTGCGTTCATTTTAAGTCAGTATAATTATTCAGTTCCAAGAACTACTGTCTAGCTGCCTTTCCTAAAGTTAATACCTCAAGAGTAGAAATGAAAACACATGGAACTTATTGGTATCTCAATGTTAAGCTTCAGTATCATATACACTCCCGTTCAGATAGAAAAATCAAACAGACAAAAGTACTAGTACCAAAAACCAACTGAAAATGAAATTTAAACATGTTTAAGTCCTGTACAATGTTTTCACGTTGTAATTGCGGAGCCTTTGTTGCACAATTTTGTCTTTGAATACTTCTTTCCAAAACTTTATTCGGCAGAATACTTAAATAAATCAGTATACACGTTTTTATATTTGTTTTTCTTACACCACAATTTATTTCTTAATTACCATTTCGATTTCTTTATTTCGTACAGGTGCAAGAGACAGTATCTTGAAGTGGTCATACGACTACAAATAACAAAAATGTTTACCAAACGTTTGAATAAACGAAGTTCCAAAACTGGTAGCACCAGTGATATCAAACAAGAAGAAAATAGTTTATCCAAAGATGTTCTGTCTGACGAAGACGAAAGTTTCCAGATGATTCTTGACAAAGAAAAAAATATTTTGAGTTAAGATTTGTATTTTTGTATAAAGGTTTATTATTTACTATATTAGCAAGTCTCTGCATTTCTACAGGATTTCTTATTGTAAAGCATTTGAAAAATGTAAGTTCTTCAAAAGTGCTTTGGGTTAATTCTGTTTTTATAACAACATATAGTATTCCACTTCTGGTTTATAAAAAATCGCATCCTCTTGGGCTACGTTCTACAAGGAAAATGATACTAATTCGAAGCGTTCTTAGTGTACTGTTAGTGTATACGAGATAGTGTGCATTCCACTTTTTACCCATTGCCGAAGCTACTGTAATCATCTTCAGTTATCCAGTTATTGTAGCTGTTTTGTCAAGAATAATTTTGAAAGAGCCTCTTGGATTTCTGCAGATTATATCCGCAGTACTAATTATTGTCGGTGTTGCATTAGTATCAAAGTTTCCCTTAGAGCTAAAGATGAGTGGCAAATTATCAAGTTTTACTTTATCAGATCGAATTCTTGGAGTTTCTTTAGCCTTCTGTTCTTCAATATTTAGCGCTCTAAAAATTATTTGTACTCGCTTGCTGGTGACACTCAGATTTCCGTGATATTGTTTAACTATGGATGGGTTGGAATAATTATGAGCTTATTCATTATGTTATCAGAGGGAGAGCTTCCAGTCATACCGTGTGGAGAGCCATCGTTGTTAATTGTATTCTGTTCCTTGATCGAGATAGCTGGAATGTCTTTACTCTATAAAGGGTTACAACTACAACAAGCTGCTATAGTTTCTATTGTTCGAGCAGCCTCTCACATTACTTTTCTTTTCTGCTGGCAATTGTTTTTTTTTTTCAGAGAAATTCCAGACATAACGGTAGTTATTTTATGTATGATACTTAGCAATTTAAACAAATACTTCATGTCTCTAATGCACCAATAAGAAGAACGCTATCCTGCTTAATGTAATTCAAGTGTAGTTTGACTCATTGGTGTCTTTTTATCAGAATTAAATAGTTCATTTCTTATTAGAAAATACCGCTCAGTCACTTTGGTTTGGTACAGATGTTATTAGTTAACTCTCAATAAAAATATACTTTAAAAAAAGGCTGACGTTTGGTGTCCGCAAAGTAAATTAATCTACACACAGTTGTCCTGAGAAAAACTATTTTATCCATTAATTGGTATAAAATTTCATAGATCTCACAAACAAAATTAAGGACTTCTTTGTATTTTTTAGCAATATACCAATTATTATCTCTCTTTTTAAGTGTTCCGATGAGTCAATATTATAAAATATATTGTATTGGGAGGAGAGGTAATAATACTGAGTTATAACAATAATTATTACTATTATCCATTAGATGTTTGGTATGTCTCAATGAATTTGATGTCTATAGTGTTATTTCATTTGTATATCTTTTACATATATTTCGTTCAAAGGGCTCATTGACTTGGTACTTTGAGCATCATGTTGGATCATTATGTCCAGTTTCTTATTATGTATTTATCGGACCGACTATAATTTTCAGTTGTGGTTGAAAAAGGACTGATGATGCATCTTATGGGAGAGTGAAAAAGTAAAATACACGTGTCATCGTAAACAACAAGTCTCGAACGTTCATTTTCTTGAGATTGAAATATTGTTATTTGGACTCATTGGTAAATAACTGTTGTCTGTTTTTAACATACTTTTACTTTTTAAAGAGTCAATGTAATAATATATCGTATAAGTCTAGAACTTTTTAACTTATCATACTATGTAATACTTTGGGTTTAAAGTGCATCTATTATTTTGTTTGTTTGATTTGAAATTTCGCACGAAGCTACTCGAGGGCTATCTGTGCTAGCCGTCTGTTCTTTAGCAATGTAAAACTAGAGAGAAGACAGCTAGTGATAACCACCCACCGCCAACTCTTGAGCTACTTTTTTACCAACGAATAGTGGGATGGACCGTCAACTTATAACACCCCACGGCTGGGAGGGCGAGCATGTTTGGCTCGATCGGAATGTGAACCCGTACCCATCAGATTACGAGTCGCACGTCTTAACTCGCTTGGCCTTGCCGGGCCTCATCGATTATTACATTTTTAATACGGTTTAAAAATTTTTTTGTGATATGTTGTTTTTAACTTCTTTCACAAATGGTTTGTTCTATGGATTATGTTTTATTTTCCGAATTTACTTGCCAGTTCATGTTCTGTGATTTAACGACATTTTAGTCTTTCTTTTGTACTATCTTTTAAATCATGTTTTTGCACTAATATGTTTATACGTGTGAAACAGGTTAGCTCTACCTATTTTAATGTGTAACTGTATTTCATTGTATAAGCGAAATTTGTTGAATTTCAATGCTTGTGTTGTGTGTTAAGTTTGCTTTATTCAAAGAATGTCTCATTTACTTTCTTCATATATAGCACATTAGCAGTGTTTCTTGTTGAAATTAAATTACTATCTATTCTCTTTCATATGTTTACCTACATTGTAATCCTGCCTTTGATATTCCTTTTCCAAACCGACCTCGAAATGATCCTTTCCTGATAAACTTGCACATGTTACATGTTCCCATATTTCACAATATGCATATGTTCCTGTCTTTTATGTTCCTTTCCCTGATAACCTTGCACATGTTACATGTTCCCATATTTTAGAACATACATATTTTTCATTGTGAGTCTTGTAGCCTTACCCTTCCAACTATCTTAGAACGATAGACACAATAGCTTCTCACTACAAACATTTCCTAATACCAGAATTCTGTAAATTCCTGTTTGTCTAAGAGACCGATTAAAGGGTTGCTGCTTTCTCGTACTATTTCAATTTTAATTGATGTTACCTAATATCTAACTTCAGAAAAGATGATGTAGTTTGCTTCTAAAAATTTCTTTTCTTACAATTTCCATGTAAGCTCTAATGATGGCTAATTTCTGAACACTGGAGCAACTTTTGGAAACATTTGAAGCGAAAAAGGGTTGTGTTTGAGATTTCTGAGTACCATTATGTATCCTTATATTCTATTAGGTGTGTAAGGTGGGTAGAAAAGAGATAGCACCGTAATCTCATCCCAACTTTCACTAGAGGACGCTGTAAAATGACTACATTAGCTTTTTTACAATACCAGTTAACGAATTTTCGATTCAGTTCTGCCCAATAGTTCTTTTTAGAATTACCACCCGAAGACTTTGCTGGTCGTAGCAAGCTTGCAACGTTCAGTATGTCGAGAAAACACTTACAATATGCACATTGTGGACATTAGCATTGTTATCCTGAAACATAAAGTTATTTTCAGACATGGCCCTAGCATATGGCAGAATTATCGTGTCTATATAATGCTTATAAGAAGCACCATTAACTTTTCCCTGGAGAATATGAAAAACAGTTTTTCTGCCATGATTTACTGAACTATATCCTGATAACGAACGTGAATAGTACCGTCAACTTTAAGATGCCACAAATAAATCTAAGCTTATATGCTGATATGCTGTCTTCCTCAAATAACACAGTGTTAGTGTTAAATTCTTGTTAATATCGGTTTTACGACTGGCCTTTTTGTAAAATAACCTTGTTTGGTTAGTTTTCAACTCACTCTTCTTCTGAAAAGCCTGTTTATGTCATTCCTCTCGTAAAGTGTTACAGTACTGCTTTTAACCTTGATGTGTTAGCTTGATTAAAACATAGTCCTTTTGGGTAGTAATTTTTCGGTGTCCGCCACGAAAAATTTCTGAAACAGCGTTTTCCCTATTCTAAAGATTCTCGATGCAAACCACTAGGGAAATTCTATTGTGTTGTCAATGTCAATTTAATTCATACTATTTACGGACAATCAAACAATTAAATCTCTTTAGATTTTAGCACGTAAAGGGGCATACTCTACACTAAACACTGAGAAATTGTCTGAACAAAGCTATGATCTTTACCGAAAAAGGTTATACCAAAAGTTAACCCTTTTATAAAGAGCTGGTGTTTATGTGTATTTTGTCAAACAAATGCTCAAAACAACTTATGAAGATCAAAATAAGAACTTGTACATATTTGATTAATCATATACTTCCTTTCTGTTAAAATTTGGGCATTTACTCCATAATTACCTCATTCTTACAGGCAAAAACATTAATACAGAACAGTATGCAAACATTTTAGTCACGTCTTTAAAAGCTTAGAATTTCTAGAAAACTTATGGTTTGTAAATAGTTGTTACATGAAGTATTTGAAAGTCTATATAATTTTAAATACTTAAAAACTTAAGAAAATACATTAACGAAACATGTAAATTATGCAAGAAAAATTATCAAATAGTCGCAAAACAAAATATTAATGACAGAAATTCATTTTTCAAATTATAGTATCTTAATACCTCATATATGTAACATCAAACGACAGTAGTATTTTCTGTTCAAACACAAATCTGTTTGTTAATAAACCTGTAATTTCTTTCCACTTCTCAGGATATCATTTTCATTTATGGATAAGTGCCTATACCGAAGTAATTCCTAAGTTCATACCTTGCTTTTGCTACATCAGAAGTTGCCATGGTCTCCAACATGCTGTCCCAAATTAGAACATTTACATGTTGCAAGACAGGGCAATTACAAAGCTGCACTCTTGCTATATTATGTTCCATTGTGTCATCATTTCTCAGTTCTCACTAGCCACTTCAGTGAAACATAATTCACTCTGACATTGAACTTACAGCTATACAAGAAATGGAAATATTGTAAATAATTCCTTATTTATAATATAGTATCAAACTTTGAATTACAATTTATAATTAACATTTATGCTCTATTTAATCCTGCAAATGAGGTAACACTGCTTTTTGTCACTGGTACTGGTGTCTAACAGAAATTTGCTGAATTGGCAGGAATAGGCTAACACTGGAGCATCCACTAAAGGAATACTTCATCACATTATTTGCTTCATTCAATATGTGTCTAACGTTTCGTAAAGGCAAATATTGGCACCTCATCTGTGTAGGAGACAGCCATAAACTTTGAATTTCGTGCTTGGTCTAGGTGGAGAACAGTCTCTGAGAGCAACTCTCTTAGTTGGGTTCGTAATACCTCCATATCTCACTAGAATATGATTAAAAACTCTGTTAATGTAGATGACTTCTTTCGAGGCTTCAATTTCAATCCATCTATATTTACTTGCTAGAATAGCATCCTCAGATTCTTAACCTAACTGGCTCAGAAATGCGACCAAACGTGAGAACATTGTTAATGTAGAATAGTTATTACTTCCATTTCGTTCCTTTCAGCATAAGTACTAGTATTCTCTAAATGGTCGATACATTACACAAACTGAAGTTTATGATGCAGAATTCATCAAACTATTTCATGAGTTTAAAACAAATATAACGCAGTTCTCATCCTCTGGCACTCTAGCATAAGTTGTTAGTATTCAGATTTAAAATTCACTGTATTGAAAGAGATAGGCTGACTAACGAATCCAATCATTCATCTGTTTGTCGTAAAAACAAAGGACATCAAGAAATCTTTTTGTATTTTTCTTATTCCTAACAAAATCGGTTTTCGGTAGCTGTATGAAGCTTTACTTCCACATCTGCATGACCAGGTGATTAAGGCACTCGAATTGTAATCGAAGGGTCCCAGGTTCGAATCAACTCCAGAAATTCCGTCGTGAAATTCTTCCTTTTCCGGCTATTGGAAGATTGATAATTTCTCTTGACTTTTCCATCAAATTTCTTATTGGTGCCACCTGCTGTCGCATCCAAAGCGTTAAATTGTTCTTTAAGCCAGTTCACATCCCTGCGTAATGTTTCTTGTTCTTGGACGAGGACGTGATCTGAGCGCATTTCTGATGACAAGTGTGATTCGCCTCGTGCTAACATAACGACGTGAGACTCCAGTCTCTTTAACCGTTTACCGGCAGTTCTTTTAAGATTGACCAAAAGAAATTATTTTGTAAACGTAACAAAATAATGAACCCAATTAACAAAGAAGGGATATAAAATATAATAATAATGTATACATTACAGTTAAGATATAAAAAAAAACAAAATTGAAGTAAGTTAAAAAAATTTAAGGCAAATATCCAAAACCATATAACCAGAACGCTTTTGAAATATAGTTCTATTTTAATCATGAGCAAACTCTGAATATGTTCACCTAAAATCAAGAAATGTCCACCTTTTTGTGAGTGCTCGGATAATAGGGCTTTGTATCTTTGTCTGTGTATACAACAAAATACTTAATACAATGAAATTATCTGTACGCATAAAAGACTGTCTGAGAATAAATAGGTCTAAGAAGGACTTTTACACAGAGAATTCACTGACACATAATTTGAAACTAAATGAAATTTTTAAATTCCATTACATCTAATATAACAATAAGACTTGCATATCCTTCCAGAAACCAGTAACTATAAAATCAGTCTCAAATCCAAATTAATGAAGAATTAGTATGTGAATATCGAGCTACGGACCATAACAACATTAAATCAAATAAATCAAAAATATAGTTTAAAGTGGCATACGTGTAGTTATGGCTGTAAATCAAAGTATTGATATTGTTTATAAATAAAAACTCGCTTTTAAACTGTGCACGTGCACAAGCAAACATATTGTAGAGGTGTGGTCATAAGTTGTTGAAGTAAGCTAGCGTCCACTATCCTAATGCTTTTAAAACTGTTGCTATTCTATGGGACACAAAATTTCTTTCCTCAGCAATTTCAAAAACTTGGCTAGTCATTAGAAAAGAAAAACAAAAGACGCTCCGCAGAATTTCGACTCACTTGAACATTTATGTAGCTATTACTGTACGAAACTTCTGAATACAGTTTCTAGCTTATCATAAAAACTATATGTACTTAAAGAACATATTTTCTACAATTACATTCGTGGAGATATGGTGTAAGAAGATTAAATGCATTTTTAACTTAAAAGTTTAAAATTTTCAATAAATATCTCCAGTATATCTTCTTAATGTCTACTACTTAGTGATGTATAGTTTAAGGAAGACAGCGTAATATTTCCTCATATATAATTCTAGATGCGAGAGTAAAATCCAGTTAGTTGTATTCTTAAAAACAAGACCAACATGAATGTCTTTGAAATTTTTAGTAACATTCATGAAATCGCAGACATGATGTTGGTCATGGCAAAAACTCTACAAAGGTTTTGCTCTCAGCCATGCTCGTGTTTGACTTTCCTGATAGTCTCGAGCTTTCTCTGAAATTTAAAGCTGGTGGAGAGAAACGGGATTACGAAGATCACCTGATTGTTTGTAAGTTGTTTGTATCAGCATTCAATGAGTTTCCCTGAAGAGCATGTTAGGTTGTCTCGTTATAATTTCCATACGGCAACTGTGAAATATTTGCATCCTAAGCACTACGACACTACTTAACCTGATTACAAATTTGACTAAAAGAGCGTATAATGTTTGTGGGAAAATGTGGAACCATGTAAATACTTTCAGCTCAACTAAGTGTAATATATTGAAATAATGTGTTGATACGTGTGTGTTTATGTATATCTGTATAATGATGTTTAAATATAAACAATCGTTGTTGTTGTTTTTTAATTAAGCACAAAGGTACACAATGGACGGTATATGTTAAGCCCACCACGGGTATCGAAACCCAGTTTTTGGCGTTGTAAGTCCGCAGAGATACCGCTGAGCCACTGGGAAAATTTACTATCGTATGTTGTGCTAATTGTTTGTCCGCAATGACATCTATTCCCATACAATTTTTGTTTTTTCGTCGCTAGGGGCCAAAAATTATATTACAGCTCGATATTTATATAATTTCCGGGTTTCGAAACAAATAGCGCGTTAAATTATGTGAAATTTACAACCAACTCTATATTTCAGTTTTACCCTGCAATATATTGTTCTTTTGGTCTCTTTCGATGATCGTTTCGTCGTCTGTCTCTGGAGCTGTGGGTGCCCCTGCTAATCGAACTTCTGCCAGTGAGGGAGGAAAGACTGCCATGAACTCGACGTTTCGAAGTCCTGGAGTAATTGCTGCAACTCCCACAAAAAGGTGCCGACAGGTAGCGCTGATGATGACCGGAGTTAACACCGAATAGGTGTAGAATCTGGAGTGATTAAAAATAAATTCTGCTATAAAACCGAACGTATAAAAATATTCGTTTATCATACAACTTAACGAAAATAAAACGCTTGGTTGTATGAAAGCATACACTTTTCTTGTATTCGTATTCCATACTCCAGATATAGCATTCAGAAGAAAACATAATTCATTATAATATTATCCACAATAAAAATTCTGTACATTACAGGCTATTAAAATAACAGTTTGCCAGCCAGTGGCTCAGCGGAATGTCTCCGGCTTACGCGCTAAAATCCGGGTTTCGATACTCGTGGTGGGCAGAGCACAGATAGCCCATTGTGTAGCTTTGGGCTTAATTCAAAACAACAACAACAAATAACTGTTCATTACTTAATAGACTAAGAAGAATAAATTTCCTAGGTTTTATGCGAGGCTTATGCTTGTAATTTAGGTAACGAATATATTTACGTCTGTATTTCTGTATATTCAACTAAAACGGGAAAACCTACCAAGAAAAAGTTTCAGTTTTCATTAATTTTCCATATTTTCTTTGTTTCCGAGTATGTAATCAGTTTAATTCAGAAATTGCACATGACATATGTATTTGAGATCGATTGCATAACGTGTCACAAGATTATTTTCATAATAACTCTCTTATTTTTCATATGATAAAGTATTATCTTTAATTACTTCTCTTTAAATATTATTTGTTTCATAATCTATTTCCTCTTATTTTTTACATTTTCCTTTCATATAATTTTTTTTGTAATTATTGCATATTTTTTATCAAATTTATTTCCTCTTTTATAAATATAAATGTATAAGATGTGTATATATATATATACACATAACTGTTGCACTGAAATACGTTCATTTAAAACATTTCGTTTAAAAGGATTCGTTTGAATAACCTAATCAGTAGTTACAATGTGGATCTTTACAAATTTAAAATATAAAAAGCAAAAAATTACTACCTCATCGAAATATATATGTCTGTACTACTTACCTCTGAATACATTGTTTCCAATCCTTCTAATTGTTTTCTGACCATTGCAACTTCTGATGATTCGAAATTACTACTTGTAGTGGCGCTTCGTTCGCTGCTGTAGTCATCTGTTTCTTCCAACAAACTGAGGCCTGGCATGGCCGAGCGCGTTAAGGCGTGCACTCGTAATCTGAGGGTCGTGGGTTCACGCCCGCATCGCGCTAAACATGCTCGCCCTCCCAGCCGTTGGGGTGTATAATGTGACGGTCAATCCCACTATTCGTTGGTAAAAGAGTAGCCCAAGAGTTGGCGGTGGGTGGTGATGACTAGCTGCCTTCCCTCTAGTCTTACACTGCAAAATTAGGGACGGCTAGCACAGATAGCCCTCGAGTAGCATTGTGCGAAATTCCAAAACAAACAATCCAACAAAGTGTGTATATCCACTACAGTAGTTGTTGAAGTTATTTCTGTATCTGCAGTGTCGAAGTGCGACGTTAGGTTGTTCAGTTTTGCTGACAAGAGTATTTTACGTTTCATTTGATCAGAAATTTGTCACTTCAAACTATTCGGACAGTCACAAAATTACCTATCCACAAGAAAAACACAGCTAATCGAATAAAATGTTCAAGCTTTGTAGCACAAAAACTATTCAACAAAAAATATCATAATTTATTCGTAAACTTATCCTTGTAGTTCTGGGCCACAGTTTACACAAAATATATAGATATATATACATATATATATACGTACACAGGACCATAAGAATTGGCAAACGAGCATACGTACAACACTGTGAAAAGACCAAAATGAGAGTTTAAACCTATTTAGCAAGTAACTGTCTGTAAGCTTAAAGGTCTGGCATGGCCGGTTCGTTAAGGCTTTTGACTCGTAATCCGAAGGGAGCCTGTTCGAATCACCGTCACACGAAACGTGCTTACCCTTTTAGCTGTAAAAGCGTTAGAATGTGAGGTCAATCCCACTATTCGTTGGTGAAAGAGTAGCCCAAGAATTGGCGGTGGGTGGTGATAACTAGCTTCCTTTCATCTCGCCTTTCACTGTTAAATTAGAGACGGTTAGCGTAGATAGCCCTCGTGTAGCTTTGAGCGAAATTTAAAAAGAAACAGTGAGTCTAAACGTATATGTTTCATGTAAGTAATTAAATAAATAAAAATTGTGAGATGTATGTGTAATATATAATATAATATATGCATTGTAATGAAGGATATTGTAATATGTATGTGTAATATATAATGTGATATGTGTATTGCAATAAAGGATATTGTAATATGTATGTGTGTAGATGAATGTGTTCGTTGAGATAGATAATATTAATTAAGTAGACACATAGAAGTGTATCGTGGAACCAAAACAATCTGCAGGAACCTGCGTGTTATTAAAACAGGAGTTATAGTTAGCTTTTTCCACATTCTGCAGCTCGTATTGTGGTGATCCAAACTGAATATACTTTTAATGGATGAACTCGACTGGACTATTACTTTACATATTAAATTCATTTAAAAATACTCCAGAATAAAAATATTTAGAATAGAAAGATAAGGTAAATTTTACAATGTTATAATATTGTCGAAGTAGTGAAGAAATCTTGAGGTCAGCGAAAAACTAGAGGAAGCGATACTTTTGTTTGGTTTGAATTTCTCGCAAAGCTATTCGAAGGCTATCTACGATAGTCATCCCTAAGACTAGAAAGATAGCAACTAGTCATCACGCTAGCGATATAACGCTCTCACGCCTGAAAGGGCAAGAATGTTTGGTGTGAAGAGGATTTGAACCCCCGACCCTCAGATTACGAGTCGAGAGCCTTAACCACCTAGTCATGCCGCGCTTCTAGAAATGAAAAGTCTGTTTCGAAAAATAGAATTGTGGCTCTTAGCCTATTGTTGGTTATTATCGAGTGTCACTTTCTCACTTGCTGTGGTTTGTTGATATGAATTGACAAAAAGTCATGGTATCTAATCAAAAAATTCTTGATGTGAAAAAAGATGTAGGTAAAAAACCTAATTCAACGTCAGACTGAAAGAAATGAAGCCTAAATTGGAGGCCCCAATGATAGCTTGTAGCATAAATACGAATTTTACAGAAAACAATCATGTATTGCATACCCAGGCTACGTTTTTCTTCGACTTGAGGCAAGATGGTTGGCAAAATAAAGAGGCGATCTTCTAACCACCGATTGAAAATTTACTGTAGCTACAAGTTCATCCTCTAATTTTTATTTCATTCCTATAAATTGCATTCTCAATCCCATTTTAGCCGCACCTTTTCTTCTCACCTAAGGTGTTAATTATCAGAATGTTAGTAAGTAGATCAATTGTTTCTGTCATATTTTAGAATGTTATCAGTAATATAAAACAAGAACTTGCCATCATAAAAAATTACAATTATTTTCTCGACTAAATGTTGTATTTAAAATGTAATAGCTATAGAAACCTTTTAACTGACATTACTTGGAAAGCTCTGTGACAGTCATAAAAGATGTCACAAGTTTGTTGGTTCTATTCAGCATGATGGACACCAAATATCTGATGTCACGTGTCTTTTACAATTAAATTTCCAAGTTAGCTATTCTATAAACGATCCTCTTAGATGGTTGTGATCTTCATTACAAATGTCACTTGTTCATCCACACTGAATTATTGTCTTCCATTCATATAGCCCCCTAGTGGCACAGGGGTATGTCTACGGACTTATACTACTTAAAACCAGGCTTCGATACACGTGGTTGGCAAAGCACAGATAATTTTGTGCTTAACAATGAACAAAAACTTCATTTATATATATATATGTGTGTGTGTATAGTATTTTTTATCATCACAACTTTTTTGGGTTACTATTGATGTATACGTTATCTTTTCTGGAATTTTTGATTCATCACTCACTCATCAGTATTATTGCTATTTAATTCAGTTTATTACTAAATGAATAATCATAGGTCGAGTATTCAATCCTGCAATCAATGAAGAATTTTTTCACCATACAACACCAAGACTGGCTGCGGTGACAAACGACCAGCGGAGATTGTTCTCATGTTGCTTGGAAACTTAAATCAAACAAACTCTTCACGCCTTACAAAAAAAATACAACCGTAGCTTACAAAACACTTGCACGCCACTGAAGTAAAACTAACGAATTTTTCATGGCCTTAGGCGTGTTGTACAAATAAAAAAAAAAGGAATTGAAATCTATCAACAATTAAAAAGCTTACCGTTCGCTGTTTTCTTTCCTCTGGGTCCTATCAGAGTGTTGGTCGTCCTAGTTGACGTCATTGCTGAGTTAGAATATGGAGCATTTTTTCTCTTGTTCTGATTTTCAACAGGATGAACAAACGGAGTCACCAACCTTGACCGCTGATTGCTTTGTCTACTTCAGCAACATGGGTGGCACTTGCTGGTCTTCTTGTAATCATTTTGTTCGTGAAAAGCTTTTTCCCAGAAACGCCTGATCACTTATCCACGAAAACTTTGGTGTTGGCCGACATTGTTGTGTTACTTACATCTGTTGGCTATCTACGTCTACACACTTAACTACCATTCAGAAATGGCACACTGTCATACACAAAATATAAACTTTGTGTTCGAATACAGGAGAAAATAAGAAAGAGGCTTTTATAAAACTAAAGAATCTAACTATGAGTGAACTTTCATTTTCTTCCTTAGAATTTATCTTAAATTTATTTTATTGAACAGCTAAAATCTGTTTACAAACATTACCATTGCTGTACCACAACTGAGAAACAGTGAAGTTTGAATGAACTGGTATAAAGTACTCGCGCTTCAAAAGCCTCCACCTAATTCTAAAGGATTCCAGTCCACCGATCAAACTCCTCCACTATATTTAATTGCTCTTATAGCTACCTCAAAGCAGTCACTTTCCAAAAAAATCCCCGTTGGGGCTCTCACTCATGGTATCAAATGGCATGTGTTATCTCAGTCTCTCCAGCTTATAAGTAGGGATATGTGCAAGGCTTCAAACGTGATGCCTCGATATACAAGATTTGGATTTAACTTCCAAATCACAATCATGCTTAAATGGCCTTCCAGGTGTTATATGAATACCCTTGAGGCAGGGATTACACCATATAGATAATGATATTTTCAAACCAATCAAAGTCTACATGGTAAATTTGGTCATGCTACCTTCAAAACGATGAGAGAATTCGCGAACAAACATAAAAATTCATATACAATGTGAATTAAAATTAGATAAGCAGGTATACCGTTTTATTTGAACCAAGTTAAGTATTCAGTATAGTCTATGAAACAAACGTGTTTCAAATTCATCTCACAATATTTAAATTTATATAACGCAATGCACTTTTAATTAATAACCTAGAAAAAATTCTGATACATTTCTAATCAAATATATATATATATATGATATTTATGAGTCATTGCTATATTATAAACATATTTCACAATATTATGAAGACACTCGTGATGAATTTGTCAAGAGCCATTTTGCTTCTAATACGAAACAGCGATAACTGGATAAACTAAATGTAAAAAATTTGAAATATTAAAACTTCAAGTCAGGTTCTTAAGGAACTTCTTAAAGACAAACAACCTGTTATTCAAAAATGAAAACAACCTATTTCAATTCTGCTGTGCGATGACTAAACCAGATCACGATATTTATATTTTGAAATATTGAAATTTCGTTAGTAGCTTAAGAAAATGAGGTAACAAAGGATAAAATCATTACGTCTCAAAAAATAACGCATAATTCTAAATAAACACATTAATTGATTAGAGCATATGTATGTCACTTCTATGAAAAATATTTTAAAAACAGTTTTGAAAGTTGAACAAATAACAGTAAAAAAACAAAAATGAAGTCGTAAAAGAAATTAGACTAAACAAATAGCAGTAAAAGTCAACTTTGAATGATCAAGGCAAAATCGTAACTTTGAACTCAATTGATAAAAGATACTACCGTCTAATAGAAATGAAATCGATATATATTTCCAACATTTTGAGAAAGTTGCACAAACTATAAAATGGCCCATTAAAAAAGGGTCATTATGATTACAAAGTGTTTTGACTGATAAAGCATAAAAAGTATATGCTCCTCTGGCTACAGAAGATTGTACAGATTATGATATGGTTAAAGCGCATAAGTTAGTTCCAGGTGCTGATCATTCAGCCCGGTGTGGCCAGGCGCGTCAGGCTCGAGATCTGGAAATCCAAAGGTCGCGTCGCGCCAAACCTGTTAGCCCTCTCAACCGTGAGGTCGTTATTATGTGACGGTCAATCCCACTTTTCGTTGGTAAAACAATAGCCCAAGAGTTGGCCGTGGGTGGTGACGACTAGCTGCCTTCCCTTTAGTCTTACACTTCTTAATTAAGGATGGCTTGCACAGATAGCCCTCTAGTAGCTTTGTGCAAAATTCGAAAACAAACAAACAAGCTTATGACGAAGTGTTTCGAGGCTATCAAAACCAATAGAGTCAAATCTATGGGAAATTTGCTCGCGAGAAAGATGTTTATTTCGATCGATGGTAAAATTCAATGCATATTGGCAACATAATCTTCGACAAACTAAGACAATAATATCTAATTGACTGACTCAAACGCTGTATAAGTGACAACCTCGAAATGTATTTACATGAAAAGAAAGTTGAAACACCATAAAAAGAAGTGTGCCGTTTCCGATGATTACACTTTAACACATAAAATAACTTTTCATAAAATAAATTATTGCCATCTCCACAAAATCCAGTACCTGTTAAATACCCTAATGTTGATGACTATTATAAAAATCCAGTTTCTCTCGTTGGAAATATTCTGATAACCAGAATGATTTGTTATTAAAACTATCAGTGTCCATTATTTTGTTGGAGCTTGAAAAATAAATAAATATAAGAACGCAAAACTCGATACGTTCATGTCTACATATGGACGCAGTTTCATTTAATTATGTGATGATGTTTATTTGGCCACTGATAAAAAGATTAATGAAGATAGAAGGGAATTTAGACCTTTTCTCTTTGTTGTTTGTGTCTCTTTGAAAAATGGCAATGCAAGTTCCATACTCGTAAATATTTTACATGTTACTGGAGCAGCTCAGTCATTGCTGTTAGAAGGTTTACTATACTTAGATTAGAGTTCTGTCACTGAAGAATCTGTTATGGCTCAATGTATTGAAGGTGGTTTTATTAATATTCCTCCTCATAACATTTATTTGACATCAAACCTACTTTCGGGACCAGTCATGGTTGGAGTAAGACATTCTCTACCAATTAAGGGTGCATCATTATTGTTCAGAAACGAATTGGCTGGGCGAAAAGTTGTTGCCTGAGCCAAAAGGGAAGCAAGGTGTTCACTGTTTCCTCTGAGGATGTTGTTCAATGGACGACATTATAGAGTTGTCACAGATATTTTTTGGGTCCGGCATGGGTCTTGCGAATGATTGTCTTACTGATAATTCTTTGACAAGTAGCGATAATGAATGTGAAAACTTTGGAACAGATGGTGAAATTCAGTTTCCTTGAACCAAATTGATTGATGAGCAAGGAAATGATTCACAGATTTCCTCCCTATTTAAGTGCGCATTCCCAAAACATGAAGTGAAAAAGTTCCAGTGATTAATTTTTTAAAAATCGTTTGCTTACAAGAAAATGGAAACAATAATATGTACAAGCTTCAGAGAACAGAGCTGTCGTTTATCAAATTGTTGTTCCAAAAGCATATCATTCTCAGATATTGGAATTTGCTCATTAATTCCCGATGGGAGCTCATTTTGAAGTCCACAAGACATGTATCAAAATTATAAGACATCTCTTTTGGCCAAAAATTAGGGAAGATATTTCTCATTTTTGTAAAACTTGTCAAATATGCCAGTTGGTTAGAAAATCAAATGAGAAAATTATTGTTATTGCTTTATACTTATCAGAACGTTCGAAGAACATCTCAGTGATGTAATAATTAATTGTGTCAAGTCAAATAGAAACTTTTTGTGTTTTAGCAAGTACTATATAGTTTAGTAACATTATAATTTTATTTGGATCGTGTTATTATTGTTACTTTTGAAACTGTATAATTCTTTTGACAATGTATTGTATTTACAAAATGTGATTCAGTGTGATCATACATACATATCTATGTATGAAATATTTTAGTTTAAAATTGTCTAACACTAATTTTTAATTTTGTAAGGAGAGAAATTAACGAATTTACCAATATACCTTTATTTTAGTACTTACGCTTGTTTCATTATAGTTTTCTTTTTTGCATGTGACGTTATTTGTTGAGCATATATTGTACAACTCCGGCCTGTTCTCAAAATCCTTAGAGCGTTTTTAAATGTGAAATGAACAATACTTATTTGATAAAAACACTATTTTGATCTATCATTTTTGAAAATTCTAGAGTCTAACGTGATTTGTATGTAAAAACCGACGCGCTCATAGACAGAGAACATTATTGAACAACTACAGTTATTGAGCTTCAGGAACATTAGGCTGTAATGGTGAGTAAAGTGTATTAATAAGAAAACTACAAAATACTCTGAGAAACATTTGTAGATTTCGAATATTATGAACCGTTCAACTTCAGTGAATAACTTTGGACGTTAGAATTTCTTCGAAGACATTAAATTATCTTCATATGAAAAAAGCAAGCTTATAAGAGGTATGAGGCCTATCAAGTTTAGTTATTCAAGCGAGCTGCAACTGTATCAATTTAAATTTAGTTTGCTCGTCATGGACCTGGAACTTTTGTTAAATAGTCAGTATAGTTTGTAACTTTGTAAAACTTTTGTATAAAAATTAAGATTTGTAAAAACTATTAGTAATAATCGTTTTCATGTTTGTATATTAAAACACATAAGTTAAAAAAGAAAATTCTGTGTATCAATATTGTTGGCAAATAAGGTAACTTTAATACTCACGTACATTTAATTCACTACTAAGCTCAAAATAAAATTCCGGTTATTGAAATAGTAATACGTAATATACGTAACATAATATATCAGATGCTCGTCCAAAATAAATTCCAATGCGTAACACGACATTTCCTTGAATTTGAGGTCTGCTCCACATCGATGTGGCATGATTTTAATGAGTTTGTGCAGACATTCCTGAGTGATTGACTGCTATCCTTCATTGAGTGCCTTAAAAAGTCTATCTTCCATGTTTGGCTTGCAATCTTTCGTTAATCGGTTTAACTCAGCACATAAATTCTCACTTGGATTGATATCAGGTGATTGATCTAGCCATTCCATTACATCAATTCTCTTATTTCTAATATATTTTAAACAACTTCATAATTATAGAGAAACTTGTTTGATTATTTTTTAGGCTAATTTAAACTAGAATAATTTTAAAGCCTATTCCAGGTGCACAACCTTTTTACAGAGAAAATGTAACAACAATTATGAAAAGTTTTGGTATTTACGAAAGTCAGCATTAAAATTATGATTGAAACTCATATATGAATAAATCATGTTGAGTGCGTTCCAAAATCATAAGGTTTTACATATCTTATATGATAGGTAATAAAAGAGATATGACAAATTAACAACATTTTCAAGATAAGAACACTTTTTGTACACTCTCTGCAGTTTTCGTAACAAAATCGAATTTTCATGACACTTATCATATTTGGTAAAGTATGAGTTTTACATTTATTCAACTAAGAAAGCTTATCTTTCTAAAATGATAGTCCTTAGAAGTTACAAAACTGAGAAAATTAAGCATAAGTTCAGGTATCATTTTTTAATTCGATTATTATGAGATCAATTTCATATATCACTTTACAATCCAGATACATTTTCTTTCAATACTTTATTCAGCACAACAGTTTATGAGAAAAGATCAGAAACCAAAATGTTAATTTTCTTTTCATTTAAGTGTCATAAAGTAACTTTATACATTCTTATTTTTCCATAGCAGAAAGAAAGAAACTTTTGTAATTCAACATCTAAGAAACACGGACATAAAGAAAAGGATAAGAAAATCCAGTTCAGAAGCTTTCAATGTAAACGATATTAACCAAATAAAAGCTGATTTCTCGGACAATCTTGCAAGCGACCAAGACGAATGTCTTCGCAAGACTGTTTGAAAAAGGAAAAGCTCTCTTAGATTAAAAATAATTTTATCTGTTTATAAGGGTTTACTACATACTATATCAGCGGCTTTATTTTTCTCCACAACATATGCTGTTGTTAAGTATTTAAAAACTATAAATTTTGCAAAAGTACTTTGGGTTAACTCAATTTTTAACGCTATATATAGTGTTCCGCTTCTCATATTCAAAAATGCTTATCCACTTGGTCCTCCTCCTACAAGAAAGATTATATTAATTCAAAGTGTTGTACATGCATTGGTAATGTACATGAGATACATTTCACTTCAATATATACCTATTGCTGAAGCGAGTGTCATCATCTTCAGTTATCCAATTATGGTATCTGTGTTTGCCAGGATAGTTTCAAAAGAACCATTTCGCTTATTGCAAGCTATATCAGCAGTACTAACTGTAGTAGGTGTTGGTCTGGCATCCAAACGTCCCTTAGAACTTCAACAGTCTAATCACTTAAATGATATAACTTTATCGGATCGGGTTAATGGACCTTTGATGGCTTTTGGTTCCACAATACTTCGAGCATTAAATATAATTTGTACCCGCTGGCTGAGAGAGAATACTTTCTCTGTGATGTTATTCAATAATGGATGGGTTGGTGTTATTGTCTGTTTAATCATAAATTTTTATTTGGACAGCTTCCAGTCATACCGTCTGGAGAACCATCTTTATTAGTTGTATTCTGTTCCCTGATGGACATAGTTGGGTCAGTTTTATTCTATAAGGGGATACAACTTGAACAATCTGGAGTAGTTTCTGTCATTAGAGCAGCCTCTCACATTACTTATCTTTTCTGTTGGCAATTCTTTTTCTTCAAAGAAATTCCAGACATTTGGAGCATCTCAGGTGTATCAGTAGTTATTTTTTGTATTATATCTAGCAGTGTGAGCAAATACTTCGATGCTCGAAAGAGACGAAATTTCCCTTAACTTTATTCATGATACCAAAACTTATATTAATTTTGGTGTATATCGATGATTTTCTTTTAAATTTGTAACGGTTTAATGTTGCATAACTGAAGTAATACAAGATTTATAAGTTTCTTAATGTAAAAGAAAAAATTTTCAAATATTAACTCTTAATTTTAAGCCTGTTTTAGAAAGTTGTTATAAAATATATACTCACTTTCCCTAGAGATTCTTCAGATTAAGTAACATATTTTGATTTTATTTGTGGCATTTAATTGATTACTCTATCTCAAAATGATAATTTTACAATGCTGGCCAAAATCTTAAGGCCAATGAACATGACAAAAAACTATGCATTTTACGTTGTTAGACTTAATCAATGATTTGAATAGAGCTTCGAAAGATGAGAATAAGAAAAGGGAAAATAAAAATTAAAAACGTTTTAACGTTTTATAGGGAAAATGTGAACACTATGAAATTAGCCTATATACTAGCTAGTCAAAGTTCAAGACCATACCAAAAAGAAGACATAAAAAGGGTAGGAAATGCATAACAAGAGGTTACAGTAGTGATTGGACTGTTATTACAAGTAGTGAAGTTGGCGTCAAGAAGACCATGCACTGTTTGGAATTAACGTCCATTTCTATAGACTTCTTTACTATCACCTCCCAAACATTTTCAATGGAGTTTAGTTTGAGCGAACATGCTGGATGGTCCAAAAGTATTTAGGCTAATTTCATAGTGTTCACATTTTCCCTATTAAATGCTTAAAAAGTTTTTTTTATTTTTCCTTTTCCTATTTTCATCTTTAGAAGCCCTACTCAAATACGTGGTTGAGTCTAACAACACAAAATGCATATTTTTTTCTTTATGTTCATTGGCCTTAAGATTTTGGTCAGCAGTGTGTATGTATGTATATATTTTTAACAATCTTTAGTACATCAGTTTTTTTTACATATAAATATCAATATGTATGTATCTATTCTTTATTTTCCACATTTTTAATCAATCAGTACCAAAGTTGACACAGTGATACAAGATGACATAATCAAGATCATCTGGGATATGGAACCCTCCATTTTATTTAACTTCAGGAAAAAAGCTACCAATGTTGAATTCGCCTTAACATTAAAATGAATTATACAACCCCTACTGTAAAAAATAATATGTATTCATTTTTGTACTTTTATGCATTTTTATTGCACTTTTGATGCTTATTATATTAAGAGAAAACCAGAAGCAAAATTTTCTGTTCTTTCTTTCAGGCGAGTTTTTATTCCACCCGTCTAACGGAGAGACATAGCCAGATGTCTAGGGTGAACTGATGTTCGCGGGTTCGAGTCCCGTCCCACAAAACATGCTCACAAGTTCAGCTGTGAGGACGTTATAATGTCACAATCAACCCAGTTATTCGTAATTAAAAGAGTAGCCCACGAGTTGTCGATCGGTGGTTTTGACCGTATACATCCCATTTAATTTTACACCAATAAATTAAGGACGATTAGCGCAAATAGTCCTCGCGTACCTTTTAAAAACCAACCAACAACCAACAGGACGGATACTGTAATTGGCATATCTGTATTTATGTACAACGGTTTAATATTTTACTGAGAAAATCACTATATTGAAAACAATACCTAGCCAGAAACAAATATAAACAAACAAAGTTGACAAGTGAGATTCCAAATAACTTCATAACTTTATTATGGATCTGACTGTCACACATTATGACTTATCACAGACGAGTCTCCATTTTAATGTCACATACAGAAAATATTAATATTTCAATTAGCCACAAATTTTAATTTTAAAGTTAATCGAATGTTAACATCTATTTAATTTCTGATATTTGCCAACACGACTGGTACATATAATTTTCTTCCTTAAAACAAATATACACTGATATAAAAACAGCAATAAAATTTGTAATAACGGTTATTATAAATATTTAATACAAAAAATTATTTATATGCGAAAATTTTACAAACTCACAAACAATATTCAGTCTTCTCTCAAGTCTGAAGCTGAATATTTTATGAGTGGTTCAGGTCCTCAAAGCGCAAATTACTTTTATGTTGATATAAAGATAACACTTGAATTGACGGGAATGCTAGCTAGTTTAATTCTTTACCCGTGAGTTTTTTTATGCTGAAGGTGTGTAATGGGATCGCAGAAATACTAACGTTCGAAGACAATTGCTTGCAATTTAACGATTTATAATGTTCGAAATCTATAAACGATACTGGTCAAATATCTATAGTTTTCTAATTAATAAGCGTTAATCAAAAGCGTTGGAGAAAATCCAACTTGTAAACGGTGCAAGGCCAGTCAAGAAAAGAAAGCTAGCTACTTTATCAACTCAAAATTAATTCGTTCAACGTGAATCATTTATAAAATATTCAGTTTCAGACCACACAGAAGACTCAGTACTGTTTTTAAGTTTTACCTCTCGCTTAGTTTGTGAGTATATCTTCCCCATATGTTAAAATCCGCCTTACGTTTCCTGTCACTTGGGTTACGTATTCATATTGAACAAATAAATAACGGTCTTTTTCTTAAATGTGAATTAAAACGTAATGCTTTGTAAATAAGTTATGTTTTACTTTAATAAATATAGATATTTGCGTATTAAAATCCTATTTAAACAAGTGTTAAACATTTCTTTTAATCATGTAACAACTAATTCTCGTAATGTGATTTTTTACACTGTATTTTTGTGTAGTTAGTTTGGAACAAGATAGTTATTGATTTGATGTTTCACTTTTTATTATTTGTTTTATCTGTGTACTTTATCATTCATTATACATTTGGAGAGTGTGCACTTTGTTACGTGTTAAAATGAAAGTAAGTGCAGAGATACTATTTCTTTAGAGAATAAATATACTCTTCAAAAAAAGAAACGCAAAAGGCAAAATTTGAGACAAATTGTTAACAAGTTTATTCCGGGTAGTCCTGTATGACATGTGTTAAACTTTGCACATTTACTGCTGAACATCTAAAGTCTGCAAAGGCGAAGTTTACGCTCACTTGTTGAAATTTAACTTCACTCAACGTCAATAACGAGTATGTTCCCCGTGAGCATCAATAACTGCTTGGCATCTCCTGCCCATGGAAGCGATGAGATGACGAATCACTTACTGTGGAATGGAAAAGCTGCTGCAAGCTGAGGTTGTCGCCGTCGCAGACTTCGGTTTAACTCGTCCCAAAGATGTTCGATGAGGTTTAAATTAGGTGATCTGGATGGCCAGGGAAGAACGTTGATATTGTGGTGTCTCAAGAAGACAGTGGTGAGTTGGGCTGTGTAAGGACGGGTGTTGTCATATTGATAAACATCGTTGACGTTCACCATGATGGGTTGCACATGGAGCCTAAGAATCTCGTCGACGATTGCGTACGGTCTGATCGGAATCATACGCAGCCCTGGTATGATTGAGGCAGCAGACGTTGCAGTGATGGTCCTATCCCGAAGGTGACGTAACCGTATGTAGCGATCTTGTGCGGGCGTGGTCAAACAAGGTCTGCCATATCGTGGACGGTCACGAGTTTTTCTGTGTTGTTGGTGACGATTTCATAACCTTGTAATAATGCTTGGGTGGACATTCACAGCTCTGGGAACATCTGATCGAGATTCGCTTGCTTCCACCCCACCAATGGCGTTGTTGCGTTGTGCTTCAGTCATTCTTGGCGAAACTGTATTGCGTGTCTGTGGCTTAATATTGAGTTATGAAAACCGAGAACTCGTCACTTTTATAGGGATTTTGCACATATTGCACTTGCAGAACATGCACATCTTTCAAACAAATTTATTGGACACGAATGCTTTTTGGCAAAAAATTCGATTTTTTCCTCTGAGCTTGTAACGTTATTACATATATGCATTTTTAGAATAAAAACATCCCTTTTGCGTTTTTTTTAAAGCATATATATATTATAGTAATAAAAATCTGTTAAATTCTCTTCAAATAATTTACTAAGTTAACTTTTTTGCATTTAACGCAAAGCTACAAGGATGCTAGCTGTTCCTAATTTTGCAATGAAAGACAGAAGAAAGGCAGATAGTTATTATCACCTCTCGCTTCCTTTGTGGATTACTCTTTTACCAACGGATAGTTGGTATGGCTTTAACATTATAACGTCCCAACGTTTGGTGATTTGGGGATTTCAACCCGTAACCATCCAGTTGCGTATAGAGCCTTTTAACCACTTGGCCATGCCTGGCACCGATTTAACTGTTTGGTGAGAGAGTTACATATATTCCCTAGGTTAATACTGCTTCACACATATCGTTTAAAGTAGAGATGTTTCTGGATTATTTTGGAATTCAAATCGTGATTGGTTAGAATAGAGGAGATGCACTTTGAGTTTTTTTTTTGTTCATAGATACGTTTTGGAATTTCGCACAGAGCTACTCGAGGGCTATCTGTGCTATCCGTCCCTAATTTAGCAGTGTGAGACTAGAGAGAAGGCAGCTGATCATCACCACCCACCGCCAACTCTTGGGCTACTCTTTTACCAACGAATAGTGGGATTGACCGTCAAATTATACGCCTCCAACAGCTTGGAGGGCGATTATGTTCAGCACGCCTTACACGCTTTGTTATGCCGGACGATTTAAAAATGAATATTTTCGGTACTATGTATTTTCCCTTCAAAGTACTAAATAAATACCTTATAAAGAAGTTTTAATTTTTATTCTGTCATTAAAATGGATTTGATCTCAAGAAAAGTTAAAAGCACTATATTTCTATTCAGTTTAATATCTTGTCATCATAATAAAAGACAAATAAATTATTCATCCATTTGTGGTTTTAACTTAGCTTTGTAATTTAACTCACTTTCCTTTTATGGATTTTTTGTTGCTGTTGTTCTTGTAGTATTTACTGCATGTTGCTTATATTAAGATTTCCTAATTGTTGTGATTAGAATGTTAAACTTTAAAGCATCACGTGACAATGATCCAAACACGATGATTAATAGCCAACTTTTGGCATAGGACGACGTGTAGGAGGCACCTCCACATTACCGGCTGGACTCTCACCAGAAACAGTAAGTGGTGGAAAGTGGCGATCAAAATCACGTCCTACAGCTGGAGGATGACTACGCGCCCTCTACCTGGCCCCACCAGATACCGTCGGTCGTCGGGAAGTTACATCCTCCACCACTGAATGAGCAGCTGCAGACTCCCTTGCATGTGAAACATCAGAAGCAGCGCGTGGCCGTACTGATCGTCTTTCAACTTCTACAGCCATGGCACGAGCAGGACCAACCGAGACAACAGCAACGTCTTCCCGCGCAGGAGCAGGCGTGGCCACAGCAGCGTCGTCACAAGAAGAAGGTCGAGTAACAACCAGCTTGGGACAACGTTGCCGAACATGTCCTTGCACATTACAATGCCGGCAAATAAACTGGGGACAATCTCGATATAAATGATCTGCCCCCAAACACAAATTACACACCTTTGACTGGCGATCATGCTTTACCTTGATCATAACAGCTTTGCCCAATGGGTCGAAAACTTTAACCACATAAGGCAAAGAAACACATGTCTCACTGAAAGACACTCGTACATGCCGGATACCTAAGTATATGCCCTGGTCTCTCTTCCACACGATAGGGCTCTTCACTTCACAAGAAAATTCTTTAAGTTTATTAAGTAGTACTTCATCGTTTATATATTCTGGCACATCCATGAACGAAACAGTAATAGTGCGTTTAGTAACACCATTCGCCAAACAATGTACCCCATTTACAACTAAACCCGCATCTATAGCCAGATCCACATCGGCGGGAAGAACAAAAGTTACCTCATAACCACCTGGGCGAGGAACCACAGCAGTGACCGAAGCAGCACCAAACGTAGAAATTATAGCATGAATAACGTCCCCATGGCTGGAATTTGATGTTTCCACAAACACAGTGCGACGCATAACTTCCATAACTGACTTGGAAGGTGAAGACATACCCCAAACAATGTAACAAAATATTGTTACACACATACACACAAAAATTACAGTTACTAACATCTCTCAAAGTAAACATATAATGTATAGAAAACAATATTAATGAAATCGGTTAATTCGAAAAAACTGTAAGAAACCATTTAAATATTCAATATAAACTGCACCTTAAACCCAATTTGTATCATAACTTAGTATATCTTTTTTCAACTGTGTTAACTCACAAAATGCATCATTTAACAATTATAGTATTTTATACTATCTTGGACCAGACAGAAACCAAACTCATGACACACAAGAATATTTCATCAAAATAAAACATGAAATTAAGATATGTTAATATAATCTCACTGTATTTGCATTATAACTGGCAATAACAGCTCTTTCACAAAGATATTCTAAACAATAAAAAGTATTTCACAAAATCATCGACAATATTTACATTTACTGAGCCCTAAAAGTACAGCCATACAATTTCTTTTCCATAATTACACATAGAATCATCTAAAAGATACAAATATCAATGCTCTTTCACTAAAGTCACACATAAATAACACCAATACCCCTGTTTTTGAATAAAATTATTGAAAATAGTTAATACTTTGAATACGTCGAATGATACATAATGTATTAATCAAGCATAATAAATAAGACACTATGTTCTTTAAGTGAAAAAACGTAATATAAAAATACAGTTATATCTGATGTACTTACAAATAATTATCACACGTTCTTAGATTCATTGAATATAAAAAGTAGAGTAACAGTCATAACTCTACTTAGAATTTCTTGTTACTCTCCTACAAAAGGGAGGCCCGGCATTGGCCAGGTGGGTTAAGGAATTCGACTTGTAATCTGAAAGTGGCGGGTTCGAATCCTGGTTGCACTTAACATGCTCCCACTTTCAGCCATGGGTACGTTATAATGTGACGGTCAATCCTACTATTCGTTGGTAAAAGAGTAGCCCAAGAGTTGGCGGTGGGTGGTGATGATTAGCTGCCTTCTCTCTGGTCTTGCATTGCAAAATTAACGATGGCTAGCCCAGATAGCTCTCGAGTAGATTTGTGCCAAATTTAAAAAAAATATTATTTTGTTGTATAAATTCAGCAAAAACAAAAAAATATTCACACGTGAATAAGCTAGCTAGCTTCGCGTTGAGTGAATTGTGCTCGTGTTTCACAACATAATTAATTCGCTCATCGTAAACCGTCGATAAAATATTCAGTTACAAACCAGATAGAAAAGTCGGAAAGTTTATGAAGTTCTAAGTTTATGAAATATTGCATATAAATCATTATATTTTAAACGTTACCTTATAGGTGGAGATCATTTTGAAGTGTATTGAGTAAAGTTACCTGGACATGTAAATATATTTTATTGCTAACTTTTGTGTTTTGAGTTTCCACTTGTCACAAAACACTCCAGTTTCCTTGACTCATTTAACATGGGTATAATGCATTGTGTGTCTCCTTCTTTTTGGTCCTTGTATAAAACGGTTCGTCAATATTTTTTTGTATTCAAAGAATTTTAATACACTGTATATCCCTGAATCTGAATATATCTTTATGTTATGAGAATACACAAACCTTGCGATGTAAAGTCTGTTACATACAATTTCCTAAAAAGACCAATTATCCATACAACACCTATTATATTACTTATTACGATTTGGATTAAGAAATTAAGTAACTGTTGATGTGTATCAAATTCATGATACTTTCTTACAAGACTAATACACAATGATTTCTTTCTTAACACAAATATATTTCAATATACAATTTAAAAGAACAGTTATTAAAAATAATGATTTTTATTCGAATGTTTTTCAAACTAACAATCAGTATTGTTTCCTATATCTGGTCTGCAGCTAAATATTTTATCGACAGTTTGCGATGAACAAATTAATTCTGTATTGATACACAGGTACATTTCATTTGACGTAAAGCAAACAGACTTCTTCACTCATGAGCTCCCTCTTCCAAATCTATTCAATATTTTAAATAAATACTAATTTCCAAAATCAACTCACTAAAGTTAAACGGTTTGTAAGGTTAAATAACTGTATTTTTCTGATTAACAAGGGTTCATCACAACTACAGCCCCGAGGTATAAATCACATCAACGTTAGAAAATCAACAAAATTGAACTATCTCTTGGTTTGTTGATCATTAAAATATTAGGGTCAGGGTCTGAATAGTTCATTGCGCAAAAATATTAGAAAATACGCAAGTGCCGTTGCAAAACATATATTGTTGATTCCCACAATCAAAAATCATCCATAAATTTAGAAAATAGCCAAGACCCCTACAAGACACATTCACCAATTCAAGTTACATTACGGAAAAGTAATGAACAATCACATATGCATTTGTAAGATCTAAAATCGTTTTATCAAAGTATATGTCAGTCAACGATACGGGTAACTTACATAAAAAATATCCACAGGGTTTTTCTGAGTTTTGTGAAAGAGTAAGGATATGGTTAATAGTATTTCCAAGCTAATTCATATGTACACATATCTAAACATTTTAAAATGAAAATTCAGAAAGTTCAAAATTAGAACTTTCAATGAAAGCGACTTCGGAAAGCTATAGTTTTTTATAATGCTAAAATTAATAAAAATAATTATATTATCAGTCTTTACACGATAATATTAAAATGCATTAATCCAATCTTATGAGACAAAAATTAAAAATTATAGTTTTATTTTCGGTCCTTATACGAATCAATCTGAAACTGCGTGAGTTTTATAACCATGCACATAGTGATACCCTTATATGTGATCCCCTCGGTATGGATTCCTGTACATGGTAAAGAGTCCTCCCACAGATGATTCTGTATTTTCAGTCTACTTCCGCTAGGATCTAAGCATCAATCCATGCGTTTACCGTTTGTGGCGACCCGTTAAGGGGAGGAAATGATCTTGATGGTTGTTAGGTTCAACCCTAACAGAGCAGTTTGGCCTTGAGTTCCCATTGACGAGTGACCTCAGGGTCAATTAGCTGGTCCGTTAGGACTACGATCAAACAAGTATCAATGCTGGACGTTCTCAACAGGTTTTGTTGTCATCGTGTCTAAAGCTGTTGTTTGGTTATAGTGCTTATGAAATTATGGTGCTGCTGCAATGTCTTTGTTTGGCATTGTAGTACGTTTCCTGCTAGGGATCCGTGGTGGGTGGGATCAGTGGACATTATTACTGATCCTTTATATAAAATTAATATCAAATAAAAAAACAGATCACAGGTAAACAACGACATCTTGAAAATTCTGAACAGCAATATTAAACTTCTTCAATACATTTCGAGAATTGCATTCTAATTTGGATGACGTGGAAACACTAACTGATTCTTACGATTCTGTGCATCTTTATCCTACATTAAATATTTCTTAAACCTGTTAATAAAGTCACCCTTTGGCAGTTTTCTTGTAGAAAAACGACAGGTTGTGTGATGGACAAGTGCATGGAAGGGTTACACCGTTTGTCGATCAGCATCATCTCACCTTATCTTTGCCACTAGATAAAGACTTAGAGACTGTAGCCATTCGTGTTTTCTTGGGGTATACCATCAGTGTTTGTTCTCTCTACCCGTCTCCTGGAAAGACCTATGAGGAATCAAACCTTAATGCTCTCAGTAAACACTTACTATGTCTCTTTTTAATCTTGGGGAACTTTAATGGACATTATCCCTGCTGTGGTGGTACTGATATTGATGGGTGGGATCAGTCTCTAACGCGTGTTCTCTTGGATCACAACCGTTCTATCTTCAATTCTGATTCTTATACATATTTTCATGCACCTAGTCAGTCTTTTACTGCCATTAATATCTATATCTGCTCCCAATAACTTTTATCTCATTTCTCTTGGAAATTGACGGTGACAATGATCATTTTCCTATCATTCTGAGAGAGAGTGGCTGTGGTGGAAGCTGGACAAGCCCAAGTGGTCCTCTTTTACTACTCTATAGGAACTTGATCCTGCCGCCGTCTGTAAACCATTAACAAACAGCTGCGTAACAGAAGCAGTTCACTGTTTTGCCTAAAAAGCTAGTCAGCCTATTCCTAAAACCTCGATACGTTTTCCACAGTTACCTCTTCTCGCCCGTGGTGAAATCCTGCTTGCCATAAGGCATGGAAGTCTCAAAAATGGGCTCGGGGTAACTTAGTTATCCCAAACGTTTAAAACACATAATTTTCCAGTAGGTCTGAGTACATTTACGGCACGTAAGATGTCAAAGATATGAAGAATATTCGATTAAGTTCACAACTAGCATCTTTACTACCACCAGTTTCAAGGTCATATGAGACCTTGATGAGATATGCTTCTGAAGGTGAGCACTACACTTCTGCCCCTTTCAATCTTGGTCTCCAATGGCGAGGAAGTTACTGATGCCCAAAGCGTCGCTAATACTTTCGACAAGAGCTTTTCTCCTGCATCTGGCACTTTTGTCTCATCCCCACCTTTTTAGCCATTAAGAATCGGGCAGAGAAATCAACTCCTTCTTTTCAAGCTGATCGTCTCTATGACTATAATTACCCCTGCATATTCATAAAACTCAAGTTTGCTCTTCATTGGTTTGGTAGATGACGCTCACTACGAGATGCTGTTCCATCTTTTGGTGCTTTGGTGCTATTACTGCTGTGCCTGTCCCATACGTGGACTGTGAACCTATATTCAAGGATGAATTTCACGTCAGTTGGCAGGCGAATTGAAGTAACCAACGTAATAACAGTTTTTTTCAGATCAAACCTGCTGTTGTTCTTTAGCTGTCTGGCTTCTGGAAGGATAGGAAGAAGGAGGTTGTCCTGACTAGGCTTCACACTAGTCACAGCTCTTAAACTCATCGTTTTTTTAAGTCTAGGACTGATGCACAATGTGTGCTCTGTGTGACACTCAACTCACAATCGCTCACTTTTTGCTGTCATTCTGTCGCTTGTCGTTTCGACACCATTTTAGATATATATTTACCATAGATTCACCCTTGACGTTGAACAATGTCATTGAAAAGGGTGATGCTGTTCACCTCCGTTGTGTTTTTAATTTTTTAAGGGACATTGGTCTTTTTTATTTTATTTAAGTTTTTAATTCAAAAATTGGTCTTTGTTTCGTTTTGACGTGATTCCTATTTTCCTATTTTAATAATTTTATTTTAATTTTTACCAGTCGTTCAGCTTAGATAGCTAAGTTGCTTTGCGCTAATAAACGCCAAACATCAACCTTATATAAACCTAGTTCGAAATGAAATATTAAACTTCAATTGTTTCTTAAATAAAACCGAATATTATAAAATAATTTAAATTATCTCTAAGGAAAGTAAAACGCATGATAATAAAAATAAATAAATTTGTGGAAAGTATAATCCTATAGATTATTTTATGTAAACTGTTTTCCTTTTGAAACCTAATCATAATTAATCAAAAACGAGCACTGCAGATATCAAAAGGATCTGATATGAAAGGAGACTAAAACGTAGATACTGAAGACAAACTGAAGTCCGTATTTGGTAAATTAATCATTTAAACTCTACTTTCATTTTCATATAACATTTCTCTTTGCGAATTAATAAGGTAAAATCGATATTTAACACAGTGCAAAAATTTAAATTTAAATAAAGTTAAATCTAAGTTTGTTTTACTTAAAACCAAGTAAAATTAAAAACAAACATTGTATATTCTAGTCCATTGCATACTTGATCTAACTGCGTTAGAAAACACGTTACAGTAGAAAGAACACCTCTAACACTTCCTTTGCATGAAAGATACGGCAAACACTCTCACATAGTATTAAAACAAACGTTTATACTTTTGCCAGATGTCTTTAGAGTGGACAATATTTTATAAATTAATCGTTTAGAGCTACGACACAAATACAGAGAATATACAACAGAGCGGGATAACATCATTTCCTACAAAAAGGCAAGTTTATTTTTTCTGCTTAGATATGATAAAAGTGTGTCTTTAGAAATATGTCGGTAATGTAACATTTGAAAATAATATAATACCTTTATAATTAACTGAGATAACAGTTAAAAATCACAAGTTGTAGCATATTTCGTTTTTTGTAAAGTCTATTAGACGTACATGTTTCATCACCTATATTTGTATTTATTCAAAAACTTCTTAATATCGAGTTGCAAGCATTATAAATAGACCTCTAAAGATAACTTAATATTCTGACGTAAGAGCTAGCGATTACCTTTTACTGTTTCTTTGAACTTTACTAATTCATGGAATAACTTACCTCATGGTATATTCCATGTTAATTGTTACGTTCTTTATTTCCGTGTTCTATAAGAAATTAAACCAACAGATATTTGGAATTTGTAATGTAAACTGTATTTATGTGTAACAATGACTAAGAGCTAGGTCAGATACGCCTAATATTTAGGTAATAACTTTTAACCTTTAAATAAAATTGATAAGACAGAACGTGTTCAGTGAAATAAATAGCAACATGTTGTTTCTCTGTGACCAAGAATGTAACAGATTATTTCAGTCTAAATAACACATTAGTTCTCTATAAACCTTAAGAAACTGTGATGCTTCTGAATAAACTATAAACTACTCTAATATTTCTGGGTTAACCACAAAACATATTGTTTCTCTGTAACCATGGCGTCTTCTTTCTTAGTAATCTCAACGTAAGATATTTCAAAGAAATTAATGAATCACCAACTATTCTGGGTTAGTATTATTTTATAGATACTTTTACAATGTTTTTCTTAAATAATCAAGTTTCAGGGAATTCCCAGAAGCACAGCAGTATGTCTGCAAATTCACACCGGTGGAAACCTGGTTTCGATATGCGTAGTGGGCAGATCACAGATATCCCATGATGTAGAATTGTACTTAATTCCAACCAGTTCAAGGAGTGAAGCTGCACAGGAATATAATAAAAATACATTATTTATATTCTATTCATGTTATGTTATTCAGTTATTAAGATCATCATAAATCTATTCATATCCCGTTTTGTGGAATCAAATAATAAAATTCTGTCTTACATGATAAACAAAAACAGAAACTGTTACATTTAGGCATGACCCTATCTCGTAAACTGTAACACGATATGCATGCAATGTAAGTTTTGAAACTGATTCTCAGTATTGGTTTTAGTGGTTTAGAAAGTAAGACAATTCTGAAGCCAAATTCAAAATATTTGTTATAACTAAATGAAATGGTGCAGTTACATCAGTCATTGTAATAATTATCGAATTTATTTAAAGTCAACATGAAGAATACACTGAGTAAATACACAATAAATACATCCACTAAAGATACATATAATTTATTTTATGATGATTTTTTTATCTTTCTTTGTAGTTAAGCACAAAGTTGCCAAGGGCTATCTGTAATCTGCCCACCACGAGTATTAAAGCCCAGTTTCTAGTGGCATTTGTCCGAAGAAATTCCATTGTGCCACAAGCGTTTTATAACAATAAATGCACTTTAAGAGAAAAATAATTGACGAAGAAATAAATACTCACTAACAAATACAGCTTAAATAAAGATAATTCTTTAGCCAAAAATGTCCGTGGGTTTTAGTATAAATATGAACTCGATAAAAGTAGAACAAGGTATGGGCAATATTGTTGATAAATTGGTCAGTGTATGTAAATCGCTCTGAGGCTATACTATAGTTATTCAAAATAACTTTTTCCAACGTTTAGTTTTTATAGATTTAATTCTCTCGCTTAACAGAAAACAAAATACTTTTATTTACGTATATAATTTCAAGTAAAACTAGTTCTTCATTTCACATTTGTCCTTGTCTTTATTTGGAGCATATTCTAGTGCTACAATAACAATTTGCTTTGCATTTAATTCATGTATACTCAGGATGCACAAATAATTATATTGGTACAGATTGTACGTTCTTTTCAGGTTGAACAAAACAAACACAACACACCCCACCTGTGAATAGTGCAAACCTTTTTCACATGCTTGCCTTGAACATGTTTGCCTACTTCTATATTCATGTAGAACTAAACATACAAGACAAACAAATTTTTATCATTATAGGGAAGAGGTGAAAAGATAATACTCTAGCATAAATCCTCTATTTTAGATAATGGTCACGAACCATAGTGTCTCTTTAACAGAACTTACATTATCTTTTCCTGTTTCCATGTAATGCTTTTTATTGCAATCACACTCAATCCTGGAAAAGACAGCGCACGCAACTTCGAATACCTTGTCGAAAAATTCAAAACAAACAATCTTTGGGATTATAAAAATAAGAATATATTTAGCAGAAATGGTAAATAACGTATGTAATATCAGAAAGGTTAAACATGTCAACATGTTTGAGTTACATATAAAAATGTGACTAATATTATCTTTTTATTCATCGTCTTCTTCGCTGGCAGACATGTTTTTTATCCTCTTCTCACTCAATTGAAGCAACATAATAAACAAGCACCTGACCAGTTTAGTTAATATGTACATTTTATCAGTGATTAAATATATAATTTTGTTAATTTACTTATGTTCCTTTTTCCTCGTTCATTTTTTTTCAGAACATTTCCAGAACCTGCATGTGGTGGTTACTTGAACTTATAAAGGCACCCTAATGCCACAGAGTAAAGTTATGAAATTATTTATTGATGATGTGACCAAAGAATATGTTTATTGTTGAGATTATTTGGAATGTGTAGCTTCTTCCATTAAATTTTCTGATGCGGTTTAGATTATAACAAACAGTGCATGTAGCCTTAATTGGAGAATACGGACGCGAATAGGAAAGAAACTTTCTTATCAAAAGCTAAAAAAATGAGCAATACATCCTTGTTTTCAATCCCTTACATGAACTATGAGGTAGGTAAACGGCTATTGAAACTCTAACGGCCACTCTGCAACCTTTCATTTGAGAATCATATACTGATAAAAATGTATCATTGCAATGATAAGTAATCTCAAAATTCATAGATATACTGAAGTGTATGTTTCAAAGCAAATATGGTATGAATTACCGATAGTCTAGGGGAATTACGAGATTCGAATGGTAGAAAAAGTTCTCATGAATTGCATAGAAACCATCACATGCAGCACCCTAACCCAGTACTAGGTATTTATAGCAGTCAAAAATGTTCATGGCTTGTACAGCATATTGCACCATTTTAAGAATGTATCAAGTTGCCAAATTTCACACAATTTCCAACGCATATATTTAAATCATGAAAATAATTCTTCCAGCACCGACCAAGGGACGAGCATGATCTATGGTTAGGGCGCTCGGCTGCGATCGAAGTTTAAGGTTCGTGTCTCGACAACACTAAACACGATCTGTACTTTTTGCTTTGCGTTCATTTTAAGTCAGTATAATTATTCAGTTCCAAGAACTACTGTATAGCTGCCTTTCCTAAAGTTAATACATCAAGATTAGAAATGAAAACACATGAAACTTATTGGTATCTCAATGTTAAGCTTGAGTATCATATACACTCCCGTTCAGATAGAAAAATCAAACAGACAAAAGTACTAGTACCAAAAACCAACTGGAAATGAAAGTTAAAAATGTTTAATTCCTTTACAATGTTTTCACGTTGTAATTGCGGAGTCTTTGTTACACAATTTTCTCTTTGAATACTTCTTTCCAAAACTTTATTCAGCAGAACACTTAAATAAATCAGTATACACGTTTTTATATTTGTTTTTCTTACACCACAATTTATCCGTTAATTACCATTTCGATTGCTTTATTTCGTACAGGTGGAAGAGAAACTATCTTGAAGTGGTCATACGACTACAAATAACAAAAATGTTTACCAAACGTTTGAATAAACGAAGTTCCAAAACTGGTAGCACCAGTGGTATCAAACAAGAAGAAGATAGTTTATCAAAAGATGTTCTGTCTGACGAAGACGAAAGTTTCCAGATGATTCTTGACAAAGAAAAAAAATATTTTGAGTTAAGATTTGTTTTTTTGTATAAAGGTTTATTATTTACTATATTAGCTAGTCTCTGCATTTCTACAGGATTTCTTATTGTAAAGAATTTGAAAAATGTAAGTTCTTCAAAAGTGCTTTGGGTTAATTCTGTTTTTATAACAAGATATAGTATTCCACTTCTGGTTTATAAAAAATCACATCCTCTTGGGCTACGTTCTACAAGGAAAATGATACTAATTCGAAGCGTTCTTAGTGTACTGTTAGTGTATACGAGATACTGTGCATTCCACTCTTTATCCATTGCCGAAGCTACTGTAATCATCTTCAGTTATCCAGTTATTGTAGCTGTTTTGTCAAGAATAATTTTGAAAGAGCCTCTTGGATTTCTGCAGATTACATCCGCAGTACTAATTATTGTCGGAGTTGCATTAGTATCAAAGTTTCCCTTAGAGATAAAGATGAGTGGCAAATTATCAAGTTTTACTTTATCAGATCGAATTCTTGAAGTTTCTGTAGCCTTCTGTTCCACAATATTTAGCGCCTTAAACGTTATTTGTATTCGCTGGCTGAAAGACACTCAAAGTTCCGAGATATTGTTTAACTATGGATGGGTTGGTTTAATTATGAGCTTATTCATTATGTTATCAGAGGGAGAGCTTCCAGTCATACCGTGTGGAGAGCCATCATTGCTAATTGTATTCTGTTCCTTGATCGAGATAGTTGGAATAGCTTTACTCTATAAAGGGCTACAACTAGAACAAATTGCTAAAGTTTCTATTGTTCGAGCAGCCTATCACATTACTTTTCTTTTCTGCTGGCAATTGTTTTTTTTCAGAGAAATTCCAGACATTTGGAGCATCTCAGGTGTATCGGTAGTTATTTTATGTATGATACTTAGCAATTTAAACAAATACTTCATGTCTCTAATGCACCAATAAGAAGAAGGCTATCCTGCTTAATGTAATTCAAGTGTAGTTTGACTCATTGGTGTCTTTTTATCAGAAATAAATAGTTCATCTCTTATTAGAAAATACAGCTCAGTCACTTGGTTTGGTACATATGTTATTGGTAAACTCTCAATAAAATTATACGTTAAAAAAATCTGACCTTTGGTGTCCGCAGTGTTAATTAATCTACACAGTTGTCCTGGAAAAACTATTTTCTTCATTAATTGGTATAAAATTTCATAGATCTAACAAACAAAATTAAGGACTTCTTTGTATTTTTTAGCAATATACCAATCATTATCTATCTTTATAAATGTTCCGATGAATCAATATTATAAAATATATTGTATTGGGAGCACAGGTAAGAATACTTAGTTATGACAATAATTATTACTATTATCCATTTGACGTTTAGTATGTCTCAGTGAATTTGATGTCTATAGGGTTATTTCATTTGTATATCTTTTACACATATTTCGTTCAAAGGGCTCATTGATTTGGTACTTTGAGCATCATGTTCGATCATCATGTCCAGTATCTTATTATGTATTTTTCGGACCAACTATAATTTTTAGTTGTGGTTGAAAAAGTACCGATGATGTATCTTTTGCCAGAGTGAAGGAGTAAAATACATGTGTCATCGTAAACAACAAGTCTCGAACGTTTATTTTTTCCAGATTGAAATATTGTTATTTGGACTCATTGGTAAATAACTGTTGTCTGTTTTTAACATACTTTTACTTTTTAAAGAATCAATGTAATAATATATCGTGATAAGTCTAGAAAATTTTAACTTATCATACTATGTAATACTTTGGGTTTTAAATGCATCTATTATTTTGTTTGTTTGTTTGATTTGAAATTTCGCACAAAGCTATTCGATGGCTATCTATGCTAGCCGCCTCTACTTCAGCAATGTAAAACTAGAGGGAAGACAGTTAGTCATCACCACCCACCGCCAACCCTTGAGCTACTTTTTTACCAACGAATAGTGGGATGGACCGTCAACTTATAACACCCCCACGGCTGGGAGGGCGAGCATGTTTGGCGCGAACGGAATGTGAACCCATGACCCTCAGATTACGAGTCGCACGCCTTTACACGCTTGGCCTTGTCGGGCCTCATCTTCTATTACATTTTTAATACGGTTCCAAATTTCTTTTGTGATATGTTGTTTTCAACTTCTTTCACAAATTGTTTGAGCTATGGATTATGTTTTATTTTCCGAGATACATTTGCCAGTTCATGTTCTGTGATTTAACGACATTTTAGTCTTTCTTTTGTACTATTTTTTAAATCATATTTTTGCACTAATATGTTTATTACGTGTGCAACAGGTTAGCTGTACCTATTTTAATGTGTAACTGTATTTCATTGTATAAGCGAAATTTGTTGAATTTCAATGCTTGTGTTGTGTGTTAAGTTTGCTTTATTCAAAGAATGTCTCATTTACTTACTTGATATATAGCATATTATCAGTGTTTCTTGTTGAACTTAAATTACTATCTATTCTCTTTCATATGTTTACGTACATTCTAATCCTGCCTTTGATATTCCTTTTCCAAACCGATCTCGAAATGATACTTTCCTGATAAACTTGCACATGTTACATGTTTCCATATTCCAGAATATGCATATGTTCCTGTCTTTTATGTTCCTTTCCCTGATAAACTTGCACATGTTACATGTTCCCATATTTCAGAATATAGTATCGTTCCTGTCTTTTATATTCCTTTTCCACACCGATCTCGAACTGTTCCTTCTCCTCACAACCTTGCACATGTTACATGTTCCCATATTTCAGAACATACATATTTTTTATTGTGAGTCTTGTACCCTTACTCTTCCAACTATCTTAGAACGATAGACACAATAGGTTCTTACTACTAACATTTTCTAATACCAGAATTCTGTAAATTCCTCTTTGTCTAAGAGACCGATTAAAGGGTTGCTGCTTTCTCGTACTATTTCAATTTTAATTGATGTTACCTAATATCTAACTTCATAAGAGATGATGTAGTTTGCTTCTTAAAATTTCTTTTCTAAAAATTTCCATGTAAGCTCTAATGATGGCTAATTTCTGAACACTCTAGCAATTTATTGGAAACATTTGACGCAACACGTGGTGTTTGAGATTTCTGAGTACCATTATGTATCCTTATATTCTATTAGGTGTGTAAGGTAGGTGGAAAAGAGATAGCACCGTGATCTCATCCCAACTTTCATTAGAAAACGCTGTAATATGACTACAGTAGCTTTTTTACAATACCAGTTAAGGAATTTTCGATTCAGTTCTGCCCAATAGTTCCTCTTAGGATTACCACCCGTAGCAAGCTTGCAACGTTCAGTATGTCGAGATAACACTTACAATTGGCACATTGTAGACATTAGCATATGGCACAATTATCGTGTCTATATAATGCTTATAAGAAGCACCATTAACTTTTCCCTAGAGAATATGAAAAACAGATTTTCTGCCATGATTTACTGAACTATATCCTGATAACGAACGTGAATAGTACCGTCAACTTTAAGATGCCACAAATAAATCTAATCTGAAAAGATAGCATGTTGCCAGCTTATTGGCTCTAAGCTGATATGCCGTCTTCCTCAAATAATACAGTGTTAGTGTTAAACTCTTGTTAATATCGGTTTTACGACTGGCCTTCTTGTAAAATAACCTTGTTTGGTTAGTTTTCTATTCACTCTTTTTTTAAAAAGCTTGTTTATGTCATTCCTCTCGTAAAGTGCTACAGTACTGCTTTTAACCTTGATGTGTTAGCCTGATTAAAATATAGTCCTCTTGGGTAGTAATTTTTCGGTGTCCGCCACGAAACTTTTCTCAAACAGCGATTTCTCATTTCTGGTGTTTAAGGATTCTCGAAGCAAACCATAAGGGAAACTCTATTGTTCTGTGAGTGTCAATTTATTTCATACTATTTCTGGACAATCATTTAATTAAATCTCATTAGATTTTAGCATGTAAAGGGGCATACTCTACACTAAACACTGAGAAATTGTCTGAACAAAGCTTTGATCTTTATCGAAAAAAGGTTATACCAAAAGTTAACCCTTTTATAAAGAACTGGTGTTTATGTGTATTTTGTCAAACAAATGCTCAAAACAACTTATGAAGATCAAAATAAGAACTTGTACATATTTGATTAATCATACACTTCCTTTTCTGTTAAAACTTGGGCATTTACTCCATAATTACGTCTTTCTTAAGTTTTTCTCCAACATTCTGTCCAAAATTAGAACATTTACATGTTGCAAGACAGGGCAACTACAAAACTGCACTCTTGCTATATTATGTTCCATTGTGTCATCATTTCTCAGTTCTCACTAGCCACTTCAGTGAAACATAATTCACTCTGACATTGAACTTACAGCTATACATAAAGTGGAAATATTTTAAATACTTCCTTATTCATAATATAGTATCAAACTTTAAATTACAATTTATAATTAACATTTATGCTCTATTCCATCCTGCAAATGAGGTAACACTGCTTATTGTCACTGGTACTGGTGTCTAACAGAAATTTGCTGAATTGGCAGGAATAGGCTAACACTGGAGCATCCACTAAAGGAATACTTCATCACATTATTTGCTTCATCCAAAACGTGTCTAACTTTTTGTAAAGACAAACAGTGGCACTTCTACTGTGTAGGAGACGGCCATAAATCATTGACATATGAGTGTAAACTGTGGATTTCGTGCTTGGTCTAGGTGGAGAACGGTCTCTTAAAGAAACTGTCTTGGTTGGGTTCGTAATACCTCCATATCTCACTAGAATATGATTAAGAAACTCTGTTAATGTAGATGACTTCTTTCGAGGCTTCAATTTCAATCCATCTATATTTACTTGCTAGAATAGCATCCTCAGATTCTTAACCTAACAGGCTCAGAAATGCGACCAAACGTGAGAACATTGTTAATGTAGAATAGTTATTACTTCCATTTCGTTCCTTTCAGCATAAGTACTTGTATTCTCTAAATGGTCGATACATTACACAAAGTGAAGTTTATGATGCAGAATTCATCAAACTATGTCATGAGTTTAAAACAAATATAACGCAGTTTTCATCCTCTGGCACTCTAGCATAAGTTGTTAGTATTCAGATTTAAGATTCACAGTATTGAAAAAGAAAGGCTGAGTAACGAATCCATACGTTCATCTGTTTGTCGTAAAAACAAAGGACATCAAGAAACCTTTTTGTATCTTTCTTATTCCTAACAAAATCGCTTTTCGGTAGCTGTATGAAGCTTTACTTCCACTCCTACATGGCCAGGTGGTAAAGGCACTCGACTTGTAATCGAAGGGTCCCAGGTTCGAATCTCCGTTACACAAAAACATGCTTGCCCTATCAGCCCTGAGGACATATAATGTGAGGGTCAATCCCACTATTCGTTGGTAAGAGATTAGCCTGAAAGTTGGCGGTAAATTGGTAAATTAGAGACGGCTAGCACAGATAGCTTTGTGCAAAATTCAAAAACAAACAAACACTTCTATCTAAAATATTACACTGAAATTCTCAACCATTGAACAAACTGACTCATTACTTAACCTATTCCCGTGGTTATATTCCAGTCTTGCTTTTATGTATTCCTCAAAACTGATTGTTCACATTTTGAAACATTTTTAAATATTCTGAAACTAATCTTGTGAGCTTCCTAGCAAATATTTAACTTTAAACAATTAAAATAGAGCTCATATTGACACTGTATATCATGACAGAATTCTTTCAATCACTTTGTTTTATGCTGTTTTGTTACTCTTTATTATGATTTCGGTTTGATTTTTTATTATCAGAAATTTGTCGATTTTAACAGATTCATAAGTCATGCTAGTTTATAATCTCTTAAATAATTAAAGAGCAAAATGTAAAATCCCTTTTTAACTGTAAGATGTGTTTACATCTGTGAGTATACTTATTTATGTTAACGTTCAAAAGAATTTTTTTGAATATAGGGATAGACTTTTAACTGCATTAAAAACACTCATTATTCTGATTTAATTTGACCCGATGATCAGCGATTAGTTTACAGATTTTTTCCAGTTTGGGGAATTTCACGAAAAAAAAAAAAAAGAGAGCAAATACTCACAGATTATTTATTTATAAATCACATAGTCCGTGATGCAGCTTTATTCTTATTTCAGTCAAAGAAATTTACATAAATGCTAACGGTTTGTCGTCGTGGAATTGTATTTTAAGTCCTCGAAATTTGTTTTTCACCGGAGAATAAAAAAATTCGTAATAAAAATCAGCTGCTCCCCAAGCTGATTTGAAATTATATATTATGTGAAAATTTTGAAAATCAAATAATCCGACCATCCTTAAAATCAATGTAGCTCAAAGGGTATCACTTCACAAGAACTTATTACAACCACAGTGATTCAGCGGTTAGTCCGAGACTTACAGTGATAAACACCAGGTTTCTATACCGCTAGTGGACACAACATAGATAGTCCATTATGTGTTTTTGAGCTTAAGAAAAGCAAAAAAAAAGTTATTAATCTAGAGATTGGCAAATATACCCAATATATAATATTCAAGGATATCAGAGAAAAGAACATTAATTAAATATGGAAGTAACTTACTGCACAGACCAAGAGTAATAACAACCCATAAGTCCTACTTATTCCATTAATTGATAATAACGCTAATTTTTCTGCCGTTAGGTTAATTATGTCAGTTTCCATTTCTAAGCATTCACGCTCCACACAAGATATACTTCGAGAGCATTATCTGAAATAATCCAAACATTATTTATTCTCGAGGATGATGTACCAGCCTGTCTAATGATTGGTTTACATTGTTGTTTATTCGTTATTTTGTTTAATACCGACTGACCTTGTACGATAAACTTCTGAACCTTTTCTGTAAGCGTACAAATCTCAAATATGAATCAAGTTAATCTTAAGATCCATGGTTCAGACTGTTCCATTCAGACCAATCTAGTTGGTAACCCGCAAGCTCTTTGTATCAGTGATTTTGTTACAGACAGACCTTTGAAAAACTGCACCTGAGAAAAGAAAAAAACAACTTATAATTCATCACTTCAATTTCCTTAGGTAACCACGGAAATACATTTATTATTGTGTTAAACTTGTAATAATGTTTTATTCATTAGCCAGTCAAGACTTCTCTATATTTAACTTGCATCAATTTAGATTCTTGCTCATTAAAAACAAATACCAACAAGATATTGAAAATAGAACACCACTCACTTTAGTTGGTATCGTTAGAACTATTGCACATAAAACGAACACAAACTGATTCACATTCCGTGCTAAGACAGAACACATTACCTTTACTACATTTAGTGTTATATACACAATTAGTCGTACTGGGGAAAGTCTGGCATGTATCTGTTTGGCTTCGTAAAACGGCCTCTAACACTTAGCGAAACAGGTTGAACGAGATTTGAGACGTTACGCCTCAATAATGTAGTTAATACCTCAGAATTTTTGCCGAATTTTTAAACTCAGTTGACTAAATTATCGAAGTTTTAGGCATCATATTTACTAATTTTGTCGTGATCGAGAAGTAATTACCATCCAGTAGGAAAATCTGTTCGATAACCTCAGAATGTAAAGGTCTGAACGCTTCGTTATCCTTGAATCAACAAACCATCATAGCTCTGCCCAAACAAAGTAGAAATCACACAGTATAGTATGGTGAACTTTTACTTTCTCAATAATGATGATAAAGTGTAATCGATATAACTCCCGATTTAAGTGTTGTAAATCCAAAAACCGTTGTCTCAGCTTGGGACCTTTTGAACGGAACCAATATAATTGATCCTGTAACTCGCTTTTATCTTCAGGTTTCAACCAACTCATATTTTGTTGACTCACAATTATGTTTGTAGTTTTTTTTCGACTTTCTTTAGTATTCTGTAGGATGCATGTGTATTCGTATCTTCGCCAGAAGTATGAAACAGTTAATAGAGAGAAATAGAGAAACTTGGCTGAGCCAATAAAATATTAAACTTGTTATTTTTTTTCAGAATTAAATTTTCTACATGTTTACGTAAAATAAGAACATGTAATCGTTCTTGAATATCTGCATAGAGATGAATATCAACATTGAATAAAACACACGTAGTTCAAACATTTGTAAAAGCTTCCCATTACGCACCAACTTTTGAAAAATACTTCTCACTGACTGAAAAATGTATTTCATTGAAACGTCAGAAAAACAGAGAATACTTAAAATGCTTCAATCGATCATAATAAAAGTGTGATTTAAAATATTCACATCAATTGACTTCTGATATTCTGTGTGAGCATTTTAATTACAACGGAGTTGTTATGATACCCAGTGTTCCAAAATTCATTTCATTGTCAATGGTTTGTGCTGTCACTGTATACGTTTGAATTATTTAATGTTTTCTGACATCTAACATTCTTGGTTAAAGAACCCACTTTTAATTTCACCAGGTGATCAGAGTTTTACTTAATGTATAAATGGGCGTGTGATGTAACATTTTGAAATTGCAAACTGAGCTGGAGAAACATAACCTACACTGTGTTGATGAGAACGGATCCAAGAAAAGGCATTATTTAATTTCTTTTTTTATTTTTGGAGTTTCTCCTTTTCACAAACTTTCTGTAACTGTCTCAGTAATTGTTCAATAAACAAACTCGTTGAATCATTGTGAAGATCGGGAGAGATTGTCACAGATCGACTAGTAAAATAAATATTGTTTTTTTTTTTAATATAACCTACGAATCGTATTAGGGAAAGGTACGGTAGGTTAGAGAATAATAATTTGTGAACATAGAGCATTTTATTACACACATACAATTTATTACTCATAAAGCGTGTGAGATCATTTGTTTATAAGTCTGTTTGTAGGAAACATCTTTATGTTTCTTATCACTGTTATATATGTATATATATTATTCTGAACTTTAAATAGCAGAGTTCCTGCGTGTGAACGTTTCTATAACTACCGAATTATGGAAGTTAAAACTAATATTTAATATGTTTGTGGAATTTTTTTGTAAATGTTTGGAGTATTTTAACATATGCTTGGAGCAATATTTTTGACAAAATACATCAACAAATGTTTGTGTGTCCCTTTCTATAAGATTAGATTTTTACACGCTGGAAATGTTCTGAAGTTATATTGATTGTATTAAATATACAACACCTATTTTTGACTTTTTCCTAACCCACCGTCAATCCTTCGTTTAAAAAAAAATCGTGAGTTTTATAAGGAAATAAAATAATGTGATCTTTTATTTATAAATGCCAGAACTGAATACACAGTTCCTGTTTACAGAATAAAGAACAAAAATTTAGTGTAACTTCATAAAAACTAAATCTTTATTTCCCTTGAGTAAATACAATGAATAACACATGACTGAGTCTTACACATATAATTCCGATTAGCCTAGAAATTAGCCTTACTAAAAATCTAAAATCCACATATCAACGTAGTTATTTTATATATATCAATAAAATCCAATACAAAATATAGTATTATATGGTAAATCATATATCAGTGATATTTACAAATAAGCTAAAAAAATGTAAGAAACAACACGTGAGTTTCATTCGGTGGTTGAGCGATTCAAACCAGTTCACCATTTTAGTCAAATCCCTAAAATGGGGCATTGCAGTCAATCGAGCTAAATTTCCTTCCTTGTTCGACCTATATGTCTATCGGGACTAAGCATTTAACATTGAAGTTCAATACTTTTAACACTTGATGCATACATTAAGGCAAAAGTTTTTTCTTTAAATAAGACCAAATAAAACCATACCATGGCGCTTTACGTGTTTGTATAATTAAAGGTCCTTTCAGCTAAATAATAAGACTCAAACCATAACATGGTATATAACGAGTTTATTTAATCAAAGGTCCTTTCATCAAAATAATAAGACTGAAACCACAAAATGGTGTATCACGTGTTTGTCTAATTAAAGGTCCTTGCACCTATATAATAAGATTCAAACCATAACATGGTGCATTAAGTGTATGTATAATTAAAGGTCCTTTCAGCTAAATAATAAGAATTTTTTTACTTAAATAATTTCATTTAATTCGAATAAATATAACGAACAATGTAGTTTATACCTTTATTAATGCGTGTGATATCAATATATGTGACTTAAAATGAAAGTACAAAAAATGTACATCAGTTTATTATATCTACTATTAACCATGGTGGAAAGAAAAAACAAATGTTTAATTGTTTTTACTTGGTAAGCTTTTGTACTGGATCAGGGTTCATCAACTCCAGAAATTCCGTCGTGAATTTCTTCCTTTTCCGGCTATTGGAAGATTGAGAATTTCTCGTGGCTTTTCCATTAAATTTCTTATTGGTGCCACCTGCTGTCGCATCTAAAGCGTTAAATTTTTCTTTAAGCCAGTTCACATCCCTGCGTAACGTTTATTGTTCTTGGACGAGGACGTGATCCGAGCGCATTTCTGATGACAAGTGTGTTTCGCCTCGTGCTAACATAACGACGTGAGACTCCAGTCTCTTTAACCGTTTACCGGCAGTTCTTTTAAGATTGACCAAAAAAAATTATTTTGTAAACGTAACAATGTCTGCGGACTTACGTACTAAAATCCTGGTTTCGATACTCGTGGTGGGCAGAGCACAGATAGCCCATTGTGTAGCTTTGTGCTTAATTCAAAACAACAACAACAAATAACTGTTCATTACTTAATAGACTAGGAAGAATAAATTTCCTAGATTTATGCGAGGCATATGCTTGTAATTTAGGTAACGAATATTTTTACGTCTGTATTTCTGTATATTCAACTAAAACGGGAAAACCTACGAAGAAAAAATTTCAGTTTTCATTAATTTTCCATATTTCCTTTGTTTCCGAGTATGTAATCAGTTGTTATTCAGAAATTGCACATGACATATGAATTTGAGATCGATTCCATAAAGTGTTACATTTTGTTTATAATAACTCTCTTATTTTTCAAAGGATAAAGTATTATCTTTAATTACTTCTCTTTTAATATTATTTATTTCATAATCTATATCCTCTTATTTTTTACATTTTCCTTTCATATAAGTTTTTTAATTATTGCATATTTTTGTATCAAATTTATTTCTTCTTTTATAAATATAAATGTACAAGATGTGTGTATATATATATATATACTACTGTTGCACTGAAATACGTTCATTTAAAACATTTCGTTTAAATGGATTCGTTTAAATAACGCTATCAGCAGTTACAATGTGGATTTTTAGAAATATAAAATAAAAAAGCAAAAATTACTACCTCATCGAAATATATATGTCTGTACTACTTACCTCTGAATACATTGCTTCCAATCCTTCTAATTGTTTTCTGACCATTGCTACTTCTGATGATTCGAAATTACTACTTGTAGTGGCGCTTCGTTCACTGCTGTAGTCATCTGGTTCTTCCAACACACTGTCTATATCCACTCCAGTAGTTGTTGAAGTTATTTCTGTGTCTGCAGTGTCGAAGTGCGACGTTAGGTTGTTCAGTTTTGCTGAAAAAAGTATTTTACATTTCATTTGATCATAAATTTGTCACTTCAAACTATTCGGAGAGTCACAAAATTACCTTTGCACAAGAAAAACACAGCTAATCGAATAAAATGTTGTTCAAGCTTTGTTGCACAAAAAACTATCTAACAAAAATTTCATAATTTATTCGTAAACGTATTCTTGTAGTTGTGGGCCACAGTTTACACAAAATATATAAATATATATACATATATATATATACGTACACACGACCATAAGAATTGGTAAACAAGCATACGTACAACACTGTGAAAAGACCAAATTGAGAGTTTAAACCTATCTAGCAAGTAACTGTCAGTAAGCTTAAAGGTCTGGCATGGCCGGATGGTTAAGGCTTTTGACTCGTAATCCGAAGGGAGCCGGTTCGAATCACCGTCACTCCAAACGTGCATAACCTTTTAGCTGTAAAAGCGTTAGAATGTGAGGTCAATCCCACTATTCGTTGGTAAAAGAGTAGCCCAAGAATTGGCGGAGGGTGGTGATAACTAGGTTCCTTTCATCTCGCCTTACAATGTTCAATTAGGGACGGCTAGCGTAGATAGCCCTTGTGTAGCTTTGAGCGAAATTTAAAAAGAAACAGTGAGTCTAAACGTATATGTTTTATGTAAGTGATTAAATAAATAAAAATTGTGATATGTATGTGTAATATATAATATAATATATGCATTGTAATAAAGGATATTGTAATATGTTTGTGTAATATATAATGTGATATGTGTATTGTAATAAAGGATATTGTAATATGTATGTGTGTAGATAAAAGTGTTCGTTGAGATAGATAATATTAATTAAGTAGAAACAAGGAAGTGTATCGTGCAACCAAAACAATCTGCAGGAAACTGTGTGCTATTAAAACAGGAGTGAAAGTTAGCTTTTTCCACATTCTGCAGCTCGTATTGTGGTGATCCAAAGTGAATATACTTTTAATGGATGAGCTTGACTGGACTATTACTTTACATATTAAATTCATTTAAAAATACTCCAGAATAAAAATATTTAGAATAGAAAGATAAGGTAAATTTTACAATGTTATAATATTTTCGAAGTAGTGAAGAAATCTTTAGGTCAGCGAAAAACTAGAGGAAGTGATACCTTTGTTTGGTTTGAATTTCTCGCAAAGCTATTCGAAGGTTATCTCTGATAGTCATCCCTAAGACTAGAAAGATAGCAACTAGCCATCAGGCTAACGATATAACGCTCGCACGCCTGAAGGGGCAAAAATGTTTGGTGTGAAGAGGATTTGAACCCCCGACTCTCAGATTATGAGTCGAGAGCCTTAACCACTTAGTCATGCCGCGCTTCTAGAAATGAAAAGTCTGTTTCGAAAAATAGAATTGTGACTCTTAGCCTAGTGTTGGTTATTATCGAGTGTCACTTTCTTACTTGCTGTAGTTTGTTGATATGATTTAACAAAAAGTCATGATATCATATCAATAAAACTTCAGTGTGAAAAAAGATGTAGGTAAAAAACCGAATTTAACGTCAGACTCAAAGGAATGAAGCCTGAATTGGAGGCCCCAATGATAGCTTGTAGCATAAATACGAATTTTACAGAAACAATCATGTATTGGATACCCAGGCTACGTTTTTTCTTCAACTTAAGGCACGATGGTTGGCAAAATATAGGAGGCGATCGACTAACCACCGATTGAAAATTTACATTAGATGCATGTTCAGCCTCTAATTTTGATTTCATTCCTATAAATTGCACACTCAATCCCATTTTAGCCACACCTTTTCTTCACACCTAAGGTGTTAATTATCAGATTGTTAGTGAGTAGATGAATTGTTTCTGTCATATTTCAGACTGTTATCAGTAATATTAAACAAGAACTTGCCATCATGACAAATTACAATTATTTTCTCGACTAAATGTTGTATTTAAAATGTAATATCTGTATAAACCTTTTTACTGACATTATTTGGAAAGATCTGTGACAGTCATAAAATATGTCACAAGTTTGTTGGTTCAGCATGATGGACACCAAATATCTTATGTTACGTGTCTTTTACAATTAAATTTCCAAGTTAGCTATTCTATAAACGATCCTCTTAGATGGTTGTGATCTTCCTTACAAATATCAGTTGTTCATCCACACTGAATTATTGTCTTCCATCCATATAGCCCCCTAGTGGCACAGGGGTATGTCTACGGACCTATACTACTTGAAACCAGGCTACGATACACGTGGTGGGAATCAACAACATATGTTTTGTAACGGAACTTGCGTATTTTCTAATATTGTTGCGGAATGAACTATTCAGACCCTGACCCTAATAATTTAATGATCAACAAGCCAAAAGATATTTCAATTTTGTTGATTTTCTATGGTTGATGTGCTTTAGACCTCGGCGCTATAGTTATGATGAACCCCATGTTCGTCAGAAAACTACAGATATTTTACCTTACAAACCGTTTAACTTCAGTGATTTGATTTTGATAAATTAGTATTTATTTAAAAATATTGAATAGATTTGGAAGAGGGAGCTCATGAGTGAAGAAGCTAGCTTGCTTTACGTCAAATGAAATGTACCTGTGTATCAATACAGAATTAATTTGTTCATCGCAAACTGTCGATAAAATATTTAGCTGCAGACCAGATATATGAAACAATACTGTTTGTTAGTTTGAAAAACATTTGTATCAAAATCATTATTTTTAATAACTGTTCTTTTAAATTGTATATTGAAATATATTTGTGTTAAGAAAGAAATCTGTGTGTATTAGTCTTGTAAGAAAGTATCATGAATCTGATACACATCAACAGTTACTTAATTTTTAAATCCAAATCGTAATATGTAATATAATAGGTGTTGTATGGATAATTGGTCTTTTTAGGAAATAGTATGTAACAGACTTTAAATCGCAAGGGTTGTGTATTCTCATAACATAAAGATATATTCAGATTCAGGGATATACAGTGTATTAAAATTCTTTGAATATTGACGAACTGTTTGATACAAGGACCAAAAAGAGGGAGACCCACAATACATTATACCCATGTTAAATGAGTCAAGGAAACTGCAGTGTTTTGTGAGAAGTAGAAATTCAAAACAAAAAAGTTAGCAACAAAATATATTTACATGTCCAGGTAAATTTACTCAATACACTTCAAAAAGGTACCTATAAGGTAACGTTTAAAATATAATGATTTATATGCAATACTTCATAAACTTACCGACTCTTCTATTTGGTGTGGAACTGAATATTTTATCGACGGTTTACGATGAGCGAATTAATTATGTGGTGAAACACGAGCATAATTCACTTGACGCGAAACTAGCAAGCTTATTCACGTATGAATATTTTTTTTGTTTTCGCAGAATTTATACAACAAAATAATATTTTTTTTTAATTTTGTACAAATCTACTCGAGAGCTATCTGGGCTAGCCCTCCCTAATTTAGCAATGCAAGACCAGAGGGAAGGCAGCTAGTCATCACCACCCACCGCCAACTCTTGGGCTACTCTTTTACCAACGAATAGTGGGATTGACCGTCACACTATAACGTACCCATGGCTGAAAGGGGGAGCATGTTAAGTGCAACCAGGATTCGAACCCGCCACCTTCAGATTACAAGTCGAATTCCTTAACCCACCTGGCCAATGTCGGGCCTCCCTTTTGTAGGAGAGTTATGACTGTTACTCTACTTATTATATTCAATGAATCTAAGAACGTGTGATAATTATTTGTAAGTACATAAGATATAACTGTATTTCTATATTACGTATTTTCACTTGCAGAACATAGTGTCTTATTTATTATGCTTGATTATTACATTATGTATCATTCGACGTAATCAAAGTATTAACTATTTTCAATCATTTTATTCAAAAACAGGGGTATTGGTGTTATTTATGTGTGACTTCAGTGAAAGAGCATTGATATTTGTATCTTTTAGTTGATTCTATGTGTAATTATTGTAAAGAAATTGTATGGCTGTACTTTTAGGGCACAGTAAATGTAAATATTGTCGATTATTTTGGGAAACAATTTTTATTGTTTAGAATATCTTTTTGAAAGAGCTGTTATTGCTAGTTATAATGCAAATACAGTGAGATTATATTAACATATCTTAATTTCATGTTTTATTATGATAAAATATTCTTGTGTATTAGGAGTTTAGTTTATGTCTGGGCCAAGATGGTATAATATACTATAATTGTTAAATGATGTATTTTGCTGACTTAACACATCTGAAAAAAAGATATACTAAGTTATGATATAAATAGAGTTTAAGGTGGATGTAATATTGAATTTTTAAATGGTTTCTTGCTGTTTTTTAATTAACCGATTTCATAAACATTGTGTTCTATACATTATATGTTTACTTCGAGAGATGTTAGTAACTGTAATTTTTGTGTGTATGTGTGTAACAATATTTTGATATTAAATTAAACTTTGTTGTGTTCGCCTTTACCTGTATCTTACTTTGTCATCTTGCCCAATGTTGGCATTAAAAGTCGAGTTTAGCTTTCTGTAATTATTAAATATAATTTAATAGCGTGTTAGCTGACAGCTATAATGTATGTATTCCAATATTATTTTCTGCCTTACATTTGTATCAAGTATTTTTTTAAATATTTGTAATGTATTTTATAACCACAGTGTACCCATTCAAATAGCACAGCGTTGTGTCTGCAGATTTACAACGCTTGAAATCGGATTACGATACTCGTGGTGGGCTAAGCAGAGATAGCCTATTGTGGTAGCTTTGTGTTAAATTTGAAACAAACAAATAATCCATAAATGTGTGAGTTTGTGTTGTGTTTTTTTATGTACACAATATTTACTCGGGTGTTCAGTTTCTTTCTCATTGAAAACTTCATTACAAAGAGAATTTGAGAGATCTCTGATTTTCAGAGCTGTTTGTACAATTCGTTTCGTTAGGAATCGGTTTGAAGTGACATTATTCTGTACTACTTTGAAACAATTAAAGCTTTCATTTTATGTTTGGTTATTACTATTCTGTACTTAGTATATGCATTTAGGTGCAACATTACAGAACACATTAGGTTTCTCAAGACTATTTTAATGTGCACTGAAAAAGAATCATGCTTTGCAGATATTGCATATCCCATTACAATATGGTAGACCTTTAGTATAGCCACAATATTTCTTAAATTTTACTACTTATCTAGTTCAGAAGCTGCTTAATCTGATTTGGACATATTAAAGATTTAACTGCAATTGTTACATTCCATGATGAGAATCGATGAAGGATATAAGATGCTGTTTCTAAAAATAGTTATATTGAACCCAACACCACCTTCAGATTATACATGTATATAACTGTTAGATGAAACAAAGATACTTCCAGGCTATTGTTACTCCATTCGGGATTAGTTAGATGTAAATATAAGTGAATTATGAAAACAATATTGATTTTTTAAAAACATTCGTTCTAATTTAGAAAGAATCAAGATTGACATGTAGTCGGTTTCATCTTCTCCCAGATTTTTGTTCACTTAATGTCTTTCGTATTTATTCTCCAAATGAGTGTTAGTGTAAATAAAACAAGTCTGTTTTATTCAGTATTTGTCTGTCTGACTTCTTACATTTGGGAGATATTAATCACGTTTACTCTGGTTGACTTTGTTTTCAAATCTCTAGTTAAACGATGGTCAAAACCTGCGTATTTATTTTCATTAGTATTGGTCCTGCTCATGAAGACACTCCTTTACAGAACCTACCAGAATACATTTTTTTTGAGGACTCAGAGCTCTGTCAATGTTCATGGGCGCGGCATGGCCAAGTGTGTTAAGAATCGTAATCCGAGATTCGCGGGTTCGAATCTCGGTCACCCCAAACATTCTCGCCCTCCCAGCCGTGGGGGCGTTATAATAACACGGTAAATCACACTATTTGTTGGTAAAAGAGTAGCCCAAGAGTTGGAGGTAGATGGTGATTACTAGCTACCTTTCCTCTAGTCTTACACTGCTAAATTAGTAACGGCTAGCCCAGATAGTTCTCGAGTAGCTTTGCGTGAATTTCGAAAACAAAACAAACAAAATATTTTCTATTGTTCGAAATAGAAAAAAATTGTTAGAAAAAAAAACAATTATAACAATACAAGATGAACAAAAAGAAAAATATATATATATACGACTATAAAAAAAATTGTTCTCGTCATCACGAGTCATCATTTCTGTCTTCTTCCAGCAATTAGTCGAAGAAAGGATGTAGCGTTAAAAACAGAAAAAGTTTAGACATATCAGAAATATATAGAATATGTAAAAAAGATACTCCTTTTTGCTTTTTCATATCGCAAAGTGTTATAAATCCTGATGTCCCAACAGGAGTGTAGAAAAGGTGGTAAAACTGAACCTTGAGGAACATTAGAATAAAACTCGAGTGAGTAGGTCTTCTCAAGATTAGAAACTACAAACAGATTTATATTGATCAGTCCAATATAAATTTAGAAAATAGCCGAGACCCCTACAAGACACATTCACCAATTCAAGTTACATTACAGAAAAGTAATGAACAATCACATATGTATTTGTAAGATCTACAATCGTTTTATCAAAGAATATGTCAGTCAACGATACGGGTAACTTACATAAAAAGTATCCACAGGGTTTGTTTCTGAGTTTGGTGAAAGAGTAAGGATATGGTTAATAGTACTTCCAAGCTAATTCATATGTACACATGTCTAAACATTTTAAACTTAAAATTCAGAAAGTTCAAGATTGGAACTTTCAAAGAAAGCGACTTCGGAAAGCTATAGTTTTTTATAATGCTAAAATTAATAAAAATAATTATATAATCAGTCTTTACACGATAATATTAAAATGCATTAATCCAATCTTATGAGACAAAAATTAAAAATTATAGTTTTCTTTTCGGTCCTTATGCGAATCAATCTCAAACTGCGTGAGTTTTATAACCATGCACATAGTGATACCCTTATATGAGATCCCCTCGGTATGGATTCCTGTACATGGTAAAGGGTCCTCCCATACAGGATTCTGTATTTTCAGTTTACTTCCGCTAGGATCTAAGCATCAATACATGCGTTTGCCGTTTGTGGCGACCCGTTAAGGGGAGGAAATGATCTTGGTGGTTGTTAGGTTCAACCCTAAAAGAACAGTTTGGCCTTGAGTTCCCATTGACGAGTGACCTCAGGGTCAATTAGTCGGTCCGTTAGGACTAGGATCAACCAAGTACTAATGCTGGACGTTCTCAACAGGTGTTGTTGTCATCGTGTCTGATGCTGTTGTTTGGTTATAGTGCTTATGAAATTCTGGTGCTGCTGCAATGTCTTTTTTTGGCATTGTAGTGCGTTTCGTGCTAGGGATCCGTGGTGGGTGGGATCAGTGGGCATTATTACAGATCCTTTATATAAAATTAATATCAAATAAAAAAACAGATCATAGGTAAACAACGACATCTTGAAAATTCTGAACAGCAATATTTAACTTCTTCAATACATTTCGAGAATTGCATTCTAATTTGGATGACGTGGAAACATTAACTGGTTCTTACGATTCTGTGCATCTTTATTCTACATTAAATATTTCTTAAACCTGTTAATACAGTCACCCTTTGGCAGTTTTCTTGTAGAGAAACGACAGGTTGTGTGATGGACAAGTGCATAGAAGGGTTACACCGTTTCTCGATCAGCATGAGCTCACCTTATCTTTACCACTCGATATAGCCTTAGAGGCTGTAGCCATTCGTGTTTTCTTGGGGTATACCATCAATGTTTGTTCTCTCTACCCGTCTCCTGGAAAGACCTATGAGGAATCAAACCTTAATGCTCTCAGTAAACACTAACTATGTCTATTTTTAATCTTGGGGGACTTTAATGGACATTAACCCTGCTGTGGTGGTACTGATATTGATGGGAGGGATCATCCCCACCTTTTAACCCATTAAGAATCGGGCAGAGAAATCACCTCCTTCTTTTCAAGCTGATCGTCTCTATGACTATAATTGCCCCTGTATATTCGTAAAACTCAAGTTTGCTCTTCATCGGTTTGGTAGATGACGCTCACTACGAGATGCTGTTCCATCTTTCTCCTACATCATTTGCTATTCTTTTGGTTGTTTTTAACCAAATTTCGCAAGCAAATGCTTTTCTTGATACTTGGCACTAAGCTATTGTTGTTTCTTTTTCTAAGCTTAAGAAGTATCTAAGATATCTTTAAATTACATCCGTTTATTTAATTTGACAAGACGTTTCTGGAAGATCTTCCTCTCGCTCACACAGCATGGATTCTGACTACAGTGCTCCGCTGTGGACCACCTAATTCGGTATCGTAAGTCTTACGATACTACACATGGCATTTTGCGATAGGGACAAAGGGAATCTCGTTATTCCATTCAGCATAAAGATTAATGACATTACTGGACAACTTCCTTCTACTGTTGCAATGGGCTCTATGTTGACTATTTCCGGATTTCGTGTCAGTCGTGAGGCATAAGGTTTATTGAACAACAGCTGCACAATGCCCTTATTTGTTAAATGAAATGATAACACCAAATGGTTTTGCCTTTTCTCTCCCAGAAGAATTTGCATACACTTCTGCTTATTACCATTCCCACCTATGACCTTTTTTGATTCATCTGAAGAAGATGGACACTTCTGATTAGCAGGACCGTCGTTTATTTGCCAAACATCTTTCACACCATCCTTCCATTCCCATTTATTTTGATGGTTCGAAATCAAGTGACTCTGTGTGCTCTGCCATGTGCTTTGTAATTCAGTGAATGCACACAGGATCTCCTCTACAGTTTTTGTGTTCACTACCAAATTGTACGTCATTTTTTTGCCCTGGATCACATAAAAGCCATGCAGTACATGAACTATAGATTTGCATTTACTGACTCGCTTAGCTTTCTACTGGTTCATTTATCTTTGTCATTTACTTCTAACCAAAATATTTTTGGATATCAGGGTACATCAGTATTCGCGGGAATGAGTTCAATGAGATTGCAGGTAAGTCTGTCTGCTTTGGTGCTATTACTGCTGTGCCTGTCCCATACGTGGACTGTGAACCTACATTCAAGGCTGAATTTCACGCCAGTTGGCAGTCGACTTGAAGTAATAAACGTAATAACAGTTTTTCTGGATCAAACCTGCTGTTGTTCTTTAGCTGTCTGGCGTCTGGAAGGATAGGAAGAAGGAGGTTGTCCTGACTAGGCTTCACGCTAGTCACAGTTCTTAAACTCATCGTTTTTTTAAGTCTATGACTGATGCACAATGTGTGGTCTGTGTGACACTCAAGTCACAATCGCTCACTTTTTGCTGTCATTCTGTCCCTTGTCGTTACGACAGTGAGCGAGGAAACCATTTTAGATATATATTTACCATAGATTCACCCATGACGTTGAACAATGTCATTGAAAAGGGTGATACTGTTCATTTCAGTTGTGTTTTTAAATTTTTAAGGGCCATTGGTCTTTTTTATTTTATTTAAGTTTTTAATTCAAAAATTGGTCTTTGTTTCGTTTTGACGTGATTCCTATTTTCCTATTTTAATAATTTTATTTTAATTTTTACCAGTCGTTCAGCTTAGATAGCCAAGTTGCTTTGCGCTAATAAACGCCAAACAACAACCTTATATTTCGAAATGAAATGTTAAACTTCAATTGTTTCTTAAATAAAACCGAATATTATAAAATAATTTAGATTATCTCTAAGGAAAGTAAAACGCATTATAATAAAAATAAATACGTTTGTGGAAAGTATAATCCTATAGATTTTTTTTATGTAAATTGTTTTCCTTTTGAAACTTAATCATAATTAATGAAAAACGAACACCGCAGATATTAAAAGGATCTGATATGAAAAAAGACTAAAACGTAGATACTGACGACCAAACTGAAATCTGTATTTGGTAAATTAGTCATTTAAACTCTACTTTCATTTTCATATTACATTTCTCTTTGCGAATTAATAAGATAGAATCGATATTTAACACAGTGCAAAAATTTAAATTTAAAGTTAAATCTAAGTTTGTTTTACTTAAAACCAAGTAAAATTAATAACAAACATTGTATATTCTAGTCCATTGCATACTTGATCTAACTGCGTTAGAAAACACGTTACAGCAGGAAGAACACCTGTAATATTTCCTTTGCATGAAAGATACGGCAAATACTCTCACATAGTATTAAAACAAACGTTTATACTTTTGCCAGATGTCTTTAGAGTGCACAATATTTTATAAATTAATCGTTCAGAGCTACGACACAAATACGGAGAATACACAACAGAGCGGGATAACATCATTTCCTACAAAAAGGCAAGTTTTCTTTCTGCTTAGTTATGATGAAAGTGTGTCGTTAGAAATATGTCGGTAACGCAGCATCTTAAAATAATATAATACCTTTATAATTAACTGAAATAACAGTTAAAAAACACAACTTGTAGCATATTTCATTTTTTGTAAGGTCTATTACACGTAGATGTTTCATCACGTGTTATTGTATTTATTTAAAAACTTCTTAATATACAGTTGCAAGCATTATAAATAGACCTCTAAAGATAACTTAAAATTCTAAATATAAATATTCTGACGTAAGAGCGAGCGATTACCTTTAACTGTTTCTTTGAAATTTACTAATTCATGGAATAATCTGCCTCATGATGTATTCCATGTTTATTATTACGTTCTTTATTTCCGTGTTCTATATAAAATTAAACCAACAGATATTTGGAAATAGTAATTTAAACTGTATTTATGCGTAACATTGACTAAAAGCTAGGTCAGATACGCCTAATATTTAAGTAAATACTTTTAACCTTTAAATTAAAATTAATAAGACAGAACGTGTTCAGTGAAATATTGTACCTTAAGCTTTGAGACTGGAGATCCGCAGCCTGGTACACAGACTACAAAGTGACGCTCGCAAACTTGTGGAAAAAGTATGTAGTAATAAAATTACGACTCTCGTGTAAGATTTGTGCAATAAATATGCTGTTTGAAACCTCACCGTATGTCTAGCGTTGTTTCATTTATTATTATAAAATATCACTCAGGATAGTCCCACTTTTCATTCAGCAATAAAAATGTTTTTCAGGAAACAGTAACACGAAATTCTCTGGAAATAAATAGCAACATGTTATTTCTCTGTGACCAAAAATGTAACAGATTATTTCAGTCTAAACAACACATTAGTGTTCTGTAAATCTTAACAAACTGTGTTGTTTCTGAATAAACTATAAACTACTCTTTTTTTTATGTGTTAACCACAAAACATATTGTTTCTCTGTAACCATGGCGTCTTCTTTCTTTGTAATCTCAACGTAAGATATTTCAAAGAAATTAATGAATCACCAACTATTCTGGGTTAGTATTATTTTATAAATACATTTACAATGTTTCTCTCAAATAATCAAGTTTCTGGGAATCCCCAGTGGCACAGCAGTATGTCTGCAAATTCACACCGGTGGAGACCTGGTTTCGATATGCGTAGTGGGCAGATCACAGATAGCCCATAATGTAGAATTGTACTTAATTCCAACCAATTCAAGGAGTGAAGCTGCACAGGAATATAATAAAAATACATTATTTATATTCTATTCATATTATGTTATTCAAATATTAAGATCATCATAAATCTATTCATATCCCGTTTTGTGGAATCAAATAATAAAATTCTGTCTTACATGATATACAAAAACAGAAACTGTTTTATTTATGCATGACTCTATCTCGTAAACTGTAACACGATATGCATGCAATGTAAGTTTTGAAACTGATTCTCAGTATTGGTTTTAGTGGTTTAGAAAGCAAGACAATTCTGAAGCCAAATTCAAAATATTTGTAATAACTAAATGAAATGGTGCAGTTACATCAGTCATTGTAATAATTATCGAATTTATTTAAAGTCAACATGAAGAATACACTCAGTAAATACACAGTAAATACATGCACTAAAGATACATATAATTTATTTTATGATGATTTTTTTATCTTTATTTGTAGTTAAGCACAAAGTTGCACAACGGGCTAAATGTAGTCAGCCCACCACGAGTATTAAAGCCCAGTTTCTACTGGCAATAGTTCGCAGGCATTCCATTGTGCCACAAGCGTTTTATAACAATAAATGCACTTTAATAGAAAAATAATTTACGAAGAAATAAATACTCAATAACAAATACAGCTTAAATAAAGATAATTATTTAGACAAAAATGTCCGTGGGTTTTAGTATGAGTATGAACTCGATAAAAGTAGAACAAGGTATGGGCAATGTTGTTAAATTGGTCAGTTCTTTCTCTCTTTTTTAAGCCTTTATACTTTATATAGTCCTGAATATTAGGAATTATTGAATACCACTTTTAGTGCTTGTAAATTATTTATGAAATTACTTCTTACAATTTTGTCACAGCCAATTTTTTCTCTTTTTTTATTGCTATTTTGAACAACAATGTATGTAAATCGCCCTGAGGCTATACTATAGTTATTCAAAATAACTGTGTTTCCAACGTTTAGTTTTTATAAATTTAATTCTCTTGCTTAACAGAAAACAAAATACTTTTATTTACGTATATAATATCAAGTAAAAGTAGTTATTCATTTCACATTTGTCCTTGTCTCTATTTGGAGCATATTCTACTGCTACAATAACATTTTGCTTTGCATTTAATTCATGTATATTCAGGATGCACAAATAATTATATTAGTACATATTGTACGTTCTTTTCAGGTTGAGCAAAACAAACACAACGCACCCCACCTGTGAATAGTGCAAACCCTTTTCACATGCTTGCCTTGCACATGTTTGCCTAGTTCCATATTCATGTAGAACTAAACATACTAGACAAACACATTTTTATCATTATAGGGAAGAGGTGAAAAGATAATACTCGAGCATAAATCCTCTATTTTAGATAATGGTCACGAGCCATAGTGTCTCTTCAACAGAACTTACACTATCTTTTCCTGTTTCCATGTAATGCTTTTTATTGCAATCACACTCATTCCTAGGAAAGACAGCGCTGGCAGCCCTCGAGCAGCTTCTCGAAAAATTCAAAACAAACAATACTTGGGATGATAAAAATAAAAATATATTTAGCAGAAGTGGTAAACAACGTATGTAATATCAGGAAGGTTAAATATGTCAACGTGTCTTAGTTACATTTAAAAATGTGACTAATATTATCTTTTTAGTCATCGTCTTCCTCGCTGGCAGACATCTTTTTTATCCTCTTCTCACTCAATTGAAGCAACGTAATAAACTAGCACCTGACCAGTTTAGTTAATATGTACATTTTGTCAGTGATTAAATATATAATTTTGTTAATTTACTTATGTTCCTTTTTCCTCGTTCATTTTTTTTCAGAACATTTCCAGAACCTGCATGTGGTGGTTACTTGAACTTATAAAGGCACCCTAATGCCACAGAGTAAAGTTATGAAATTATATATTGATGATGTGACCAAAGAATATGTTTATTGTTGAGATTATTTGGAATGTGTTGCTTCTTCCATTAAATTTTCTGATGCGGTTTAGATTATAACAAACAGTTGCATGTAGCCTTAATTGGAGAATACGGACGCGAATAGGAAAGAAACTTTCTTATCAAAATCCATTACGTGAACTATAAGGTAGGTAAACGGCTAGTGAAACTCTAACGGCCACTTTGCAACCTTTCATTTGAGAATCATATACTGATAAAGATGTATCATTGCAATGATAAGTAATCTCAAAATTCATGGATATACTGAAATGTATGTTTCAAACAAATATGGTTTGAATTACCGATATTCTAGGAGAATTACAAGATCCGAATAATAGAAAAAGTACTCATTAATCTCAAAATTGATGGATATACTGAAATGTATGTTTCAAAGTAAATATGGATTGAATTACCGATATTCTAGGAGAATTACAAGATCCGAATGATAGAAAAGTTTCTCATGAATTGCATAGAAACCATCACATGCAGCACCCTAACCCAGTACTAGGTATTTATAGCAGTCAAAAGTTTTCATGGCTTGTACAGCATATTGCACCATTTTAAGAATGTATCAAGTTGCCAAATTTCACACAATTTCCAACGCATATATTTAAATCATGAAAATAATTCTTCCAGCACCGACCAAGGGACGAGCATGATCTATGGTTAGGGCGCTCGGCTGCGATCGAAATTTAAAGTTCGTGTCTCGACAACACTAAACACGATCTGTACTTTTTGCTTTGCGTTCATTTTAAGTCAGTATAATTTTTCAGTTCCAAGAACTACTGTCTAGCTGCCTTTCTTAAAGTTAATACCTCAAGGCTAGAAATGAAAACACATGAAACTTATTGGTATCTCATTGTTAAGCTTGAGTATCATATACACTCCCGTTCAGATAGAAAAATCAAACAGACAAAAGTACTAGTACCAAAAACCAACTGAAAATGAAAATTAAACATGTTTAAGTCCTGTACAATGTTTTCACGTTGTAATTGCGGAGTCTTTGTTGCACAATTTTGTCTTTGAATACTTCTTTCCTAAACTTTATTCAGCAGAACACTTAAATAAATCAGTATACACGTTTTTATATTTGTTTTTCTTACACCACAATTTATCCGTTACTTACCATTTCGATTGCTTTATTTTGTACAGGTGGAAGAGAAACTATCTTGAAGTGGTCATACGACTACAAATAACAAAAATGTTTACCAAACTTTTGAATAAACCTAGTTCCGAAACTGGTAGCACCAGTGGTATCAGACAAGAAGAAGATAGTTTATCAAAAGATGTTCTGTCTGACGAAGACGAAAGTTTCCAGATGATTCTTGACAAAGAAAAAAAATATTTTAAGTTAAGATTTGTATTTTTGTATAAAGGTTTATTATTTACTATATTAGCTAGTCTCTTCAGTTCTACAGCATTTCTTATTGTAACGTATTTGAAAAATGTAAGTTCTTCAAAATTGCTTTGGGTTAATTCTGTTTTTATAACAATATTTAGTATTCCACTTCTGGTTTATAAAAAACCGCATCCTCTTGGGCTACGTTCTACAAGGAAAATGATACTAATTCGAAGCGTTCTTAGTACACTGTTAGTGTATACGAGATACTGTGCATTCCACTCTTTACCCATTGCCGAAGCTACTGTAATCATCTTCAGTTATCCAGTTATTGTAGCTGTTTTGTCAAGAATAATTTTGAAAGAGCCTCTTGGATTTCTGCAAATTACATCCGCAGTACTAATTGTTGTCGGAGTTGCATTAGTATCAAAGTTTCCCTTAGAGCTAAAGATGAGTGGGAAATTATCAAGTTTTACTTTATCAGATCGAATTCTTGGAGTTTCTGTAGCCTTCTGTTCCACAATATTTAGCGCCTTAAACATTATTTCTACTCGCTGGCTGAAAGACACTCAGAGTTCCGTGATATTGTTTAACTATGGATGGGTTGGAATAATTATGAGCTTATTCATTATGTTATCAGAGGGAGAGCTTTCAGTCATACCGTGTGGAGAGCCATCATTGTTAATTGTATTCTGTTCCTTGATCGAGATAGCTGGAATATCTTTACTCTATAAAGGGCTACAACTAGAACAAGCTGCTATAGTTTCTATTGTTCGAGCAGCCTCTCACATTACTTTTCTTTTCTGCTGGCAATTGTTTTTCTTCAGAGAAATTCCAGACATTTGGAGCATCTCAGGTGTATCGGTAGTTATTTTATGCATGATACTTAGCAATTTAAACAAATACTTCATGTCTCTAATGCACCAATAAGAAGAAGGCTATCCTGCTTAATGTAATTCAAGTGTAGTTTGACTCATTGGTGTCTTTTTATCAGAATTAAATAGTTCATTTCTTATTAGAAAATACCGCTCAGTCACTTTGGTTTGGTACAGATGTTATTGGTTAACTCTCAATAAAAATATACTTTAAAATAATGCTGACGTTTGGTGTCCGCAGAGTTAGTTAATCTACACACAGTTGTCCTGGAAAAACTATTTTATCCATTAATTGGTATAAAATTTCATAGATCTAACAAACAAAATTAAGGACTTCTTTGTATTTTTTAGCAATATACCAATCATTATCTATCTTTTTAAGTGTTCCGATGAGTCAATATTATAAAATATATTGTATTGGGAGGAGAAGTAAGAATACTGAGTTATGACAATAATTATTACTATTATCCATTTGATGTTTAGTATGTCTCAATGAATTTGATGTCTATAGGATTATTTCATTTGTATATCTTTTACATATATTTCGTTCAAAGGGCTCATTGACTTGGTACTTTGAGCATCATGTTTGATCATTATGTCCAGTATCTTATTATGTATTTATCGGACCAACTATAATTTTTAGTTGTGGTTGAAAAAGGAGTAATGATGTATCTTATGCGAGAGTGAAAGAGTAAAATACACGTGTCATCGTAAACAACAAGTCTCCAACGTTTATTTTTTTCAGATTGAAATATTGTTATTTGGACTCATTGGTAAATAACTGTTGTCTGTTTTTAACATACTTTTACTTTTTAAAGAATCAATGTAATAATATATCCTAATAAGTCTAGAAAATTTTATTTTATCATACTATGTAATACTTTGGGTTTTAAATGCATCTATTATTTTGTTTGTTTGATTTGAAATTTCGCACAAAGCTACTCGGGGGCTATCTGTACTGGCCGCCTCTACTTTAGCAATGTAAAACTAGAGGGAAGAGAGCTAGTCAGCACCACCCACCGCCAACTCTTGAGCTACTTTTTTACCAACGAATAGTGGGATGGAACGTCAACTTATAACACCCCCACAGCTGGGAGGGCGAACATGTTTGGCGCGATCGGAATGTGAACCCGTGACCCTCAGGTTACGAGTCGCTCGCCTTAACACGCTTGGCCATGCCGGGCCTCATCTATTATTACATTTTCAATACGGTTTCAAATTTCTTTTGTGATATGTTGTTTTTAATTTCTTTCACAAATGGTTTGTTCTATGGATTATGTTTTATTTTCTGATATACACTTGCCAGTTCATGTTCTGTGATTTAACGACATTTTAGTCTTTCTTTTGTACTATCTTTTAAATCATGTTTTTGCACTAATATGTTTTTTACGTGTGCAACAGGTTAGCTGTACCTATTTTAATGTGTAACTGTATTTCATTGTATAAACGAAATTTGTTGAATTTCAATGCTTGTGTTGTGTGTTAAGTTTGCTTTATTCAAAGAATGTCTCATTTACTTTCTTGATATATAGCATATTATTATTTCCTGATAAACTTGCACATGTTACATGTTCCCATATTTCAGAATATAGTATCGTTCCTGTCTTTTATATTCCTTTTCCACATCGATCTCGAACTGTTCCTTCTCCTCACAACCTTGCACATGTTACATGTTCCCATATTTCAGAACATACATATGTTCCATTGTGAGTCTTGTAGCCTTACCCTTCCAACTATCTTAGAACGATAGACACAATAGCTTCTTACTACAAACATTTTCTAATACCAGAATTCTATAAATTCCTGCTTGTCTAAGAGACTGATTAAAGGGTCGCTGCTTTCTCGTACTATTTCAATTTTAATTGATGTTACCTAATATGTAATTTCATTAGAGATGATGTAGTTTGCTTCTTAACATTGCTTTTCTATAAATTTCCATGTAAGCTCTAATGATGGCTAATTTCTGAACACTCTAGCAACTTATTGTAAACATTTGACGCAACACGTGGTGTTTGAGATTTCTGAGTACCATTATGTATCCTTATATTCTATTAGGTGTGTAAGGTGGGTGGAAAAGAGATAGCACCGTGATCTCATCCCAACTTTCATTAGAAGGCGCTGTAATATGACTACAGTAGCTTTTTTACAATACCAGTTAAGGAATTTTCGATTCAGTTCTGCCCAATAGTTCCTCTTAGGATTACCACCCGTAGGAAGCTTGCAACGTTCAGTATGTCGAGATAACACTTACAATATGCACATTGTGGACATTAGCATTTTTATCCTGAAACATAAAGTTATTTTCAGACATGGCCCAAGCATATGGCACAATTATCGTGTCTATATAATGCTTATAAGAAGCACCATTAACTTTTCCCTGGAGAATATGAAAAACAGATTTTCTGCCATCATTCACTGCACCATCTCCTGATAACAAACGTGAATACTACCGTCAACTTTAAGATGCCACAAATAAATCTAATCTGAAAAGATAGCATGTTGCCAGCTTATTGGCTCTAAGCTGATATGCTGTCTTCCTCAAATAACACAGTGTTAGTGTTAAATTCTTGTTAATATCAGTTTTACGACTGGCCTTTTTGTAAAATAACCTTGTTTGGTTAGTTTTCTATTCACTCTTTTTTTGAAAAGCCTGTTTATGTCATTCCTCTCGTAAAGTGTTACAGTACTTCTTTTAACCTTGATGTGTTAGCCTGATTAAAATATAGTCCTCTTGGGTAGTAATTTTTCGGTGTCCGCCACGAAACTTTTCTGAAAAATCCATTTCTCTGTTCTGGTGTTTAAGGATTCTCGAAGCAAACCATAAGGGAAACTCTATTGTTCTGTGAATGTCAATTTATTTCATACTTTTTCTGGACAATCAAACAATTAAATCTCTTTAGATTTTAGTATGTAAAGGGGCATACTCTACACTAAACACTGAGAAATTGTCTGAACAAAGCTTTGATCTTTATCGAAAAAGGTTATACCAAAAGTTAATCCTTTTATAAAGAACTGGTGTTTATGTGTATTTTGTCAAACAAATGCTCAAAACAACTTATGAAGATCAAAATAAAAACTTGTACATATTTGATTAATCATACACTTCCTTTTCCGTTAAAACTTGGGCATTTACTTCATAATTACGTCATTCTTACAGGCAAAAACATTAATACAGAACAGTATGCAAACATTTTAGTCACGTCTTTAAAAGCTTAGAATTTCTAGAAGAACTTATGATTTGTAAATAGTTGTTACATGCAGTATTTGAAAGTCTATACAATTTAAAATACTTAAAAACTTAAGAAAATACATTAACGAAACTTGTAAATTATGCAAGAAAAATTATCAAATAGTCGCAAAACAAAATATTAATGACAGAAGTTCATTTTTCAAATTATTGTATGTTAGTACCTTATATATATAACATCAAACGACAGTAGTATTTTCTGTTCAAACACAAATCTGTTTGTTAATAAACCTGTAATTTCTTTCCACTTCTCAGAATATCATTTTCATTTATGGATAAGTGCCTATACCGAAGTAATTCCTAAGTTCATACCTTACTTTTGCTATAGCAGAAGTTGCCATGGTCTCCAACATGCTGTCCAAAATTAGAACATTTACATGTTGCAAGACAGGGCAATTACAAAACTGCACTCTTGCTATAGTATGTTCCATTGTGTCGTCATTTCTCAGTTCTCACTAGCCACTTCAGTGAAACATAATTCACTCTGACATTGAACTTACAGCTATACAAGAAGTGGAAATATTGTAAATACTTCCTTATTCATAATATAGTATCAAACTTTCAATTACAATTTATAATTAACATTTATGCTCTATTCAATCCTGCAAATGAGGTAACACTGCTTATTGTCACTGGTACTGGTGTCTAACAGAAATTTGCTGAATTGGCAGGAATAGGCTAACACTGGAGCATCCACTAAAGGAATACTTCATCACATTATTTGCTTCATCCAAAACGTGTCTAACTTTTTGTAAAGACAAACAGTGGCACTTCTACTGTGTAGGAGACGGCCATAAATCATTGACATATGAGTGTAAACTGTGGATTTCGTGCTTGGTCTAGGTGGAGAACGGTCTCTTAAAGAAACTGTCTTGGTTGGGTTCGTAATACCTCCATATCTCACTAGAATATGATTAAGAAACTCTGTTAATGTAGATGACTTCTTTCGAGGCTTCAATTTCAATCCATCTATATTTACTTGCTAGAATAGCATCCTCAGATTCTTAACCTAACAGGCTCAGAAATGCGACCAAACGTGAGAACATTGTTAATGTAGAATAGTTATTACTTCCATTTCGTTCCTTTCAGCATAAGTACTAGTATTCTCTAAATGGTCGATACATTACACAAACTGAAGTTTATGATGCAGGATTCATCGAACCATCTCATGAGTTTAAAACAAATATAACGCCGTTCTCATCCTCTGGCACTCTAGCATAAGTTGTTAGTATTCAGATTTAAGATTCAAAGTATTGAAAAAGAAAGGCTGACTAACGAATCCATACGTTCATCTGTTTGTCGTAAAAACAAAGGACATCAAGAAACCTTTTTGTATCTTTCTTATTCCTAACAAAATCGCTTTTCGGTAGCTGTATGAAGCTTTACTTCCACACTTGCATGGCCAGGTGGTTAAGGCACTCGAATTGTAATCGAAGGGTCCCAGGTTCGAATCTCCGTTACACAAAAACATGCTTGCCCTATCAGCCGTGTGGGCATATAATGTGAGGGTCAATCCCACTATTCGTTGGTAAGAGAGTAGCCTGAGAGTTGGCGGTAAATTGGTAAATAAGGGACGGCTAGCACAGATAGCTATGTGCGAAATTCAAAAACAAACAAACACTTCTATCTAAAATATTACACTGAAATTTTGAACCATTGAACAAACTGACTCATTACTTAACTTATTCCAGTCTTGCTTTTATGTATTCCTCAAAACTGATTGTTCACATTTTGAAACATTTTGAAATATTCTGAAACTAATCTTGTGAGCTTACTAGCAAATATTTAACTTTAAACAATTAAAATAGAGCTCATATTGACACTGTATATCATGACAGAATTCTTTCAATCACTTTGTTTTATGCTGTTTTGTTACTCTTTATTATGATTTTTTACTATCAGAAATTTGTCGATTTTAACAGATTCATAAGTCATGCTAGTTTATAACCTCTTAAATAATTAAAGAGCAAAATGTAAAAACCCTTTTTGAACTGTAAGATGTGTTTACATATGTGAGTATACTTATTTATGTTAACGTTCAAAAGACTTTTTTTGAATATAGGGATAGACTTTTAACTGCATTAAAAATACTCATTATTCTGATTTAATTTGACCCGATGATCAGCGATTAGTTTACAGATTTTTCCAGTTTGGGGAATTTCACGAGAAAAACAAAAAAACAAAACAAAAAAGAGCAAATACTCACAGATTATTTATTTATAAATCACATAGTCCGTGATGCAGCTTTATTCTTATTTCAGTCAAAGAAATTTACATAAATGCTAACGGTTTGTCGTCGTGCAATTTGTATTTTAAGTCATCGAAATTTGTTTTTCACCGGAGAATAAAAAAATTCGTAATAAAAATCAACTGCTCCCCAAGCTGGTTTGAAATTATATATTATGTGAAAATTTTGAAAATCAAATAATCCGACCATCCTTAAAATCAATGTAGCTCAAAGGGTATCACTTCACAAGAACTTATTACAAGCACAGTGATTCAGCGGTTAGTCCGAGACTTATAGTGATAAACACCAGGTTTCTATACCTGTAGTGAACACAACATAGATAGTCCATTATGTGTTTTTGAGCTCAAGAAAAGGAAAAAAAAGTTATTAATCTAGAGATTGGCAAATATACCCAATATATAATATTCAAGGATATCTGAGGAAAGAACATTAATTAAATATGGAAGTAACTTACTGCACAGACCAAGAAGTAATAAGAACCCATAAGTCCTACTTGTTCCATTAATTGATAATAACGCTAATGTTCTGCCGTCAGGTTAATTATGTCAGTTTCCATTTCTAAGCATTTACGCTCCACACAAGATATACTTCGAGAGCATTATCTGAAATAATCCAAACATTATTTATTCTGGAGGATGATGTACCAGCCTGTCTAATGATTGGTTTACATTGTTGTTTATTCGTTATTTTGTTTAATACCGACTGACCTTGTACGATAAACTTCTGAACCTTTTATGTAAGCGTACAAATCTCAAATATGAATCAAGTTAATCTTCCTTGGGTCAGACTGTTCCATTTAGACCAATCTAGTTGGTAACCCGCAAGCTCTTTGTATCAGTGATTTTGTTATAGAGAGACCTTTGAAAAACTGCACCTGAGAGAAGAAAAAAAACTTATAATTCATCACTTCAATTTCTTTAGGTAACCACGGAAACACATTTATTATTGTGTTAAACTTGTAATAATGTTTTATTCATTAGCCAGTCAAGTCTACTCTATATTTAACTTGCATCAATTTAGATTCTTGCTCACTAAAAACAAATACCAACAAGATATAGAAAATAGAACACCACTCGCTTTAGTTGGTATCGTTAGAACTATTGCACATAAAATGAACATAAACTGATTTACATTCCGTGCTAAGACAGAACACATTTCCTTTACTAAATTTAGTGTTATATACACAATTAGTCGTACTGGGGAAAGTCTGGCATGTATCTGTTAGACATCATATTTACTAATTATGTGGTGATCGAGAAGTAATTACCATCCAGTAGGAAAATCTGTTCGATAACCTCAGAATGTAAAGGTCTGAATGCTTCGTTATCCTTGAATCAACAAACCATCATAGCTCTGCCAAAACAAAGTAGAAACCACACAGTATAGTGTGGTGAACATATACTATCTCAACATTGATGATAAAGTGTAATCGATATCACCCCCAATTTAAGTGTTGTAAATCCAAAAACCGTTGTCTCAGCTGAGGACCTTTTGAACGGAACCAATATAATTGATCCTGTAACTCGCTTTTATCTTCAGGTTTGAACCAACTCATATTTTGTTGACTCACAATTATGTTTGTAGTTTTTTTCGACTTTCTTTAGTATTCTGTAGGATGCATGTGTATTCGTATCTTCGCCAGAACTATGAAACAGTTAATAGACAGAAATAGAGAAACTTGACTGAGCCAATAAAACATTAAACTTGTTATTTTTCTTACAGAATTAAATTCTCTACATGTTTACGTAAAATAAGAACATGTAATCGTTCTTGAATATCTGCATAGAGACGAATATCAACATGGAATAAAACACACGTAGTTCAAACATTTCTAAAAGCTTCCCTTTACGCACCAACTTTTGAAAAATACTTCTCACTGACTGAAAATTGTATTTCATTGAAACGTCAGCAAAACAGAGAATACTTAAAATGCTTCAATCGATCATAATAAAAGTGTGATTTAAAATATTCACATCAGTTGGCTTCTGTGCGAGCATTTTGATTACAACGGAGTTGTTATGATACCTAGTGTTCCAAAATTCATTTCATTGTCAATGGTTTGTGCTCTCACTGTATACGTTTGAATTATTGAATGTTTTCTGACATCTAACATTCTTAGTTAAAGAACCCACTTTTAATTTCACCAGGTGATCAGAGTATAACGTAATGTATAAATGGGCGTGTGATGTAACATTTTGAAATTGCAAACTGAGCTGGAGAAACATAACCTACACTGTGTTGATAAGAACGGATCCAACAAAAGACAATATTTAAATTCTTTTTTTATTTTTGGAGCTTTTCCTTTTCACAAACTTTCTGTAACTGTCTCAGTAATTGTTCAATAATCAAACTCGTTGAATCATTGTGATGATCGGGAGAGATTGCCACAGATCGACTGGTAAAATAAATATATTTTTTTTTTATAACCTACGAATCGTATTCAGGAAAGGTACGGTAGGTTAGAGAATAATAATTTGTAAACATAGAGTATTTTATTACACACATACACTTTGTTACTCATGAAGCGTGTGAGATCATTTGTTTATAAGTCTGTTTGTAGGAAACATCTTTATGTTTCTTATCACTGTTAAATATATACATATTATTTTGAACTTTAAATAGCAGAGTTCCTGCGTGTGAACTTTTCTATAACTACCGAATTATGGAAGTTAAAACTAATATTTAATATGTTTGTGGAATTTTTTGTTAAATGTTTGGAGCAATATTTTTGACAAATTACATCAACAAATGTTTGTGTGTCCCTTTCTATAAGATTAGATTTTTATACGCTGGAAATCTTCTGAAGTTATATTGATTGTATTAAATATACAACACCTATTTTTGACTTTTTCCTAACCCAACGTGAATTCTTCGTTAAAAATAAAACGTGAGTTTTATTACGAATTAAAATAATGTGATCTTTTATTTATAAATGACAGAACTGAATACACAGTTCCTGTTTACAGAATAAAGAACATACATTTAGTGTAACTTCATAGAAACTATACCTTTATTTCCCTTGAGTAAATACAATGAATAACACATGACTGAGTCTTACACATATAATTCTGATTAGCCTAGAAATTAGCCTTACTAAAAATCTAAAATCCTCATATAAACGTAGTTATTTTATATATATCAATAAAATCCAATACAAATTATAATATTATATGGTAAATCATATATCAGTGATATTTACAAATAAGCTAAAAAAATGTAAGAAACAACACGTGATTTTCATGCGGTGGTTGAGCGATTTCAAACCAGTTCACCATTTTAGTCAAGTCCCTAAAATGGGGCAATGCAGTCAATCGAGCTAAATTTCCTTCCTTGTTCGACCTATATGTCTATCGGGACTAAGCATTTAACATTGAAGTTCAATACTTTTAACACTTGATGCATACATTAAGGCAAAAGTTTTTTCTTTAAATAAGACCAAATAAAACCATAACATGGCGCTCTACGTGTTTGTATAATTAAAGGTCCTTTCAGCTAAATAATAAGACTCAAACCATAACATGGTGTATAACGAGTTTGTTTAATCAAAGGACATTCAGCAAAATAATAAGACACAAACCACAACATGGTGTATCACTTGTTTGTCTAATTAAAGGTCCTTGCACCTATATAATAAGATTCAAACCATTACATGGTGTATTACGAATTTGTCTAATTAAAGGTCCTTCCAGCTAAATAACAAGACTGAAACCATAACATGGTGCATTAAGTGTTTGTATAATTAAAGGTCCTTTAAGCTAATTAATAAGAATTTTTGTAATCAAATAATTTCATTTAATTCGAATAAATATAACGAACAATGTAGTTTATACCTTTTTTAATGCGTGTGATATCAATATATGTGACTTAAAATGAAAGTACAAAAAATATACATCAGTTCATTATATCTACTATTAACTATGGTGGAAAGAAAAAACAAATGTTTAATTGTTTTTACTTGGTAAGCTTTTGTACTGGATCAGGGTTCATCAACTCCAGAAATTCCGTCGTGAATTTCTTCCATTTCCGGCTGTTGGAAGATTGATAATTTCTCGTGGCTTTTCCATCAAATTTCTTATTGGTGCCACCTGCTGTCGCATCAAAACCGTTAAATTGTTTTTTAAGCCAGTTCACATTCCTGCGTAACGTTTCTGGTTCTTGGACGAGGACGTGATCCGAGCACATTTCTGATGACAAGTGTGTTTCGCCTCGTGCTAACATAACGACGTGAGACTCCAGTCTTTTTAACCGTTTACCGGCAGCTCTTTTAAGATTGACCGAAAAAAATTATTTTGTAAACGTAACAATGTCTGCGGACTTACGTGCTAAAATCCTGGTTTCGATACTCGTGGTGGGCAGAGCACAGATAACCCATGGTGTAGCTTTGTGCTTAATTCAAAACAACAACAACAACAACAAATAACTGTTCATTACTTAATAGACTAGGAAGAACAAAATTTCCTGGGTTTTATGCGAGGCTTATGCTTGTAATTTAGTTAACGAATATATTTACGTCTGTATTTCTGTATATTAAACTAAAACGGGAAAACCTACGAAGAAAAATTTTCAGTTTTCATTAATTTTCCATATTTCCTTTGTTTCCGAGTATGTAATCAGTTGTTATTCAGAAATTGCACATGGCATGTGTATTTGAGATCGATTCCATAACGTGTTACATTTTGTTTATAATAACTCTCTTATTTTTCATAGGATAAAGTATTATCTTTAATTAATTCTCTTTTAAAATTATTTATTTCATAATCTATTTCCTCTTATTTTTTACATTTTCCTTTCATATAATTTTTTTATAATTATTGCATATTTTTGTATCAAATTTATTTCTTCTTTTATAAATATAAATGTATAAGATGTGTGTGTATATATATATACAGTACTGTTGCACTGAAATACGTTCATTTAAAACATTTCGTTTAAAAGGATTCGTTTAAATAACGCTATCAGTAGTTACAATGTGGATTTTTACAAATATAAAATAAAAAAGCAAAAATTACTACCTCATCGAAATATATATGTCTGTTTTACTTACCTCTGAATACATTGCTTCCTATCCTTCTAATTGTTTTCTGATCATTGCAATTTCTGATGATTCGAAATTACTACTTGTAGTGGCGCTTCGTTCGCTGCTGTAGTCATCTGGTTCTTCCAACAAACTGTCTATATCCACTCCAGTAGTTGTTGAAGTTATTTTTGTATCTGTAGTGTCGAAGTGCGACGAAGTTTTTCTGAAAAAAGTATTTTACGTTTCATTTGATCATAAATTTGTCACTTCAAACTATTCGGAGAGTCACAAAATTACCTATGCACAAGAAAAACACAGCTAATTGAATAAAATGTTGTTCAAGCTTTGTAGCAGAAAAAACTATTTAACAAAAATATCATAATTTATTCGTAAACGTATCCTTGTAGTTCTGGGCCACAGTTTACACAAAATATATAAATATATATACATATATATATACGTACACACGACCATAAGAATTGGCAAACGAGCATGCGTACAACACTGTGAAAAGACCAAAATGAGAGTTTAAACCTATCTAGCAAGTAACTGTCAGTAAGCTTAAAGGTCTGGCATGGCCGGATGGTTAAGGCTTTTGACTCGTAATCCGAAGGGAGCCGTTTCGAATCACCGTCACACCAAACGTGCTCACCCTTTTAGCTATAAAAGCTTTAGAAAGTGAGGTCAATCCCATTATTCGTTGGTAAAAGAGTAGCCCAAGAATTGGCGGTGGGTGGTGATAACTAGGTTCCTTTCATCTCGCCTTACACTGTTAAATTAGGGACGGCTAGAGTAGATAGCCCTCGTGTAGCTTTGAGCGAAATTTAAAAAGAAACAGTGAGTCTAAACGTATATGTTTCATGTAAGTAATTAAATAAATAAAAATTGTGATATGTATGTGTAATATATAATATAATATATGCATTGTAATGAAGGATATTGTAATATGTATGTGTAATATATAATGTGATATGTGTATTGTAATAAAGGATATTGTAATTTGTATGTGTGTAGACGAATGTGTTCGTTGAGATAGATAATATTAATTAAGTAGACACAAGGAAGTGTATCGTGCAACCAAAACAATCTGCAGGAAACTGTGTGTTATTAAAAGAGGAGTTATAGTTAGCTTTTTCCACATTCTGTAGCTCGAATTGTAGTGATCCAAACTTAATATACTTTTAATGGATGAACTCGACTGGACTATTACTTTACATATTAAATTCATTTAAAAATACTCCAGAATAAAAATATTTGGAATAGAAAGATAAGGTAAATTTTACAATTTTATAATATTTTCGAAGTAGTGAACAATACTTGAGGTCAGCGAAAAACTAGAGGAAGCGATACCTTTGTTTGGTTTTGATTTCTCGCAAAGCTATTCGAAGGCTATCTACGATAGTCATCCCTAAGACTAGAAAGATAGCAACTAGTCATCACTGCTTAAAAAAAAGAAAAAAATACAACCGCAGCTTACAAAACACTTGCACGCCACTGAAGTAAAACTAACGAATTTTTCATGGCCTTAGGCGTATTATACAAATAAAAAAAAATGAATTGAAATCTATCAATAGTTGGAAGCTTACCGTTCGCTGTTTTCTTTCCTCTGGGTCGTATCAGAGTGTTGGTCGGCCTAGTTGACGTCATTCCTGAGTTAGAATATTGAGCATTTTTTCTCTTGTTCTGATTCTAGACAGGATGAACAAACGGAGTCACCAACCTTGACCGCTGATTGCTTTGTCTACTTCGGCCAACATGGGTGGCACTTGCTGGTCTTCTTGTAATCATTTTTTTCGTGAAAAGCTTTTTCCCAGAAACGCCTGATCACTTATCCACGAGAACTTTGGTATTGGCCGACATTGTTGTGTTACCTACATCTGTTGGCTCTCTACGTCCACACACTAAACTACCATTCAGGAATGGGACACTGTCATACACAAAATATAAAATTTGTGTTCGAATACATGAGAAAGTAAAAAAGAGGTTTTTATAAAACTAAAGTATCGAACAATGAGTGAGCTTTCATTTTCTTCCTTAGAATTTATCTCAAATTTATTTTATTGAACAGCTAAAATCTGTTTACAAACATTACCATTGCTGTACCAAAGCTGAGAAACAGTGAAGTTTGAATGAATTGGTATAAAGTACTCACGCTTCAAAAGCCTCCACCTAGTTCCAAAGGATTCCAGTCCACAGATCAAACTCCTCCACTATCTTAAATGGCTCTTATATCTACCTCAAAGCAGTCACTTTCCAAAAAAATCCCCGTTGGGGCACTCACTCATGATATCCAACGGCATGTGTTATCTCAGTCTTTCCAGCTTATGAGTAGGGATATGCACATGGCTTCAAACGTGATGCCTCGATATACAAGATTTGGATTCAACTCCTAGACCAAAATCATGCTTGGATGGCCTTCCAGGTGTTTTATGAATCCCCTTGAGGCAGGGATTACACCATACGATGAGAGAATTCGCGAACAAACATACAAATTCATATACAATGTGAATTAAATTTAGATAAGCAGGTGTACCGTTTTATTTGAACCAAGTTAAGTGCTCAGTATAGTCTATGAAACAAACGTGTTTCAAATTCATCTCATAATATTTAAATTTATATAACGCAATGCACTGTTAATTAATAACCTAAAGAAAATTCTGATACATTTCTAATCAAATATATATATATATGATATTTATTAGTCATTTCTATATTATAAACATATTTCACAATATTATGAAGACACTCGTGAAGAATTTGTTAAGAGCCATTTTGCTTCTTATATGAAAGAATGATAACTGTACAAACCAAATGTAAAAAATGTGAAATATTAAAACTTCAAGTCAGCTTCTTAAGAAACATCTTACAGACAAACAATCTGTTATTCAGAGATGAAAACAACCTATTTTATTTCTGCTGTGCGATGACCAAACCAGATCACGATATTTATATTTTGAAATATTGAAATTTCGTTAGTAGCTTAAGAAAATGAGGTCACAAAGGATAAAATCATTACGTCTCAAAAAATAACGCATAATTCTAAATAAACACATTAATTGATTAGAGCAAATGTATGTCACTTCTATGAAAAATATTTTAAAAACAGTTTTGAAAGTTGAACAAATAACAGTATAAAAACAGAAATGAAGTCGGAAAAGAAATTAGACTGAAAAAATAGCAGTAAAAGTCAACTTTGATCGATCAAGGCAAAATGGTAACTTTGAACTCAATTGATAAAAGATACTACCGTCTAATAGAAATGAAATCGATATATATTTCCAACATTTTGAGAAAGTTCCACAAACTATAAAATGGCCCACCAAAAAAGGGTCATTATGATTACAAAGTGTTTTGACTGATAAAGCACAAAAAGTATATGCTGCTCTGGCTATAGAAGATTGTACAGATTATGATATGGTTAAAGCGCATGAGTTAGTTCCAGGTGCTGATCATCCGACGGTCGCGTCACGCCAAACCTGTTCGCCCTCTCAACCGTGGGGTCGTTATTATGTGACGGTCAATCCCACTTTTCGTTCGTAAAACAGTAGCCCAAGAGTTGGCGGTGGGTGGTGACGACTAGCTGCCTTCCCTCTCGTCTTACACTTCTTAATTAAGGACGGCTTGCACAGATAGCCCTCCAGTAGCTTTGTGCGAAATTCCAAAACAAACAAACAAGCTTATCACCAAGTGTTTCGAGGCTATCAAAACCAATAGAGTCAAATCTATGGGGAATTTGCTCGCGAGAAAGATGTTTATTTCGATCCATGGTGTAATTCAATGCATATTGGCAACATACATCTTCGACAAACTAAGACAATAATATCTAATTGACTACCTCAAACGCTGTATAAGTGACAACCTCGAAATGTATTTTCATGAAAAGAAAGTTGAAACACCATAAAAAGAAGTGTGCTGTTTCCGATGATTACACTTTAACACATAAAATAACTTTTCATAAAAGAAATTATTGCCATCTCCACAAAAGCCGGTACCTGTTCAATACACTAATGTTGATGATTATTATAAAAATCCAGTTTCTCTGTTTGGAAATATTCTGACAACCAGAATGATTTGTTATTAAAACCATCAGTGTCCATTATTTTGTTGGAGCTTGAAAAATAAATAAATATAAGAACGCAAAACTCGGTACGTTTATGTCTACATTTAAACGAAGTTTCATTTAATTATCTGATGATGTTTATTTGGCCACTGATAAAAAGGTTAATGAAGATAGAAGGGAATTTAGACCTTTTCTCTTTGTTGTTTGTGTCTCTTTGAAAAATGGCAATGCAAATTCCATACTCGTAAATATTTTACATGTTACTGGAGCAGCTCAGTTATTGCTGTTAGAAGGTGTACTATACTTAGATGAGAGTTCTGTCACTGAAGAGTCTGTTATGGCTCAAGGTATTGAAGGTGGTTTTATTAAATATCCTCGTCATAACATTTATTTGACATCAAACCTAATTTCGTGACCAGTCGTGGGTGGAGTGAGACATTCTCTACCAATTAAGGGTGCATCATTATTGTTAAAAAACGAATTGGCTGGGCGAAAAGTTGTTGCCTGAGCCAAAAGGGAAGCAAGGTGTTCACTGTTTCCTCTGAGGATGTTGTTCTTGTTGAGGAGGATCTAGAAGGGTTTCTCTCGTGTGCCGTAACGTAAAAATTACGTCAAAAATAATTAAAGGCACGTGTTCAAAGGACAACATTATAGAGTTGTCACAGATATTTTTTGGGTCCGGCATGGGTCTTGCGAATGATTGTCTTACTGATAATTCTTTTGACAAGTAGCGATAATGAATGTGAGAACTTTGGATCAGATGGTGAAACTCAGTTTGCCTTAAACAAATTCATTGATGAACAAGGAAATGATTCATAGATTTCCTCCCTATTTAGGTGCGCATTCCCAAAACATAAAGTGAAAAAAGTTCCAGGTGATTAATTTTTTAAAAATCGTTTGCTTACAAGAAAATGTACAAGCTTCAGAGAACAGAGCTATAGTTTATCAAATTGTTGTTCCAAAAGCATATCATTCCCAGATATTAAACTTTGCTCATTAATTCCCGATGGGAGCTCATTTTGAAGTCCACAAGACATCTATCAAAATTATAAGACATCTCTTTTGGCCAAAAATTAGGGAAGATATTTCTCATTTTTGTAAAACTAGTCTAATATACCAGTTGGTTAGAAAATCAAATGAGTAAATTTCTGTTATTGCTATATACTTATCACAACGTTCGAAGAACATCTCAGTGATGTAATAATTAATTGTGTCAAATCAAATAAAAGAATTTTGTGTTTGAGCAAGTACTATATAATATTGTAATATTATAATGTTATTTGGATCGTGTTATTATCGTTACTTTTGAAACTGTATAATTCTTTTCACAATGTATTGTATTTACAAATTGTGATCAGTGTGATCATACATACATATCTATATATGTAATATTTTAGTCAAAAATTATCTAACACTAATTTTTTAATTTGTAAGGAGAAAAATTAACGAATTTACCAATATACGTTTATTTTAGTACTTACGCTTGTTTCATTATAGTTTTCTTTTTTGCATGTGACGTTATTTGTTGAGTATATATTGTGCAACTCCGTCTGTTCTCAAAATCCTTAGAGAGTTTTTAAATGTGAAATGAACAATACTTATTTGATAAAAATACTATTGTGATCGATCATTCTTGAAAATTCTAGAGTCTAACGTGATTTTTATATAAAAACCGACGCGCTCATAGACAGAGAACATTATTGGACAACTACAGTTAGTGAACTTCAGGAACATTAGGCTGTAATGGTGAGTAACGTGTATTAATAAGAAAACTACAAAATACTCTTAGAAACATTTGTAGATTTCGAATATTATCAACCGTTCAACTTCAGTGAATAATTTTGGACGTTAGAATTTCTTCGAAGACATTAAATTATCTTCATATGAAAAAAGCAAGCTCATAAGAGGTATGAGGCCAATCATGTTTAGTTATTCAAGCGAGCCGCAACTGTAACAATTTAATTTAGTTTGCTCGTCATGGACCTGAAACTTTTGTTTAATAGCCAGTATAGTTTGTAACTTTGTAAAACTTTTGTATAAAAATTAAGATTTGTAATAACTATTAGTTATAATCGTTTTCATGTTTGTATATTAAAATATTTATGTTAAAAAAGAAAATTCTGTGTTTCGATATTGTTGGCAAATAAGGTAATTTTAATACTCACGTACATTTAATTAGTTACTAAGCTCAAAATAAAATTCCGGTTATTGAAATAGTAATACGTAATATACGTAACATAATATATCAGATACTCGTCCAAAATAAATTCCAATGCGTAACACGACATTTCCTTGAATTTCAGGTATTCTCCACATCGACTTGGCATGATTTTTATGAGTTTGTGCAGACATTCCTGAGTGATTGACTGCTATCCTTCATTGAGTGTGTTAAAAAGTCTATCTTCCATGTTTGGCTTGCAATCTTTCGTTAATCGGTTTAACTCAGCACATAAATTCTCACTTGGATTGATATCAGGTGATTGATCTAGCCATTCCATTACATCAATTCTCTTATTTCTAACATATTTTAAATAACTTCATAATTATAGAGAAACTTGTTGGATTATTTTTTAAGCTAATTTAAACTAGAATAATTTTAAAGCCTATACCAAATGCACAACCTTTTTAAGGAGAAAATGTAACAACAATCATGAAAAGTTCTGGTATTTACGAAAGTCAGCGTTAAAATTATGATTGAAAATCATATTTGAATAAATCATGTTGAGTGCGTTCCAAAGTCATATGGTTTTTACATATCTTATATGATAGGTAATAAAAGAGATATGACAAATTAACAACATTTTCAAGATAAGAACACTTTTTTGTACACTTTCTGCAGTTTTCGTATCAAAATCGAATAAAATCCCTTAAAACTAGAAAGATTTTCATGACACTTATCATACTCGGTAAAGTATGAGTTTTACATTTATACAACCAAGAAAGCTTATCTTCCTAAAATGATAGTTTTTAGAAGTTACAAAACTGAGAAAATTAAGCATAAGTTCAGGTATCATTTTTTAATTCGATTATTATGAGATCATTGTCATGTATCACTTTACAATCCAGATACATTTTCTTTCAATACTTTATTCAGCACAACAGTTTATGAGAAAAGATCAAAAACCAAAATGTTTATTTTCTTTTCATTTAAGTGTCATAAAGTAACTTTATACATTCTAATTTTTCCATAGCTAAAAGAAAGAAACGTGTCAAATTCAACATCTAAGACCCACTGACATAAAGAAAAGGATAAGAAAATCCAGTTGAGAAGCTTTCAGTGTAAAAGATATTAACCAAATAAAAGCTGATTTCTCGGAGAATCTTGCAAGCGACCAAGACGAAAGTCTTCGCAAGACTGTTTGAAAAAGGAAAAGCTCTCTTAGATTAAAAAGAATTTTAACTGTTTATAAGGGTTTACTATATACTTTATCAACGGCTTTATTTTTCTCCACAACATATGCTATTGTTTAGTATTTAGAAACTATAAATTCTGCAAAAGTACTTTGGATTAACTCAATTTTTAACGCAATATATAGTGTTCCGCTTCTCATATTCAAAAAATGCTTATCCACTTGGTCCTTCACCCACAAGAAAGATGAAAATAATTCGAAGTGTTGTACATGCATATGGAATGTATATGAGATACATTTCACTTCAATATATACCTATTGCTGAAGCGAGTGTCATCATCTTCAGTTATCCGATTATGGTATCTGTGTTTACCAGGATAGTTTTAAAAGAACCATTTGGCTTATTGCAAGCTATATCAGCAGTACTAACTGTAGTAGGTGTTGCTCTGGTATCCAAACTTCCCTTAGAACTTCAACAGACTAATCACTTAAATGATATAACTTTATCGGATCGGGTTTATGGAGCTTTGATGGCTTTTGGTTCCACAATACTTGGTGCATTAAATATAATTTGTACCCGCTGGTTGAGAGAGACTCCTTTCTCTGTGATGTTATTCAACAATGGATGGGTTGGTGTTATTGTCTGTTTAATCATAATATTTTTATTTGGACAGCTTCCAGTCATACCGAGTGGAGAACCATCTTTATTAGTTGTGTTCCCTGATCGAGATAGTTGGGTTAGTTTTATTCTATAAGTGGATACAACTTGAACAAGCTGGAGTAGTTTCTGTCGTTAGAGCAGCCTCTCACATTACTTTTCTTTTCTGTTGGCAATTGTTTATCTTCAAAGAAATACCAGACATTTGGAGCATCTCTGGTGTATCAGTAGTTATTTTTTGTATTATATCTAGCAGTGTGAGCAAATTCTTCGATGCTCGAAAGAGACGAAATTCCCCTTAACTTTATTCATGATACCAAATACTTATATTAATTTTGGTGTATATCGATGATTTTCTTTTAAGTTTGTAACGATTTAATGTTGCATAACTGAAGTAATACAAGATTATAAGTTTCTTAATGTAAATGAAAAAATCTTCAAATATTAACACTTAATTTTAAGCCTATTTTAGAAAGTTGTTATAAAATATATACTTACTTTCTCTAGAGATTCTTCAGATTAAGTAACATATTTTGATTTTATGTGTGGCATTCAATTAATTACTCTATCTCAAAATCATAATTTCAAAGTACATGCACAGTTTGTATTGTGCTCTGTCAGAAGTACACTACTGGACAAAATCTTAAGGCCAATTAACATGACAAAAAACTATGCATTTTGCGTTGTTAGACTTAACCAATGATTTGAGTAAAGCTTCGAAAGATGAGAATAAGAAAAGAGAAAATAAAAATTAAAAACGTTTTAACGTTTATTAAGGAAAATTTAAACACTATGAAATTAGCCTAAATACTAGCTGGTCAAAGTTCAAGACCATACCAAAGAGAAGACATAAAAAGGGTAGGAAATGCATAAACATAGGTTACAGTAGTGATTGGACAGTTATTACAAGTAGTGAAGATGGCTTCAAGAAGATCATGCACTGTTTGGAATTAACGTCCACTTGTATAGACTTCTTTACTATCACCTCCCAAACATATTCAATGGAGTTTAGTTTGAGCGAACATGCTGGATGGTCCAAAAGAATCACACTTTTCATACTTTGTCCTGCGACACTCTGGATCACAGCATTATTTTGCTAATTATCCAGTCATTTCCACACAAGCGAAAGCCTTCAGTCAATAAGGATGCTTTCTCCAACATGCCAATGTAGCCAACTGCTGATTGACGCCCCTGTATCATCTGAAGCTCCACATTTCCATGTAAGGAGAAAGCACCCAAGATCATGATGGAACCTCCTCCACTGTGTCACGTAGAAAATGTTTCCAGTGTGATGTCCTTATCCTGCCAGTAGCGTTAGAAGTCATCTGGATCATCCAGGTTAAATTTTTTCTTACAAAAGAAGAAAACCTTCTTTTACTTGTCTACGTCACATGTTTGGTGCTTTACAGCAAAGTTTAACCCACCTGTTTCGTTGTGTGGAAGGGAGCGTGGCTTTTGAAGACATTTACGGTTTTTAAACCTCTCTTTCGTAGTTGCCGTCTTATTGTTCTAGAGCTGCATTCTGCGTCCGTAAGGGTTTTAATATGGTTCGGCGATCAGCTGGTGTCTTGCCGTACAACCCGTCGAATGCTACTGCTCAACGTCGGCGACATTTTCATGAGCTGACCACTTGAAATTCTAGGTCGTTATCCCTTAGGGTTTTTTTTAGAAATTTCCAACAGTAGTTTTACTCCGTTTAATCTCACCAGCGATGGCACAATGAAAGAGACCTTGCTTTGGTAGCTCGACAATCCTGCCACGTTCAAACTCGGTCAACTCTTTAGCCTTTACCATATTTTTACCACACTTAGCACAGGAGATGTCAGTAGGAGATGTTTACAACGCAGAGTTTTGAACACAAATGATTAAATTTCTTTACGGGTTTACCGATTAACACTTCGTTTCAATATGGTCTTAAACCTTTGATCAGCTAGTATTTAGGCTAATTTCATAGTGATCACATTTTCCCTATTAAATGCTTAAAAAGTTTTTTTTATTTTTCCTTTTCCTATTTTCCTCTCTCAAAGCTCTACTCAAATACGTGGTTGAGTCTAACAACGCAAAATGCATATTTTTTTCTTTATGTTCATTGGCCTTAAGATTTTGGTCAGCAGTGTGTATGTATGTATATATATTTAACAATCTTTATTACACCAGGTTTTTCTACATATAAATATCAATATGTATGTGTATCCTTTATTTTCCACATTTTTGATCAATCAGTACCAAAGTTGACACAGTGATACAGGATGACATAATCAAGATCATCTGGGATATGGAACCTTCCATTTTATTTAACTTTAGGAAAAAAACTACCAATGTTGAATTCGCCTTAACATTAAAATGAATTATACAACCCCTACTGTTAAAAATACTATGTATTCATTTTTGTACTTTTATGCATTTTTATTACTATTTTGATGCTTATTATATTAAGAGAAAACTAGAAGCAAAATTTTCTGTTCTTTCTTGCAGGCGAGTTTTTATTCCACCCGTCTAACGGAGAGACATAGCCAGATGTCTAGGGTGAACTGAGGTTCGCGGGTTCGAGTCCCGTCCCACAAAACATGCTCACTCGTTCAACTGTGAGGACGTTATAATGTCACAATCAACCCAATTATTCGTAATTAAAAGAGTAGCCCAAGAGTTGTCGATCAGTGGTTTTGACCGTATACATCCCATTTAATTTTACACCAATAAATTAAAGACGATTAGCGCAAATAGTCCTCGTATACCTTTTAAAAACCAACCAACAACCAACAAAACGGATACTGTAATTAGCATATCTGTATTTGTGTACAACGGTTTAATATTTTACTGACAAAATCACTATACTGAAAACAATACCTAGCCAGAAAAAAATATAAACAAACAAAGTTGACAAGTGAGATTCCAAACAACTTCATAACTGTATTATATATCTGACAGTCACACATTATGACTTATCACAGACGAGTCTCCATTTTAATTTTTTATTCAAAAGTTAATCGAATGTTAACATCTCTTCAATTTCTGATATTCGCAACACGACTGGTACATATAATTTTCTTCCTTAAAACAAATATACACTGATATAAAAACAGCAATAGAATTTGTAATAACGGTTATTATAAATATTTAATACAAATAATTATTTATATCCGAACATTTTTACAAACTCACAAACAATATTCAGTCTTCTCTCAGGTTTGAAGCTGAATATTTTATGAGTGGTTCAGGTCCTCAAGGCGCAAATCACTTTTATGTCGATACAAAGATAACACTTCAATTGACCGGAATGCTAGCTAGTTTAATTCTTTACCCGTGAGTTTTTTATGCTGAAGGTGTGTAATGGGATCGCAGAAATACTAACGTTCGAAGACAATTGCTTGCAATTTTACGATTTATAATGTTCGAAATCTATAAACGATACTGGTCAAATATCTATAGTTTTCTAATTAATAAGCGTTAATCAAAAGCGTTGGAGAAAATCCAACTTGTAAACGGTGCAAGGCCAGTCAAGGAAAATAAGCTAGCTACTTTATCAACTCAATATTAATTCGTTTAACGTAAATCATTGATAAAATATTCAGTTTCAGACCACACAGAAGACTCAGTACTGTTTTTAAGTTTTACCTCACGCTTAGTTTGTGAGTACATCTTCCCCATATGTTAAAATCCGCATTAAGTTTCCTGTCACTTGGGTTACGTATTCATATTGCACAAATAAATAACGGTATTTTTCTTAAATGAGGAATTAAAACGTAGTGCTTTGTAAATAAGTTATGTTTTACTTTAATAAATATAGATATTTGCGTATTAAAATCCTATTTAAACAAGTGTTAAACTTTTCTTTTAAGCATGTAACTTTACTGATTCTCGTAATGTGATTTTTTGCACTGTACTTTTGTGAAGTTAATTTGGAACAAGATAGTTATTGATTTGATGTTTAATTTTTTATCATCTGTTTTATCTGTGTACTTTATCATTCCTTATACATTTGGAGAGTGTGCACTTTGTTACGTGTTAAAATGAAAGTAAGTGCAGAGATACTATTTCTCTACAGAATAAATATACTCTTCAAAAAAAGAAACGCAAAAGGCAAAATTTGAGACAAATTGTTAACAAGTTTATTCCGGGTAGTCCTGATAGAACATGTGTGAAACATTACACATTCACTGCTGAACATCTAAAGTCTGCAAAGGCGAAGTTTACGCTCACTTGTTGAAATTTAACTTCACTCAACGTCAATAACGAGTATGTTCCCCGTGAGCATCAATAACTGCTTGGCATCTCCTGCCCATGGAAGCGATGAGATGACGAATCACTTACTGTGGAATGGCAAAGCTGCTGCAAGCTGAGGTTGTCGCCGTCGCAGACGTCGGTCTAACTCGTCCCAAAGATGTTCGATGAGGTTTAAATTAGGTGATCTGGAGGGCCAGGGAAGAACGTTGATATTGTGGTGTCTCAAGAAGACAGTGCTGAGTTGGGCTGTGTAAGGACGGGCGTTGTCATGTTGAAAAACATCGTTGACGTTCGCCATGATGGGTTGCACATGGAGCCTTAGAATCTCGTCGACGGTTGCGTACGGTCTGATCGGAAATCCTACGCAGCCCTGGTATGGTTGAGGCAGTAGACGTCGCAGTGATGGTGTTACGTATTTTTTTATTTTTTATGTTCTTCGTAGACCTAACGCAACAGAAAAACAGATAACAACTTGTATAATTTATTAAACTCTACTATTAACAAATATAACAGATATAACATGAATTATATAATAACAGTGACAGATATTATGTTACAACATTCGAAATTAATTACAAAACGAAATAAAAATAGTTTCAAACTTCAAAATTAATCACAATACAAAATGGTACTGTCCTGTATCTAATATAATGATCTAAAATGAAAGTTTCAAATTCCAGTCTAGGGTGTAAATTTGCTCCCACGAAGAGATTCCGAAACTTAAATGAAAAAGTTCAGAAACAGAGTTCACAGTTCAATAAATTCGCCGACTCTCAGCACAAGCAGTAATTCAGATGTATCGTAGAGATTGACGAAATAAAATCACAGCTTCCGTAGATCTTACCTCAGTCACAAATCCAAGTTGAATAATCACAGCAAACACTTAATCTTTCTCACATAACTAACTCTCTTCTTTTGAAATAAAACTGATGTCTGAATCTCACTCTTTTTCTTCGAATGAAACTAATGTCTGAATCTATCTTCTTTTTTTCGAATAAAACTAATGATTGAATCTCTCTCGCGTCACCGTCTTTTATACCGATAGCCCTATTTCTCGAACAATCTCGCAATTTCCATACAACTCTAGAGCAATCCGCGCGTGTCCGTTCTTGCACGAGACTACACGTCCAGACACAAAGTCACCAGCACTCATTTACAAACATATGATTGGTCTACTTAATTCAAGAAAATTCTAAAATGTTACCCTAAATGAATAACAAATTATTAGTTTAAACTTCGAAACAATAATATCAATTTGGAAAAATGAATAATAGAAAATGAAAATTCAAACACAACACGACATGTTGTCGTTAACAAAATATTTACACATATACATAACAGATGGTCCTATCCCGAAGGTGACGTAACCGTATGTAGCGATCTTGTGCGGGCGTGGTCACACAAGGTCTGCAAGATCGTGAACGGTAACGAGTTATTTTATGTTGTTGGTGACGATTTCATAGCCTTGTAATAATGCTTGGGTGGACATTCACAGCTCTGGGGACATCTGATCGAGATTCGCTTGCTTCCAAGCGACGAATGGCGTTGTTGCGTTGTGCTTCAGTCAGTCTTAGCGTAACTGTATTGCGTGTCTGTGGCTTAATATTGAGCTATAGAAACCGAAAACCTGTCACTTTTATAGGGAGTTTGCACATATTGCACTTGCAAAACATGCACATCTTTCAAACAAATTTATTGGACACGAATGCGTTTTGGCGAAAAATTCGATGTTTTCCTCTGAGCTTGTAACGTTATTACATATATGCCTTTTTAAAACAAAAACATCCCTTTTGCGTGTTTTTTTTTTGAAGCGTATATATATTATAGTAATAAAAATCTGTTAAATTCTATTCAAATAATTTACTAAGTTATCTTTTTTGCATTTAACGCAAAGCTACAAGGATGCTAGCTGTTCCTAATTTTGTAATGAAAGACAGATAGTTATTATCACCTCTCGCTTCCTTTGTGGATTACTCTTTTACCAACGAATAGTTGGTATGGCTTTTACATTATAACGTTTCAACGTTTGGTGAGTTGGGGAGTTGAACCTGTAACCATCCAGTTGCGTATAGAGCATTTTATCCACTTGGCCATGCCTGGCACTAATTTAACTGTTTGGTGAGAAAGTTACATATATTCCCTAGGTTAATACTGCTTCACACATATCGTTTAAAGTAGAGATGTTTCTGGATTATTTTGGAATTCAAATCGTGATTGGTTAGAATAGAGGAGATGCACTTTGAATTTTTTTTTGTTCATAGATACGTCGTAACTTTGAGAGATTCAAGACTGCAACTTTGAAGCCAACTAAGATAAACCGCGCTCTCAAGTAGCTTGGAGCATGACTACGTTAACAAACGACAACTGCCTGTCTTATTTTGTCAGCTGTATTGCAGTTAGGTTTGCACGAGTATTCCTCATTTCAACAAAAATTGACAGTTGTCTCTCTTATTAGGTCAGCTGCACTAAAATTGTTTTTATGATTTTGTAAGAAAATTCCTTCACATTTCCTATGCTATATGCCCCCAGTGGGTCTGCGGTATGTCTGCGGATTTACACGTTAAAATCCGGGTTTCGATACCCTTGGTGGGCAGAGTACAGATAGCCCATTGTGTAGCTTTGTGCTTAATTCAACAACAACAACAAATCCTATGCTATGAGAAACAGATTTTATAACGATATGATGAAAAACGTTTTCTAAGTAGCTTTTATGCGTAAATAATGTCAGTACAAGGTCTCTAGAACACACCATTTTATTATATTATTAGAGGTTCTGGCACACACTCAGGAAGTGAACTTATTTAAAATGACGTTTGTGTTTTTGTAATTTTGCACAGAGCTATTCGAGGGCTATCTGTGCTAGCCGTTCCTAATTTAGCAGTGTGAGACTAGAGAGAAGGCAGCTAATCATCATCACCCACCGCCAACTCTTGGGCTACTCTTTTACCAACTAATACTGGGATTGACCGTCAAATTATACGCCCCCCACAGCTGGGAGGGCGAGCATGTTCAGCAAGACGCGGGCGCGATTATGAGTCGCAGGCCTTACACGCTTTGTTATGCCGGACGATTTAAAATAAATATTTTCGGTTCTATGTATTCTGCCTTCAAAGTACTAAATAAATACCTTTTGAAGAAGTTTTAATTTTTATTCTGTCATTAAAATTGATTTGATCTCAAGAAAAGTTAAAAGCACTATATTTCTATTCAGTTTAATATCTTGTCATTATAATAAAAGACAAATAAATTATTTATCCATTTGTGGTTTTAACTTCGCTTTGTAATTTAACTCACTATCCTCTTATGGATTTCTTGTTGCTGTTGTTCTTGTAGTATTTACTGCATGTTGTTTATATTAAGATTTCCTGATTGTTGTGATTAGAATGTTAAACTTTAAAGCATCACGTGACAATGATCCAAACACGATGATTAACAGCCAACTTTTGGCATAGTAGGCATAATAATCAATACATATTTGTGTGTGTACATGGACTGAGATAATATCTGTTTAAGGAATAGAGGAATTTTTATGGGTCTTTGAAACTTATTTCACAAGAGGATGAATCAAAAAAGCTATCGTGAGCTTAACGTTAACAGCTTAACTTTTAGTTAAAAATCTTAAATATTTTTCGAAGCTGACAATTAATGCACAAACAATCCAAATTATTAGCAACATAATAATTTCTATTTATGTTTGCACAGGTTTAAATAGTTTTTTTGGATTAATTCAAGTAGCCTACGAATTTGTTTGTTTGTTTGTATACTCTTGCCATAGTTATGAAAATAGTATGAATGGTTTTTAACAGAACTCGCGTGGCGGGTTCACTATCAATGTGTCGAAGCTATCCTCACAAAAGGCACCAATCGTAACTAAAATGCATCTTGAAGACCATCCAGGCAGGAAATGGGATTTTCAGAAGATTTTCTGGAGCGCCAAATCCAAAGACAGAATAGAATCTTGAGTTCCTAAACCGCTTAAGATGAAGGGGTGTATTATTTGAAATTGCGTTCATACTAACTGTCATAAACTAGTAGAATCAAACTTGGCACTAGTGCTCAGATACCATGGGTGCTCTAACAAATTTTCTGGTAAGCTGTTGAAGTAACTGCGAGTAATGTACACTGGGACCTCTAAAAATCGCAAAATGTCCTAATGTAGCAATACAATATCAGCAAACATTGAATTTATGTTTTTAAAAAGAAAGCTCAAAACATCCTGATTCAGAAAGCTTGCACAAGAAGCTTAAGAAGTCTTTGATATTAGTATCGCCATCTCTTATCCATAATTATCATTATACTTTCCTTTTATATTTCTGTCGTGTGAAAGTATCCAAGTGTAAATGTACCTAAAAATCTTAATTTTTTCTTCAAAAAGCATTCTAAAGCCATGATACATATTTTAACAATATTTGCTTTCAAGTCTTTTTATACACTACTTTTTTAATATTAAATTACGTGACCAAATTTATAACTAAACATTTTTATGAATCGTTTGAATTTCGCCTAAAACTATTTGTTTGGTTTGATTTTCGGGCAAAACTACGCGAGAGTTATCTGCGCTTGCTGTTCCTAATATACTTGCGTAAGACTAGAGCAAAAACAGCTAGTCGTCATCATCCAAAGCCAAGTATTGGGATACTTTCACAAGAACGAATAGTAGGATTGACCCTCACGTATATCGCTCCCACAGCTATACAAGCTACACAATGGGTATCTACAGCATTCTTCCCTAATTTAGCTATGAAATACTGAAGAGAAAGAAGCTAATTCTCACCACAATCTATTGCCAACTATTGTGTTACTGCTTTACTAAATATGGGATTCACCATGTCATTATAACTTCACCTTTCTTCGGTTGAAACAGCGAGCATGCTTAGTAAAACGAAGATTCGAATCAGCGACTCTCAGTGAGGGAGTCGAGCGCCCTCACCAACTGGCGATGCCGAACCGCATTTTAGATTGATCCTGTGTGTGTGGAAGTACATTTATTGGTTTTTGCAATGTTGCTTCGTGAATACTATTCAACACAACATGGTTAATGACAATATTTCATTTAAATGTTACTGTGATTAATAAATTGGCTACAATGCCATATTTTTATGTCTTTATTGTAAAATGCTTCATAAAGAGAGAAGAAACTTGCTACGTTTATAAGTGATTTACTCTGATTTTACCATTCCAAAATCAAACCTGTATTATTCATATCAATTATCTGGTGATAACTATCGGATACCAAAGGAAACATGATTAGTAGCAAATAATAGAAAAGATTGTTGGAAACCGGATACGACAAATACGACATGAAAATTATCGAATAAAAGAGAGATGTGATTAAATTCAGATACTTTAGGAAAGTGTATTAATATTGCGTAATAATTGTGAGGTAATAAACTGAATATAAACCAAACGTGAATGGCAGAAATACATCACAAATAGTAGGTCAAAAAATTCACTTGATAGACATCAGAAATGAAAATGGAGTATAAATATCACATACGAAATGAGCTATGATTAGACAAAATCAATTTGTTATTCAACACAGACACTCCAACTTCCTTTGTTACCGAGCCAAAATATAGTTAGAAAGTGCCTTTGTGTAACAGTTAAGAATCATTTTGAATCAATATATTTTAATATAAAAGGTTTCAAAAGTAGTCTAAGATTCTTGAATTATTTGTTCTTCTCATACGGCCATCCGCTAAAACAGCGTTAAATCTACGGTTTTACAACGCTAAAATCAGCGGTTTGATTCTCCTTCGTAAGCTCATTAGATAGCCCGATGTGGTTTTTCTTTAAGAAAACACTATTTTCATACGAATTTACTGAAACATAACATTTCAGATGTAATAATAATTACCAGGAACATTTTCATCAAACATCTTTGTCACTAGTTTTGTATTGAATTTTGAAACTGTTTTTCTGTAACAAAGAAATCTTACGAGTCATGTCAAATGATTATATCGTGTAGGATGTACATTCCCAAAATAGATAACTATCATCGTCTGAACAGTATGAGCAGAGTGGTAAACTGTAGTACTCATAGCTCACGTCATCTGGTATATTAAAGTATAGTTTTAACGATGAGCTTCACCTGGAGCTATTATAAATGGATCAACTTCTCAAATTAGTAAACTTTCTCTACAATCGATTTAATGCTAGCTAGCACTTCTATATGTTAATTTCTGACTCTGAACAAGCTTTTAACTTTATATTTCACCGTGGTTTAACCTACACTATACAACTAAAAAGTACTTCTTACCTACATTCCACTTGTCAACATAAATCTGTTTGGTCAGTTTGTAGTTACTAATCTTGAGAAGACCTACTCACTCGAGTTTTATTCTAATGTTCCTCAAGGTTCAGTTTTACCACCTTTTCTACACTCCTGTTGGGACATCAGGATTTACAACGCTTTGCGATATGATAAAGCAAAAAGGAGTATCTTTTTTACATATTTTATATATTTCTGATACGTCTAAACTTTTCCTGTTTTTAAGGCTATATCCTATCTTCGACTAGTTGCTGCAAGATGACAGAAATGATGACTCGTGATGACGAGAATAATTTTTTTATAGTCGTATATTTCTCATATATATGTATATATATGAATATACATATATATTCATACTGTATTGTTATAAATGTTTTTTTCTCTTTCACTTGTATTTCGAAGAATAGAAAATAGTTTGTTTGTTTTGTTTTCGAATTTCACGCAAAGCTACTCGAGGGCTATCTGGGCTAGCCGTTACTAATTTAGCAGTGTAAGACTAGAGGGAAGATAGCTAGTCATCACCATCTACCTCCTACTCTTGGGCTACTCTTTTGCCAACGAATAGTGTGATTTACCGTAATATTATAACGCCCCTACGGCTGGGAGGGCGAGCATGTTTGGTGTGACAGAGATTCGAACCAGTGAATCTCGGATTACAAATCTTAACACACTTTTCCATGCCGGGCCCATGAACATTGACAGAGCTCTGAGTCCTCAAAACAAATGTATTCTGCTAGGTTCTGTGTAGGAGTGTCTTCATGAGCAGGGCCAATACTAATGAAAATGAATACGCCGGTTTTGACCATCGTTTAACTAGAGGTTTGAAGACAAAGTCAACCAGAGTAAACGTGATTAATATCAACCAAATGTAATAAGTCAGGCAGACAAATCCTGAATAAAACAGACTTGTTTTATTTACACTAACATTCATTTGGAGAATAAATACGAAAGACATTAAGTGAACAAAAATCTGGGAGAAATTGAAACCGACCACATGTCAATCTTGATTCTTTCTAAATTGGAACGAATTTTTTTAAAAAATCAATATTGTTTTCATAATTCACTTATATTTACATCTAACTAATCCCGAATGGAGTAACAATAGCCTGGATGTACCTTTGTTTCATGTAACAGTTGTGTACATATATAATCTGAAAGTGGTGTTGGGTTCAATATAACTATTTTTAGAAACAGCATCTTACATCCTTCATCGATTCGCATCATGGAATGTAACAATTGCAGTTAATTCTTTAATACCTCCAAATCAGATTAAGCAGCTTCTGAACTAGATAAGTAGTAAAATTTAAGAAATATTGTGGCTATACTTAAGGTCTACTATATTGTAATGGGATATGCAATATCTGAAAAGCATGATTCTTTTTCAGTGCACATTAAAATAGTCTTGAGAAACCTAATGAGACCTGTAATGTTGCACCTAAATGCATATACTCAGTACAGAATAGTAATGACCAAACATAAAATTAGCGCTTTAATTGTTTCAAAGTAGTACAGAATAATGTCACCTCAAACCGATTCCTAACGAAACGAATTGTACAAAAACTCTGAAAATCAGAGATCTCTCAAATTCTCTTTGTAATTAAGTTTTCAATGAGAAAGAAACTGAACACCCGAGTAAATATTGTGTACATAAAAAACACAACACAAACTCACACATTTATGAATTATTTGTTTGTTTCAAGCTTAACACAAAGCTACAACAATAGGCTATCTCTGCTTTGCCCACCACGAGTATCGAAATCCGATTTCAAGCGTTGTAAATCTGCAGATACAACGCTGTGCTATTTGAATGGGTACATTGTGGTTATAAAATACATTACAAATATTTAAAAAATACTTGATACAAATGGAAGGCAGCAATTAATACTGGAATAAATGCATACTAGCTGTTAGCTAACACGCTATTAAATTATATTTTTAAAACGGAATAATTACAGAAAGCTAAACTCGACTTTTAATGCCAACATTGGGCAAGATGACAAAGTAAGATACAGGTAAAGGCGAACACAACAAACTTTAATTTAATATCAAAATATTGTTACACACATACACACAAAAATTAGAGTTACATCTCTCGAAGTAAACATATAATGTATAGAATACAATCTTTATGAAATCGGTTAATTTAAAAAAACAGCAAGAAACAATTTAAAATTCAATATCACATGCACCTTAAACTCTATTTATATCATAACTTAGTATATCTTTTTTTCAAGTGGGTTAAGTCAGCAAAATACATCATTTAACAATTATAGTATTTTATACCATCTTGGCCCAGACATAAATTAAACTCATTATACACAAGAATATTTTATCATAATAAAACATGAAATTAAGATATGTTAATGTAATGTCACTGTATTTACATTATAACTAGCAATAACAGCTCTTTCACAAAAATATTCTAAACAATAAAAAGTGTTTCACAAAATCATCGACAATATTTACATTTACTGAACCCTAATTACACATAGAATCAACTAAAAGAAACAAATATCAATGCTCTTTCACTGAAATCACACATAAATAACATCAATAATCCTCTTCGTCAATAAAATTATTGAAAGTAGTTAATACTTTGAATACGTGGAAAGATACATAATGTATTAATTAAGCATAATAAATAAGACACTGTGTTCTGTAAGTGAAAATACGTAATATAGAAATACAGTTATATCTTATGTACTTACAAATAATTATCACACGTTCTTACATTCATTGAATACAATAAGTAGAGTAACAGTCATAACTCTACTTACAAATGTCTTGTTACTCTCCTACAAAAGGGAGGCCCGGCATTGGCCAGGTGAGTAAAGAAATTCGACTTGTAATATGAAGGTGGGGGCTTCCAATCCTGGTTGCACTTAACATGCTCCCCCTTTCAGTCATGGGTACGTTATAATGTGACAATCAGTCCCACTATTCGTTGGTAAAAGAGTAGCCCAAGAGTTGGCGGTGGGTGGTGATTACTAGCTGCCTTTCCTCCGGTTTTGCATTGCTAAATTAGGGATGGCTAGCCCAGATAGCTCTCGAGTAGATTTGTGCGAATTTAAAAAAAGATATTATTTTGTTGTATAAATTCAGCAAAAACCAAAAAACATTCACGCGTGAATAAGCTAGGTAGCTTTGCGTTAAGTGAATTGTGGTCGTGTTTCACCACATAATTAATTCGCTCATCGTAAACCGTCGATAAAATATTCAGTTCCAAACCAGATAGAAGAGTCGGTATTGTTTTTAAGTTTATAAAGTATGGCATATAAATCATTATATTTTAAACATTACCTTATAGGTGGAGATCTTTTTGAAGTGTATCGAGTAAATTTACCTGGACATGTAAATATATTTTGTTGCTAACTTTTGTGTTTTGAATTTCCACTTGTCACAAAACACTGCAGTTTCCTTGCCTCATTTAACATGGGTATAATGCATTGTGGGTTTTCCTCTTTTTGGTCCTTCTATAAAACAGTTCGTCAATATTTCTTTGTTTTCAAAGAATTTTATTACACTGTATATCCCTGAATCTGAATATATCTTTATGTTATGAGAATACACAAACCTTGCGATGTAAAGTCTGTTACATACTATTTCCTAAAAAGACCAATTATCCATACAACACCTATTATATTACATATTATGATTTGGATTTAGAAATTAAGTAACTGTTGATGTGTATCAGATTCATGATACTTTCTTACAAGACTAATACACACAGATTTCTTTCTTAACACAAATATATTCATCACAACTATAGCCTCGTGGTATAAAGCACATCAACCGTAGAAAATCACCAAAATTGAACTATCTCTTGGCTTGTTGATCATTAAAATATTAGGTTTAGGGTCTGAATAGTTCATTCCGCAACAGTATTAGAAAATACGCAAGTGCCGTTACAAAACATATATTGTTGATTCCCACAATCAAAAATCCTCCATAAATTTAGAAAATAGCCGACACCCCTAGAAGACACATTCACCAATTCAAGTTACATTACGGAAAAGTAATGAACAATCACATATGTATTTGTAAGATCTACAATCGTTTTATCAAAGTATATGTCAGTCAACGATACGGGTAACTTACATAAAAAATATCCACAGGGTTTTTTCTGGTTTTGTGAAAAAGTAAGGATATGGTTAATAGTATTTCCAAGCTAATTCATATGTACACATGTCTATACATTTTAAACTTAAAATTCAGAAAGTTCAAGATTAAAACTTTCAAAGAAAGCGACTTCGGAAAGCTATAGTTTTTTATAATGCTAAAATTAATAAAAATAATTATATTATCAGTCTTTACACGATAATATTAAAATGCATTCATCCAATCTTATGAGACAGAAATTAAAAATTATAGTTTTATTTTCGGTCCTTATACGAATCAATCTCAAACTGCGTGAGTTTTATAACCATGCACATAGTGATACCCTTATATGAGATCCCCTCGGTATGGATTCCTGTACAAGGTAAATGGTCCTCCCATACAGGATTCTGTATTTTCAGTCTACTTCCGCTAGGATCTAAGCATCAATCCATGTGTTTGCCGTTTGTGGCGACCCGTTAAGGGGAGGACATGATCTTGGTGGTTATTAGGTCCAACCCTAACAGAACAGTTTGGCCTTGAGGTCCCATTGACGAGTGACCTCATGGTTAATTAGCTGGTCCGTTAGGAATAGGATCAACCAAGTACCAATGCTGGACGTTCTCAACAGGTGTTGTTGTCATCGTGTCTGATGCTGTTGTTTGTTTATAGTGCTTATGAAATTCTGGTGCTGCTGCAATGTCTTTGTTTGGCATTGTAGTGCGTTTCCTGCTAGAAATCCGTGGTGGGTGGGATCAGTGGACATTATTACAGATCCTTTATATAAAATTAATATGAAATAAAAAACCAGATCACAGGTAAACAACGACATCTTAAAAATTCTGAACAGCAATATTTATCTTCTTCAATACATTTCGAGATTGCATTCTAATTTGGATGTCGTGGAAATACTAACTGGTTCTTACGATTCTGCGCATCTTTATCCTACATTAAATATTTTTTAAACCTGTTAATACAGTCACTCTTTGGCAGTTTTCTTGTAGAGAAACGACAGGTTGTGTGATGGACAAGTGCATAGAAGAGTTACACCGTTTGTCGATAAGCATGAGCTAACCTTATCTTTGCCTCTTTTAATACTTTATAGGAACTTGATCCTGCCGCCGTCTGTAAACCATCAACAGACGACTGCGTAACAGCAGTAGTTCACTGTTTTGTCTAAGAAGCTAGTCAGCCTATTTCTAAAACCTCGATACGTTTTCCACAGTTACCTCTTTTCGCTCGTGGTAAAATCCTGCTTGCCATAAGGCATGGAAGGCTCGAAAATGGGCCTGGGATAACTTACTTATCCCAAACGTTTTAAACACATAATTTTCCAGAAGGTCTGAGTGCACTTACGGCACGTAAGATGTCAAAGATATGAGGAATCTTCGATTAAGTTCACAACTAGCATCTTTTCTACCACCAATTTCAAGGTCATATGAGACCTTGATGAGATATGCTTCTAAAGGTGAGCACTACACTTCCGCCCCTTTCAATCTTGCTCTCCAAAGGCGAGGAAGTTACTCATGCCCAAAGTGTCGCTAATACTCTCGACAAGAGCTTTTTTCCTGCATCTGCATCTGCATATTCATAAAACTCAAGTTTGCTCTTCATCGGTTTGGTAGATGACGCTCACTACGAGATGCTGTTCCATCTTTCTCCTACATCATTTGCTATTCTTTTGGTTGTTTTTAACCAAATTTCGCAAGCAAATGCTTTTCCTGATACTTAGCACTGAGCTATTGTTGTTTCTTTTTCTAAGCCTAGGAAGTATCCAAGATATCTTTAAACTACATCTGTTTATTTAATTTGACAAGACGTTTCTGGAAGATCTTCCTCTCGCTCACAAAGCATGGATTCTGACTACAGTGCTCCCTGTGGACCACCTAATTCGGTATCGAAAGTCTTACGATACTACACATGGCATTTTGCGATAGGGACAGTGGGAATCTCGTTAATCCATTCAGCATAAAGATTAATGCCATTACTGGACAACTTCATTCTACTGTTGCAATGGGCTCTATGTTGACGATTTCCACATTTCGTGTCAGTCGTGAAACATAAGGTTTATTGAACAACAGCTGCACAATGCCCTTATTTGTTAATTGAAATGATATCACCAAATGGTTTTGCCTTTTCTCTCCCTAGAACAATTTGCATACACTTCTGCTTATTACCATTCCCACCTATGACCTTTTTTTGATTCATCTGAACAAGGTGGAGACTTCTGATTAGCAGTACCGTCTTTCATTTGCCAAACATCTTTCAAACCATCCTTCCATTCCCATTTATTTTGATGGTTCGAAATCAAGTGACTCTGTTTGCTCTGCTATGTGTTTTTGTATTTCAGTGAATGCACACAGGATCTCCTCTACAGTTTTTGTGTTCACTACCAAATTGTACGTCATTTTTTTTGCCCTGGATCACATAAAAGCCATGCAGTACATGAACTATAGAGTTGCATTTACTGACTCGCTTAGCTTTCTACTGGTTCATTTATCTTTGTCATTTACTTCTAACCAAAATTTTTTTTGGATATCAGGGTACATCAGTATTCGCTGAATGAGTTCAATGAGATTGCAGATAAGTCTGTCAGCTTTGGTGCTGTTACTGCTGTGCCTGTCCCATACGTGAACTATGAACCTATATTCAAGGCTGAATTTCACGCCAGTTGGCAGTCGACTTGAAGTAACCAACGAAATAACAGTTTTTTCTGGATCAAACCTGCTGTTGTTCTTTAGCTGTCTGGCTTCTGGAAAGATAGGAAGAAGGAGGTTGTCCTGACTAGGCTTCACACTAGTCACAGTTTTTAATTTCATCGTTTTTTTAAGTCTAGGACTGATGCACAATGTGTGGTCTATGTGACACTCAAGTCACAATTGCTCACTTTTTGCTGTCATTCTGTTGCTTGTCGTTACGACTTTGAGCGAAGGCACCATTTTAGATATATATTTACCCTAGATTCACCCTTGACGTTGAACAATGTCATTGAAAAGGGTGATACTGTTCACCTCAGTTCTGTTTTTAAATTTTTAAGGGACATTGGTCCTTTTTATTTTATTTAAGTTTTTAATTCAAAAATTGGTCTTTGTTTCGTTTTGACGTGATTCCTATTTTCCTATTTTAATAATTTTATTTTAATTTTTACCAGTCGTTCAGCTTAGATAGCCAAGTTGCTTTGCACTAATAAACGCCAAACATCAATCTTATATAAACTTAGTTCGAAATGAAATGTTAAACTTCAATTGTTTCTTAAATAAAACCGAATATTATAAAATAATCTAAATTATCTCTAAGGAAAGTGAAACGCATTATAATAAAAAAAAATACGTTTGTGGAAAGTATAATCCTATAGATTTTTTTATGTAAACTGTTTTCCTTTTGAAACTTAATCATAATTAATGAAAAACGAACTCCGCAGAGATCCAAAGGATCTCATATGAAAGAAGACTAAAACGTAGATAGTGAAGACTCAACTGAAGACTGTATTTGGTAAATTAGTCATTTAAACTCTACTTTCATTTTCATATAACATTTCTCTTTGCGAATTAATAAGGTAGAATCGATATTTAACACAGTGCAAAAATTTAAATTTAAAGTTAAATCTAAGTTTGTTTTACTTAAAACCAAGTAAAATTAAAAACAAACATTGTATATTCTAGTCCATTGCATACTTGATCTAACTGCGTCAGAAAACACGTTATAGCAGGAAGAACACCTATAATATTTCCTTTGCATGAAAGATACGGTAAACACTCTCACATAGTATTAAAACAAACGTTTATACTTTTGCCAGATGTCTTTAGAGTGCACAATATTTGATAAATTAAACGTTCAGAACTACGACACAAACACAGAGAATACACAAGAGAGCGGGATAACATCATTTCCTACAAAAAGGCAAGTTTTCTTTCTGCTTAGTTATGATGAAAGTGTGTCGTTAGAAATATGTCGGTAATGCAGCATCTTAAAATAATATAATAGGTTTATAATTAACTGAGATAACAGTTAAAAATCACAAGTTGTAGCATATTTCATTTTTTGTAAGGTCTATTACACGTAGATGTTTAATCACGTGTTATTGTATTTATTTAAAACACTTCTTAATATACAGTTGCAAGCATCATAAATAGACCTCTAAAGATAACTTAAAATTCTAAATATAAATATTCTGACGTAAGAGCTAGCGATTACCTTTTACTGTTTCTTTGAAATTTACTAATTCATGGAATAACTTACCTCATGATGTATTCCATGTTAATTATTACGTTCTTTATTTCCGTGTTCTATATAAAATTAAACCAACAGATATTTGGAATTTGTAATGTAAACTGTATTTATGCGTAACATTGACTAAAAGCTAGGTCAGATACGCCTAATATTTAAGTAAATACTTTTAACCTTTAAATTAAAATTGATAAGACAGAACGTGTTCAGTGAAATATTGTAGCTTAATTTTTGAGACTGGAGATCCGCCGCCTAGCACACAGACTACAAAGTGACGTTCGCACCCTTGTGGAAAAAGTATGTTGTAATAAAATTACGACTCTCATGTGAGATTTGTGCAATAAATATGCTGTTTGAAACCTCACCGTATATGTAGCGTTGTTTCATTTATTATTATAAAACATCTCTCAGGATAGTCACACTTTTCATTTAGCAATAAAAATGTTTTCCAGGTAACAGAAACACGATATATTTCTGGAAATAAATAGCAACATGGTTTTTCTCTGTGACCAAGAATGTTACGTAATAAACTAGCACCTGACCAGTTTAGTTAATATGTACATTTTATCAGTGATTAAATATATAATTTTATTAATTTACCTATGTTCCTTTTTCCTCGTTCATTTTTTTCAGAACATTTCCAGAACCTGCATGTGGTGGTTACTTGAACTTATAAAGGCACCCTAATGCCACAGAGTAAAGTTATGAAATTATATATTGATGATGTGACCAAAGAATATGTTTATTGTTGAGGTTATTTGGAATGTGTTGCTTCTTCCATTAAATTTTCTGATGCGGTTTAGATTATAACAAAGAGTGCATGTAGCCTTAATTGGAGAATACGGACGCGAATAGGAAAGAAACTTTCTTATCAAAAGCTAAAAAAAATGAGCAATACATCCTTGTTTTCAATCCATTACATGAACTATGATGTAGGTAAACGGCTATTGAAACTCTAACGGCCACTCTGCAACCTTTCATTTGAGAATCATATACTGATAAAGATGTATCATTGCAATAATAAGTAATCTCAAAATTCATAGATATACTGAAGTGTATGTTTCAAAGCAAATATGGTTTGAATTACCGATAGTCTAGGAGAATTACAAGATTCGAATGATAGAAAAGTTCTCATGAATTGCATAGAAACCATCACATGCAGCACCCTAACCCAGTACTAGGTATTTATAGCAGTCAATAATTTTCATGGCTTGTACAGCATATTGCACCATTTTAAGAATGTATCAAGTTGCCAAATTTCACACAATTTCCAACGCATATATTTAAATCATGAAAATAATTTTTCCAGCACCGACCAAGGGACGAGCATGATCTATGGTTAGGGCGCTCGGCTGCGATCGAAGTTTAAGGTTCGTGTCTCGACAACACTAAACACGATCTGTACTTTTTGCTTTGCGTTCATTTTAAGTCAGTATAATTTTTCAGTTCCAAGAACTACTGTCTAGCTGCCTTTCCTAAAGTTAATACCTCAAGATTAGAAATGAAAACACATGGAACTTATTGGTATCTCAATGTTAAGCTTGAGTATCATATACCCTCCCGTTCAGTACCAAAAACCAACTGAAAATGAAAGTTAAACATGTTTAAGTCCTATACAATGTTTTGACGTTGTAATTGCGGAGCCTTTGTTGCACAATTTTGTCTTTCAATACTACTTTCCAAAACTTTATTCAGCAGAACACTTAAATAAAACAATATACACGTTTTTATATTTGTTTTTCTTACACCACAATTTATCCGTTAATTACCATTTCGATTGCTTTATTTCGTACAGGTGGAAGAGAAACGATCTTGAAGTGGTCATACGACTACAAGTAACAAAAATGTTTGCCAAACGTTTGAGTAAACGTAGTTCCAAAACTGGTAGCACCAGTGGTATCAGACAAGAAGAAGATAGTTTATCAAAAGATGTTCTGTCTGACGAAGACGAAAGTTTCCAGATGATTCTTGACAAAGAAAAAAATATTTTAAGTTAAGATTTGTATTTTTGTATAAAGGTTTATTATTTACTATATTGGCTAGTCTCTGCATTTCTACAGGATTTCTTATTGTAAAGCATTTGAAAAATGTAAGTTCTTCAAAAGTGCTTTGGGTTAATTCTGTTTTTATAACAACATATAGTATTCCACTTCTGGTTTATAAAAAATCGCATCCTCTTGGGCTATGTTCTAGAAGGAAAATTATACTAATTCGAAGCGTTCTTAGTGTACTGTTCGTGTGTACGAGATACTGTGCATTCCACTTTTTACCCATTGCCGAAGCTACTGTAATCATCTTCAGTTATCCAGTTATTGTAGCTGTTTTGTCAAGAATAATTTTGAAAGAGCCTCTTGGATTTCTGCAGATTACATCCGCAGTACTAATTACTGTCGGAGTTGCATTAGTATCAAAGTTTCCCTTAGATCTAAAGATGGGTGGCAAATTATCAAGTTTTACTTTATCAGGTCGAATTCTTGGAGTTTCTGTAGCCTTCTGTTCCACAATATTTATTGCCATAAACATTATTTGTACTCGCTGGCTGAAAGACACTCAGGGTTCCGTGATATTGTTTAACTTTGGATGGGTTGGAATAATTATGAGCTTATTCATTATGTTATCAGAGGGAGAGCTTCCAGTCACACCGTGTGGAGAGCCATCATTGTTAATTGTATTCTGTTCCTTGATCGAGATAGCTGGAATAGCTTTACTCTATAAAGGGCTACAACTAGAACAAGCTGCTATAGTTTCTATTGTTCGAACAGCCTCTCATATTACTTTTCTTTTCTGCTGGCAATTGTTTTTCTTCAGAGAAATTCCAGAAATTTGGAGCATCTCAGGTGTATCAGTAGTTATTTTATGTATCATACTTAACAATTTAAACAAATACTTCATGTCACTAATGCACCAATAAGAAAAAAGGTATCCTGCTTAATGTAATTCAAGTGTAGTTTGACTCATTGGTGACTTTTTATCTGAATTAAATTGTTCGTTTCTAATTAGAAAATACCGTCCAATCACTTTGGTTTTGTACATATGTTATTTGGTGTTCGCAGAGTTAGTTAATCTACACACAACGTGAGGTGGTCCGAGTATAAAATTTTTTTACAAACATATCGAAAGGTAACAGTTGTCCTGGAAAAACTATTTTATCTATTGATTGGTATAAAATTTCATGGATCTTACAAATAAAAATAAGGACTTCTTTGTATTTTTTAGCAATATACCAATCATCCTCTGTTTTTTGAAGTGTTCCGATGAGTAAATTTTGTAAAGTATATTGTCTTGGGAAGAGAGGTAAGAATATTGAGTTGTGACAATAATTATTACTGTTAACCATTTGATGTTTGTATGTCTCAGTGAATTTAATGTCCTTAATAGGGTTATTTCATTTGTATATCTTTTATATATATTTCGTTCAAAGGGCTTATTGATTTGGTCCTTTGAGTGTCATGTTCGATCATTATGTCTAGTATCTTATTATTTATTCATCGGATTAACTATAATTTTTACTTGTGGTTGAAAAAGGAGTAATGATGTATCTTATGTGAGAGTGAAAAAGTAAAATACATTTGTCATTGTAAACAACAAGTCTCGAACGTTTATTTTTTCAGATTGAAATATTGTTATTTGGACTCATTGGTAAATAACTATTGTCTGTTTTTAACATAGTTTTACTTTTTAAAGAATCAATGTAATAATATATCGTGATAAGTCTAGAACTTTTTAACATATAATAATATGTAATACTTTGGGTTTCAAATGCAATTATTATTTTGTTTGTTTGTTTTCAAATTTCGCACAACGCTACTCCAGGGCTATCTTTGCTAGCCGCCTCTACTTTAGCAATGTAAAACTAGAGGGAAGACAGCTAGTCATCACCACCCACCGCCAACTCTTGAGCTTCGTTTTTACCAACGAATAGTGGGATGGACAGTCAACTTATAACACCCCCACGGCTGGGATGGCGAGCATTTTGTATTAAACTTGGAAAGTCTGTGACTGAAACTTTTGATCTGCTAAACACGGCTTATGGTGATGTTGTTATGAAGCGTATGGCATGTTTCAAGTAGCAAAAACCTTTTTAAGGATGGTCGACAGCCCATTGAAGATGATGAGCGTTCTGGACGTGCTTCCACGTTTACTGACGACCCACACGTCGACAAAATGAACACCCTGGTGTGAGCAAATAGACGTGTAACTTTCAGTGAGCTTACTGAAGAGTGTGGGATATAAGCTGAATTTTCTTACGAGATTTTGACCGAAAAATAAGATGCACCGCGTTGGTGTAAAATTTGTGCCTCAGAACTCGTCGGTTTTGGCCAAACACTCGATCAGGTATTATTCCCCACCCCCCTACTCACCTGACCTTGATCCTTGCGATTTTTACTTGTTCCCCAAACTAAAAAGACCCTTGAAAGGAAGAAAATTTGAGACGATTCCCGAGATTGAGGCAAATGCGACGAAGGAGCTGGAAAACATTACAAAAGATTTGTACAAGGACTGTTTCAACAAATGGAATAATCGTTGGAATAAGTGTTTGCGTTGGGGAGGAGAGAACTTTGAAGGGGTCCCAGACCTGTAACTTCTAAATAAAGTACATTTTGTTTTCTGACGTCTGCCCGCGTATTTTTTGAACAGCCATCGTATATGAAAACAAAATATACCAAAAATGCATTATAAATAGAATTTGTCACTTTATATCAGTTCATATTAAACATTCAATGTGTTCTTATCATTTCGTTAAAAAAAGAGCCATGCTGCCAACGAGGTTATTCGTGTAATACACCGTGATCTCATCCCAACTTTCACTAGAGGGCGCTGTAATACGACTACAGTAGCAGTTTTACAATACTAGTTAACGAATTTTCGATTCCGTTCGGCCCAATAGTTCCCAATAAGATTACCACCCGAAGACTTTGCTAGTCGTAACTATCTTGTAACGTCCACATGGTCCAGATAATACTTCCAATATGCACATTGTGGACATTGGCATTGTTATTCTGAAACATAAAGTTATTTTCAGACATGGCCCTATCATATGGCAGAAATATCGTGTCTATATAATGCTTATAAGAGGAAAATTAACATTTCCCTGGAGAATATGAAAAAAAGATTTTCTGCCGTGATTTACTGCACTATCTCCTGATAACGAACGCGAATACTACCATCAACTTTAAGATGCCACAAATAGAACTCATCTGAAAAGATAGCATGTTGGCTCTAAGTTCACATGCTGTCTTCCCCAAGTAACACAATGTTAGTGTTAAATTCTTGTTAATATCGGTTTTACGACTGGCCTTCTTGTAAAATAACCTTGTTTGGTTAGTTTTCTATTCACTCTTCTTCTGAAAAGCCTGTTTATGTCATTCCTTTCGTGAAGTGTTACAGTACTGCCTTTAACCTTGATGTGATAGCCTGATTAAAATATAGTCCTCTTGGGTAGTAATTTTTCGGTGTTCGCCACGAAACTTTTCTGAAACAGCGATTTCTCTATTCTGGTGTTTAAGAATTCTCGATGCAAACCACTAGGGGAACTCTATTGTTCTGTCAATGTCGATTTATTTCATATTATTTCTGCACAATCAAACAATTAAATCTCTTTAGATTTTAGCACGTAAAGGGGCATACTCTACACTAAACACAGACAAATTGTCTGAACAAAGCTTTGATCTTTATCAAAAAAGATAACACCAAAAGTTTACTCTCTTATGAAGAACTAGTGTTTATGTGTATTTTGTCAAACAAATGCTCAAAACATCTTATAAAGATCAGAATAAGAACTTGTACATATTTGTTTAATCATACACTTTCTTTTCTGTTAAAACTTTGGCATTTACTCCATAATTATCATTCTTATAGGCAATAACATCAATACAGAACAGTATGCAAACATTTTAGTCACGTCTGTAAACGTTTAGAATTTCTAAAAGAACTTATGGTTCGTAAATAGTTGTTACATGCAGTATTGTTGTTATGTACATGCAATATTTAAAAGTCTATATAATTTAAAATACTTAAAACTTAAGAAAAGACATTCATGGAACTTGTAAATTATTCTTACATACCTTGCTTTTTCTATCGCAGAAGTGGCTATGGTCTCCAAATTCTTTTCCAAAATTAGAACATTTACATGCTGCAAGACAGGGCAATGACAAAACTACACTCTTACTATGTTATGTTCCATTGTGTTATTATTTCTTACTTCTCAGTAGGCACTTTAGTTAAACATAATTCACTCTGACATTGAACTTACAGCTATACAAGAAGTGGAAGTATTGTAAATACTTCCTTATTCATAATATAGTATCAAACTTTGGGAATTTTTATTTATAATTAACATTTATGCTCTATTCAATCCTGCAAATGAGGTAACATTGCTTTGATTCTTTTGTTACTGGTACTGGTGTTTAACAGAAACTTGCTGAATTGGTATGAAAAGGCTAAGACTGCAGTATCCATTAAAGGAATATTTCATCACATTGTTTGCTTCATCCAAATGTGTCTAACTTTTCGCAAAGGCAAACAGTGGCACTTCTACTGTGTAGGAGACGGCCATAAATCATTGACATATGACTATAAACTGTGGATTTCGTGCTTGGTCTAAGTGGAGAGCAGTCTCTGAAAGCAAATGTCTTAGTTGGGTTCGTAATAACTCCATATCTCACAAGAATATGATTAAGAAACGCTGTTACCGTAGAAGACTACTTTCGAGGCTTCAATTTCAATCAATCTGTATTTACTTGCTGGAATAGCATCCTGAGGTTCTTAACCTGACAGTCTCAGAAATGCGACCAAACGTGAGAACATTGTCAATGTAGAATAGTTATTTTTTTTTCATTTCGTTACTTTCAGCATAAGTACCAGTGTTCTCTAAATGGTAGATACATTACACAAACTGAAGTTTATGATGCAGAATTCATCAAACCATCTCATGAGTTTAAGGAAAATATAACGCAGTTCTCATCCTCTGGCACTCTAGTATAAGTTGTTAGTATTCAGATTTTAGATTCCAAGCACAAACAAAAAGCTCAGCTAACGAATCCATACGTTCATCTCTTAGTTGTGAAAACAAAGGACATCAAGAAACCTTTGTGTATCTTTCTTATTCCTAACAAATCACTGTTCGGCAGCTGTATGAAGCTTTACTTCCACACCTGCATGGCCAGGTGTTTAAGGCACTTGACTTGTAATCCGAGGGTCCCAGGTTCGAATCTCCGTCACAGAAAAACATGCTTGCCCTTTCAGCCGTGTAGGCGTTATAATGTGACGGTTAATGCCACTATTCGTTGATAAGAGAGTAGCCCAAGAGTTGACGGTAAATGGTGATGACTAACTGCCTTCCCTCTAGCCTTACATTGCTAAATTAGGGACGGCTAGCACAGATAGCTTTGTGCGAAATTCAAAAACAAACAAACACTTCTATCTGAAAATTACACTCAAATTCTGAACCATTGAACAAACTGAAACCTGACTCATTACTTAACTGATTCCCGTTGTTATATTGCAGTCTTGCTTTTATGTATTCCTCAAAACTGATCGTTCACATTTAGAAACATTTTTAAATGTTCTGAAAATAATCTTGTGAGCTTACTAGCAAATGTTTAAATTTAAACAATTAAAATAGAGCTCACATTAATACTGTATATCATGATTAGTTGAGATAGAATTCTTTCAATCACTTTGTTTAACGCTTTTTTTTTACTCTTTATTATGATTTTGGTCTGAATTTTTGTTATTAGAAATTTGTCGATTTAACCAGATTCGTATTAGTATATAACCTCTTAAATAATTAAAGAACAAAATGTAAAAACCCTTTTTTAACTGTAAGATTTGTTTATATATGTGTGTGTATTCATATCTGTTAACGTTCAAAAGACTTTTTTAAATACAGAGATGGACTTTTAACTGCATTAAAAATACACATTATTCTGATTTAAATGGACCCGATGATTTGTGGTTAGTTTAATCATTTTTCCAAAATTTCACGAAAAAAAAAACAACCAAAAAAGAGCGAATCTTTATAGGTTATTTTTTTTTTATAAATAACAATGGTTTTTCTGTCGTTTTACTTAATGTTAATGGTTTGCAATAAATTTGAGAGACAACGTTCCGGTTCATGATATCGAACATGTTGAGGAACGCTGCACCAAATCATCACTGTTCTATTCTGTTATTTCCAAAATAATTATTTGCATACTTTATTAGTGATCGACTGAAAAGAATGGATGTTGTGGAATAAAAATTCATTTTGACGAAGGCTTGTTATTTTAAGAAAGATGATTAAATCTTCAACATATTCTGTCGTGTTTGTTGGAAGGTAGACGTGAATTCCTGTGGAGCGAGCAATACTCACGTGAAAATTAGTTTCATGTCTCTAACTTCAATTTTTTCCACATAACTTAAAACCTTATTTTAATGACCTTTATGTTAATAAAGAATATGTGTGTTCTGAATTGTTTTCTGTTAAAAATAAAAAAATGTTTTTTTGTGTATAATCTTTAAACCAAAATTTTATTAAATTCAGAATAAATTCAATTTTATTGTATAATTTTTGATTTAATATTTTATTAAATTTAGAATAAATTCGATTTTATTGCATAATATTTGATTCAATATTTTATTAAATTTAGAATAAATTCAGTTTATTGTATAATCTTTTATTCGGTTATAAACATCATTAATAATGTAATAATAACAATGTACCAAGTTAACTACATCGTGACATGCTTGAAATATCATAACAGTTTAATCACAGCTAAATGTTACCACTCCACTAGCAGAGCGTTGTATCTTCGGATTCATACCTAAAACAGTTCCCCGCTAGTACAGCGGTATGTCTCCGGATTTATAACGCTAAAATAAGGGGTTCGATTTCCCTCGGTGGGCTGAGCAGATCGCCCGATGTGGCTTTGCTTTCTTAAAAACACACACCCATACAGATGGTAAGCAGGTCTCCATACCTGTGATGGGCAGAGTACACATAGTCTGTGATGAAGCTTTATTCTTATTTCAGTCAAAGAAACTTACATAAATGCTGACAGTTTGTGATTGTGCAAGTTGTATTTTAAGTCCTCGAAATTTGTTTTTCACCGGAGAATAAAAGAATTTGTAATAAATATCAAGTGCTCCCCAAGCTGATTTGAAATTATATATTATGTGTTTAATATATTTCTAATTTTGTATATTAAATAATCCGACCATCCTTAAAATCAATGTAGCTCAAAGGGTACCACTTCACAAGAACTTATTACAACCGCAGTGATTCAGCGGTTAGTCTGGGACTCATAGTGATAAACACCAGGTTTCTATACCTGTAGAGAACACAACATAGATAGTCCATAATGTGTTTTTGAGCTTAACAGAAGCGATAAAAGTTATTAATATAGCTATCAAAGTAGAAATTTGCAAATTTACCCAAAATATAATATTCAAGGATATCTGAGGAAAGAACATTAATTAAATATGAAAGTAATTTACTGCACAGTCCAAGAGGTAATAACAACCCATAAGTCCTACTTGTTCCATGATTTAATAATAACACTAATGTACTGCATTCAGGTTAATTATGTCAGTTTTCATTTTTAAGCACTCACGCACCACACAAGATATACTTCGAGAGCATTATCTGAAATAATCCAAACATTATTTATTCTGGAGGATAATGTACCAGCCTGTCTAATGATTGGTATACATTGTTGTTTATTCGTCCTCTTCTTTAATACCGACTGACCTTGTACGATAAACTTCTGAACGTTTTCTGTAAGCGTACAAATCTCAAACATAAATCAAGTTAATCTTCTTTGGGTCAAACTGTTTCATTCAGGCCAATCTAGTTGGTAACCCGCAAGCTCTTTGTATCAGTGATTTTGTTACAGACAGACCTTTGAAAAACTGCACCTGAGAGAAGAAAAAGAAAACTTATAAATCATCACTTCAATTTCCTTAGGTAACCACGGAAACACATTTATTATTGTGTTAAACTTCTAATAATGTTTTATTCATTAGCCAGTCAAGACATCTCTATATTTAACTTGCATCAATTTAGATTCTTGCTCATTAAAAACAAATACCAACAAGATATAGAAAATAGAAAACCACTCACTTCAGTTCGAATCGTTAGAACTATTGCACATACAATGAACACAAACTGATTCACATTCCGTGCTAAGACAGAACACAATTCCTTTACTACATTTAGTGTTATATACACAATTAGTCGGACTGGGGAAAGTCTGGCATGTATCTGGTTGGCTTCGTAAAACGGCCGCTAATACTTAGCGAAATAGGTTGAACGAGTCTTGAGACTTTACGCCTCAGAAATGTGGTTAATATCTCAGAAAGTAAAGGGGTGCAAATGTTGTTTTTCTGCCGAATTTTTAAACTCCAAGCACTCAGTTGACAAAATTATCGATGTTTTAGGCATCATATCTATCAACTATGAAGTGATCGAGAAGTAATTACCATCCAGTAGGGAAATCTGTTCGATAACCTCAGAATGTAAAGGTCAGAACTCTTCGTTATCCTTGAATCAACAAACCATCATAGCTCTGCCAAAACAAAGTAGAAATCACACCGTATAGTATGGTGAACTTTTACTCTCTCAGCATTGATGATAAAGTGTAATCGAATTAACCCCCAATTTAAGTGTTGTAAATCCAAAAACCGTTGTCTCAGCGGGAGACCTTTTGAACGGAACCAATATAATTGATCCTGTAACTCGCTTTTATCTTCAGGTTTCTACCAACTCGTATTCTGTTGACTCACAATTATGTTTGTAGTTTTTTTCGACTTACCTTGGTATTTTGTAGGATGCATGTGTATTCGTATCTTCGCCAGAACTAAGAAACAGTTAATAGACAGAAATAGAGAAACTTGACTGAGCCAATAAAACATTAAACTTGTTATTTTCCTTACAGAATTAAATTCTCTACATGTTTATGTAAAATAAGTACATGTAATCGTTCTTGAATATCTGCATAGAGACGAATATCAACATGGAATAAAACACACGTAGTTCAAACACTTGTTAAAGCTTCCCTTTACGCACCAACTTTTGAAAAATACTTCTCACTGACTAAAAAATGTATTTCATTGAAACGTCAGTAAAACAGAGAATACTTAAAATGCTTCAATCGATTATAATAAAAGTGTGATTTTAAATATTCACATTAATTGACTTCTGATATTCTGTTCAATCATTTTAATTACAACGGAGTTGTTATGACACCTAGTGTTCCAAAATTCATTTTACTCTCAATGGTTTGTGCTGCCACTGTATACGTTTGAATTATTTAATGTTTCCTGATATCTAACATTTTTGGTTGAGGAACCAAGTTTTATTTTCACCAGTTGATCAGAGTATAACTTTATTTATAAATGGGTGTGCGATGTAACATACTCGAATTGCAAACTCAGCTCGAGAAACATAACCTACACTGTGTTGACAAGAACGGATCAAAGAAAAGACATTATTTAATTTCTTTCTTTATTTTTGCAGTTTTTCCTTTTCACAAACTTACTGTAACTGTCTCAGTAATTGTTAAAGAAACAAACTCGTTGAATCATTGTGAAGATCGGGAGAGATTGCCACAGATCGACTGGTAAAATAAATATTGTTTTTTTTAATATAACCTACGAATCGTATTCAGGAAAGGTGTGGTATTTTAGAGAATAATAATTTGTAAACATAGAGTATTTTATTACACACATACACTTTGTTACTCATAAAGCTGGTAAGATCATTTGTTTATAAGTCTGTTTGTAGGAAACATCTTTATGTTTCTTATTAGTGTTAAATATATACATAATATTCTGAACCATACTTATGTTTCTTATCACTGTTATATATATATATATATATTATTCTGAACCCTAAATAGCAGAGTTCCTGCGTGTGAACTTCTTTATAACTGCCGAATTAAGGAAGTTAAAACTAATGTTTAATTTCTTTGTGGAATTTGTTTTGCTAAATGTTTTGAAGTATTTTAACATATGTTTGGAGCAATATTTTTAATAAATAACCTCAACAAATATTTTTATGTCCCTTTCTATAAGATTACATTTTTACATGCTGGAAATGTTCTGTAGTTATATTGATTGTATTAGATACACAATTCCTATTTTTGACTTTTTCCTAACCCACCGTCAATCCTTCGTTAAAAAAACGTGAGTTGTATTAAGAATTAACATAATGTGATCTTTTATTTATAAATGACAGAATTGAATACACTGTTCCTGTTTACAGAATAAAAATACATAAATTTACAGTAATTTAACTTCATAGAAACTATACCTTTTTTTTCCCTTGAGTAAATACAATGAATAACACATGACTGAGTCTTTCACATATATTTCCGATTAGCCTAGAAATTGGCCTTACTAAAAATCAAAAATCCACATATAAACGTAGTTATTTTATATATATCAATAAAATCCAATTCAAAATGTAGTATTATATGGTAAATCGTACACCAGTGATATTTACAAATAAGCTAAAAAAATGTAAAAAACAACACGTGAGTTTCATACGGTGGTTGAGCGATTTCAAACCAGTTCACCATTTTAGTCAAGTCCCTAAAATGGGGCATTGCAGTCAATCGAGCTAAAATTCCTTCCTTGTTTAACCTATAGGTCCATTGGGGCTAAGCATTTAACATACCTGAATGTATTCCAGAGGTTCGCGATTCACATTCCATTGTCACGGCAATACTTTAAATTTCTTTACTGACCTGAGTACGTTGAGCATTAAGCAGCATTAGCTGAGCAAAGTAGAGGGAAACCACTTCAACATGACTTCACGAGTTGATGTATCTCAAGAACGGTTTGAATATGAACATTTGATCTCTATTATATTCATACTTGACGTATTTCTTTTCAAACAAAAATGTAAAACTGTTTAGACCTTCTTCTTTTTATTATGAAACACCCCAACAGGAAGTACGTGTTGGCACCGTCAGACACTTGTTGCAACAAAAAATTCAAATAGTCAGTTTTGAGATTGAAGAATATTAACCTAACATACATACATGTATATTCTATATAAAACACACGTATAGAAGGCTTGAGTCTTCATGATTCATCACATTACTGAATAAAACAACTGTCACTGATAAACATAATTTAATTTTAACCATGGAACTTATTTATATCTTTGTCATAAGACGACCTAAGGTTCAGCGTCTTTAATTCACAACTCTGAAAACTTAATCTCAGTGACATAAATAATTCGTTTTACTAACACAAAACTTACGCTTTGCAGTCATGCTAACACTACTTTTTATATCATGGGAAAACAATGCTTCATTTTACAAGTTCTATTTGTGAGGCGTTCAGTCCAACTCTCAGTTAGCAAAACAAAAATATTTTATGAATAACTACCACCTTGGCATTGTTATGATTTGTTTTCAATACTAAACTATGTAAACCTTCAACCGATCCTTGGGAGGAGAGTTCTGAACTTCGTGAAGAATGCGCACACGTGGTCCCAATGGTATTCCAATTTTCTGAAGTTTATATTCAGTTATATAAGGCATTTCCATTGCGCCTATCTTTTCCGCTTCAAAGTTTGAGGCATAGTTCTAGAATATCAAACAAAGTCTTAGCTGTACATTAGTATGTAAGAAAAACTACGTAAAGTTTCACGGACCTTATATCAAAAACAACTCAAACAATACACAAAACATTTCACAAAAAAAAACTTTTTTTCTCTCTTTTTAATCCTTCATAATCAACGTTTACTTCGATATTTCGTTTTTCTTTGTGCACATATGACTAAAACTAAGACATTTCATACAAATATTTAGAAAACAAGAAAGTCTGTGCTATTTTTAATTGAAATTGGCTAAACATTCACTGTACTAAGATACTGATAAAATTTTATAGTTTTTAATGAAATAAAGAGTTATGTACACATAAATAAATAAATCGATAAATTTCCAAATACATTTCTGTTCTTATTACCAATTTCGTACCTGCAGGTCGTACCACCATGTATATATTTTCGACTATTATATAACTTGCATACCTCGAATCCCAATTTCTTTAGAAATTCTCTCTTCAACGGTGGCTCGTCTTCAAAAAACCTGTAGTAGTGAAGATAAATTTAAGAACGCCTGGTAGATACGATTAATAGATCAACAAATATTTTTGTGGAATATATTAATTCATCAAATTGTTAAGATGTATGAGTTAACAATGTTTTATTCGTTAAATTCATCCGTTAAATCTGACTTATGGGTCAATTATTATTGCCTTGTGGAATATACCAATTGGACACCCTTTTATACGGTCACTAACATCTTTGAGAAATACATCCACTCAACAACTTTTATGAGTTAATAATTTTTGTTGTATGGAATATATCCGTTTGATACTTTTCGGTGTTAATAGAATTTCGTTTTCTTTGTAAAATGCATCTGCTGTACAATCTATGGGGTCAGTGATGTTTTCTTTGTTGAATAAATCTGTTCAGCTTCTAGAAATTAGATTATTTTTAAAAATGTATTTTTAATCTTGAAAATTAATTCATATCAATCTCATATTTCCTTTCTTGAAAAAAATTACTTTCTCATCGTTTATACGTGTACTTTCTATCAGCAAAACCACACTGGGTTTTCTGCTGAGTCCACCGAGAGGAATTAAACCCCTGATTTTAATGTTGTAAATCTGAAGACCTACCGCTGTACCAGCGGAAGTCTCGTGGGGTTTATCCCAAAACGTATTTAGTGCATAAAACTGAATACAATACATAAAAGTATCATAATATAATCCTACCAAATCTATAGTTTACAAAACTAATGACATTCGTCACAGGAAAATGTTTGAAAATATCATTATTGTTCTTGATATGTAGTTTGTTAGCAACTACGCGGATAGACCCGGGAAAAGAATATTTTTAAACTACTTCTGTCTCAATTCTACGTAAACACAATACAATAATATATAATTGAGGTCAGTGTTACTCCAAAAAACTTTTGGGTTATAGCTTGACTCAAAAACGAAATAAAATAGGGTGCCTGTGTTGTATCATAAATTATCTATCAACTTTTTACTACATCTCATCTATTATTTGACATTTATAATGTTCATTAATTTCTTCCACTTTATTGTCTATTCTTTGTTTTCTATATTTGATATATTCATTTCTCAAACCTCCTTGGAACAATGATAAGTCTTCGATAAGACTGAAAGTGATAAAGTCAGGGATTCAGTTCCTCACGATAGGTATAGAAGTTAGTTTTTATAACAAATAAAACCTTCCGTTTTTAATACTTATCATGTTTAATTCAATATATAGTGCTTGTCATGGATCTTTTCGTATCCTGTTTCGTTTAGTACCTGATAATTGTGTTGGTTTTAGCATGAGATATTTATCAAATTCTCACTGGTATTTACTGTTTAATATATTACCTTTACCTTCTACTTCTTATTACGTCTCCTTTTAATATAAGTAATATATTCTTCATTATTGTTATTTCATTGTTTACTGCGAATGCTTATTATTGTAATGTAATTCCAAGAAAATATGATACGTTAATTATAATTTACTTTGCTTAGCCTTATGGGTGATAATTTGAAGTTCAATACTTTTAACACTTGATGCATACATTAAGGCAAACGTTTTTCTTTAAATAAAACCAAATAAAACTATAACATGGCATATTACGTGTTTGTATAATTAAAGGTCTTTTTAGCTAAATAATAAAACTGAAACCATAACATGTTGTATTGCGTGTTTGTCTAATTTAAGGTCCTTACACCTATATAATAAGATTCAAACAGTTACATGGTGTATTACGTATTTGTCTAATTAAAGGTCCTTCCAGCTAAATAACAAAACTGAAACCATAACATAACACGTGCATATCTTCCCAGAAACCAGTAACTATAACAAGAAAACAATAACAAAAGACGCTACGCAGAATCTCGACTCATTTGAACGTTTATGTAGCTATTACTGTACGAAACTTCTGAATACAGTTTTTAGGTTTTCATAAAACTACATGTACTTAAAGAACAGATTTTCTACAATTACAACACCTAATATTCTCAGTTTTCTCAGATTCACATTATTCACGATGCTTTATCATCTTACACGCGCATGCTAAGTCATTACTTATCTACATGTCGAAAACATATTTTCTATCCAACATTCGTGGAGATATGGTGGAAGAAGATTAAATGCATTTTCAATTTAGAAGTTTAAAATTTTCAATAAATATCTCCAGTATATCTTTTAATGTCCCATATTTAGTGATGTATGGTTCAAGGAAGACAGCGTAATATTTCCTCATATACACTTCTAGATGCGACAGTAAAATCCAGTTTGTTGTTTCCTTCAAAACAAGACCAACATAAATTTCTACGAAATTTTTAGTAACATTCAGGAAATCGCAGACATGATGCTGGTCAGGGCAAAAACTCCACAAAGGATTTGCTCTCAGCCATGGTCTTGTTTGACTTTCCTCACAGTCTCGAGCTTTCTCTGAAATTTAAAGCTGGTGAAGAGAAACGAGATTATGAAGATCACCTGATTGTTTGTAATAGTTTGTATCAACATTCAATGAATTTCCCTGCAGAGCATGTTAAATTGTCTCGTTATAATTTCCATACGGCAACTGTAAAATATTTGCATCCTAAGCACTACGACACAACTCAACCTAATTACAAATCTGACTAAAAGAGCGTATAATGTTCGTGGGGAAAGGTGGAACCATGTGGACACTTTGAGCTCAGCTGAGTGTACTATATTCATATGGTGTGTTGATACGTGTGTGTGTATATATATCTGCATAATGATGTTTAAAAATAAACAAGAATTTAAATAATATAAAAACAAGAACATTACACACTTTGACACCCACAGCGGGACAGTTAGAGGTGATGTGTTGCTTAACCACAAGTTTATCGCCGTTCTACGTCATTCACAATAACAAACTGTAATTTAGTATTGTAAAGTATGTTGATAACTAACATATTTCATGAACTCATTTAAGTTTTACATCAGTTACTTAACTAGCTTATTTTATTTCAGTTAATAAGTCTTCTGACATATTTGACAAAATACAACCTTGTATAAATGTAATTGCATATTTTCCTGTCGTTGTTGTTGTTTTTAATTAAGCACAAAGATACACAATGGACTATCTATGCTCAGCCCAACACGGGTATCGAAACCCACTTTTTAGCGTTGTAAGTTTTCAGACATACCGCTGAGCCACATTTACTATCGTATACTGTGCTGATTTGTTTGTCCGCAATGACATCTATTCCATACAAGATTTGTTTTTTCGTCGCTTGGGGCCAAAAAATTATGTTACAGCTCGATATTTATATCTTTCACGGTTTCGAAACAAATAGCGCGTTAAATTATGTGAAATTTACAACCAACTCTTTATTTCAGTTTTACCCTGCAATATTTTGTTTTTTTGATCTCTTTCGATGATCGTTTCGTCGTCTGTCTCTGGAGCTGTAGATGCCCCTGCTAACCGAACTTCTGACAGTGAGGGAGGAAAGACTGCCATGAACTCGACGTTTCAAAGTCCTGGAGTAATTGCTACACCTTCCACAAAAAGGTGCCGACAGTTAGCGCTCCTGACGACCGGAGTTAACACCTAATAGGTGTAGAATCTGGAGTGATTAAAAATAAATTCTGCTATAAAACCGAGCGTATAAAAATATTCGTTTATCACACTGCTTAACGAAAATAAAACGCGTGGTTGTATGAAAGCATAAACTCCTCTTGTATTCGTATTCTCTACACTTGATACAGCATTCGGAAGGAAACATAATTCATTATAATATCATCCATAATGAATATTCAATGTACATTACAGGCTATTAAAATAACTGTTCATTACTTAATAGACTAGGAAGCATAAATTTCCTAGGTTTTATGCGAGGTTTATGCTTGTAATTTAGGTAACGAATATATTTACGTCTGTATTTCTGTATATTCAACTAAAACGAGGAAACCTACATGTGTATTTGAGATCGATTCCATAACGTGTTACAACATTTTTTTTTATAATAACTCTCTTATTTTTCATAGGATAAAGTATTATCTTAAATTACTTCTCTTTTAATATTATTTATTTCATAATCTTTTTCCTCTTATTTTTCACATTTTCCTTTCATGTATTTTTTTTGTAATTATTGCATATTTTTGTATCAAATTTATTTCTTCTTTTATAAATATAAGGATATGATGTGTATATATATATACACAACTACTGCACTGAAATACGTCCATTTAAAACATTTCGTTTAAAAGGGTTCGTTTAAATAACGCTATCAGTAGTTACAATGTGGATCTTTACAAATATAAAGTAAAAAAGCAAAAATTACTACCTCATCGAAATATATATGTCTGTACTACTTACCTCTAAATACATTGTTTCCAATCCTTCTCACTGTTTACTGACCATTGCAACTTCTGATGATTCGAAATTACAACTTGTAATGGCGCTTCGTTCGCTGTTGTAGTCATTGGTTCTTTCCACAAATTGTCTATATCCACTCCAGTAGTTGTTGAAGTTATTTCTGTGTCTGCAGTTTCGAAGTACAACGTTAGGTTGTTAAGTTTTGCTGAAAAAAGTATTTTACGTTTCATTTTATCATAAATATGTCACTTCAAACTATTCGGACAGTCACAAAATTACCTATCCACAAGAAAAACACATCTAATCGAATAAAATGTTGTTCAAGCTTTGTAGCATAATAAAGTATTTAACAAAAAATATCATAATTTATTCGTAGCGTATCCTTGTAGTTCTTGGCCACAGTTTGCATTAAATAAATATATATATTCGTACACACGTCCATAATCCTGCAATCAATCGAGAATTTTTTCTCTATACAACACCAAGACTGGCTGCGGTGACTAACGACTAGCGGAGATTGTTCTCATGCAGCTTGGAAACTTAAACCAAAAAAACTCTTCACGAATTACAAACATAAAATAACAAATACAACCGCAGCTCACAAAACACTTGCATGACACTGAAGTGAAACTAACAAATTTTTATCGGCCTTAGGCGTCTAAAACAAATAAGAAAATGAATTGAAATCTATCAGCAATTGGAAGCTTACAGTTCGTTTTCTTTCCTCTGAGTCGTATCAAAGTGCTGGTCGGCCTAGTTGACGTCATTCCTGAGTTAGAATATTGAGCATTTTTTCTCTTGTTTTGATTTTCAACAGGATGAACAAACGGAGTCACCAACCTTGACCGCTGATTGCTCTGTTTACTTCGGCCAACATGGGTGGCACTTGCTGGTCTTTTTGTCATCATTTTTCTCGTGAAAAGCATTTTCCCGGAAACGCCTGATCACTTATTCACGAGAACTTTGGTGTTGGCCGACATTGTTGTGTTACCCACATCTGTTGGCTCTCTACGTCCACACACTAAACTACCATTCAGGAATGGGACACTGTAATACACAAAATATAAACTTTGTGCTCGAATACATGAGAAAGTAAGAAAGAGGTTTTTATAAAACTAAAGTATCTAACTATGAGTGAGTTTTCATTTTCCTCCTTAGAATTTATCTTAGATTTATTTTATTGAACAGCTAAAATCTGTTTACAAACATTACCATTGCTGTACCACAGCTGAGAAACAGTGAAGTTTGAATGAACTGGTACAAAGTACTCGCGCTTCAAAAGCCTCCACCTAATTCAAAAGGATTCCAGTTTACCGATCAAACTCCTTCACTATCTTTAATTGCTCTTATAGCTACCTTAAAGCAGTCACTTTTTCAAAAAATTCCCGTTGGGGCACTCACCCATGGTATCAAATGGCATGTGTTATCTCAGTCTCTTCAGCTTATTAGTTGGGATATGTACAAGGCTTCAATTATGATGCTTCGATATATAACATTTGGATTCAACTCCTATACCACAATCATGCTTGGATGGCGTTCCAGGTGTTTTTTCAATCACCTTGAGGCAGGGATTACATCATATGGATAAGGATATTTTCAAACAAATCAGCGTCTACATGGTAAATTTGGTCATGCTACCTCTAAAACGATAAGAAAATTCGCGAACAAACATACAAATTCATATACAATGTGAATTAATATAACATAAGCAGGTGTAGAGTTGAAGCATTTAGTAGAGTCTATGAAAAAAACGTGTTTTAAATTCATTTGACAATATTTAAAATTATTTGACGCAATTCACTGTTAATTAATAACCTAGCAAAAATTCTGATCCATTTCTAATGAAATATACATATATATATGTATGTGAAATTTATTAATCAGTGCTGTATTATAAACATATATCTTAATATTATGAAGACACTCGTGATGAACTTGTCAAGAGCCATTTGCTTCTTATATGAAAGAGCTATAACTGGATAAACTAAATATAGAAAATGTGAAATATTGAAACTTCGAGTCAGATTTTTAAGAAACATCTTACAGACAAACAACCTGTTATTCAGAGATGAAAACAACCTATTTAAATTTTGCTGTGCGATGACCAAAAGAGATCACGATATTTATATTTTGAAATATTGAAATTTTGTTAGTAGCTTAAGAAAATGAGGTCACAAAGGATAAAATCATTACGACTCAAAAAATAACAAATAATTCTAAATAAACACATTAATTGATTAGAGCAAATGTATGTCACTTTTATGAATAATAGTTTAAAAAAACAGTATTGAAAGTTGAACAAATTACAGTAAAAAACAGATATGAAGTCGGAAAAAAATTAGAGTCAAAGAAATAGCATTAAAAGTCAATTTTGATCGATCAAGGCAAAATGGAAACTTTGAACTCAATTCATAAAAGATACTACCGTTTAATAGAAATGAAATCGATAAATATTTCCAACATTTTGAGAAAGTTGCACAAACCATAAAATGGCCCACCAAAAAAGGTGTAATTATTATTAAAAGGTGCTCTGGCTGTATAAGATTGTACAGATTATGATATGATTAAACCATATGAGTTAGTTCCAGGTGCTGATCATCCGGCCCGGTATAGCCAAGAACGTAAGGCGCGCGACTCGTAATCAGTCGGTCGCGGGTTCGCGTATCTGTCGCACCAAACATGCTCGCCCTCCCAACCGTAAGGGCGTTATAATGTGACTGTCAATCCCGCTTTTCTTTATAAAAATTGTAGCCCAAGAGTTGGCGGAGGGTGGTGGCTATTAGCTGCGTTTCCTCTAGTCTTACACTTCTAAATTAAGGACGGCTTGCATAGATAGCCCTCGAGTAGGTTTGTGCGAAATTCCAAAACAAACAAACGAGCTTATTATCAAATGTTTCGAGGCTATCGAAACAAACAGAGTCAAATCCATGGTGAATTTGCTCGCGAAAAAGATGTTTATTTCGATCGATGTTCAATGAATATTGAATACAACTTCGACAAACTAAGACAATAATATCTAATTGACTGACTCAAACGCTGTATAAGTGACAACCTCAAAATTTATTTACAGAAAAATTTTTTTGGGTCCGGCATGGGTTTTGCGAATGATTGTCTAACTGACAATTCTATGACAAGTGGCGATAATGAATGTGAAAACCTGGATCAGATGGTGAAATTCAGTCTGCTTGAAGCAAATTGATTGATTTTCGGAAATAATTAACAAATTTCCTTCCTATTTAAGTGTGCATTCCCAAAAGATAAAGTGAAAAAAGTTCGAGGTGATTAATTTTGTAAAAAATCGTGTGCTTATAAGTAAATGGAAACAATAATATGTACAAGCTTCAGAGAACAGAGCTGTAGTTTATCAAATTGTTGTTCCAAAAGCAAATCATTCTCAGATATTGAAATTTACTCATTAATTCCCGATGGGAGCTCATTCAGAAGTCAACATAACATGTGACAAAATTATAAGAAATCTCTTTTGGCCAAAAATTATGGAAGATATTTCTCATTTTTTTAAACTTGTAAAATATGCCAGTTGGTTAAAAAAACAAATGAGAAAATTTCTGTTATTGCTTTATGCTTATCACAACGTTCGAAGAACATCTCAGTAATATAATAATTAATTGTGTCAAATCAAATAGAAAACTTTTGTGTTTGAGCAAGTACTATATAATATTGTAATATTATAATGTTATTTGGATCGTGTTATTGCCGTTATTTTTGAAACTATATAATACTTTTGACAATGTATTGTATTTACAAATTGTGATCAGTGTGATCATACATACCTATGTATGTTTTTATATAATACTTATTATATAAAACACAATTGTGATCGATCATTCTTGAAAATTCCAGACTCCTACGTTATTGGTGTGTAAAAACCGACGCGCTCAAAGACAAAGAATATTATTGGACAACTACAGTTATTGAACTATGGGAATATTAGGCTGTAATGGTGAGTAACGTCGATTAATATGAAAACTACAAAATACTCTAAGGAACATTTGTTGATTTCGAATATTATCAACCGTTCAACTTCAGTGAATAACATTGGACGTTAGAGTTTTTACGAAGACATAATATTTTCTTTATAGGAAAGAAGCAAGCTTATAAGAGGTATGAGGCCTATCAAGCCTAGCTATTTAGGCGAGATGCAACTGTGTTAATTCAAAATTAGTTTGCTCGTCATGGACCTGCAACTTTAGTTAAATAGTCAGTAGAGTTTGTAACTTTGTAAAACGTTTGTATAAAAATTAAGATTTGTTATAACTATCAGTAACAATCGTTTTCATGTTTGTATATTAAAACATATTTATGTTAAAAACAAAATTCTGTATATCAATATTGTTGGTAAATAAGGTAATTTTAATACTCACGTACATTTAATTAACAACTAAGCTCAAAATAAAATTCCGGTTATTGAAATAGTAATACGTAATATACGTAACATAATATATCAGATACTCGTCCAAAATAAATTCCAATGCGTAACACGACATTTCCGTGAATTTCAGGTCTGCTCTACATCGACGTGGCATGATTTTAATGAGTTTGTGCAGACATTCATGAGTGATTGACAGCTGTCCTTCATTGAGTGTTTTAAAAAGTCTATCTTCCGTGTTTGGCTTGCGATCTTTTGTTAATCGGTTTAAATCAGCACATAAATTCTCACTTGGATTGATATCAGGTGATTGATCTAGCCATTCCATTACATGTACACTGGGACATCTAAAAATCGCAAAATGGCCTTATGCAACAATACAATATCAGCAAACACTGAATTTATGTTTTTAAAAAGAAAGCTCAAAACTTCCTGATTCAGAAAGCTTGCACAAGAAGCTTAAGAAGTCTTTGATATTAGTATCGCCATCTTTTATCCATAATTATCATTATACTTTCCTTTTATATTACTGTCGTGTGAAAGTATTCAAGTGTAAATGTACCTAAAAAATCTTAAATTTTTCTTTAAAAAGCATTCTACAGCCATGATACATATTTTAACAATATTTGCTTTCAACACGTTTTATGCACTACCTTTTTTAATACTAAGTTACGTGACCAAATTTATAACTAAACATTTTTATCAATCGTTTGAATTTCGCCTAAAACTATTTGTTTGGTTTGATTTTCGGGCAAAACTACTCGAGAGTTATCTGCGCTTGCCGTTCCTGATATGCCTGCGTAAGACTAGAGCAAAAACAGCTAGTCGTCATCATCCAAAGCCAAGTGTTGGGATACTTTCACAAGAACGAATAGTAGGATTGACCGTCACGTATATCGCTCCCACAGCTATACAAGCTACACAATGGGTATCTACAGCATTCTTCCCTAATTTAGCTATGAAATACTGAAGAGAAAGAAGCTAAATGTCACCACAATCTATTGCCAACTATTGTGTTACTGCTTTACTAAATAGTGGGATTCACCATGTCATTATAACTTCACCTTTCTTCGGTTGAAACAGCGAGCATGCTTAGTAGGACGAAGATTCGAATCAGCGACTCTCAGTGAGGGAGTCGAGCGCCCTCACCAACTGGCTAGGCAGAGCCGCATTTTAGATTGGTCTTGTGTGTGTGGAAGTACATTTATTGGTTTTTGCAATGTTGCTTCGTGAATACTATTAAACACAATATGGTTAATGACAATATTTCATTTAAATGTTACTGTGAATAATAAATTGGCTAGAATGTCATATTTTTATGTCTTTATTGTAAAATGCTTCATAAAGAGAGAAGAAACTTGCTACGTTTATAAGTGATTTACTCTGATTTTACCATTCCAAAATCAAACCTGTATTATTCATATCAATTATCTGGTGATAACTATCGGATACCAAAGGAAACATGATTAGTAGCGAATAATAGAAGAGATTGTTGGAAACCGGATACGACGAATACGACATGAAAAAGAATGAAAATTATCGAATAAAAGAGAGATGTCATTGAATTCAGATACCAGAGGAAAGTGTATTAATATTGTGTAATAATGGTGACGTAATAAACTGAATATAAAACAAACGTGAATGGCAGAAATACAACAGAAATAGTAGGTCATAAAATTGACTTGATAGACATCAGAAATGAAAATTGAGTATAAATATTCCATACTAAAAAAACTATGATTAAACAAAATCAATTTGTTATTCAACAAAGACACTCCAACTTCCTTTGTTACCGAACCAAAGTATATTTAGAAAGCGCCTTTGTGTAACAGTTAAGAATAATTTTGAAACAATATATTTTAATATAAAAGGTTTCAGAAGTAGTCTAAGATTCTTGAATTATTGGTTCTTCTCATACGGCCACCCGCTAAAACAGCGTTAAATCTACGGTTTAACAACGCTAAAATCATCGGTTTGATTCCCCTTCGAAGGCTCATTAGATAGCCTGATGTGGTTTTTCTTTCAGAAAACACTATTTTCATACGAATTCATTGAAACATAACATTTCAGATGTAATAATAATTACCAGGAACATTTTCATCAAATATCTTTGTCACTAGTTTTGTATTGAATTTTGAAACTGAAGATTTAAGTTCGTTGTTATTTTATGTTTAACACTATGATATATATTACAAATAAATTACTTGATGGTTACTCACAAAAAACGAAAGTGATGCGCCTCCTCAAAATTAGTAACAGATATGCACGCAGTTTTCGAAAGACTGGTGTGTTTTTTGGGACTGTTGTGAGATATGCTCTGGAACACATTTAATAACTTAAAAACGAAACACGTTAACCTATAAATCGTATATAATTTATATATAAGTATGTTTATTCGTTTTGTTATACATATAATTACGTATATATATATTACCTTTCTTTCTTTTGGACGGATCGTTAATAATGACATGACTTCGAGAGAAACTGGGATATCAAGCTGATACGAAGTTAAACTTCTTATCTACCTTGTTCTGCTACCTACAGATTTCAAAACTAATAATAAAGACGACGTTCCATTAAAAACGTTAATTATTCACTTAAATGCGTACACATGAATGTATTTCTCAAGGATAACGTGCAAGTTTATATGAATGTCTGAACACAATGAATCCAGGTTTTTGTAATACCAAGCTTTCAAATAAAGATGATACTTTGTTCACAAATAATTTAAAACACATTTCATATGATGTAAGCTAAACAACTCACAGATATAACTTGTTAAATACGTAATGTTTTTCTGTAACAAAGAAATCTTACGAGTCATGTCAAATGATTATATCGTATAGGATGTACATTTTCAAAATAGATAACTATCATCGTCTGAACAGTATGAGCAGAGTGGTAAACTGTAGTACTCATAGCTCACGTCATCTGGTATATTAAAGTATAGTTTTAACGATGAGCTTCACTTGGAGCTATTATTAATGGATCAACTTCTCAAATTAGTAAACTTTCTCTACAATCGAGTTAATACTAGCAAGCACTTCTATATGTTACTTTTTGACTCTGAACAAGCTTTTAACTTTATATTTCACCGTGGTTTAACCTACACTATACAACTAAACAGTACTTCTTACCTACATTCCACTTGTCAACATAAATCTGTTTGGTCAGTTTGTAGTTACTAATCTTGAGAAGACCTACTCACTCGATTTTTATTCTAATGTTTCTCAAGGTTCAGTTTTACCACCTTTTCTACACTCCTGTTGGGACATCAGGATTTACAACGCTTTGCGATATGAAAAAGCAAAAAGGAGTATCTTTTTTACATATTCTATATATTTCTGATATGTCTAAACTTTTTCTGTTTTTAAGGCTATATCCTTTCTTCGACTAGTTGCTACAAGAAGACAGAAATGATGACTCGTGATGACGAGAACAATTTTTTTATAGTCGTATATTTCTCATATACATGAGAAATATATATATATATATTTTTCTTTTTATTCATCCTTTATTGTTATAATTGTTTTTTCTCTTTGACTTGTATTTCGAACAATAGAAAATAGTTTGTTTGTTTTGTTTTCGAATTTCACGCAAAGATACTCGAGGGCTATCTGGGCTAGCCGTTACTAATTTAGCAGTGTAAGTCTAGAGGGAAGGTAGCTAGTCATCACCCTTTACCTCCAACTCTTGGGCTACTCTTTTACCAACAAATAGTGTGATTTACCGTAGTATTTTAACGCCCCCACGGCTGGGAAGGCGAGAATGTTTGGTGTGACCGAGATTCGAACCCGTGAATCTCGGATTACGATTCTTAACACACTTGGCTATGCCGGGCCCATGAACATTGATAGAGCTCTGAGTCCTCAAAAAAAATGTATTCTGGTAGGTTCTGTATAGGAGTGTCTTCATGAGCAGGACCAATACTAATGAAAATGAATACGCAGGTTTTGACCATCGTTTAACTAGAGATTTGAAGACAAAGTCAACCAGAGTAAACGTGATTAATATCAACCAAATGTAAGAAGTCGGACAGAAAAATCCTGAATAAAACAGACTTGTTTTATTTACACTAACACTCATTTGGAGAATAAATACGAAAGACAGTAAGTGAACAAAAATCTGGGAGAAGATGAAACCGACAACATGTCAATCTTGATTCTTTCTAAATTGAAACGAATTTTTTTTTAAAATCAATATTGTTTTCATAATTCACTTATATTTACATCTAACATTTACATTTAATATCTGAAGAAAGATGATTGTTTGTTTGTTTCTTGAATTTCGCGCAAAGCTACTCGAGGGATATCTGAGCTAGCCGTACCTAATTTATCAGTGAAAGACTAGAGGGAAAGTAGCTAGTCATCACCACCTACCGCCAACTCTTTGGCTACTCATTTATTAACAAATAGTGAGATTAACCGTAACATGATAACGCTCCCACGGCTGAAAGGGCGATCATGTTTGGTGACTCGAACCCGCGACCCTCAGATTACGAGTCGAACACCTTAACCCATCTGACCATGGCGGGCCTTGGAAGGATGAAAGAAGATGGATAGGAATAGAGTTAGGCTTATCCTATTCTGCATGATATAATATAAATATGGAGTAACAATGGAGTAGCAATAGCCTGGAAGTATCTTTGTTTCATGTAACAGTTGTGTACATATATAATCTGAAGGTGGTGTTGGGTTCAATATAACTATTTTTAGAAACAGCATCTTACATCCTTCATCGATTCGCATCATGGAATGTAACAATTGCATTTAATTCTTTAATATGTCCTAATCAGATTAAGCAGCATCTGAACTAGATAAGTAGTAAAATTTAAAAAATATTGTGGCTATACTGAAGGTCTACTATATTGTAATGGGATATGCAATATCTGAAAAGCATGATTCTTTTTCAGTGCACATTAAAATAGTCTTGAGAAACCTAATGAGACCTGTAATGTTGCACCTAAATGCATATACTAAGTACAGAATAGTAATAAACAAACATAAAATGAAAGCTTAGTTGTTTCAAAGTAGCACAGAATAATGTCACCTCAAACCGATTCCTAACGAAACGAATTGTACAAACAGCTCTGAAAATCAGAGATCTCTCAAATTCTCTTTGTAATGAAGTTTTCAATGAAAAAGAAACTGAACATCAGAGTAAAAATTGTGTACATACAAACACAACACAAACTCACACATTTATGAATTATTTATTTGTTTCAAGCTTAACACAAAGCTACAACAATAGGCTATCTCTGCTTAGCCCACCACGAGTATCGAAATCCGATTTCAAGCGTTGTAAATCTGCAGACACAACGCTGTGCTATTTGAATGGGAACATTGTGGTTATAAAATACATTACAAATATTAAACCATACAATTTCTTTTCCATAATTACACATAGAATCAACTAAAAGATACAAATATCAATGCTCTTTCACTGAATTCACACATAAATAACACCAATACCCCTGTTTTTGAATAAAATTATTGAAAATAGTTAATACTTTGAATACGTCGAATGATACATAATGTATTAATCAAGCATAATAAATAAGAAACTATGTTCTGTAAGTGAAAATACGTAATATAAAAATACAGTTATATCTTATGTACTTACAAATAATTATCACACGTTCTTAGATTCATTGAATATAAAAAGTAGAGTAACAGTCATAACTCTACTTAGAATTTCTTGTTACTCTCCTACAAAAGGGAGGCCCGGCATTGGCCAGGTGGGTTAAGGAATTCGACTTGTAATCTGAAAGTGGCGGGTTCGAATCCTGGTTGCACTTAACATGCTCCCCCTTTCAGCCATGGGTACGTTATAATGTGACGGTCAATCCCACTATTCGTTGGTTAAAGAGTAGCCCAAGAGTTGGCGGTGGGTGGTGATGATTAGCTGCCTTCTCTCTGGTCTTGCATTGCTAAATTAACGATGGCTAGCCCAGATAGCTCTCGAGTAGATTTGTGCGAAATTTAAAAAAAATATTATTTTGTTGAATAAATTCAGCAAAAACAAAAAATATTCACGCGTGAATAAGCTAGCTAGCTTCGCGTTGAGTGAATTGTGCTCGTGTTTCACCACATAATTAATTCGCTCATCGTAAACCGTCGATAAAATATTCAGTTCCAAACCAGATAGAAAAGTCGGTAAGTTTATGAAGTTCTAAGTTTATGAAGTATTGCATATAAATCATTATATTTTAAACGTTATCTTATAGGTGGAGATCTTTTTGAAGTGTATTGAGTAAATTTACGTGGACATATTTTGTTGCTAACTTTTGTGTTTTGAGTTTCCACTTGTCACAAAACTCTGCAGTTTCCTTGACTCATTTAACATGGGTATAATGCATTGTGGGTCTCCTTCTTTTTGAACAGTTCGTCAATATTTCTTTGTTTTCAAAGAATTTTAATACACTGTATATCCCTGAATCTGAATATATCTTTATGTTATGAGAATACACAAACCTTGCGATGTAAAGTCTGTTACCTACTATTTCCTAAAGAGACCAATTATCCATACAACACCTATTATATTACATATTACGATTTGGATTTAGAAATTAAGTAACTGTTGATGTGTATCAGATTCGTGATACTTTCTTACAAGACTAATACACACAGATTTCTTTCTTAACACAAATATATTGTAATATACAATTTAAAAGAACAGTTATTAAAAATAATGATTTTTATACAAATTTTTTCAAACGAACAAACAATATTGTTTCATATATCTGGTCTGCAGCTAAATATTTTATCGACAGTTTGCGATGACCAAATTAATTCTGTATTGATACACAGGTACATTTCATTTGACGTAAAGCAAGCAGACTTCTTCACTCATGAGCTCCCTCTTCCAAATCTATTCAATATTTTAAATAAATACTAATTTTCAAAATCAACTCACTGAAGTTAAACGGTTTGTAAGGTTAAATATCTGTAGTTTTCTGATTAACAAGGGTTCATCACAACTATAGCCCCGAGGTATAAAGCACATCAACGGTAGAAAATCAACAAAGTTGAACTATCTCTTGGCTTGTTCATCATTAAAATATTAGGGTCAGGGTCTGAATATTTCATTGCGCAACAATATTAGAAAATACGCAAGTGCCGTTGCAAAACATATATTGTTGATTCCCACAATCAAAAATCATCCATAAATTTAGAAAATAGCCGAGACCCCTACAAGACACATTCACCAATTCAAGTTACATTACGGAAAAGTAATGAACAATCACATATGCATTTGTAAGATCTACAATCGTTTTATCAAAGTATATGTCAGTCAACGATACGGGTAACTTACATAAAAAATATCCACAGGGATTTTTCTGAGTTTGTTGAAAGAGTAAGGATATGGTTAATAGTATTTCCAAGCTAATTCATATGTACACATGTCTAAACATTTTAAAATGAAAATTCAGAAAGTTCAAGATTAGAACTTTCAAAGAAAGCGACTTCAGAAAGCTATAGTTTTTTATAATGCTAAAATTAATAAAAATAATTATATTATCAGTCTTTACACGATAATATTAAAATGCATTAATCCAATCTTATGAGACAAAAATTAAAAATTATAGTTTTATTTTCGGTCCTTATACGAATAAATCTCAAACTGCGTGAGTTTTATAACCATGCACATAGTGATACCCTTATATGAGATCCCCTCGGTATGGATTCCTGTACATGGTAAAGAGTCCTCCCACAGAGGATTCTGTATTTTCAGTTTACTTACACTGGGATCTAAGCATCAATCCATGCGTTTGCCGTTTGTGGCGACACGTTAAAGGGAAGAAATGATCTTGGTGGTTGTTATGTTCAACCCTAACAGAACAGTTTGGCCTTGAGTTCCCATTGACGAGTGACCTCAGGGTCAATTAGCTGGTCCGTTAGGACTAGGATCAAACAAGTATCAATGCTGGACGTTCTCAACAGGTGTTGTTGTGATCGTGTCTAAAGCTGTTGTTTGGTTATAGTGCTTATGAAATTTTGGTGCTGCTGCAATGTCTTTGTTTGGCATTGTAGTGCGTTTCCTGCTAGGGATCCGTGGTGGGTGGGATCAATGGACATTATTACAGATCCTTTATATAAAATTAATATGAAATAAAAAAACAGATCACAGGTAAACAACGACATCTTGAAAATTCTGAACAGCAATATTTAACTTCTTCAATACATTTCGAGAATTGCATTCTAATTTGGATGACGTGGAAACACTAACTGGTTCTTACGATTCTGTGCATCTTTATCCTACATTAAATATTTCTTAAACCTGTTAATACAGTCACCCTTTGGCAGTTTTCTTGTAGAGAAACGACAGGTTGTGTGATGGACAAGTGCATAGAAGGGTTACACCGTTTGTCAATCAGCATGATCTCACCTTATCTTTGCCACTCGATAAAGCCTTAGAGACTGTAGCCATTCGTGTTTTCTTGGGGTATACCATCAGTGTTTGTTCTCTCTACCCGTCTCCTGGAAAGACCTATGAGGAATCAAACCTTAATGCTCTCAGTAAACATTTACTATGTCTCTTTTTAATCTTGGGGGACTTTAATGGACATTATCCCTGCTGTGGTGGTACTGATATTGATGGGTGGGATCAGTCTCTAACGCGTGTTCTCTTGGATCACAACCGTTCTATCTTCAATTCTGATTCTTATACATATTTTCATGCACCTAGTCAGTCTTTTACTGCCATTAATCTCTATATCTGCTCCCAATAACTTTTATCTCATTTCTCTTGGAAATTGACGGTGACAATGATCATTTTCCTATCATTCTGAGAGAGAGTGGCTGTGGTGGAAGCTGGACCAGCCCAAGTGGTCCTCTTTTACTACTCTATAGGAACTTGATCCTGCCGCCGTCTGTAAACCATTAACAAACAGCTGCGTAACAGCAGTAGTTCACTGTTTTGTCTAAGAAGCTAGTCAGCCTATTCCTAAACCTCGATACGTTTTCCACAGTTACCTCTTCTCGCCCGTGGTGAAATCCTGCTTGCCATAAGGCATGGAAGTCTCAAAAATGGGCTTGGGGTAACTTAGTTATCCCAAACGTTTAAAACACATAATTTTCCAGTAGGTCTGAGTGCACTTACGGCACGTAAGATGTCAAAGATATGAAGAATCTTCGATTAAGTTCACAACTAGCATCTTTTCTACCACAAGTTTCAAGGTCATATGAGACCTTGATGAGATATGCTTCTGAAGGTGAGCACTACACTTCCGCCCCTTTCAATCTTGGTCTCCAATGGCGAGGAAGTTACTGATGCCCGAAGCGTCGCTAATTCTTTCGACAAGAGCTTTTCTCCTGCATTTAGCCCTTTTGCCTCATCCCCACCTTTTTAGCCATTAAGAATCGGGCAGAAAAATCACTTCCTTCTTTTCAAGCTGATCGTCTCTATGACTATAATTACCCCTGCATATTCATAAAACTCAAGTTTGCTCTTCATTGGTTTGGTAGATGACGCTCACTACGAGATGCTGTTCCATCTTTCTCCTACATCATTTGCTATTCTTTTGGTTGTTTTTAACCAAATTTCGCAAGCAAATGCTTTTCTTGATACTTGGCACTGACTGTTGTTATTTCTTTTTCTAATCCTAAGAAGTATCCAAGGTATCTTTAAACTACATCCGTTTATTTAATTTGACAAGACGTTTCTGGAAGATCTTCCTCTCGCTCACACAGCATGGATTCTGACTACAGTGCTCCGCTGTGGACCACCTAATTCGGTATCGTAAGTCTTACGATACTATACATGGCGATAGAGACAGTGGGAATCTCGTTAATCCATTCAGCATAAAGATTAATGCCATTACTGGACAACTTCCTTCTGCTATATCAATGGGCTCTATGTTGACGATTTCCACATTTCGTGTCAGTCGTGAAGCATAAGGTTTATTGAACAACAGCTGCACAATGCCTTTATTTGTTAATTGAAATGATATCACCAAATGGTTTTGCCTTTTCTTTCCCTAGAACAATTTGCATACACTTCTGCTTATTACCATTCCCACCTATGACCTTTTTTTGATTCATCTGAAGAAGGTGGACACTTCTGATTAGCAGTACCGTCTTTTAATTGCCAAACATCTTTCAAACCATCCTTCCATTCCCATTTATTTTGATGGTTCGAAATCAAGTGACTCTGTGTGCTCTGCCATGTGTTTTTGTGATTCAGAGAATGCACACAGGATCTCCTCTACAGTTTTTGTGTTCACTACCAAATTGTACGTCATTTTTTTTGCCCTGGATCACATAAAAGCCATGCAGTACATGAACTATAGAGTTGCAATTACTGACTCGCTTAGCTTTCTACTGGTTCATTTATCTTTGTCATTTACTTCTAACCAACATATTTTAGGATATCAGGGTACATCAGTATTCGCGGGAATGAGTTCAATAAGATTGCAGGTAAGTCTGTCTGCTTTGGTGCTATTACTGCTGTGCCTGTCCCATACGTGGACTGTGAACCTATATTCAAGGCATGAATTTCACGTCAGTTGGCAGGCGAATTGAAGTAACCAACGTAATAACAGTTTTTTTCAGATTAAACCTGCTGTTGTTCTTTAGCTGTCTGGCTTCTAGAAGAATAGGAAGAAGGAGAGTGTCCTGACTAGGCTTCACACTAATCACAGTTCTTAAACTCATCGTTTTTTTAAGTCTAGGACTGATGCAAAATGTGTGGTCTGTGTGACACTCAAGTCACAATCGCTCACTTTTTGCTGTCATTCTGTTGCTTGTCGTTACGACTGTGAGCGAAGGCACCATTTTAGATATATATTTACCATAGATTCACCCTTGACGTTGAACAATGTCATTGAAAAGGGTGATGTTGTTCACCTCACTCGTGTTTTTAAATTTTTAAGGGACATTGGTCTTTTTTATTTTATTTAAGTTTTTAATTCAAAAATTGGTCTTTGTTTCGTTTTGATGTGATTCCTATTTTCCTATTTTAATAATTTTATTTTAATTTTTACCAGTCGTTCAGCTAAGATAGCCAAGTTGCTTTGCGCTAATAAACGCCAAACATCAACCTTATATAAACCTAGTTCGAAATGAAATGTTAAACTTCAATTGTTCCTTAAATAAAACCGAATATTATAAAATAATTTAAATTATCTCTAAGGAAAGTAAAACGCATTATAATAAAAATAAATAAATTTGTGGAAAGTATAATCCTATAGATTTTTTTATGTAAACTGTTTTCCTTTTGAAACTTAATCATAATTAATCAAAAACGAGCACCGCATATATAAAAAGAATCTGATATGAAAGAAGACTAAAACGTAGATACTGAAGACTCAACTGAAGTCCTTATTTGGTAAATTAATCATTTAAACTCCACTTTCATTTTCATATAACATTTCTCTTTGCGAACTAATAAGGTAGAATCGATATTTAACACAGTGCAAAAATTTAAATTTAAAGTTAACTCTAAGTTTGTTTTACTTAAAACCAAGTAAAATTAAAAACAAACATTGTATATTTTAGTCCATTGCATACTTGATCTAACTGCGTCAGAAAACACGTTACAGTAGGAAGAACACCTGTAAAACTTCCTTTGCATGAAAGATACGGCAAACACTCTCACATAATATTAAAACAAACGTTTATACTTTTGCCAGATGTCTTTAGAGTGCACAATATTTTATAAATTAATCGTTCAGAGCTACGACACAAATACAGACAATACACAACAGAGCGGGATAACATCATTTCCTACAAAAAGGCAAGTTTTCTTTCTGCTTAGTTATGATGAAAGTGTGTCGTTAGAAATATGTCGGTAATGCAGCCTCTTAAAATAATATAATACCTTTGTAATTAACTGAGATAACAGTTAAAAATCACAAGTTGTAGCATATTTCGTTTTTGTAAAGTCTATTACACGTAGATGTTTCATCACGTGTTTTTGTATTTATTTAAAAACTTCTTAATATAGAGTTGCAAGCATTATAAATAGACCTCTAAAGATAACTTAAAATTCTAAATATAAATATTCTGACGTAAGAGCTAGCTATTACCTTTTACTGTTTCTTTGAAATTTACTAATTCATGGAATAACTTACCTCATGATGTATTCCATGTTAATTACTACGCTCTTTATTTCCGTGTTCCATATGAAATTAAACCCACAGATATTTGGAAATAGTAATGTAAACTGTATTTATGCGTAACATTGACTAAAAGCTGGGTCAGATACGCCAAATATTAAAGTAATAACTTTTAACCTTTAAATTAAAATTGATAAGACAGAACGTGTTCAGTGAAATATTGTAGCTTAAGCTTTGAGACTGGAGATCCGCAACCTAGCACACAGACTACAAGGTGACGTTCGCACCCTTGTGGATAAAGTATGTAGTAATAAAATTACGACTCTCGTGTAAGATTTGTGCAATAAATATGCTGTTTGAAACCTCACCGTATATGTAGCGTTGTTTCATTTATTATTGTAAAATATCACTCAGGATAGTCCCACTTTTCATTCAGGAATAAAAATGTTTCCCAGGTAACAGTAACACGATATTTCTCTGGAAATAAATAGCAACATGTTGTTTCTCTGTGACCAAGAATGTAACAGATTATTTCAGTCTAAATAACACATTAGTTTCTGTAAACCTTAACAAACTGTGTTGTTTCTAAATAAACTATAAACTACTCTGTTATTTCTGTGTTAACCACAAAACATATTGTTTCTCTGTAACCATGGCTTCTTCTTTCTTTGTAATCTCAACGTAAGATATTTCAAAGAAATTAATAAATCACCAACTATTCTGGGTTAGTATTATTTTATAGATACTTTTACAATGTTTCTCTCAAATAATCAAGTTTCGGAGAATTCCCAGAAGCACAGCAGTATGTCTGCAAATTCACACCGGTGGAAACCTGGTTTCGATATGCGTGGTGGGCAGATCACAGATAGCCCATGATGTAGAATTGTACTTAATTCCAACCAATTCAAGGAGTGAAGCTGCACAGGAATATAATAAAAATACATTATTTATATTGTATTTATATTATGTTATTCAGTTATTAAGATCATCATAAATCTCTTCATATCCCGTTTTATGGAATCAAATAATAAAATTCTGTCTTACATGATAAACAAAAACAGAAACTGTTACATTTATGCATGACTTTATCTCGTAAACTATAACACGATATGCATGCAATGTAAGTTTTGAAACTGATTCTCAGTACTGGTTTTAGTGGTTTAGAAAGCAAGACAATTCTGAAGCCAAATTCAAAATATTTGTTATAACTAAATGAAATGGTGCAGTTACATCAGTCATTGTAATAATTATCGAATTTATTTAAAGTCAACATGAAGAATACACTCAGTAAATACACAGTAAATAAAAGCACTAAAGATACATAAAATTTATATTACGATGATTTTTTGATCTTTCTTTGTAGTTAAGCACAAAGTTGCACAAGGGCTATCTGTAGTCTTCCCACCACGAGTATTAAACCCCAGTTTCTAGTGGCATTAGTTCGCAGACATTCCATTGTGCCACAAGCGTTTTATAGCAATAAATGCACTTTAATAGAAAAATAATTTACGAAGAAATAAATACTCAATAATAAATACAGCTTAAATAAAGATAATTCTTTAGCCAAAAATGTCCGTGGGTTTTAGTATAAATATGAACTCGATAAAAGTAGAACAAGGTATGGGCAATATTGTTGTTAAATTGGTCAGTGTATGTAAATCGCACTGAGGCTATACTATAGTTATTCAAAATAACTTTTTCCAACGTTTAGTTTTATAGATTTAATTCTCTCGCTTAACAGAAAACAAAATACTTTTATTTACGTATATAATTTCAAGTAAAACTAGTTCTTCATTTCACATTTGTCCTTGTCTTTATTTGGAGCATATTCTACTGCTACAATAACAATTTGCTTTGCATTTAATTCATGTATATTCAGGATGCACAAATAATTACATTGGTACAGATTGTACGTTCTTTTCAGTTTGAGCAAAACAAACACAACACACTCCACCTGTGAATAGTGCAAACCCTTTTCACATGCTTGCCTTGCACATGTTTGCCTACTTCCATACTCATGTAGAACAAAACATACAAGACAAACACATTTTTATCATTATAGGGAAGAGGTGAAAAGATAATACTCTAGCATAAATCCTCTATTTTAGATAATGGTCACAAACCATAGTGTCTCTTCAACAGAATTTACACTATCTTTTCCTGTTTCCATGTAATGCTTTTTATTTCAATCACACTCATTCCTGGGAAAGACAGCGCAGGCAGCCCTCGAGCAGCTTATCGAAAAATTCAAAACAAACAATACTTGGGATGATAAAAATAAGAATATATTTAGCAGAAGTGGTAAACAACGTATGTAATATCAGGAAGGTTAAACATGTCAACATGTCTGAGTTACATTTAAAAATGTGACTAATATTATCTTTTTAGTCATCGTCTTCCTCGCTGGCAGACATGTTTTTTATCCTCTTCTCACCAATTGAAGCAACGTAACAAACTAGCACCTGACTAGTTTAGTTAAAATGTACATTTTATCAGTGATTAAATATATAATTTTGTTAATTTACTTATGTTCCTTTTTCCTCGTTCATTTTTTTTCAGAACATTTCCAGAACCTGCATGTGGTGGTTACTTGAACTTATAAAGGCACCCTAATGCCACAGAGTAAAGTTATGAAATTATATATTGATGATGTGACCAAAGAATATGTTTATTGTTGAGATTATTTGGAATGTGTTGCTTCTTCCATTAAATTTTCTGATGCGGTTTAGATTATAACAAACAGTGCATGTAGCCTTAATTGGAGAATACGGACGCGAATAGGAAAGAAACTTTCTTATCAAAAGCTAAAAAAATGAGCAATACATCCTTGTTTTCAATCCATTACATGAACTATGAGGTAGGTAAACGGCTATTGAAACTCTAACGGCCACTCTGCAACCTTTCATTTGAGAATCATATACTGATAAAAATGTATCATTGCAATGATAAGTAATCTCAAAATTCATAGATATACTGAAGTGTATGTTTCAAAGCAAATATGGTATGAATTACCGATAGTCTAGGAGAATTACAAGATTCGAATGGTAGAAAAAGTTCTCATGAATTGCATAGAAACCATCACATGCAGCACCCTAACCCAGTACTAGGTATTTATAGCTGTCAAAAATTTTCATGGCTTGTACAGCATATAGCACCATTTTAAGAATGTATCAAGTTGCCAAATTTCACACAATTTCCAACGCATATATTTAAATCATGAAAATAATTCTTCCAGCACCGACTAAGGGACGAGCATGATCTATGGTTAGGGCGCTCGGCTGCGATCGAAGTTTAAGGTTCGTGTCTCGACAACACTAAACACGATCTGTACTTTTTGCTTTGCGTTCATTTTAAGTCAGTATAATTATCCAGTTCCAAGAACTACTGTCTAGCTGCCTTTCCTAAAGTTAATACCTCAAGATTAGAAATGAAAACACATGAAACTTATTGGTATCTCAATGTTAAGCTTGAGTATCATTTACGGATAGAAAAATCAAACAGACAAAAGTACTAGTACCAAAAACCAACTGAAAATGAAAGTTAAACATGTTTAAGTCCTGTACAATGTTTTCACGTTGTAATTGCGGAGCCTTTGTTGCACAATTTTGTCTTTGAATACTTCTTTCCTAAACTTTATTCAGCAGAACACTTAAATAAATCAATATACACGTTTTTATATTTGTTTTTCTTACACCACAATTTATCCGTTAATTACCATTTCGATTGCTTTATTTCGTACAGGTGGAAGAGAAACTATCTTGAAGTGGTCATACGACTACAAATAACAAAAATGTTTACCAAACGTTTGAATAAACGAAGTTCCAAAACTGGTAGCACCAGTGGTATCAAACAAGAAGAAGATAGTTTATCCAAAGATGTTCTGTCTGACGAAGACGAAAGTTTCCAGATGATTCTTGACAAAGAAAAAAAATATTTTGAGTTAAGATTTGTATTTTTGTATAAAGGTTTATTATTTACTATATTAGCTAGTCTCTGCATTTCTACAGGATTTCTTATTGTAAAGCATTTGAAAAATGTAAGTTCTTCAAAAGTGCTTTGGGTTAATTCTATTTTTATAACAATATATAGTATTCCACTTCTGGTTTATAAAAAATCGCATCCTCTTGGGCTACGTTCTAAAAGGAAAATGATACTAATTCGAAGCGTTCTTAGTGTACTGTTAGTGTATACGAGATACTGTGCATTCCACTTTTTACCCATTGCCGAAGCTACTGTAATCATCTTCAGTTATCCAGTTATTGTAGCTGTTTTGTCAAGAATAATTTTGAAAGAGCCTCTTGGATTTCTGCAGTTTACATCCGCAGTACTAATTATTGTCGGTGTTGCATTAGTATCAAAGTTTCCCTTAGAGCTAAAGATGAGTGGCAAATTATCAAGTTTTACTTTATCAGATCGAATACTTGGAGTTTCTGTTGCCTTCTGCTCCACAATATTTAGCGCCTTAAGCATTATTTGTACTCGCTGGCTGAAAGACACTCAGAGTTCCGTGATATTGTTTAACTTTGGATGGGTTGGAATAATTATGAGCTTATTCATTATGTTATCAGAGGGAGAGCTTCCAGTCATACCGTGTGGAGAGCCATCATTGTTAATTGTATTCTGTTCCTTGATCGAGATAGCTGGAATGTCTTTACTCTATAAAGGGCTACAACTAGAACAAGCTGCTATAGTTTCTATTGTTCGAGCAGCCTCTCACATTACTTTTCTTTTCTGCTGGCAATTGTTTTTTTTCAGAGAAATTCCAGACATTTGGAGCATCTCAGGTGTATCAGTAGTTATTTTATGTATGATACTTAGCAATTTAAACAAATACTTCATGTCTCTAATGCACCAATAAGAAGAAGGCTATCCTGCTTAGTGTAATTCAAGTGTAGTTTGACTCATTGGTGTCTTTTTATCAGAATTAAATAGTTCATTTCTTATTAGAAAATACCGCTCAGTCACTTTGGTTTGGTACAGATGTTATTGGTTAACTCTCAATAAAAATATACTTTAAAAAAAGGCTGACGTTTGGTGTCCGCAGAGTAAATTAATCTACACACAGTTGTCCTGGAAAAACTATTTTATCCATTAATTGGTATAAAATTTCATAGATCTCACAAAAAAAATTAAGGACTTCTTTGTATTTTTTAGCAATATACCAATTATTATCTATCTTTTTAAGTGTTCCGATGAGTCAATATTATAAAATATATTGTATTGGGAGGAGAGGTAAGAATACTGAGTTATGACAATAATTATTACTATTATCCATTTGATGTTTAGTATGTCTCAATGAATTTGATGTCTATAGGGTTATTTCATTTGTATATCTTTTACATATATTTCGTTCAAAGGGCTCATTGACTTGATATTTTGAGCATCATGTTCGATCATTATGTCCAGTATCTTATTATGTATTTATCGGACCAACTATAATTTTTACTTGTGGTTGAAAAAGGAGTAATGATGTATCTTATTCGAGAGTGAAAAAGTAAAATACACGTGTCATCGTAAACAACAAGTCTCCAACGTTTATTTTTTTCAGATTGAAATATTGTTATTTGGACTCATAAGTAAATAACTGTTGTCTGTTTTTAACATACTTTTACTTTTTAAAGAGTCAATGTAATAATATATCGTATAAGTCTAGAAATTTTTAACTTATCATACTATGTAATACTTTGGGTTTTAAATGCATCTATTATTTTGTTTGTTTGATTTGAAATTTCGCACAAAGCTACTCGAGGGCTATCTGTGCTAGCCGCCTCTACTTTAGCAATGTAAAACTAGAGGGAAGACAGCTAGTGATAACCACCCACCGCCAACTCTTGAGCTACTTTTTTACCAACGAATAGTGGGATGGACCGTCAACTTATAACACCCCCACGGCTGGGAGGGCGAGCATGTTTGGCTCGATCGGAATGTGAACCCGTGACCCTCAGATTACGAGTCGCACGCCTTAACTCGCTTGGCCTTGCCGGGCCTCATCTATTATTATATTTTTAATACGGTTTCAAATTTCTTTTGTGATATGTTGTTTTTAACTTCTTTCACAAATGGTTTGTTCTATGGATTATGTTTTATTTTCCGAGATACACTTGCCAGTTCATGTTCTGTGATTTAACGACATTTTAGTCTTTCTTTTGTACTATCTTTTAAATCATGTTTTTGCACTAATATGTTTTTTACGTGTGCAACAGGTTAGCTGTACCTATTTTAATGTGTAACTGTATTTCATTGTATAAGCGAAATTTGTTGAATTTCAATGCTTGTGTTGTGTGTTAAGTTTGCTTTATTCAAAGAATGTCTCATTTACTTTCTTGATATATAGCATATTATCAGTGTTTCTTGTTGAAATTAAATTACTATCTATTCTCTTTCATATGTTTACCTACATTGTAATCCTGCCTTTGATATTCCTTTTCCAAACCGATCTCGAAATGATCCTTTCCTGATAAACTTGCACATGTTACATGTTCCCACATTTCAGAATATGCATATGTTCCTGTCTTTTATGTTCCTTTCCCTGATAACCTTGCACATGTTACATGTTCCCATATTTCAGAATATACATTCGTTCCTGTCTTTTATATTCCTTTTCCACATCGATCTCGAACTGTTCCTTCTCCTCACAACCTTGCACATGTTACATGTTCCCATATTTCAGAACATACATATTTTTCATTGTGAGTCTTGTAGCCTTACCTTCCAACTATCTTAGAACGATAGACACAATAGCTTCTTACTACAAACATTTTCTAATACCAGAATTCTATAAATTCCTGATTGTCTAAGAGACTGATTAAAGTGTCGCTGCTTTCTCGTACTATTTCAATTTTAATTGATGTTACCTAATATCTAACTTCATAAGAGATGATGTAGTTTGCTTCTTAAAATTTCTTTTTTTACAATTTCCATGTAAGCTCTAATGATGGCTAATTTCTGAACACTGGAGCAACTTATTGGAAACATTTGACGCAACACGTGGTGTTTGAGATTTCTGAGTACCATTATGTATCCTTATATTCTATTAGGTGTGTAAGGTGGGTGGAAAAGAGATACCACCGTAATCTCATCCCAACTTTCACTAGAGGGCGCTGTAATATGACTATATTAGCTTTTTACAATACCAGTTAACGAATTTTCGATTCAGTTCTGCCCAATAGTTCTTTTTTAGGATTACCACCCGAAGACTTTGCTGGTCGTAGCAAGCTTGCAACGTTCAGTATGTCGAGATAACACTTACAATATGCACGTTGTAGACATTAGCATTGTTATCCTGAAACATAAAGTTATTTTCAGACATGGCCCGAGCATATGGCACAATTATCGTGTCTATATAATGCTTATAAGAAGCACCATTAACTTTTCCCTAGAGAATATGAAAAACAGATTTTTTGCCATGATTTACTGCACCATCTCCTGATAACGAACGTGAATACTACCGTCAACTTTAAGATGCCACAAATAAATCTAATCTGAAAAGATAGCATGTTGCCAGCTTATTGGCTCTAAGCTGATATGCCGTCTTCCTCAAATAACACAGTGTTAGTGTTAAATTCTTGTTAATATCGGTTTTACGACTGGCCTTTTTGTAAAATAACCTTGTTTGGTTAGTTTTCTATTCACTCTTCTTCTGAAAAGCCTATTTATGTCATTCCTCTCGTAAAGTGTTACAGTACTGCTTTTAACCTTGATGTGTTAGCTTGATTAAAACATAGTCCTTTTGGGTAGTAATTTTTCGGTGTCCGCCACGAAACATTTCTGAAACAGCGTTTTCCCTATTCTAAAGATTCTTGATGCAAACCACTAGGGGAACTCTATTGTGTTGTCAATGTCAATTTAATTCATACTATTTCCGGACAATCAAACAATTAAATCTCTTTAGATTTTAGCACGTAAAGGGGCATACTCTACACTAAACACTGAGAAATTGTCTGAACAAAGCTTTGATCTTTACCGAAAAAGGTTATACCAAAAGTTAACCCTTTTATAAAGAACTGGTGTTTATGTGTATTTTGTCAAACAAATGCTCAAAACAACTTATGAAGATCAAAATAAGAACTTGTACATATTCGATTAATCATATACTTCCTTTTCTGTTAAAACTTAGGCATTTACTCCATAATTACGTCATTCTTACAGGCAAAAACATTAATACAGAACAGTATGCAAACATTTTAGTCACGTCTTTAAAAGTTTAAAATTTCTAGAAAACTTATGGTTTGTAAATAGTTGTTACATGAAGTAGTTGAAAGTCTATATAATTTAAAATACTTAAAAACTTAAGAAAATACATTAACGAAACTTGTAAATTATGCAAGAAAAATTATCAAATAGTCGCAAAACAAAATATTAATGACAGAAGTTCATTTTTCAAAATGTTGTATGTTAATACCTTATATATATAATATCAAACGACAGTAGTATTTTCTGTTCAAACACAAATCTGTTTGTTAATAAACCTGTAATTTCTTTCCACTTCTCAGGATATCATTTTCATTTATGGATAAGTGCCTATACCGAAGTAATTCCTAAGTTCATACCTTGCTTTTGCTACAGCAGAAGTTGCCATGGTCTCCAACATGCTGTCCCAAATTAGAACATTTACATGTTGCAAGACAGGGCAATTACAAAGCTGCACTCTTGCTATATTATGTTCCATTGTGTCATCATTTCTCAGTTCTCACTAGCCACTTCAGTGAAACATAATTCACTCTGACATTGAACTTACAGCTGTACAAGAAGTGGAAATATTGTAAATACTTCCTTATTCATAATATAGTATCAAACTTTGAATTACAATTTATAATTAACATTTATGCTCTATTCAATCCTGCAAATGAGGTAACACTGCTTATTGTCACTGGTACTGGTGTCTGACAGAAATTTGCTGAATTGGCAGGAATAGGCTAACACTGGAGCATCCACTAAAGGAATACTTCATCACATTATTTGCTTCATTCAATATGTGTCTAACATTTCGTAAAGGCAAACATTGGCACTTCATCATTGTAGGAGACAGCCATAAATCATTGACAGACGACTATAAACTGTGAATTTCGTGCTTGGCCTAGGTGGAGAACAGTCTCTGAAAGCAACTCTCTTAGTTGGGTTCGTAATACCTCCATATCTCACTAGAATATGATTAAAAACTCTGTTAATGTAGATGACTTCTTTCGAGGCTTCAATTTCATTCCATCTATATTTACTTGCTAGAATAGCATCCTCAGATTCATAACCTAACAGGCTCAGAAATGCGACCAAACGTGAGAACATTGTTAATGTAGAATAGTTATTACTTCCATTTCGTTCCTTTCAGCATAAGTACTTGTATTCTCTAAATGGTCGATACATTACACAAACTGAAGTTTATGATGCAGAATTCATCAAACTATTTCATGAGTTTAAAACAAATATAACGCAGTTCTCATCCTCTGGCACTCTAGCATAAGTTGTTAGTATTCAGATTTAAGATTCACTGTATTGAAAGAGAAAGGCTGAGTAACGAATCCATACGTTCATCTGTTTGTCGTAAAAACAAAAGACATCAAGAAACCTTTTTGTATCTTTCTTATTCCTAACAAAATCGCTTTTCGGTAGCTGTATGAAGCTTTACTTCCACTCCTACATGGCCAGGTGGTTAAGGCACTCGAATTGTAATCGAAGGGTCCCAGGTTCGAATCTCCGTTACACAAAAACATGCTTGCCCTATCAGCCGTGTGGGCATATAATGTGAGGGTCAATCCCACTATTCGTTGGAAAGAGAGTAGCCTGAGAGTTGGCGGTAAATTGCTGAATTAGTGACGGCTAGCACAGATAGCTTTGTGCGAAATTCAAAAACAAACAAACACTTCTATCTAAAATATTACACTGAAATTCTGAACCACTGAACAAACTGACTCATTACTTAACTTATTCCCGTTGTTATATTGCAGCTTTTATGTATTCTTCACATTCAGAAACATTTTGAAATATTATGAAACTCATCTTGTGAGCTTACTAGCAAATGTTTAACTTTAAACAATTAAAATAGAGCTCATATTGACACTGTATATCATGATTAGTTGTGATAGCGATTCGAACCCCCGAATCTCGTATTACGAGTCGAACGTCTTAACACACTTGGCCATGCCGGGCCCCTGAACACTGACAGAGCTCTGAGTCCTCAAAACAAATGTATTCTGGTAGGTTCTGTATAGAAGTGTCTTCATGAGCAGAACCAATACTAATGAAAAATAATACGCAGGTTTTGACCATCGCTTAACTAGAGGTTTGAAGACAACCAGAGTAAACGTGATTAATATCAACCAGATGAAAGAAGTCACACAGAATAAAACAGTCTTGTTTTTTACACTTACACTCATTTGGAGAATAAATACGAAAGACATTAAGTGAACAAAAATCTGGGAGAAGATAAAACCGACCACATGTCAATCTTGATTCTTTCTAAATTGGAACGAATGTTTTTTTTTTAAATAATCGATATTGTTTTCATAATTCACTTATATTTGCACATAACTAATCCCGAATGGAGTAAGAATAACCTGGAAGTATCTTTGATTCATGTAACAATTGTATACATATATAATCTGAAGGTGGTGTTGAGTTCAATAAAACTTTTTTAGAAACAGCATCTAACATCCTTCAATGATTCGCATCATGGAATGTAACAATTGCAGTTAAATCTTTACTATGTTCAAATCAGATTAAGCAGCTTCTGAACTAGATAAGTAGTAAAATTTAAGAAATATTGTGGCTGTGCTATAGGTCTACTATATTGTAGTGGGATATGCAATATCTGCAGAGCATGATCCTTTTTCAGTGCACATTAAAATAGTCTTTAGATACCTAATGAGACCTGTAATGTTTCACCTAGATGCATATACTAAGTACAGAATAGTAATAACCAAACATGAAATGAAAGCTTTAATTGTTTCAAAGTAGTACAGAATAATGTCACTTCAAACCGATTTCTAACGAAACGAATTGTAGAAACAGCTCTGAAAATCAGTGATCTCTCAAATTCTCTTTGTAATGAAGTTCTCAATGAGAATGAAACTGAGCACGTGAGTGAATATTGTGTGCATAAAAAACACTTCGCAAACTCACACATTTATGAATTATTTGTTTGTTTCAAGCTAAACACAAAACTACCACAATAGGCTATCTGTGCTCTGCCCGCCCCGAGTATCGAAATCCGGTTTCTAGCGTTGTATATCTGCAGACACTCCGCTGTGCTACTGGAGAGTCACATTCGGTTACAAAAACTCCTTTCATGTAATACATTACAAATATTAAAAATACTTGGAAATAACATTGTAATACATACATAATAGCTGTTAGCTAACACGCTATTAAATTATATTTTTGAAACGGAATAATTACAGAAAGCGAAACTCGACTTTTAATGCCAACATTGGGCAAGACGACAAAGTAAGATACAGGTAAAGGCGATGTTATGTAAATGTTTTGTAAACGACAACATGTCGTGTTGTGTGGATTTCCATATCTATTTTTTATATTTCCATATTTATATTATTGTTTTAAAGTTTAAACCGATAAAATATGTTGTTATTAATTTAAAATAGCATTTAGAAATTTCTAGAATTAGGTAGATTAAACATATGACTATTAATGGAAATTTTTGGCGGCCTAGCGACTATACGACAAGTTTCGTGCAAAAACATACATGCGCATATTACTCTATGGAAGTTCCGGCGAAAGTTCGAGAAAAGTAGGTCTACTAGTATAAAAAGACAGTGACGCGAGGAGAGGAAGGAAAAGACTCAGTCATTAGTTTATATTTAATTCAAGAAATAGTGTCTTTGTTCGAGAAGTTTCCAACGTTCGCTGTGTGATTATTCAACTTAAATTTGTGATTTTGTTTCGTCAATCTTTGCGATTCATTTGAATTACTGGTTGTGCTGAGGGTCAGCACGTACGCGACTGTTTAAAAGAAACTGAGGCAAATTGGAAAACAACAAATTTGAAACTTCATCAAATTTATCGAACTGTGAATTGTTTCTGGACTTTCACTCTAAATTATTATATTGGACACAGGCCAGTACCATTTTGTATTGTAATTAACTTTGAAGGTTGAAACCAGAAGTATTTTGTGTTGTAATTAATTTTGAATGTTGAAACTGAATATCTGTCATTATTAATATATAATTTACGTTATATCTGTTACATATATAATAGTTTAGTGTAATAAATTATACAAGCTGTTATCTGTGTCTTTCTGTTGAGTTCATAAAACATAAAAAACGTAACAGGCGAACACAACAAACTTTAATTTCATATAAAAATACTGTTACACACTAAAAAAATAGTATACACAAAAATTACAGTTACTAACATCTCTCAAAGTAAACATATAACATATAGAACAAATCTTAATGAAATCGGTTAATTCGAAAAACTGTAAGAAACCATTTAAAAAATTCAATATCAACTGCACCTTAAACCCAATTTGTATCATAACTTAGTATATCTTTTATTAACTGTGTTAACTCAGCAAAATTATAGTATTTTATACTATCTTGGACCAGACATAAACCAAACTCATGACACAAGAATATTTTATCATAATAAAACATGAAATTACGATATGTTGATATAATCTCACTGTATTTACATTATAACTGGCAATAACAGCTCTTTCACAAAGATATTCTAAACAATAAAAAGTGTTTCACAAAATCATCAACAATATTTACATTTACTGAGCCATAAAAGTACAGCCATACAATTTCTTTACCATAATTACACACAGAATCAACAAAAAGATACAAATATCAATGCTCTTTCACTGAAATCACACATAAATAACATCAATACCCCTCTTTTTGAAAAAAATTATTAAAAGTAGTTTATACTTTGAATACGTCGAAAGTTGTTGTTGTTGTTTTTGAATTAAGCACAAAGCTACACAATGGGCTATCTGTGCTCTGCCTACCACAGGTATCGAAACCCGAATTTTAGCGTGTAAGTCCGCAGACATACCGCTGAGCCACTGGGAGGCACGTTGAAAGATACATAATAAATCAGTCAAGCGTAATAAACAAAACACTTGTGAATGAAAATATGTAATATAGAAATAAGTTATATCTTATGTACTCACAAATAATTATCACACGTTCTTAGATTCATTGAATATGATAAGTAGAGTAACAGTCTTAACTGAACTTGCAAATGTTTTGTTATTCTCCTACAAGAAGCAGGCCCGGCATGGCCAAGTGGGTTAAAGCATTCAAAGCGTTATCTGAAGGTCGTGGGTTCGAATCCTGGTCACACTAAACATGCTCGCCCTTTCATCCATGGGTACGTTATAATGTGACGGTCAATCTCACTATTCGGTGGTTAAAAGAGTAGTTTAAGAGTTGGGGGTGGGTGGTGATGACTAGCTGTCTTCCCTCTAGTCTTACACTGCTAAATTAGGGACGGCTAGCACAGATAGCCCTTGAGTAGCTTTGTGCGAAATTCCAAAAACAATCCTACAAAGGAGAGTAAGCTCTACGATATGATTTATACCGAGGTAGTTAAGATACAGAAAGACATTTCTAATACTACTAATTTTACACATTTGAATGTCAGGAATAAATTAAACTTTTTTTTATTGAAATTATCGAATTTGGTGTTTCGGAATAGCCATCAATGTGTTAAGGAGATTTGCTGTCACCTTGACCAAATTTTATTATAATAGGACTAGTTAACCCATTTGACGTTAGAGGTCAAAACCTTCTTTAAACTATCTAATTTTCCTGCCAAGACTTTATAAATAACACACTTAAATGAAATGAACAATGAAAAGTAGGCTGTTGTTTGTCTAAGAGCAGTGACACATCGGGCTACCTGATTTGTTCACCATCGGGAATCGAATCCTGAATTTTAGCACAGTACGTTTCGAAACTTATCATTTACCTACTGTATCGTTATAGAGTGTGTAGACTCATTGGTTGAAAGGAGTACCCCGAACATGTGCGCTTTTTATCTTGTCTATTTTCATAATCCTTTTCAGTTTTATAAAAAATACTATCAAATTAGTTTTGTTCATTTGTATGTTTCTATGCTTATAAAAATAGGTTCGTATTATCCAACTCAAGAAAAATGAAATATTGTACTGATAAAATAAATATTATGTTTTGTAGCATTCGTGTAGCGTAATAGAAAATGTATGACTACATTGTCTAATGGTTACAATAAACGTGTTTTATTTTTTAATGAATTGTACTACAGGAGATACTGTGAACAATGGAGCAAATCTTGCGAAATAACATACGATCCTTCAGATATGAAGTGCATGAACAACTAATAAGATACCAGATTTCTACGTGAGCTGTAAGAAATATGCAGTTTTAAATTTTAAATGTTTTGAATATGTATATATAGATACATACATGATCTGAAAAAACGTGTCTAGTCATGCATACTATTAGAAGAAAAGATGCTCATAATTCCAAAGGAACTGAACATGTGTTGTTCAAAAAATATTATTTTCATGTAAAGATAAAGAAACTTCACCGAAACAACACTTTAGATAAATAATTAAGATTCTGTGGTATTTTTTCTAAACCAATTTTAGTGTTAGAGCTTATACATAGATTTTTAACGTGTGAAAAACTAAACTAAATAAAATCACTTGAAAATAGCGAATATTTTTCAGGTTGAAATAAAATATATGAAGGGATACGAAAAGATCTTCTACATTAAATACAAAAACGTTTTACTCAGTGGCTCATCCAAGGGAAGTTACACTAATCATTTCCTCAAGCTGCCACATATAATACAAGAAATAAATATTATTATACATGAAATACTCAAGATATTTGAACATTATTTAAAGAAAAAACATTTGTTTTTTCAGCACAAAAGTAAAGTAACCTGATAATCTGTTCAAACAATGTAAACTATCCCCACTTGTTCAGCTTGTAATCCTTCACAGAATATTTAAAATACATCAATTTCAATCAAGAGACTGAATATAATTAACAAAGATGATTCTTCTGAGAATACAGTAATTGAACTTACAGGGAGTACCAATAAATATAATAACCTGACTGTACAAATGATTAAGCTCACAAGAATACAAGTTCAACCATTACTGAAAATATAAGTCAACTAAAACCTTACGCAGCAAAAAAACGACGCCATGAAGGATAAGACGATGCACATTAAAATTCTTAGGAGTAAATTTTATAGTATATAGAAAAAGAATAAAGGGTGTGAGCCAGTGTGTGTTTCTTCAGTAACAGAGATAAAATCAGGGGTTCGATTTCTCGCCGCAGACAAAGCGTAGATACCCCATTGTGTTGCTTTACACTAAAATAAAATCAACAACAAAAAACTGCACCATCTATATTATGACAAATGACAACGACGATATTTATCGATAAACATTACATTTCTGTTGTAATAGTAATTATAGATTGTAATTTTAACATCTAGTATTAAAATATAAATATGTTTTTGACAGACTGCATAATAACTCATTTTAAATTAGCATTGTGTTTGTTTTTTATAGCACAGCCACAACGGGCTGTCTGGTGGGCTAGAGAGGAATCAGGCTCCTGGTTTTACTGTAAACTTACTGCTCTATTAGTGGGGGGTAAATTAACACTCACGAAGGATTATCTTTTGTAACTTCTCAAATGAAGTGCTTTGGAATTTTATTTTACTATTGAAACCGACATGCCAGTAATTATTAAGTGCATAAAACGAGAGTTTCTTTGAAAATGTACTTTAGATCCGAATAAGTCCAACTTGACCAAAAAGGTTGCATTATTTTCAGGAAGGAAATCTGCCAAAGAAGCAATAAGGCGAAATGTCAAGTTATAATAAGGAATAGAATCCTGGAGATACAGTTGTGATATATTAATTTTAGAAACTATATCTAATAATAAATCACAACCAACGTTAAAAATTGGGAACACTCAGAGAATACTTTGTTCTCAAGCCGAGCCACACAACACTTAATCTCATAATATTCTTTAAGATGAAAGATGGCATATCTGTTGTTCTCCTCAATAAATCGTTCAGTGCTCTTTAAGTTAAATAATAACTTTGCCTTTGGGAATGCTTTCTAAATTTTTAAAAGAAAACATTGTGTGACGGGTTTACTATTGTATATTTATTTTAATATTTATGTTTATATCAGTTTAAGATATATATATTTGAAAATGCAAGTAACTTATATTGTTAAATATGTATAGCAAAGGTTTCACCTATTCTCCAACTTTTAAGAGGATTCTCAAGTGTAACAAACAACAATTTATATTTTATGATGGCTCCAGCCTATCTTCGACTATTGCCGCTAACTGAACTTTCGAGAATCTCATCTTAAGAGTTTATAAATCGACGCTCCAAGAGACAATTGGCATCCTAGAATTAATATTCTATAAAGCTCGGAAGTAATAACTTTGATAAACACTTATCAGTGAAAAATCTACAGATGTTTGACAAGGAATGTTTATAGATTTCGAGTAACACAAGGTACGGCATGGCCAGGTGGGTTAAGGAATATGACTCATAATCTGAGGGTAGCAGGTTTGCATTCCCGTTGCCCTAAACAAGCTCTGCCTTTCAGCTGTAATGGCGTTATAATGTTACGATCAATCCCATTATTTATTGATAAAAGAGTAGCCCAAGAGTTGGGGTGGGTGGTGATGACTAGCTGCCTTCCCAATAGTCTTACACTGCTAAATTAGGGAGGGCTAGCGCAGATAGCCCTCGAGTAGCTTTGTGCGAAATTTAAAAAAATACTGTTTCGTCGTATAAATTCAGCAAAAACAAAAAACATTCACTCGTGAATTAGCTAGCTAGCTTCGAGTTAAGTGAATTGTGCTCGTGTTTCACCACATAATCAATTCGTTCATCGTGAACCGTCGATAAAATATTCAGTTCCAAACCAGATAGAATACTCGGTATTGATTGTAAGTTTATAAAGTGTTTTATACAAATCATTATTTGTATTAAACGTTATCTTATAGGTGGAGATCTTTTTTGGAATATATTGCGTACATTTACCTGGACATGTAAATATATTTTGTTGCTAACTTTTCTGTTTTGAATTTCCACCTGTTACAAAAAACTGCAGTTTCCTTGCCTCTATGAACGTGGGTATAATGTATTGTGGGTCTCCTTCTATTTGGTCCTTGTATAAAACAGTTCGTCAATATTTCTTTGTTTTCAAAGAATTTTTTATACACTGTATATCCCTGAATCTGAATATATCTTTATGTTATGAGAATACACAAACCTTGCGTTGTAAAGTCTGTTACATACTATTTCCTAAAAAGACCAATTATCCATACAAAACCTATTATATTACACATTACGATTTGGATTTAGAAATTAAGTAACTGTTGATGTGTATAAGATTTATGATATTTTCTTACAAGACAAATACACACAGATTTCTTTCTTGACACAAATATATTTCAATATACAATTTATAAGAACAGTTATTAAAAATAATGATTTTTATACAAATGTTTTTCAAACTAACAAACAGTATTGTTTCATATATCTGGTCTGCAGCTAAATATTTTATCGACAGTTTGCGATGAACAAATTGATTCTGTATTGACGTAAAGCTAGCTATCTTCTTCACCCATGAGCTTCTTCTTCCAAATATATTCAATATTTTTAAAGAAATACTAATTTTCAAAGTCAACTCACTGAAGTTAAACGGTTTGTAAATATCTGTAGTTTTCTGATCAACAAGGGTTCATCACAACTATAGCCCCGATGTCTAAACCACATCAACCGTAAAAAATCAACAAAATTGAGCTATCTTTTGGCTTGTTGATCTGTAAAATCTTGGGGCCAGGGTCTGAGTGGTTCATTTCGCAACAATATTAGAAAATACGCTAGTGCCGTTGCAAAACATATAGTGTTGATTCCCACAATCGAAAATCCTCGATAAATTTAGAGAATAGGCGGGACCCCTACAACACACATTCAACAATACAAGTTACATTACGAGAAAGTAATGAACAATCACATATGTATTTGTATGGTCTACAGTCGTTTTATCAAAGTATATGCCAGGCAACGATTCGAGTAACTTACATAAAAATTTCAACAGAGTTTGTTTCTGAGTTTTGTGAAAGAGTAAAAATATTGTCAATAGTATTTCCAAGCTAATTCATATCTGCACATGTCTAAACATTTTAAGCTTAAAATTCAGTAAGTTCAAGAATAAAACTTTCAAAGAAAGGGAGTTCAAAAAGCTTTAGTTTTCTATTATGCTAAAATTAATAAGAATAATTATATTATCAGTCTTTACACGATAAAATTAAAATGCATTAATCCAATCTTATGAAACAAAAATTAATAATTATAGTTTTATTTTCGGTCCTTATACGAATCAGTCTCAAACTGCGTGAGTTTTATAACTATGCACATAGTGATACCCTTATATGAGATCCCCTCGGAATGGATTCCTGTACATGGTGAAGGGTCCTCCCATGGAGGCTTCGGTATTTTCAGTTTACTTACACTGGGATCTAAGCATCCATCCATGTGTTTGCTGTGTGTGGCGACCCGTGAAGGGGAGAAAATGATCCTGGTGGTTGATAGGTACAACCCTAACACAACACTTCGTGGCAGTTAACGACTTCTATATTGGAGAAACAAGAAAAAAAATTGAAACCAAAATCAAAGAACATAAAAAGTCACCTTCAGACGTTTTCGAACACTGCAAGTCAAATAAACACAACATAACCATAGAAAACACTCAAATACTAAGTAAAGAAACAAACATAAACAAACGCAAAATTAAAGAAGCCTTACTTATACAACAACTTAAACCAATATAAAGGAACGCCTTTATACCTATATTAATAGAATAAAATAAATAAAATTACATATTCAAACATGTAACACCGCCCTCTGCATTCCCGCATTCAGTTACACACCCATTTCAAACATGTGGTCATCTTCCTGTCAGTTACCTCTTTCTTTGTGAACTTGACGATGAGCAAAGAAGGTCGAAACGTTGCTCGCTCTTCTATGTAAAATATTTCTGAAACCTGTTGATTCAGTCACCCTCTTGCAGTTTTCTTGTACAGACACGACAGGTTGTGCGATGGACAATTGCCTAGAGGGGTTACACCGTTTGTCAATCAGCATGATCTCACCTTATCTTTGCCACTCGATAAAGCCTTAGAGGCTTTAGCCATTCGTGTTTTCTTGGGGTATACCATCACTGTTTGTTCTCTCTAACCGTCTTCTGGAAAGACCTATGAGGAATCAAACCTTAATGATCTCAGTAAACATTTACTATATCTCTTTTAAATCCTGGGGGACGTTAATGGACATTATCCTTGCTGTGGTGGTACTGATATTAATAACTTTTCTCTCATTTCTCTTGGAAATTGACGGTGACAATGATCATTTTCCTATCATTCTGAGAGAGAGTGGCTGTGGTGAAAGCTGGACCAGCCAAAGTGGTCCTCTTTTACTACTCTATAGGAACTTGATCGTGCCGCCGTCTGTAAACCATCACAAGACGACTGTGTGACAGCAATAGTTTACTGTATTGTCTAAGGAGCTCGTCAGCCTATTTATAAAACCTCAACACGCTTTCCACAATGTCCTCCGTGGTGAAATCCTGCTTTCCATTTGGCATGGAAGGCTCAAAAACGGGTCCGGGGTAACTTACGTGGATATCCCAAACTTTTAAAACACACAATTTTCCAGAAGGTCTGTGTGCATGTTCGGCACGTAAGATGTCAGAGATAGGAGGAATCTTTGATTAAATTCACAACCAGCATCTTTTCTACCACCAATTTCAAGGTCATATAAGACCTTGATGAGATGTGATTCTGAAGGTGAGAACTATACTTCCGCCCCTTTCAATCTTGCTCTCCAATGGCGAGGAAGATACTGATGCTTAAAGCGTCGCTAATACTTTCGACAAAAGCTTTTCTCCTGCATCTTGCACTTTTGCCTCATCCCCACCTTTTTAGCCATTAAGAATCGGGCAGAGAAATCACCTCTTTCTTTCCAAGCTGATCATCTCTATGACTATAATTACCCCTGCACACTAGTAAAACTAAAGTTTGCTCATCATCGGTCCGGTAGTTTTTAATCAGACAGATGACGCTTACTACGAGATGCTGTTCCACCTTTATCCTACATCATTTGCTATTCTTTTGGTTGTTTTAACTAAATCTCGCAAGCGAATGCTTTTCATGATACTTGGCACTAAGCTATTGTTGTTCCTTTTTCTAAGCCTGGGAAGGATCCAAGATACCTTTAAACTACATCCGTTTACTTCATTTGACAAGATGTCTCTGTAAGATCTTAAACAGGATGGTTAATGCACGTCTTATTTGGTTCTTCAAATCAAAGAACCTCCTCTCGCTCACACAGCATGGATTCTGACTACAGTGCTCCGCTGTGGACCACCTAATTCGGTTTGAACCATCGATCAGAGAAGTCTTTCTCAAGCAACAAGATCTCGTGTTAGTGTTTTTTGACCTTGAAGAGGCTTACAATACTACATATGGCATTTTGCGAGACCTCCATTCATATGGGTTGAGTGGTCATTTCTTCATTTTCATTAAATATTTTTAATGGACTAGCGATTACAAGGTAGTGTGGTTTTGACATTTTCCCGTTCTTTCCTACAGGAGCTTAGAATTTCTCCGATAATTTTTCCAAGCCCGTTCCCTTGACTGTGGTTTCGTTGGATAGTAGATAGGGACAGTGGGAATCTCGTTAATCCATTCAGCATAAAGATTAAAGTGCATACACCTTTGCTTATTACCATTCCCACCTATGACCTTTTTTGATTCGTCTGAAGAAGGTGGATACTCCTGATTAGAAGTACCGTCTTTTATTTTCCAAACATCTTTCAAAATCATTCTTCCATTTCCATTTATATAGATGGTTCGAAATCAAGTTACTCTGTGTGCTTTGCCATATGTTTTTGTAATTCAGTGAATGTACACACGATCTCCTCTGAAGTTTCTGTGTTCACTGCCAAATTGTAGCCATTTATTTTGTCGTGGATCACATAAAAGCCACGCATTACATGAGCTGTACTATTACTGACTCGCTTAGCTATCTACTTGTCCTTGAATCGTTTTATGTTAGTTTTCACTCTGTTATCATAGATATCGAAAACCGACTGTTCCATTTATCTTTATCATTTACTTCTAACCAGTTTTTTTTTTAAATCAGGTCACATCAGTTTTCGCGGAAATGATTTCAATGAGATTGCAGGTAAGTCTGTCTGCTTTGGTGCTATTACTGCTGTGCCTGTCCCATACGTGGACTATGAACCTATATTCAAGGCTCGATTTCACGCCAGTTGGCAGTCGACTTGAAGTAACCAACGTAATAACAGTTTTTTCTGGATAAAACCTGCTGTTGTTCTTTCGCCGTCTGGCTTCTGGAAGGATCGGAAGGAGGAGGTTGTCCTGAATAGGCATCACACTTGTCACAGTTTTGTAACTCATCGTTTTTTTTTAAATCTAGGACTGATGCACAATGTGTGGTCTGTGTGACACTCAAGTCACAATTGCTGTCATTCTGTCGTTTGACTGTGAGCGAAGGCACCATTTTAGATATATTTTTACCATAGGTTCACCCCTCTGGTTGAACAATGTCATTGGAGAGGGTGATACTGTCCACCTCTGTTGTGTTTTTAAATTTTTAAGGGCCATTGGTCTTTTTGACTATATTTAAGTTTATAATTCGAAAATTGGTCTTTGTTTCGTTTCAACGTGATTCCTATTTTCTTATTTTAATAATTTAATTTTTTTTTTATTTTTTGTCAGTCGTTCAGCTCAGATAGCCTAGTTTCTTTGCGCTAGTAAACGCCAAACAACAACCTTATATGAACGTAGTTCGAAATAAAATGTTAAACTTCGATTGCTTCTTAAATAAAACCGAATAATATAAAATAATTTTATTTATCCCCAAGGGAAGAAATACGCATTATAATAAAAATAAATACATTTGTGGAAAATATAATCCTATAGATCTTTTTATGTAAACTGTTTTCCTTTCGAAACTTAATTATAATTTATCAAAAACAAACACCGCAGATACCAGAAGGATCTGATATGAAAGAAGACTAAATTGTAGACCAAATTGAAGTTCTGTATTTTGTAAATTAATCATCTAAACTCTACTTTCATTTTCAAATAACATTTCTCTTTGCGAACTAATAAGGTAAAATCGATATTTAACACAGTGCAAAAAATTAAACTGAGAGTTAATTATAAGTTTGTTTTACTTAGAACTAAGTGAAATTAAAAACAAACATTTATATTCTAGTCCATTGCATACTTGATCTAAATACGTCAGAAAACACGTTACAGCAGGAAGAACACCTGTAATATTTCCTTTTCATGAAAGATACGGCAAACACTCTCACATAGTATCAAAACTATGATCTTCGACACAAATACAGAAAATACACAAGAGAGCGGGATAACATAATTTCCCACAAAAAGGCAAGTTTTTTGTGCTTAGATATGATGAAAGTGTATCGTTAGAAATATATTGGTAATGAGATAGCAGTTAAAAATCACAAGTTGTTCCATATTTCATTTCTTGTAAGGTCTTTTACACGTTGATTTTACATCACGTGTTTTTGCATTTATTTAACAAACTTCTTAATATAGAGTTGCAAGCATTATAAATGCACCTCTAAATATAACTTAAAACTTTAAATATAAATATTCTCACGTAAGAGCTAGCGATTACCTTTAACTGTTTCTTTGATATTTACTTATTCATGGAATAACTTACCTCATGATGTATTCCATGTTAATTTTTACGTTCTTTATTTTCCGCGTTCTGTTTAAAAAGGAAACCAACAGATATTTGAAATTTGTTATGTAAACTGTATTTATGCGATACAATGACTAAAAGCTAGGTCAGATACGCCTAATATTTAAGTAAATACTTTTAACCTTTAAATTAATATTGATAAGACAGAACGTGTTCAGTGAAATATTGTAGCTTAAGCTTTGAGACTGGAGATCCGCAACCTAGCACACAGACTTCAAGGTGACGCTCGCACCCTTGTGGAAAATGTATGTAGTAATAAAATTACGACTCTCGTGTAAGATTTGTGCAATAAATATGCTGTTTCAAACCTCACCGTATGTGTAGCGTTGTTTCATTTATTATTATAAAACATCACTCAGGATAGTCTCACTTTTCATTTTGCAATAAAAATGTTTTCCAGGTAAAAGTAACACGATATTTCTCTGGAAATAAATAGCAACATGTTGCTTCTCTGTGACCAAGAATGTAAGGGATTATTTCAGTCTAAATAACACATTAGTTTTCTATAAACCTTAACAAACTGTGTTGTTTCTGAATAAACTATGAACTACTCTGTTATTTCTGTGTTAACCACCAAACATATTGTTTCTCTGTAATGATGGCTTTTTCTTTCTTTGTAATCTCAACGTAAGATATTTCAAAAAAATTAATGAATCTTCTGGGTAAGTATTATTTTATAGATCCTTTTACAATGTTTCTCTCAAATAATCAAGTTTCTGGGAACTTCAGTGGCACAGCAGTATGTCTGCAAATTCACACCGGTAGAAACCTGGTTTCAATATGTGTATTGGGAGATCACAGATAGCCCATTTTGTAGAACTGTGCTCAATTCCAACCAATTCAAGGAGTGAAGCTGCACAGGAATATAATAAAAATATATTATTTATATTGTATTCATATTATATTGTTCAGTTATTAAGATCATCATAAATCTATTCGTATCCCGTTTTGTGGATTCAGATAATAAAACTTAATCTTACATGACACACAAAAACAGAAACTGTTACATTTATGAATGATTCTATCTCGTAAACTGTTACACGGTATGCATGCAATGCAAGTTTTGAAACTGATTCTCATTATTGGTTTCAGTGGTTTAGAAAGCAAGACAATTTGTAACATCTAACTGAAATGCTGCAGTTACAACAGTCATTGTTATAATTATCGAATTTATTTAAGGTCAACATAAAGAATGCACTCAGTAAATACACAATGAATACATGCACTACAGTTACATATAATTTATTTTATTTTTTTATCTTTATTTGTAGTTAAGCACAAAGTTGCACAACGGGCTATCTGTAGTCTGCTCACCACGAGTATTAAAGCCCTGTTTCTAGTGGCATTAGTCCGCAGACATTCCATTATGCCGCTAGCGTTTTATAGCAATAAATGCACTTGAATAGAAAAATAATTTGCGGAGAAATAAATACTAAATAACAAATACAGGAATTATAATTTATAATTAACATTTATGCTCTATTCAATCCTGAAAATGAGGTAACACTGCTTATTGTCACTGGTACTGGTGTCTAACAGAAATTTGCTGAATTGGCAGGAATTGGCTAACACTGGAGCATCCACTAAAGGAATACTTCATCACATTGTTTGCTTCATCCAAAATGTGTCTAACTTTTCGTAAAGGCAAACATTGGCACTTCTGCTGTGTAGAAGACAGCCCTAAATCATTGACATATGACTGTAAACTGTGGATTTCGTGCTTGGTCTAGGTGGAGAACAGTCTCTGAAAGCAACTCTATTAGTTGGGTTCGTAATACCTCCATATCTCACTAGAATATGATTAAGAAACTCTGTTATCGTAGAAGACTACTTTCGAGGCTTCAATTTCATTCCATCTATATTTACTTGCTAGAATAGCATCCTCAGATTCATAACCTAACAGGCTCAGAAATGCGACCAAACGTGAGAACATTGTTAATGTAGAATAGTTATTACTTCCATTTCGTTCCTTTCAGCATAAGTACTAGTATTCTCTAAATGGTCGATACATTACACAAACTGAAGTTTATGATGCAGGATTCATCGAACCATCTCATGAGTTTAAAACAAATATAACGCAGTTCTCATCCTCTGGCACTCTAGCATAAGTTGTTAGTATTCAGATTTAAGATTCAAAGTATTGAAAAAGAAAGGCTGACTAACGAATTCATACGTTCATCTGTTTGTCGTAAAGACAAAGGACATCAAGAAACCTTTTTGTATCTTTCTTATTCCTAACAAAATCGCTTTTCGGTAGCTGTATGAAGCTTTACTTCCACACCTGCATGGCCAGGCGGTTAAGGCACTCGACTTATAATCGAAGGGTCCCAGGTCCGAATCTCCGTCACAGAAAAACATGCTTGCCCTTTCAGCCGTGTAGGCGTTATAATGTGACGGTTAATGCCACTATTCGTAGATAAGAGAGTAGCCCAAGAGTTGGCGGTAAATGGTGATGACTAACTGCCTTCCCTCTAGCCTTACATTGCTAGATTAGAAACGGCTAGCACAGATAGCTTTGTGCGAAATTCAAAAACAAACAAACACTTCTATCTGAAAATTACACTCAAATTCTGAACCATTGAACAAACGGAAAACTGACTCATTACTTAACTCATTCCCGTTGTTATATTGCAGTCTTGCTTTTATGTATTCCTCAAAACTGATCGTTCAGATTTAGAAACATTTTTAAATGTTCTCAAACTAATCTTGTGAGCTTACTAGCAAATGTTTAAATTTAAACAATTAAAATATAGCTCACATTAATACTGTATATCATGATTAGTTGTGATAGAATTCTTTCAAACACTTTTTTTTACGCTTTTTTTTTACTCTTTATTATGATTTTGGTCTGAATTTTTGCTATTAGAAATTTGTCGATTTAATCAGATTCGTATTAGTATATAACCTCTTAAATAATTAAAGAACAAAATGTAAAAACCCTTTTTTAACTGTAAGATTTGTTTATATATGTGTGTGTATTCATATCTGTTAACGTTCAAAAGACTTTTTTTAAATACAGAGATAGACTTTTAACTGCATTAAAAATACTCATTATTCTGATTTAAATGGACCCGATCATTTGTGGTTAGTTTAATGATTTTTTCAGTTTGTGGAATTTCACGAAAAAAAAACAATCAAAAAAGAGCGAATCTTTACAGGTTATTCTTTTTATATAAATAACAATGGTTTTTCTGTCGTTTTACTGAATGTTAATGGTCTGCAATAAATTTTAGAGACAACGTTCCGGTTCATGATATCGAACATGTTGAGGAACGCTGCACCAGATCATCACTGTTCTATTCTGTTATTTCCAAAATAATTATTTGCATACTTTATTAGTGATCAACCGAAAAGAATGGGTGTTGTGGAATAAAAATTCATCTTGATGAAGGCTTGTTATTTGAAGAAAGATGATTAAATCTCAAGCATATTCTGTCGTGTTTGGTGGAAGGTAGGCATGAATTCCTGTTACTACCTATATTTTACAATACACAGTATGGTAACCTATCCATACGGGCTAAATTTCTAACAAAATAAAAGTTTAGTATCAACTCTCTCATGTCCTCTCTTCTAATACAACGGAAAGTTTATGGATTTACACCGTTAAAATAATGGGGCTGGATTTCACTCGGTGGACTCAGCAGATAAACTGTGTGGTTTTACTATAAAAAACACGGACACTCAACTCCGTCAAAGGTTTTGTTAATAATTTCGTTGAGGTGGAAATAACTCTAGAAATATAGAAAAAAGAATGAAGAGCGAGCAATACCCACGTGAAAATAAGTTTCATATCTTTGACTTGTTTTTTTTCTAGTTAAATTAAAACCTTATTTAAATGACCTTTACTTTAATAAGAGATAGATGTGTTCTGAATTGTTTGCCGTTAAAAATAAAAAAAATTGTCTCATTTTTTATATAATCTTTGATTCAATATTTTATTAAACTTAGAATAAATTCAATTTTATTGTATAATTTTTGATTTAATATTTTATTAAATTCAGAATAAATTCAATTTTATTGTATAATTTTTGATTCAATATTTTGTGAAATTTAGAATAAATTCAGTTTATTGTATAATCGTTTATTCGGTAATAAACATCATTAAAAATGTAATAATAAAGTACTAAATCAATGTATCAAGTTAACTGCATCATGACGTGCTTGAAATATCACAACAGTTTAATCACAGCTAAATGTTACCACTCCACTAACACAGCGTTGTATCTTCGGATTCATACCAATAGCAGCCCCCCGCGAGTACAGCCGTAAGTCTCCGGATTTACAACGCTAAAATAAGGGGTTCGATTCCCCTCGGTGGGCTGAGCAGATCGCCCGATGTGGCTTTGCTGTAAGAAAAACACACACTCATACCGATAGTAAGCAAGTGTCAATACCTGTGATGGGCAGGATACACATAGTCCGTGATGCAGCTTCATTCTTATTTCAGTCAAAGAAACTTACATAAATGCTGACGGTTTGTCGTCGTGCAAGTTGTATTTTAAGTCCTCGAAATTTGTTTTTCACCGGAGAATAAAAGAATTCGAAATAAAAATCAACTACTCCCCACGCTGATTTGAGATTATATATTATGTGTTTAATATGTTTCTAATTTTGTATATCAAATAATCTGACCATCCTTAAAATCAATGTAGCTCGAAAGGTATCACTTCACAAGAACTTATTACAACCACAGTGATTCAGCGGTAAGTCAAAGACTTATATTTATAAACACCAGGTTTCTATACATGTAGTGGACACAACAAAGATAGTCCATGATGTGTTTCTGAGCTTAACAGAAGCAAAAAAAAGTTATTTATTTCGCTATCAAAGTAAAAATTGGCAAATTTACTTAATATATAATATTCAAGGATATCTGAGGAAAGAACATTAATTAAATATGGAAGTAATTTACTGCACAGACCAAGAAGTAATAACAACCCATAAGTCCTACTTGTTCCATGATTTGATAATAACGCTAATGTTCTGCCGTCACGTTAATTATGTCAGTTTCCATTTCTAAGCATTCACGCTCCACACAAGATATACTTTGAGACCATTATCTGAAATAATCCAAACATTATTTATTCTGGAGGATGATGTACCAGCCTGTCTAATGATTGGTATACATTGTTGTTTATTCGTCCTCTTGTTTAATACCGACTGACCTTGTACGATAAACTTCTGAACGTTTTCTGTAAGCGTACAGGTCTTAAACTTGAACCAAGTTAATCTTTTTTGGGTCAGACTGTTCCATTTCGGTCAATCAAGTTGGTTACCCGCAAGCTCTTTGTATTAGTGATTTTGTAACAGACAGTCACTTCAATTTCCTTAGGTAACCACGAAAACACATTTATTATTGTGTTAAACTTGTAATAATGTTTTATTCATTAGCCAGTCAAGTCTTCTCTATATTTAACTTGCATCAATTTAGATTCTTGCTCATTAAACACAAATACCAACAAGATATAGAAAATAGAACACCACTCACTTTAGTTGGTATCGTTAGAACTATTGCACATAGTATGAACACAAACTGATTCACATTCCGTGCTAAGACAGAACACAATTCCTTTACTACATTTAGTGTTATATACACAATTAGTCGTACTGGGGAAAGTCTGGCATGTATCTGTTTGGCTTCGTAAAACGGCCGCTAATACTCAGCGAAATAGGTTGAGAGAGTCTTGAGACGTTACGCCTCAATAATGTAGTTAATGTCTCAGAAAGTAAAGGGGTGTAAATGTTGTTTTTTTGCCGAATTTTTAAACTCCAAGCACTTAGTTGACTAAATTATCGATGTTTTAAGCATCATAGCTACTAACTATGTAGTGATCGAGAAGTAATTACCATCCAGTAGGGAAATCTGTTCGATAACCTCAGAATGTAAAGGTCTGAACGCTTCGTTATCCTTGAATCAACAAACCATCATAGCTCTGCCAAAATAAAGTAGAAACCACATAGTATAGTATGGAGAATTAATACTTTCTCAACATTGATGATAAAGTGTAATTGATATCACCCCCAATTTAAGTGTTGTAAATCCAAAAACCGTTGTCTCAGCGGGGGACCTTTTGAACGGAACCAGTATAATTGATCCTGTAACTCGCTTTTATCTTCAGGTTTCAACCAACTCATATTTTGTTGACTCACAATTAATTTTGTAGTTGTTTTCGACTTACTCTAGTATTTTGTAGGTTGCATGTGTATTCGCATCTTCGCCAGAACTATGAAACAGTTAATAGATAGAAACTGAGAAACTTGGCTGAGCCAATAAAACATTAAACTTGTTATTTTCCTAACAGAATTAAATTCTCTACATGCTTATGTAAAATAAGTACATGTAATCGTTCTTGAATATCTGTATAGAGACGAATATCAACATGGAATTAAACACACGTAGTTCAAACATTTGTAAAAGCTTCCCTATACGCACCAACTTTTGCAAAATACTTCTCACTTACTGGAACATAACCTACACTGTGTTGATAAGAACGGACCCAAGAAAAGACATTATTTAATTTCGATTCTTTATTTTTGCAATTTTTCCTTTTCACAAACTTTCTGTGACTGTCTCAGTAATTGTTGAAAAAACAAACTCCTTGAATCATTGTGAAGATCGGCAGAGATTGCCACAGATGGACTAGTAAAATAAATATTGTTTATTATAAATATAACCTACCAATCGTATTCAGGAAAGGTACGGTAGGTTAGAGAAGAATAATTTATGAACATAGAGTATTTTATTTCACACATACAGTTTATTACTCATAAAGCTGGTAAGATCATTTGTTTATATGTCTGTTTGTAAGAAACATCTTTATGTTTCTTATTACTGTTAAATATATATATATTATTCTGAACCCTACTTATGTTTCTTGTCACTGTTAAATATATATATATATTATTCTGAACCCTAATAGCAGAGTTCCTGCGTGTGTACTTCTCTATAACTGCCGAATTATGGAAGTTAAAACTAATGTTTAATTTGTTTGTGGAATTTGTTTTGTTAAATGTTTTGGAGCATTTTAACATATGTTTGGAGCAATATTTTTTGATAAATTACCTCAACAAATGTTTATGTGTCCCTTTCTATTAGATTAGATTTTTACTCGCTGGAAATGTTCTGTAGTTATATTGATTGTATTAGATACACAATTCCTATTTTTGACTTTTTCCTAACCCACCATCAATCCTTCGTTAAAAAAAACGTGAGTCGTATTAAGAATTAAAATAATGTGATCTTTTATTTATAAATGCCAGAACTGAATACACTGTTCCTGTTTACAGAATAAAAATACATAAATTTAGAGTAATGTAACTTCATAGAAACTATACCTTTATTTCCCTTGAGTAAATACAATGAATAACACACGACTGAGTCTTTCACATATAATTCCGATTAGCCTAGAAATTGGCCTTACTAAAAATCTAAAATCCACATATAAACGTAGTTATTTTATATATATCAATAAAATCCAATACAAAATATAGTATTATATGGTAAATCATATATCACTGATATTTACAAATAAGCTAAAAAAATATAAGAAACAACACGTGAGCTTCATACGGTGGTTGAGCGATTTCAAACCAGTTCACCATTTTAGTCAGGTCCCTAAAATGGGGCATTGCAGTCAATCGAGCTAAAATTCCTTCCTTATTCGACCTATAGGTCCATCGGAGTTAAGCATTTAACACACCTGAATGTATTCCAGAGGTTCGCGATTCACATCCCGTTGTCACGACAGTACATTAAATTTCTTTACTGACCTGAGTGCGTTGAACATTATACAGCATTAGTTGAGCAAAGTAGCGGGAAACCATTTCAACATGACTTCACGAGTCAATGTGTTTCAAGAACGGTTTGAATATGAACATTTGATCTCTATTATATTCATACTTGAAGTATTTCTTTTCAAACAAAAATATAAAACTTTTTAGACCTTCTGGCAGTACAAAAGTTAAAGAGATTGAGAAAAATGCTGTTTATACTTGTTGAATTACGTAAGAATATTAACAACAATTAACTAACTTTACTGGTGACAAGAATAAAGATAATCACACTTACTCTAGTTATTTAAATAATTCTATTACTTGTCATCTGAATACACGAAAATAGAACTAAAACTTAAAAAGTGTCTGACGTTTCTCCCGTTTCTTCAAACTTTCAACCCCACTTTGATAAGAATGTGCATAAACGTACAAATTGAATAGAAAAGTTACATTTTATCTTATACCTTTTCGGCTTTTACGATCTTAGAACATAGTTATCAAAGGATCTTTAAACGTTAACTAAAAATGACAGATTTATGTATTTTTTTTGTCTTCGAGAGAAAAAATATAAATTAATGTTAATGTATTTTCATTCTATACTATGAGTAATAAATGTAAAAACATCAATGATCGAAACCAGTACATAGGCCAGTTCACTTTAATCTGACAACTATTTTTTTTAAAACTAGTTTCGCAAAGATGTGATTCGTCATAAAATGCTACTCTATAATCTCTACAATGTCTAACATCTAACACCAGGTATGTTTTTGATGTGTGCGTTTAGAAGGTCACGACCCGACTCCTGACAAACGTAATGTTTAAAAAGAAAACTCGAACACAAGTTGTCTTACATTTGTTTGTAAAGTTATTAAAAATTGATAAACAGGAAAAAACTCCTTACGATATCCATACAGGCTTAAAATTTCAAAATATATCCACGTTTAATCAAACATTTCAATAGGGAATTAAGTTAAGAAACATTCAAAGAATACAAAAATACAGATTAAAACTAAGGAAATCAGTTGCGATATTTTTACTGCTAAGAATTAGTATCAAAATTAAGTGTCATTATATGAGAAAATGATTGTAAGTAAAATTTATATTAAAATCTATTATTAAATTTCGCCTCTGTTTTTTGTAATTAATATATATTGTCCTAAAGTGTTCATTCTGTAATTACATTGTTACTGAAACAATCGATGGTCAAGTAGAAAAATTCTTGTTGCATATAAAATATGAAACATAACTCTAGTTAAGCTATTTAGAAAAACGTGACAATTATATTAATATAATAATTAAGAATAATTAAGCAGCTTGGTCTTTGTCACAGTTTTTAGTTTACTACACTGTAGTGTGAAGTAAAGTGGAAAGCAAAATAGTTTTAACCTTCTTGGAACTTGAAAGAAAAAAGGTATTTGTTCATCTAAAAACTATACTAAGTCACTCTGCCTTTTACAAACTTCATCTGGCCATATATTTCAACTGTGCAATTGAAGTGATAAACGCTGACACTGTTAATAACTGGTTGTAAGGTTGTATGTTTGTGAGTGGGTAAAATAACTGATTATTAATTAATAGTTCACAATTCTTCAATATTTTAATGAAAATTAACAATGTGTTTATGAAACAATACCATTTCTAAAGTTCTTTGTAAAACTTTTGTGGATACAGCCCAAGACAGTTTTTATTATGAACACCCCAACAGGAAGTACGTGTTGGCACCTTCAGACACTTGTTGCAACAAAAATACAAATAGTCAGTTTTGAGATTGAAGAATATTAACCTAATATACATACATGTATATTCTATATAAAACACACGTATAGAAGGCTTGAGTCTTCATGATTCATCACATTAGTGAATATAAGAACTGTCACTGAACAACTTAATTTAATTTTAACCATGGAACTTATTTATATCTTGGTTATAAGACGACCTAAGGTTCAGCGTCTTCAATTTACCACTCTGAAAACTTAATCTCAGTGACATGAATAATTCGTTTTACTCACACAAAACTTACGCTTTGCAGTCATGCTAACACTACTTTTTACATCATGGGAGAACAATGCTTCATTTTACAAGTTATAATTGTTAGTCATTCAGTCCAACTCTCAGTTAACAAAACAAAAATATTTTATGAATAACTACCACCTTGGCACTGTTATGATCTGTTTTCAATACTAAACTATGTAAACCTTCAACCGATCCTTGGGAGGAGAGTTCTGAACTTCCTGAAGAATGCGCACACGTGGTCCCAATGGTATTCCAATTTTCTGAAGTTTATCTTCAGTTATATAAGGCATTTCCATTGCGCCTATCTTTTCCGCTTCAAAGTTTGAGGCATAGTTCTAGAATATCAAAGTCTTAGCTATAGATTAGTATGTAACAAAAACTAAGTAAAATTTCACTGACCTTATATCAAAAACAATTCAAACAATACACAAAACATTTCACAAAAAACACGTTTTTTCTCTCTTTTTAATCTTTCATAATCAACGTTCACTTCGATATTTCATTTTTCTGTATCCTCAAATGACTGGGACGAAGACATTTCATACAAATATTTGGAAAACAAGAAAGTATGTACTCTTTTTAATTGAAATTGGCTAAACACTCACTACTAAGATACTGGTATAATTTTATAGTATATAATAAAATAAAGAGTTATGTACACATAAATAAATCGTTAAATTTCTAAATACATTTCTATTATTATTACTGCAGGTCGTAGCACCATAAATATATATATTTTCAACTATTATATTACTTGCATACCTCGTATCCCAATTTCTTTAGAAATTCTCTCATCAACGGTGGCTCGTCTCCAAAAAACCTGTAGTCGTGAAGATAAAAATAAAAACGCCTAGTAGATACGATTAATGTATCAACAAATATTTTTGTGGAATATAATAATTCATCAAATGGTTACGATGTATGAGTTAACAATGTTTTATTCGTTAAATTCATCCGTTGAATTTGACTTATGGGTTAATAATATTTGCCTTGTGGAATATACCCTTTGGACACCCTTTTGTGCGGTCACTAACATCTTTAAGAAATACATCTACTCAACACCTTTTATGAGTTAATAATACGCCCCCCCCAGTGGCTCAGCGGTATGTCTGCGGACTTCCACGCTAAATCCGGGTTTCGATACCCGTGGTGGGCAGAGCACAGATAGCCCATTGTGTAGCTTTGTGCTTAATTCAAAACAACAACAACAACAAAGTTAATAATATTTGTCGTGTGGATTATATGCGTTTGATACTTTTTTGTGTTGATAGAATTTCGTTTTCTTTGTTAAATAAATCTGTTCAGCTTCTAGAAATTAGATTATTTGCAACAATGGTATTTTTAATCTTGAAAATTAATTCATATCAATCTCATATTTCCTTTCTTGAAGAAATTTACTTTCTCATCGTTTATACGTGTATTTTCTTACAGCAAAGCCACACTGGGCTCTCTGCTGAGTCCACCGAGAGGAATTAAACCCCTGATTTTAACGTTGTAAATCTGAAGACCTACCGCTGTTCCAGCGGAAGACTCGTGGGGTTTATCCCAAAACGTATTTAGAGCATAAAACTGAATACAATACATAAAAGTATCACAATATAATACTAAGAATCTATAGTTTACAAAACTAATGACATTCGTCGCAGGAAAATGTTTGTAAATATCATTATTGTTCTTGAAATGTAGTTTGTTAGCAACTACATGGAAAGACCCGGGAAAAAAAATATCTTCAAACTACTTCTGTCTGAATTCTACGTAAACACAATACAATAATATATAATTGAGGTCAGTGTTACTCAAAAAACTTTTGGGTTATAGCTTGACTCAAAAACAAAATGAAATGGGGTGCCTGTGTTGTATCATAAATTATCTATCAACTTTTTACTACATCTCATCTATTATTTGACATTTATAATGTTCATTAATTTCTTCCACTTTATTGTCTATTCTTTGTTTTCTATATTTGATATATTCATTTATCAAACCTCCTTGGAACAATGATAAGTCTTCGATAAGACTGAAAGTGATAAAGTCAGGGATTCAGTTCCTCACGATAGGTACAGAAGATAGATCTTATAACAAACAAAACCTTCCGTTTTTACTACTTATCATGTTTAATTCAATATCTAGTGCTCATCATGGCTCTTTTCGTATCCGGTTTCGTTTAGTACCTGATAATTGTGTTGGTTTTAGTATCAGATATTTATCAAGTTCACACTGGTATCTACTGTTTATTATATTACCTTTACCATTTACTTCTTATAAAGTCTCCTTTTAATGTTAGTAATATATTCTTCATTATTGTTATTTCATTGTTTACTGCGAATGCTTATTAATGTAATGTAATTCCAATAAAATATGATACGTTAATTATAATTTACTTTGCTTAGCCTTATGGGTGATAATTTAAAGTTCAATACTTTTAGCACTTGATGCATACATTGAGGCAAACGTTTTTCTTTAAATAAAACCAAATAAAACTATAACAAGGCGCATTACGTGTTTGTGTAATTAAAGGTCCTTTTAGCTGAAGAATAAGACTCAAACCATAACATGATGCATCAAGTGTTTGTATAATTAAAGGTCCTTTCAACTAAATAACAAGACTGAAACCGCAATATAATGTATTAAGTGTTTGTTTTATTAAAGATCCTTTTAGCTAAATAATAAGAATTTGTGTTTACTCAAATAATTTTATTTAATTCGAATTAATACAACGAACCATGTAGTTTATACCTTTATTAATGTATGTGATATCAATATATGTGACTTAAAATAAAAGAAAAAATGTACATCAGTTTATTATATCTACTATTAACCATGGTAGAAAGAAAAACCAAATGTTTAATTGTTCTTACTTGGTAAGCTTTTGTACTCGATCGGGGTTCATCAACTCCAGAAAATCCGTCGTAAACTTTTTCCATTTTCGGCCATTGGAAGATTGAAAATTTCCCGCGGCTTTTCCATCAAATTGCTTAGTGGTGCCACCTGCTACCGCATCCAAAGCGTTAATTTGTTCTTGAAGCCAGTTCACATCCCTGCGTAACGTTTCAAGTTCTTGGACGAGTACGTGATGCGAGCGCATTTCTGATGATAAGTGTGCTACGCCTCGTGCTAACGTAACGACGTGAGACTCCAGTCTCTTAAACCGTTTACCGGCAGCTCTTTTAAGATTGACCAAAAGAAAATTATTTTGTAAAGGTAACAAAACAATCAACCCAATTAACAAAGAAGAAATATAAAATATAATGATAATGTATGCATTACAGTCATGATATTAAAAAAATCCACGTAAGTTAAAAAATAATTTAAGACAAATATATAAAACCATATAACCAGAACGCTTTTGAAATATAGATCTATTTTAATCATGAACAAACTCTGAATCTGTTCACCCAAAATAAAGAAATGTCCACCTTTTTGTGAGTGCTCGGATCATGGGGCTTTGTATCTTTATCTGAGTGCGCAACAAAATACTTAACACAATGAAATTATCTGTACGCATATAAGACTTTGTAAAAATAAGAAGGTATAAGAAGGACTTTTAACACAGACAATTCACTGATACATTATTAGGAACTAAATGAAATTATAAAACTCCATCACATCTAATATGACAATAACACGTGCATATCTTCCCAGAAACCAGTAACGATAAAATCAGTCTTAAGTCTAAATCCAAATTAATGAAGAATTAGTATGTGAATATCCAGCTACGGACCATAACAACATTAAATCAAATAAATCAAAAATATAGTTTAAAGTAACCTGCGTGTAGTTATGGCTGTAAATCAAAAGTATTGATATTACTTATAAAAAACTCGCTTCAAAACAGTGCATCTGCACGAGCAAACATATTGCAGACGTGTGGTCATAAGTTGTTGAAGTAAGCTAGCGTCCACTATCCAAATGCTTTTAAAACTACTGCTATTCTAAGGGACACAAAATTTGTTTCCACTGTAATTTCAAAAGCTTGGCTAGTTATAAGAAAACAAAAACAAAAGACGCTCCGCAGAATTTCGACTCACTTGAACATTTATGTAGCTATTACTGTACGAAACTTCTGAATACAGTTTCTAGCTCATCATAAAAACTACATGTACTTAAAGAACAGATTTTCTACAATTACAACACCGAATATTCTCAGTTTTCTCAGATTCACATAATTCACGATGCTTTATCACCTTACACGCGCATGCTAAGTCATTACTTATCTGCATGTTGAAAACATATTTCCTACGTTACATTCGTGGAGATATGGTGTAAGAAGATTGAATGCATTTTCAATCCAGAAGTTTAAAATTTTCAATAGACATCTACAGTATATCTTTATAATGTCCACTGTTTAGTGATGTATGGTTGAAGGAAGACAGTGTAATATTCCCTCATATATATTTCTAGATGCGACAGTAAATTCCAGTTAGTTGTATTCTTAAACACAAGACCAACATGAATGTCTCTTAAATTTTTAGTGACGTTCAAGAAATCGCAGACATGATGCTGGTCATGGCAAAAACTCTATGAAGGTTTTGCTCTCAGCCATGCTCGTGTTTGACTTTCCTGATAGTCTCGAGCTTTCTCTGAAATTTAAAGCTGGTGAAGAGAAACGAGATTATGAAGATCACCTGATTGTTTGTAATAGTTTGTATCAACATTCAATGAATTTCCCTGCAGAGCATGTTAAATTGTCTCGTTATAATTTCCAAACGGCAACTGTAAAATATTTGCATCCTGAGCACTACGACACTACTCAACCTAATTACAAATTTGACTTAAGAGCGTATAATGTTCGTGGGGAAATGTGGAACCATGTAGACACTTGCAGCTCAGCTGAGTGTACTATATTCAGATGGTGTGTTGATACGTGTGTGTGTATATATATCTGTATAATGATGTTTAAAAATAAACAATAATTTAAATAATATAAAGACAAGAACATTACACACTTTGACACCCACAGCGGGACAGTTAAAGGTGATGTGTTGCTTAACCACAAGTTTATCGCCGTTCTACGTCATTCACAATTACAGGCTGTAATTTAGTATTGTAAGGTATGTTGATAACTAACATGTTTCATGAGCTCATTTATGTTTTACACCAGTTACTTAAGTAGCTTATTTTGTTTCAGTTAATAAGTCGCCTGTCATATTAGACAAAATACAACCTTGTATAAATGTAATTGCATATTTTCCTGTCGTTTGTAGTTGTTGTTTTTGAATTAAGTACAAAGCTACACAATGGACTATCTTTGCTCTGCCCACCACGGGTATCGAAACCCAGGTTTTAGCGTTGTAAGTCCGCAGACATATCCCTGAGCCACTGGGGAACATTTACTATCTTATACTGTGCTAATTTGTTTGTCCGCAATGATATCTATTCCCATATAATTTTTGTTTTTCGTCCCTAGGAGCCAAAAAATTATGTTACAGCTCGATATTTATATCTTTCACGGTTTCGAAACAAATAGCACGTTAAATTATGTGAAATTTACAATCAACTCCATATTTCAGTTTTACCCTGCAATATTTGGTTCTTTTGATCTCTTTCGATGATCGTTTCGTCGTCTGTCTCTGGAGCTGTGGGTGCCCCTGCTAACCGAACTTCTGCCAGTAAGGGAGGAAAGACTGCCATGAACTCGACGTTTCGAAGTCCTGGAGTAATTGCTGCAACTTCCACAAAAAGGTGCAGACAGGTAGCGCTGCTGATGACCGGAGTTAACACCTAATAGGTGTAGAATCTGGAGTGGTTAAAAATAAATTCTGATACATAACCGAGCGTATAAAAATATTCGTTAATCACACTGCTTAACGAAAATAAAACGCGTGGTTGTATGAAAGCATACACTCCTCTTGTATTCGTATTCTCTACACTTGATACAGCATTCGGAAGGAAACATAATTCATTATAATATTATCCATAATGAATATTCAATGTACATTACAGGCTATTAAAATAACTGTTCATTACTTAATAGACTAGGAAGCATAAATTTCCTAGGTTTTATGCGAGGTTTATGCTTGTAATTTAGGTAACGAATATATTTACGTCTGTATTTCTGTATATTCAACTAAAACGGGAAAACCTACCAAGAAAAATTTTCAATTATCATTAATTTTCCATATTTCCTTTGTTTCCGAGTATGTAATCAGTTGTTATATAGAAATTGCACATGGCATGTGTATTTGAGATCGATTCCATAACGTGTTACAACATTTTTTTCATAACTCTCTTATTTTTCATACGGATAAAGTATTATTTAATATTATTTTTTTCATAATCTATAACCTCTTATTTTTTACATTTTCCTTTCATATAATTTTTCGTAATTATTACATATTTTTGTGTCAAATCTATTACTTCTTTTATAAATATAAAGATATGATGTGTATATATGTATATATATACACACAACTGTTGCACTTAAATACGTTCATTTAAAACATTTCGTTTAAAAGGATTCGTTTAAATAACGCTATCAGTAGTTACAATGTGGATCTTTACAAATATAAAGTAAAAAAAGCAAAAATTACTACCTCATCGAAATATATATGTCTGTACTACTTACCTCTGAATACATTGCTTCCAATCCTTCTAATTGTTTTCTGACCATTGCAACTTCTGATGATTCGAAATTACTACTTGTAGTGGCGCTTCGTTCGCTGCTGTAGTCATCTGGTTCTTCCAACAAACTGTCTATATCCACTCCAGTAGTTGTTGAAGTTATTTCTGTATCTGCAGTGTCGAAGTACGGCGTTAGGTTATTCAGTTTTGCTGAAAAAAGTATTTTACGTTTCATTTGATCATAAATTTGTCACTTCAAACTGTTAGGACAGTCACAAAATTACCTTTGCACAACAAAAACACAACTAATGGAATAAAATGTTGTTCAAGCTTTGTAGCACAAAAACTATTTAAGAAAAATATCATAATTTATTCGTAAACGTATTCTTGTAGTTCTGGGCCACAGTTTACACAAAATATATAAATATATATACACATATATATATGCGTACACACGACCATAAGAATTGGCAAACGAGCATACGTACAACACTGTGAAATGACCAAAATGATAGTTTAAACCCATCTAGCAAGTAACTGTCAGTAAGCTTAAAGGTCTGGCATGGCTGGATGGTTAAGGCTTTCGACTCGTAATCCAAGGGTAGCCGGTTCGAATCACCGTCATATCAAACGTGCTCACCCTTTCAGCCGTGGCGGCGTTATAATGTGATGGTCAATCCCATCAAATTCGTGGGTAAAAGAGTAGACCAAGAATTGGCGATGGGTGATGATAACTAGCTTCCTTTCATTTAGCTTTACACTGAAAAATTCGGGACGGCCAGCGTAGATAGCCTTCGTGTAGCTTTGAGCGAAATTTAAAAAGAAACAGTAAGTCTAAACGTATATGTTTCATGAGAATAATTAAATGAGGAAATATTGTAATATGTATGTGTAATATTTAATACAATATATGTATTGTAACAAAGAATATTGTATTTGTTTGTTTATTTTGGAATTTCGCACAAAGCTACTCGAGGGCTATCTGTGCTAGCCCTCTCTAATTTAGCAGTGTAAGACTAGAGGAAAGGTAGCTAGTCATCACCACCCACCGCCAACTCTTGGGCTACTCTTTTACCAACGATTGATTGTCGCATTATAACGTCCCCACGGCTGGGAGGGCGAGCATGTTTGGCGCGAACCCGCGACCCTCAGATTACCAATTTGCACGCCTTAACGCACTAGGCTATGCCAAGCCCAAAGGAATATTGTTATATGTATGTGTGTAGATGAATGTGATTATTGAGATAGATAATATTAATTAAGTAGACATAAGGAAGTGTATCATGCAGCCAAAACATTCTGCAGGAAACTGTGTGTTATTAAAACAGGAGTTAACGTCAGCTTTGTCCACATTCCACAGCTCGTACTGTGGTGATCCAAACTGAATATACTTTTAATGGATGAACTCGACTGGACTCTTACTTTACATATTAAATTCATTTAAAAATACTCGAGAATAAAAATACTTAGAATAGAAAGATAAGGTAAATTTTACAATGTTATAATATTTTCGAAGTAGTGAACAAATCTTGAGGTCAGCGAAAAACTAGAGGAAGTGAACCTTTGTTTGGTTTGAATTTCTCGCAAAGCTATTCGAAGACTATCTGTGGCCTCCCAGTGGCTCAGCGGTATGTCTGAGGACTTACACGCTAAAATCCGGGTTTCGATACCCGTGGTGGGCAGAGCACAGATAGCCCATTGTGTAGCTTTGTGCTTAATTCAAAACAACAACGACTATCTGTGATAGTCATCCCTAACTCTGCAGTATTAGACAAGAGAGATAGCAACTGGTCATCACGCTAGCGATATAACGCTCTCACGCCTGAAAGGGCGAGAATGTTTGGTGTGAAGAAGATTCAAACCCGCGACCCTCAGATTACGAGTCGAGAGCCTTAACCACCTAGCCATGCCGCGCTTCTAGAAATGAAAAGTCTGTTTCGAAAAATAGAATTGTGACTCTTAGGCTAGTGTTGGTTATTATCGAGTGTCACTTTCTTACTTGCTGTAGTTTGTTGATATGTATTGACAAAAAGTCATGATATCTAATCAAAAAATCCTTGATGTGAAAAAAGATGTAGGTAAAAACCGAATTTAACGTCAGACTCAAAGGAATGAAGCCTAAATTGGAGGCCCCAATGATAGCTTGTAGCATAAATACGAATTTTACAGAAAACAATCATGTATTGGATACCCAGGCTACGTTTTTTCTTCAACTTAAGGCTCGATGGTTGGCAAAATAAAAGAGGCGATCGACTAACCACCGATTGAAAATTTACATTAAATGCATGTTCAGCTTCTAATTTTGATTTCATTCCTATAAATTGCACACTCAATCCCATTTTAGCCACACCTTTTCTTCACACCTAAGGTGTTAATTATCAGATTGTTAGTGAGTAGATCTATTGTTTCTGTCATATTTTAGACTGTTATCAGTAATATTAAACAAGAACTTGCCATCATAACAAATTACAATTATTTTCTTGATATTATCCTCACTATTGTCTCTACTAAATGTTGTATTTAAAACGTAATATCAGTAGAAACCTTTTTACTGACATTACTTGGAAAGCTCTCTGACAGTCATAAAAGATGTCACAAGTTTGTTGGTTCTATTCAGCATGATGGACATCAAATATCTTATGTCACGTGTCTTTTACAATTAAATGTCCAAGTTAGTTATTCTATACACGATCCTTTAAGATGGTTGTGATCTTCATTACAAATGTTACTTGTTCATCCACACTGAATTATTGTCTTCCATTCATGTAGCCCCCTTGTGGCACAGGACTTATACTACTTGAAACCAGGCTTCGATACACGTGGTGGACAAAGCACAGATAGTTTTGTGCTTAACAATGTACAACAAACTTCATTTTTATATATGTGTGTATACTATTTTTTATCATCACAACTTTTTTGGATTACTATTGATGTATACGTTATCTTTTCTGGGATTTTTAATTCATCACTCACTCATCAGTATTATTATTATTGAATTCAGTTTATTACTAAATGGTCGAGTTTTCAATCCTGCCATCAATCGAGGTTTTTTTCCCTATACAACACCAAGACTGGCTGTGGTGACTAACGACTAGCGGAGACAGTTCTCATGTAGCTTGGAAACTTAAACCAAACAAACTCTTCACTAATTACAAACATAAAAAAACAAATACAACCGCAGCTTACAAAACACTTGCACGCCACTGAAGTAAAACTAACGAATTTTTCATGGCCTTAGGCGTATTATACACATAAAAATGAATTGAAATTTATCAACAATTGGAAACTTACCGTTCGCTGTTTTCTTTCCTCTGGGTCGTATCAGAGTGTTGGTCGGCCTAGTTGACGTCATTCCTGAGTTAGAATATTGAGCATTTTTTCTCTTGTTCTGATTTTCAACAGGATGAACAAACGGAGTCACCAACCTTGACCGCTGATTGCTCTGTCTACTTCGGCCAACATGGGTGGCACTTGCTGGTCTTCTTGTAATCATTTTTTTCGTCAAAAGCTTTTTCCCGGAAACGCTGGTTGACTTATCCACAAGAACTTTGGTGTTGACCGACATTGTTGTGTTACCTCCATCTGTTGACTCTCTACGTCCACACACTAAACTACCATTCAGGCATGGGACACTGTCATACACAAAATATAAACTTTGTGTTCGAATACATGAGAAAGTAAGAAAGAGGCTTTTATAAAACTAAAGTATCTAACTATGAGTGAACTTTCATTTTCTTCCTTAGAATTTATCTTAGATTTATTTTACTGAACAGCTAAAATCTGTTTACAAACGTTACCATTGCTGTACCACAGCTGAGAAACAGTGAAGTTTGAATGAACTGGTATAAAGTACTCGCGCTTCAAAAGCCTCCACCGAATTCAAAAGGATTCCAGTCCACCGATCAAACTCCTCCACTATCTTTAATTGCTCTTATAGCTACCTCAAAGCAGTCACTTTTTCAAAAAATCCCCGTTGGGCCACTCACTCATGGTATCAAATCGCATGTGCTAATCCTAGTCTCTCCAGCTTATGAGTATGGATATGAACATGACTTCAAACATGATGCTGCAATATACAAGATTTGAATTCAACTCCTGGACCACAATCATGCTTGGATGGGATTCCAGGTGTTTTATGAATCCCCTTGAGGCAGGTATTACATCATATAGATAAGGATGTTTTCAAACCAATCAGAGTCTACGTGGTAAATTTGGTCCTGCTACCTCTAATACGATGAGAGAATTCGCGAACAAACATACAAATTCATATACAATGTGAATTAATACAAGATAAGCTGGTGCACCATTTTATTTGAACCAAGTTGAAGTATTCAGTAGGGTCTATGAAAAAAACGTGTTTCAAATTCATCTCACAATATTTAAATTTATATGACACAATTCACTGTTAATTAATAACCTAGCAAAAATTCTGATGCATTTCTAATCAAATATATATATATATATATGATATTTATTAGTCAGTGTTGTATTATAAACATATTTCTTAATATTATGAGGACACTCGTGATGAATTTGTCAAGAGCCATTTTGCTTCTAATATGAAAGAGTGAGAAGTGGATAAACTAAATATAGAAATGTGAAATATTGAAACTTCGAGTCAGGTTCTTAAGAAACATCTTACAGACAAACAACCTGTTTGTTCAGAGATGAAAACAACCTATTTAAATTCTGCTGTGCGATAACCAAAACAAACCAGGATATTTATATTTTGAAACATTTTAATTTCGTTTGGTACTTAGCTTTTGAAAATGAAGTCATAAAGAATAAAATCATTACGTCTTAAAAACATAACGCATAATTCTAAATAGACACATTAATTGATTAGAGCAAATGTATGTCATTTCTTTGAACAATAGTTTAAGAAAAACAGTATTGAAAGTTAAACAAATACCTTGAAGACATCTTGGACTTCATCATAAAAGATACCTGAGGTGAGACCCTAGAGCTGAATGTTGGAGATTCTCGAGATGGAGAAAGTGGTGGAAGAGGTGGGGTTACAGACAGGCATGTACTTTCACTGCAAGTACCATCTAGAACATGCGCAGAGTATTTATTGGATTCCACTTCTCTCCTGGATAAAGAAGTGGGCTGAGGAACCCACTTTTTCTTGTTCACCATCACATTAGTCCACTCTGTCATATCGTTTATTTTTGTTCTGCACGATAAATGTTCCTTACTGGATGGATCACCACAGGGTGTTGATTTTGGTTTTGCTTGCCATGACACGCCATCTACACTCTGATCAGAATCAATGCTGGTATCGACAGCACTAGCAGTGTTTTCAGACACAAGACCTTTAGAGCTGACGACACCACTACGTAAAGTTCCTCTTCCAGATTCGGACGAGGACTTGTACTTCTCACTTCCAGTTTCTGCGTCTTGTGCTGTTCTACTAGGTTGTGTCTGTCGAACGGACAGTGGCATTTGATTTGAAGAACCAACTTTAACCCGTAAATCTACAGCAGGTGAAATTTTTTGGACAGTTCCCTTAACATCCTTCACAGCTGAAGACTCATTATTGCTGTTTTCAGTATTATTTTCTACATAGTTTCTGTGCAGATAAGAGTTATTTGTGATAATAGGAGCTTGGACTTTTTTATTTTTCTCTTTAACAAAGAGAGGTTGATTGTTTGATCGACTGGAACGTGTCATCTCCTCTTCACTACCACATCTATGAAACGACTCTTGGTTTACGGTAGTGTATTTTTTACACTTAACATCAGTTTTTCTTGTGTCTGAAGGAAGTCTACCAAACTTTTCGACAGAAGCTGATTCCACATTCTCAGTAACCGATCTCAGACCATGAGTCGGATAAGAATGCTGCAGAAGAAAACGAAGAAACGAACATTCCACTCAAATATTTAAATAATTGATATTTGAAAACATTATATCTTCCCTGATAAAGATAATTAGTCTTGTTCTATTCCACCTAACTATCTGAGACATGAACCGGTTTTTACAATGTATCGAAATAGAAAAATAAGTAATGATTAAAAATGAGAAGCAATCCTATCTTAACGTGATAATAACATATTTTATACAATTCAATAAAGTCAGTGATGTCGAGAAACCCACTTGTTGAGAATGTTATGTGCAAAAACGGCTCGTTTGGGTCCAGAAAATATTTTAAATAGAAGGTCGAAACGTTGTTCGCTCTTCTATTTAAAATATTTTCTGGACCCAAACGAGTCGTTTTTGCATATAAAATTCAATAAAGTACATTTATAAATCTTTCTTTTTCCATTTCGCTGAATGACGAAGAATTGAATATTATAAAAATAACATTTCAACATTAATTAAACAAATTCTAAGCGATTTTTGGCTTTCTATACAAACGTCGTTTAAAAAAACAACTTTATAAAATAAAAATCCTGTTTAACACAAACATTTTAGTTATTAACACGTTAAAAGATAACGTGGTTTGTGAAATGAAAGTATTTAAACAAAAAGTTTACAACATTATCTTCAAGCTTCATACATCTTATAACAATGTCTGTCTGATCGCTAATAATGCAGTGTATAATTAAATGAATGTATTACTATATGCAATGCAATGATTGCAAATGTACATCGATCCGAAAATCCGATTCTCGATTATTTAATTAAAAAAACGTGTATTTCTTGATATTTAACAAATAACCACTAATTGTCAATCTTTCAACTTCTATATATAATTTTAGGAACATATTTAAGAGCTAGAAAGACAAGATTACTTTATTCATAAAAAACGTGTTCCAGTAAATCCTCTGGTCTCGACTATACAGTCTGTTGCATGCATGGCGTAGGTCATCTCTTGTTATATCTTCATCTTGGCTCTGTTCACTGTCCACTCCTGATGTATGCCTGCATATTACACGAATAATACAGTGCGCTTGGCAAGGTTTTATCGCATATATTTCAGACACAGAAAACTTCTCAATCAATAGATAGATAAAATAAGTGAAAACTTTTATCCGAAAACATTTGTTTATTCAGAAAAGTTTTCTTTAATTCAACGTTTTAAATATGTAAAACACGAGTCTGTTGTGGTTTTACTTATTAATAAGTATAATTGTTTTATTTGATCACTATTTACCAAACCGGTTTGTTTGTTTTGGATTTCGCGCAAAGCTACTAAAGGGCAATCTGCGCTAGCCGTCCATAACTTAGCAGTGTAAGACTAAATGGAAGGCAGTTAGTCATCACCACCCACTGCCAACTCTTGGGCTACTCTTTTACCAACGAATAATGAGATTGACCATCAAATTTTAAGGCCCCACGGCTGAAAGGACGAGCATGTTTGGTGCGACGGGGATTCGAACCCGCGCCCCTCAGATTACGAGTCGAACGCCTTAACCTACCTGGCCATGCCGGGCCTTAGCAAAATGGAAAAATTAAGTTTTAAGTGTTATTAAGAGTAGCTGATTTTGATTTTCTGGGACAATCCAACACCTAATCTTCCTTTTTCTTATGTTTCTATTCCTCGGTTTCATTATTTAAGAGAGTACTTACAATTAAAACAAAACAATTAATAGATTTTAAAATAAAACAAGAAAGAGAAAACAAATTAATCCAACGACTTGCTGATTTATTAAGTGTACTTATTATAACAATTTGAATTACTTATATCGTGCATCGCCAACCTGGAAAAGTCGTTCACACCATAACAATTGTTGTTGTAACAAAAGACTTATATAGTGTTTCGACCACTGCTGTGTTTATTGTGTCCTTGTCAGCCTAATGAGTTCTGGAATGGATATAGCTAATATATTGTGACTAGAATGCTATTTTTCTACATTCTTCAAACTTCTGAAAATTCCAAAGGGACTAAATAAATAATACAATTTTAAAAATAGATAGGATTAATAATAATATCTTATGACTTATTATAATCATGTTTCATCAGCTTGGAAAAGGCATTCACACAATATCAAATTTGACACGCAAATCAGTAAATTAAATTCTAGTTTAAGTGACATTGGTTCCTGGTTTGAGATTTTTCATTTCATCAAAACGAGGCCTAAATTTAAGAATCAGCTGTTGACTTTTGAACAGTCGTTGCAATGACAGTATAAATACAGCGCAAAAAAGTGATAATTTTACAACATTATAAAAACTCGAGTAATTGGTTTTTGCCTTAACATCTTTTTATAATTATAACCCTTAAAAATAAGCCCACTGCTAAAAGTAAGGAAAAATGTCAAGCTAAAAAAATGTTAAAGCAAAAAAAATGAAAATAATTCATATACAAATAAAAATAATAATAGAATTTTAAATTATATTGACTGTACAAATAAATTTAAAACATGTTTCACACTATTACAAAATTTTGTATAGCTCCAACCAAAATTGAAAAAGATAAATTACAAAGATACGAAAATTAAGATCGAAACATTTAATCAGAGAACATAAATATTATAAAATAGAATCATTACGTTCTCATATGTTGTTGTTGTTTTGAATTAAGCACGAAGCTACGCAATGGGTTATCAATGCTTTGGCCTGCCCACCAAGGGTATCGCAATCCGGATTTTAGCGTGTAAGTCCGCAGACATACCGCTGAGCCACTGGGGGGCCGTTCTCATATGTATGAAAGTGATCAGTTTTATAAAAAAAATTGCTCGATTGTGCAATATTGGTTCATGTGGTCATGAACTCGCCAGTATCTTAACCACGTTCTGAAACAATAATATAATAACTAGTAAGTTTTACGGCCTGGCATGGCCAAGCAGATTAAGGCGTGCGCCTCGTAATCTGAGGGTCGCGTTTCGCATACCCGTCGCGCCAAACATGCTCTCCCTTTCAGCCGTGAGGGTGTTATAATGTGACGGTCAATCCCACTATTCAGTGGTAAAATAATAGCCCAAGAGTTGGCGGTGGGTGGTGATGACTACCTGCCTTCTCTCTAGTCTTACACTGCTAAATTAGGGACGGGGAGCACAGCTAACCCACAAGTAGCTTTGTGCGAAATTCAAAAAAACGAACAAAAAGTTTTTTGTCAGGATTTTGTAATGGAATCTACTGTGCTGTTAGTTTTGATATACAAATCATCTACATTATCATTATGACACTATTCGTTTATCTGCACAATTTCCGTAGGAGAATGAGAGTAATAAAATTAAGTTATCTAATCATGTCTTTAAGAAACTCATGAATTTTGAACTAAAACAATTTTAATTTTCAGTGATGTCGAGAAACCCACTTGTTAAGAATTTTATATGCAAAAACGGCTCGTTTGGGCTCAGAAAATATTTTAAATAGAAGAGCGAACAACGTTTCGACCTTCTTCGGTCATCGTCAGGTTTTAATTTTACTTCATAACGACGACACCTTTATTTTGTGTTGTTATGAGATAAAACTGGCCCTAAACTTGTTCGACCATAAAAAGTGTTGACTTGATTTAAACTATTCTTTATTGAAACCAATAAATCACAGAAAGTACAAGAATGATACCAACATTATCTTTAAAAAATCGGAACAAGAAGAGAGTTTTTAATTTTCTTAATAGGAGGCATTTTAATACCAAGTTTAAAATTAACAAAATCATTAACTTTCATTCCTAGAACTTTTTATGAATAATTAATATGGTTAATTTAATTGTCTTTGACAGGTTTGTACCAGGGTTTTTTTTTTAATAAAAGTCTTGGAAAAATATTATTTCCTCCAGCATATAGAATAACAAGCACGTATAACGTTTTACACAAATATATCAAAAGTTCTTGTAAAAAAAGCCTTACCATTAAACAATATTAATCCTATTATTTCTTTGTTTCTGAATTTCGCGCAAAGCTACATAAGGGCTATCTGTAAGTCGAGAGCCCTAATTATATAGCCATGCCGGGCCCATGTTATTTTCAACTGTCTACATGATATGAACTGTCCTAAACAGCCAAGTAGAAATCTTACTAAACAAAATATTTCTTTAGTTCTATCATATGTAAATAAACAGGCTATTATAACCAGAAAAGAGTTACTAAGTTATGTTATCGTGATTACCCACAAGTTCAACCACAAGCAGCAAAACTGAAGACACTGGGGCTCATATCCTAATTTTCTAACCGTTAGCGAATTTGCAGATTGTCAAACATCTAGGGCTTAAGTATCGAATACATAAATTTGAAATGTCAAATTCCGTATATGAAAATGGATTCCCTAAATGTTTTGTAGATTATGTTAGATTCGCTCTAAGGTGATTACCAGTTCACTACTCACAAGAACGTGGAAATGAAAATTTTCCATCTTTAACAACCATGTACTGAATAAATGTGATAAACATAAATTAGAATGCCATTTGAAAGTTTAGCGAGGACAAGTAATGAACAGAAAACGTACATAAAGTAAAGTCTATTAATCAATAGACTTTTGACTAAACATAATAAGTAATACAGTTTACTTATTATTAATTTTAAAATCATTTTTGTTTTTCTTAAACTCAAAAGCTCAACCACATAAACAAATTGATGTTGCCCTTTCGTATAGAACTATCATAAAAATAACGAAAACGACATATAAAGTACACCTCAAAATTACACGTATTTTCATCAAATAGCTGCGTCGTTTCTCCAACACATTCTTAGTCTTGTGAACACTGAGAGTATTGCGTTTTATTCATCCATTTTGGTAACTACAACATGTGACCAACTACTGTATACACTATTTTATGTAACGTTCTTAAGATAACCTGACTGTGTAAAATACTTTACCATTTTTTTATAATATACGTACCCCTTCCATATTTTTCGCCATAACAAGCCATAAAGTTAAGCTCGAAGTTTATATAGTGACTGAATGTACATCCCATGCCACGTAAATTGCATAATTTTTTCTTGCAATTTGAAAACAATTTATCTGTAGTTTATGTGATTTCTATCAAAGGTATAATCTCGTATTTGTTCTAGATTCTTTGAGTTTTAAATATCAGTGGTTAGGCCTAATGTTAAACTTGATAACTGAATAAAAAAGAGAGGATAATCAACATTTAAAAACAAATGGTTTCATATCAACTGTAGGCCTAATATTAGTTTAACACCTTTCAAAGCCTAATCAGAAACTTAGTCTACTCATTTGAATTAACAATTATTTCAAACATTTAAATATTCATTTTAAACACTTAAGTGCATTTTTATGACATAATCATACCTGACTGAGATGGAATGGGTATCTTTAGTGGTATCAGGTGACCGTCGATACTGAGCACAAGGAAAGCTCGAATACTCACAATCTTCAGTAGGAAGTCTGTTTGGATGGGCATTACTTCTCTCTGGTCTCTAAAAAAAATTATTTATTACGATGGCTGAAAGTACAGAAATCACTCCTAACAACAGAAGTTATCCCAAGTAAGCACCATACAAGAAAACAGGCCAGGTGGGTTAAGGCTTTCGACTCGTAATCTGAAGCTTGCAGGCTCAAATCCCCATCAAGCCAAACTTACTTGCCCTTTCAGCCGTGGAGGTATTATAATGTCACGGTCAATCCCACTATTCGTTGGTAAAAGAGTAGCCCAAGAGTTAGCGGTGGGTAGTGATGACTAGTTGCCTTCCCTCTTGTCTTACACTGACAAATTAGGGACGTCTAGTACAGATATCCCTCGAGTAGCTTTGTGCAAAATTTAAAAACAAATAAAGAAACAAGAAAACAGCACAATTTAATAAATGTTTCCTAAATTAATTCTCAGTCATTTTACCTTTGTGAGATTTTTCTACCACATTTACTGAATAACAATATTGAGTAGGTAAAGTGTTTAAGTTTACATCCCAGTTGTAATATACCGACTTTGTTAAAAAGTATATATTGAAAAAGGATAAGACATGAAGTTTTTATTGATGGCTATCTACCTGCCACCGCTCTTAATTTTGAGTGTTTCAGAGTGTTTTCTTATAGCGAAGCCACATCGAGCTATCTGCCGAGCCCGCCGAGGGGTATCGAACCCCTTATTTTAGCTTGTAAATCCGTAGACTTACCGCTGTACTAGCGGGGGACTACTGACCAGAGGAAAGCAGCCACACAGCAGTAATCAATCACCCACCATCCATGTTAAAAGATTTACAATCACACTTACAATACACTTACAACTTTGTGGTATTGCACGGATTATAATATGGTTCGCTAGTTTTGAATTACCGACCAGAAGGAAGGCAGCAGTAACCTGTCATCCACCATCCATGTTGACTGTCACACTTATAATACACCCACAGCTTAAGTGCGAGAGTGTTTTGTGAAATTCCGCTGATTAGAACGTGACTCGCTGGCTCCTAAATCCAAAGCTTTATCATTGGGCCAACCAACGCCCAATTATGGTTTAAGTCTGTCCACAACAATACTCAATTTGGAATTAAATTAGTATTTTCTGTAAAAATAGAAACCTGGGTCATAAATGTATTTTAATGATAATGGACAGTAATTTTTTATGATAAAAATGCAATTCGCTTAAAAATTTAAAACTCAAGCCCTCCAGTAACCAGCGATAAACTGAAGACTTACGACACTAATTTAATTTCGAGTTTCGAAACTCTTGATAACTGTAGAACAGATAGTCCATTGTGCAGCTTTATGTTTATCGAAAACCAAAGCCAAAATTCCAGCTCTTTTTTTATCTCTAATTTAAAACATTTAGTTCAACATATGCTATGCATATTAAATTAATCAGCAATACAAATATTATAAGGCCCGACATCCCCGACGTGCCAAACATGCTCGCCCTTTCAGCCGTGTGGGCGTTCTTTATGTTACGGTCAATCCCACTATTTGTTGGTAAAAGAGTAGCCCAAGAGTTGGCGGTGGTCTTACACTGCTAAATTAGGGACAGCTAGCACAGATAGCCCTCGAGTAGCTTTCTGCGAAATTCAAAAACAAACAAACAAAAATATTATAGTCCTTAACATAATTAAAGCCCATTCAGTATTATACAAATAAAATTCATTTGACATAGTATTATAGATATACATCTAAATTATCGTATTTCCCAATATTTTGATAAGCTAAATTACGAATTAAAAATATAAACATAAGAATAAGGTTGCAGCACTTCTACCAATCTTACCAAGTTGTTTAGTGACTTACGGTACATAAATCCTCTTGAACACTTTTTGTTTTTTTGTAAGTTATATGCTTATCACATCTACCTTAGAAAGTGTGTAACTTATGTTGCCACTAGAAAATCTGTATTATTACCAGCAATAACGTTATTCTAAGCCTGTGGAGTTAAAGAGAGTACCGATATTACAGCATCATATGCATGGGGACCTGTTCTTGTTTATTTATTTGTTATTTAATACTAAGTAACTTGTACATTTAATTCTGGGTCATAAAGAGGGGCTTAGTCTAGTATCGAAACGTTTCCTCCAGGCTTAGATTTAGGCCTTTAAGCAACGTTACCTTCGGCCTGGAAGACACATGATAAAATTATGAGACTTATTTTGGGGAAACAACAGCGTCTTCGATGCCAGGAAATGCAGTAAGCTCCCTTGAGCACAAGGAAATACAAGCTAGCGACAGTTTTCCTAAATAAACGCATAACTAATGTTCAGTAGTATTCTCCCATATCAGCTTCCTATCAAGAAAAGAAGTAATCTAACAATTAATTCGGCTGATAATTAGTTACACAACTGAGGTGTAACACTGACAACGACTATTTGCCAAGAAACCAAAACAAAGCACGAGTATTCTACTTCCACACACAAAAAACGGAAAGACCACATTTATTACACGTGCATTAAGAAATCAGATCAGCACAGGTCACTTCTGCTATAGAAAAGCAACAAAAACAAGAGGAGTTAGTTCCTTGTGAAAGACCCAGCTTAGAGTGCACTCAAAAACAAGTGTTTATAAATTCAAAAGTAAAAGTGCTAGTACTAAGAGGATGTAAGAAAAACAAAATAAAACAATTACTGAGTTGTAAAATACGAATATTCAAGTGACTGCGCAATTTTTTTTTCATTAGGCAAAATACCCGAGAAAAAGTTGTCTATTTATAATCAATGCCGAGTTGGAAAACGTTTGTCGTAGAACCTAATTTTCCAAAAAAAACTTAGGAATTGGTAAATGACTCTCGTCTTTGATCGTAGTAGGGACAAAATAAGTCACAAGTTTGAACGCACTGATAATTAATATCAGGCCTACATTTTCGCATGTTTAACTGAAAAGGTTGATATAATATTCTTGCATGATCGTTAATAAATAATTTTTATCTTAACTTAATATGGGTTTCAAAGGTGATTGACTGTCTTTGTGTAGCACTCAGTTTGATCCCTCAAAAGTAATTTTCTTTTGCTTGTTTAGGAGAATTATTCAACTGAATATAGAAGAGTTATAATAATTCTTCTTACCCTGTTTACAGTTAGGTTTGTTTTAGTTTGGAATTGAGTGCAATGAGCTACACAATGACCTATCTGTACTCTCATGGGTATCGACACCCGGTTTCCAGAGTTGTAAGTCTGAAGACATACCACTATGACAATGGAAGGCGTAACAACTAGAGTGATGATAATTGATCTTATAAGCACTTATGTGAAAACTACACCATTGAGCTTTATGTCCAACACAAACACTAGGCTGATAATAAAGTTATCTTTTATCAAACCAATTGTAAATATAAACGATTCTCACCAGCTCTTGGGGTGACGCAATAAGTCCAGGATTATCAACACCACTTTTCGGCAAATCTTTATAGGTATCTTTGATTAAGTTTGATCCATCTACCTTCTCCGTTTTTTCCTGAAAAGGTACAGTACAATATTTTATTTATTGCCTTTGGTAATATGAAATATGTCTATCCAATTATTATAATGTCAAAAGTATTGGAAATATCCTCGTCAACTTCCAAGCACAAAGGTTAATATAAAGGTTATTATTGGTACCGAAAACATATCTTACTAATAATTTACTTATATTCCACTAGTATCTGTACTTAATTTTTTATACTAATGTGATATCCAGGAAATCTTTTAAGTGCAAATGAAACAATATTCTTTTCATTGCTGATAAATGTCGTTGGCAAAACATGATTCAAGTTTCTCTTTTGTACTCGCCTAATTAAAGTAAAGGTTCTTCTAAACTCGTTTGGCGGTAGGACAGCAGAATATGATACTTTTCAGTTCATCCAAGCCTAGTTTTGATTTAGTTTTTTATGCAAAGCAGTATAATCTATCTTGACCTAACTTATTAATGTGTTTATAATATTAAGCCGGTAACAAGCCTACCATTTCTTTCAGTTTTCTATCTTCTGTTTTTTTGGCGTCTGATGCTCCGTGATGTAGCAAAGAACGCAGTCTTTGTTGTAAGGTACATAGCTTCTCGCTGACCGGTTTACCATAGGTCTAGCCAGGAATGCATACAAAACAAAATTACGTGATAGCTAATCGGTAATTATTTCGTAATACAGTTAGAATACGAGTCCTTGTGATCCTGAACTATAAATAAAATATGTCGTAAGTACAAAGGATCTAAATCAAGACGAGGCTACAAACCTTCCCTGTCGAGTTTCTCAATCGATTAAGTATTTGAGCACCATATATAAATATTATATAATGCACGTCACTGAAGTCAAATCGAAAATAACCATGAGATGGTTGAAATAAATATTGTAGTGTTTAAAATATTATTAACACAAATACTGATTAAAAGCTACAAATGATCACAATAGAGCGGACTTTAATTTCAACATTGTTAGATATAATGAATTAAATTGATTAGCGTTTTCCAGGTGTTTTCAAAATAACTGTTTTATTTCCCTTAACTGAATCATATCACTCAGTATATTTCTCTCAAAGAAAACTTTGCTGTACGTTTTCGTTCCATAAAGCATTTAAAACCCATGTTTAAAGTGTCTTATCTGTAATTTTTTTCGATTAGGATTTCGTAAGCTTTTTTTTTATCAATTTCATTTATTACATAAAGATAACAACCAAAGCTTCGATTAGCACTTTATCCTGTTGATATATTATAGTTTGTTTCTATGTGCCTATTGGAATAAATTTATCACAATATAAGTATGGCCTTATAAAGCCTCAAAACTACTGGTTTGTTTATACATCATTCGCTACCGATATGTGTTTACAACAACATAATATTCGGTAGTTTTGTTACAAGAGTCAGTGTAAAGAACTCGCTAAAATAAACTTAGTTAAATTAGTCATTTTCTATGTAAAATAAGTAGGTAACATCTGTCAACGGTAAACAGAAGGATTAATTGTAACAGTGGGGGCATTTTTCTTTATCTTTTCTTTATGTGTAATTGAGTAATGAAGTCAAATAATCTGGTGAACAAGTAATTAAGAAAAATGTATCTCAAGGGCGCAACCAATTGTATTCACATGAACAGGGGCGTAGCCAAGGGGGAGTTAGGGGTTAACCCCCCATGGACCCAAACATTGTAGACAAGTTCAGTTGCCACCTGTGAAGTTTCATAAAGATCCATGATTGCATGACAGATAATTTCACACACAACAAATGGTCAAATGCAAATTTCTGGTTGAACACTCTTTTAATACAGCAAGTTTTGTCAGAACTAAAGAAATACAATCGAATATCTATGAAAGGTTCAAACGCCTATTCGTTCTTGCCAAGTCATCTAAAACACAGTTTGGTTCAACTTTAATATCACGGTGAATGTACAATGAGGTCAGGCCATTTAATCATTCTTCAGTGCTGATATTTCTCAAATACGTTTTGAGTCTTCTGAAAATTGAAAACAAAAGCTCCACTGAGCAAGTTGACACAGGCAGCGTGTCAAATACTTTAACAGTCTAGAAATGACTGGAAACATTTCTGTATTGCACATTGCATATGCATCGATGACAGTTTTTGGTACGTTGTTCACAAGTGATCTGAACCAAACCCTAAGTTCACCTACTGCAGCTAGTGAAGTGCTGTCAATATCAGCCTTGTATATATTGACCAACTCTTTAATTTGGTCACATTGTTGTGCTGTAGGTTCTGACTGTTCTGTGATAGATCCTGATGGTAGTAGATACATGAAGTTTATAAGGAGAGTTTTGTGACTGGACAGACGGTCACATATTTGTGAAAGAAAGTGATCAACAAATGGTAAAAATACAACAATACGAAGTACTCCTCAAGGCTAGATGCATGGTACATCTGTCTTTTAGCCTGCCTTGGCATTATGATGTCAATTTGATGCTCACTACACAGAGTTTGAGCCTTACAGAAAATGTTAAATTCATTCACAGTATTATTTCTGAGTGAACGGATTAAATATTCCACTATATCTGCGTGATGCATCGCAGCACCTAAATGAATATTCTGTTGCTGCAGTAAGTTACACAGAGGTAAACTAAAGGAAAACAATTTAACAATGATAAGTAGAGTGATGATGGATTCTGACTGTGTTACAGAACACAACAATTGATTGGCTTGTGTGCCAGAATCTCTGTTTTGCCAACCTGATATGGTCTCAAGGGCATCTGCAACTGCATGGATTAATTCTTGAAAGACGATGACTGAGTCATGCATGTCAACCCACTGGGTGGGGCACAGACCTTTTAAACTTTTTTTCCGATTCAGGTACTTTATTTTCCACCAAAAGAGCCAAAATGTGCTTTTGTTTGGGTGTATTGAGAAAGTTTTCAATGCTAGAAATTACTCCCATGCAATTTTGCACGGGAACTTCTTTACAAGCATCAGAAATTGCCTAGTTTAGGGAATGGGCATTGCAGTGTACATAGAGTGCAAGTGGAAATTTATCAGTTATGTGTCTCTGGACACCATTGAATTTTCTACTCATAGAGGTAGCACCGTCGTACCCTTATCCTCGCAGGTAAGCCATGTCATACCATATTTTGTCAGATTGGTTATGATAACATCGGCCAAGTTTCTGCCTGTCACATCATAAACAGCAAAAAATCTTCTCTCATTGCAACAGAGTTGTCATTGGTATGCAAATACCTAACACACAGTGAAAATTTTTCAATGCCTAAAATATCTGTTGTGTCATCAGTTAATATTGAGAAACACTTTGCAGCATTAACCCTGTTGACCAAAGCATCAAGAACATGAGTATTACAGGCATTGATAATTTTATTTTGAATTTGGAAACTCAGATACGTCGCATTTCTCTTTGTACTTTTAAGGCTTGCTGAAAGCTTGATATCACCCTTTGCCCTGTAGCGCAAAATTGCCCGAAACTTCCCATCATTATTCTGACAATTCAGTTGACAATTCTGATTCAACCTGATTGGCTGCAGCAGATTTATCAGGTTCAGCCTTATAAAGGGGTTTAAAGAACCCATGCAGTGTCTTTTACTTTTTTCAGGCTTGACATAGTGAATGATTGTTTATCGCAACTTCTGTTTGTCAACGTCACATTCAGAGTACCATTGGCGCCACCCACTGTTTATTTGTGAAGTTAATTCTTGAAATACAGAGAATCTGAACATACACTGTCCATGATATTTGAATACAGATTATAGACACGATACATATATTTTGAACTCTCCTGAGTGTCTCTATATTTTATACGTTAATGACAGGACTGTAGGCCTACTTTGCTGGTCCTAATAACTTTAAGTTATATATTATATACACAGGCCTATATATTTATTTGTGATTTAAAAAAAAAAAAAGATAAACACCTCAGTGTACCATTCTGAAATTTGCTAAAAAGTTGGTCTCAGAATGCATAATTCAGGCTTTTATTTTATGTTTTTATTTAAAAATTTCTCTGGGGGCAAGACCCTGGACCCTCTTAGCATTGCTTCACGCCTAAGGCGTTTGCATCAAGCACTCAAACTAATCCCCTCCATTGGCCATTTTTAGATATGCCCTGCACATGAACTACCTTTGTAATCTCAGAATTAATGTGTTTATTTCAAGATATATCAAGAATTTTTACCTTTGATTCCTGAATCCATGCTTGTGTCCTTTCCTTAGAACTATTTCCTGAGACGGAACATTTGAGCTTATGTAGGCGTTGAGCTTGAGACAAATTTGGAATCTCTGGCTCGAGCACTTCTTTTCGTATGCTTTCTACTGGCTTACTTGAGTTTGGCTGGTTGATGGGGAGAGATGAAATTTTCCTGAGTTCCTTTGAAAGGTATTTTTTAAGCTAATTAACTGCAGAGAACAAAATATGAACGCGGAAAGTAAAATAGATTATAAAACATGTTTGTCCTTTCGTCTTGATCGATACATCCAAATGTGCTCTTATTAATTCAAAGTTTATGAATGAAACTGTTTCAAGTTTTGTTTTCATTCTCGTTTAGATAGTATGATTTCAAACTAAGTTATCAAGACCAAAATGACACTCTGTAAATTTAAAATGATAATGTAAAAAGCTATCTATACATTATCTTTCTAAACTATTATATATATATATATATATATACTTTTAAATTACATCTGAAAACACAATTTAAAGCATAATAAAACATAATTTGCCACACTAAACTCCTCTGTATTATAAACTGAAATGTAAAAAATCACCATCGGATGTAACTAGTAACGAATTTACCGTTATACATTTATTTTTGTATATCCACGTGTGTTTCAGGTTGATGCATGTGATATATATTGTTAGATGTGTATTGCATAAGTCCCGCCTGTTCTCTAAATTTGTAGAAGATTCTTGAGAGTAAAAATGAACAATTTTTGTTTTACGAAAGCACTAACTTCTTTTCAAATGCTGTTGAAACTTCAAGAATCTAGCGTGATTGGTATACAAAACTGACACGCCGACACACAATGAACTCTCAGTGATGCATATAAAAAAAAAAGATAGTGAACTATAGTCAGTGTGATGTGGACCTCGAAAGCTATAATTGTGATTAACGTTTACTGATCGGAAAACTACAGAAATGGACCAGAAACGTTTACAGATTTTGAAAAGTAAATTACTTCGAACGTTATTATTTCTATGAGGACATTAAATATCTTCGCCGGTAAATGGTCAGAAAAGTGAGGTCAAACAAGCTAGCTAGCTTAAGTGTTTTTTTCTTATAGCAAAGCCACATCAGGCTATCTGCTGAGACCACGGAGGGGAATCGAACCCCTGATTTTAGCGTTGTAAATCCAGAGACATACCGCTGTACTAGAGGGGGGGCAGCTAGCGTAAGAGAGGTGTGATAAACTGAACTCAGAACTGAATTATTCCTCGTAGACCTGGATCGTCAGTAAAATAATCAGTTCTAGATCAGATATAAGAACCAGTATTGTTTTTAAATTTGTAAAATATATTTTATATAAACCATCATTTGTAACCGTTATTATAAATTGCATTGTTTTTGTGTTTGTATATTAAAATATATTCGTGTTAGAAAAGAAAATTATGCTTATCAATCCTGTTGGCAAATATCATAAATTTGATACATATATTAACATTTAATTGACTTCCAAAATAAAATTAAAATTTCAGGCTGCTTAAAATCTTAATAGCTAATATACGTAACATAATAAATTGGAGACTCGTCTAGGATTAATTAAAATACGTAACACTTCATAGCACTCCTGAACACTATTCGTTTAGATTTTGTGTAATATCTGTTTGTTATCTTGATCGTTTATTTTTTTGACACTATGCACACTACTCTTTCGGCACACACAACACTACTTGTTTAGTTCCTGATCGAGACACACTTCGCATTTTGCTACTGTTTTGAGAGATGAAACACTTTTCACCAAACAAAACTATGTTTCTTAAGTTTTATAACTGTACACTTTTACAAACAATTAATGCTTGATGTGACACAACCTAAAATTAGTAACCTGTAGTTAGAGAACTTTCGTTGTTCGTAGTATTATTGGATATAGATTAATAGAGCAGCCCAAAACTTTTCAAAATTATGAAAACATTTAAGTTCCTACATTATTTTTGTTACAAAGAAAAGACGATAGTTGAATTAGTTGTGAGAGTTAAAAAACAAACAACGCTAGATTTATAATAATAAAGAAACATGCCTGCGAAAATGAAATTATATATTATTAACAAACATAAACACGTGTTTGCTATTTTAAAGGGAATTCGACCAATGAAAAACAATTATTCTCGAAAGGAATCGTCTGGACGAATAATCACTAAGGGTCAACAATATCCTGTACGGTCTCAAGTTACGTCCGTATAAACGAGTTTTAGATTCCTCCTCACTAAACATATTCAACCTTTGCTACTGTGTACATGTTTCCGAAGCATTTTAAACGTCAGAACTCACAGAGTGGTCCCAGTAATCTGTGGTTCCCGGTAATGGTGGTGTAGGTGGCCGAACTCTCGGACTAATTTTAGCCCGTATATCAAGAGGATTTGGAGGTAGATCTGGAGGACCTTTGTACAGAGGAGGATCCTGGTCGATCATTTTTCCTGTATATTTCAAGGTGTCTGGCAAAAATAATAACAGAAAAATGAAAAGAACAAAGACAAGAAAATACTTGAAAGTACATGTTTAAAAATCAACTAACTCCAAATTTTTTCTTCCTTCATTGTAAACACAGCATTATTATCCTAGACTAAAACAGAAAAATTCATAGCGGTATTCAAACAATAACATAACGGTGATATGTTTCTATCACCTTTCTCAAAATAATTTATATATATTTTTACTAAATATCATATTTTTCTGGTCCTTCGATTTCTGAGTAGTGTCCATCAGGTGACTACTTTATATTTAAGTTACCACTATATCTTTGAGTTCAAGAGTTCTAGTACCAACAAAATTTTGTTACAGACCTGTTGCACTTAATAATGACCAAGATCAGTACAAGTATGCTATATCTTACACTGGGAATTTAAGTATATATTAAACTTAATATATATTAAGTATATATATTCTCTTTCTCAATGGAAAGACGTTCCTTACCTTACACTGTAAGGTCGTTTGTCTTACAGTTAAGTTAACAAAACTGTCATGATAAAAGTTCAGATTATTTCCCTCAATTTTGAGAAGTTTTTCCGAAAATATTCTTTTCACTGAATTTTTCTGTAAGATGAAAAATAGCCTAATTTCTTATGAGCAAAATATATTGATTATACTAGAACTTTTAAATCACGAGCAATCAGTATACCAGAAATGTGAATTGAAATCCATTGTCACAAAAAAACGCGTCCATTATTTTATTTTGGGACCGTGGGAGATGTAACAGTGGCGGACAAATTCAACTATTCAATCAGTTGTAAATAATCCAAGATGTGATAATAACTAATAGACTTTCTTCTGGTCTATCAGTTTAAAATTAGAAATGGCTGTGCACATATATTCCTTATTGAGTTTTGCAGATAATTCTAAAAGAAACAAACAAAGAAAAAGAAATATTTGTAAAGACGGAAACTCTTAAGAATATCTGAAGACAAAAGTTATGCGGATGAACTCGCGTAAGCCATGCAACGTGCTAAACTTGATACAATGTTCGCATTTTGGCGCGAATAATGGAGAGCCATTTGATATTTAATTCAAATCTCAGTTCTTGAAAGTTTCTGTAAACAAGCGAATGTTTTCTAACCCGAGTCAAGTTCAACATCAACTACGTTCAGCACCTCGAGTATTACGTTTAGCTAACGTCTAAAATATCAACAGTAATCATAAATAACAAAAGGATAAGAATTACCATAAAATAAGGTGGACTGCTTATCCTAAGGTATAAAATAAGATGGACTGCTTAACATATCCTAATGTATAAAATAAGGTGGACTGCTTAACATATCCTAATGTATAAAATAAGGTTGACTGCTTAACGTATCCTAAGGTATAAAGCATGTCGAATCAGATGACATTCCTTAACATTTCGAAGGGTATTAACTATGTCCAATGAGATGACACTCCATATAAATGAATTCCATAAAGTCATATTATATGTCAAGTCCTTCTATAATTTGAGATAAGTTTGTTTGTCCTCTAACATCTGGACATATCAGATACGGTTTAATCAAATAGAAATGCTTCAAATGTATCACAAAAAAGTTATTTTTCATTTTATAATATAGAGATCTCCTAGTTACAGTGCTTTTTAAATAATAGATCAGTTGATGGAAGTGGCCACAAGAGATATTGATTGGATTTCTCCAGCTTCCTCTTTCATTACATTATTTTCAACCATGACAGATACATTTGGGACAAAAACAGAAACATATATATATATATATATATACAATTGATAAATTATTAAGTTTACGACTTCATTTCGTTTACAAATTCCATCAACTATGTCAGGGATTTCTTTTTCATACAATGTTTACACAATACTTTAAGATAGCTAGCAATATCATACAACTAGAATAAAATCTAATGAAGAAAAGTACAATGGCAAAAAGTAAAAAAAAAATTAAACCGCTTTTACATACAAGGTAAACTACAAATGATATTGAATTAGTGTTTCCTTATAGCAAAGCGCAGCAGGCTCTCTGCTGTGGCCACCAAGGGGAATCGAACCATTGATTTTAGTGTAGTAAATACGAATACTTACCGCTGTCCCAGTAGGGGACCAAGAACTGGAGATCAATCTTCATCTGCCTTCTAGGTTTCTTTTGTTTGGTTGGTTTGCTTAGAAATTTGCTCCAAACTACACCAGGGCTATATGCGCTAGCTGTTTCTAATTCAGTAGTGTAAGACTAGAGGAAAAGCAGCTAGTCTTCACCACCAACTGCCAACTATTGAGCTGATTTTTTACCAATTAATAGTGGGAATGACCGTCACATAATAATGTCCCCATGGTTTAAAGGGCGAGCATGTTTAGTAATAGGACTCAAACCGATAAACCTAAGATTGCAACCAGAGCGCCCTAACAACCTGGTTATACTGGGTCAAGCGTTTAGGGTCGCAAAAAAGTAAATAAGAGGACGCTATGATGACATTTATATTTAAAAGAAAATACTCCAATTATCTCTGCAAACCAGAAACATCATTTCACAATAGGCTTATAATGGTAGGCAGAGAACAAATAACCCAATGTGTGGCTTTATTCTTAATTCCAAACAATCAATCAATTCAATTGGGACAAAGAAGATTGGCCTCATTTGGACTTCCCAGTTAAACTGAGAACAGTACACTGTGGCGCAATTTGTGTAAATTTTATAACCCATCCTGACTAGAAATATTTGGCAGAAATACCGTTTTAAGCTCATTCCCGATTGTGGGGTCGACATGGTGAAAGAAGCAACTGCTTTCAATTAAGGAAAGTTAATCTGTTATAAGTGAACCTCCAACTCTAATAACACAACTTCAGTTCTAAAGAGCATATTCGATTAAAAAGTGTAAATCTAGTTTGTACTCTATATCTTCGTAGTGTATAAACACATGTAATTAATTTTTTTAATGTTGGCCTATATAAGTTTAGAAATATTTGTCTCTTATATTTTACCTTGTTTAACATAGCTTGCTGAACATATATGTATATAATCCAGAACAAATGTCTACTTTCACCTCACTAGTGTCAACAGTTTGTCTTTTACTTGTTTAAACACAAGGTTCCACAGCGGACTCTGGTCACCGCATGTCTCTATACCCCATGTTTAAAGTTGTAAGCCATCAGACTTATGAACCACAAAATGGTCATAAGCGTTTTATGGTTTGTGTTGCTGTCGGAATATTTTTACACTTTTATTCATGATTAAACTTCGATTTCGTTTAATGAAGCTAAATAAAATCTAGTTTCAGAGCAGTGCAAATCTATTAAGAATTTAACTGAAATTTCAGCTCTTAAATTTGCAGGACGTTCGAGAAACAAAACATGTTTGAGAAATCCGATATTTTCTAATTCGGGCCCTTCAAAATGTGTTTGTACCCAGTTTCTTTTTCATCTTAATGAACATGGTGGAACACTAATACAAATAAAAGCTAATATAATCAGGGTTCAGAACTAAATTATTCAAAAACCATCTCATTCTCCAGGCTTATGGCTAGTATGTTATATTTATGAAGTGTTCAAACTCGTCCAAGTTGACAGACTATACTACAAAAATAACTTTTTATTTACTTCACAAGAGGAAAGATAATGTTAGATATAGAGACTATGTTCATAATATATTAGCAAATATGTAGAGATTTTTTGTTTCATTGTTGCTACGTGCAAAGCTACAAAATGGACACTTGTGGTGTTTCAACCCCAAATATCGTAATACGAATTTTAATGCTATAAGTCCTCAAGACTTAAGCTTCCACTGAGTCACCGGGACGCCCATACTTGAATATTTGTTACAAGTTTTCATCATTCGTTATCAAGAAAGTAAAGCATAAAATTTCGTGAAGAAGTGTATTGAAAGCTCAGAGCTGTTATATATCTCTAGAATTCAATCGTCTGCAGGTTTCTAAATATAATACTAAGCGAAACCAGATAGTAAGTAGGTTCAAAAGGACAAACAATTCCAAAATCATATTTTTCCAATACCAACATTTAATAAGTACATTAATTAGTTTTTATTTTCCGTTTATTATTATTATCAGAATAGGCACATAATAATTATTATTATTTAGTAGTATTTGTAAGCCTTTACAAAAATTGCTAAAATCATTTTAACTCCTTTATATTTCAAAACTCAACAAATAAAATGAGTGATATAATATTAATAACATGTATAAATACAAACTTTAATATTTCAATAAAACCTGTAAAAATCTCTATTATTAACAGCTGAAACTTCACCTAATGGTTGATTCGTGAGAGACACGACTCTGTCTTTACCCGAACTACAAGAGGATATTTGGGGATAATCATTCTTGGTATGGTTGCAGCAGGGGAGGCCAGCTTCCTTTCTGGCTGCATAATGAGCTGCCTAACGTCAAGAAAGAAAAAAGAAAGAAAGAAAACAAAATATTGTAAGAGTAGAACGACTCACGATAAACTTATACATGGACGAAAAAGCCTTAAATATAATTATTGAACAAAGTTTACCAAATTAATACGACTGCAGACTCTTTGGCTAACAAGAATAGGTAATACAAGCCCCCTCGAATCCTCCCCCCCAAAAAAAACAGCAGATAAATTTAAGAACACTGAATTAAATGAAAGCAAATATGTTTACATTTTCTCACTAATACCGTTAAACATTGCATTTTAAACTATAAATCCCGAGCGCTTTCGAAAGGTGGATCTCTATTCTCTTGCTAAGGTAAACTGGAATGTTATACATTGCAGGCAATGATTTGATTTACCATTATCCGAACAGTAAGTAAATATTCCTACATTCAAAACTTCAAATTCCAATTTGAAACACATGATTTACTGTACTGTGAAAAGAGAAGTGGACAAAATACAATACTTATAATATTCATATGTAATGAGCATATCATATTGTTCAGATTATCGTAAAATAGTTTTAAAAAATCGGAATTATCCTATCACATGATTAAGGTTTGGTTAAGTCTGAATAGTGTATCTTCTTTAGTTAGAATTCTAAACACACTCATTAATTCGATTCAACAAAATAAAATCGTACACTTGAAACTTATCAGAAATTCTAGCACTGATGGAGTTGTTAGGGAAGATGTGAATGGAATATCTTTAACCAATAAAAATCAGAATTTAAAATCAGAAAGAAGATGCTGTACATTAAAAAGGAAATACTAAAATTATTGCTTTCACAGTAATATAAATATGAAAACTGAACGTTAATACAAACAATTTAGTTTTATTACGCGAAAAAACAGCAGGCCACTTATTCCCTTTATTTGCTATTACACAGATGGTTGTCGCATTATGTAAAGTGTCGTGATCATTTGTGTTCGGGTTAAGTCAAATTCAGGTTCGTTGATTCAGTTAATTAAAATAAGTGAAAGTTATTGTCACTTATTACAACAGAATTCTCATGATTCTTAATCCAAATATCCTTAATACAACAAAAACCTAATGAGTGTTAATACAAATATCCGTAACACAACAACAACTTTATGATCTCTAATCCAAATATCCTTAATACAACAAAACCTAATTATCTTTAATCCAAACATCCCTAATACAACCAAAACCTAATGATCGTTAATCAAAGTATCCTTAATACAACAAAAGCCTAGTGATTTTTAATACGAATATCCTTAATACAACAAAAGTTTAATGAGTATTAATACAAATATTCTTAATACAACAGAAGTTTAATAAGCCTTAATTCAAATATCATTATTACAACAGATGGCTAATGAGCATTAATTCAAGTATTATTGTTGCAATAGGAACGTAATGAGACTTAATCCAAATATCCAACAGAGGCGTAATACGCCTTAATCAAATATCCTTATTACAACAAATACCTAATAAGCCTTAATACAGATTATTTTAGCTTCCAAAACGTGCCCAGAATGGCCAGGTGGTTAAGGCGCTCAAATCAATATTTCAGAGCAGCGATTTCGAATCCCCGTCGCACAAAACATGCTCGCTCCTTGCAGCCATGGAGGCGTTATGTGACGGTCAATCCCACTATTCGTTGGCAAAAGAGTAGCCAAATAGTTGGCAGTGGGTGATGATGCTTTTCCTATAGTCTTACACTGATAAATATACCCCGCTGGTAGAACGGTAAGTCTTCGGATTTACGATGCTAAAATCAGGGGTTGGATTCCCCTCGGTGACTCAGTAGATAGCCCAATGTGGCTTTGCTATAAGAAAACACACACATTGCAAATTAGGGACGGCTAGATCAGATAGCCATCGAGGAGCTTTGCGCGAAATTCAAAACAAACAAACGACCTTCCAAAACTTTCTGTTAAATATTTTGTACCTGTTTAAGATCCAAGTTAATAGAATCTTAAAAAAATAAAATAAGGTGTGGATTAAACACTGGCAACCCTGTAGAAAACTAGTGGAATTTTACACCCCAAGATGTGAATATGTATATTTTTAACAAGCATGTATCTCACTTTTCAAGATGTAACTCCATAGTTTTTAAACTGCAGTATAACTTAAAGATTCTTAGTTTTATTCTGCTTTAATGTACGACATTATCTGCTGTTTGCGTTTATTCTTGTAAAGCACAAACCTATATAACGAGCTATCCGTGCCTTGTCCACCGCGGATATCGAAACCTTATTGTAGCTTCATAACACTTTAAGTGTGTGTGTGTGTTCTTTTTTTCTTGCAGTAAAGTCACATCAAGCTATCTGTTGAGTCCACCGAGGGGAATCGAACCCCTGATTTTATCGTTATAAATCCGTAGACTTACCGCTGTACCAGTGGGAGACTTTTAAATATGCCATTGAGACAACGAGGACTATTAAATCCTTCTAGTTAGATTTTAAGGATTGTCGTCAATAATTTATTAGAATCTTTTTAGTTTGGGTCTATATAGTTAATTTGCATTTCATGAGTTCATTGTAATATTAATAAATTATCTAAGCTCTAAAATTGTTCCATAGATTGCTTTAATATAATCCTAGAAATGGGATTATCCAACCTGAACATCACCTTTAGTCACAAATATCTAGAATTCAGAGAAATTCAGAAAAAGCAGTAAGCAACACCTGTATCAACAAGGTTGCAAGGATTTTTTAACCGAATAATGACATCGACAGCCATTTCTATAACAGTTATAGAATATATCTATAACAAATATATTAGTTACTAGTTAAAGTACCCGTCCGTTGGACAGGTGAAATAAAAACTCGTTTGTAAAAAACAATACGAAATTGTGCTTCTATTTTTCTTTTAACACAACAATAATAGAACAATGGAAATATATAAAGGTGTTAATACTTAAAAAAAAGGTTTATTGTTTTGAAGAATTCTATCAATATGAAATTAGATGGGAGGTCCAATCCAAACCTAATGACCTTCCCCGTGTTATCCTGTATCACTCTGCCAAGTTTGGTGGTGATTTATCAAATGTGGAAACGAATAAGAAACACACACATATACTGGCGTTTATTTATATAGATATTTTGGTAGTATGGAGTTACAGGTTCTATAAAAATGTAACAAACTCTTCTACATTTTGGACACTACTTAAGTGATTACCACTTCATAATTTGAAATAATTATTCACACAATAGTTTAACGGGTGCTGAACCAATGATAGAATAACAGAAAGTACCTGTATGTAAAGAATATCCTGAATATCCCACTAACACATAATTAGTTTAGTTAATTTTGTATTTTAACAATATTGTAAAATCTTAATTTTTTTATGTTACAGAAAGTATTCCAGTTTCTACCATAAATACTTTGAACTAGAAGCAAACATCGCCATTTTGTTAATGTTTAGTACATTTTAGGGACTAAATATGATATTAATTTTTATAACGATCTCCTTGTTACACAATGACTATTTTAATCCTAAAAATAACATGAGACACTTAACTGAATAAAAAAACAATACAGATACTTGCAGTTAAAATATGAATAAAAATTACAATATAAAAGTAAATTTTATCATTTTTATGAGCGTGTGTTTTTTTATCTCGGCAACTACTATTAGATTAAAAATTCATCATAATTTACAAATCTTCTGTTCCAGATAAAAATATAACAGTTTTTAGATTCCTGAAAGTTTATTAAAATCCTAACTTTCAGAACTCGAAAAGAATAACATGAAAAACGAATGATAAGCCACTTAAATCACAAATTTGAAATTGATAAATATATGAAATATATACCAGGTATCTTGTGTTCAGCAGAAAAATAAATAAAACAGTGTCAGTTCTCATAAGGCAGCTGAATTAGGTCAATGATAAAGGTGTTTCGTAATAAAGCAAAATGAGTTTTCAGGTAAAGACGTAGGTTTTATATTGAGTCACTTGAAATTCTGTAGCTTCAAACTCGGAAAGTTACGTTTATTTTATTTTTATTTGAAAAATGTAAAATGGACTATCAGCGCTGAGTCTGCCAAGAGGATAGAGCCTCGAATTCTAGCATCATAAACCCTTAAGGTTGCCGCTGAACCACTCAAGAATCAAACTCGAAATTATAGAGTTCAAAGATGAATTTGTAAAGAAAAATATATTCTAGCTTCTTCAACATCTTTAGTTTTGATGTTTGTCGATACACCCTCTTTACAAAATATCTAAGGTGGAGATCATTGGGCTATGAACGACACTGAATAACCAGTCCTCCTCTGTTTAGATTTAAAGACCGATTTCCATGTACCGTACAGTTACTTGAATTAACTTCCAAAGCTCCATCTATCATTAAATCATATAGTGTTGTACACTTACTTCACAGTTTTCATTGAGCTTCTTATAAGCGTTCGACTCCAGCCCTGAAGCTTCAGTACGGGTTGTTAGGAAGAACCAGAACTTTATATTGTGATTGAATTACATACACACTGCAGGTAGTTGACAAGGGTGTACCATTCTCTTCACTGTTAATTATACTGTATTGTATGGCGTGACATCTTTTGTTATATTCATCACGTAGAAGTTGAACAAGGAATAAAAAGTTTTGTTATTTGCACGTGCCACTACATACAACATCAAATGTGTTCCTAACAATAAACCTCACCAAGACAGTTGCTGTCACGTGGAAAACTCAAAATTTTTGTCTAAACGTAAAGAGTTCTCTGAAAATTCGTGTGTTTGGTAAAATAATTAAATCGTTCAGTCCACACACTGATAATATTCGAAGGGCGCAGATAAATATGAAAAAGAAACACCAAAAATTATGTCTATTTTATTTTTCTGATCGATATCGTCAGATATTTAAATAGATAAATTTCAGTATGTCACATCTGACATTAACTTAGATATAAATAACATACACTACACTAAAAATATGTCATATCTATCGTCCACATTATCGTGCATATACATTTCAAATATGTCATAACTAACATTACCAGAGATATATCTAACATACATAACTGAAAGATGTCGTACCTACACACACCACATCCAAAATATGTCATATCAAGAACGGTAAAGGAACCTGAATAGCCATGTGCATAGAGTAATAGAGAGGTCACTTAGCCATTATCTCATTTTAAACGAGTTTGCATTCTGGTGTTGTTTAAAATCAGAGAAAGTACATTGTTTAGTGATGACTTTTGGTCAAATGTTATTTTACAGTTCTTTTAATATTCTGAAATTGAGTTCCTTCATATTTTTTTTGCATCATTTTGCATTAGCGCTTACAGTTTAAATTTATTCAACTTTTTCACCCGCATAGAACTAGCGAAACAATATTAGATAAAAGCTTTACAGTAATCACACCCCTAAGGTGAGCTTAGTAATTATGTGTTAACCGTATGACTTCAGTCAGCTTAGTAATTATGTGTTAACCAAATGACTTAAGTCGGTTTTCAAAAATATAGATGACAATAAAAATTTGATAAGTTTCTCACCTTTAAGTTTGTTTTTTAGTATTAAAAGAAGATATTTTGAAGTATCTTTAATCACTTAAGTTGGAATATAGTAAATATTAATGACATGAATTTGGTAAGTAGTGCCTAGTGAGTGTCAAGATGAATCTACTTACTGGAATTCAAGAAATCTTAATTATTTTAAATCGGCAAGAAATGACTATTGAAACATCGTAAATGCTAATGATTAGAAGTAGGTAAGACGAAACTATTGACAAAAGTTGACAAGTACTGACTACTGGAACAGAGTAAGTATTAAAGATTCGAAGTTGGTAAGTGCACAATATATGAGATGGTATATGTTAATTACAATATGTAACAAATATTTTATTTTTTATTGTTCCCGGGGCAAAAAGTGTTATTTCTCAATTGCTTATGCCTAAAGTAAATGGAAAAGACCTATTTTTCTCTTTAAAATTTGCTTTTGTGACCTGGGTAATGAAATTTTCAAATTTACCCATTTTCCAGAACATTTAAGATAGATTCAGTGCTGAGAAGCTGATAGAGAATTTTCTTGAACTTACAATAATTTTCAAGAACCTTTTAGAATTTTCTAGAACTTTCCATAATAATATATATACAGAGGCTCACCACTCACCACTTCAGTTTCGGTCTCGCTGCCTAAGTGAACACATAGACCTATCTGATTTTATCAGAGATGGCATTAAGAAGCTACAAGCATTCTTCAGATGCATCCTGGTTCGTATGTCGCCAATTTATCAAAACATCAGCAAAAAAGTACTATGTGACAGCATCTGCTAAAATGTGTGAAACTTACAAGACATATTTCGGCATGCCTGTCGGGGATCAAGACAAACCCTGGGCACCTCATTTTACCTGGGAGCACTGCAAAAAAAACTCTAGAAGGTAAGACGGACAATTTTTGCTTGAATAGTAAAATTTTATATTGTACAAATTTTAGGTCTTTTAAAATTTAAATATATTTCGGTGCACCTTAAAGAGAAATACAACAGTGTCAACACTTTGCTAGAAGTCTTGAAATATGATGAGTATGGTTGGGAGGTTATCGGAGACTTCAAAATGGTGGCATTCTTGGTGGCATTCAAGGAAACTTTACCATGTTTTCCTGTTATCTTTGTCTTTGAGACAGCAAGGACACCACAGTGCACTACAACAGGAAGCACTGACCACAAGGGACCGAGTTCTCTGTGGGAAAGCACAATGTTAAGTGTGAGCCATTACTGGACCTCCAGAAGGTGTTCCCACCTTTGCAGATAAAATTGTGTCTTATGAAACAATTTGCCACAGCTTTTGAAAGTCTGCAGCCTTCAAGTACTTTCAAGACTGTATGAGGCAAAGGTTGAAGCTAGTGTATTCGCTGGACTACAAATAAAGATCATCCTGGAGTGCATAGAATTTTCCTAGAAGCTCAGTAGGAAGGAAAAAAAAAGCTTGGGGCAACTTTGTTGCAGTGGTTTGGGGCTTCTTGGGCAATCACAAGGCCGAAAAGTATGTGGAACTGGTTGAGGCTCCGGTGAAGAACTAGGGCAAAATGGACTGCAGGATGCCTCTTAAAGTCCATATCCTTGACGCTCATCTTGATAAAGCCAAGGAGAACATGGGAGCATACTCAGAGGAGCAAGGCAAGCGCTTCCACCAAAATTACTGGATTTTTAACGCCAATATCAAGGAACGCGTAACAAAAACATGATGGGATACTATATCTGGGGGCTAATATGTGAAAGTGATTTAGATTACAATCGCAAATCTCGAAAAAAATTCTCACTTCTAAACATTTTTCTTCATCTTTGTATGAATACATGTAAATCTTGATTTATATGTTGTTTTATCCAGGCCTTATGTAAATGTACAAATTTGCCCGTTTTTACATAGAAACTAGGTAGATTTCTAAATTTCATTATTCACGTCGCAAAAGCAAACTTTGTAGGGAATAATGGCCATTTTCTGTAGTTTTACAACATAAGCAATTAAGAAATAACACATACTATCCAGGATTAAAATTTGTGTTACATAGTGTTATTGAAGGTTAGTAAGTAATGACTCTTGGAGTTTGTTTGTTTAGAACTGAGCTCAAAGCTACACAATGGGCTATCTGTGCTCTGCCCACAACGGGTATCAAAACCCGGTTTTTAATGTGTAAGTCCGCAGACATACCACTGTGCCACTGGGAGGCAGACTCTTGAAATATGATAAATGTTAGTGACTAAACATTGATAAGTGACTGTCAGAAGTCAGCATGTATGATATATGTAGTTAATGGAACATGGTAACTACTAATGATATAAAGTCGGAAAGTATTAAATATTGGAAGATAGTAAATATTAATGACTAATGGTCAATAAATAACAACTATTAAAACATGGTTAATATTAATTATTTGAAGTCAGCAAGTACTGACTATTGGGAGTTGCAATTGTCATGAGAAACCTGAAATCCTTAACCATTGGAAGTCAGTAAGTAGCAAGTAGCGGAAATCGACATGTAGTGTCAGTTGTAATTTGGCATGTAGTAACCATAGGAATCAAGACACAGTAGTTTGTTGTTGAGCCAAAACAACCTGCTGTTAATGAATGGAGTTAAGATCAAATATTTTGGTGGATAAAATGAAAAGAAGAATGGGGCAGAAATAGAAATATTTTAACATACCACATACAACAGTTTATTTGATACATGTTTAAAATTTGCAGAGTATTTCAGAAAATAGCTGTGTGTGTGTTTTTGTTATAGCAAAACTACATTAAACCATGTGCTGAGTCCACCCAATGGAATCGAACCCCTGATTTTATCGTTGTAAATCCGTAGACTTGCCGCTGTATCAATAAAAATACCTAAACTTAAAATTATTAGACTCAGAAAACATTTCTACTTTTCTTATATATTTCCAAAAAAACTCAATACAAACTTTTTCAATACGAGCACTATATCTAGACGTACAATGCAAACTTTTCCAATACGAGCACTATATCTAGATGTATTAGCCTACTAAATCACTGAAATACGTCTAAAGACTAAAATAATTATTCGTATAAGCTAAAAATCAGTTTTCTTCAAATATTTTCCTTTATTTTCTATATAGTCATCTAGATCACATAAAAGAAAGTTACTTTATTACTGCAGGCAAACGCAATGGAATACTTCATATTCACTCAAGTTTCCATTCCAACAAGTTGTAAATAGCCAAGATATGAAATACATCACAACAGTGCTTGTACCAAATGAATAACCTACCACTTTTATGATGGGACAGTGAAAGCTTGCTTCACGTCGCTAGAGAAATAATTAATAGAAATAACAAATCCCTAAATGAGCTTTACCTAATATGCACGATCTTTATAGTAACTATACCTTACGTTTTAAAGGCACATACATTCTTCCAAATCAAAATATAAAAAAAAAATTGTGAGAGAATCAAATTAACACAAAAACTGAAATGAATAAAACTAACAGTTTTAAAACAGTCAAACTACCAAGGTAAACAAAGAGAAACAATACGAAGGGTGAAAACACTATCATATTATATCGACATTTAAACTTCCTATAGGTTACTGGCACTGTACGCATAGAAACATGGCGTCTATGTAACAGCTATATTACTGTAACGAAGACTTACGTTATAGCTACATCCTTGTACAAATTAATTGAAACAAGACGGAAAATTACGATTTTTTTTAGTTTTTTGCGTTTTATTTCTGAGAATCCAAAAATTACTCACAAATTAATACACGATATGACCGCCTTTATTTTTCAGAAGATCATTAATCCGTTTTGGCAACGAGTCCAAGAATTGACTGCAATCTTTACAAATTTTTGGATCGCGGTACCACACCTCAATTATGGCTTCAATTAGCTTATCTTTCGTAGTACAGTCTTTACCCCGAAGTCTTTCTTTACAAATCGCCCAAAGATTTTCAATAGGATTTACGTCCTGAGAGTTTCCAGGCCAGTCCAGCTCCTTTATTCGCGTTGTAGTCATAAAATTCTTCACAAGTTTCGATGTGTTTCACGGAGTCAGATTTTGCTGAAAAATGCCAGATCCACCTGGAAATCTCTTTTTCAATTCTGGAACGATTCTTCTCTGCAAAACTTCGATGTACTGTGGTCCTCGCATCATATCTTCTACAATATGTAAGCCTCCGACACCACAGTAGCTGAAAAACCCTAAAACATCTTCTTCAAGAGATGTTTTACGAACTGATTGATGTGAGATTTTTGAAGATTCACATCTGAAGATCTGCAAACATGCAGTATTCTTTGACACTGTATGAAGAAATTAGTCTCGTCAATGAATAACACCTTCCTCCATTGTTCTTGCGTCCAGTTCTTGTATTTCAGACCCCATTGATACCGTTTTTTCTTCATTGAGTTGGTGAGAATTTTTTTTTACTGGTCTTCTTGCCCTTCTAACGCAATTTCGAATGACGTAATATTCCTCAAAATGTCGTCATATATCCCAAAATAGATCGACCGAACTGCAAAACACAGCTGATGACGCCGTCTGTGTGAAAAAATGGCTATTAAAGTAAATCAGCGGGTCCAGCGAGCCCACACGGCCGCCATGCTGAAAATATTGTAAAAATGACCATTTTTTTCAATTAATTTGCAGAAGAGTGTATGTCTAGTACAGTTACCTTGTGGCCTTGCCATGAAATAATACTAATATGACGTCTATGGCAGCTACCATATGATCTCACCATAAAATAATCTAATATGATGTCTATGACAGCTACCATATTACTTTACTATAAAATAATACTGATATTGTATCCACGACAATGAATGTTTGGTTTAATAACGAAAAGAGGTTGTCATTGTGCCTATGCAGTTATCATATGGCTTTGCTGTAAAGAATGTTAACGTTGGGTTATACGACAGTTGTCACGTAATCATACAACAAAGTGCATTAACACTGTGATATGCCAGTTACCTTTTGGGCTTACCATAAAATACGTTAATATTGTATTTATAATTGTTAACGTTTGGGCTTGTCATAAAGAATGTTAATATGGTATCTTAAACTAAAAAAGTTAATATTTGATCTCACTATAAAAAAATGTTGACATTGTATCCACAATAGTTAACGTTTGGTCTTACGATAAAGAACGTTAACATTGTATCTGAAACATTTATAGTCTGATCTTATTATAGAAAACGTTAACAATGTTATTAAGGTAGTTACTGTAAATTCTTATTGTAAAGAACATAAACATTGTATCTAAAACAGTTAACGTTTGGTCTTACTATGAAGAACGTTAACATTGTATCTAAAACGGTTAACGTTTAGACGTATCACAAAAACGTTAACATTGTATCTAAAACTAAAACAGTTAACATTTGGACTTTACATAGATAACGTTTATACTGTATATATAAGGGTAAAGTTTGGTCTTGTCTTAAAGAATGTTAACATTGTAACTAGGACAGTATTATAGGTTCTTACTGTAAAGAACGTTAACGTTTTATCTAAATCAGTTAACGTTTGGTCTTACAATGAATAACATTAGCATTATATATAATTATGACAGTCATCGTACAATATCACAATCAAAAACATCAGCACTGTTCATAAATGTTACAGTATAAGTGTGCTATAAAAAACATTAATCGTATCTATGACAGTTTCCGCATAGTCTTATTGTAAATAACGTCAATACTGTGTTGTAAGAGTTTGGCGAAAGATTTTTTAACAGAACATTAGCATTGTGTATGACGATTAATATATGGTCTTACTAAACAAAAAGTAGCATTCTGCTCTGTAAAAAAATAATACTGAACATAAAATGGGTAGATTGCTCTTCAAGAAATAAACTACTAATAATTTATGCAAAATGACAGTATAATTTGTCATTTGTCTAATTCATTGTGTAGTAATTCCAGTCATTCGAGTTTTACAACAATCAGCAAGTTGTGGACTTTGTAATGATATATAATAAAAAATTATTAACTCAACATTTATAAGTAAACCACATAACTGTGTGCTTTATACTTGCCATATTATTCTAACACACTGTGGTTTGAGTTTGTTTTACAAACAACGCTAAGCCTAACTAGACCCTCTGGTATAATAGCGAATATAAAACTAAAATTTTGTCAGATAGTGTCTTAAGAAGTTTTTAAATATATTTACTTTCCTTACCTCCTTGATATTATTATCGGATTTAGCTGCTTCGTTATCAGAGTCGTTCTGGGAATCCATTAATCGTTTCAAACTTAATCTATTGGTAACTGTTTGTTCGACGACAACTGGTAGCATCAAATGGTAATATTGTATTTCTCTAGCCCGAAGCAAATTAAATGCTTCCAGGCAAGCATAAACCATTTGTTCATCATATCCTCCACTGATTTCTAATGTGGTGTCTGTATGGATCATGTGTTAGCTAACGTTCATAATGTGGTGTCTGTATGGATCATGTGTTAGCTAACGTTCATACAAAAAATAAGGAGATCAGAATAAAAAAAAACTAATTCGGTCAGTGGCCTTGAAACTGTTGACTTTTTTCAATTATGACCCGTGAATGACTGGATGGACGACTCGCAAAAACTGAAAATTCCAACGATATAAAGTTGAATCTAGCTCAACATCAGATCAATGATCAGGTTTGACGATCCGTGAAACAAAACAAGGAACCTAAACTGGAATGTTTTTCACACGAGCACACTTAACGACTGAGTTATTTAGTCACAATTTTTTTTCAATATTCATAATGCACGTGCTCAAACGAGGAAGTATTTACCAGTTAAATCACAACGAAATTCAACTATTTAATTAGCTACATAATCACTAAGGAAAGAGTACAGAAATCAAAACACGCCGTTACAGCCTACAACAACTGATAGAATAATCATACTATAATTAAGAACAAACAGGCCTCCTCTGTATTTTAAACTTAGTTGCTTAAATATCACCTATGTTGAACCACGAAGTTTTATTACCATATTAATAAAGGTGTTACGTGTAATATATAGACCAATAACGAGTTTTATATTAGCTTTTACAATGCACTATTTAAATAGTTATAAATAGCAAAACAGATGGTGTCATGATTTTAGGTTATAATGCAAGCATTAACCGCTTTAATGGAAAGTTTTGTACCTGTGTTCGAACCCAACATTAAAATAACTGACACAGCTTTCATACCATGTTTGAAAGATTTTTTTAACTAAAGAAATAAACACGCATCAACTTATTTTTCAAATAAGTTACGAGGTGAAAATGCTGTTATCTATCTATATATATATATATATAGTTGTGTTTTTAAACTTAAAAAAAAACTTTGACACAGTAACTCAACGTTACTATCTTCCCCACATAACAATTTAACATTCGAATTATTGCAACACAACGTTATAACAGTAATTTACATATCGCAGTGTCATGCACTGGGAGAAATTACTTTCAATAAACAATTTTTACCACATAAATAACTTACTCTCTGAGCGACGAAAAACTAAATTAACAGTGATGTAACATTTAAAAAACTTCACTAATAAATGACCAATTTATTCAACAAATAAATAGAAAACAATAAATGAGTATTACTAAATACAAGCATTTTCTTGACATTTTAATATACGTCATATTTGTATACATATATAACTACATCACTTCATGTTATAAGTGGCGTTATTGCGATTGGAGGAACTATCTCAAGTTATGTTTATCAATATAGGATTTAACAGAACCTCAACTTCTTTATTTATAACCATTCTAGTACCAGCAAATTCAAATTCCGAATACCAAATTAGAAGATACTCTGATTGCCTAACCCAAAAATGTGGGCTGAGATTAACAGATGCTTTTATAACTAGTGCTAATACGTTTACTTTGTAGAAATCCCGGGCGTAGCAGTGGGGTTAATTTATTAAACTTCGGATTGAAAAGTATCGGGTTCGAGACGAGATGTAGCTAAACAAATTCTGCACTTTTAGCTGTGAGTGTGTGTGTCTTCTTATAGCAAAGCCACATCGCGTTATTTGCTCAGCCCACCGAGGGGAATCGAATCCCTCATTTTAGCGTTGTAAATCCGTAAATATACCGCTGTACTAGCGGAGGGCTTTTAGCTATGAGCGTCTTATAAAAATGACAGTCTATCTCATTAATCGATTCAAAGACAAGACTCTTGGAGTTTCTGATGCTGTTAGCTAACTGCTTTTCCTCTGATCAGTTGTTGAAAATTTGAAAATATACATATATATTAATCCAAATAAACATAATGCGCCGTACAGGTTGAAAATAGTAATATCATATCTTATAAGAAAAAAACAAAAAACATCCTATTTTGGATGATATCGTCTCAGAAAGAGTAAAAAATGTTATTTTATAATACATATATATTTTTGGTAAACAAGTTAATATAATATTGTTGAGTTCATGCTAAGTCGTATTGTGGTTGCCTGTATTTTGTAATCATAATATTTTTTTTTTCTAATTAGAAATCTAGAAGCCACAGAGGTTTGTTGGTGTATATTATTACTAATTAACATGTATATTATCTAATACGTCTGATTTTATCTGATTATGCACTGTTTGAGCTTTCACATCATTCTAAAAGAAAAGTTTACTCTTAAGTTAAGGAATCTTTTTTTATCTTTACGCATTTTCACATTTCTCGTGAATGCTCTGTGTTTAACGCCAATCTCAACAAAAATATACAAACAAAAAAGATTATCACGCGACAGAGTATTTGTACTCTTAATGTTTGCTATCAATATGGTTAGATAAATTAGATTTTTAATCTGGAATATCTGTTATCAATATAGTTAGATAAATTAGATTTTTAATCTGGAATATCTGTTATCAATATAGTTAGATAAATTAGATTTTTAATCTGGAATATCTGTTATCAATATAGTTAGATAAATTAGATTTTTAATCTGGAATATCTGTTATCAATATAGTTAGATAAATTAGATTTTTAATCTGGAATATCTGTTATCAATATAGTTAGATAAATTAGATTTTTAATCTGGAATATCTGTTATCAATATAGTTAGATAAATTAGATTTTTAATCTGGAATATCTGTTATCAATATAGTTAGATAAATTAGATTTTTAATCTGGAATATCTGTTATCAATATAGTTAGATAAATTAGATTTTTAATCTGGAATATCTGTTATCAATATAGTTAGATAAATTAGATTTTTAATCTGGAATATCTGTTATCAATATAGTTAGATAAATTAGATTTTTAATCTGGAATATCTGTTATCAATATAGTTAGATAAATTAGATTTTTAATCTGGAATATCTGTTATCAATATAGTTAGATAAATTAGATTTTTAATCTGGAATATCTGTTATCAATATAGTTAGATAAATTAGATTTTTAATCTGGAATATCTGTTATCAATATAGTTAGATAAATTAGATTTTTAATCTGAAATATCTGTTATCAATATAGATAGATAAATTAGAACTTTAATCTCGAATATCTGTTATCCCCCCTATATATATATGTTTTAACACGTTCCAGTAAAATGCATCAAAATTATAAAATTACTCTCAGGAAAACAGGATAATTCATAAAATTTAATCAAGAACTTAACAGCTTCCTGCACCCTAAGGTGCACATTCCCTTACTTCGCTTGGTCAAATAAACACACACGTACTTTTAATCTGCCTTCTGAACATCAGGGATTATTTACATATATTTCACGCATCAAATTCGTGAATCTACAGGTTGTTTCAGGTAAATCCACTGGTACAATTTTTAAAATCACCACCTAGTTATAAAACAAATGTAACATACTCTGCTGAATGTAAAGTAACAGAAATAAGGCATGTAATAGGCTTTATAGTCATATATACATATATAGTGACTGCGTTTCTTTCTCTAATGGCAAACATTCATCACAGTGTCAGTTTCATAGCAGCGCAGAAACAGATACTGAAGTACAATAACTAAGCATGTCTCAGAGGAAGCTCGTTAGGTGCAAAGATTGCTAGTTTCATACTGAACGAAAAACTTACCTCTGCGCCACCAGGTAGGCAAGTGCGTGGAAAAAAAGAATGCAGCGGTGATACAATTTTTTTTTTAAAAAAGGCGAAATTAGCACAATCAGCCCAAACTCCGCTAAAACAGCATATGGAAATCTAAAATGAGCTCCGTAAAACTTATCAAAAAGGAAACAAGTATTGCGCGCATAACAAAAATGATAATAAATCACTGTGAAGTCCTCTGTGTTACAAATAGAAAGTCTATTTCAAGAATCCTAGGAATTAGAGACTAGCAAATAATTTAACGTTCTCGAATTGCAGTAACAAACACACATCTTCCACAATAAACTGTTGAGTTGCACGGACATCAGACAGTTTTATGAACAAGACTTTCTGTTCTTCAGGTATCAACTAACAGTTAAAAACGCTGGAAGTACATTTAATTTTAGGTTTCAGCTGAGTAACGTAACATGAAACGAGTGTGTAGTCGTGCGTAATAAACACAAAGATTATACACGCACTCTAACCGGTTTCGTCCTTATTCACGCCTGCCAGACGAGCAACACATAACAGGAAAACTCTATTTTTAGTTGCTTATTTTACTAGTTCGACTTTTTTATGTATTTATTTTTAAAAGAATTTGAACATTGATTAGCATTACACCAGGGTTAATCCTGAAGTCAACATCTGCTACGCACAAAAGATCTCTTACAAACTTACCAAAGTAGAAATAGCTGTACAAACTATGCTCTAACTTCGAAGGACGTTTGATTTAAAGTTTGTATTATTCGAATATATATATATTTAGTTATTCGTGTATTTAAACGATTTTCTTTACAAAACCTGTAATATTTTACTATATCTGATGAAAGCCAAGTTTAAATTAATTAATTTTTCTTTCAGTATCTTATTATTTAGGTCTATTTATTATTACATAATTTGACTTCCGGTTCAAGATGACATTGAGTAAGATACGTTTGCATACGGTGGTTTTAACTTATATTGATTAAACTGCTGAATCCATTAGAATGTCTAACGAATGTCTAAACCAAAAGGTAAAGAGATTTTCGACAGCAGGAAAACTGTTGCTAAATATAATTGTAAAATTTAATGAAAAACAACATTATATAGATTTAGACAAGAAAAAATAAGTTAGACGATCTCACAATACGACCAATATGGCAGAAGTGAATAATTCGACAGTTAAACTATCACTTATTACAACTAAAATGACAGAAGTAAATACCTCAATAGTTGGACTATCACTTAATACGATGTAAACAGGCATAGCCAGGTGATTAAGGCACTCGAACGCGAGGGTCGTAGGTTCGAATCCCCGTCCCACCAAATATGCTTTACCCTTTCATCCGTGGGGGCGATATAATGTGACGGTCAATCGCCCGAATTCGTTTGTTAAAGATTAGCTCAAGAGTTGACAATTTAAGAAAACAAAACAACCAGTTGAACAACAGAAGTGAATAACTCGGCAGTCGTTCTATGATTTAATACGACTAAAACGAGAGAAATAAATAACTCGACAGTTAAACTATCACGTATACCAGAGAATACAGTAAAAGAGACAAGTCTAGAGTTATAGTATTATTTAATACGATAAGTTCAGGATAGAATATACAGAAATCATTCTAGCACTTTTAGATAAAATCAGTGATAAAGAAATAAATAAAATAGGAGTAGCCAAAAATAGAACATTTGAAACTTAAAACTAAAGAAGTTCTTCTACTGAAGAATACACTATAGTATTACTGATACACTGAACTTCTTGATATCCTGTTAAAATGATATTTTGAATGTGACCATATTTTAGAACACCACATACAATAAGGAACTGAAATTTTTATGATTTTGGAATTTGGAAAAAACCTAGTAAAATGTTATATGCGCTTCTTTGTTTTTTGTGAATAGTTCATTAACAATAAACATTTGGTTAGTTTTATGTGTATTGGTGTTTTTATTTTGGCTACTATTTAGTGTAGGTTTGCTGTTAAAGAAATGAAAATAATCAATAAACTTTTTCATTGTTTTTGCTTAAAGTAGCATTTTGTTGATTTTCAGGAAATTCTGAGGAAAGAGTTGGTACTTTAAAAAACCCGAGATAAATACACATTTTTCTTCTTCTTCTTTAGGAATAGAAATTTCCAGCTTGAATTTCATCTTATGCTCGGGTGGGACAACTGATCAGTTCAGTGAGAAGCGTGTACTTAATTTTGAATAACTGACCATAGGAAAGCAGCCACTCAACAAAGCCAGGGTTTTGAACTGAGTAACGAAACAGACTGTCACTTTTATAATTTGTCCGTCCACAGCTGAAAGTACAGAACCTCTTCAACGGCATCACGTCTCGAACACTGGATCCTTCGACCATGACTGGACATGCTAGTACGTCAACGTACCACCAATCAAACTTGTTAAATAGTTTTAATGATAACAAACAAAACTTGTGAAGATAATACAATTTATTTTTTTAGAACTTTATCCCCAGAAATATTTCTGTATATGGAGCATGGAAAAGTAATTTCAGCAAGTCAGTGTGGACTACCTGTCATTTCTAAAACTGTAACTCAAGATCTGGAATGTTCCCAGATAGAAACTATTTAGGGATCTGATCATTCTGGAATCATTTTATTTTTTAATGTTTAAGGATTTTAGAAAAGTTAAATATTTAGCAATTTGACAATCAACTAATAAGAACAGAATATTAAGTTAAATTCTTAAAGTCATATAAAGAAATTTTGATGAAACTAAAAATGATTATATACAATTAATTGTAAATGATCAACTGTTTCATCATACTTTGTTTCTTTAAAATTAAAGACAAAACAATATCTCATGTATGTTACAAAACTAAGATGAGAAAGTTTTGCTATAAGGAATAATCATAAAACGGCATTTTATATCTTATCTTATGCAATAATATCACGTGGGAAAATGGCAGTTCGTCGGTATTGTACTTAGCAGAGCCAACTGTTTCTCAGAATCAGCTCTATTAAAATTTTGTTTAACAATTCAACGTTCTATTGAACTCTGAAAATTCAGATAATAGAATATTAAAAGCATGAATGACTAATTCGAACTTTTTCATGAGAAGTATAATAAATTTATTCTGCTGATAACAAGTGTATATAAAGGGATGGCTAATTAAAATCTTTGAAGATGGAATCAAATCTTGTGGTATAAATACTGCCAGAGAAGAGTGTTTTTATTTTTTTAGCTTTAAAACAACTTATTGTTAGATATTCGAACACGTATGGATAAATAATAATTCAAACTGAGTTAAATACCGTAACTCTCATGTATTTTGTTGCATTTCGACACGTTCTGATAATAATTAGAATAAATAAAGAAGAAAGGGAAACTCTGACATAGGAAATAAGTGTAGAACACTCTTCAACAAAGGATTCGTTTTAAAAGTTAAACTAAAAAATAAGAGTTAGAAAGTATACAAAATAAATAAATTAACTAAGGTAAAGATTTATGGGTATAGAGGAAGGGTAGAAACTATAACACGAGAGTTAAAGTAATTGTTTTTTTAGATTACATGTTGAAAGAGACTTGATATAATATACCAATGTTACTATTCATATGTTATCGACAATAACAAACCCGTCATATAAAAAGAATCAGAGAATTCAAAAGAAGGAATAATTTGCACAGATGTTTTAATGCCTTAAGAAAATGGAAAAATAATAAAATTCCTGGAAAACATTATCCAACTGTAGATTTTATACATTTATTGAAATGACTTAAGAATTATTTATCAGTCTTATAACTCCCAAATAGGATCGTTTGTTGTTTTCTAACAAAACTAGATCGGGCTATCTGATGTGTCCACTGCGGGGAATCGAACCCTCGATTTTAGAATTATAAGTCTGTAGACTCGTCGATGTTCCATAGGGAGCCAATGTCATATAAGAAAATTAGATATCACTTTAAAAATGTGAATAATGATATGAGCACAAATAAAAAACAAGTAAAATTAAGTTTTTGTTTGTTTGTTGTTAAGCGCAAAACTATACAATAGACTTTCTGTGCTTTGCCACCTCCAAGAATATTGAAACCCAGTTTTTAGCCTTAAAAACTTCAAACGTAACTCCGCAGAGCCACTGAGAGGATAACCTGAAATAAATATAAAAGAGCTAAATGTATATTACATCATCAAAAATTAAATAAGCATTTTTGTCAGTATGTTTCAAATGATTTAATTTTTGAAGATAATATCTGTGTAACAGACAATATTCGTGAAGAAAGCTCAATTAACATAATATTTTGTGTTTATAAATACTTTTGGTCCACTTTTAATAATTCTGATTTTGGTTGTAAAATTATACAATGATTCTCTCTTTTTATTTATCCACCGCTGGGACAGCGATAAGTCTTCGAATTTACATCGCTAAAGCCAAGATTTCGATTCCCCACGGTGAACACAGCAGATAACCTGATGTAGCTTTGCTATAAGAAAACATCCACCCACACTCTTTTTTACTTATTGTAACTTTTAATTAGGTCAGCAAAGTGGATTTTGTTTTAACACGGCATATTACTATACAACACATGTGTTGAAAGCTTTTTAATGTTAAACTTTGTTCCTCCTGACCCTGTGGCGAATTTGTTTAGAAATAATGACCGAATTTTAAAAAGCTGAATGTAAAACTTCACATTATCCTGACTATTACTCTTTTATAAAACTTCATATTGTTCTGACTATAACTCTTTTAAAACTTCACATTATCCTGACTATTATTACCTGGTATTAGACACTTCTTTAGAAACCATTAAAATTCCAAATCAAACTCTTGTAAATTTCGTTTTCAAATATACGGGTTTAAAGTTTTACATTTTCTAAGTGTAAATTAGTTTGAATAAGCGGTAAAGTTTTCAAAATAAGCATATCATACAAGCCCGAAATTAGAATTCGGTTGTTCAGAGTTTTCAAATTTGATATTTTTCCTTTAGCTAAGCATAAAATGATAAATATAAATGTTAGTAAGATTTCGCTATAAACCGTTAAAAGAAAATTAGATGTTATTTGAAATATTTTCCACTAACTGTCCACGGGAGAGTTTAGATGGTGAAGTTTATTATTTCTAAATTAAATAACTTATTGTTATTTATAAATAGCAATCAGTTACCACATACCAATCCACAAATGATAAATGAACTTCAGTTACTTTATGATTTCACAAACTAGTAAAACGGAGAAGTTTTAACTAAAGGTGTTAATATGGCGCCATTAATATTACAAGCATGCTAGCAGATGAAGGTGAACCTGACGATGACCGAAGAAGGTCGAAACGTTGTTCATTCTTCTATTAGTATCTTCTCTACCCATATCAGCCGATTTTAAATATATAATGCAATCAACCTAATCCCGTGGATCAGAGCATATACACAATATGATTGTCTGATGGGCCGTTTACAAATGACCTTCTTTTGTCATTCTGTGTATTATTCAATAAGGAAAACTGCATTGCGTTTTTTAAGGAAAGGTTATCTGGCTGTATTATCCTGTTGAAAAAAAGTTTGGGTTTTGATGTAATGAGTACATTCAGCAAAACAGAGTGCTCAAGACTGTTAAGTAGTCATAATGATTTTTTTCCGCAAGATGTCATCTTTCCTCGTCATTTTATTGAGTGCAAGAAAATACTGCTACCGAAGTTATCGTCTATTGACAGTTATCATTTCTAAAAGTTTCAAAGGGGAAATAGACAATTCAATTATAATCAATTTATATGATATGGAACATTAAAATTAAAGATGTGAATAATTTCGACAAAAAAGAAATATATATATATATACACCCAACTGCAATAAATATATATATATATAAACCAAACTACAATAAGTATATACTAAAAATACGTTCCCCTGTTTATGTTTTTGTGGGTTTTGTTTGTTTTTTACGTTCCTACCTTCGAAATACAGTTTTGGCCAACATGTTTACATACTGTTCTGTATTGATGTTGTTGTATATATGTATTGAGTAGTTATTACGTAAGTGCCCGAGTGGTAAAAAAGATGGTAGAGTATAATCAAATATGTACGAGTTGTTGGTCTTTGTGAGTTGTTTTAAGCATTTGTTTGTCCAAAGATACATACACACCTGTTTTGTATAAAAGGGTGTGCTTTTGAATAGCCTTTTTCAAGGTTATGTTCAGAAGATTTCTCTATACTTGGTACCACGTGCCACGTTATAGAGTATAATCAATGTTCGAATGTCCAGAAATGGCATGAAGCAAAGAGACATTGCCAGAGCAGTGGACCACCAGAGTATACTGTATCCAGAATCCTGAAACGTCATTAGACTTCATGACATGTTGTCCCAGGAGAGTCTACTAATTGAAGTTGAAAAATTACTTTCTAAGATGACCGTTTTTGAACAAGTTAATACACCAAGGTCGAAAGAAGTCTTACATCACCTTACGACAGGAAGGACAGAAACACGTTCATTCCAGGGAATCCAAAGGAACAGTAAATAGAAAATTTACCAAACAAGAAGGGCTATCTAAAAACCAACAGTAACCAGAATTCACCCCTATCACTGTGTTACCTGAGGAAAAACAGCATGCCACTTACAGCTAGAACACTGGCTACATGTAATCCTAATTCTGATTAAAGCTTTTTAAATCCTATTGTATAATTCTTGTTCGTCGTTGAGAAAAGACTGTCTTTTCCACAGAAACATACAAGCACTCGTGCAATACATGTTTGGGCAGGTATTCAAAAGTCGTCAATGACGTCTCATACATGAATCACACGGACACGATATTTCTGCTGCATCCTAGGGCTATGTTTCAAAATAACTTTTGTATTCCAGGACGACAATGACATCTCACAGTGCGTGTATTTTAAAGAATTATCTCCACCAGGAGAACGTTACAAAATTTTCATAGGCAGCAAAGTATTCAGATTATAATTTCATAGAGAATTATTAGGAAAAACTGAGTTGAAAAATTCCTGACCACAACACAAACCCAGCTACCGGAGCGTCGTCTAGTGACAAGTTGGGATGACATCAGTGTTGATTACACCAATAATTTCATTGAAAATATGTCACGTCCCCTTGTGAAGGTTATTAATGTATGAGAAGGACCAGCAAAGTACTAAATATTTAATATGAACCGATATAACGTTACAAATGCCAATTATAATAATTTGATATTATATTTTGTTATTATATATATTTTGGTAAAGTTCTGCTGTGATATTCACGGTGAAAGGATGAATTACACATCTTTGTGTAAGATCCGATAAAATTGTTTACTGTTCTAATAAATCGTTTATAATGTACATATAATCTGGCTCAATGTTTTACACATGTAGATGTTTACTATAACTTGTATGTCCCAGTTTGACATCGCTATGTGTATTGGTATTCCATCCTGATAATAATCATTTCAGTCCAACATGGCTAGATGATTTTGGCACTCATCTCCAAATCTTAAGGTCGCGAGTTCGAATCTCCGTCACGTTAAACATGCTGTCGGGGTATTATAAGATGACGGCCAATTCCACTATTTGTTGGTAAAATGGTAACCCAAGAGTTGGTGGTGGGTGGTGACGACTAGCTTCCTTCCCTATATTCTTACACTGCTATATTAGAGATTCCTAGCTCAGATCGCCCTCGTGTACCTTTGCGTGAATTTCAAAACAAACCAAAGATAATAATTTTGTTTGTTACAAATTATCCAAGCATTTCGGCCAAGATAGTTTTTCTCTCAATATTTGACAAAACAAGTCCTGTTTCTCGTGAAATTCCCTCAAAAAAATAAGCACTTGTTTCTTTAATTTTTTTTCAAGACTAACATGTCGACGTCGATGTTAATATGAAATGCTAGGAATTGAAAAAAATGAATTTTTTTCTGTAACTTATTCTTGAAAAAAAAAGATTTAAATTTATGTTTTGTTTGCTACGATTAATCGTTTAGAAGATAACGGCAGTAAACAAACGTTTCACTGTTATATATATAGGTAGGTAGATACATACACGTTTATATCAGAACTGATCTAATGTTGGTTGAGAAACTTAACTGCGTCAGATAACAAATGGATTAGTTCAGCTAGTGATCTAATTGATTAAAACAATGTTCAAAATCGTTCTATTTTCAAACATATATAGATCACTTATGATATATATAACACTGATATCCAATATCCTAGTACTAGGTATATAATTATAACAACAACAGTGGACGTACTACCATATATATCATACGTCTTAGAAATATTTTCAAAACTGAAAAATATTATTTATATATGTATATTTTAGTACTTCTATCACAAAACATGTATCTATCTCCCAAAGAAAAATTGTTTGTTTGTAGGTTGGTACAAAACTATACAATTGGTTATCTTCTGTTCCGTGCCCACGTGGGCATCTAAAAACTTGGTCTTTAGTGTTATAACTTCACTAACTACTGAAGACGCTAAGGAGAAAAAAAAGGGTTCAAAACGTGATACTTAAAAATTACAAAAGTATCTCTATTACAATGGTTTAAATAAAAAGTATTCATAGAATAATTATAAATGGTGATATTTTTGATAAATTTAATGTTGAAATACTGGGAAGTTTTACATTTTGTAAATCACACCAAGGTTATTTTGTGATGTATTTTTGTAAATAAATTATAGAAAAAACATTTAGCTAATATAAATATGACCGTAAGTGTCTTTGAAAAATTCTATTTAAAAAATATAATCTTTAGTATGACAGGCGAGTAAGAATCTGAAATTAACATTCTTAAATTGTGTATTACTGTGGTAAAACGCTACGCATATTTACTGCTAGAATAAATAACCACGATTCTTTAGTAACGTAAGTGATATTACGTTTTTTTCAGAAATAATTATTTGATTTAACCTGATAAGAATCAAATATTAATAAATTTGCTTCTTTGTAACTAAGTAAAAGGCCACACAATGGGCTATCTGTACTCTGCCCACCACGGATATCGAAATCCGGTTTCTAGCGTTCTAAGTACGAAGACATGCTGCTGTGCCACTAGGGAGCTAACACATTTGAGTCATTTGTGATTTAAATATTTGTTTGGATGCTCTTAAGCGCAAAGGTACACAATGGGCTATTTGTACTGTGCTCACCTTATGAAAACCTGCTTTTAAAAGTCGTAAGTCCAAAGGTTTCCTGTCGAGTCACCGGAGAGCTTAACGTTTAAATCAATATTATAAATAAAAATTCAATTCTCTTTTCTCATTTTTTTTTATTTTGGCAGAACGTTAGTGCCTTTTCCCTGAATATATTGGATTTTGCTGTTTAAGTACAAATGTATGTGACAGTAAAATTATATAACTTAAACTAGATTAAATCTGTATTCATTGCAATTCTGACAAAAAAAAACATTCATGGTGATTTTATTTTCTCAAACATTATTAAAAATGATCTTACGAAATTAAGTAGTTTGCATAATATTAATGCTTGTTTGTTTGTTTTGGAATTTCGCACAAAGCTACTCGAGGGCTATCTTTGCTAGCCGTCCCTAATTTAGCAGTGTAAGACTAGAGGGAAAGCAGTTAGTCATCACCACCCACCGCCAACTCTTGGGCTACTCTTTTACCAACGAAAAGTGGGATTGACCGTTACATTATAACGCCTCCACGGCTGGGAGGGCGAGCATGTTTAGCGCGACGTGGGCGCGAACCCGCGACCCTCGGATTACGAGCGCACGCCTTAACGCGCTCGGCCATGCCAGGCCAATATTAATGCATAAATACAGACTAACAGAGTAAAACTAATGACTGAAAATGGATGGGTGTCTATCCACCAAGTTTGATGGTGTATAGTTTATGAGCTACGAAGCAATTGAGACGTAATGCTCTCCCATATATCATACTTCTTGTTTCATTTTTTTTTCAAAAGACTCAGGGATGATCCTTTTCAGGATGATTGTACAACGTATCTATAATATATTCATGGTTGTCATCTCTTGTCGTTATTGCTTATGCTGCGCTCAAAACAAGCTCAAAATGAAAACACTCGACAAATTCAAAATACGGTTTACAAATACGACCTAAACTCGTACGAAAACAAAATAATGAGATGCCGCTGTTAAACACTTATTGGCGCAATGAACTTTCTGCACTATCAACTCGGATTGTAACAGAGTAAGTCATAAACCAACTCCTGTTCCTGTTACTAATATTTTTTGCTCTACACAAGTCCAGAAATGTTGTGAGCTGGACTTCATGATTTAAATCAACATATTACGTATAAATTGAAAAACATTAAAATCTAAGTTTAAGACAAACATAATCATTTTTTATTTTAGTACAAAAATTGTCTGAACAAAAATCTTGAATATTTTTACTAAGAGAACAACTTTTTATTTTTTCAGTAATTTTGTTGTTGTTTAGTGTAAAATAATATTTCCCAAAATCGTTATTTTAATTTACCACCATTACTGTTGTTTCAGCTATCATGCTTAGGCCTAAAACTCATCAAGTTTGTTTGTTTTTGGAAATTCGCACAAAGCTACTCGAGGGCTATCTGTGCTAGCCGTCCCTAATTTAGCAGTGTAAGACTAGAGGGAAGGCAGCTAGTCATCACCACCCACCGCCAACTCTTGGGCTACTCTTTTACCAACGAATAGTGGGATTGACCGTCACATTATACACCCCCACGGCTGAGAGGGCGAGCATGTTTTAGCGCGACGCGGGCGCGAACCCGCGACCCTCGGATTACGAGTGCACGCCTTAACGCGCTCGGCCATGCCAGGCCAAAACTCATCAAACACGTTGTTAAAGTGTTTGTAAAATGCCGTGTGTTGACCACAACTTGGAAAGTTTCAATTATAATTTAAGAGAAAAATTAAAGCACGTGAAAATAATATGGCACTAAAACTTTTAGACATTTCTAATAAAGTACTACTGCAGCACAAATTATGATCATTTTATGGTACTTACCTTTAGAAGATAGCAAGAATTATAAAATTAGATTATTACTAGCCACGAGTACTAAAATAGTTGGATTACATTTATAATTTTTTTACGCCGTCAGCAAATTATCCATTTTCCTAGTCTGTGAGCTACTGTTTGTGAAAATTGGTAACACGACTGGGAATGGCTTAATACAGTGAATACTTAACACATATGTAATGGCTTTTCACATCTGAGAACACCAGTCTACCAGACTAATTAACCTCTATGTTGATATTAAAGTTATGGAGTCCTACAAATCACTTGTTTGAACAATGGTTATTTATGTTCACCTAGAAATTTCGGAAACTACTTTTCAATGATAAGAATCCTGTATAAAAAAGAAAGACACCGTAATATCCTGCTAGGGTATTGTAATACTGTAAGTTCAACTTTAATTAGGCCATTTCGAAACGGTATAAACTATGGATCCATCCTGCACCTTTCATACTTATGGACATTTTAATCTACTGAACCCCAAGCCTGATTTAAGTGATTTAGCTTTATCCCCGAAGCCAAATTGAATCATTTTCTATTCCCCAAGCCAAGTTGAATTATATTCTTTCTAATTAAGACATATAATGGCAGAAAGACAAAGACGATTTATGTTGCCTAAGGTAAAATTTGGGGTAGTCCAATTTTCTTTCCGTTTGTTAGCAAAGAGTTAATAGTTTCTATATGTCTTTTTTTTTCTTCCCTTAATTAACATTTTAATTATAATAATCGTCTCGGCCTTGTCATCGTCTTTCTTATCGCTTCACTGAAAGTCAATGCGGTAACATTTTGTTTTGTTTTTTCCCTTATTTTGACACACAAAGAAAACATTCACGAAAAATATAAAGGTTATATATATATATATGTCCACTGCTAACTGTCACTTTGGAAATTCATATCATTGTTCACTAAATTATCGTACTCAACCAATATTTTATAAGATACAGAAAACCTGATATTGAAGAAGAAATATTGCTTATGTACAGACATAAATAATTGTAAAAACAAACAAGTAAAGAAGTTTATTATTTAAATTTTTGCGCAAAGCTACTCAAGAGCTATCTGCGCTAGCCGTCCCTAATTTAGCAGTGTAACACTCACCGCCAATTCTTGGGCTACTCTTTTACCAAAGAATAGGGGGACTGACCGTCACATTATAACGCCCCCACAGCTGAAAGAGCGAACACGTTTGGTACGACGGGGATTCGAACCCGTGACCCTCAGATTACAAGTCGAACGCCTTAACTCACCTGGCCATGCCGGGTCACATAGAGATGTAAAACTAAATCAGAATTGAAGCACAGTTAAGTATATAGTCCAAATTAATACATTCTAAATTTGTATAGTTTACTTTTAAATATCTTAATTATTAATATATTTTAGAGGCAATATATTTTCATTTCTTTATATGTATGATGAAAGTTAAATTCTTGTTTATTTTAAATATATAGTTTTGTTATTTACCTGTTGTTTTAAGCAAATAGTACTGTTTTATTCTAATTTTCAAAATTGAATGTCTTTATCATGTTAAATTTAGATGGTTTTATATTGTTTTATCCCTTGTCTTCCTATCGATAAATAATTATAAAAATGATATATTAACTACTTATCTAACGTGTATGTATCTTCATAAATGTTCTGTTAAATTATTCCTGATCACATACAAATCAGACCGTAACATTTGAAACAAAATAGCCATCAGTATTTAAGTTAGTTTAATTAACAACTGCTTGGCATCCACATGTATTTAACAGAGAAAAAAATAAGTGATTTCATTCAGGTTATTTGGTCAAATGCTTACTATAAGCGTTGCAACAGACAAACATAAAATTATTCAATATAATGCAATATGTCATAATCTACTGAGACATTTCTTATTGCTTCACACTGAATAGTTATTCACATCTAAAAGACTGTTCCTTCTTGCGTGAAATTCATTCCAGTTTCAGACTTTAATAATTTGCAGACAATAAAATGAGTTCCAGGACCAAGAGTACGACGGTTATAAATACAACTGTCAATTTTATAAAAACTCTAGCTTAGCAATAATGACTACCTGGCGCCAAGTTGTAAAAGTTAATAAAATCATTTATCTGTTATTGAAAATTCTAGTGATGCAATTGCAACAGAATTTATGAAAGTTATGGTGATACTGATGACAAACGGAAAGTGAACTGATTCAAATCCAAGACAGAGGCCAACTGTTTGCAAGGAACATCAAACACAACCAGATATACAAAAAGATGCACTGACACAAAATTAACTGCATCAAATCTATTTATAAATAGAGCTACGTAAGTGAAAATCTGCGTCAAAAAAGAAAAAGTATTTTAAATGTTTTTGTAAAAGAGATACTACCGTTGTGGTAATTTAAAGTCTTGTAATGGGCCATGCAGCTTATGAATCGAAATGTTTTACGCCACAAGCAGCATCTCACTGAAAGTTCAAAAGCAAGTAAAGCATAACTTAAGTGTTTTGTACATTGAATGTGGTCTGTACTCAAACGTAGAAAAGTTTAACACTGTGTGGATATCTGGCAAGCTTGTGGTAATATATGAGCAAGTCATTGTTGTACCCCCGTAGCACAACGATATATCTGACAACTCTATAAACTGGGTTTCGATACCCACAGTGAGCAAAGCACTTATATTATTTTATGCTTGCTTAAAAAGAACTGTCCAATATTTTATCTTTGTGGTTGTTCTTTTTACTCGAAAATAAATTAATATAATCAAAAAATTTGCGTACCTGATGGAATGGACTTAAATATATGTCGGTGTCGTTATTTGGCATTTCTTGACAAATGAAGATATCGTAATAAACTATCAGAATTATTCATAGCAAAAGACGTCGCTCACTTCAAAATGTTAACTAAAAGAGAATCAATATATTAAAAAAATCTAACTTTTCAAAGAAATCTATTGCTAACAATATAGATTGAGGAGTTACAGAGTACTCAAACATTGAGCATGATTTCATTGTGTAGCAAATAATGTTTGTTGTTCAACGTCCTGCAACAGAAACCCTAAGAAGCCATTGGAAAGTACTCAAAAATATTGTTGCTGAAAATAGGTCCCAGTTAACAGTTTTTGTTGTGTTTTTTTTTCTAACTTGAATGCTTTGATTCGTGTCTTACACACTACATGCTTTCTCATAAAACATAGCACGCACCACAATACACACACATACATATATAGCGAAATTATGCCTGAACTTTGACTTCTGTTGAGAAGGGGTAAAAAAAAAAGGTCAAGAACAAAATATATGTTTATGGTTAATAAAAATGCAGGATACCTTTAGAGAATTTGCCATTCATCATTTTCACTAACAGAACAAAGGTTAGCCAACAGCCGTTCAATGTACAAATTTATAGCAAAATCGTGTGTTCAGACCTGGCCATGTATGTAACACACTATACAGACATTTGTATGTTGAAATTACTTTGGACGTGCGATCAGAGAACGCTTAGGGCTAGTCGATCCCACTTCAAAAACCTAAAACATTATTTTCAAGTAGGAATTGTCAATATGTTTTATATTTAAGTTTTGAATTTCTTTGCGTTTTAACTCCCAAAATGTAGATTACTAAAAATATTCATTTGTATTTGACAGTTTTTGACAACGTGGCGCAAATAGATATTTTAATATCATCTGATGTTTTCAAAGTTTATATACATTTCGACAGGTTTCTCGGTAAAACTAGGTGTGTAGAGGATTTCTCATGAAACAAACTACGAATTTGTGCAATGAACCGCTGGTTTGGCTCGAAGCAAAGCAACATGTGGCTATCTGATATGTCCACCGTAAGGAATCGAACTCGTATTCTAGCGTCGTGAGCTCGAAAACTTACTCCTGTCCCACCAGGGGAACATGAATCGAATTCATCTATTATTATTTATCTACGCTATCCATCCCTAATTTTTGAACTCATATAAAGTAGATAGTCAATACCACATACCACAGTTCATGGGCTACTCTACTCGAGCAGTGAAATTTGACCGTCACTCTTACAACGCACCCATGGCCTCAAAATGTGAAGCACAACTTTTTAATGACAACGGAACATGTTTTGTTTTGGAATTTCGCACAAAGCTACTCGAGGGCTATCTGTGCTAGCCGTCCCTAATTTAGCAGTGTAAGACTAGAGGGAAGGCAGCTAGTCATCACCACCCACCGCCAACTCTTGGGCTACTCTTTTACCAACGAAAAGTGGGATTGACCGTCACATTATAACGCCCCCACGGCTGGGAGGGCGAGCATGTTTAGCGCGACGCGGGCGCGAACCCGCGACCCACGGATTACGAGTCGCGCGCCTTACGCGCTTGGCCATGCCGGGCCCACGGAACATGAACTGTAGATCATTGGATGTGCAAACCGACACCCTAGTCACTTTACTACGTTCAGTCCAGGATGGTAAGCACAAATTATTAAGACTTGTCTTGGTTGTCAAGTAATTGATCTGTTAAATGGCCCGCCGATAATCAAAGTATTGGGAATTAGAATTTCTATACCCAGTTTTAAATGGTAATTTGCTGATAAAAAATATTTGAACTAATTGAAAAAAAGGATAATGGTCCACTATTAAGTAACGTATGTATTACTTCGAACTGGTGATGACAGAATCTCATTTTATAATTCTGTCTAACTTGTAAATTCTAGTTTTTATCGAATTCTGAGTTTGACATGTTATTACCGTCGTGAACTACTGTACTTCTCTTACTCGAAGTTTCTTTCTGAGGAATATTTTGAAATTATGGAAAAATAAAGTACCAAATAATAAAGTCAAATATAATTTTCAAATTGAAGATTTTTTTTTTGGACAAAGTTTTTTTAGAGCACAGAAAAAAACGTGTTTTTTATGTTTGTTTGTTTGTTTTGTTACCAAATTCTGGAGCGTACTACATCTGGTATGTACTACATTGGGCTAATGAAAGTCAGCGCAATAAAATAACGTTTCTAAACAATGTTCACGAATAGTCGTTGTGTTGTCAGAATGTTAACACAATAACTGGTTTGCCACGATCGGATGCCAAACCTGTTACAAACATTAAAAACACGTAAAAGTCTTCCATTATAAGTTTGGTATATAGTTTCATGAAAATTAGAACCGAACCTTAATTACCCTGAACGTGAGCTCCGAACACAAAACCAAGAACGGACCAGAAGTATCTTTTACTTGTGTAGCATTGGATCATTGAACACGCAACTAATTATTTATAATTAATGATGTTACACAGAATAGGTACAACTTGCTCCAGAAGTTCGTTCACACTATTTGCTTAGACATTAATATCAGGTCTGGAAATACGTCGTGATGCAAGATGTGTGTTATAGAAACAGTAAAGGTATTTATCCTTCTTATTATCTCGCTAAAAGGTTATGTTTTCCAAACACGGAGTTCTCTGTCAATACTTAAGTTACTTGCTTTGCATTTCATCCCGCTGCAGTAACTCTTTCCTTTAATTGTAAGTTACTAAGTTCCTATCTACATGGTTTAGGGCGTAAAAGCAACGCTTGTGATTTCACAACAAAGCTACCCTAAATTACAGTTCGAAATACAGCCCTTCTGAAAATATGAAATTTAGAAACATACATCTTTTTTGAGATAGGAAAAAAAGTAAGACAGATAGACACCCGTTGTCGCAACTTACCTCCTGCTGGAGAAGTCGGTACCTAGAAGACGGGCGCCAATCCAATACAAACATACCGGTGTATGAAGAGCAACCCAACGGTTCGCAATAAATGACAGCGATACCAGCCGGCCCAAAGTGAACACCCTATTCAACCCTAGACCACGTGGTTCTGACCCATGCTGCACGCCCATATGGCTCATACTGACCTCTGACCGCGATAAAGGGGCCGTCATTTCATTTTCTTTACCACAGTACGTTTCGTAGAAATATTATTTATCTATTCTCAAAAGTATGCGTTCTGAGCCAAGTATATATAATATATGAGAACTGATATGTAATATCAAACAAATATAGTGATTTTATGCTGTTAAATTAAAAAAAATTAAACGCATTCAGCTGTTGTTTTATCACGTTTAGAAGTTGTACATATTTTGAAACATTTGAAAAGTTAATTACATCTTTAATAACATAAAACTCTGTGAGCAAAAACTAGCAAAGTTTAACACATTACATACAGATTTTAACGATAGCTCAAACACATTGCACAATACACTATTGAACAAAACTAGAAATAATATATTTTTACAATATTATTAATAAATATTGTCATTTATCTATTAAACTCGGAATTCTGTTACCTTTGATGATTAACTGCACGAAAGAGCAGACAGTAAAAAGAATTTAAGTTATTATCTGTTTATGTCCAGCGAATTATAAAAAAAAAACTTTTAAAAATGCTAAAGGGAATTTGAATTGTCTTTTGTTGGTTTTCATAGAATTACAAAAATTTTACGTAGTCTTTCATTTACTGGTTATAAGGCGAATTACAAAACGTTTAGTTTTCGGCGTTTGTTGTTCAACATTCTGCAATAGAACCACGAATTTGTGTTTATTTGTTTTTAAACACTCATATACAAATTAGGTTATCTGTGCTCTGCTAACTGAGGGTATCGAGTTTCGATTTTATTTGCTTTAAGCCCTTAGACTTTAAGATGAGTCGGTAGCTATGTTGTTTTTTTTATTTCGCGCAAAGCTACACGAGGACTATCTGCGCTATCCGTCCCTAATTTAGCAGTTCAATAGTAGAGGGAAGGAAACTAGTCATCACCTTCCACCACCAACTCTTGGGCTACTCTTTTACCAACGAATATGGGATATTATAATGCCCCTAGAGTTGAAAGGGGAAATTGATAGGAGGCGTCGTACTAGCTAACAAAGATTGTGAATGCTACATTATCTTTATATGTTCCGTGTATCTAAAGGCCTGGCATGGCCGAGCGCGTTAAGGCGTGCGCTCGTAATCCGAGGGGCGCGGGTTCGCGCCCGCGTCGCGCTAAACATGCTCGCCCTCCCAGCCGTGGGAGCGTATAATGTGACGGTCAATCCCACTATTCGTTAGTAAAAGAGTAGCCCAAGAGTTGGCGGTGGGTGGTGATGACTAGCTGCCTTCTTTCTAGTCTTACACTGCTAATTAGGGACGGCTAGCACAGATAGCCCTCGAGTAGCTTTGTGCGAAATTCCAAAAACAAACAATTAGTGTATTCACAAACGTAATAACTTTTCTCCTTCGTGAAATTTAAATACTTTTGATGTATTTAAAGTTATTCCACAGTACGGCATATTTATTATTTTTTATTAAAATTAACTCGAATTGTTGGCTTGGTGTGTGTGTAAGTGTGAAGTAAGACAAAACTAAATATTCTAAGCTGAACAAACTTCACTGTACATTATTGGAGTTGCTGATAAAATTATCGATTCTTCTAATATATGATTTAATGAAATTTAATTAGTATAGGTTTCAAGTTGTGTAAGGCGGTTTTATTGGATACAGCATTCAGTTTGTGTTTCACCATCTTTAAACTGAGACAAACGTGTTTTGTTTATTTATTATAATACCGTGAAATTAATTGGGATTACATTTGGGATATTTGGATTATTAGGATTATGAAGTTCTTTTTATTATAGATAATTTTATTTCTTTTAACTAGTTTTAAGTAAAACGTTAGTTCAAAATCATTGAACAATGCGAACAAAACTACAATATTCATAATACATTTTAATTAGTTAGAACTTAACGTGAAATCTCTTTTAATAGCGTTTAAAAATAACATTCTGTGAACAGTTTTCACTTTCCATAGCTGTGATATATATAAATGTTGCCACAACTTGTTCTCGATTTGAAACTTGAAACGTGTAATGTGTCAATTGTAAGAGTTCCTGACTGTTTATTTAAAGAATGTTTTCAGCGCTCCTAGTGGCTTACTAAGTGAATTATATATTAATACATTTTCTGTATTACATTTCTAAACACCGCTAGGATATTTAACATATCATCTAACATGTACGTTAAAAAACTCGTATATATGCTTAAGGGAGCGGATATTTGTTATCTTTACCTGTTGAATATTCTCTACCACTTCCACGTTGAAAACATAATGAATATATGAAGTAATCTTCGAGGTTGAGTGTCATCCGTCCTAACAAAAACAAATTACCCGTCATCCCTTTACTTACTTGATGAGCTCTCCTAGTGAACTACAAAGAAAATTCGTAAAACGTCCTCAGAATACTTATTAATACCAGAGAGTTGTGGTGATCGTTCCTGTTTTGTTATAACAACAAGAAAGTTCTGTAATTCATTTTTAATTTAGATAAACCTGCTTCAGTTCGTTTAGGCGAACAGACTTCACAAGTTAATTTCGAAAACTGAGCGATTAATTAGGTTTAATAAACTGCAGCTCACGAGTAAGCCACTTCAGTAAAGTGCTAGAAAAATGTAAAGAAAACCTGTTGATTAACATGGATTTACCACCATACATGTATTAGAAACGGCTGGTATGGATAGAGAAAGCTCTAGATAGAGGAGCGAACAACATTTCGACCTTCTTCGATCAATCCCGAGTTAGATGTTATATTCACTGGCGAAACAAGAAGTTTGCTTGTTTTTTAAATTCGTGCAAAGCTACACCAGAGCTATCTGCGTTAGCTGTTTAAAATTTAACAGTGTAAGACTGGAGGAAAGGCAACTAGTCATTATCACCCACCGTTAACTCTTGGGCTACTCTTTTACCAACGAATAGTGGGATTGACTGTTACAATGTAACGCCCCCACGGCTTAAAGGTCGAGCATGTTTGGTGTGATGGGGATTCGAACCTGCAACCCTCGGATTACGAGTCGAAAGCCTTAATTACCTGGCCATACCGGGCTTGAAACAAAAGTATATTATTATTATTATTATTATTATTTCAATTTACAGGTACCTTCTTGTTAAAAAGGTGATTTGATAGTTTTTCAAAAAAACGTTTGGTATCGCCTTTGTTTTTTTACTGAGTTACTATTGTACGAATAATGTCACACGATTTACCACCAACACACTGTCAACACACCTCACAGTGTATTATATCCCGTTAGTGGAAGTAAAACTGTTTTTGTAGTACCTGCTTTGTTCGTTTTGTGCGTCTCTTTATTTAGAATCATGTCAGGTTTATCACTTAACGGAAAATCATTTTAAAACAAAAAACAAATGAAAAACTTATAAATATAAATAATGTGGTTAAATCCATCTTACTTTAAATGGAAAAATCCTGATTCCAGCTCACCATTCATTTTGTATATTCGCTGTTTGTCGTTTTCCTGTTTCCTTCACACAGCTTTCCGTGTCTTCCAATTCGCTAACTTTTTTTTGCCGAATTTAAAAGACCCTCCCTTATCTGCAAGAAGTATTTTGTATTCTTGACTAACTTTTGGAGGTCGGGCGGCTCACGCGCCACCGATTTGCAGTACTCAGCCGTCCTGGTAATCGTGAAGCGGCTGTGTGTGACTAGGGGTGGGAGTTTCGACTCACGCGCTGGTTCGGGGTGGGGCAGAGGGCAGTAAGAAATTAACGTGGACCTTGCTTGATCGAGAATATAACTATTTCGTACTGGCAAGGTTTATTAACCTTGTAGTAAAATAAACTGCGATTATTGTGTTTCAATAGACGTAGCCATTTTCATCTGTACAAATAATCAGTTGAAATCAATCAATTTCTTTCTTTTATTTTTCTTCTTTAACCTGTTACCACGCGATACAGTTTATATATGTTTACGTGTGAAAACTCAACGACTTTAATAAACATTACAAACTTCTATGAATGTATTAAGTTTACAATTTTTATTTGCAAAATTTTAAAAGATATAAAATTAAATATGCATTATAGTCATATGTATATGTATGTGTTTCTAGCTCGATCTGTCTACGCTAGTCTGATAATGTTGGAAAGGTGTGTTTCATACGACATACACTCAATGTGTTATATTTATGATAAGCTTTTGTGATGTATCTGTCACACAGTGATACGTGATGTAAATAGGGAGCGACTTGTGTATAAAAACAACAGTCAGTTGTCAAATACGGTCTAGATGTTTGACTCTAGTCTCAGTCTTTTACCAAACAATAACTACTATACTCGAATGTCTTCAAAACATCAAGAAATTTCTACATAGCTGGTTATTAACACTTTTTAAAGCATTTAATATTTTAATTTCATTATTTGAATTTGTTTTCTAGGGCGACTTTTGGCATGGCATTGGAATGATATGTGACGCCTATAGAGTTCCTGACTATCTAAATTTGACGCAATATGCACTTGATGTCTAGAATATTCTAGACATTTTGGAAGGGTTTGTTTGTTTACTTGTTTTGAATTTCTCATGTATCTTTGATGTAACTAGCTGCCTTCCCTCTAGTCATCACCACCCATTATCAACTCTTGGACTACTTTTTACCAATGAATGATGGGATTGATCGTCACATTATAAGCCCCACGACTGAAAAGGCGAGTATGTTTGGTGCTCCAGGGATTCGAATCTGCAACCCTTAGATTGTGAGTGAAGCACTAACCACCTGGCTATGCCGGATTGCCTGGGGAAGAGGGTGATGTGGTAAAAATACAAAAACACTAGTTTTTGTTATTATTCAGCAGTGAGTAAATTGATGAGTTAGTGTGTCTGTTAGCCAGTTTTGAGTTTGTGCTGTAGAAACGGGCGAAAATTGATCAAGTATTTGCTTAATTAATTTTACTTTTAAATTAATTTTATTTCTGAGTTAGACCTGACATTCGAAAGGTTTAAAGTACTTGGTGTAGAAGATATAAAATGCTTTTATTTTATTTAGTGGAATGAGTTTTGCATTATATCTGTCGACTGATCGGAAAGAACTGGTCCAACAATAGAAACCATTACAATAACACATTACTAACAATTCAATCCAAAATCCTTCAAACGCGGTTCTTGTTGTCATAAAAAAACACCAAAACAAACGGTCAGATATCCATTAGACGTAATTACAATTCTTTAGTAGTTCAAATACTAAGGCAACCGAAGACTTATAATAAAAATAATATACATAAATATAAATACTGTTTAATGAGACAAAGTAGACCGAATTGGTCGTGGTTACTATTGGCACACTGTTTTCCTACATTCTATCAATTCAAAATTAAAGATGACAAACGCAGATAACCATGATGTAACAAATATCTAAACAAACTACCTTTGGGAATTTAACCAGTTTTCTGTTCATTATTTATCATCCCCACCAGTTTTCAAGAGTCAGAAAAAAAATCCGCTGGTGGTTCAGCGATACGCTTGAAGGTTTATATCGTTAAAGTTCGCGGTTCGATCTCTGCAGTGGTCACAACACAGATGACCCATTGCGCAATAAATCAAACAGCAAAAAACGCTAGAAAGCAAACAGTTTATGAAACCGTAATGCATTAAGAATACGTGTTATAAAACTGTAACCCGAAATTATACTACTCAATAAGAAAATAAACCAAATAAAAATAATATAATAATCATACAAATGTAATGATGCAGTATTTAGACTTGATGGATATTTTTGGTTACTCAGAAATGGTGATGAAATATAACAGTTATGACTTACGAATTGTAAGATGGTTATAGGATTAACTCAAAAAACAATCTCATGCGAAATCAGAGTATAGGTTAAGAATGATTATATACAGGCATATATCATCCAGGAATATATATCAGTCCCTCATTTATGGGACGGTCTAACGTCAATACTATTCTATATAGTGTGAATAAACACAGTGTTCTTAAACCAATAAATAAGAGTTCACGACTTCTGGTTTGTAGTAATGGCTAAGTCATGTAATCCATAAAAAAATGTTTTTAATATGATTGCATTGGCCTCTTAGTTAATAAAAACTAATGTTTAAATTTTAATTTTTAAAAACAACAATTTTGCGAATTTCTTTCTTTTGAACTAGATGATATTGTGCCTTGACCAAATTAATTTTAATAACTCTTCATTTGACATGATGGTCGTGAGTTCGAATCCCGTTGTCGGACTGCTCGACTTTTCAACCGTGAGATTTATAACGTTTCGTTGATATAAGAGTACTTCATTAGACTGTGTTGATCAGCTGTTTTCCTCTATTCTATCACAAGGTGGTTAAAGCACTCATCTCGTAATCCGAGGGTCATGGGTTCGAGTCCCTGTCACACCAAACATGCTCGTCTTTTCAGCTTTGGGGCGTCATAATGTGACGGTTAATCCCACTATTCTTTGGTAACAGAGAAGCTCAGGAATTGGCAGCGGGTGGTGATGACTAACTGCCTTCTTTTCTGTCTCAGACTGCTAAATTAGAGATAGCTAGCGCAGATAGCCCTCGTGTAGCTTTGCGCGAAATTCAAACTATCTCTTCTGAATTATGGATGGTTAGCACAAAACCTTTCAACAAGCTTTGCGGAAAATTCCAAAAGTAGTCAAACTACTCAATCATTAATATTTACCTTTCCAAAGTTTGAATCGTTTCCTAAGGTTCATTAAATAATATTCAGAAGATATCTACCAGCTGTTCAGAACACTTAAAAAGGCTTTTCTTTATCTTGTTGTTACTTAAGTTATACAGATTTTAAAATCTATATTATATATCTGTATTCCACAATTTCCTCGTCATAGGAAAAAAAGAAACAAAATTCACTTTATATTTTTAAGTTAATCTTTACGACACAGAAATCGAAAAAAAATTACTTAAATCTGAAAAAGTTTTAGTTAACTCACCATCAATATTTTGTCTTTCTTTCTCTCTATTTTATCTGGTAATGGACTTTGTATGGTTAGTCTTGAATGACTAGACTATGAAACCACATTTTTGAACAGTATAAACACTGTTATAGTGACGGACATACCTCACTAATCGGTTGGGTAAGATTACCCCAACAGTTGGGTGCTGTTGAATTGTTGTCTTCCTTTTATCAGTTTGAAATTAGATGATTATGCGCAGACAACCCTTATTTATCTTTACGAAACAACAAAATCTAAAACAAATATATCTTTCTTATGAAATACATTAAGGATAAGATACTTCTTTAAAAAAAAGAAAAACCAGAAAAGTTCGTGTCAATAAGAGGATTTCAGCCATCTGAAAATTAAAACAACATTCATCTCTTTCTTAAAAATTAAAATATTTCTTGTGTGTTTGTAGTTAAGCACAAAACTACACAATGGGCCATTTGTGTTCTGCCCACCATGAGTATCAAAACCCAGTTTCTAGAGTTGTAAGTCCGCAGACATACCGCTGGGCCACTCATGAAGGGGGGGATGTCTCCTCAGTGTAACTTTTGTACATGTTTATATCGTAGGGTGTTGTAAGAAATTACGATTTTATGATTACATTTTATTTTTATTTTTTATGAAAAATTATGATTTGCTTCGTGCTTGATGTTGGGAAACACATATTACGAAGAATAAGAACTGACCTATGAGGTGTTTTATTTCAAAAGACAAATGATGTACGAAGTGTATGGAACCTAGCCTCTATTTGATAGACGTTCGTGATTGTGACAGATAGGAACGACATAGTGATGACGTGTTTGATGACTATTATTCTTGAAAATGAGGAATTATGGATCGTTTATCCAAACATCATTCATAATACTTCAAAAACATAGCCATTACACACCAATGCTTGTACAAACTGACGTGATGACGTCATTGTGATGCTTATTGTCGTCCCAGTTTTCCCACGCTATGCGAGATCTATTATTACTATACTTTATACAAATTATGGGATGCAAAGTCTCTTTGTTGCTCAACAGCATCGTTATGCATATTAACACAAGCCGCGTGCCCAGCCCTCAGGTTCTCATGCAAGTTTTCACGTCCGTCGCGTGCAATAAGTGCACGCAATCCCTAAGGCAATAGTTTATAAATGTGTGTGTGTGTGTGTGTATATACAAAGGTTTGTTCCCATAGAATTCTTGTACCTTACATACCCTCGCATTTTTAACCGCCAGATCTTGTGATTGAGATAAGTGAGAAAATCGCAATAGATACAAGAATAAGGCCTGCCTTATTCCCACCACGTGGTGATTAAAGAAATCTTTTAGTGGATTCTTGTCAGCCGATCAGCAACTGCAGATTAAAGACTCTCAACCCTGCCTGTAAAACAGTTTTATCATGATAAAACACGACGTACCTTTTCTGTTTTTGAAATTCCTGGAAACTAGACTATCTTACATTTTCCATGAAAGAAATTATCTGAACATAAAATTAAAAAAAAAACTGGGGTTAAATATGGAATATGACGATACAACTGAAATAAATATTTTACACATTATTCCCGAGGGTTTTCGTTGAAAATATTCAAAATCCGGTCTAAAACAATTTGGCGAGTAAAAACAAAAAAAAAACCCTGTTTAAGAAATTATTCCATCCAAAAATAACAGATTTTGCACTGGTGAGTGGTGTCTAAGAATTTTTATAGTTTATCAAGAAATTTCTCATTGAACTTGAGGAAAGGTTTAGTGAAGTATGTGTGTGTGTTTTTTTATTGCAAAGCCACATCGGGCTATCTACTGAGCCCAACGAGGGGAATCGAGCCCCTAATTTTAGGGTTGTAAATCCGGCGATTTACCGCTGTACTAGCGAGAGGCACTTAGTGAAGGGATTTACTGCATTAAGAAAAACGTGTTAGTAATTGAATTACTAATTGTAATTAAGCTGATAATCTAATCTATCAAGTGTCAGAAGGTATCCAAAAGGTTAATGAGCAGAGAACGATAACATAGACGTGATAGACCCTTTTAAGTTCTTGATAGATACAGTATTTAGTACCCATTGATCTGAAAATAATAGTAAAAAATAAAGTCAACTTACGCTTTAAGAACTTTCCCGGAAAATACATAGCTTTCCAACACATAAATACGCTTTCTACACGGTCAATAAAGAACAATTTTCCGCAAATTTAGAATTTCGTGGAAAATTACTCACCAAATAAATTAAACTTTGGTCACGAATAGTATTATCTGTTGACCTGTTAAGTACCGTTGCGTGTCTACTTCTCTCAAACTGCGTAAAGCTACTGAAGTAATTTAACTATCAGCCTTAAGACTATTGGTGTTAGCTCAATTATACTATGATTACCCGCCATTTTGGTCAGCAAATCTTCCACACAAAAGTTTCACGTTCATTTTCTCATAAACAGTCGAAATATTTCACGGAGTTTCACACCAAATGGGAAAGGATGTTACCAAATATTTGGAAATCTTAACCAATGTTGAAAAATAAACGTATTAGCAATGTACACAGAAAGATGGTAAGCCGCACTGATGAGGATGTTTGTAACTAAATACAAAGCTTCACATACTATGCTCTGCCTAGTACAGGTATTAAAGCCCAATTTTCAGCGTTGTAAGTATACAGACTTACCGTGGAGACAAAGAGGCAAGAATAAAAAGCTGTGAGAAGCATAACATATCTACAGCTGTTCCTTAGAAGAAAATGTATTTTTCGTGTAACGAAATATGTTTGGTAAATTAACCTAGTGCAACGCCTAAGGGAGTTAAGCAATAACAATGGAAATGTTTGTCTCATATCTAAGTTTCTTGTTTGTCTATATCTAACGAAGACAGAAGTTTGTGCTGTAGAATCGAACAGTAAAAACGTAAAACATTTTTTGTCTTCCAATATTAGTGATGAATTTTCCAGTGGTGCTGTTTTCTAACACGATTAAACTTTACATTGCACCATATTACCAAATGGAAATATTACTCATTTTAGTCTCACCGGCAGTAATAAATAAGTCAGAACACTACAAAACCATGTTTATCACGGAATCTAAACTAAATCGCCATACTTAATCTCGTATAATGCAAAAAGGAGGCAGTACCTACAGTCATGTGAGAAAGTTAGGACACCCAATGAAAGCCTGTGTATTTCTGTAACATTTGTGGATATATAGATATTTAATCTCAATTTCAACAATACTGAGAGATTATAGAAATATAAATGAACAATTAAAACTGAAGAAAAGACTTTTCAAGATCTTCTGTAAATGTAATTCCACAAAAATGCATGTTCTATCTGAGGAAAAAGTCAGGACACCCTACCCCCTTATAGCTAGTGTTACCCCCTTTGGTTAAAATAACTGCAGTGAAACACTTCTTGTAGCCATCTACTAGCCTCTGACATCGGTCTGAAGAAAGTTTGCCCCACTCCTCAATGCTGAATTCTTTCAACTGTGAGAGGTTTGAGAGGTTTCTTGTGTGTACCTCCCGTTTCAAGTCACCCCACAGAATCTCAATGGGATTAAGATCTGGGCTTTGACTCGGCCATTCCAAGACTCTCCATTTCTTAGTTTTCAGCCAGTCCTTGGTGGATTTACTGAAATATTTTGGGTCAATGTCGTGTTGCAGGGTCCAGTTTCGCTTCAGCTTTAATTTTCGTACTAATGGTTCTCGAGCATCCTCTGATATACAGTGGAATTTATGGTGGATTCCATGATTGTGAGTTGTCCAGGTCCTGCTGCAGCAGAGCAGCCCAAAACCATGACACTTCCACCTCCATGGTTCACAGTTGGTATGAGGTTCTTTTCATGGAATGCTGCATTTGGTTTACGCCAAACATGTCATGTGTTCTGGTATTCAAATAATTCAATTTTAGACTCATCTGTCTAAAAAACATTATTCCAGAAGTCCTGGTCTTTGTCTACATTCTCTCTGGCAAACTTCAGTCTGACCTTGAAGTTTCTCTTAGAGAGCCAAGGTTTCCTCCTTGCACACCTTCAATACAAGTTAAACTTGTGCAGTCTCTTTCTGATTGTAGAGGCATCCACTTTCACATCAACAGTAGACAGAGCCTGCTGGAGGTCCCGTGATGACATGTTAAGGTGTTTGGAGACCTCTTTTAGCATCTTGCGGTCTGCTCTCGGGGTGAACTTGCTTGGACGATCAAAACTGGGCATGTTAGCAGTTGTTTTGAAAGCCCTCCACTTGTTGACTATTTTCCGAACAGAGGAATGGCTGATTTCAAATTCATTTGGGATATTTTTAAGTCCCTTACCAGACTCATAAGCTACTACAGTTCTCTTTCTGAATGCCTCTGCCTCAGGCAGCTTTCTTGCTCACAACATGGTGCTTACTCTCACTTCAACAGTCAGGAGCACACCAAACTTAATGTCTGAGGTTTAAATAGGACAAGCCTCATTCAAAATGCTGAGTAACGATCTTCTAATCATGTGCACCCGGTGTGATACACCTGTATATGAGTTGAGCCATTTTAAGTAGGTATAAATATGGGGGTGTCTTAACTTTTTACTCAGTTAGAATATGCATTTTTGTAGAATTACATTTACAAAGACCTTCAAAAGACTTTTCTTCAGTTTTAATTGTTTAGTTATATTCCTATAATTTCTCAGTATTGTTAAAATTGAGATATCTATATATCCAAAAATGTTACAAAAATACACAGGCTTTCATAGGGTGTCCTCACTTTTTCACATGACTGTATAATGTCTATATGCATAATACACGAATTAAAACTGACAGGAAACTAAAGAAACTCCTTTGTATGTGACGGTATACACAACAGGAACTTATAATTATAAATTTGAAGAGAGACCGTCGCTAAATTTGTTAGAATTTATCGTCATTAATATGTACGTGTGAGTACGTTTTGAGAAATGCTAGAATCATCTTGAACAATTATGTACACGATTATAAAAGAAATTCTGTAGCTTTTCGACTGATAGGCGTTAATCACAATCATAGCTTCCTAGGCCTATAGAACACTGACTGTAACTGACCAATAATAATCTCGTTCTGTCTCTCGGCTAGCCGTTTTTATACGAATCATGTGAGTTTCTTTAAGTTTCAAAATACTCCGTGAAACAAATATTGTTGTTTCTTACTCTCAAGAATCTACAAATTTTGAGAACAGGCGTGACTTGCATAATACACAGTCAAAAATGTTCCTCATATGTAAAAAAGAAAACTATGCTGAAACAAAAGCCCAAAACAAAACAAAAGTTGCGCTCAGCGGTTTATGGCAATGGGCGAGTTGAAAAAGTGACAGTCAAATCCTATTATTGGTCAGAGCATCTCATGAGGTTATTTCTCTAGCAATGCGTTGTGTGTGGCCTAGAGTCTACCTTGCCTAGTTTGAAAATTCATACGTTGGGACCACACTATTTGATTAGATAACAGTACCCCAACAGTTGGCGGCGGATGCTGTTACCTAGCTGCCTTCTTTTTAGTATTTTTCTTTTAAAATTAGAGACAGTTAGAACATAAATAACACTTAAACAGACTTGTGTGAATATTCTAAAATAAAAAAAACCTGTGCATTTACTAAATTGTCACACGGAGTTGAAATTCCAACTTAGAATATTTATAGGGTAGTGTTTCAAATGGTAGCAATAACAACACTGACCACAACCTTATTAATTGTGTTAGACAAAAAAAAAACATCCTCTTGTGATAGCGAAGCTCCAAAATTTTACAATTATAAATTAACCTATAACGCATTTTCGTTTTATATGAATATATATATATATATCGAAAACGTAAACGTTATTAAAACAGTTAGATTAATATTTGCATCATAAGGAAGAGCTATGATGAAATTGTACAGATTTATGTTGTAAAACAAGTTTTAATAAAAACCTAAACTATATACGAGTGAGCTTTACTTTCGCAGTCACCACCAAAGTACAGGACATATTTTATATTCCATACAATAACATGCGTGCTGATTACTCTACTTTGGTTACAGTTTTATTACTGAATACCAGTTTCAATGGACATCGAACACACTCGCACTTTCAGCCGTGGTGTGGTTTTAATGAAAGGTCAATACTGCTATTTGTTGGTAAAAAGCTGACTTCGCTTCAGTTTATCGCAGCAGAATTATAAACTGCTATGCAAATAGCTCGCAAAATTAAAATAGCAATATGAATTTTATTTATTGTGGTTATTAGTGATTTTATCGTATTTTTAACTCCACATCTCCATTATAACAATTTATTTTCTACTACAAATTTCATCAAAACCTTAAATTGTGTTATTTATATAATATCGTAAGACTAATTTTAAATTTTAGGGTCAAAGATGGCAGTATTTGGCAATACAACTTTTATTGAAAAGTGCGTGTTTTTCTTACAGCAAAGCTACATTGGGCAATCTGCTAAACCCAGCATTATTGAAAAGTTTTGGTTTGGTATGTTTTGAATTTCAAGTAGTTTCTTTTTTAATTTCGCGTAAAGCTACACAAGGGCTATCTGTGCTAGCTGTCTTAAATTTAGCAGCGTAAGAATACAGGGAAGGCAGTTAGTCATCACCACCCACAGCTAACTCTTGGGCCGCTCTTGTACTAACGAATAGTGGGATTAATTGTAACATTATAACGCTCCCACGGCTGAAAGGGCAATGTTTGGTGCGACGGGCATTGGAACCTGCAACTCTCGGATTACGAGCTGAGTGCCTTATCCACGTACCCATGCCAAGCTTATTGAAAATTAACTCAAACTCCATGTAAAATTTTGGTTTGACGCAAGGCTGTACAATAAGCCATCTTCACTATGCTCGTCGCAGGTAACCAACCCAGAATTTTAATGTTATAAGCCTTGAAGCTTATTACTGAGCCGTCAGGGGGACTCTTTATGTATAGAGATAATTTTTGATTAAGTATTACAAGCCCCGGCATGGCCGGTGGTTAAGACACTTGACTTATAATCTGAGTTCGAATCCTGGTTACATTAAACATGCTTGCCCTATCAGCCGTGGAGATGTTATAATGTGACTGTCAATCCCACTATTTGTTGGTAAAAGAGTAGCCCAGGAGTTGGCGATATGTGATAATAACTAACTACTTTCCCTCTAGTCTTACACTACTAGATTAGGGACGGCTAATGCAGATAGCCCTCGTGTTGCTTTGCGCGAAACTCAAAACAACCTAAACTAAGGCATTACTTGATTATTAACGTCACTTCTCGTCTTGCGCTGACCTCAAGATTTCTTCACTACTTCGAAAACAAGATAAAATTGTAAACTTTATCCTTACCTATCTTTACTAAGTATTTTTACTTCGTTAAGGAGAATGGTGTATCGTTGTAAATACGTTTTTAAGCCTGTGTAAAAAATGTAATTTTGAATTCATTTCATTGTTTATTATCATTAATCAACTACGGAAAAAGAATATTTTCAGATTTGTCCTTTAGCCCAAGAAGTTTTTAACTTCGAAAATATGCACAGGTCTCTTTCGTATTGAACTAACAAATTAGCAGGAAGGTAGCTGGCTAACAGCAGTCACTGCCAGATTTGGTGCTGCTCTAACCAAGTAGTAGAATTGATCGAAACTCTATAATTAACACACCTACGAATCTCAAGCGCAGAGTAAGATTATGCTATAACCGGAACAAATTACACATACCCGCGAATTTAAACTTCATAACATAAAAGTTTGCTCGGCTTTAATAACGGATTTTCAATAATTCACTTACATAGGTTTCGAAAATATTTTGTTTCTTACAAATCTGGTTCGGCATGGCCACGTGGTTAAGGCACCCGACTTATAATATCAGGGTCGCAGGTTCGAATCCCTGCCACAAGAAACATGCTCGCACTTTCTGCCGTGGGGATACTATAAGATGACGGCTAGTCCCACTATTCGTTGGTAAAAAGAGTAGCCCAGGAGTTGGCGGTGGGTGGTGATAACTAGCTGCCTGCCTTCCTTTTAGTCTTACACTGCTATTTTAGGGACGGCTATCGCAGATAGCCCTCGTGTTGCTTTACGCAAAATTCAAAAAGCAAACAAACCTTCTTTTATGTATTGCGCCTGGAGCACCTCGTTTCAAGAACCAGCAGTAATCCGCTATTACTGACTATCTGGAGTACCCATAGCCTGGACGGAAGTTACGGAAATTCGTGATCAATGAAAGGTTATGTCAGGACTCGAAAAGTTGTTTATGTTATGTAAATGTGTAAATATTTTGTAAACGACGGCATGTCGTGTTGTGTTTGGATTTTCATTTCTATTATCTATGTTTCCATATTTATATTATTGTTTCGAAGTTTAAACTAATAAAATATGTTGTTATTCATTTAGGGTAACATTTAGAATTTTCTTGAATTAAGTAGACCAATCATATGTTTGTAAATGAAGTGCTGGCGACTTCGTGTCTAGACGTTTAGTCTCGTGCAAGAACGGACATGCGCGGATTGCTCTGGAGATCTGAAAAATTTCGCGGTTATTCGAGGGGTCTAGGCCTACAATATACAAACAGACGAAGATGCGAGAGAGAGAGAGGAGAGTCAGACATTAGTTTTATTCAAGAGAAGAGTCATTAGAAAAGATGAGATTTGTATTCTATACAGATAGACAGCTTGTATATTCAAAATGGCATTCCAACTTGAAGATTTTATAAACGAATTTAATCAGAATCCCTTTTTCGAATTAATCAGTGAATTTAAAAAATCTGAATTGCTTGATGTTAGTAAACATTTGAATTTAGAAGTGAAGCAAGCAATGAAGAAAGCAGATATTAAACAAATTATTGTTGAACATTTGGTCAGCCAAAAAGTTTTACCTCAAAAAGTTGCACAACAATTGCCTGTCGCTCATTTTGACCCAGATTTCGAATTAAAAAAATGGAAATGGAAATGAAATTTCGTTTAGAAATTCAAACCAAACGTCTTGAGACAGAACAAAAACGTATTGAGGCAGAACAAGAAAACAAACGCCTTGATGCCGAAATACAAATAGAACCCATTGAAGCTGATAAGGAAATCAGTATGAAAAAGGCACAGACAGAAGAAAAGGTTGTCCAAATGCGGTTGGATAATTTTGATGCTTCCAAACAAATTCTTTTAGTTCCTCTATTCAATGAAAAAGCTGTAGATAAATATTTTCAGCAATTTGAAAAATTGGCCCTTAGGCTAAAATGGCCAACCGAATATTGGACAGTATTACTTCAGAGTGTTCTCAAGGGTAAAGCCCAGTAAGTATTTTCCAAACTCACGGCCGTGCAAAGTTATGATTACGAGCACGTCAAAAAATGCGTTTTGAATGCTTATGAATTGGTGCCAGAGGCATATAGACAAAAATTTCGTGGTTACAAAAAGTTTGACAGCCAAACTTATGTCGAATTTGCTCGTGAAAAAGAAACTCTATTCGACAGGTGGTGTGATTCCAAAGAAATTAAAGATGATTATACAAAACTCAGAGAACTCATGTTAGTTGAAGAGTTTAAAAGATGTATTCCCGTACAGCTAAAAACTTATATTGATGAACAAAAAGCTTTCAAAATTCATGATGCTGCTGTCTTGGCAGACGAGTATGCTTTGACTCACAAAGATTTCTGATACAAAAGCAAAACAAATCGCACAGCAAAGAAACCCAATAACTCATTCAAATATTATGCAAATGTCGACAGAGACAAAAAAAGCAAACTTCTAATTCTCAAACAAAGACTCCATCTTATTCTCAAAGCTCGTCATCTACACAAAACGTGTCATTCTCATCCAAAACATGTGCTCATTGTAAGAAACCTGGCCATCTGATTTCTGAGTGCTATAAGGTAAAAAACAAGCCATCACCCCATAGTTTCATTTTACCCTCGTTGGATACATCATTGGTTCCCAATGATTTTGACCCTGTCCAGTCCACTGTGGATTCTAAGCCCAATATTATTGATGTACCTGAAAATCTTGTTGAGGACAAATTTAAGCCTTTCATCACTGAAGGTTTTGTTTCTTTTGTTGGCGATTCACGTCTACAACCAATTAAAATCCTGCGGGATACTGGAGCTTTTCAGAGTTTGATTTTGGAAAGTGTACTTCCGTTTTCTGAAAAGTCATCCATTGGGGCCAGTGTGCTCATTTCTGGTGTAGAAGGTGGCGTCGTTTCTATTCCTCTTCATAGATTAGATTTACATTCGGACTTAGTCTCAGGCCCAGTGACTATGGGTATTAAAGCTTCATTGCCTGTTGAAGGTGTGTCTATGCTTTTGGGGAATGATTTGGCTGGTAGTAAGGTGGTACCAGAGGTTCGTGTTATTGAAGCACCTGTTATTAGCCCCAGTACAGAGCAACTCGTTGAAGAATTTCCTGATGTTTTTCCCGCCTGTGCTGTTACTCGTTCTCAGACACGTTCTCAGGAGTCCAAAGAGGATTTCTTTTATCTGAGACATTCATGTCTCACATCGATGAGATTTCTGACTCAACTTTAAGTTCTACTGATGACTGTAAGTCATTTTTCAACTCTCTTCATCGAAACAAACTTGTTGAGGAACAGGACAATGATCCTAAAACTCGTCCTCTTCTACAACTGGCCGTTGATGAAAATGAAATAGGAACTGTCCCTATTTGTTACTACCAGAAGTCAGGTGTGCTGATGAGAAAATACAGACCTCCTGACGTTGCTGCTGATGAAGAGTGGAATGTTATTCACCAAATCGTCATTCCAAAATGCTATCGGAATGATATTCTTAGTCTTGCTCATGACCATGTATTGTCGGGACACTTAGGTGTAAGAAAGACCTTAGATCGTATCCGACGACATTTCTATTGGCCAAAGATGCGCCAAGATGTTGTTGACTTTTGTAAGACATGCCATTCTTGCCAAATGACAGGAAAACCAAATCAGGGGATTCCCAAAGCACCACTGCAGCCTATTCCTGCCTTTGAAGAACCGTTCTCAAGAGTTATTATCGACTGTGTTGGCCCAATGCCAAAAAGCAAAGCAGGAAATGAATACCTCTTGACGATCATGTGTGCTTCTACACGTTTCCCTGAGGCAATTCCTTTGAGAAAAATCACTGCTCCCAACATTGTCAAGGCTCTTGTCAAATTCTTTACCATGTTCGGGTTTCCAAAAGTTGTACAATCAGATCAAGACATAAGCTTTATGTACAAGCTATTTCAACAGGTCATGCATGAACTAAACATCCATCAAGTTTCATTCAGTGCATACCATCCTGAGTCACAAGGTATTTTTATCGTTTCCACCAAATTACTGCCACGAACACTCAAAGAACTGGGTTGAGGGTGTTCCCTTGTTATTGTTTGAAGTTCGTGATGTTATTTCAGAATCTACTAGATTTAACCCTTCTAAGTTGGTTTAAAAAGACAAATAAACAAAACAAAACAAAAAAGTTTTCACAAGTTCAAACTTTTTTTTTTTACTTTTAATGGGGAGAGTGTTATGTAAATGTGTAAATATTTTGTAAACGACGGCATGTCGTGTTGTGTTTGGATTTTCATTTCTATTATCTATGTTTCCATATTTATATTATTGTTTCGAAGTTTAAACTAATAAAATATGTTGTTATTCATTTAGGGTAACATTTAGAATTTTCTTGAATTAAGTAGACCAATCATATGTTTGTAAATGAAGTGCTGGCGACTTCGTGTCTAGACGTTTAGTCTCGTGCAAGAACGGACATGCGCGGATTGCTCTGGAGATCTGTAGAAATTTCGCGGTTACTCGAGGGGTCTAGGCCTACAATATATAAACAGACGAAGATGCGAGAGAGAGAGAGAGGAGAGTCAGACATTAGTTTTATTCAAGAGAAGAGTCATTAGAAAAGAGAGTCAGTCATTTCGTTTGAGAAAGATTAAGTGTTTGCTGTGATTTTTAACTTGGATTTGTGACTGAAGTTAGATCTACGGAAGCTGTGATTTTACTTCGTCAATCTCTACGATTCATCCGAATTAGTGGTTATACTAAAAGTCAACACGTCTGGAACAATTTACGGGAAATTGGAAAAATTAAAAGCGACAATTTGTGACGTTCATCGGAGGCATCGTGAAAAGAACTTCGTCGAATTTATTGAACTGTGAACTGTTTCTGAACTTCTTCATTTAAACTTCGGAATTTCTTCCTGGAACCAAATTCACACCCTAGACTGGAATTTGAGACTTTCATTTTAGATCATTATATTAGATACAGGCCAGTACCATTTTGTATTGTGATTAATTTTGAAGGTTGAAACTAATACCATTTTGTTTTGTAATTAACTTTGAAGGTTTAAACTTAATATCTGTCATTGTTATTATATAATTTATGTTATATCTATTAATATTTTAGTGTAATAAATTATACAAGCTGTTATCTGTGTCTTTCTGTTGCGTTTAGTCTACATAAAACATGAAAAATACGTAACAGTTTACTTTATAAATAATTTTAAAAAACAACTCCAATACGCTCATAAAAACATAAAATGTTAAACCATATATTTGCATGTACTTCTTCACGGATTCAACAAACCTTCATATCAAATTTGGTAAAAAAATATCAACAGGTGTTAAGTAGTGGTAAAAAACCCTCAAAACACATACACCTACATCCTAAGCAATATTTACATCGACATACAACAGACAGTACTATTATATATCTACAGATGGCGCAAGTGCATTAGATCAGCGTGTGACGTCATATGTGTACCTAAGAATGAAAAAGTTATCCCTTCCTGGAACCGGGTCCCCTGCTGGTACAGCTGTAAATCTGAGGAATTACAAAGCTAAAATCAGGGGTTCAATTCCCCTTGGTGGACTCAGCAGATAACCCGGTGTGGTTTTTCTGTTAGAAAATGTGGACTGAAAACGGAACCAAAATTTTGACCCTTATTGAAAATTTACATGTATACAGAATAAAAAAATCGCAAAATTGGGGGTTGCACGTCGTATAATAAAGTTTTTTTCTAGTATCATATAAGCAGGAGTTCTATTACAGTTTGACTTTTCACCTCCCTTAATGTCTTTATTAAATGCTTCCCCTCGTTCTTTGCTGACGGCACCCATATTTTCAAGGAAACAATTAATATAAGTGTAAGTAACGAACTTTCAATCTTATTTTACAATCCCACTCAATAACATCTTTAAAGGCAATCTACACTTATTTTTCAATTTTCTTTATTATCCTTTCGAACTGTTTATTCAAAATCAATTTCCTAATCTGAGGCCCAACAAAAATTTACCACAAAAATAACAGAATACGTTTGGTCATTTACACAATCTCTTGTTGCCATAATGACGAATAAATGTATATCGATAAGCAAATACTATTCAAAAATGACACGTCATGTGACCTGTTAACTGTTTATATGTTAGAGGTGTGTTTTTCGTGGATTCTGTGACTCGATTTCAATGAAAATTATTCACTTATGTAAAAGTAATGACATTTTGTGAAAAATCTGTGATGGATAAAAATTGATGTTTTCGGATTTAGCGCACAGGAATTACTGTAAACATTTCAAGAACAATGAAATAATCCTAGGAGTGTGTTTTTGAAACACTGATTCATGGTTCCATCTGCATTAAAAAGATTGAAACATATGCTACTGTATGATAAAGTAGCAAGGTTATGTCAGTTATTACACATGGAATAATAACGCGCAAGTTAGCTGTATAATGTTTAAGGAAGTTGAATCAACAGCTCAAGTTTTGTTTAAGCCTAGCCTCACAGCGTGTTCAGCTTTTATCTAAATACTTTTGACTGAAACTTCTATTATTTAAACATAAACACAGATAATCTTATATGCTGTTTGGCTCTCCATATATGATGTTTACAAACCAAAAGAATGTAAGAAAGTATGATACATATAAAACACTATGATTTGCGAATCAGATTTATATGTATCATATATATATTGTAGACGAGCAGATAGTTGGATGTACGAATGTACAATTTATCCAAAATATCGAATAGTAATATTTATAAAGTTATGATGTATCTAAAACGGCAACGTGGTAGGATGTGCAAGTGTATGATGTACATCAAACAGCAAAATAGTAGGATATATGAATAAATGTTTGGAGAATCTTAAACAGTAAAACACGTAATTGTACAGTTACGTGAATTACCAACATAAGCTAAACGGTTAAACCAGCCGATTGTACGTGGTATTTGTTACCCAACAGCCGAATTATTGTACAAAGTTAAGTTTGCTCATATTTTAACACATAAATAAACAACAGATATATTTCTTAAGACTTGTCATATGGAATACCCTGCCATTAGTAACAGTTTATAATAACATTATACACAAACTACAATCAACGCTCTGTAAAAACATTGCAAAAGATAAACCAACAAAAAAACTGACTAAAATAAAGAACACTAAGAGAAGTGAACATTTTTAGTGCTTTAGTTAACATTTCTCATCACCAAGTGCACTTTACGTTGCGATTAGGGAAGTCATTGCTAAATTATTATATCTACGTACACAGGTCTTTTAAAATGCTAAAAAATTAATGATGCAACATTAATACAGTGGCATTAGATTCATCATTTATTTCAATTAAATCATGGCGGTTTTAAATTTATCTTACAGTCTACTTCAAGTTCAAAAATATTGTTTAATGAAGTTAACGCATTTCATGTAGCTTTAGATATAATCATTAATAGTCATGATCATTAGAAAACTCTCGGGTGTAAACACGTCACAGGTTTAACATTACACTGTCACGTAATTTTATCCGTTAGCACCCTGAAACCGTCAAGTATAAACAGATATCCCTGTTTAACAACGTGTTGTCACGTAATTTTCTTAGTAAGAATCCAGAAACCATAAAGTATTAACATATATCTTTGCTTCCACAATGCCATGTGTACAGTATTGCATGGACCAAGGGGGCGATGACTTCTCCCTAGATTTGTATAGAGCGAGCAAACGGAGACATTTTAAATAGAGGAATTACTACGGTATCAAAAGAATAAATAATTATCTATTTAAAATAAGTTTTCATTCTTCAGTATTAAAAAAGGTATATATTTCATAATGTCCATTGATCACTCAATAACAATACCCTTCATGTGCAAATGATATCTAATTTCGTTTAAAGTCGCTTCACTTGGTAAAAGGAAGTTTTTGATTCACATGTTGCTGTTTTGTTCTTAATTCTACATGCAAATAAATATACATCAATCATCTGAAAACATTGACTAATTCTTATGTATATAGCGTTTGAAATGCCATATTGTTGTTTTTATTTCAGTTTCAAAGTTTAAACCAATAAAATATGTTGTTATTCATTTAAAATAACATTTAGAAATTTCTAGAATTAAGTAGATCGATCATTTGACTGTAAACGGAAATGTATGGCGGCCTAGTGTCTAGACGTCGAGTCTCTTGCATGAACGGACATGCGCGGATTGCTCTGGAGTTCTGTGGAAGTTATGCGATTGTTCGAGAAAAGTAGGCCTACTAATATATAAACAGACTGCGACGCGAGTAGAAAAAAAAGGAGTCAGTCATTAGTTTTTATTCAATTCAAGAGATATTGTCTTTGTTCGAGAAAAAGTAAACGTTTGCTGTGTGTTTATTCAACTTGAATTTGTGACTGGAGCTAGATCTACAGAAGCTGTGATTTTATTTCGTCAATCTCTACGATTCATTCGAATTACCAGTTAAACTGAAGTTCAACACGTATAGGACTCTTTAGGGTAGACCGGGAAAATTGGAAGGCGATAAGTTTGAGACATTCATCGAAAACACCGTAAAAAGAACTTCGTCATTCTCCATTCAAACTTCGGAATTTCTTCGTAGGACCAAATTCACACCTTAGAGTGGAATTTTGGATTTCTGATCTGAACTTTCAGACTTTCATTCTAGATCATGAAATTGGACACAGGCCAGTACCATTTTGTATCGTAATTAATTTTGAAGGTTGAAACTGAATATCTGTCATTGTTATTATATAATTTATGTTATATCTGTCATATATATATAATAGTTTACTGTAATAAATTATACAAGCTGTTATCTGTGTCTTTCTGTTGCGTTCAGTCTACAGTCAACAAAAAAAACACGTAACACTAATTTTGAATAGATACAAAATGGTATAAAATCATAAAATGTAGACATACATTAACATAAAGTAAACTGAGATCTTAAGGGATGTAGTTTCATTTATAATTTTTATCTAATTTTAACAGATATTTAAGAAGTTTGACATAACTATGGGGTTCAGTAGTATATCCTATTGTTATTAGCTGGTCCAAACTAATGGTAATGCATTCTTTATTTATATTTCAGTGACCCAATAAAATATCCAATTACCATCATGGAATCCACATAAACTTGCCTTGCTCATGAAATATTACCAATCTAATTAGAAGTAAGTTGATTCATTCATTAACACAATTCTTCTTGCACGAATCTACACAGTTTGTAAAAGCTATTTTCAAGTCAACTTCTTTAAGATTTGTGATTTTTAAAAATATTTGAAAAAATACACGAGTTTCTAAAACAACTGATAGTACAATTAATGTTTGATTGAAATAAATTTGGCTACAACTTTTATACAGTAATTTTTAGGCCAAATCACAGAGTATGAAGTGAATATAAAAGCTGGCAAAATAAAAAGTGAATGATGCCTATAAAGTGACTAAAATAAGACAGTAAAAATCTTAACAGAAACAGATGGAAAACTATGGTCAAAATTTAATCTATTTTTTCTTGATATTACATTTAGTATGTTTTGTATCAATAACTGTTAAAGAAAGAAACAATTATGATAAAAATTTCATCTTATAACTTACAATTAAATTATATGCTTCTTTGGAGTAAAAAAAAAATGCCCTTCCAAGGTCTTTCATTCAAATGTGTTTTAATTAACATCCATACCCTAATAATTACACAAAAATATATTATTTTTAGGAGCAGCTTCTGAATAAACTCTTAAAAATTAAGTACAACTGACTTTCGTTTTTCAAGATCAAAATTCAGTCTTCACAAAATGAGAATGTTTGTTCCTAATGGAGCCATTACGTAGTAACGACTTCTACAATGTTTTATATGGACCATGTGAAATCTTATAAACTGCTTTAACAAAATCAAGCCAAACATCAATGACATCTTTTACAAGTGAAAATGAAAAGAATTTCTCCATAATGTTTTCAAACGTCCACATCACAAGAAAAAATAAAATAAATTAAAAATTTGAGACTAAATTCCATATGAAAATAACAAACTCGGAAAAATACCTCAATTTGCCCACCCCATACAGAATAAACTAAGACATTTTGTTTAATGCATACAGAATTTATTTTAAACAGTGAAAACAATTTAGACGATGAATTACAAAAAATTATGAAATTTTCAAAAAACACTATTGGAAAGTTCTTGGAAGAATAACTGACCCATCAAAAAAAATACACAAAGCTTAAAGATGAAAGCCACATCAATGTTATTTAACATAACAGATCTTGTATGACACATCAACAAAAAACCTAAGTACATTATGAAAAAGACTCACAGAGAAGCACAACATCAAAATAAATACACTAATTATACAAAAATTGGGAATAAAAATCAAGACATTATTACTAATAACCATCCCACTGAGAATAAAAAAAATATGATAAAATGCAATTCTTGTACACACTTTTATATCAGAGAAACCAAGAGAGAAATGAACATAATTAAGGAACATCTTTAAGGGCCCTAACAGGTTTTTGAACACTTCAAACAAACCAAACATATGATCATTGAAAATAAAGTTAAAATCAAATGAAGAGAAGCAGACATCAACAGTAGAAAAACTGCGGAAGCAAAGTCCTCAAAGTCAAAGCTAAGTAGATTTCCAGGAACCACTGCCCTCCTTATTGTATTACCTTATACACCTCATATTACTCAAAAACAAAAATAGCACCATCTACAAGCTTTGTCTTTACCACCACAATTCTGTAATATTCTCTCCTATGTTAAATGTAATTATAATGCAATGATGACCCAATACTAATGGCTGAAGGCTGAATTTTTTTTGCCTTGCCTACTTTAAGCATGTGTATCTGAATGCACTGATTTCTTTACATTTTTAACAATACAGTTTTGTTATTTTCACACACTAATCTTGACATTTTAAAACATTTTAAATTCCTCTGTGTTTATCTTTACTCTGGATCCTATAGCTCAGTTTAAATTCACAAAGCTGGTGTCACATATGACTTTTTTTCCTTTGTGTTATATGGGAAGAGAACAAATATAAAATGAAAGGATAAAATTAGATAACACAGGCATGAAATAATTCAAGTTTTTAAGACCTTTTAAACAACAAAAAAAAACTACAAGAAAAACTTCTTGCATTTTTATGTTTTCACTCAACTATAATTTAATTTCAAGAAAATGCATGACTGATGTTAAATTATTCCTACAAATTACTCAGCGGACAAGTCATTAAAAACACTACAAAATAAACATTCCACACCTCATTACTCAGCGGACAAGTTAAAAACACTACAAAATAAACATTCCACACCTCATTACTCAGTGGACAAGTCGTTAAAAACACTACAAAATAAACATTCCACACCTCATTACTCAGCGGACAAGTCGTTAAAAACACTACAAAATAAACATTCCACACCTCATTACTCAGCGGACAAGTCGTTAAAAACACTACAAAATAAACATTCCACACCTCATTACTCAGCGGACAAGTCGTTAAAAATACTACAAAATAAACATTCCACACCTCATCAGTAAACCTCGACAAGACTCAGATGCACATTAAATTTTTTGTATTTTACAAGCTTCTGTGTGTCTTGGGTGAATAACTCACACAAATAAAATAGGAGTATCAATGTTGCATATTCTTGAAATTCTTTAAAATTGTATAATTACTGTTTGAGTGAAAGAAATTTCAAAACATCAGACATACACATTTCATCACTGTAAGAGGTCTAAATTTATTCTTTTCATTTGCTTTTATTCAGGATTAACCGAAGGCCAGAAATCTTCAGTAAATTATATGATAAAATGAATTTCAGATTTATTTTTTCTTTTATACATGAAAAAATTAGCAGTATTAAAGTACGTAGTAAACGGAAACCTCGACAGGAGCAAGGTGGTGTCTAACTTTACACTGAATCGCTTTTCTCTTTCAAAAATAGAATAATCATCCTTGAAATATGACCTAAAATTCAATCATCAAACACACAAACAGTTCCACCTGAAAGAAGTTGCAAGAAAAGAAATAACTAACAAACAATTAGAACTTTGTATGAACAGAACAGCAGATGCTGATGAAAACTAAAATAAAACTTCTACGTCAACATGATGATGGTGCAATTGTACACTCAAGTACTAGTTGATGACTAGACTTGCATCTGTGCCAATGAGTAATATTCACAGATAACAAAAAAAGAACCTTTTAGTCAAAATAGGCCATTCCATCCAAAAAACTGAACTTTAAATTAAAAACAAAACACTGAAGGTCGACTCTTATTAATCAAATAGTTATCCATCTTTACTGCTTCTTCTATATCCAAAGACAATTTGTTTCAACTATATTATTAGAAAATAAAGTTTTAACTGAAGATGACTCCTACTCTGCTAACATTTATTCTAATCCTGTCTCATCAAGTAGCAAAAATAGAAAGGCACCAATACTATAAATTTTCTGAACAATTTTAAACACCTTAATTAGATCCACTCTAACCCTCTATGACAATCCCTTTATCATAGGTATCATTCTAGCAGCCTTTCTCTGAAACATTTCAATGTCATTTCTAAGGACTAACCAAAGCCTATACAGCAAAATTATCACCTCTTTGGACTTGTATTCACTATTTCTGTAGATATCATCTAAAATCCTATTTTCCCTACTGCTAGCAACAGCACACTACTTAGATGGCTTATGAGACTGATCAATCAGAACAAAATAATTTCATATTATTTAAGGATACTTTTGTAAACACCATACTCATAATTCAACTTATATCTCTTTCACAATAATTTATATTTATTATAATTGAAACTCATCTGCCATTTATTTTTCTAACTCACTAATTGATCAACATCCTTTTGTAAAGCAGCAGCAGCATCTTCACAGGTAGCAACATGCACAACCTTGACATCACCATCAAACTTAAGTAACTTATTGACCATTCCTTCAACTATGTCATTGATGTAAATCAAAAATAGCAAATGTCCTAAGATACCACTAGTAATATTAATATGGTTTGACTGAATTCCACTTATAATAACCTACTTCCTTCCATCCAGCCACTTTTATATCAACATGACGACTTATCTCCCACATCTACAGAGATTACTTTTTTAACAAGCCTTCTACATACCACCTTATTAAATTCTTCCTGACATTTCCAGATTCATCAAATAACCAGTAACCTATTAAAAAAAGTCAAAAAATTTATAATATAAAATATTCCTCTGGTGAAACCATGCTGGCTATCCAATAAAATTTGAAGCTTTGTTGAATAGTTCTAAGAAGCTTTTTTTTTTATCATACTTTCCAGCAGCACTTTTCATACCATTGATGTAAAACTAACAAGCAAACAATAATAAGAGAAAATGAGAGTTTTAGATTTTTTTTTTTTACCAATAAACTTAGAAGAATCAAACAAACTAAAGGAAAAAACAAAAGTATCCACAACTGTTATATTACTCAGTAACTATACTATACTTCATGCATAAAAGATCTTTGAAATTAATTTTACAACATACCAAACCTATACAGGTTTATATAAGTTTTTTTAATGTTTCACCTCAATACATTTGTTACTTCAGACCAGCTTCATTTAACACCTTTTCATCTTTTATACATAAACTAAGGCATTACTACCAACAATCTCACTTTCAAATGATCCTGAATATATTTTCCACAGCCTTATAGCTCTTGAATCTTGCTCATTGTGGTAAAGGTATTAAAAGTCTTTAAAATTATTTATATAATAAGCATTTTCTTTTGCTCCCTTCTTTTACATTTCCTGCAGCAATATCACTAGAATGGTGCTCAATCACTTAAGTCCCAGTCGCTTAGCTATGAAATGAAAGTTGAGTTTTAGAGTCTTCAATCCTCTACCTCATCATTTACCAACACTTCTCTGTTCTCGTATGTCCAGAAACCATTCAAGTCAATCAAGATACTAACCACAGTATCACCTTGGCCACTGTCATGAAATAGAAAATTATAAGTTTTAAATTAAAATACATATGAAAAAAGACATTTTTAAAGCCTAGTTGTAGTCTATAAGACTTGTAAGAGATTGTTACTCTACAGAATCAGGTGAGCATTTCTCTAAATTTTTTACTCACCTTCCTAACCATTTTCGACATTAATCTCTTCCAATGTAATATTTTTAAAATACAACATTAAATTCAGTCCCCAAACTAAGTTTAAATGGAAAGATGTGTATCACATGTGCAGCTTCCTCCAGAGTGGAGGCAGGATAGCAGTTTTTAAATGTACTCACCAGCCAACTGTCTGAAACAAAATTAAAATTGAAAAACACTGCAATTTTCTTAGCAAAATTTCTTATTATCATTAAAAGGGTACAAACAAATTAGCAGAATAATTAATATACAGTGAATGACAATAATATTCAAACAATAAAAGTAAAAAAAAAAAAAAATGACACAGATTATTTATTGTAACAGTCAGTGGATCAGATGTATTCAAAATTAATAATCCATGTTCTTAAATTATACAAGTTTTAAGTTCTTACATTTACAAGGCACTACTGAAAAAAATCCTCAATTTCCTCCAGTGTGGGAAATATGAATTTTTGTTTTCCCTAGGCATCTCTTCTTCTCTAATTTATTTTCCATGACTCCAAAAAGTATGACATTTGATCCATTACTCGTTATAATATTATTACTGTTCAAACAAAGCATAATTTTCCTAAGCTTCAATCTTGTTTGGTCATAAAGCCACCAAACAGTAAATAAAAACCCTCTTTCCATACCCACATGTCACATCCTCCCCTTCAATATTTGTTAATAGTTCTCTCCTTTGTTTAATACTGTATTATTTATAACCAATAGAAAGCCAAGGTTTTCCTACCAAACAGTGTATTCTATTATGTTATTTTCTGTAAAGAGAATTCACAATTTTTCTTTCTGTAGAAGTTTCATACTCACAGAAAAGAATTAGCTTGAACTAGCCTGAAAGAATTAGTCACAGCTCTTGATGCATAATTAGACAACACCATTGATTACTTCTACATACATAATAGTTGTAAAACAAAATTAGAATAATTAAAACAAAAATGTGCTCATATTTTACTTGTTAAAAATTATTAAATCCATAATTTCATTTTCTTCAAGACTGATTAAAAAAAAAAATGAAGTTCAAGGTTGGCTTGTGGACCAGATAAAATTACATTTTGAGAACTCACTACATGCCACATTCTGCCTGTGGGCTGTACTATGCACATACCTTGTGTAGCATATATTACAGTCTTAAGAAACCTAAGAATGTTACAAAATTAAGATTACTTAACAGCATTATAAAGATGACATTTAGATTAAGTATGCTAGTTTTTTTAAATACAAACTTAAAGAATGGATTTTCAATCCTCAATGAGCATTAAAGACAAAAATACATCTTTTATTCTACTTCAGTTTTATTAATGTTACAGTGCTTATAAATAAAAGTATCACTTTCTGGTTAGCTAAACTAGCCATAAGTTGCAATATCCTGCATAATGTTTTAATATTTTGACCAACCATGTTTGAATGGAGGCTTTTAAAAGAAAACACAACAAATGCAATTAAGCTTGGAAACTTAATTTTTTGGATGAATTTTAACTAATAATTATCCCAACATTTATTGCTGACTATACAAATAACTTGAGAAACATCACAGAGTCATTATTTGATTTTGATACTTAAGACAAAATCTCCTATTGTATGAAAGTCTGTGGATGTTTTGTGCAAGAAAAAAAACTTTATATGCTTAGAACATTCAATCCTTTTTAGCTATGACTTGTACTCTTCCTTATCCAGACATTTATTATTGAAAGTATACTGTACAGACATAATTGGCCAAATTTTATGTAAAGTAACTGATATCAAGAATTAAAATGATTCAAATTGTGGCAAAGCAGAAACTGGATATACAAAGAAAAGTATATTTTGTTATTTGCATCATGTGACTACAACAAAATATTCCACTTGGCAGAATACATTTTATGCAATGTTTTAGCATACCTAAACTTAAAAAAAAAAAGACATATTTAGATCAATTTTAATAAATCATAAATACACTACATGGCCAAAAGTATGTGGACACCTGACCATTACACTCATATGTGCTCACTGAACATCTCATTCCAAAACCATGGACATTAATATAGAATTGGTCCCCTCTTTGCTGCTATTACAGCCTCCACTCTTCTGGGAAGGCTTTTCACTATATTTTGGAATATGGCTGTTGGGATATGCCTCTTCAGCCACAAGAACATTAGTGAGGTCAGGCAAACAGTTCATGTGCTGGCATTGCTTCCAGAGGTAATTTAGAACTTGGTATTGAGTGTTGAAACTGTGTACAAATGATTTTTACATGCTTCAACACTTGGCTGAGCTGTTTTGCTCCTAGATGTCTCCACTTTACAATAAGAGCACATTACATTTAACTGGGGCAGCTTTAGTAGGGCAGAAATTGGACAAAATGACTTGTTGGAAAGGTTGTATCTCATTACAGTGCCACGTTGAAAGTCACTCTGCTGCCAACATTTTGTCTGTGGAGACTGCATGACTGTATACTTGATCTAATGCACCTGTTAGCAATGGGTGTGGCTGAAATAGCCAAACCTACTAATTAGAATTGGTGTCCACGTACGTTTGCCCATATAGTGTAGAATCAAATGGATGTATTAAAACCTGCCTACATAAACCCAATGTGTAATAGTTACACTTTAAGATTTTGTTTATTCCATAATAAGTGCAAGAAGACTAACCACATTAATGGTGGTTTAAGTTTTCTTAAAGTAAAAACTGATTTATACAAATATGGTATGATTGATAAAAATGCACAAGTGAATAACCTCACATTTCAAAATGAAACACTAATATTTTTGTCAGGTACATTAGTACGACATTCACCAACTAGAGTCTCTCTTTTAATAGATAAGAAGTTTTTAATTCTTTGTTTGTGTTGGTTGACTAGACGAAATAAGCTTTATAATTAATTTAATAAAAATGAATACATGTGATATAAAAACTTAATATTCAGATCTGAGTTCACCTTGGTTGCTAAACTTCACCTGACACCCTGTTATAAAATAATAATCCTGTAGCTTTTGGATGAATGAATATAAAGGCAAAAACATTACCAAAAAATATAAAAAAACCCATCAGGAACTATTAAAAAATGTTCTTTTACTCCAATTAGTGCTAATTTATTTCAAATCTTTGTATTAAGATAGCTTCTCAGCCTTTGGCTGCAACAAACCTCAGCACGGACTTATTGTAAAAGAATTATAGAACATAAAAGCCTAGAATCTCCCCTAGAAATGATTACTCGCATTAGTTTGTATTTCTTTTAATCATTCAAAGTTCTCAACCTCTTCCAGTAACTTTACAATTCAACCAACAAAAGGTAAGGAAATGAAAAATAAAACTACTTATTAATTATTGAAATATGACTGAGAAAAATGAACATAAGGTTAAGATTAAGGAAAAATTACATCTGTGTAGCAGTGTAAAGTTTATAGGTTCACACCCATGGGTATCAAAATCCAGTTTCTAGTGGTGCGAGTCTGCAGATATACTGCTGTGCTACTGGGGTGGGGGCTTTTACTTATGAAGCAAAACAAGTTATTATCATCGTCTTACAATATCAATTTTACAATACTGGTGCATCAAACAATTATTGAGACAGAATATTTTCAGTGATTAAATTTTGAGAGTTCAGCCATAAGTGATAAAGTAAAAGAAAGATTAAGGTGAACGATGATTTTCATTCCTTCAAGAAATTCACAAAAACTTCAAACTTGCACCACAAAAAACATTCTAAAACTTCTCACAAAATAAGTATCTAAACACACTGTTTTAGTGAACATTCTGCCACAAGTAAAGAAAGCAAGGATAAGTTTCACCTGAATAATGACATTTTTCATTTAAGACATTTAATTTTAAATACAAACTTAACACCAAAATTCTTTACAAAGATCAGCGTTGCTTTCTCAATTGCTTTGTCAGAGAAAACAACAAAGTTTAAGAACAATCCAACATATTTAAGCATTTATAAGGAAACTTACCAATCAATTAAATTTTGTAATGTTATTTTCAAAGGATCTTCAGGTTTTACCATATCAAAGATCTCATCTTTCACATCTTCAAAAGAAACTGGTTGCTGTTTGTGAACCCTCATCTGTTCCTGTATGGCCTGAAATGTTCAAACAACTAGACTTCATATGTATATATAACCTCAAGTAGCTAAGAAAATATCACATACTATCACAACCAACCAGGAGTACACGATGCCTGTACGTGAAAAAAATTAAATGAAAAACAAATTCATTCATAATATAGTTGAAAGTTCATGTTTAAATAAAAGGAGAGAAATAATGACTATTTGGGTGAAGTACTGGCACAATTATTCTTCCTCCTTCAGATTTTTCAAATCATATCACTATTTTATTTTATTATCAATGAACTAACTGATTCATTAAGCATCAACCAGTGAACCTGTTGCCAAGGTAATTCAAACAGCATGAACAAAATCTTTAATTACTGGGAAACTAAGTCATACAAACAATTTGCAAGAAGTACTCACAAAATCTCTACAGCATTTATGTAGTTACTGAATAATCAGTCAAACACACTGGTGATGTTTTGTTTGAAGTACATGTGGATATACATAAAATGCATTGCTCTCTAAAGGATACAAACTTACCCTAAAGAAGAAATTCAAAGAAAATACATTCAGGTACCCTTTGTTTTGCACATCAAGTATACGGAAAAAGTATCTCAAAGACTGTGGCTCTTTACGATTTTCTAATGCCAGTACAAAATCTAGGTATGTCTTGTAGTCCTACAAAGATAAGTTGGTCATTAAAGTAAGCTTTGATAAGATTCTGCCTTTTTAAGTATACAGTACAATAATACCTTATAAGAAAGAAAAATATACATCATATATCATTATCAAGGGGCAAAAATATACATGCTGTCACTTACTTATGTGTATGGTACTAGCACGTGCTTTGAAGACTGAAACATTTTTTGGAATTTTCAAAAAATTAATATTAAAATAAAGTTATCCTTCAAAGATGTGTGATAATTTCAAATTTTCTCTAACTACAATGTTGAAATCTTCTTGTAATACATATAAGTTTATACATATAAAACAAATTATCTCATCTGCTACAAGTAAAGATTTTAACAGCATGAGACACATATCCTATGTTTCTGAAGCTCAACAACCCACAAGACCTACACAAAACAGCTTCTCACCTTAACTCACACCCATTTTTATTCTGTTTATAAATAAAGCTCGAAAATGACCTAATACTTTAAACTCATGAAATGTTTCTTCACACTTTTTTCAAAGTTTTAAATCAAACATGCTTAACATGTCTGGTATTTTCAACCTAAACAACAGGTTATGTGACAAAAGGCTGACATTGATAAGTTAGTGGACTTTAATATTTAAGTTTAACTATATCTAACTCAAGAGTCGGTGAACATGGGAACAGCTATCTTCAGAAACACTTACCACATAGCTACTTAGAACTGATCAACAGAGCTGTTGGTCATAGTTATAATACAAATACAGCTAAAAGTGTTAGTAATAAAACTGTAGTTCAAATCTCAAATCTTACAGTCCTTAACTTGCACAAAGCCACAACTAGCCAATGTATAAAAGCTAATACGTGCTCTTCATTTATCACATGGAGTGAACTAATACTAAACTGCTGCTTCTCACAAAAAATGTTTGGATGCCATAAGTATCATATACTTTGATTTCTGGAGCAACTTTGTTTTGATGATCCAATATTTTCTAGCAGTACGTTTTTGATGACGTTCAACAAAAATATTTAAAATAACTTAATAATGAAGTGACACGTTTCAAACATGCCAGTTATTGGCTGACATTTATTTCATTGATAAAACTGCTAATAACTTAACCAACTACATAAATTTACTTACCATTTCTCCATCATATGTTAAGTACTCCTGAAACACTCTCTCTATAAACACATTTGTAAGTGTTCCTGTTCCATATCTGAAAAATTAAGAAATGTATACCCCCATTTTGTTTGGAATTTTAAAAGCTTAAATCATGTTAGTAAATGCTACAATACTACAAGACAATCAGTTTACAGATTCAAAAACCAAATGAACTATTTCAACAGAATAAAACAGCACAACATTGCAAACAAGTCAATATTGAGAAATATGTACAAGTTAACACATTTTAATTGATAAAATTATATAATTAACAAATATCATCTGATTAGTAAATAAATTAATTGTAAAAAATATGTAAGTGTTATCAAATACACAAATACTTAATAACCAATGCAGGTTAAAAAATAATAAAAAAATCTAAGATGTTTCCAAAAGTGGGAACTAGAGTTCCAGAGCTTTGAAAGTGATCTTTTCATAATGATAATTTCAATAACAAAAATAAATCTTTAACATGAAAAAAATTCTGGGTGAGTAAATTCTTAAAACAGCATGACAAAGTGCACAATATGATCCTGTGAATGACACGGTTTTGCTCTTCATACTACAAAGACTGTGTCTATTCTTACACACCAACATTATATGTAACAAAAAGAATAGATGCTACATAACGTGGAATATAGATAAAGTAAATTATATAATTAAGACTAAAGATACTTAAACATTTTGGCAACAGCTAATAATTAGGATGGTGATGTTAAATCTAAAAACTTGTTGACCCAACTGGCCTATTTCATAACTGATAATAAAGAAACCTCGTATGTTTCTAAAATTTCCAAGAAACCTTCATTCTGACAATTATTTAATGAAACTGAGATTTCAACAACAATTTCACTTTCAGAAACAAGAAATATGAAATGTGAAGAAGTGAGACAAAACACACATATATAGATTTTTGTTTTTGAGAGGTGTTTTACTTCATTACAACATAAGGCTGATCATGTTACTTTGACCTGTCTAAGTCCAGGGTTACTAATGAGAAATTAAATTCCCCAATAGCACTGTAATTCAGTGAGAATTATGAAACAGAATAACAGATCGAGCCTCACATTCACTTCTTAATATCATACTTCTGTCTAAGATTTTCACCATTTTCTTAGAACTAACCATTCTATGTCATCTCACATTCAGATCATTCTCTACAAAACAAGACTTCAACCATAAAACTGAGGATTGAACTGAGACAAAATAACATCATGAGATTAAAGTTAATTATTTAGTTTAAAATTCAAAATCCTGAAATTTACAGTTAAAATTACCTTGCAATTAACAAGTGTAGTAGTTAACATTTTTATGGTCATATTCTTTTAGAAGTGTCAGAATAATAAATTAAAAGTTAACTATTCTATTTACTCTATAAAACTGTAAAGCCCAGATGGTATTTCCTTCCCATGTCATTCCAACTTCCAACAGATTTCAATAATTTTTTGTGGCATTGTTACTGGATTATCCGACACCAACACAAAATGCCTTTTCTTTATAAATTCATTGTACTGTCATTTTGTTTTGGTGCCCATAAGGTGCTTCAGTTTCATAATTTGCAATTATTTTCTTTTTTGGATTCAAATCACTATTAAAATTTTTTAAAACCTATTTTTAGTTTACTTAGAAAGCCAGTCAAATTACAGTAGTTCTGGGGAATATATTCTAGTGCACAATACATTTTTTTGTTTTTTGGTAAGCATACACGAAAAACCAACAAGTTATGAAACATCAAGTGTTAAAGAAGTGTAATCCAAACAGACTTCAACTCTCACAAAAATATTTAAAACTTCAGCCATTTATCACATTTTCAGTAACACAGTAAACTACTCAAGTTAATGCCTACTAACTGATATCACACCAACTTTTAATTAGTCAGTACCACAGTTATGCTGATAACAACAGTAATTATAAAGAATAAAGAGAGGACACATAGGAATGGATAGGGCAGGAGAAAAAAGAGGAGAGAGAAAACTGATGGCAGGTAACTTACAACCTGAGCCCCAAGAATATAAGGAACAACCAGAAGACCTTGTTACAAATGAGTAGAGAAAAAGTTAAAAGTACATTGGAAGGATTAAAGAAAGCAAACAATAAATAAATGAGTAGTTACTCAAAAAATACCTCAACTACACAGAAAGCATGCAAGAAGTCAGAGTGAGATGAGATCTTGGCAAAAAAAACAAATGGAGACATCTAAAGACAAACTATATGGATCAAGCTAGAGAGCCTCAGATAGGTGATAAGAAAAAAACATAATGAACGTGTAGAGCAAGGAGAAGATAAGAAGAGTGATACCTTGTGAAGGATACTGAAAACAAAGAGTCTACACCATAGCAAACAGAAGGGATTACGGGAATTGATGATTGAGGATGATAAAGAGAAATGACCATTTACAATTATTAAAATAGTTATGGGAAACAGGAGGACAAAGTGTGGAAGAGTAGAAAAATGCTGAAACATGGTGATCTTATTATGAATACAAAAAAAAAGAGGGGAAAGAATGAAACTATTTTATGAAAGCATTAGATAAAGATTGCAAAGAAGCATGGGAAACAAAAGCAAAATCAATGTACAAACTCAACATAATTAGCAAAAATAGAGAGGAATAACATGTTTCTCAACATCAAAAGAATAGGCCAATACATACCAGACACCAAAAATAGTTTTAAAAAAACTCTGATCTCATGGTCAAGCTCAGGAATGAAGACAAGTGTAAAAAATAAGAACTGAAAAGAAAGATAAAATTTATAAAATGATAAAAACTGCCAGTAAAATCTTCAGATAAAGAACCTCCAACAACCATAAACATAGTTGAAGTTCTGAAGAGTTACGAGAGTTTGAATTATACGATACCCTCAATTCTGCAAATAACTATAGAAGAGGAGACATTAGTGTCATTCAAGATTTAATTCTGAGTAAAGCCAGATAAAGATGAAAGTAATTGGGAGAGTACTGCTTAATTTTTTTTTTTATGCAATATGGGTATCATTTACAATTTCATAAAATTAATAAAACACTAGAAAAACAAAGATCTATGAGCTGGACAACTTACAGATCACAGACCTAGTAAATTTGAGTACAGAAATAAACTGATGCATAAAACCAATAGAAGTACAAGCATGTGTATTGAATAATTTCCATTAGTTCAGTTGAAAAACAGTTTTAAAGGTAACCCTAAAACATCTTGCAATTTATTATTATTCACAAATGAACAAAAGTGAGAAATAAAATTATAAATCTCATGGCTGTTCTTAATTTTCAACTACCATACACTGAAAGAAGAAATAATAAGAAAACCAGTAACTACGATATTAAATATTAGTGAAATAATTACAAAAGTTACACAAAATCTTTCAAAACTGTAGAACAAAATTAAATATCTGCTAATGACAATGCCAAGCTTAAGGATGAAGCTAATTTTGCATACAACTGCTTATGAGGATCAACAGAACATGAAGAATGTGTTACTCTTCTAGTACTAAAGGTTCACTGCTGCAAGGTGATTACATCTGTCCTGGTGCAGTTAACATCAAAACACATGAATTAGGTGGGAGATAGTTAGAGGCTAATGGTGTGCACAAAAACTCAAGGGCAAGCATACAAGAAACATCTACTGTGTGAAAAGAGCGATTGTTTCAGAATTAATAATTCTACCAAGTTTTCTTAATCAATGCTTTACAAAGAATGTTGTAATGGGCAAATTACTCAATATTATGCAACACGTAAATCCCATCAGCATTAAACAGTATCAAAAGTAGTCAGTTACTTGAGGGTTAAGATATTTTGATCATTCAATAAAGGTCAGCCATAATCAACAAATTTTCACAACACCACTCTTTCTTAACTTTCAGGTGTACAAGAAAATAAGATCTAAAAACTTCCAACTAGAAAACATTGCTTAAAACATGAAGAAGAGTGAATTTTAAAATGGTGATAAGAGTAATGTTAAAAGTCGAAATGCTCATCATAATAGAAGAAAAAGATAATTAGAATCAGACTCTGATCAAGTGCCATACCTTGCAAGCTCTTCTTTGCTTAACATCCCATTACGATCTTTGTCCAGGTTTAAATATTGACCATAAACTCTCAGAGCAGAAGGTGCAGAAAACCAGTTAGATTCCTGCATATCTTTAGATAGATCTTCATCTCTCAACTAATAAAGACAAAAACATTTATAATACTTCACTTTGACATGTCTAGAAGAGTTTTATACTGAATATATTTTGACCTAAAAAAGAATGAACATAAGAAATGTTCAACAGCCAAAACAGATGGGGCCAAAGAACCCAGAGCTTCCAGGAATTAATAAGCACTCCAAGAATATCCAAATGGTGAAGTCACATGTCATTATGATTACCTGTCATTTCAATGTTGTTGCACTGAATTTAAAACCTGATAGTACAAAATTCTGATGATATGCAAGTTAAAGTCTAGGATTATTTACTTTAATATACATTTATAAATGCACATGTGTATAGCAAAAGTCCTACCTGCTCTCTAAGTTTCTAGAGTTTTCAAGCATAAGAATCAAGAGTATAAATACCTCGGTAAATACCATTATTGTTTACCCAACTAAGCTTTCTAGAACATCACCTTAAAATTTACAAATCACAATCTAGTTTAACATATTGTTTGTTCACTACAGTCAGTAAATTATAAACATCAGAGCTATAATTGTGATAAACACTTATTAGTTAGAAAACTACAGATATTTGACCAGGATCAACTACAGATTTGAACATTAAAAAACATGTAACTTCAGTGAATTAGCTTCAGATGTTAGTTTTTCTATAAGGGCACTAGATACTGTTGTTGACAAAAATCAAACATGCTCAGTGAAGCAGCTAGCTAGCTAGCCATCAAGAAAAGTATACCTGAATACAGACAGAATTAATTTGCCCTCCATGAACTGTGAATAAAAGATTCAGTTCCAGATCAGATAGAAAACTCGGTATTGTAAGTTTGTAAAATTTTGTTTTCAAATCATTGTTTGTAATAAAAGTTATTATAAATGTGTGTTTTCTTATAGCAAAGCCATGCAAAGCTCTCTACTAAGTCCACCAAGAGGAAACAAACCCCTGATTTTAGCATTGTAAATCCATAGACTGTACCAGCAAATCATATTATTATAAACTGTACTGTTGTTTGAAAATTAAAATATAATTGTGATAATGAAGATGACTGTGTGTATCAATCTAGTTGGCAAATTTCGTGAATTTAATTCATCTTGACATTAACTTCTAATTTAAAATTTCACACTATTTTAAATCATAAGATGTAATGCAAATAACATAATAAATTGGAAACTTGAATGAGATAAATTATAATACATAATAATATTTATTAACAAGTTTATCTTTGCAATTTCCTTTTGCTACTTTTTTGTTGTTGTTGTTGAATGAATTACATAGCTTGATGAAAAACAATTAATAATGATTTACACTCAAATGTAACTAGGTCCTTCTGTAGCTTTTAAAATAAAATGACAAAAATCCATTTATGGAAAGTTCCATTAATCTTTTGCAGTCAGGTCATGGATCAAAGGCCATGTTAACACATTAGTTTACCTGCATTCAAAATTTTATTGAACTGCTATCTATATCAGTAAGTTTGGTACAAACTGTATGTCATGCATTTTTCAATTTCTTAATTTAAAAATAAACATTAAAAAACACAATTAAACATCTATTTTTGAGTGTCACATTTGATGCAGCACTGGTTCCAATTAGATCCTGCAACATGAAAATTCTAAATCTATAGTTTTATACAAATTAAGAACTCAACTTACTAATACTGACAAGCTAGAATATAAACTAAGATTTTCATATCTTAATTTCGATGAGATACAGCTTATATACTTAGTCAAACATAACGGCCCACTCAGCTCTTTCAATTTTTGGAAATTGTCCCTTTCATATATTTACTTCAATATATGACATGTAAATAGCTAATCAAAAGCTTAAAATATCCCCCTAGTGGTTTTCTCAACCATTTTAATTTGTTAAAAGGCCTCCTCATTTTTCTGAGCTGAGATTAAGGTGGAAGGTTGCATCTTTAAAAATGTGAAATTTCATATATTTTAGACCAAAATACAGCTTACGTACAAAGCTAGATAAATTATAGTCGAATTCTACAGTATCAATATGGTAACTTAAGATTTTTTTGGTCATTGAACTATACATGTCAAGCCTAAAAAAAATTATTCCATTTCATATTCTCTACATGCAAAATTTTAAAAGGGTTAGCAACATACATCAAACAGTAACTGAGTGCAAATGTTGTAAGTGAAAAGAGATAGTTATTTGCTTTACTTCTTTATTAACAATTCTATATGTTAAGAAAAATAAGTTTAATAACTCATTTCTAAATGGTTGATAAAAATCTATGTGCATATAGAATGTAAAATAATTCAATTGTGAGTGTATAATACAAAACACTTGTCTACTAAACAAATGCCAAAACAGAGTCACTTTGTAACGACCAAAGGTCAGTTTTACACCATTGGATACAACAGCATCAGTGTACATGTGCCACATCATTCTAACTTTAATGTTAGCCAAGCATAGCTGAAAGATCAATACACTAAAAATAATAAACATATATAAATGCATAATGTTTTGATCTCAAAACGTATATTTTTGTTATAATCTGTTGACATTATAGAATAAAAGAAGTATAATTTACATTTATTTCATAATTTTTATGATGGTTATGAGGTCAGTCGATTCTACTAAACCCACACATAAGTGAAAATGACAAATAAAGTTTTTAAAAAAAACGTTTCATAATGATTTGGACATTATAAAGAACTTGCATGTGAAATACTTTTGATGCATAAAAGTATTTTCAATCTTAATATGAAGACTACTTTGCATGCTGGTTGGGCAACAAACAAGAAGAAAAATAAAAGGCATGACAAAAAAAGTTTGATATTTTACAAATGAAAGCATTGCAATGTTTACTGATAATCGACCAAATTTCATGGACACATGCTTGCTAATTTAAAAATTAAAGCATGTAAACTATTACAAGCACAAAATAGTTATAGGGTTTGTCTCAGTGATTGAGCCTGTGAAGAAAGAGTTAAATCCATTGTATTTCACCTTTAGGGGTCACTCTGTTAGACCACCCCTTGCAATAGATAATAAAACTTTTGTTATGTATCATTACCAAGTTCTTTACATTTCTTTAAATCTTACCTCCTCTTCTTTACAACCATCTTTTCCAATCCACTTATCTCCAATTTATTTTGACTTAAGGGCCCAAATATGAATGAGCAATTTTTGTATCCTGAAGTCTAAGAAGCTAAGTATTTAACTATAACAGCACATTATATTTTATTTTGGTCCCGAAACTATGGTTGTATCCCTTAACTGGCAGAGACAAATTAACTCATACTTTGACCGTTTCTGAAAATGGGAGGCTGTTTTATCTCGTCTCATCAATTATTTCTTCTTTTATAGCTGTTCTATGTGGAACTGAGCGTTTAGTCACATGGCTGTGCAGTGGTGGTGTAACACAACAGTTTTTTTTTTGCTGCTGAAATAATGGCATCAAACAGCCATTGTAAGTGCACAGTTGCATCAGTTTTAACTGATATTTTAGCTAGTGGCTATTCATTATTACCACTAGGTTCTGAAGTTTATGCTAAGTCTGAGTTCGACATTGATAGTTTAGTAAAAAGTAAAAATACTCAGACTCTGCATAAATTTCAGAATCTGATGATAACAACGAATCGTCACTAAATAATATTTCAGTCACAACTGGTGCAGTTGTGCACTTATAATGCCATTATTTCAGTGGTAAAAATCTGCTATATTACACCACCAGTGCATAGCTATGTAACCAAAATACCTAGTAAATAACAAAGAATAGTTATTTAAGAAGAAATAACTGCTAAGATGAGATAAAATGGTCTCCCAGTTTCAGAAGTGGTTAAATAGCATCAGGACAAATTAACTCGTCTTCCCCAGAAGAAACACAACGTGCAGAAGCTGATTAATTACACTAGGTTTGACAGTGTTTGGTTAACATAATTCCCAGCTGAGAACATATTTAACCACTGGGTATTTTCTCAGTTAAGGGGTTAATTCCAGATGTTAAGGAACTTGGCAGGTGTCAGCAATCACATCTTTACTTCAATGCTTAAGTGTTGGCTTCCATAATAACTAAGGCATTTCTAAAAAACTTTATATTTTTCTAATGCGCACAATGATAACAAATGTTTTAATGTTATAAACTCCAACACAATTTGTGTTTCGAAGTTAAGCACAGAGTGGGCTGTGCTCTGTCCACCACAGGTATTACAACTCAATTTCTAACAATCTTAACATTATTACTCCAGTGAATTTTAAGAAGACTTCTTCTTCCTAACCAGAACACAAATGAATTCTGAAATCACTTGTTCAATACATTAGCTTGGTCAATGATATATTGATATTTACTTTTTTTTAATTGTGAAACTTTACTTCTGAAACTGTAAAAAACAATAAGAAAATCCATTTTAATTTTTTTCACATGCCTAAAGAGAAAAAGTGTCTGTTAGCATGTACCTTAATAAAAAATCACAATTACACAACATTTTAACTCTCAAAATACCAAGTCAATCATACAGGAATTGTCATTTCTTAGTTGTAACTTTAAACAAGAGAAAATATCCCAGGTCAATCTGCTTTATAATTTTTTATAAATTTAGGGCTTTATGTTTTTATTTAAAACATGTAAAGAAACATACAAAATTTTATTTAGATTTTTAAGAAAAATCTTCCCACAGCAGGATTACTTTTGCTATTCCATTTTGAACTTTATTTACTTTTACCTGTAAGCATAGTTTAGCATGTTCTCTCTGCACAATTACTTAAAACAATAAATATTCAACAATTTCTCACAACTTTTGTTGGATGAGATCTGACGAATCATATCTTAGTCTGTCACTCACTGAAGGATATAAGACAATGAAAGTGGTTATTACTGAGAAAAATAGAGCATCTTCTTACAGTTCCTTCTGCTTCACAGTTTCTTTATCCTCTTTAGGTTAGATTCAATTGTTTTTGGATGATCTCTCTCACTCTGTTCAATTTAACTTTAAAAGGAAGTCCTATTATTAAACTGTTTATCCTTGAACTAAAAGTGAGAACTGAGGATAAACATGACAGACATTATCCCAGTGAATACTGACTATTTTAGTACTGAAAACAAATCTTCTATATTTAAATTACTTTGAAAATGGCAAAGGACTTTCAACAAAATCTTCACAAAAATTGAAGCAAAATCTCATTTTCAAATGAAAATTACTCTGCAAGACTTTGAAAGTTTTGATAAATTATAGTTGAAAATAACTTTCAGTACTTGTTAACCATTTGTCACATATCATGATAACTAAAACAACCACTATTTCTCAAATATATATATATATTTTTTATACATGACTTAAGTTTTAGGGTTAGAATGAAAAATAAAAAACAGAGCATAGTTTAAATACGATAATCAAAAATAATTACGTTAAGTTAAAACGTGTAAAAAAGTTATCATTAAATTTTCAAAAAATCTATCGATATGATGCTCAACACATGTAAACCATGTGTTAATGTTTACAAAATAAACTCACAGAAATCAGCTACAAACCTCAAGCAAATCATCAAGAAAACTATAGGCTAGAATGTCCTGTATTTTAACTTTTCCAGTCCTCAATGGATCAAGAAAAAAGAAAAATTTTCTAACAGCAGTGCATACATAAAAAGAATGGAATGACTTCTCCAGTCCATCAAGCTGCGGAAGGGTTGGGATAAGTTCCACAATATAATTTTCCAAATCCTGGAGAAAAATTGTTCATACCATTATTCAAAATACAACAATAAAAAAACTAAAAACATTAAAGTTATGCATCTCGTTTATGAAAATAAACAAAGAAACAAAATATAAATAACACCATTTTGATTCAAAATCATAAAAGGGGGTGACCTCAAATTAAATGGCCTTAATTTGAGAGCAAAATTGACTTTTGTATTTAAAAACTTACTCAAAAGTTAAACTCTGTTACTTACACTTTCCCTTAAATATCCTTGTCCTGCTACATCATAAAGAGAAAGACCAATCCTTGTTTGATGTAACCATACCTTACGCATCAAGTAGCTGAAGAAATGTATTACAGAAATACGCCCATATGGGTCATCTTGGAGAAGCTTGGCGTAAATAGTGGCTTTGAAATATTGCCTAAAATGACAAATAAAGTACAAAATTCAACTTACTTTGTTGGTTATTAATCTCACTTACTTATATGATAAAATAGTTTTTGACTATAAACTGTCCATTAAAACTGTGCAACCAAAAACACATTGATGAAAATTAATTAAAACAATATTTAATCTTACTGAGACCATTAGCATGAACAGACTAGTGGTAAGAATAAAGCTATTACTGAAAAAGAATCATCTCCAGTCTTATAAGGAGTTTACAAAAAAACATGTAAATGATACTGCAGACATCTGGCAAAAGATTTTAAGGCCAGACAAGACAAAAAATTGAGTTTGTTCTTTAAATTCAAAATGTACATCTGTCACAAGTCTGACACAGCATATCAGCCAGTTAACACTATAGTAGTAGTAGCATAATTTTACAGGGATGCTTCTCATCAGCAAGGATCAGAAAGCTTGTCAGGACTGAGGGGAAGGTGGATGGTATAAATTACAGGTTAATGTTAGAAGAAAACCTGCTTCAGTCAACCAGAAACCTAAAACTGGGCTGAAAATACATATTTCAGAAAGATAATTACCCAAAGCAAAAGATTAAAGCCATATTAGCTTCAAAAGAAAAAAATGAATATCCTAGAGCAACCCAGTCAAAGTCCTAACTTGAATCCAATAGAAAATTTATGGTGAGACTTGAAGATTGCAGTCCATTAACTCCACCCAATCAACTTGTTAGAATTAGAGCAATTTCACCAGGAAGAGTGAGAAAAACATTACACCATCCCATTGTGCAAAGTTTGTAGAGACCTATCCAAAAAGAATCACAGCAGTACTTGCTGCCATATTTGCTTCCATCAAGTACTGACTTGGGGGGCTGAAGACTCATGCAATCAGCAAATTTCAATATATTTATTTTCTTTGAATGTTTTGATGACATTCAACCTCCTTCACACAAAACAGTGTTAAGTTTGATCATTAAATGTTTTTAAAACAGAAACAAATTCATTAACAGAAATTTTTTACGGTATTTGCACTTCATCAAAGCATGGCATTATTGGTAGAAGATGAATACTTTTGTAAGGCACTGCAGTTAGCATGACCTTTCACACTCATCTTTATGTGCCCACGAAGTCAAATATTCATGCATGTAAACTTTTAAGTACACATTTCACACTACTATTTCACAAACATTATCCTTTTTCTATGAGTACCATGAGTAACAAGGCTATTTGAAAAACAAGTCACAACAAGAGTGAGAGCTATTCATGCACAGAAAATGTGGTTTTATATCATAATTTAAAGCTGGTATGGGAGATAATAATTTTAAATTTGTTATTACTAACAAGATCTTAAATAACCATTTATTTCTTGAAAGGCATTGTTGCTAACTTTCTTTTACAAAAATAAAATGATCAGTATATCTAGCATAAGTCACTGCTTTTAGCAAAAATAATGCACTATTCCAAATTATTATACCCAACCATCAATGTCTAGAAAAGCATTTAGTAAAAAGTAGCCTAGATTTAAATTATTATAGAAGTCTACAGTAGTAGTTAATTATTTCCTTCTGTGTAACCCTGGGAAAAATAGAAGATGGACTATATTTCAGATCTCCAGTGGTAGATGTCAAGGGTCACATGAATTATGTAATACAGAAGCTCCTTGCAAGCATACGTCATGAAATTTTTTATCATTATTATTTTTTACTATTTTACCAAATCTAACCTTACATAACTTAAGTTTCTAGATTTTACATTTTAATTACTTTTGTAACAAAAGGTAAAGAATATACATGAAAAACAAGAAATACAGTACTTACCTGGGTCTTTTGCTTTTTCCTTTCAACTGTCAGTGAAACTTAAGCTTATTTTTTATATTACTGGTGCTACTACATTAATTAATTTTTCTTTACTTAAATAATACACATAATAACACAGAATAATAATATACACAAAGCAAACTATGTTTTATAACTATCATAATGTTTGTGGCTTTCTCCGTGATAACAGCCTTTAAAAAATCAGCCATTTGTTGATGTGATTCTTGTAAAAAAAACATTTAACTAGAGGTGAAATAGACAATTCTATGTACAGGCTTTATGTTAGTTATAAATAACATAGTATAAATTGTCAAAGAGTGCTACTGGCAATTTGTGAAAGAGAGGACATAACTTCATCCAGTTACATATTCTCTCAATTCAAACTCAGTCCCAAGGCCTGACAACAATATTATTTTTACTTGAGCATAGTTTTAATACTATAACTTTCAATACAGTATGTGTATCTTCATAAAATCTGGCAAAATTTTAGTAAAAAAATACGTCTCCTGTATGCATAATTGGCACTTTAATGAAGAATTTTTACTTAAGATTTGTCCATGAATATATTGAGTGTTTTTTTACCATTCCAGTGCAAAATTATTTCCACATTAAGGTACAAAATATTTTTCATCATCTTAAATATTTGTATTACCACTCAAAACCTTTTAAATACATTTCAAACGTTTTTTTCAGTAAAACTTAATATTTCATTGATTTTATTTTCTCTATGTTAAATTATCCCTTATTTCTTCAAATTGTAACATAAAACTACATTAGTTTATCTTAAATAGCTTTAGACTTGTAACAATGTACATCTGTTTAACTGCTCTTTGTACTGTGTCTAACTGCTAGTACTACCAATACAAATTATTAATAACTTTGAAAACATGTCTCATGTTACACTATCAAATTATATAACACACAACTACTCCAAGTTACTGCCTTGTGAAAATATTTTACTATATTCTTATTTTGCCTAATCTAACTCCAACTAATCTAAAGTTTCCTGATTTTACACTTAAGTTTCTTTTATAGTAATAAATAAAGATATCTGAAAAACAAGAAATAAAATACTTTAATAGCACTTCCTTTTATTTGCTGTCAATTGTTGATGACACTTAACCCTACTTTTTGTACTAATTAAAGTAGTAAAGTGAATAATGTATATTGAATTAAATAATGCACCAAAGAATATATAACAACATACAAAAAGTAGAAAGAATCCTTTAACTATTAAAATTCATACTAGCAAGTTGCTGCATTTCCTGTGCAAGTAAAACCTGTATTGAAAGTAACCCATACATTACTAAATTCAATACGGTCAAATGAGCTAGCTACATGATTGGCAAGAAATTTATAATTCATATGACAGAATTATTAGTTAGACAGGGTTCAAATGACAAGCAAGCAATAAAATGAGGTATAAGCAGATATATACTGTTACAATTTTAAAATTATGTAGGATAAACAAGTTTGGATTTGTGTTACAAAACGAAGCCATGTTTCGAAGTATTCAATTTTAACCTAGATTTATTTTGTATTTTTGTATGGCGATTATGAGGTTGGTTGTATAGAGTTAGAAGAGAGGACATTACAAATAGAATGTAAAATTTTATTGACAAAAACATACAAAATTTTTTTAGAAGTTTTTATAAATTATTCAAATGAAACCTAACAATGTTGAGATGAAGAAGAGTATTTTTAATCATAACAGGAAAATTACTTTTTTCACTACAAAAGACTTAACTCTCATCACAACATCAGTCAGTTTGGCTAGCCATATGACCACTTTATGTTAAAAGTTTTAACAGATTTAATACTTCTATCTTTTAATTTGGTGTTTATGTCTTCACAACATTTAACAGTCTCGCAGTTAGCATCATAAGTTCTTCACATATTTTTAGTGAAGTATTTTTGATAAAACAGAATAAAGTTTTGTTCATTAACACATTAAATAATTATTTTGAGTAGTACATGTGCAGAGTAATTTTTATGTTGAAATAAAAACATCTCAGATTCCTTATGTGTACTCCCTAAAACCTCCTAAAAATGTATTAATTTCTTTCAGTTAAACTTTACATTTTATTTTATATAACCTATCTCTATATGGAATCAGTCAATCTGACTGACCTCATAATTACAATAAAAACAACAAAAATCAAAATAACCCTTTCTTTCTTTATACAATGAATTCAAATTGTAACATGAAACTACATTCATTTATCCTTAGTAACTTTAAGCTCATAACAGAATACATTCATTCATAAATAAATTCTATTGTTTTATTGCCCTTTGAACCCATGCCATTATAAGTTGTAAATCCTTCAGGGAATATGCAGCTCACATTACACTATTGAATTACATTACTCATGAGGTAGTAAGTTGTTTGCAATGTGAAACATTTTTACTGTATTTATTTTACCTAATTTAATCTTAACTAATATAAAATAATTTATATTTTTACATTCTAGTTACTTTTATAATAATAAATAAAGAATAAACACAAAATACAAAAAATAAAGAACTAACTCAATCTTCCTTTTTCTTGCTGCCAACTGTCAAGGATACTTAAGTCTAATGTTTTTGCACTAATGGTAGTAATGCACTAGATAATTTTAATTAAACAGTGCACTAAAAATAGAGACTAATAACATGCAAAGAGCAGACAGTTTCCACTAATTTTTGAGAAAACATTTCTGGCTTTGTAACTAAACAAAAAGAGTCATTACAAACATATCCGAGTTAGTCATTAACTTTCTTGTGGAATGTAGCTTGTGCTCTGAGTGTAACTGATGCTTGTGTGTTCAGGACACAATGTTATATAACATTTCATGTTTGATAGATGGCTACCCTGAATTTCTATGGTTATGGATATTATAATTAAATATAAGAGAGAAATAAATCCTGAAAGAGGATGTGACAGGTGGGTATAGCAGTAAACGTTTGATTTTTGTTTTATTTCTCCGTATCCAAACAAAATTAAAGGCTAAAAAAATTATGGTTTATCTGAGCAATGACAATGCCCCCCAGTGGTTCAGCGGTATGTCTGAGGACTTACACGCTAAAATCCGGGTTTCAATACCCGTGGTGGGCAGAGTACAGATAGCCCATTGTGTAGCTTTGTGCTTAATTCAAAACAACAACAGCAATGACAATTTTACTAAGTATTTAAGTTCAATTTTGTATCTTTTAAAGGGCATTGAATAAAATAGAGAAGATGCTTGAAGAAAATGTCACACAAAGGGAAATTCAAGTTTTTTTTGTTTTTTTTTATTGCCTCATAGAACTAAGAACTTGAAATTTACATACTATTAAAATATGGATTATTAGCTAAGATTTTATGCTATATTAATTGGTATAACATAAACAAAAAATAGTTTAAGATTTTGAATGTTAGACAGTCAAACTTTGTACCACACTCAGTAAAAGATACCTGTGGTGAGAAGGTTAATGATTACTGAAAGCTCGCAAAATTTCTGGTAGATATACAACATAAATTATAGTATAAAAACTAAGACGGTTAAAATTTGAGGTCACAAACTCTGCTGGTTTGACTGTTAATTTGTATATTACTTTTTCAGTTCTGATCTACACTTTAAACTGAAAGTTATCAGTAACTTGTGCCACGAATATCAAGATGAAAGAAATTACTTAAAATATTATTTATTTCAGGTACTTAAACAAAGGGTCACTACACAATCCATTAGTTCAGGTACCTAATGAGGAGAGACTACTATAAACTATCTATCAAAGGAACCTTAAGTACTATTTCAGTTATCTAGGTAGGAAAAAGTACTCAAAACCTAATCTATTTCAATTACCTGAATGATTGTAAAATACTTCAAAAATTACTAATTTCAGACAAGTGGAAAAACTGAAAACAATGTTTAATTCTCATGCTTTGAGTTATGTCCATACAGTCTATGTACAACAGAAGACAAAAAACAGCATCATTCAAGTGTTCATGTAATAATAAAAATACTTATACTGAACTTACTTGCACTTTGGTCCTGCTTGTTGTCCAACTTTCAGAAAGTCCTTGTAATTAATCATCTGTTCACCCCCCACCAATGGTGGTGACTGGTGTTTGTCAAGCAATCCCCAAAGGGCCTGGAATTTTAACATACTGGTAATATTGGCTTTATTATATTAATTTAATATTTCATAAAAAAAACAAAAAACTCACATTATCCTTATTGTTTAATTCATTTGTTTGATACATGAAATTAAAGATAATGTGAGAAAAGTGATTTTAATAAGACTGAAAATAATTTCAGGAAAACAACTAACTTAAAACCAATATGAAATGTAATGGTATATAATTACTAAAATTCTTTATAATAATTACAGTTTAAATGTTTGATAACTTGTAACTTTAAAACAAAATTTTTTCACGGTTTCCTACAGTAACATTTACTGTTTCATACAGACTATTAATGAAATATTTTTGGTAAATATACATGTACCATTTAGTCAGTTTTTGTAATAAACAAACACAAAATGGCCACCAAATGCCTAGTTCAGCAAGATAATTGTGTGTCGTAACATTATCCACTTAGATAAATGCATGCTCTACCTTGGCACTTCGGCTGATCACCTTCTTCCAATAATATTATTATTTTTTGAGACTGACCCAATCCAGTCTCTAAATTTGATTCTTAGTGGGGAGGAAGGGTTTGGAGGATGTTTTGGGAGGTAAGTATTATTGAAAATATATTTTTAAGAAAATGTTAACTTTCAAAACATGCATCCCTTTTCTCGCATTACAGCTAGAATCCCACAATGATAAAGTGGAGTGACTGGTGAAGGCATTATACATACAGAATATATTTGTATGGATCATGAATGTGCCAATAGGTGCTTAGCCACCTAGTGGGAGATTCCCACTATATTCATAACAAGCAGGCTCCATCATTTCTGTAAACCAGACAGCTGAGGGCCCAATAATCAGGGTTGGAGTTATAGGGCCATGGTTTCTAACACCCATGCTGGTGACAAGGGCAGTTTTACAACAACACACACACACGTCAATGAGTGTGTTTGTATTTATTTGTAAATGGATCCCAAACTACAGCTGTAGCTAAGAACAATACTATTAGATGGATTTGATTAGCAGAAACTGCTAATCAACATTCAATTTGATTAGCAATTAGCAAATACTGCACAGTATCTTTTTTTAACATTCATAATTGTAAAACATCATGGCAATCACATCAAGCACTGAAAGTCTTAGCTCTTTATAAAAACATCTACTAATATAAAAGATGTAAATTATATGTTTTTATTCTAATAACACTTATTTAGCTTCAAATCCCAACATTTAAATGAACCATGCATGACATTTCACGAACAAAATAGTTCCAAATATATAAAGCAAAGCTCTGAAACTACAAATACCAAAAACACCTTACCTGTCACAAAATAATGCAACAGCTGACTAGCTAGGAAAAGAATTGACTTAAAGATATTTAAACTGAACAATTTTGCTTCAAAGTTTTTCAAATTAATCTAGTTAACTTTTTTTTTTGTAAAACCTCACAACTCTCTTCACAACATGGTTGCCTTGGTTTTTTAAGAATAATAGTCTAGTTACTTTTCAGCAGTAATTACTTATTATAATACTGTCCTTGTACAGATAAAGCTTAATTTTTACAGCCTTCAATTTTGTTTGGTCGCATATCAATCAAATAGAAAATCAAACAGCTCTTGTCACACACTCTCTTTTAAAATTGTCAACAGTTTTCTCTTATGTTTAATAATATATATTTAACCATTAGAAAGATGTATGGTTTTATCATACCAGATTATTTTCTCTACAGACAAATGTTAATTTTTCTATCAGTACAAGCTCTGTTCCCACATGAAACACACCAAATAGTTTGAAAGAATATGTAATGACTCTTGTCAGACAGTTACAATACCAGAAAAGTTGTAATAATTATGGGTCATTATCTGCTTTTTACACATTATTATTCTTGGTTGTATTATTTAATTACAGAAAAAACTATTTAGTGCACTACTAGCATTACTATAAAAAAATCTGGAAAGTACTCTTTCTTTTTTTCTTGTGTATTCATTATATTTACTATAAACTTAACTAAAATGTAAAAATTGGAAACTCTTTAGATTAGTTGAGATAAAATTAGGCAAAATAAGTAATATGATAAGGGACACACACAAGATGCTATGGGAACAATGTAGATAGACATAGACAACATCAAGCATGATCATTAGCAGTCCCAGTGAAAAATACCAATGTAGAGCAAGGAATGACTACAGAAATCTAGAAAATGATTTAGACAAACAAGACTGATGACCAGATGCCAATCTTCCATTTTCTTAGATACAACAAACAGATAGGAATCAAATCCTGGATGAATTGGAATGATTCTCCATTGCACCCTTGATCAACAAATCCTGTAAAATGAAGTCACAGAATCTGAAGATATGAAGAAACACCCTAGATTCAAAGGATAATAGTAGTGATAATGTGAAATGAATGACTAATCCCAATGCATGGGTCTGTTTAAAAAAAAAAATTGCCTATCCAGAAATTCTTGAAGCTGATCCCCAAAGGCATTCACCACTGCCAGCATTCTGACTGAGTGAAGAAACCTCATGTATATGAGTGGAACCTATTCTTGGTACCAATGGCCCAAAAGGCCCACTGCAAATGATGATAAAGACAGCCTCAAATGACTTATGAGCAATACTAGACATCAGAAGCAGGATAGGAGAGACTTGAGTTGCTGCCCTGTTAGATACATTAATGCTGGAATTTGTGCTATACATCAGTTTACCAAATGAATTTTTTTTTTTAGTTTGCTGGTTATTATTATTATTACAAAAGTCAAAATAGGCAACATGAACATATAAAGTATCTTCAACAGTTATATAACAAAAACACTCATTAGTGACGGCTTTCCCTCAGGCAAGTGTGATTTTATTTCTATCCCTTGCTAATTTATTAAGCTTATTTGTTAGTTTATCTTTAAGGTATAATAAATGAAACAAATGCAATTCATAAATTGTTGAGAACTTCTCTACGATAAGTTTTAATTCAAAGCCATGTCACATACAAATTTTCTTTCAAAACTTGTCCTCGGATGAATTATATTGAATCATGTAAACAGAACATAAATTTTACCTGAAGTTCATCATTGTCCAGAAGTTCTTTACTCTTTCTTTGAAGAAACACAGCTCTGTAGTCAATTATAGAAATTAAGTCAGTTTATGATACACAATGTATCCATCTACATATACATATAATTACATCTCTATTTATTTCCAGAAAAATTCATGAATTACAACATAGTTCATTACCTGTATTTAGTACAGTACAATTTCTGTCTAGCTACAAGATCAAATCTAACAATAATACTTTTGTAACACAGAAGTGACTTCAGAAGCCAAGTTTAATTGAGACAGCTAGAACAGAGAAATAACTCAAATGCCAAAAACTGTGTTGTAAAAGGTTTACATGAGAGATAAACAGCAAACAACCATGATATCAATACTTCAATTACTTGAATAATCAGAAACAGAAATAATATGAAACACTAAATTTAAATTAGTTGATTATTTTTGAGAAAATTGACAACCAATATTAATCAATATAACTGTCATTCAAATGTAAAGAACTAACTCTCCAGCTCTAGAATTACACTACGAAGAGCTGAGACACAAGAGATGCTAGGAATGTGGCAGCATTCCAAAACATGAAGACTACTGCCAGGTGTGCTGAGTGACACCTGGTGGTGGTGCTAGAAAAAGTGTAGCGACTTACTTTTTGATTTATTTATATATTTTGTGGTAAGCCTGTTCTAAAATTATGCCAAGCAGTATCGTTAAAGCATGTTTCTACTCAACTCGTCCCAGTCCAGTGATGTTAAACTGGCCAGTTCTGAACTTGCATTAATAAATATTTAAATCTCATAAAAGCCTCAATCTCAAGCACAGATACCTCAAAATATAAATTTAATTTTTATCAATTTACGATCTATAATACAATAAAAACTAGTTCCATAGCATGGCTATTTAGTACATGCTACCCTAACCTTCCCCCTACTCTGTAACTACTAATACAAAAGCCAGTCTTTGTACAATACTATTGTATTCCTAATCACTCATGCACTACGATACTCGGTTGAAAACATATATGGGTAACAAAACATTGTCTAAAGTATTGAATCTAACATAAATAAATTAAATTTATCCCACCCTGTCTGATATGCATAATATTTTTCTGCCTTCCATTTACTAATTTATATCCATCTGTTCAAAATAGATGTCATGGTCTCTACTACAGCCTAAGGGACTTCATACAAAATTATAATTCATGTTTCATCTCAAATCACAACAATTAAAGTAATCTGCACAAAGCAATTACTTCAACACAATAAATAAACACAGAAAAACTCATTAAGTTAATTGTTAACCTTCTATTTAAACAAAAGTTATTACACTATTAATAATTTACATGATACGAGATTCACACAGCCCCAAGGTGCTTCAGAAATTTTATAAATTTCCTGTCTCGTGAATGTATAAGAAAGGAAGGAAGGAAGTTCTAATGTATTTATGATTTCATTCAGAAATCTCAAAATTATAAAACAGATTCTACAAGAAGTTGAATTTTAGTCTTTGATATCACTAACTTCCAAAATCAGCATGTACAAACTTTTGGGTTGAAAAATAAGCAATAAACACATACCAAGTTTATAGACTTGAAGCTTTGTTTCACACAATGTCTCATAATGCAAGACAATTCTGCAACTGTGAATATTGTTTCTGACAAACTCGCTGTTTGCAAAGAGAAGCTAGGCAATCTGAATCATGTTGAGAGATCCCAGAAAATTGTTAAAGAGCTAACAACATGTGAACAAACTGGCAAGTGGTTACATAGGGGAAAGGTGATAGCTATTAGTAGTCAGACAAGGGCCAGAGGCTCAGAAAGTGCCACAAAAGAGACAGTTACTCAATCCGTGGCTGATAAAAATTGCCATCTTCAAAGGTAAAATTGTCACATATATGAATGAGAAATTTGAAGAATGTGATAGATTTTATTTTAAATGTTTCAGTGCCATAAATAAAATGATTTTGTTTTAAATAATAATTGTCTCTACTTGATTTCTTGTTTTCAGTAATGTTCAGTGACAATTTTGAGGTGTCCTGCTGAAATTTCAAATGTCTAGCAAGTTTCACTGTCCAGAAGGACATGTGTCCTGCTGAAAATTTAGAATATTTCTACCCCTGCTGTTCATTTAGAAGCACGATTGAGGTGTACAAGAAATTATGCAAATAAATGCTTTACCTACTGGAAAAGTATTCTTTGGTGAAACGAGACTAAAAACTGAGATTTTCAGCCACAACGATGTTCTCTATATTTTCCAAAGAACACCTTCCCTACAGTTAAACACAGAGGTAGCTCAATCATGCTATGGGTTTCCTTCATCTCTTCTGGTGTAGACAGCCTTTACCACGTCAACAGAATCATGAAAAAAGAAGAGTACATTGATATATTAAGCACTTATATCAAGAATGATGCTCGGAACTTGCGGCTTTGGTGTCATTGGATCTTCTAGCATGACAATGGCCTGAAAGACACATCGAAATATGTGCAATCCTGGTTGCAGAGGAATTATATAAGCTTTCTGGAGTGGCCATCACAGTCACCTGATCTCAACCCAATTGAAAATATTTGGTACGAGTTGAAGAACAGGGTTCATCAGTATCATCCAAAAAACTTGCAAGAGTTGGAAGCCTTTTTATACAGAAGAAAATACCAGTCGAGTACTATCAAACGATTATGGAGGGCTATGAGGAGAGATTGCACCAAGTAATTCACCTGAAAGGCTACACACTTGACCATTAAAGTAGATGCATGGACACTTTCTGCCCCTCCATAATTTATTTGTTTATATACAGTTTGTTTGTCATTCAATTTACATAAAAATTTATACTGATGTGTGTTGGTATAATATTTATAATATACTATACTTTCATTATCCTAATCATGATACTTTTTAAGTTATAAGGAAAAACTACTGAAGACGCAGGGTTACAAACACTTTCTGTTGTAACACTAGGTAAATATTTGATATCTCTGTTTATAATTCATAAGTATTACTTCAAAGAAAATACAGTATTATATACAAACATTATTTCATCTAGGAACAAAACTACAGCACCTAAGTACTTTAAATCAAGTAATCAAATTTTCAAAGCATAAATAATTGTATACTAGAAGATAAAATACTGGATTTGTTACTCATACATAAATAAAAAAACACATTTTGTCCTTATTATTAAACCTGAATTAAATACTCTTATACATCTCAATTCAAGATACTGGAAAAGTGAAGTTACTGGTTATCTCATTATTAACTTGAATATATACATTTACACTCCAATTCTCTTGACCCTCAATGACATAGCACCAAGTCTGAAAGTTTATAATGCCAAAAACTGGGTTTCAATACTGATAGTGAACACAGTACACATAGCCCATTGTGAAGTTATGCACTTAACTACAAACAAACCCATATTCTGTGTAGCAACTACAATCATCATTACCCCTCAAACACAACAAGAACTCTGTTTTTCAAAACGTTGAAGCAATAGTCAGAAAACTACTACGTAAATTATATTAAACAAAATAACTCTTGACATAAGAACCTTTCAATATCTGTCAGTATATCAATTCACTCACCGAGATTCCTCCCTCAGTTTCTGTTGTAATACGTCATCTTCTGCTGGTAGCTATATAATCAAACAAACAACTGGTTTGTGAATAACTTAAAACTTTACATAGAAAAACCACATTCATATGTTTTGGGAGAGGGATTTATACAAGACATGTATTGCATTTAATTCAAAAAGTTGAAATGTACACTATATAGATACTTTACACATTAAAGTAGTTCCATGAACCACTACATATAGGACTGAATCTAAAACTTTGGTCCATTACATTGAAAAAGTAGCCCAGACTGAATAATAAATAATAAAACAAATGGCATACAACCATTTCTTTTACATACTGACAAATTAAATTGTAAATAGTGTAATCATATTTGTGTAATGAATTTTTAAATAGGGATTTCAGTTCTATTCTTATTTAAAAACTTAAGCAGGCATGAAAGTATTAGAGGATGAAACAACTTATGACAAATTAGTATATTACAAATCATACATAAAATATACAGCTCCTCCTAGTATGGATTTATCTTTCATAGTTAATTTCCCCTTTCAAGATATATTAGAGGAATAATGATACTCTAAAGTCAAAAAAATTTCATAGCTATTTTTCATTTCGGAAGCATCCACAGATTCATTCCAGCTATCAGGCATGGACAGAAACACACACACACACACACACATATATATATATATATATACACACTACATGTCAATATCTGTAAGCACACACACACACACACATTTATACACAAGCACAATCTTTAAATAATTTCAGCATGCTGTTTACCATTGAGAAATGTCATAAATATATAAAAATTATATTAATCATTTCCTCATAAAAACTTATTTTGTGATGCAACATTTTGCTGTAAAAATAAAAGCAAATACTTTTGGTTATTATACTGTTCTCTGCTATTTTCTTCTTTTGTTTGGACATTCACTGTACTGGCTACCATCAATTAGGATTTAAACATTCCCTTGTACAGGACCTCTTTGTGAAAAAAAACTAAAAAAGTAAGATACTAGTTTTAGCTGGCACATGTACGTATATACAGATATGTATCAAGCATGCAAAAGCAGCAGTCAAGACAGCAATAACTTGTATTTTTGAATTAAGTTGAAAGAAATGCACCAGAATAGACGATACAGTTAATGTGGGCAGAGGATTTAATGGTGCACTGGATCTCTTTTATTAATTAGATATAAAAATTAATAGGCCATAATTTCTGAAAATAAAGTGCATATCCATCATCTTTCAGAAAAAATCCAGTAATCTGCAGTTCCTTACCAGAAGTCACTGAATGGTTAAAGTGATAACATAAAACTGTGAAAATTCTTTCTATAGGAGCTTACATAAGAATTGTTAGTTCTTTTTCATTTATTACCCTGCTGTCCTATAAAACATGTCAACAGAACTTATGCTGCAAGTGTTTTAAAACAGTTGCTTCTAATATTCTTCAAACTGAAATATTCATTATGAGTAATAGAAAAGAAAACTAGAGATTTGAATAAAAACAATTATAAATGACAAAAGACTGCCTTCATTTAAATTATTTTCCTTTACTCAGGTCATTTTTAATGATTATTTTCAAAAACTAAGTTACTTTCTTCCCATGTAAAACAAGGTAGTTAACTTTTATTGTAAATTCAGAAATTACAGAGAAAAGTGAACACAATATATTGTCAATATTCCTGTCTTGTAGACCCTACTACTTTTCTCAATTTCTTATTCTATGTTATAGTTCCAGATTTGGAAATTATTATAAAGAACACACATTTAAAAAGTTACAAAAGTACTACATGGAAATAACTATAACCATTAGATTAGAAATTGTCATTTACCTAATAATATTTTATTAAAGTATATAACTTAAGTTCCTTGTTTTTGGACTAGTTCACTGCCACGGCGAGGAAGGCCAAAACTATGTATCATTCATCACTGAATCATTGCTTTGGCCCAGAATATCAAATACAAGCAAAAGAAAAAGATACTTCATACCATTTTATTTTTTATATGTATATAAAGACCTGTATATACTTGTGTCTGAATATAAAAGCACTTTCTGTATCCCTTACTAAAAATAATTTTTAATATTTTCAGATGAAAGTAGGTTTTATAATAGAAACCTAGCATTAACATTCTCCAGTAATATTTTGAAGATCTAAATAATTAATATTCTATTTAAATCTTATTGTATATATACATATAAACTGCTCAAAAAAATTAAATGTAGTATGTTTTGTTATATAATTTATCTCAGTGTTCCAAATGTGATAATATTGTTAGATTTTAGGTAATTTGCCTCATTTCAGTTCCATCTGTATCCATGTTTTAATGTGTGACGAATGGCAAAACAGGGAGAAATAAAATTTTTAAAAATGACCAATATCACTCACCAAAACTAATATCCCACATGAAACAATACTTTAAGCAGTTTACATGCATTTATTCAAGAAATGTTTGAAACATTCAATGTCTAGTGAGACCTCCATGGGCTGTGACACACTCCTGACACCAACTTGGCACACTTCGAATCAGTCAATCAATGTTATTTGGGGTACGGCAGGCCACTCGTCTATAAGGCCTTGTCGAAGTTCCTATACATTCTGAAGAGGGTGCTGGTATTCACTAACATGCCTCTACAAATATATCCCAACATTGTTCAATCAAATTTCAATCTGTAGATCTGGCGAGCCACTCGAAAGTCTCTATTCCTTCCTTGTCAAGGAAATCCACACACAGTTTGGCAACGTGGGCTCGCGTGTTATCCTGCACGAGAATGAACCTATCACCAACAGCACCAGTAAAAGGACTCACAATGGGTTCTGAATTTCATCTCTATATCATGGTGCATTCAGAACACTCCTATCAAGTATGAGTAACACTGTGTGGCTATCCAAGCATATGCCTGCCCAGACCATTATAGAACTTCTTCCATAAGCATCAACTTGCACAATGTTACAGGTGGAAACTCACCTAGGCATCTCCATGTTCTCACACATCCATCATCACAAGACACAGTGAACCTGCTCTCGTCTGTACACAGCACAGCAGCCAACTGATGAAGTTCACAGTCCAGGTGCTGATAATCCAACTTGGCTACATGGTGTCATACTTCAGAATAATGCCTCTTGCAGGCCATCTGACCCTAGGGCATCCTTTGTACAGATAACTGCAAAGTGTTTGTGTTGACACACAGGTTCCACTGGAATGCTGAAGGTCATTTTGCAGTTACCAAGCCTTAGCTAACCTGTCTCGCAGAGCAGTAGTCACAATATAGTGGTTCTCTCTGACTGTTGTGCAGCGATGACTGCCATAAGACTTCGACTCTTGGTAGTGTCACCAAAATTGATTGATGACACTTGGTGACACCCCAAAGCAATCTGCCACCCTCCTTTGGGTTTGGCCATCCTCCAGTATTTGGCCACCTCATTCTCTGTCAGATGATACATAACTGCTTGGATACACAAGATGAATGTACATATTGATGAAATGAGCCACAAAAGATCCATGTTGATGTTTGTTTCAAGAATTAATGAGGAATGTATAGTTTCATGTAACAGCCTTTAAAGAGTACCTTCAGTTGTATTTTCCTTGAGTGACGTGAGTTTCATTTGAGTTGCTTCAAACTTCACTTGCAAGCTTAAAAAATACACTTGTAGATGAACAGATATGTTTTTCAGAGATAACTTTAGTTATGAATGACAAAATTATACTGAAATATGTACTTGTTTCTTTATTTTTTGAACAATTTACATAAAAAAAAGATATAATCTGTCCAGTTCATGTCTATTATATAAGTAATTATTTTCACAAATATACCTCATAAGTAAAAAAACTATATATAATTGTTACGGGTCTATGTATTTTTAAAACAGTTGCTTAGTAGTTGAAACTATACATTCAGGAAACTTTATCCAAGATTTTACCCAACCATTTATGGATGGAGGGACTCACGCAGAAGCTCAGAGGTTAAAATAAATGGACTGTTTAACCATAAATACAGTTTGAACTTTTGTTTTTATTAAAAAACAGTTATTTACCTTCCTGTATTTATAGTAACTTATGAGGTCTTCCAGTGAGCTTCTGCAAGTGATTTAGAGATTCCTTTTGTCTGAACATATAAGGCAAGTAGGGATTTCACAAAACAAAATAGAGAGTTATATCTATTCAAATAGTTTAAATTTGACTAATAATATATGTAAATTGACATACTGGTCTGTAAAGTTTGTACAAAGAAAGCTATTAATTATGTGTACGTTGACATGTATTTTACTTTGAAAATTTGATATTAATTATGCAATCTGAATTGCTCCTTTTCCCCCAGTTCAAAAAATGCTAAAATATTCATTTATTTCTATATAATTAGACTGAATAATTACAATAATATCCTGACTAGAGTACTGAAAAGTTCCTCAAACAATGAAATGAATGAAGATCAAAAATAAAATCATTAGAAATTTCCCAAACAAACCAATAAATAAAAGTTCACAAATAAAATAATTATTAAAAGTTCCCACATAAAGCACTTTATTAGAAGTTCACAAACAAACCAATCACTATAATTTCAGATATAAAGCAATTATTGGATGTTCATAAAACAAAGCAATCAATATAAACTCACAAATAAACCAATGTTTTAAAAGTTCACAAATATACCAATCTTTAGAATTTCCCAAACAAACCAATCATAGATGTCCAGAATAAAAAGCAGTCAGAAGTTATACAAATAAATCAATCATTAAACGTTCTTCAAACAACCATTAGATCTCCAAACTATTGACTGTGCTTTTAAAAAGGGAAAATTTGGAACTCAAATTATAGTCTAATTAATTTTTATATTAAACATAAAATTATGACGACTTAACTGTTTACCAACAGACAGTTAAATATACAAAAACTAAAAAACAATAATTAAAAACAAACCTGAAAATAAAAAGGTGGTATTTTTGAACTTGCTTCACTGTTACATCCCTTCCACTCAGTGTAGATCTTTTGGAATAATTCTTCTCCTGATTCCTTCTCTTCCATTGAATTCTGCTTCCTACAGATCTGGTAGAATAATTTTCCTCTATTCACACACTTAAAAAAATGCATTTGTTAATTACGCATTGGTCAGAAATATAAGATAATGCAATATATTCAAAACAAATTACAGTTTAGAATCAGTAACTTAGAAAGTTTTTCATTTAACAGCAGTTTTTTGCATTTGTATTAAAATTCCTAAATGGTTATGCACATTTTGCATCACTGCTTCCTTGCCCTCAGGACAGTCACCTACACAATTGTCATTGGTCTGCTCGAGTGAGAGATCCTTCAGAATGAGGATGAACCCTGTTGTGGAAATAAATAGACCTAAGAAACAAAGGAAAGGGTCAGAAGACACTATTGGCTGATACTCCAATATTAGAGACAGAAAGGTGAGATGGTAATGAGGATAAAGATAAATGTAAACAGGATGTACCACTTTCTATGAATAATTGCAACACTCCGACTAATAGAAACCTGTGCTAAATGCTTTGTCACAAAAGTGATTACACTATCTAAATGAGGTGCTTACATACAGTACCTAAATGGAGGATGCACAGAAATTGGTAGAGATATTTGCAAATTAGGATTTACCTAAGACATTTCAGTGGGGTATAAAAGACTGGAACAAGTTTTCTCAGCACTTAGATAGGCAAAGAGTGGAATCCCTAGAAATGGCTGATGTGAAGAATACCATTCGTATATTGACCTAGAATTTTCAAAAAATTCCAAAAGAGGTTCTATATAACAAAGTGTTGGTGAACTGTTTACAATGTTCAGCTTAACTTGATTTGTGACCATCACCTAAACCTGCTCTTCACCCTTACAACCTTTAATCTTTCCAATTGAAACAAACTACTCAGCTATTGCCATCCCTGTGACTTGCTGCAATTCAAAAAAATCCCAACCCACTTTAGAAAATACTGTAATTTTTCTGAGGTTAAGTCACAAACTACTTTTTAATGTATTTTAAGTTAACATGAATACTTGACCAAGGGGTAATAATAAGTGGAAGAATCTTATTTCTATTATTTACCTTTACAAGCTCTTTAATTGCTTCCTTGGCAATCCTATTTAAATTTCTGGATACTGGCATTTTTTTTTACCTAATACTAACCCTTTATCATTCATGGAAGGCTTTTTTTCCTTTACAACAACTGGCATAAATATACAGGACAGGTTGATAACTAGTACGCATAAAAATATGGGTGAAGATGATTAAGGGTTAACTAGTCTAGTTTTCTATGAACAAGATAATACATAAAAGTTTGTCACCTTATAGCTAAAATACATGAAATGTTTTATCTTCATGCATTTAGGATAACTGTAATAATCAAAGTATCTGTAAAAACTGTCAAGTCTATAATATGCACCATTACTACAGATATTACAAGTACTCAGAAATGAGAGCTTTTTAGCATTCCTTTCATGTAAAAAATAAAAAACCTTGATTGATGCAATTTATTAAACTCACAACAACTATGCAAAAAAGCCACAAAGTTTGATGATTTTATTCTTCTCCTTACAATCAGGTATCTGCATACTGAAGGTGTTGTATTGTTCAAACAAAAGTACTCCAGCTGTTCCTTAGTTAATTTATTGTAAGGTCTTATATTCAAGTAACACTGGTAAAATGTAGAAATGTCCCATTTTATTACTACTCAAAATAAGTTCAATATATTTATTAGTTAAATTAATGAAATGACAACTTTTGTTTTAATTGTGTCATACATTTTCAATTTAATAATTAAATTTAAAATATAATAACTCGTACGTGAAAGCAAAAGAGAATATGTGAGGTAATAGAACACATTCTGTATGCCATCTCTAAAGCTGACATAAGCCATTCATCAAATAGCAGGACTCATCAGACTGGTTGAGAAGTGACATCATAGTGATCTAGCTTCTTGGTGCTTTGTGTGTATACATACACATAAATTTCAAAAATTTATGTCCTTTATGAAGCAAGTTACACTACTGAAATGAACTGTATTATTTTTTAACGTTATTTACATATCAGAGTTCTAGGGTAAGAATTAAGAACAAAAGATCACTTGTTTTATTTCTTTAAACCTTAGCAGCAGTTAGTTCATTATTTTATTATCTTTAATATCATTTACATGAACTGGCAAACCAGCATGTTACGTCATTTTGTTCTTGAATCAAATAGAGTAACTACAGTATCAATGGGAGAAAAATACATTAATAATTACAAGAACCAATAGTTTAAAACAAAACATTACATAATTATCACATTGCATCTGCAATACTTACAGACATAAAATTGATCTGGTGCTACACATGCACGTGTGTGTATATATAGCATTGGTCTCCATGAACAACCATTATTATGGTTTGAACCAGAATAAGCAAGTGAATAATTCAACTCAACATTTTAATACCATAGTTCAAGTCCAGGTGTGACTGCACTCACTAACCTCTTCTTACTAAGGAATTTCTCTGTTTCTAACACTAATATTTTCCACCTACATAATCATTTATTTAGTAAAAGTAAAATGCATTACATTTTAAATTGTAAATAATTTAGCACTTGCTTATTCAATTGAAATATAATGAAGTTATTCGTAGCTCATATAAAAACAAGATATAATTATATGATTAAAAAGTATATAGTTAATATTATTGCTAGTATTAGTAAAGGGCCAAAGGCCACCTGAAGAAATTACCTAGTTTTACAACTTGCACCACTGTATAGTGTTGTTAGTCAATAAACATTAAAATGACACCACATAAGGGACTGTTATGGCATCAATAAACATGCACATGCCATGAATTACAATAGGAATTATGTACAGTGTACACTACAGCACAAGATACAAATATCTGCTACTTTTAATTTTCGTTTTACTTAATTTTGAAACAGAAACTTTCAGTACCTTTGCAAAAGTACATCTAGAAATATTAAACATACACTTATTAATATTAGTTCTAATACTTGTAGTTAAATAACAAATTGACAATTGAAACACAACTGAGAGTTATACAATGCTATGTTTATTGAATCCTTCCCTATGGTTCCAACTGTTGCATAACATTATCAAAAATTAAATGCATCAATGAAATATAAACATGGTTCCTGAGACATCTGATTAAATATCACTGAATACACATTAAAGTAATGAAGTTGTTCTAAAGACAGGCACAACAAAATGAAAGTTATGGGAAAATTTAACAAAGAGACCAGGGAGTTTTATAAGTCATATGTAATAATAAAGTGAGAGATTGAAAATATCATAATGACAGTAGAAAACCTACGAAAGAAAAGTAAGGGAAGACAAGGTCAAATGCTAATATCAACAGCTATCAAAGATAGTAAAGATATGAGCAAAAGAGGACGGATCAGTGGAAGATGATCTTGAGAGGATGACTACTAGTGCCAGCATTTACCAATAATACAACCAACAGTGAGTCACTTGAAAAGAGGCCAAATATTCTATGAAAATGCTATCAACTCGGAAGCAAAATTACGAAAATAGCTCAGAGTATAAGCTTATAACTGTTAGTAGAAGTAATACTATTACACTAATATCAAAAGTAACGTTAGTTATTGGAACTGGCAGGATACAAAAGGTCCCTCATGAAAACTATATAAGAAAGAGACAAATGGAATTTCTAGGCCACATCTGCTGGAAGAATGGGATAGAGAAACAGATGCTATGTGGAAAAATAGAAGGGAGGAAAAGCAGAGGGTGTCAAAGAACTGAATATATCGACAGCCTCAATAACTATGTCACCAAGAACTCAATGAGGAACATCGAGTTGATATGGAGGATTGACAACAAAGAAGTGTGGCATGCCATGGTCGTCAATGTCTGCCGCAGATTTGACACATGAAGAAGAAGAACGTTAGTTATACTAACACTTACCACACTAAGCCTAACGTCAACATACAACTATCATTATCAGGCTTAATCTCCAAAACCCTTACCTATATATATAACTGGCAGCTTCAAATAAAAAATAGTAAAAATTATAGACATCCTTCTACCATTCAAAATCACTAACAAAATACAATGAAACCGAACTCTCTCGGTATTTGGGTATTATATCTTCGTACTGTGGAGGGTCAGGTTCTCTTTAACCTCTTCCTCCTCCCCGTACTAACGTGGCTTGAAGTATTTGATAGTGATAGTTACTTAATTTTTAGATCAAAGTGAACTTAATATTACTCCGGTCCTTTTCAGAGCAATGTCCACATATTGTGCCACATATATAGTTATTATTTTGCCCTATCAGCTGGAGGTCAAGTTTGTTGGTAGAACCTTTTTTATTCATTATGTGCGTGTGTGTGTGTGCGTTTATATAAGTATGAAACCACTGAACACTTGCTTCGAATACGCGCTATATTTAACGCTCTCTACAAAACATTCCAAACGCGCTGTTCAAATATTGAATTGATAAGATTTATATATAAATAATACTGTTAAAAGTCTATGCCGTTACTTTTAATATACGTAACTCCAGAACTCTTGTTCTCTTATTATTCAACAGTGGCTAAAACAATATGAAGAGGTTTAATCTAACAGTACTTTCGCATTAATTATCAAACAGTTGAGAATTAAAGCTAGAGTTTTGGAAGTTAGTATGATTTAGCATATTTTTTTACGTTGAAACAAACAGCAATGCTGCGTTAAGAGAAACTAAAAGGTGTATTGTGCATTATCATTCTCGTATGCATATATTTAATAATAAAAAATGTGTTTTATTTCCTCTGATCCAGTTTAAATAATAAAACATTCCTAACAATTTCTTATGAATTAAATATTAAATATAAATATATCTAACTTCACTGTACTGTCAATGTTAATTACATAGATGTGTGTGTCTTCTTATTGCATAGACACATCAGGCTATCTGCCGAGTTTACCGAGGGGAGTCGAATCCCTTATTTTAGCATTGTAAATCCGTGGACTTACCGCTGTGTCAGCGAGGGGCACATAAATGTATAAAAATATGCAAATGGAACAAAGGACAAAATGTACAAAAGCCATTATAATTCTCGGTTAAAAACCATTAATCGACAAAAGGTAACCATAGTGTTTGTTTCTCCTAAACTTTTCCCGCAAATTTCTCAACCGCACGCTACAAATCTCTTATCGTACGAATGACCTTTCTCAAAAAAAATTCGGATTGCATACTGGCTTTTCCATTCAGAACGAATTGATCTGGATTTTGCTTAGTCAAACTATTTAATGCAACGAATATAGTACATGATGACACAATATTACTGTCCCCAGAACAACATTTTGTCCACGTATAATTTCCTAAATAAATAATATTACACTACATTAGTTTCTATGAGCTTTCTTGACTCATTTAGGTTTAAAATATACATCTGGAGTTCGTTTAAAAAATAAAACATATGCTTATTACTTTATGAACACGCATCTAGACGTTTCTAAGTGTTGACTTAGTTTGTCTTCATCATAACTTTGCATTTACTTTATTTGGAATAATTTTTATTCGTTTTGTTTCATAAACTGCTTTGAGCACCTCTTAGCTACTTTTGTTTTCTAGAACGATTTTTATTATTTATCTTGTTTTTCTTTGTTTCAACTCGTTAAACGTCTCCCAGTGACAAAGCGGTATTTCTGCGGGCTTATAACGCTAAAAATCATGTTTCGATACCAGTGGTAAGAGCACAAATAGCCCATTGTGCAGTTTTGTGGAGATGAGTTCAGTGTCTGTACGAAAGAAATATCTGAAGGAAAACTACAAACTTGTAAAACCGTATCATACACTGAACGCTCATAACTGTTTCATGTGTGTGTGTGTGTTTTTTTCAGCCTACCAAGGGCAATCGAACCCCTGATTTTAGCGTTGTAAATCGGGAAACATACCGCTGTTCTCGCGGGGGCAACTGTTTCATTCTCTGCACACTATTATAAATACTATTACTTCATTGTATTGTTTACTTTACGTTTATTTTTATTATATAGAGTTACGTACGTATAACTTTACTAAATAAATTACGTTTAGATAAATTTGTTTGTTTGATCAGATAATATTTTCGAAATGGACAAGAATTTATTGATCCAGCACATAATGTTGCAAGAGTGTGTGTGTGTGTGTTTTCTTATAACAAAGCCACATCGGGCTATCTGCTGAGCCCACCGAGTGGAATCGACCCCTGATTGTAGTGTTATAAATTCTTAGACATACCGCTGTACTAGCGGGGGGCAATGTTGCAAGAAGGCTTGAATGCTTGAAAATGATAAAATGAAGAAAATTCAAGCGAAGGGCATTGAAACTACGCTAATTATTTTGTTGTTGTTGTTGTTTTGAATTAAGCACAAAGCTACACAATGGGCTATCTGTGCTCTGCCCACCACGGGTATCGAAACCCGGATTTTAGCGTGTAAGTCCGCAGACATACCGCTGAGCCACTGGGGGGCAATTATTTTGTATTTTTCGACTAGTTAGTTATAATATGCAGCAAAGGCGTACAAGGAGGAACGGTTGGGAGTGTGTGTTTGTGACTTCTTATAGTAAAACCACATCAGGCTATCTGCTGAGTCCACCGCGGGGAATCGACCCCCTGATTTTAGCGTTGCAAATCCGTAGACATATCGCTTTACTAGCGGGGGAGATTGGGAGTGACATTTTCTAGCTTTTATTATATACCGCCATCTGGGCAAAACATATAGTAACACGTTTTGCCTAAAAGCACAAAACAATATACCAGACAAAAAGAAACGCTATTTCCTTTCAATCATTAATTTACCAATTAAGTGATAATCATCCTTGCTGCTGGTCTGACATTTAATCCCAAACAGAGGAATGAGAAATCATATAACATCTTTTAAACAGAGAGGCAAGTAGAACTGTCCAATTAAACTTTAAGTTACTAATGAGAGACTACTCATCTAATAACATATTTACTGCTCCATTCATTTCTTTCACACACAAAGGGAATTTACACTATTGTTAAATACATCTAAATTACAAACTGGAATTACTTTATACGTATAAACCAACATAACTATCATGCAGACAAGGTATTTACCTTACAGATTATTTTATTAATGACTTAAAGATTCCGTGTAGAAAGCTAAATCAATTGTGCAACAGTTTGTTTGTTTGTTTGTTTGTTTTTGGAATTTCGCACAAAGCTACTCGAGGGCTATCTGTGCTAGCCGTCCCTAATTTTGCAGTGTAAGACTAGAGGGAAGGCAGCTAGTCATCACCACCAACCGCCAACTCTTGGGCTACTCTTTCACCAACGAATAGTGGGATTGACCGTCACATTATACACCCCCACGGCTGGGAGGGCGAGCATGTTTTAGCGCGACACGGGCGCGAACCTGCGACCCTCGGATTACGAGTGCACGCCTTAACGCGCTCGGCCATGCCAGGCCAAAAAATTGTGCAACAGAGTGAATTATTCATTCTATTCTGTTTACTAAATACAATCAACTCTATACTGTGGAAATTACAAATAAAGTAACGAATAGATTTCATAAACATCTCCAACTTTACATGATGACATCCTCAAACATCCAAACAACTGAACTCCTCAGACACTTATGGAATTAACATGAATCTACTTGTGTTGTGACATGTTTCTTGTATCAGATGTGATCTCGTAAACTTAAAGCCTCAATGAGAAACACTAATTTATTCTAAATTTAGAACTTTGAGAAAGACTAATTAATTCTATGTGATCAAGGAATTTAATTTTTACACTTTTATCACTTAAATGTTTTTGTAAATGTATAATTTTTGCAAATTTTCTTCAATCAGCTTTAGCAAGTGTTTTTCTTATCAATTGTAATTAATTGTTATGTAACAAAGCCAAATAAGATAATAATTTACCTCACTTTGTATAAATGCTTCACGTCCTATTATTTCACAAGCTATAATTCTAAAAGCCTGCAGTTTCTACATAAACTTTAAATTTTGCGAATATTTTGTTCGTTTAGCAGCTAACTAATCCTGATAAAAAAATATAATCAAAATGTATCAAATAAAACCCTCTTAATCTGAGCATCGCGGGTTTGAATCACCATCACACCAAACATGCTCACCTTTTTAGACGTGAGGGCTTCATAATGTAGCTTATCAATTTTTCAATGTTTCTTTCAGTAGTGATAAGGAGGCATTACATTAGTGCTACAATAGACCACTAGAGCTATCTGGAACCTCTTCAGATAATTCTTCACTGTACACAGCCAGATAAGTACCCTCACCTTTCTCCTCATCATCGCTTGAGTTGATGTGATACAAAACAGTATTACTATCATCCTCTGCCCTATTGGTATCAACCTCTAATTCCTGGCCTAATCGGCCCAGCATGGTCAGGTGGTTATGGTGCTTGATTCGTAATCTGAGGGTCGCGAGTTAGAATTCCCGTCACATCAAACATGCTCCTTCTTTCAGTTGTGGGGCGTTACAACGTAACGGTCATTCCCACTATTCGTTGGCTAAAAAATAGCTAAAGAGTTGGCGTTGTGTGGTGATGACTAGCAGCCCTCCCTCTAGTCTTAAACTGCTAAATTAGGGACAGCTAACACTGCTAGCACTCGTGTAGAGCCTAGCATGGCCTAGCGCGTTAAGGCGTGCGCTTCGTAATCTGAGGGTCGCGGGTTCGCGCCCGAGTCGCGCCAAACATGCTCGCCCTCTCAGCCGTGGGGGCATTATAATGTTACAGTCAATCCCACAATTCGTTGGTAAAAGAATAGCCCAAGAGTTGGCGGTGGGTGGTGATGACTAGCTGCCTTCCCTCTAGTCTTACAATGCTAAATTAGGGACGGCTAGCACAGATAGTCCTCGAGTAGCTTTGTGCGAAATTCCAAAACAAACCCTCGTGTAGCCTTGCACGATATTCAAAACAAACTGACAAAAGGGTAGTCAGTCAGACAGCGACAACAGCATCACAAAAGCTTTGTTCAGTTAATGAAATCGATTTATACTTTTAATTTCGTAGTCGTAGCTATTTAAAACACTGGCATTACTAGTAAAATGTTATTCAGGTAACACCAGTTCAAAAACGTTACTATAGTAACGTTTTGCTGCTTCAACCAACATTATTGACGTGGCAGAGCAAGTTCTGTGACATTGTAGCTTTCTCAGACTCCTTCAACAGTTAGAGGAAACGTAAGTTCAGAAGTGTGTGGGTTTCTTTCAGTTATTTCAACATATTTCATTTATTATAACAAACTATAATCAATAGTGTTTGTACCAAATCTAAGTTAGACCAAAAACATTTTACAGTTAAAGATTTTCAAATCCAGCTGCGTAACATATGATACTATGAGCCTAACATTTCAGTATGTGGACTTTCATACTAACATGTAATTTCCAAGGGAAGAAAAGAATGAAACAGACCAAACATTAACACAGAATCATTTACTTCCCAAGAACATGATACTCATTGTTTTATTACAAATAAGAGTTCATTATTTGTTTACATCAAATTTATAGAATTAATTGTTTTTGTTGTTTTTTGAATTTCGCACAAAGCTTCTCGAGGGCTATCTGTGCTAGCCGTCCCTAATTTTGCAGTGTAAGACTAGAGGGAAGGCGGTTAGTTATCACCACCCACCGTTAACTCTTGGGCTATTCTTTTACCAAAGAATAGTGGGATTGATTTTCAAATTATAATGCCCCCACGGCTGAAGGGGCGAGCATGTTTGGCGGGACGGGGTGAGAACCCGCGACCCTCAGATTACGAGTCGCACGCCTTATAGAATTAGAGATAGTTGTTAAAACATGTATATATATATATATATATAAACAAACGCATCCCCAGCTATATTAACTTAATATTTGAATTTTACGCAAAGCCATCTGCGCTAGTCGTCCCTAATTTTGCAGTGTAAGACTGGAGAGATATCAGATACTCATCACTCACTACCCGCTGCTAACTCTTGGGCTACTCTTTTACCAAGAAATAGCTGAGCTGACTGTAACATTATAACGTCCTAAAGATAAAAGTGCAAACATCTTTGCTGAGGCTGGATTCGAACTCGCAACTATCTGCTTGAGAAAGGAGCGCTCCAACCACCTGGCCATGCTGGGCTTAACCTGGCATAAGAAGCTGTACAAGTATCACATGCATTAAAAGTATACACATTTGCCCTTTACACTTAGAGTGGTCACGTTTCTGTCGATATTTGTGTTTATGAAGAAGCCAGGTAACTTTCTGAAATGAGTTTATTTTTTCGTTTTGTTGAATTAAAAAAAAAATCAAAACTTATAAAATGTTTTTACAAAAATACAAGAAAATGCACAAAGGGAAAGATTATGACTAAATGCAACATATACCATTTAATCATTGAATTTAGTTTTTTGACGTTGAAGATTTAAATTCGTTTCCAAATTTTTGCTGTTAAATAATGCGTATCTTAATCCTGATTTTAATTTCATGAATTTCAGTACACAGCACTTTAACTCTGCTTTTGGTTTTTCGTGTTTAGTATCACGTTTTTGTTCGATTTTGAATTTCGAGCAAAGCTACACGAGGGCTATCTGCGCTAGCCGTCCCTAATTTAGCAGTCTAAGGCTAAAGGAAAGGCAGCTAATAATCACCACCCACCGCCAACTCTTGGGCTACTCTTTTACCAAGTAATACAAGTCATCATCACCCACCGCCAACTCTTAGGTTACTCTTTTACCAAGGAATAGTGGGATTAATCGTCCCATTATAACGCCTCCACGGTTGAAAGGGCGAGCATGTTTGGTACGACGGGGATTCAAACCCGCGATGCTCAGATTACGAGCCTAACTCCTTAATCCACCTAGTATCAGACTTAGTATCAGTTATTTTAAACATGTTTTAAGTTTTCTAATGTTTAGTACACTTTATTTTCATTTCTTTTCTAGCTTTTTTATTATGCATTATATAATATGTTTTAACACAATTTTTATCGCTTTCACGTGTTCGGTATGGGCACTTGAATCCTGCTTTTGAATGATTCCTGCACAGCTTTCTCTGGTAAGATAACAGAAACACTACATTTATTTATAAATGTTCAGTTTAATGATTGACACTAATTGAATCCCAACACGATTGGATGCTCTTTTGTCTTTTAATCAGTAACTCTGCTTTGTGTAATTATATATAATCAGTTCTCTCTTTTAATCTTAAAATAAAGCTTAACTTAACTGGTAAATAAATATTTTCTTCAATACTAGTGAGTAAAACGTTGTAACACACACCCAAAACCTCTAGAAATGCTTCTAATGAACATTGTAAACCAAACATTTAGAAGGTGGAGTATGCGCATTGTGTCATATTGATTTCCTTTTGTGAGGATTGTTCATTGTTCTATTGATTTACTACACACTCAGCAAAGTCACGTGGTGGCATGGGTATACAAAGTGTGCTGCTTGAGATCAGGTTTGTTGTGTTCGTATTGTATGACTGTATTATGAATAGTGCTAACTAATGAATATCAAGATTTCAGTATAACAATCCGCCAGACACAAGTTTATATTTCCCTTTTTTGATGTTTTTAATATTACTTAAGACAGACTAGAATTTAATGTTAATTTTGATCTGTGTTCTTTATAACACGGTACTTCAAGGTTTCCATGTAGGTTAGTATAAGTGAGGTGTTGTGAAGAGTTTTCAAAATGTTAATAAAATTGACAAATGTGTCACAAATTAACTGCCACATAAATGGAAATGGAATGGAATTTTGGAATTTCGCACAAAGCTACTCGAGGGCTATCTGCGCTAGCCGTCCCTAATTTAGCAGTGTAAGACTAGAGGGAAGGCAGCTAGTCATCACCACCCACCGCCAACTCTTGGGCTACTCTTTTACCAACGAATAGTGGGATTGACCGTCACATTATACACCCCTACGGCTGGGAGGGCGAGCATGTTTAGCGCGACGCGGGCGCGAACCCGCGACCCTCGGATTACGAGTGCACGCCTTAATGCGCTCGGCCATGCGCCACATAAATTTACTCCTCCACACTGCACAGTATAAAAGATGACCATTATATTTGACAAGGTTACTAATAACTTTCATCGCATGAATAACGTTTTCAAATATTAATAAGATGAGTAGTTACCCTTGATAAGTTTATATCTACTGAAAAACTGTTCATGTTGTTTGATAAAAATAATTAGAATTTCTTTTCGAGCTTTTGGAAATTACACATCAATACAATGTAACACATAATTATTAGTACTTTTCATTGAAGTAAGATTCATTTAGTCCTCTATTCTACATGTTCCCAAACGCAGACCTCCTTTGTGATGATCTGTTTATGAATTCTTTCGTAAGCTCATCTATATTTATCTTGTCGACCTCACCTTTGTGAGTGTGACAAACTGCCACACGGTTGAGGCACTGAGATATGGTTGACCTTAACCACGTCTTGAACCGTCTTAATGCAGAAAAGACGCGTTCGCATTCGCAGCTTGGTACTGGACATACAAGCAAAATTTTTATGAGAAGAAACACTTCACTAAACATCTGCTGGCTTGTTTCATGCATTTTACAGTAAGGATCCTTCGCACCTTTCAGAAATACTACTTTTGTTGTTCGTTTGAACATGGGCAACTGGAACTCGAGCCGGTGTGCAGAGATTTCTGGATAGAAGTTTATAACAGTTGTCAATCTTGTCAGATGTGATCATGTTCTCAAGTGCCACATATTGCCTTAAGTCATTGTTGTCTGCATTGAATCTAGTGGTCAGATGTTTTATGACTGTGTCCACAAATTCAAAATATTGGCTTCTGTAGTAATCTCTAGGTGTTGCAGAATGATGTACCGAGCCGTCAACGATCCTAAAACTGTCTTTCCTTTGTCAAATCTGTCCAGCAGACCTCGTGCTTTCACTGCTATCTGATTTTTCATTTGCTGATTCAAACAAAGAATCTACAATGTCACTGTAGTGATCATTAACACATGTAATTGCAGATAGGCGGCACAACCGGTGTGTTGAACACAGTGGGTTGATGTATTTAACTGGACCATTGGGGCTGTCTGACGATACATTATTTTCAAAGACTGTTTTGTATTTGCCTGACCTCTGAAGCAAAACACCAAGTTCATGTACCCACTGGCTAGAATCTCGAACACATTGACAAGCTTCAACTGTATGTTGCATTATTAAATTAGCCTTGTGTGCTCCGCAGTGAAAAACAAAGCTGACGGTAGCTTCCTTTATTTTTGCCTGGCATCCACTGTACGCATCACTCATGTTAGCGGCTCCATCATGAGTTTGTGCTCTTAATCCTGACAGTGGTAAATTGAGTCTAGTCAGTACATCAAGTATAGTCGAGGATATTGTTTCACCAGTTGTACTGGAAACACTGTACAAACCAAGAAATGTCTCATGGACGTCAAGATTCTCACCTACGTATCGTGCACTTATTGCTTCCTGTTCGGCACCTGTAACATCTTGACTGCCATCAACCGTTAATGCAAAGATTTTATTTTGCTGCATTTCGTGTGCTATGTTCCTCAGTATTTGATGGCTGAACATCTCCATTATTTTATTCTGAGCCTGGGCTGATGTGAATGTGGTTTTCTTTAATAAGTAGGCCGTCAACTGAAGGAGCTTCATTAACTGCAGGAAGTTCCCCTCCGTATCAGTATGTCCACGTAGTGGTAAACCTTTACGCAGTAAGAAACGTAAACCTATGAATATTTTTGCTAGACTTCTTTTGCATTCTTCCTGCTGCATTTTTTCCATCATGTAGCTGGACAGTTACTGGAGTTACATCAAGTAAATCTTCTGGAGATATAGCGAATATGCGCTGAGAGGAGGATTGGTGTTCGTTGAGTTCCTGTTGTCTTTTTCCAGTTGCAAAAACAGGTGGATATGAAGGTATACTTCACTGGCCTCTCCAATTTCCCTGTAAAAAAGGCTTCTATTTTCCGCCTTGGCACTATGAAAGGATTACCAAGTCTGATTATCGAAGTGCAGCCACGGAAACTCAAACCACTTGGCCTGGAAGTTGATATTTTACTTTTTGTCATAGTATTAGTAGTGCGTCTGGATGATATGGCTTTCCACACTGTATCTGTGGAGTGTCAGATTTCTCATTACCGCACAAACTTGTTTCACAACTATCTGGTGGTTCATAATGTGCAATAGTTGCACAAGCATTTTCAGATTCGTTCTCTGATGAACATGGTAGTTTCTCTATATGGTAAGTTTCTATTCCTTTGCTTGAAGTTGTTGGATTATCTGCATCTGCATTGCAACTTGTAGCATTAGTAACTGGCTTGCAGAACTGTCTAATATCTGAAAGTTCAGACGCTTGCTTGTCATAATTGGAATCTGTTTCCCAAATGACTCAACAGGCTAAAATACAGTCTTTTTTGAAAAACTCTAACGTACAACGAACGAAGATAGAACAGAATGGAAGTAGGACTGAACTGTACAATGTATTTAAGTCGAACGTGCGAGCCTCACAGAGACAACCGAGCCGACTGACCATCTGCGCATCGCTGGAACAATAATGTGTGCTAGTTATAACACAAGTAATTGCAAGTTTTTCGAAAAATACTTAAACAATTCACAAATATGTTATATTCCTGTTAAAGCTCATCAAAAGGCAAACACGTTGTGATATAACGCCATTTAATAAAACGCCTAAACAAAAACTAGCAATACAATTGGAGTCGAGGCTTAAGGCCGTTGAAATTGCTTCTATGTTCTAATTATAGAAGAAAATTAGAATTTTTTACTATCTATGATAAGAGAAAAAAATGTTCTTTTATCATAAAGCACCAGCACTTTATCAGAGGGTGGTGATAATTTGAAATTTCATGGCCACAATGAAGAATAAGAGAAGATCTTTCTAAGTTTTAATATTTATTCGTTATTCTGGTAGGATAACGTCCTCTACTTGTTTTGTGCTATATTCTGAAGATAAAAAACTACATTTAATTACAAGAGCAAATTTCTTTGTAATAACTATTTGAGTAAAGTGAAATTATTTTAGTTCTCCCGTATTAGGTGACTGAAAATAAAGTGCTTGGACAAAAGTTTAGCCTAAACACTTATACATGTTTGAATAAGTGGCATTGTTACTCACCTTAACATTACTCGTTGCCTGGAAACGTTCCTAAAACCCTTCGAGAAGCAGTAATCATACTTTTCAAATACGAGTTTTCAATAAAATATTTATAGTCGTCAAGCCTTTGCGCAACAATTTAATGAAAGTAAAACACTTGCAAAAATAAACTGTCTTCAAATATATTTCAATTTTACGATTCATCATCACGTGAAGTGATTAAAAACATAACGAAGAAGCGTTTTCCAATAAAAATAGTTTTAAAACACCAGCAATCACCTCAAGCCCACATAGAATAAACGACCACAAATCATATGTATCAGTTCCTAATTTTGTAACTGCTGATAAGGAGGTAGCTATGTAGTAGCACTCGATGCCACAAGTGATTTATTCGGCTTTTAGAAGAAACAAATGGACTGTGACTGGCACGTTATTTACGGCTGTAAAAGGGTAGGACTTAAAACGCAAACCTGTGATCGTTTGATCCACATCAGGACACATTAGACATTAAGTCGTCTTTCTGTAAAGAAACATTGTGATATTGTAATATTAAAAAGGTAAAACTAAAGTGTTAAAATATTAACCTAAAAGAGAAAAAACATCTAAACTCGAAACAAAATGAAGAGAAAGCTGACATGATAAAAGTTCTGTTTTGTTGGTTTTTTTTTAACATTTCTTTAATAGGATTAAGTAGAAATATTTAAGAATCCATGTTGATCATTGTTCTACATTATTCTCTCTGTTCACATATTTAAGCTTTGTTGCTATTGGCTAATCACTTAAATTTCCGGCAAGTCAAGTTAATTAATGAAGAAACTGTTGCTACAACAGTTACTAAACATTAAAGGTGTAGTTTATTTTGCTTCATCACCATGACAACACTTGACAAAGCTATATAGAAAGAATTTGCAAGGGGTGCAAAATCAATACAAAACTTAATATTGTGCTCTTGTAAGGTGTTCAACAAATTCAAAAAGGTTGATGTACTTTTTCAACCCTGCGAGTAGAAATAGGTATTTTTTAAAATTTATTTCGTTATGAAGATTTCATATTAATACATGAGTAACAAAAGTTTAGATCATGTTAACAATAATATGGAACATTTCTTTAAAATTATGTAATCCATTGTAAAAGTACATTCAATATTCCAAAATAAAAATCCAATGATCAACATCTTCAATAAAATAATGAAAAGCAAGATATATAAGTGACATAAGTTTTCTGTTTTGAGCCTTTTTGACATGGTTACACAAACTCAGTTGAAAACACAATGAGCCTGTTATGGTGGTTAGGGCGCCCTAATTTCTAACATACTGACCATGCTCGTCCTTTCAGCTGAAGGGACGTTATTTTTTAAATTTAATCCCATTATTTGTTGGAAGAAAAAGTAGCTGGTGGGTGGGATGACTAACTGATTTCTCTCTAGTCTGTTTGTTTGTTTGAAATTTTGTGCAAAGCTACATAAGGGCTATCTGTGCTAGCCGTCCCTAATTTAGCAGTGTAAAACAAGAGGGAAGTCATCACCACCCATCGCCAAATCTTGAGCTATTCTTTCACCAACGAATAGTAGGATTGACTGTCACATTGAAATTAGTTTTTGTACAATTATATCTGCTGTAAGTTTAAAAAACACAAGTACAGGACAAAACAGAAATTACCAGCAAAATAATAGATGAATATTTGTAACATGTAGATACACAATGCATTACACACTATAGAATGAATTGTAACATGTAGATACACAATGCATTACACACTATAGAATGAATTGTAACATGTAGATACACAATGCATTACACACTATAGAATGAATTGTAACATGTAGATACACAATGCATTACACACTATAGAATGAATTGTAACATGTAGATACACAATGCATTACACACTATAGAATGAATTGTAACATGTAGATACACAATGCATTACACACTATAGAATGAATGTCATTAGGAAGTCAAACTGATATTATGCATGAAGAAAACGAGTAAAAAATGAATTGATACACATAATGTTAAATTTCGTTTCACACATTCGCAGAATAATTACCTTAAAAAACACGAAGGCTTATTCAAAGCAATGTTTTTAAAGTTCGTGCTTTATTTCAAAGCATTACTTTTCTACTAGTAAACTCGCTTATTGAAAGTTTTATCTTAGGCTAAGCATATGGTCACCTATTACTGTAGCCCGGCATGGCCAATAGCTTTAAGGTGTGCGACTCGTAATCTGAGGGTCGCGGGTTCGCATCTCAGTCGTGCCAAACATGCTCGCCCTTTCAGCCGTGGGGGCATTATAATGTTACGGTCAATCTCACCATTCGTTGGTAAAAGAGTAGCCCAAGAGTTGGCGGTGGGTGGTGATGACTAACTGCCTTTCCTCTAGTTTTACACTGCTAAATTAGGGACGGCTAGCACAGATAGTCCTCGAGTAGCTTTGTGCGAAATTCAAAAAACAAACAAACAAACGACCTTTTACGTCATCTTCACGTTAACCACACCAGCCGTCTTGAAAATAACGCGATTAATGTAACAACAGTTATTTTTACTTTGACCCTTCAATTTGACCGATTTTGTATGCTTATAAAGTAGAAAATATTAGCCTAGTTTTTCGTAAGCTCCTTAGGTTGATTCTTTATCCTGAATTACAATGAGCAAACTGTAAGTCCCTCTGAAGGTTATCAAGTTTAATGCATTCTGTCAGCAACGAAACCACATTTATTTTGACTTGTTTTGCGCGAGTCTGAGGTTTTATTTCTCGGGTTAAAATAAATAATTAAGATGAATGCTTATCGGTTTAATTGAGTGACTTGTTACGAGCAATGCTACACAAAATGTCTTTCTAAATAATACTTCCGTAATTGTGGACAGATAAACTGTAAATAACGCAGCTACTCAACACCACCCACCGCCAACTCTTGCCTGACCAGATAGTGGGATTCGACTCTCACTCTTACAAAATACAGAGAGAAGCTACCGGTATTTAAGTATTACTGAGAAAAAATATCACAATAACATGTATTTTATTTAGTTTTATCTGCTACTGTGTGTGTGTTTTTCGTATAGCAAAGCCACAAAGGGCCATCTGCTCAGCCCACCGAGGGGAATCGAACCCCTGATTTTAGTGTTGTAAATCCGACCTGCTACTACTCTCAGAACAATCGTTTTTTTTTTCTTTTTAAGAGTTAAATAAATAAATATGTTGATGAAATATATTTGTTCTAAACTCTCTTATCTTCTACTGTAAAGTGTGTTTTCATGAGTAGAGTAGTCGTTATTTCATTCTGTTTTAAATTTTGTTCCAGACTTTAGTGTGAAAGTGTGCTGTGAATTTTTGGGAAACTTGTTATGGGCTAGTTGCATGGTAGATATGTTTAATCAAATTAACTATCAGACAAACCTAATATGTCCTCTTCTCTCTATATCAAGTCATGAGAAAGAAACGTTTTGTTGTTGGGATTATTGCTGTCAATATAATATGCATAATCATCGTGGGTATGATTTATATGATTTGTATGCGAAAAGACATTTCTCTACCTTTCGATCATGTGGAACAAGAAACAATTGAAGAAAGTTACAGAACTTTCTCAAGGTAAGGAACTTTTATCATTTTTTTTAACAACTAAGTAAATTATTATAATGATTATTTAATTTGTGTGTCACTTTTATTGATAATTTGTACAAATTAATAATATAAGTGACATCTACTGTATTCACATGAATTAACTATCAGACGATATGTAACGTTATTTATTAATTCCAGATTTATTTCACATTTTCAGAAAGTGTTCCCACCATAACTATCTTCTGGGTAATGACAGCTCTTTTAATTATTTTGTTAATTATGTTTCTATTACCTATCAGTAAAATATACAAACTGCTCATTCTGTAGACATACGCATTAATCTAAAGTTTTGTATTGAAAATAACTTTCCGTAGCTTAACAATAAAATTCTGTGCCTCAATATAAGCAGATTCCATTGTTATTATTTAAAAACTACCGAATAGAGTAAGAGAGGTTTTTACGATCTATAATAACAATTAAAGGTAAGTGTGGTTTACAACCCATTCTTCTATCACTAATGATGTTCTGTGTGTTGTTCCTGGTTATGTATTATTAGTCTTAACTACAATTTGTAGTACATGAAGCTTTCACAGAGTGTACTGAAGTCAGTTGTCAACTTCTCGTCTTTAAATAATTTATTATGCATGTCAACAGTGTAAATTTTTAACGGTTCGAAGACAGAGAAATAAATATGAAGTGTTATCGAATGATTACATCATCAACAAACGCTTATACGCTCATCTTGCCTGAGATCCAAAACTCTCCCAAGGGAGAGTGTATGTAGGTCATTATATATATATATATCTGCTAGCCAAAATCTTGAAGCCAATGAACATAAAGAAAAAAATATGCATTTTTTGTTGTTAGACTCAACCACCAATTTGAGGAGAGCTTCGAAAGATGAAAATAAGAAAATAAAAAATAAAAATAAAAGCTTTTTTTAGCATTTAATAGGGAAAATGTGAACACTGTGAAATTATCCTAAATATTAGCTGGTCAAAAGTTTAAGACCCTACCAAAAGAAGTTCTAAATAGGGTAGGAAATGACCAACAAGAGGTCTCAGTAGTGAGTTGTACGGCCGTCATTGCGAATGACTGCAAACATTCGCTTTGGCATGTTCGATATAAGCGTTTGCGGAAGGCTGGCTGAAATGTTATTCCAAGTGGTGAAGATAACTTCACGAAGATCATGCACTATTCGAAATTGACGTCGATTCTATAGACTTTCCTTACCATCCACCCCCAAATATTTTCAATGGGGTTCTGTTCGGGCGAACACGCTGGATGGTACAAAAAAATCACATTATTCGCCATGAAAAAGTACTTTGTTCTGCGGGCATTGTGGATTGCAGTGTTGTCCTGCAGTCATTTTCACACAAGCGAAGGCTGTCAATCAATAAAGATGCTCCTTCCAACATGCCAATGTCGACAGCTGCTGTTTGACGCCCCGGTATAACCTGAAGTTCCATTGTTCCATAGAAGAAGAAAGCACCCCAGATCATGATGGAACCTCCTTTATTGTGTCGTGTAGAAAATGACTCCGGTTGAATATCCTTATCGTGCCTGTAACGTCGGAAGCCATCTGTACCATCCAGGTTAAGTTTTTCTCACGAGCAAAATCTTCGTCCGTTTATCTACGTCCCATGTTTGGTGCTTGTCAGCAAAGTTTAACCGAGGTATTTCCTATTGTGGAAGGCGTCGTGGCTTTTGAAGAAGTTTAAGGTTTTTAAAGCCTTTCTCTCGAAGATGCCGTCTTATTGTTCTTGAGCTGCATTCTGCGTTCGTAAGGGCCTTAATCTTGTTCGATGATTGGCTGATATCTTGCTGGACAACTCATCGAATCCTCCTGCTCAATGTCGGCGAAATTTTCTTGACCCGACTACTTGAAATTCTCATTCCGATCCCTCAGGGTCTTTTAAGAAATTTGCAACAGCAGTTTTACTACACTCAATCTCACGAGCGATGGCATGTTGAGAGAGACCTCGCTTTTCCAGCTCTATATTTCTGCCACGTTCAAACTCTGTCAACTTTTTATTTCGCCTTTGCCATGTTTTTACCCAATGTAACACAGGAGATGTCAGTGGGAGATGTTGATAACGCTAATGCTTGAACACAAATGACTACATTTCGTTACGTGTTTACTGATTAACGCTTCGTTTCAGTATATTCTTAAACTAATTTCAAAGTGTTTACATTTTTCCTTTAAAATTCTAAAAAAGTTTTTAATTTATTTTCCCTTTTCTTATTGTCATCTTTCGAAGCTCTTCTCGAATAAGTGGTTGAGTCTAACTACGTAAAATGTATATTTTTTAGGTTCATTGGCCTTAAGATTTTGGCCAGCATTGTGTTACTTTAAATTTCTAGATCGCATAATATTTTTTTTTGTGTTTTCTTATAGCAAAGCCACATCGGGCTATCTGCTTAGTCCACTGAACAAAATCGAGCCCTTGATTTTATCGTTGGAAATCCGTAGGCTTATGGCTGTACCAGCGGGGGACTATATTCTTTGAAATCTGAACTCCAACATTCAGTAAAATATATTTACCACGACCAAACATTACACACAGAGATAAGCTACTTCTCTTGTAAATTCTTATACAGTGGGGCGATATCTCAAGTGCGAGTTATGTCGCCACCAGCAACAAGTTTAGCACCTGTATATCTGGCTCACTGGCCATTTATTTAACAACGCAGTTCAATTACGGTTTCAGGTATTTCCAGAATAAATACGTAAAACAAAGTATTACATCAAAGAGAAACAAGGCACTAAGCATACCATTTTCTAAGACATAGTTAATAGCATCTATGACTGGAGATCAACACGTCCCTATGTAAACACACAGGACTGTTGCTACAATAATTAAGCCTCACGAAGTGTTACTACAGGAAACTCGCTCTAGTCCAATAAAAAATGTTAGCTAAAGAGGTACAAATGTTTCATTAATCAATTATGCACAGTATAATTTATAGAGATCTTGCTTTTGTGAAAAAAATCATTCTACAGGTATAATAATAATCGAAGAGCAAATTACAAAAAGATTTCACGAAAAATTCCTTACATGTGAATGGTAGAAGTTTGTTGTAAGATTCATTTGGGTCTCGTTTTACTGATAATCACAAGGTGATTAGGATTTTCCAACATGATACAGATATTATAAATAAAGCTTTTTTTAATTTTATCGCTGTTTCGAGTTTCTTAGATAATGGAAATCAATTTTAACTTCATTCAATGCGTAGTAAACAAAAGATGAATCCCATATAAGCACTTTCAGTAAAATATATGGATTCCTATTATAAAAGATGAAATGTCTGCACTTTTCACTGTAGCGAAGACTCCAAAAAGAAAAAAAAAACTACATCAGGATAAAACAACAAGTCAGTAAAGGACTGTTTTTAGGAACCATGAAGAACATAAGTATAATTCTTGTTATCCTCTTCTTCTCGGACGCTCTTGTGAAGGTTACCTGGGTATTTGGTTTAGTAATCTTGGTTTTAGTGAACCAGTGGCAACGCTTATCTGAATTATCATTCTTATGGTGTTTTATTCACCAACCTTTTTACGGGAATGTACTTTCATGAAGATATTAATATGTGGTTTAAAAAAACAATTATTTTATAAGTACATTTTAGGTCAAAATATGTTTGTTTTGTTTATTTTAATTTCGCACAAAGCTACTTGAGGGCTATCTGTGCTAGCCGTCCCTAATTTAGTAGTGTAAGACTAGAGGGAAGGCAGTTAGTCATCACCACCCACCGCCAACTCTTGGGCTACTCCTTTACCAACGAATAGTGGGATTGACCATAAAATTATAACGCCCCCACGGCTGAAAGGGCGAGTATGTTTAGCGCAACGGGGATGCGAACCCGCGACCCTCAGATTACGAGGTCAAAATATATAAAGTACAGTATCAATAAAAGTTGTAATGTAATAAGAGGCAAGGGTGGATGTATAACCCTCAGGATTTAAGGGGTAAAGTGGTTTCTCAAACTAAAATATAGGTCAGTTTTTCTTATACAGTAGTTTAGCTATTTTGCTATTATATGTGTATTTGCAGAACGTATGAAATAGTATGAAATCTCATTGGTGATTGGGATTTTAGCTTCCTAAACCCACGATTAAAATATAACATAAAACTATTGTAATATATCATTTCAAACATTCAACGTGTTTGTCCAGCATTTACTGATGATCAAACCCAACACTCAAGAAACACTTGAGGTAAAGATGTATCTCAGGACAGCTGGCATGGGTATGAACACTTTTACCAAAATAAAGCATAGAACAAGTTTCGATCTGAGATATTAACACAACGCTGTTTTTAGCCATTTATGTTTCAGTCATTTATTACAACTTTCTCTTCAGTATAATTAGTTTGTAGGTGGTTATAAATGTGTAACACTTAAAATACCTGTACGTAATATGCTTGCAATATTAGGAAAAATGTTTTTAAAATATGCTTTAAAATACGAATAATCTATCTCAGTTGATAGTACACATTTTTTTCTTGCTTAAAATATTCTTTTTAAACTTATTTCTCAAAATACTGAAAGAAAGACAAATCAGTCTTGTTTCAGACGAGGTAGCTGTCCCAAGTTTTCAGTCAGAAAGTTCCAGAAGACACGCCATGTTCACTGTGAACGAACTATGGTATTATTTTATAAGTCGAACTGAAATTTTACAGAAACAAATATCTGACGCGACAGCCAAAGGCCTCATGAGGGTGATGATGGACAACTTGGGTGACTTTCGAAGGTAAGTGAAACAAAAAAGTGGTTTATTATTATTATTATTATGCTTTGTCTTCTGGAAAAATTAAATATTTATAATAAAGTTAGTCTACAACCTATCAGTTTAGATTTTCATGTAATGTAAAACATATTTAATTCAAAGAAGTGTGTCACGACATTATCTAGAAATTTCGGAAAGGTTAGAATTCATAATATCTTATCGTAAGCATCAAACGGAAATTATATAAAAGTAACGGTATAAGTTAATGAACATTCAGTTAAAGAGTACGTAAGTTCAGTATTAGAGTTATTTTGTTCTCATTTTCATTTACATTTCTTGTATCGAGACAAAAAAAGCCAAATAGATTTCAAAAGATATTTAAAGTCAAGAGATTTTGAATAATTGAATATTCTTCTTCAAGAATAAAAAAGGTGAAAGTTATGAATTATTATGATGAATATGAGAAACAATTATACATCACGTGGGTAAAAAATATTGGTCGAGGCGTCCGTGAAAAATAATCAATGGTCATTGAGGAAGGGTGAATCATAAAAAAATTGAAATGTTAAAAGCGCATGCGTAGCTAAAAGTAATAAACAAGGAGGGGTATGATAGAAAGAAATTCCTAAACATACGCATATGTATATATATAGATGTTATTAAGATATCAGGAGTAAGAAATGTAAAACGAGATAATTCTCTGAAATGTTAATATATACTTATAAAGGAATAAATAAAGTAATTAAAGTAACGTCATTGTAAAATTTAAATCAAAAATAATAAAATTAATATTCAAAGCGACAACCTTCTTTGAAAATGGGAACAAATGTTTTTAAAAGAACTGTAAAATGTCTTAGAAATATAATAATATGAAACACGGATTGATAACTTTATGTTTATAAATGTTGAAACTTAATTCCTTATGTAATGAAAAGTAAGTACCGTAAAGTCCGGCGTATAAGACCCCTTTTCAATGACCAAAATTTAGCCCCAAACTTGAGGGGGTCTTATACGCCAAAGAAGAAAATCATAACTCAATAAAACAATCTAAATTAAATTAAAATGTAGCATAAAATTATTTAATTTGTTTAGAAAAGGGTATTGTGTAAAAGTATATATTTTTATTCGGAATTTGGCGCTATACAACACTTCTTTACAACAGCGCTATACGTCAATTCTAAAGTCACGGGATATTATGAGATGTGTGCCTTGAGCAAAGCGTGTGCATTTCATGAATGAAATTTTTATTTTAAACCTTTTGTTGTTTTGACGAATATATTTTGTTACCAAGTTAGTTTTTTAATGTATTTTATTATATTGATACGCAAAATATTTTTCTTTCGAATAAACAACTACCAATAGGTTTTTTCATCTTCAAGTACGTATATTTTAAATGAGGGGTCTTATACGGCAAGGAAATGCTAAATCCTAGTTTTTACTTTATAATTTCAGGGAGGGTCTTATACGCCGGACTTTACGGTAACAGTAGGTTAAGTATGGAGCATATTAATAAAAAAGTTTATTTTGGATCTTTTTTTATAAAGTTGCACATGTCAACAATCCCAGTATCTAGAGTGATGCATTCAATGTTACAATATTTGAAACTTCTATCCAAAAATATTCCTTACTTCTATCTTTTTTTCTGTGAAATCAAAGTATGTTCCTGTAAGTTTAATGCCGTAACAGAATGATGCAGGATGTTTACATATTCAGCCATGAGATGTTTTTCTTAGGAGAGATGGTGTATTTTAAATTGTTGGGACGTTCTAAAAAAATGTGCCGATTCGTTCCAAATGTTGGAAGCTATATTTTTGATACTGGTGTATACAGACAGGTCATTTAGTGGTTCAAATTATGGGATCTGTATGTTTTATAAATCTTTTGGATTTGGGGATAATTTCCACATAATCAATGGTTAACGTTGAAAACCTTAAAGTTTATTTCCTAAAGGCTGAAGCAGATATGTGTTCAGTGTTCAGGATATGCATCTCGAATTTAGAAAATGGTGATAACTATGGTAACATCGAAGGAAGTTTGTTCAATGATCCTTCCAAGGTTTCGTCATAAGAAATAACATTAGCTTCATTTGATCACTATTTTGGTTATAATCTCTTTCAGTCACAGTTTCCATTCAATGAAACTATGTAGATTTCACGGTTTTAACAATTTAAGCTTATGTTCCTATTTTGTGGCAGACACTCATCATTTGAACACAATGCTCATATTCTGCTGTTTTGTGACAAATGTTCATCTTAGTTTATACTGTTTATATTTTCTCGCTTACTTTCATTATTTTTTGTGACTCTCGTTACATCATCTATCTATGTTAAGATAGATTTTGTGGTGGAATTAAATAAGTCATAGATCATAATGTGTTTTGCTCTTAGTTCCACCATGATGCTTGTATGAGTTCCATAGATTTCAATAGTTTCAGCAAGTATCGTATCTTATAAGTATGCATATTTAGAGGTAATAAACAATTTAAATTATTAATAATTAATAAGTGAGATGTATCTTTACCGTAAGACTCATAATTATTCTAATGTGATATGCTACCAACTAAGCTAATGGTAAATGTGTGGACTTATAACTATAGAAACTGGGTTTTGATACCAATAGTGGGTACAACTTAAATAGCCCATCGTGTAGCTTTGTGCTTAAGTAGCGACAAACAAATAAATTTAACGATACCATTTCTTATTAACCAACTACTGGTTTTTAGTAAAAATAATATACTATTGTACTTTTAATATTTCAAATTAGATCTTTATTTCAAGAAAGAGTTTGTCACGGCATGATCTAAAAATAAATTAGTTATCATTACAATTGACATTATTTTAACAAAATAATTCAAAACAACCCTCCTAATGACTGAACTTTTTGCAATACTGGTATTAGGAGTAGAATTATTTTGGTGAAAATAAAGTACAACTTTAACTAAACTTCAAGACGACGACAACAACATTAGCCCGAATCGAGATATAAAATATGCTGGAAATAATAAAACTGAAGAAAAAAAAGTTAAGAAGATATTAAGAAGAAAGACACTTTAAAAAATACTAGTAATATGCCAAAACAAACAGAAAAGCAATAGACATGATTAAACACAAAATTAACAATGATCGAGGAATTATAAAAATAAGATTGAATAAGATAAAAATACATGTATAATGTCTACAAAAAATATAAATGAAAATCAATTAGCTAGAAAAGTACATCCATGATACAATAAGACATTCGAAAAGAAAGAACTGAGAAATGCAATGATCAAACCAAATACAGTATTTTCTGCATCCACTTTAATATTCCAATCTAATGCACCATTTAATGTTAATACGGGATGCGAGAACCGTTTTGGTCTATACCTGTTGCTTTTACTGTTGTATCATTAGTATCTACAGAGTCTTCCTAAACTATTTCAAGAATGACATTCAGTAGTCGTGTTCATGAATTTATCTGGCTGATTCGGCATTATTGCCCAATCCAAAAAAAATCGATAGACTATGACGGAAAATTACCATGGAAAGCAAAACAGGCTCAGTTAAAAATAGTTTCTAGAGTGAACAGATGGAACGTTGAGTAACACGATGCCCTTTTAAAAGCATTAGCTTTAACAAGAACAAGCTGAGAGCTGTAAGAGCTATCGAAAATTGGTAATTGTTTTCTTCAACAGGTTCAGGCTGGCACACCAAAAGAAGTATCCAAAATAAAGTTCTGAATACAGGGGGAAGTAAATACCTTAATTAAATTAGTAGAAACTTTGAAAAAGCTTGCCCAGTTGCCTGACTCAGATGCTCCAGACAAATTAGCACCAATTTACAGATGTCATGAAAGATAATAATATATGAATTAGGCCAAACCAGAATTGGTAAACATCTCTAAATGAAGCTGTTGAATTGATGATGGAGCTTAAATCCATTAAAATTAGATATAAAAACTAGAGCCGTCATCTAGAAGTTACAGAATCATGAAATATTACAATACAAACTTCCTTTGACAATAGTCTAGAATGACTGAAAGCATTAATCATACAACTAATCACACATAATGGAGGAACTAAAATATAGAACAATAAGTGTTGCAAGTGTAACTTGGGAGAACTTTTGCTTGGAACTGTAGAAAAAAAACTATAGGTAAAACAAATCTTCCTCAAAGATGTTGGACAAAGGAGGCTCTTATGAATCTAAGAAACTTGATCATTACAGTAAGTACTATGAAAACTCATCAGCTTTTAATAAACCATTGAGATAATAACGTGAGGTTGAGTCCTCAAAATCCAACCAAATCAAAGGAACAATAACTAATCATACACTGGAACAATATAAATTAGCTATTCTATAGAAAAAACCTTTACTGACAGTACTCCATTCTTTAAAGATGAGATATGCTCATCAATTAAAGAAATCAGACCACTAGTAAATGAGTACAATGATGGGAATCATTTCAGTTTATTGGCCGGCATTGGTTTTACAGCTACAATGATTGAACTCCATTTTGTAATGAAGTGTTTGTATTGTAGGAAATTTCCAGTAGAAATAGAGAAAGAAAATGAAATGTCAGAAACACCGAATGGACAAAATGTTCTAAAAAGACAAAAGTTGAGCTTTATTCTTGGTGTAGGAAATTCCTCTATCTCTCATTATGTGTGAAGAATTGGCTTCGAAGAAAAGTGTGTATTGGGAACTGATTTCATACAAAGCCATCAATATTGGATCGTTGCTGCACAAATAACAACAAGGAAAACAATAATGTACCACCAAGACTTATTGAAAATAAATTTACATCTAGTGACTTAGCCACAGTAGAACAAAATACTGCAGCATCTACTGGTGGATAAATAGTTGGAAGAACTCTCGTATGTCTTACAAATAAAAAGTCGTCGCTAGAACAATATATTACACCATAAATTTCGTGTCAATTCTAATTGAGACGTTACACTCTGTGAGGCTGAATAGATATTACTCCCAGATTATATTGATCAAAATTAGTTATACTTCAAGCAAGATATACGAAGTCTGATATTAAATTCTTAAAGAAGGACAACTCACCTTCCACTTCATCTATATTAGATACATAACTGGAAGAGTGTAGGTTTTACATCTGATCGATGTTCTAAATGGCATGACTTACTCATTGAACATCAACCGCTCAAAAATGGTGTCTAATTAGATTTGATGAGTGCTTATTGACAAGTGGAAGACGATAAAGCAAATAGGGAAAAACAGACTTTACTTTGTGAAATTGGTTGTGGCAATTTTTGTTTTAATTTGCATTATATAATGCAACTGTTACATTTTAATGACACATGGAACTTGTTATCACGGGGAACGTGTTTTCTTTGAACTGTCTTGAAATCTTTTACTCATCCACTTGACGAAATAATCATACATGGAAAGACCTTTTATGACATTTATGATTGGTGAAGAAAAATTCTGGATTAGGAAAGAAAAGAGAACTTTAATGTAAATCCTAGAAAGCTTGAATTGATTTGTTGACAGGTGAGTTTCCTGAGAATATCTGCACTCTTAAGATTGAATAGGTCGTTGTAATGGGGCAGCCTGAGAGCATAGTTGTTGAGTTTGAGTTTACATTTGTCACAAAGGAATTTATTTAGATTCCAATTTTTCTAGTCATGAGCGCAGCATAAAAGCTATCAACTCGAGGAAATTTATGTGAGGAACAAGTAACTCCCACTAAAGCAGCTAAATAAAAATCAATAGTTTTCATTTATACACCAAAACAACTCGTTGTGTTAAAATTATTAAAATTATTTGGAGATAATACAAATTGTAAACGCTTAAACTCTTCGTTTCATAGGTTTAGGTGTTCGTTAATAAGTTTTTCTATTATACTGATCAACATAGACGCAACATTACATAAGTTATCAATGAAGATAAGAAGTTAAATTCTCTGGTTATAGTATATATCATATAACTACATTAATTTTTTTTCCAATATATCTTCAAGTACTTCAACAATAAGCACTACCAAATCTGTTATTTTTTTGTTAGATTTAATGTTTTTCACTTTTCTTTCTTCATTCTTTATACAATATTAAACTTTAAGTGAAGCACTGGTAGACTAGATCAGAAATAGTATATACTTACAAGGAGCTTATGTGGCGAAATTCTTGGAGTATGTATTGCTGTCATCTTCAGTCTTCTGCAATCAGAAGAAGTCCCTGGAATAAGTGAAGTTTAGAATCTGAAACATATAATTATATGAACAATATTTAGTGTTTTTCTGATTTTTCAAAAGGTCCAGGAGATTTACTTTCAAAAGTAGTTTTCCTAACTCAGCTGGTCCTCCCACAGTTTCTACCACAATCTTCATAACGCTGCGTCATCTGGATACTGGGATGCTAAGAACCTTTTGAGGTTAAAACGTTCAGATATACATGTATATGCTAATGTTTAAAAATAGAAATTATGCAAAATGCACGAGGAGCTTTACTAGCTATTGGAGTGTTATCCTGAATAAAGTGTGCTGGTAAACAAGCGAAAAAGGCAATAACTTTCCAAAATAGAAAGTTTACAAGTTGTCTTACGTATATTACAAAGTAAAGATATATGTGATGGAATTCAATAGTTGTTTTCGGACCAATTCATCACTGTTAGGTATGCGTGTGTTTTCAGCAGAATGTCATCGTCTGATATTCCAAAGCTTTTGATGGCTCTATGAAACAAGAAACTTTCAAATCGAACAGTTTTTATTATTACCTACGTAGGAATGGCTCGAACTATTCATTGAAATTGTATTTTAAATAAACACTAAATAAGTCATCAGTGTTTTCTTGTATTATGTTATCTGTGTGATAACATCAAAAAAGTTTGAATTTCTTTTTCTATTATTGTTTCTTTTTATTACACCTTAACTCAAAAATATAAACAATGGTGTCAACCAATTTTACATAATTTCAAACGGAGTATTTGCTTTCATTAGTACTATTAACTAGTAGTAATTTTAAACAACATTGTCATTACCTCTTTATGTTCCTTTCTTACAAAACGTTGTTGTTTCCCCAAAAAGCTTAAATACGGGGTGAAACAGGAATTACCAGCCAATAATAGGTAAACAATAACTACTACAGTCGAAACCTTATTGTATTTAGAACTTGGTTAAATATACAACCTTCCTATATATATTGAAACGTTGTAATAAACACAAGTAAGAAAAACTTTTGAAAAAGGGAGTAAATGTAAGGATAGCTAATGTCAATCTTTCAAAAATAATGCAAAGAAGTTAGTAGGGATGGCATTTTTATCATCCCTAGATAATAGTAAGATAAGAATTAACGTATAGCAATATGTACAACTATTAAATAGCAATGGAGTTTAATTTATTCATTTTTGTCTGTTGTCATTTCCCTACACTGTGTACCTGTGCTATTATCAATAGATGATACAAATGTCAGCCATACTGTTTTTTACATTGTTTTTAAAGGATTGACACTTGTCACCACTATATTTACTTCCTCTTTTTGAAATTCTTTATTTATTTATAAATATATTGTTCACACCATTAGTTGAATCTGGTAAGGTCACGTGCTTTAGGGTAGTCTACTCGCAATTTGCAAGTCATGAGTTCGAACTTCCGATCCATCTTTTTTATTAGTAGAGCGTTGTAATGTGATGGTCAACTCCAGTATTCGATGGTAAAAGAATGGTAAAAGAGTAGCCCATGAGTTGACGGTGGATGATAACGAGTTGCGTTCTCTCTGGTATTTTATTGCTAAATTATGTACCGCTAGCAAAAATATACGTTTAAATTTGTGCGAAATTAAAAACAAACAAACCACATCTGTAATTCTAACCCTTGGTATTGATGAATTGTCTGTATTATTATTATTTTAAGCCTCGTTTGGGGCCTGGCATGGCTAAACGCGTAAGGCGTGCGACTCGTAATCCGAGGGTCGCGGGTTCGCGCTGAACATGCTCGCCCTCCCAGCCGTTAGGGTGTATTATGTGACGGTCAATCCCACTATTCGTTGGTAAAGGAGTAGCCCAAGAGTTGGCGGTGGGTGGTGATGACAAGCTTCCTTTTCCTCTAGTCTTACACTGCTAAATTAGGAATGGCTAGCACAGATAGCCCTCGAGTAGCTTTGTGCGAAATTCCAAAAACAATCAGTCAAGCCTCGTTTGTCAGTTAGAAGCTACCAGGGTAATCTTTTAACTTTCTTGTTGTATGATTAATTGATCGTAGTTTTACTACGTGCTACATCACGTATATACTTTGTAACCTACATTTTATATCATTGACTTCAAATACTTTAATATAAAGAAATAAATTTATTTACTCCTATTTTCGTGTGTAGGGTGATTCTGTCGGAAATAGAGAAAATGGACGATGCTGATAATCGTGACATCTGGCGGGAAAATGAGATGAAAAAATTATCAAATTTGGTGCACAAAAGAATTTATGTTCTACAGGTATTGTTTTAAATGTAGGAATACTTTTTGACTACAATAAATAATTTTCCTTAGTTCATTTTTCAGTAAATTAGGCAACTGATTATCCATCATTTTTCCTGTAGTACAAATGATCAGACATTCAACCTACATTATGTATATAATGATCTCAGACAACCTTGATCCAGTTGGTATTTTGATAAAAAAAAATCATACAGTTTAAATGCTCTAAATTGTCCGTTAACCTTGTCTTGACCTCAAACAAAACATCTGAATGTTTCATTCTTTGGTACGAAATTCATTCTCGTTATTACATTTTGTATTTCGATGATAAAAATATTGAAAATATAATTTGTGTACTGTACTGAATAAAGAACTTAAAACGTAATTTATGTTCATTAACAACAAAACATGTCATAAATAAATACACGTTTCTAAATATATTATTATAAAATTAACCGCCCCCTAGTGGCTCAGCGGTATGTCTGCGGACTTTCACGCTAAAATCCGGGTTTCGATACCCGTGGTGGGCAGAGCACAGATAGCCCGTTGTGTAGCTTTGTGCTTAATTCAAAACAACAAAACGAAACAACAACATAAAATTAACCACTGAAGAGTGTGTTAATTATAACGTTTGTAATTAATAACTTGCAGTAAACTCAAGAAAAAATAACATATAAACACACAGCACGGGCCTGGCATGGCCGAGCGGGTTAAGGCGTGCACTCGTAATCCGAGGGTCGCGGGTTCGCGCCCGCTTCGCGCTAAACATGCTCGCCCTCCCAGCCGTGGGGGTGTATAATGTAACGGTCAATCCCACTATTCGTTGGTAAAAGAGTAGCCCGAGAGTTGGCGGTGGGTGGTGATGACTACCTGCCTTCCCTCTAGTCTTACACTGCAAAATTAGGGACGGCTAGCACAGATAGCCCTCGAGTAGCTTTGTGCGAATTTCCAAAACAAACAAACAAAACACACAGCACATTGTAGTTAAGAGTTAACAAAAGAAGTATAGTAAATCAACAGTCAATTGTCGTAACTTATCTTGTTTACTTCAATTTTATACTGCTAATTTTATCACTGATACTATTACATCCAGGACAAGCGTACAATGGACAATTACCTGGTTGAGAAAAATAATAATTGCCATAAGAAACTTTCTTGAAGCGTATTTATTGCTGTTTAATATAACATAAGAAAGGATATTTTTCAATTAATATTACGATATTTGTACATTTAAAATCATTCTATCTTTACACTGCTATTTTCTGTATATATTTCTTTACAAGTGTTCGCAATTAATTTATATTATTGATACGTTATTATATAGAATCCACAAACGTGCAAGTTCGAGCAAACGTTAATTTGCAATCTAACCAATCCTTATGGTTTTGCTGCTGGTATTCATGACGTCCTGTGGTGTTTTGTGAAGGCCTACCACACAAACAAAACTGTGGTTCTTATTTCCAAACACTGGCACTATGCTCCTGATGAGTGGAACTCTGTATTCCATCCTCTTAGCCCCGTCTGTGACAAGCTTAAGAATACAAAAAAGAAAAGTATATTTCCCGGCAAAAATGGTAAATAATTATTTCAAAAATAGAAATGCCGTCCCTTCTAACTTGTTTACATTATTTTTGAAAGATGCGATCCCGCGACCCTCAGATTACGAGTCGCACGCCTTAACACGCTTGGGCATGCCGGGCCACTTTACATGGAACCGAGACCTTCTCTTAAACCAGGGCCCGGAATGGCCAAGTGGTTAAGGTACTCGACTTGTAATCTGAGGGTTGCGGGTTCGAAAACCCGTCACATTAAAACATGCTCGCCCTTTCAGTCGTGGTGGGCGTTAAAATATGACGGTCAATTCTACTATTCGTTGGTGAAAGAGTAGCCCAAGAGTTGGAGGTGGGTGGTGATGACTAGTTCCACTGGTTCTTATTTATTACAGTTGAAACACATTCTAGAATCATGTCCACAAATGTTATAAGTACTAATTATAAAATAAGATTCCTAAAATCCGTTTTCCTTATTTCATATTGTTTGAGAAAGGTTAACCAAGATCCCATTTTGAAATTATTTCTTCTTGAATTTGAAAACGCATTCACTCTAGTTAGATATTTAATAAAACATTAAGTTTAATAATATCAAACGGATCACGATTCATTAAATAGGTTTTTTAAATTCTCTTAACTTTTTGCAATGTTTCTATAATAAAACGTTTTAACTTGGTCAATATCCATTTAGATTTAATTTTCCTATAATAGAACATTAAATCATTCGGCAAGATAAACAAAGTATTCATTTTATTCTGCTTTTTTATTTCCAGATGCCAAATCGAGGAGTCTGATGGGAGCTTTACCAAGTGATATCGCTTTCCGTTTAATGTTAGCACATGGTAAACCACTAGCTTGGTGGTACGGCCAGTTCCTAAAGTACATTCTTCGACCGCAAGGGGGACTATTGAAAAATGTACAAATGGTGAGGAAGTTGGATTATGACCACCCGATTGTTGGGTTAGTACAATAACTTATCGATTTAACTCCTTTCAAAGTATTAATTAACATTCAGATGCTCAATAACATACTTAGGATAAGTTAATTTAATTTAATTTCAAAATAATTTCTGCAAAAGCTAAAGTTGTTGTATTTTGTATGAGAGGGAATTTATAGTAAACTAATATTTCAATATACGCTTCATCTGTAGGTAAGTAATAGAGATTTTTGACAATTACTACCGTGTTTAGGCTAGTTTACATGGGATTTGATACGAGGATACTCTCTTGTAGATCCCAAGCATTATTAAAGATTTTTCTGGTGTCAAAATTTCAATGATGGGATTTTGCAGCAGAATGCTATTGGTTTTTTAATTTCTGATAAATTTCTTTGCTTAGTGAACCCAATGCTTGAATAAAATACCGTTTTTAGAAATCACAATACAGATACAAAGATAAATTTATTAATTTCAATAAATCAACTTGTGCATCAGTATATAGTGTTCAACATTTATTTGTATAAATTAATCTTTTTGTTGTTTTAAAATTACTGCATTCAGGATTCACGTGCGACGCACGGATAAAGTAGGAAGTGAGGCAAGTTTTCACTCTATAGAGGAATACATGCTGCATGTTGATGACTTTTATATACGTTTGGAGCTCGTGGAAAACGTGAACGTTCGTCGAGTGTTTGTAGCAACGGATGATCCTAAAGTACTGATCGAGTGTAGAACGAAGTAAGAAAATAATTCGTAACGTCAGCGAATGTTATTAATAATAACGATATCATATCAACTATTACTAATTTTGCTCTCTATGTTCAGACCACAAGCAAAGTAATATATTCTGTACAGTTTTCAAAAATAACACACTTCTATTTCCAGTTATTGATACAATTTACACGCTAATCTCACTTAATACTGCGAATGTATTTTAATATTTTGAAGAAATTTTTCGATTAAAAATTATTAATCACTTTGTTTATATATTATATTGATGTTTGATTATTTTGTTAAAAAGTTAATCAGCTATTTTTTTATTTATATTTATTTATAAGCCAACCTAAAAGAAGCTCACAAAACCTAATTAATTAATATCTGTATCAGATATTAATATTACTGTTTTTATTTCACCAGGGGACATTGGATAGTTTTCCTTTGTTACCTCTTTTACGTCAGTTTTCTAATTTGACACATCAGTGTCGATTTCATTTAAAGGTATCCCAATTACGTATTCGTGTTTAACTCGGAAGCCACGACCATCGCACATGACGAAAAAACTCGATATGGCGTTTCTTCTCTAGTAGGACTGGTAACGGACGTGTTCCTTTTAGCTCATTCGGACTTTCTTGTCTGTACTCTCTCCTCAGGGGTACGTATGTGTAGAGCTTAATAACTCATATATGTCCCTACAGAGTATCCACATCTCCACTTTTTATCAGAAGTATATTAGTTATTATAGACTGATCTGTTCCTTATTGTTTGGTGGTAAATATATGTAGAAATTATTGATTGTTTTGATATTTTAATTGTGATATGTCGTATAAAATAATATATACAACGACAAACTAAATATAAATCAGTTATTACCATAGATACTAAACTGTTGTACGAATATTATCGCATGTGTTGGGAAACAATCTATTCATAAACGTTTCAACACGTTCTAAGTTGACTTTTATCGCACTTGAATATCAGATCTTCCTGAAAAATATTTTTCTTCGTTTACATTTGTTTTTAGACGTATAAAATAAACTTGCATAAAACATCTCTTGCAGACTAGCTTATTTAAACGTGAAAATTAAATATATTGAAGTAATTTCAGCTATCATAATGCTGACGAGTTTTGTTGTTCTACAGAAGGCCAAATAACGAGCGACTTCGGGTAGATAAAAAACTTGAAATGATATTTTAATACGTCAGTTAGTTGAAATCCCTATTACATCAGTTAGTTGAAATCCCTAATAAACATATTAAGACAAATGTGAAAACAACCAGACTGAGATTGTCACTGGTTTTATGAAATGATAACAAAATTTGGTGAGTTGGTTCTCAGCGCTTTGCCTGTTTTTCACCTTCAGCACAACGATAATAAGTTGAAGAAATTATTTGAAACTAATTTTATTAAATGAATGTGAAAACAGCGATAGAATAATATTTCTTTAAATAACTAAAATCACTGATGTTGACAAGCTAGAATATAAAATAAAAAAACTTTTATAATTTCCATTTGGGCCCGGCATGCCCAGGTGATTTGAGCGCTCGATTCTTAATGTCGAGGATTAGAGACCCCGTCACACTAAATACGCTCGCCCTTTCAGAAGTAGAAGCGTTGTAATGTTACAGTTAATCCAACTCTTCGTCAGTAAAAGAGGAGCCCATGAGTTGAGGTGGGTGGTGATGAATAGTTACTTTTCATCTAGTTTTACATGGTTGGCTAGCGCAGATAGTCCTTGTGTAGCTTTGCGCAAAATTCAAGATAAACGTTTTTATTTGATGAGCTATCACTATATTTAGTGAATGAAACACAGTGGTCACGCTCACCTCTTTCTAATTTTGGAAACGGTTCCTTATGTACACTTACTTCTCATATGTTATATGAATAAAGAACCGAAAGCTCAGAATGTCGCATTTGTGATTCGTTCAACCATTTTTTTTAATATAAAGGTATTTTTTTCTTTCTTTCGAGATAAACCTTCTTGTTGGTAGATTGAGTCTTTGACCTGTTCGTAATTTCATATTTTTTAAACACAAATTCAGCTTATTTACTAAACTTGATAAATTGTAATGGAACTCTATCATATCGGAAACGTATTTAATATATATATTCTCAAGCAACATTGTAATGACATTATTTCCTAAAGCTTTAAATCCCTATTTTGACCATAAGTATTACGACTTTTAGACATGGATTGAAAGTCAGGATTTAAAGCTTTCGGAAATAATGTCAATACAATGTTTGTTTACTTTTATGATGATTGTATTTTCACCTTAAGCTACTTATCTTTTTCCTGTATTTTTGAAGGTCCAAATTGCCCTTTTTTAAATTAATAATTTTATATAATCTTGTAAACCTTTACCTTCTCTCTGTTTGAAGAAATTCAGCGTGCAAAAAAATATTAATTTTTTTAAGTGCTGAAAATAGTTTATTGTCCTTATAATGTTATTGTAATTTACTTTCAAAACTGAGCATTTTAATATTTTTTTCTTCAGGAGAACCAGAGCGTGTCAGACCAACAGATATTTGTCAGTTAAATATAAATATATAACCTTAATAGTTTCAGGTAACAGTTAAAACAGAAGAAACCATAAATAGAACTTTAAAGAGTACATGATGTTAAAATGATATTTTGCTGCATAATCTTTTTCATTTCAGATAATAAATGCTATCGATTTACAGCTGTTGGTACTTTAGATATTTGGTTCAATAACCAATTTTATATAAGACAGGGAGTGGTTCTCTCTGTAAGATTCAATATTATAAGGTATTGTTACATATTAGCTGATTTTTTTCTTTAAATTAACACATGAGAATTGATTATTTTTCTACTGCTTTCAGCTCTGTCGAGTGGCATACGAACTGATGCAGACACTTCACCCAGACGCTTCAGCCATGGTCCGGTCACTGGACGTGGACCACCACTATGCTTGGGTTTTACCCCAACTTCGTAAAGCAGTATACAAACATGTTCCACGTTCTAAAAAAGAAATGGCTCTTGAAGTTGGAGACATGATATACAAGAAGACTGAATATGATGTTCTTGATGAAGCACTTCACAAAAGATCTTGGGATGGTTATTCTATCGGAACTAACTCTAGAACAAAAGTGTTTGCATCCTTCCTCACTTACAAAACTGTACAGCAAAACCCTTTGGTTGTAGATTTTCCACAATATCCTGATTATAATGTTTCACTTCCACCTTTTGACTTCGATAATTTAACTGTTGTTAATATCTAAAATTGGTATTTTAAAACTTCTCACAAAATATATGTTTCTCTTTAAACGTTTTAGTTTGTGGTCTGATTATGTGTTTAACCATAGTTAAATTTAGTTTTCCAATTTATGATATTTTTGTACATTGAAATGACAAAATTGGTATTTTAAAACTTCTCACAAAATAGATGTTTCTCTTTAAACGTTTTAGTTTGTGGTCTGATTATGTGTTTAACCCTAGTTAAATTCAGTTTTCCAATTTATGATATTTTTGTACATTGAAATGACAAAATCATTGGAAAAAAGTTAATATCCTTCCAAGGTAAAGAACCCAAGACTGAACACAGTACTCTAAATGTGCCCTATCAGTGTTATATACAGTGAAATTATAACATTTATAAACTTATACCCACACCTATTGAAATATTGGTTTTACAAGCCCTCTGTGCGACATCAAATGCACCAAATTTATATTCTTACCCTCATCTGCATAAGCAGTAATCTTTTCGGGAATGTCAAAAGATTTGTAAAGCATATCTTCTCTTAATGAAACCATATCAACTATCTAATAAAATTCTAAAGTGTGTAAAGCATTTTTTTTACATTTTCCAAAACTTTTCTCACATCTAATTTAACACTAAGAGGTTTAAACTTTCTGAAACAATTGTTCACCTTCTTCTCTGTATAAAGGAGTGTCGTTAGCTAGCTTCCAGACATTTTGGACCTGTCCACTATTCGCGGACATACAAAAATAGCAGCAATTGGTTCATATGTTCAATCTTGTGCCTCCTTCAAAACACTGAGAAATTTTATTTTGACCCAGAAGTCTTATCATTCTATTAATTCTCCAAATTTTTCATAACAAACTCAGAATTAATACAATCATCTTGTTCAACTTTGTTTCCATCTATCAACTGTTCAAAATAAAGAATTCTGCTTAAATATTCATTAACGTAAACTGAAGAAAATGCATGATTTAATAACCTAGCCTTCCTTTTTTACCCCTAAATGTTCTACCCCTTCTTAACATTTTCTTTACCCTTAATGTATTGAAAAAAATCCTTACTATCAACTTTTAAATTTTCAGCCAACCTTTTTTTCATTTATCGTTTTTGATGTTCTAATTTACTATTTGGCAGACATTTTTGAACTTCTGGATGTCCAGTCTTACCAGTCAATTTAAATTTCTTAAATATATGAGGTTTTGCTTTTGATCGTTTTTTCTTTTACTCTTTGTGAGCCAACTTAGTTTGTTACTTGCAGTTACTGTTTTTTCTATATGTAACATGTTTGTCTTAAATATTATAACATGTATTTATGAAAATTTTTCATATTTCATCAATTTATCCAGATAACCAATCTACCTAATTCACAACAAATAATTCTTCTCGTATTCCTTCAAAATTTGTTTTTCTTGTAAAGTTTTAATTAAAATATCATTATTTCTTATCTTCATATGCAGCAAAACACTAAACCCAATAGACCAATGGCCACTTGTACGAAGACTTTCCTTATTTTCACCCTATCGATCATTTCTATATTAAAATTAACAATAGATCCAAAATATCGTTGTTTCTAATGAGTAACTTAGATAACTGGTTTAACTCCAGCGTTTCCCATTCAAAATGTTTAATATTAACATCACCTACAACTATGACTTCAATTATAACCGAAATATTAATTTCATTGTCAAGATTCTCACTAGTTTCATCAGTATCAATTGTTGGTCTGTAACAGATTTCCATTAAAAACTTTTTCCCTTTAAATCCACGAATTGAAATTTAAATGCGTTCACTTTTCTTGCTAATATCTTTGACGTCTTGTTCAGTTTCTCTAAATGTCTTTATCAACCCTTGTATATATTAATTAGCTCCTCTGAACCAACCTTTTCCTTCATCATTAGCCCCATGTACACAACAGAACCTGTGCCATTGTTAACCCTTTGATTATATCTTTTATTCTGTCAATTATATCCTCCACTGGGGCTCCTGGATAGAATAACCTAATTCTTTTTCCATATTTACCCCACAGATTACCCTATCTACATGCCTTTTTAAGGAATCCTATATAACCATAACCGCCTTAAGTTTATCATACATGTTGCTCTGTTCCCTTTATTTTTCTCTTCAATAGTTCCTCATCTGCACAAACCAAGCGCTGAAATATGTTTTTCAATAAAATAGATTTATTACAATTAACTTTGCTACTTTTGTTCCAAATAGCACTCTTTCTAATTTTCTGAAAATTATTTTTATTTAATGTATCTCTTGATACAAACACACGGGGAAAGTAGAGCTACTATCTGTTTGTGTATATCATTTTTATTCCTTTATTTAGATTCTTAAGGATATTCATTTGCCTTATTTTACTTTATTTCGTATTGTTCCTCTACTTTTTGTTAAGCTTTCTTGATTTTTTCATGTCACCCATCTATTTTTCTTTATCAAGCTAAGTGTCAGTTTACTTCTTGTACCATTTTTAGTTTCATTCATATTTTTTTATAAATGGTGCTAAAATATTCAGTCGAACTAAAAAGTTAAGGTGATGTAATCCTTTAAATATGCCATCTTTTAATTTAAGTGTTAACTGATATCTCAAATCCCTTGTTTAATATTTAATGGTATTGAAAGAGCTTGCTGTAAATATGACAATTTATTCAAAAGAAATCTTACACGTCCCACAAAAGCCAACAGGCGTCTTTTCACTACAACTTATTAAATATTAAAAGTAATTTCAATCCGAAAACTCCAAAAAGAATGTTTTTTTAGACGTATCTTTTCAAGACAAGTTTTCTTTGCTAATTGATAAATATGTAAGTGAAATACACTGTTGGCCAAAATCTTAACGCCAATGAACATAAAGAAAAAATATGCATTTTGCATTGTTAGACTCAACCACTAATTTAGTAGAGCTTCGAAAAATGAAAATAAAAGAAGGGAAAATAAAAATAAAAATCTTTTTAGCATCTAATAGAGAAAATATGAACACTATGAAATTAGCTTAAATACTAGCTGGTCAAAAGTTTAAGACCATATCAAAAAGAAATCCTAAACAGGGAAGCCATTTTCACTACTAGGAATAACATTGCAGCCAGCCTTCTGCAAACGCTTATATCAACCATGCCAAAGCGAATGTTTGCAGTTATTTGCAATGACGGCCGTACAACTCACTACTGAGATCTCTTGCTGGGCATTTCCTACCCTGTTTAGGACTTATTTTGGAATGGTCTTAAACTTTTGACCATCTAGTATTTAGGTTAATTTCATAGTGTTCACATTTTTCCCATTAAAGGCTAAAAAGGTTTTTTATTTGTATTTTCCTTTTCTTATTTTCATCTTTCAAAGCTCTACTCAAATAAGTAATTGAGTCTAACAATGGAAAATGCATATTTTTTCTTTATGTTCATTGGCTTTAAGATTTTGGCCAGCAGTGTACATCTTCAGTGTCACCCGCTGGGGAGAATTCAGTGTATATCAATAAAACCATATTCTCAGCATCATTAATTCAGCATCTATCAATCTTGCATGCTTCTTTTGTCACCTTTTTGTGTTTCGCTTTCAACTGAAATGCAAACGATTTCACCTGCGATTTGGTAGAAGAGGTGAAAGATACAAGCATAATATTGTACTCGGCTTGCTACAAAATATCTAAAGTTGGTTCGAAACGGTTCCTGAATACCTCTGTGTGTCATTTGGAGTTTGTTATGCTTTTTGTATTAAGCTCGCGATGAACTGACAGGTTTCAGACATCTTACCCCTTCAAATCCCTTTTCGCAGCTCCAACGCTGAATATAAATGTCCAAAATACTTCAGTACATTTAAAAAACCTGGATTGGGTAGTTTTTGTTTTTTCAACAAAATATTTCCCGCTGGCTCTTAATGGTCTGTTAACATATAATTTTCACTCTACTCAGACGAAAAAAATGAACGAACTAACCAAAAAGTCGCTGTGATGACTAGGTTTTGAAATCCAGTACTAACAAATACTAATTTAAAATATCGTGGTATTCGTGTTTTTTCGAAAATTAAAAGAAATTGCGCAAACATGATCGCCATAAAACAAAAAATATTATAAATGACACTTGTACTAGTATTTTAATACGATACTTGCGACAGAGGTCTAGGTGGTTTAACCACACAGTCAATCTGAGTGTTACCAATAAACCAACCATTAGTAAAATAAAGTGGCTTTCATAAGTAGATTGTGTGTGTGTGTGTATACACAAGATTATTGTGCTATTACGGTGTCTAAAAGTGCCTTCAAAATTTTGCAAATAATAACCTTGGCTGGTTAAGGAAATTTTGTTTGTGCATAAGGTTTTCAAAATTTGTACTAAACATTGCAAAAAGGAAGGGAAATTATGAAGCAAACCAAAATAATTACGCCGTCGTAGCCAAGTGGCTAATAAAGCATTTGTATTCCTATCCCCCATCACCAACCTTCACTAAAATACGCAATAGTTTAGGATTAAACAAGGTGTATGTAGACAAAAAGACGACATCAGTGACAGCAAGACGAACAATAGTACTTAGTATCTTCAAGAGTTTAATATTTTTGGAACAAGACTAATATGTTTAGAGCATCATGACTGACACAAGACTGAGATTTGAACTTAACAATAGATGGTACAAGACTAACAAAAATACTAAATATTCCTAGAGATAAAGTTAGCAAACTATGAAAGAAGACTTTTCTAGCTTCAGTCATTATTATAAAATACTACTGCAAAATGACCACTGTTTTCTCGTGGAAATGTCTGATGGAAACTTCTGAAGGACATCTTCCGAAATAGTTAAATGAGACAAGTATTGTCCAACGCAGAATGATTAACTCATCAGACTTTTATTTAAAATGATTAACACTCACTTATACGATTAAAAATCAAATATTGTTGGGTAAAATACATAAAGTTAATTGATAGATAATAAATTCAATTCCGTGTTACAAAGTGTTACAGCAACATATAGTTTACATTGTTTGTAATAAACGAAGTTGATACTTTTTCACCAAAACCGTACACAATAATTAAAGTTGTTGTTTAGAATTAAGCACAGAGCAACACAAAGGGCTATCTGTGTTCTGCCCACCACGGGTATCGAAAACCGGATTTTAGCGTGTAAGTCCGCAGACATACCGCTGAGCCACTGGGGGGTGATAATTAAAGTATGCTTAAAGTATTTCATTATGCTTGCAAATCGTTGTGTGTTATATAAAAAGGCTTCACTATGGTTAACTATAAGTTCTTAAGTACTTGGTAGTGTGTCACATTTTCTACGTAGCATAGATTAAGTCTTGTTGGAATTTCTTGGGAGAGTTCTGTGACAAGATAGCAAAGATGATTACATCTGGAAAAATGTGTTTCAGTGAAGTGATGAATTTCGTTTTGTGCAGAGTCAATTATTTTCACTCTGTTTCCAGTTTAAAAGGAATGTGATTGAATGATAATGAACCAATCATTAACTTGTCCACTCGGCTGAGTGACAGATATGATGGTTTATTTACTGGTAACTCCACACATGCTACTGTGGCCTGTACCATCGGATAGGTCATTCTACCACTGAGTTTGTCATTTCTAATGTCCTTTATGACCTGATTGTCAATGACAATTTCATTTTAAGAACTGCCATTACTTTTGATGGTATACAAGTTGGAAATTTTTCTGAAGATTATATTAAAGAAATCTCTGAATTGTCACTAGTGTTGCTAAGGATATCTCATAAAAAATTCACAGTTTAATCCCACTTTCTGCTTTTTAACTTTCTACCCCATGAAGGAATTTTGATTTAATGGCACATTAACACCCATTTGGCATCACCCCTTTAATCTCATTCGCTTTTCAAGAATAAGTAATTGGAACTTAATCATGACTGGTTATGTTTAGCTAGCAATGTTCGAAATGTGTATGAGCTTTATTTCTGTTCTGTAAGTTCATATTTAAAGTTACACTGTACAGTATTCTTATTTGGACCATGATAATAAGCTTTTCAAATTATTACTAACTGACCGTATCAGTATTCATTCTTACATAAATACGACTATATAAATAAGTATGCTTAAGTTGTCGCTCTTAGCTAGTTCAAAGCCAAGTACACAGCTCATATAACACATGCTAACATAAGTAAATCCTTCAGTGTACATAACAAGGTATAACACGAATGGCAATACAATCAACTTATATTTCAAACATAAAACTTAATAATTAAAGTTTTTATATTATTTAGGCAATATTTTTGTTGAAAATGTCATATTCTGTCTTGTAAAAACTTCGTGTTTTCTAAAATGTTGTTCTTGTGAATTATAGAAGAACTAACGGAGAGCAATAAAACATGGCGAGCAGGTACTACCACCACAATCCCAGTGTTAAGTATAACCTCAGAATTAATAGTTAACTGAAATATATTAATTTTGCAAAATCAAGCTTGACCAAAAACGAAGCAGTAAAATGCATTCCGTAACTTCCAATCAAAATTAGTATCATTCATAAAATACTCGTAGCGTATTCATAGAAGAATAACACAAGCCTGCAATATTTAAATTTATGAAATATATTTTGATTTTAATAGTAGATATCACATAATTCAGCTACGCAGATTTCGAAAATAATGTTTTTTAAATATTACATAACGATATTTTTCAAATCGGGAAGAAAACAAGCTCTTACTTAAATCAAATTTACCACAAATATAGCTGAATATGTTTGGATCATTTACACAAGCCCTTGTTGCCATAGTGACGAATAAATAATATTGAAAAGACAAAATAACTGTCTTCCGTTGATACAGCAATATGTCTACAAATTTACAATGCTAAAATCAAGGGTTCAATTCACTTCGGTGGATTCAGCGGATAGCCCGGTGTTGCTTTGCTATAAGAAAAACACAAATACAAATTAATGTTAAAATGCTGGCACAAGGAGATAGTATCCCTAAATGACACGTGATGCCGTTGTGTATATACCAATGTGATGTTTCTTGTGGGTTTTGAAACGATCGATAAGACTCTTACGTTGCAGTTGGTCCAGGTAAATACAGAGCCAGCGGTTGACAACATTATTAGGCACAATAAAATATGACCAGATCTCAAAGAAAATGATTCTCTGGTGCTAAAGTAGATATGACGTTTTATTCAAATTTGTACTTGATGAAGTAGATATAATTTTCGGGATTCGACGTACAGGAATTACAGTTGAATATGTAAAAATATCAAGACAATAAAACTATCGCCTTTGTTATTGGTAAAAATCAGTTAGATTAACAACTTTTTTTAATATATAGAAAAGCTAGTGTATTTTGGTAACACTACCACCCCATCTCATGGTATACCCTAAAGTTGCATTTTATAGCTAACTAAAATAAATAAATTTTGTGAAATCAAGCTGAACTGGAAAAAAGAGGCAGAAAAGTGCAGTCAAGAGGCAGCAAAACATCGGTAAATTTCTTTGTGAACCAATCATAATTATGATTAATCATGAATCAAGTTCGTGGCTTATTCACTGAATAACTATTGTAAAAAATCACTTACATTAACAACTTTAATATGTAGAAAAGTCAGTGCGTTTTGATGGCACTATGTTTCAACAGTGGTTTTTGTGTTATGCCACTTACCAACAAAGCTATAACCTAATATTGGTGTTAGTCTATGCACTGAAAGTATAAAATTGTATGTACAGCAACAAAACTGGTAAAATATTTTTTGATTTCTTATTATAGTATGATGTGTTTTCATTTAAGACGTCAGTGATATAACAAAAAATAGCTTAATTGGGAAACTACTTCAGCTCAAAAATGAATCGATATTTTTTTTCATGGTTATCCTACACTAATTCTCTATTTTAACTTTATACCAACACTACACTCAAAAGATTTTATTACACCAACTCCATAAGACCGCTTTATATTCTGTTAATAACATCGTAAGAAGCAAACAGGAATCGAGCTGTTCTATCTGGGTAAATGCATTTTGGTTTTTATGACTACTCTTGTTTATACATTTGGAGTGACGTGACACACACTACCTTTTATTTATTTGGTTTGTTTTGAATTTCGTACGAATGGAACATCAGAGCTATCTGCACTAGTCTTCCTTACTTGTTATATCAACGAACAGTAGAAATGATCTCACATTATAATGCTTTAAAAAAGCGAAAATATTTGAACCTGTGACCCTCAGAATACGAGTCAAGCACCCTAATTACCTAACGATGTCGGGCTCACTAGCTTTTATATAGGTTAGATGATGGTTCAACATTAAATTATACAAGCTTCTCAGACCTGTATTTTTATTATTTCTATAAGAAATTTGTGACACCCGGCACGAGCTTTTTTTCGGTAGTATTTTTTAGTCCAGTCCGCTGCTTACAATACTTTGCTTTTTTTTGTAATATTTTATGTGTGTTTTGAATTCCTAACATTTAGTTGATATAGGTAAGAGATGTATGTAGCGAAGAGCCAGTATGGTAGGCTGTAAAGAAACATATTCGTGGTACACGACTCGTTGCTGAAACAAAAACAACAAAAAAACACTCTTCACATGGTGATTGTAGGCGTCATTTAAGTGTGACAGCCAAATTTCATTTTTTGATCAAACAAATATAGCCTAAGAGTTTGAGGTCGGTGTTGTTGGCTGATCAATAAGTTCAAAAATTGGGATGGTTAATGTGAGTAGTTCTTGCATAACTTTGTAATTATGCAAAGAGTAGCCCAAAAGTTGGTGGTGGGTGGTGATGACTAGTTGCTTTCCCTCTAGTCTTACACTGCTAAATTAGGGAGGGAGGGCTAGCGCAAACAAGCATAACTTTGCGCTAATATGAAAAATAAACATACAAATTTTGCCCATAATTCCTTTAAAATATCATTGAAATAGGGTTTCATACCATTCTGTTTTTGTCTTTGAAATATATCATTGTTCTTTTTTGTGAATTATATAGTGCGATGAGATAAAACATTGTTTTGTAAAACATACTGTAATCATATTTACGGCTTATGAAGTGCGATAAGACTACTGAACAAATATCTCAGTGAATGTTTTAAAAGTAAAAAGTGCTCTCAATTATCAATTTACTTCAAAACATCAAACCAATTTGTTGTTATTTATAGATGGTGCTCGTGATGCATATATTTTATGATAAAGTGTGAGCATGTGTGTGACATTAATGTTTATCAAGAGCTGACATGAGTAACGAAAAAGAAAGAAAAGCAAGTTCTTAAATAATTATACTTTTGTGTTAATATATGTTTAATACACACTTTTCAACTTGATTATAGAAGCTAGAAATTTGTAGTAATAAAGTTACTAATAGCATAAAGTTGTGGGATAGTATGTGACGTGTTGGCCCTTCACAGCTGTTCCTCTAAAACTAAATTATCTTCAAAACCTTAAAGCCATCTCATATCACTCATACACTTATCAAGCTTTTTTAAAATTAATGTAAATGTCTGAAAGAAACCCATTTCAAAGGCTAACCACTATTTCAGAAATATTAAACTGTTAGCTGAAGATCACTTATAGTCTCACCCTTCAGTGATTTACAGTCGTGCCCCTATACTACCAGTATCACTATTAAATATGAAAAAAAGATGATGCATTCATACTATCAATTCCCTTTACAATCTTAAACACCTCAATCTGGTACCCCCTTGTTATTCGTTTTTCAAGAGAAAACATTTGAAAGATTTCAAATAACATATAACAATACTTTTATCTTGGGCACCATTTTAATAATCTCTCTCCCTTTCTTGAGGTAAGAAGTTCAAAACTGAACACTATTCCAATTCAGGCTTAACTAGTGATATTTCAATAAAATTATAATTTCTTTAGACTTGTATACAATAGTTTTTTAGATGCAACCTAAAATCCTATTTGCCCTACCACTAGAAACAGCACATTGCTTGGATGGCTTTAGAGACTGATTGACTATTATTCCCAACTTTCTATCCTTTATGGCACCATTAAGGTTATTCCCGTTCAGATTATGATAATACATATTCATTTTCTTGCATTTATTGTAATTAAAACACATCTTGCATTTATTTGCCTAACTCAATAAACGACTTTAAATTTTTTTTTTTAAAACAGCAGCATCATCTTTACAGCTATCAACATCCAAGATTGTAATATCATCAGGGGAACATTAAGTAGTTTATTGATCATTCCTTCACTATGTCATTTGAGACAAATCAGAAAGAGCAAAGGTCCTAAGACTGATCCACAAGATTCCCCACTTGTGACATTGATTCATGGTTGAACTTCATTTGTAACAACCCTCTGCTTTGAAATTTCTTTTCAAGTTTTTTACGTAGCATCTTGTCAAATGCTTTCTGAAAAGAACTAGCACACCAAATCTACACTAATCCTTATCTACATAGTAATAACCTTTTCAAAGAATGTCAAAAGATTTTTAATGTAACATTTTTCATTAGTGAAACCATGTTCACTATTCAATAAAATTCTAAACTTTGTTAAATGATTTCACAAAGCATCTATAAGCAGGCTTTCCAAAACTTTTCCCTCATCTAATACAGTACTTACTACTGTTTGTATTATTTTATTGTCTGTAGAGTGACTAACATGTTTCTATGTTTAGTAAATTTACTAATAATGAGTGATATTATTTGTAGCAAGTAATAATAGTAATATAACTACTATTGGTTAATAAACTGAATTTTTGTTAATCCTTGAATCACTAAACAGTTCTAAAAGTTATGCAAAATACATTTTTCACTAGTTACTGGTATTAGTGGTATTGGTACCAATGGTTAGAAAGTTAAACGACCAAGATTTACTCTGGTACCACTAATATGTTAGTAACCTGTCTTTATTTTCTTTACTATGTTGGGTTGGCTACTGAACTTGAAAAAAATTAACAAAACAAGACGGATGGAAATGGACATATCATTTGATCAGCTAATGATAACATAGCAGATAAAGCTTCTTTATTTTTCATGGAAGATTGAGAATAATTCTTGATACTACTGGCTTTCCTATTCTATCTGTTGAAAGCTGGATGTTTGAACAGGGCCTCAGATTTCACCATTATATCATTTCTTTAGTTAACTTTAAAATACTACTTTTATAACTATTTTACAGTAAAGTATAGAGTAACATTTTACTGTTGGAACTTCTGGTTCTACTTGTTTTGGCAGTGAGAATGCCAGAAATATAGGGGTTTTATTCACCATGTTAAGCTGAGATAACTTAGTCTGCTGAATGCTCATAAACCAATCAAGTAATGTGTTCACTTCCATTCCTATCTTTTTTTCTGTTTTTAAAGCTCAGTAGCCAGATCAACACAGACTTATGATTTAGCAATAATTTTGTTTATTTATGCTTATTTCTTTACCTTTTTTTATAAAATGACATACAAGTGTTTCTGAGTCATAGAACATATTCTAAAGCTTTATAAATTTTGCATAGAATAATAATAAAATAGGTAGTCAAGGATTGTGCTGTATCACATGATAATAATAGTTGCAACTTAAACTACAGGGTGGTTGCTAGAAAAGCGGAAAATTTGAGGGTCAGATGAGATCATGAATAAAATGCGTGCTTACTCATTTCTATTTTGATTTCTTTACATCATGAATAAAATGCATTTTGAGCATCCATGAGTGTAATATAACATATGCCTTTAAAAAACTTTGTAAAAGTTATTCTTTGTAAAAATAAATAGCTGTTTGACAAATTTTCCGCTTTTCTAGCGACCACCCTGTATGTATGTATGTATGTATTAGGCTTTTTGAAAAACAAAGACGTGATGATGAACAAAAATAAGAAACCTTGGTTTTGTTTATTTGCCAGTTTTGGGCTTTTGACATTCTGAATAGTTGAAAAGTAACATATATGCTATGCTTGGTAGCTCTTTGTATCTAGCTTCTGATTACATGTATTTTTGCTTGTATTTTTACTTTACTCCTCTGCTTTATGAGTTGTATAATGTACAGAGCATTGTGCATTTACATGTTACAGTGGCATAATGTTTATCTGTTTTTGACTGGTAACCTACATTTTTGACAGTAAAACTATATTTCATAAGAAAGCTTAATTAAAAGGGTGATCTGTTTGTAGTAGAATTCTAATTTTTGGTTCTTAATTTTTGTGTATAATAATAATAATAAAATATTAGTCTAAGATCATGAAGATGGTTTTGCCTCATCAGATGATGATAAAATTATAGTTGCAAAGTAAGAAATCTTAATTTTGTCTGTTTGCCAGTTTTCAACTTTGGGATGCTCTAGAATGCTGAAAAATGGTATACATACTAGAAATAGTGTGACTATGCTAGGTAGCTCTTCATAACAAGCTTCCATTGACCTGTAGAGAAGAAAATCCTGATGACTTTGTTGTTGCTTTAGTACAAAAGTTCATGGCATCACAATTTGTAGAGTGCTTGCACACTTTCTGAAAAGACTACAATTTTAGAAATTACAATAATTTTCTTATTCTTAAAAGTTAAATTTAACCTTTAAAAGGCAGCCATTATCAAATCATGATAGTTGTTCTGAGCACAATGTGAAATCATCAATACAGGCTAAAAACATTTGTTGGCAACCTACTCACACCCAAAGTGAAAATGTTTTTCATCGAAAGATGAAATTGAAGTATTAGTGCATGATAATTATTCCAATAAAAATAAAACTTTTCAGATTTTTATCATCATCAAATTCAATTGTTTCAAACTCAGAATGTGATTTAGAAAATGAGTTAGAATTCATAAGTGAATTATAATTCATTGGTTCTTAATGGGTAAGGTGTCACAATTTTGATTCATTTATTCATTCTTTTGATGTTAGAAAAGCTGAACTCACAGATAAATTTAAGCTTACAGACGAACCTAAAGGACATGAATTTTTCAGTGCTAGATTTAATCAAAGTATAATGAATAATATTGTGTGAGAAACAAACACATATTATGAGTTTTGTAAATCCTTGAATTCTGAAGAAAGTGAAACTAATACTTCTTCTACTTCATGAACTAAGAACTGATAAGATACAACTATTGAGGAAATGTACACTTATTTTGCTCTGGTGATGTTTATGTCACATGTAAAAAAAGGCACATGTTGGCTGATTATTGTAAGAATGATTCCCTTACAGGAACTTCAATTTTTTTCAAAAATATATTACTGAAGGTCAATTCAGGGAAATTTTTAAATGTTAACACTTTGCAAATAATAAAGAACCAAATGCAAATGATCAATTATGGAAAGTTTGAGAAATGTCTACAATTGTGAAGAATAAAACAAAGGAATCTCTTTCTCCATTTCAAAAATTAATTATTGATGAATCTTTGATTCTTTTCAAGGGTCATAATGTTTTCAAGCAGTACATTCTGAGCAAGTGATGTAGATTTGGAATAAAGATATTTGTATTATGTGATTGTGAGACAAGAATTGTTAGTGGAAGTGCTCTTTTCTTTGCCTTCCAACATTCAAATGCCAACATACCTTGCTGTTGCATCTTGTGTTTTGATATTCAGTTTTATAGTCTTGCATTCTCCATGATTCTGACTTCTGTCATGCTTTTGTACACCATCCTTACCCTTCCTAAAATCATGGAAATGTAAAGATTGAGGAATGCAATGTTTGAAAGTAAATGATTACAATGCATAGACCATGTTCATATGTGACAAATTATCATTTATTTCACATCTATATTCAACCTATGAGAAGAGAATTCTCCAGTTTTCCTGGAAAGTTTGGCTTTCTTTTTCTGATAATGTTTTGGTCACTACTGTGGATTTTAATTCTTCACATGATGATCTTGAAACTGACAGGTTCGTTGTCACTGTTGTTTCCGTACATTGCACCAGTATTGATGGCTTTATCATTACTAAAGTTTATGTTGTTTCTGCCTCAGATTGGTGGACTCATGAGTCTTGAGTTGACACAGAAGTTGATTCTGCTCATAACAACAATTTAATTGATGTTACTAGGTTTATAAATGCTGTTAAAATTGTCTGTAAAATCTTATGCTTTCATGGAGGATTTAGTATTCTGTAAATATCCCTGTTTATAGAGTGCATGCACACTCTCTGAAAAGGCTACAATTTTAGAAAGTACAATAACTCTCGTATTCTAAAAAATTAAATTTAAAATTCTGTTGTACAAATAGCCATATTTCTATGCCAATTTTTCATTACAGCTATGACATCCAGTCTTCATTTTACAAACAAATAAATATATGAAACCTGAAGTGCATGCTACTTTACATTTTCAACACTTGAACTATTGAGGTCCTTGTGAATGAGAGAAGCATTCTTGACATAACCAAAAGTTATTAAAAGTTTACAATCATTAAAAGACCTTATCACATTCTAAAATACTAAATAATTTAAATGTATAACAAATAAGATATGTCCTAAAACAGGCCATAGGATCATCCATCAGTAAAATTTGCCTAACCATAAAAATGCTTGTTTGTCATTGATCATGACATTTCTACCAATTCGACAGCATTTAAATTACTAGTCACTTTCATATAAGACACTATTATACACTTCCTGAAAAGTCAGGTAAACAACATATTTCTATTAAAAATAATAAATCTAATAAAAACATGCCAACTGTATGGTGAAGCAAGAAAATCTTTTTTTAAACCATACTGAGAATTAAATTTAAAAACTTTGCAGATTCTATTCCAACTAAAATCTGTCAAAAAGTTTCAAAGTCTTTTTAAGATAGCAAAGTTCCAGGCTTATCAAGATTGGTGAGCTCATGAAATTGAACAATTTAAACATAAATTTATTCCATCTTTAAAGAAATTGGTAAACATGGAAATCTTAATCTTCAATGTTTGAAACATGATAAAACAAACATTGTTTGGCACTTTAATCCTATTTACTTGAGTGATAAAGTTTGCTTAATATGCCTTAAAGTATCGGTTTATTTTTGATTTTTTTTGCAAGTGATGAAAACATTAAACCTTTAGAGACTTTAAACTTGATACTTTGAATCAGTAAGTATTCCTAATTTTTCTTGACCTTAACAATGACTTATTTTTATTTTTCTAGTTATTTGTACAAGTCTCTGCATTCTTCATTTTCTATGTGAATTTTGTGGTCTTTTTAAGACAAGTATTTATCCACTTATTTTTTAATAATAACTAATGTTTAAGTGTCTTTATAAGACTACATTTTTAACTTTACCTCCTCTGTGACAATAATGAGGTCTGTAATTATCCATTTCATGATTGTGAAAACATTAAAGATACAGCCTTCTTAAACTTAAATGAATTGAAATAAATGTCATATGAAGAAGAAAGACTGATCCAATAAATGTATTTAATATTAAAAGTCTTACATAATAATAATATTTTGGAAACTGTTCTGGATGGCTTTCTTCACCCTCAAGGAGTCCACAATAAACGATACTATTCTAGATTTGTTGTTAACTTCTAATATATAAGATGGTGGAAATTGGAGAATATGTGGGAGCAAGTGATCATTGCTGTATTAGGTTTAATGTTTTGCTGTGCATGGAGATCAAAAGTAATGATATTCCATAACACATTTACCTCCATTGATACTCATAGATATTACACAACCATCATGGTCTCGTCTTTGCCCATCTAAGCATTTATCTGACTTTGTCTGCTCCAGTATTTTATATAATTGCCCTTGACAATATTTGTCTAATGATACTCTCCACCTATGTCAATGTGCCCTTTCTCCTGGTACTGTATATAAACACCTCATTCAGATGATTTTGTCACTTTTATTCACTAAATGATTTCCAAGCATTATGATAAGTTGGAGATACTTTCAGTGTTATTGTGTTGTCTAATTAAGTTTCATAATAATAATTAAAAAAATAAAATGAAAAATACCAAAAAAATATTTCTTCCAATTGAAAAACTGATAATTGTATGAATTCCTTGATTAGGATTTCCAGCACAGAGGTCAATTTGGTCTCGCTTTTCTCACCTTTGATATTTAGAGGTGCACAACAATCAGATGAGACTTCCAGTGACCTTATTCATAGGGAAATGAAGTCTGGTTGACTTTCATGCCCCTTTGTGGAACAGTAATCAGTTTAGAGACTTGCAGTACCAAGGTCTGGAGTTCAATTCCCTAGGGCCAGAAGCTGCTTTGTTCAAACAAACAACTTACTTTAACACACAAAATTCTGTTCCAATCAGCTGTAATCTGCACCATCTTCCAAATGAAGAAAAAAGGAGGCTATTTTGGGATAAGCTGCCTGTGATTTCTTTTTCTTCTGTCGGTTCTTTGAGTGTGTGATGTTTTGGGCTTTTAAGCTCACAACTTACTCTTTCTTGTTAGAAATTCATGACTTATTCTACCACCACTAAGGTTTTTTTCCTATTAGTTGTTGGACCTATGCAGACTGTTGATGGGTGTTCAGTCTTTGATCTTCCTTTTTTATATCAGTGCTTAGATTCTCCAAGATTAACAAGTCATTTATTTCTCAATCTGTGTTAATTTTTTTTCACTGGTATTGTAGAGTAACAACTTGTTTATAGTTGGCTTCTTATTTGCAGCAGAGTCCCACTACTTTCAGCATTTGCGACACATACTTTGGACTCACATAAGCTTCACATGGGTTCTGCTGTATTTGATAGGTTTTTTTTGTTTGTTTTTTCTCACCCTCTTCTTTCCAATACAAACTGTGCACACACTATTCCATGGTTACTACTGCCACCACCTCATCAATTATTAGTCTTTTACATCTTGATTCTATGGACACAACCAAGGCAGGCTTTCCTTTCAATAGTACAACATATAATCTTGCTTCAACTCAAAATATCATCAGTCTGGGCATTTTGTACTTTTCATCTCATCTCTTTGTCAGGCTCAGTGCTTTCCCATCCTGATCAATGCTATAGAATAGAATGCCACAATCTTACCTCTCTTTCTTCCACTGCAGGGATGGTTCTTGCTCTTCTGAGAAACCATCCAAATATTTTGTGTCTTTGGGATGAGAATGTGAGTGATTCTTTTATTGGTCTTTAAGTAACCAATGATCACACACATTTTACATTTTTCTCCAGTTTATTTAGTCAGAATCATTCTTTAAGCTTGTTGGGTTGATAACTTCAGACACTACTACAATTTGAATTCCTTTGCTGCCACCATAGCCAGAGTTCTATTCTCTTCACAAATGCCTTGCTTCATGGACAGGCTGCATATACAAATAATCAGGAATTTCAGAGTTTATTCATAGATGACAGGATGCTCTACATAATGTTTTCATCCTTCTTGCTCTTCAACAGGCAATGCATCATGGTCTAGCTTTTTTAAGGGGTAAATTGTCAGGCTATACTCTAATTATTCCATGGTGATGTTTTGGAATTTGGTGTAGGGTTCCTTAATGTTGAATTTTGGATCTCCTTTTTCAGGATTAGTCCTATATCCCTACTAGCTTGCCCTACTCTGTGAGTGATAACTTTGGTAGCAAGTACATTGTATGAATCATACATAATAGATGCTGCCTCACAAGGTTTTGTTGGATTAGCTCTTATTTTGCAACTCTCATTGGACCACCATTCTAATGGCAATATGCTCTTCAATACTTTATTTTTGAGCTTTGGAAAAATATGCTTTCCATTTAGGTTGGACAGGAATACCACTCTAAACCTTCTTTTCACTTCATACATTACTCAGGGTGTGAAATCAAAGTGATTTGTTCTGTTTGTCCATAGTCCTCTTTCTCCTTTTCCCTGTATCCTCAGCCCAATTCTTTTCACCTTCAACCAACATTAAGATGGGAAAAAGGCTCATTCTTTTTTGCTTATTCATCTGCTCTGCCTTGTTTCTAATCAGATTTTGATCTTGACGGTTTTGTTGTCTGTATTTATATTTTTAGAGATGCTTAGTAACCCAGTCAAATTACCCACTGGTGGTCACTGTGAAGATTGGTGTGTGGACCTCTTCCAATACCTTTATTTCATATTATTTGCCTGATCTGTAACTATCTTAACCATTTTTTTCTTTGTTTTCTAGAGAGGTGTGTGGCAAGTGTTGCTCAGGCAGGTTAACTTTTGTAAAACCAATTTCACACTGACAATCACTGTTTCATTATAATTCTTACCAATCACAACAGACTTTGTAGAAAAAAGGTGTTCTATGAAACTACTTAGGACTTCACCAGGTGGTATTACAATACTTTGCTGGACTGCCATTTATCGACTATAATGAGTAAAACTAAAGGAGTTCCTGTTTATCATCAGACTGAATAATTTAGTTTACTTTTAAAAATATAGGGTATTTAGTTCACCTATTGCACTGTATCCAGAGCATGGTTCATAAGGACTCTCCAGTGTGCATTATCCCCAGATTCTGCTAGTAGAGATAGAGAGTCATTGCCACACCCAGTTTCAGGTCACTGGGTTGGTAGACAGGCTTTTCCTCCAGAGTGCTAGAGTGAACTTGTGTACATCCAGATGAAGGTAGGAGCAACACTTCGCTACACAGAATCCGAATTGTAATACTAGTTCAGATTTAACTCTTTGCAGTATCCAGATGAGGTGTACATGGCCCTTCTTTTTATCAATATCAGTTCAGTACATTCTTCATGGATGGGGGCCCACTATCCTCTGGATACTTGATTGAGCACAGTTGTTTCACATCCTCTCCATAATTTTGGAAGTAATTGAAATGTTCCTTAACCACTCTGTTGGGGATTGAGAATAAATGCTCATAATTTCAGATCAAATGAATTCTGTTCTTTAGTTGAGTATACCATATGTGATCCTGTCATTTTGAGCTTGGGGCTTTTTTCATGTGGAGAAGGTTTGCCCATTTATGTTTGGTTTACTTTTCCATTGTGATTTCGATGGTTTGGAATGCATTGCTCTGCAGCTATAGATTGGGATTCAGTCAGTAGTATGTATACATATTTGTATCATTGTGGTCCAATTGCCTAAGCCACAAATGTAAGATATAGGTACCAATATCCCTTAATTCCAGCTTCAAGTAGTGGAACCTCAGCTATTTGGTTGAGACTGATCTACAATAATGATCACTCATATACAGTACAGTTCCATCCTTGATACAGGAATTAAGTTCAGGGTGAAGAACTTACCTCTGCTGGATGCAGTGCAGTTTCCCTACTTAGGTACCAATCTTATCTTGGTATACATGATTTATGCAGATGCTTTCTGTATAGATAATGCCCTCATTGGCCCCTATTTCTCAGTGTGGGATTCCAGGTATAAGTGTCAGCAAAGGTAAGCCCTGAGTGCTGTATTAGGGACATGGATGGTGCCTGTCTCAAAAAAGTGATAATCTGAATGAGGTACTTATATGCACTACCAGGATAGAGGGCACAGTAACATAGGTGGAGAGTATCATGAGAGAAATATCACCGGATCACATGAGTGGGGTACAAAAGACTGGAATGAATGAGAAAAAATCAAAGCAATATTCAGATGGATAACAAAAACCCCTTGCAGTCAAGTCATAGTTATAAGTGTCACTGGAGCTAAGTATTATTGGAAATAAGTTTTCAATTTAGGAAAATGCTAACTTTTAGTTTTTGTTTCAAATTTCAAAGAAGCAAATTTTGAATTGATACAACAAGCATTATCTGTTGTGTATTGGCCAGCTGGGTTACTTGAAGACACTGATCAGTGTGGAAAACGTTTAAAGTTATATTCTCAAATATTCAAGATAAACGTATTTCTTATAGAAAGAAACTGTTGGCTGTAAGTAAAAAATCCAGTTGTCTAACAAAGGGTGTGAGAGGTAAAATTAATCCAAAACATCACAATTTTTAAAAAATGTGATTGAGTGATAAAACAGGAGATTTAGAAGATTTATAGAAATTAAAGAAATTAGGACATCAAAAAAGAATGTATAATAAAAGGTAGATTGAAGATGTAAAAATTTAATAGTTAGGATCTCTTTGAGTACATTAAAGGTAAATAACATATTAGGATGGGATAAAAAAAAGGCTAGTATCTGATGATTATGAGATGGCTGAGTTTTTAAATATTTGCTTTTTCTTCAAATTTTACTAATGAAGTCAAGCAGTATTCCACATCTTTCACAGTTTTTAAGTGAAAATTGGATCAAACAAGATGGCTTAATTAATTCTGAGTTGGTTTAAACAAAATTGGGAAGTTTAAAAAATTATAAAGCTCCTGGACCAATTCAAATTTCCCCAAGAGTTTTGGAGGAAGTTAAAGATCAGATATGTAAGCCACTTACTACTATTTTTTGTAAGTAGTTGAATAATGGGTAAGAACCAGAATATTGGAAGTTTGTTAAGCCTTTTTTTTAAAGGCAGATGATAGAAATGATCCCAGTAATTATAGATGCATTACTCTTATATTAAATGTGGAAAACATGGAAAGTCTGGTAAAGGATGCTTTACAAAGTTTAGAATTTTATTTGATAGTCAACATGGATTCACTAAAGGAAAATCTCGCCTTACAAATCTTTTGACAAGGTTACTGCATACATAGATGATGGCAAGTGTGAAACTTTATTGTGTCTGGATTTTCAGAAAGACTTTGATAAGATGCTGCATGAAAGGTTTGGAAAAACAATTTCTCATCAGCTGTGAGGGATTATTTAGCTAATTTGAGAGAAGAGTGGCCAGATGAAAGAAAGCAGACCGTTGTTATAAATGGAATTCAGTCAAAGTGGTTAATGTAGAGTATTTAGGGCTCAGTCTTAGGACCTATGCACTTTTTGATTTACATTAAAGTGACATTGAAATACTGAGTGTCACTAACTGTGAAGAGGATGCTACATCAAAAATATTTAGATCAGCTGACAAGTTGTTGCAATAAATGGCAGATGGGTTTTAATTGTTGTAAATACAAGGTAATGCATGTTTGTTATCATAATTTCAATAGGAATAACTAACAGTGTCATTAAAGAAAATGATTTTAATGTAATGGTTGATCAGTCTCTTAATCTATCAAAGCACTGTACTGTTACCAGTGGTAGGGCAAATAGGATTTTAGTTTGTATCCACAGAAATATTGAATACAAGTTTGAAGTTGTTATAATTTTATTGTCAGGTCCTTCTTTCAGCCATGTTTGGAGTATTACATTTAGTCTTGGGCTCATTACCTTAGAAAGGACATGATTAGAATGGTACCTGGGATGGAGAGTTTGTTATATGAGAGGAGATTAAGATCTTTGAAATTGTTTTGAAGGGATATAATTGAGGTGTTTACAACTCTAAAGAGAATTAATATAGTTAATGCATCTTCATTTTTCACACTTAAAGATTATTGGGACCAGGGAACATAAATATCAATTTTGGCAAAGGCCATAATGTGGCAGATATTGTAGATAGGATAGTGAGTTCTCCTATACCTCCATGTATTTCAGCTGCAGTCCCTTCATAAAGCCCTTCTGGAAATCAACTAGACATGCTGCCATAACTGGAAAATCAACTGTTAAACTTTTATTGAAGAAAAACATATTTAGACAAGCAGTACTGCAACTAATAAATGTTTTAATAACCTTTGGTGAATCCATTTGATCAGCATTGTTCTTCAGGATATAAAGACAAGCAATAAGATTCATGTGAGACTGTGACATGATGAAGTGCAAGTAACTTTCAGCTTTCATGGGGCAAAAAAACAATATTTCAGCAGTACATGTAGTTGCTGAAACCAGAAATAGTTTTTTAACATGGTGAAAGCTTATGGATAAATCTTCTCAGACACAGGCATCATTAGCATTGCTTCGTAAAAATAATGCATGAATCTAGAATATTCTTGGCAATGATGCTGTGCAATTGTTCAAATCATATTTTACACAGTCCTTTGATCTTAATAGCAACATGTTATCTTGATAAATTTTGTACATTTCATTGATATCAGTTGCATATTGATTGCATTGAGATTTCTTGATCACAGTCAGTTTATACAGATCATCTGTAGAATATCTCTCCAAAAAAGGTTCAACAGCAGCTGCAAATACTGATTAGTATTTTCAGATTTTGTTTCTACAGTTTAGCAACACTTGTACCTCTGGAATTAAAAATGGATAAAACAGATTTCTGAAAATATGTTGCAGTGCCAACATCATCAACATGCCTTCAAATTTTGATGAAACTAGACTCAAACTTAAGGTGTCTTTATTAATGTGGTGTAGGCTTAGTAACTGTAACCAACTTCAGACCAAGAAAATACTCTGAACTTCTGCATGCTATTAATAAGCCCATGAGCTTGTACTTGCACATTTGATGGTAATGCAATATCATTAAAAGTACCTATTAATCAATCCATCAAACTGCCATATTGAACTACAAGTAAATTACAGCATTGCATTGCTAAGCCCAGGATGTTGGACACAGAAGTCATAAAATGGCAGAAGAGGCATCATCCATTGTAAAGACTTTTTACATTGGGAGTACTTAATAAATGTGACCACATGTTGTAGAACTTCCTGTGATTTAAAGAAGTACAAATGAGAATTTACAGTGTCTAAGGCTATTAAATTCACTCCATGTCCCAAACAGTAGCTGAGGGTGCAGTTTGATGTTCATTTGAAATTATGCTGCTATTTCACTTTTTTAACCTTTCATTGTAGTGGCTCCATCATAACTCTGCACATGATCTTGATTAATATCTAATACATATGACAGTAGTCCTTGTTTGATTGTACTTATAATGTTTTCAACCACTGTATTACTGAGAATAGAGAATGTTATTCATTTCTCATACATTTAAATCATCACTGCCATATTTCACAAACAAACTTAATAGCTCCTCATATGCAAAGTCATGAACTTGCTCACAAATAACACCTAACAAACAGCTCTTGGTAACAGATTCCACAACGTTATGAGACATGAGTTTCATGATCTCATTCTGTGAGACCCACCTGCAGTATTCATTATGGAGGTTTAGAGAAAAATATGAATTAAACTGGGTTTGTATTTTGGTACTAGTTTCAACAATTCCATAAAATTACATTTATGAGCCTCAGTGTCATGTATGCTAAATCTTATGTTCTCAAATGTATAGTAGAATCAAATATCATCTCAAATGCTTTCCTGTTTGTCTTTGAACTTTCAACTACTTCACTGCTAACATACTTTGTCATTGTATCTTGTGTTTTGATATTAAATATTTTAGTGATGCATTCTCTATGATTCTCACTTCTGTCATGCTATAGTACACCATCCTTGCCCTTTTTAAAGTCATTCTCGCCTATCAACCATGGAAATGTGAAAACTGAGAAATACAGTGATGGGAGTAATAAATTACTTTGCACCACCCACATTCATATATGAATCATTCCATGCCAACTCACCTTGGGCTTTTCAGTTTGTTTCATAGGCTTTCTTGAAAAAATAGTTAAGCAAAAACTTCATTTTGATTTATTCTGACATGCAGTACAGTTTTAGGATTTTGCATAGCTGAATAAACCAAAATGAAGTTTTTACTCAAATTTTGTCAAGAAAATTTTTTGATGTGAAATGGAAAAAAAGTTCTCTTTTGTGGGTGAATTATCATGGAATGAGCCACATGGCAAATTATATCATTCATTTCACACAGTTGTATTCAACCCATGTGAAGAGAGTTCTCCAACTTTCCTGGAAAGTTTGACTTTTTTGCTGCTAACGTGTTTTTTTTTATTATTTTAACTCTGCAGGTAATTTGTAAAAAAATCCATGATATTAATAGTGATAATTATTAATTAATTTTAATATCCTACATGGTATTTACAAATCATTGCATTTTTTCTTAATGCTGTCTAGCCAAAACTATTTTCTTGCATGGTCTTGGAGTGTTATCTGTTGCTATTGTAATAAAAACTGAAAAAAAAAACATTGCTTATACTATTCCAAAATAGCTGACTTACATGAATGTAAAAAAAAAATCTTAAACCTTGTTTAAAATTTGGTAGATCTAGGAGTGCATTGTATTGTAATAGTACATACATAGAATAATAACGGTTTAACAACTGCTTTATAGAAGAAAAAACATGTATGCATGTGGGAAGAGTAAAATAACAACAAATAGCTTTATTTGAATGATATAACATGAGATTAATAACTGCATTTGTATGTATCAAATCCAGTACAAATAAGGATATATGAGCATATGTCTGTACAATTATATTTGTACAGAAATTATTTTGTGTAAGTTTGTCAGTAAGTCACCAATTTAATATTCAAAATGACATTCTGTGCCAATGCATGATTCATATGTGTGTATATTTAGACACACACATACAGTGTACATGGTAATTGGTGAATGCATAGTAAAGTGTTCACAAATTGATTGTGATAGTGAAAATACCGTGCATTCCATTTATAGGCATCATGCTAAATTTGCAACTGTTTGAATATATTTATATACATATATACATATCATTGATAACTAAATGTCACACTTCAAATTAATAACCAATTAAACTATGAAACTTGTGATATGCAAATATTATTAATTGAATGCATTCATGTTGTATTATACTGACTGCTTTTTGCTAATTATTCTGTAGAATTATGTGATATAATTAAATTCTACAAAATATACTTAGAGCATAGGACAGAAATTATGCTCGAGTCTTCTATAAATATGCATGAGCATAGGTAATTATCTGAATGTTTAGTGAAATACATTGTGTGCAAAAAAATACACTTGTATTTGACATTAAAGCAATGTCTGTACAAAGAAACTTTATTCAGATAGAAAGAATTAAACAAATCAGATATACCTAAGAAACCTAAAAAACACATCAACTGTTGTACATTGTCTTGAGTGATAAAACATTAAGTTTGCACACTGAAGGTTAGTGATTAGATAATCATAAGCCAGTTAAGAGAATTTTTATATAAACATCTAAGTTACTCAGGAAAATATATTTACAATTTTCTCATAAACTAAACTACTATGTGCAGGTAGTGTGGAATATAACAGTTTAAAATTACTCACCTTGGCATGTAGAAAATTATTGTCATCCCTCACTTTTGTTTTCAAATGCTTAAGCACTAAAAACTGTTTTAGGGAGAATTCAGAGTGCAGATCTGTTACATGATGCATATAAATTAAAATTTAAAGTTATGTAATCTTTTCCTTTTAAGCTTTTCATATTGATGGTGAAAATAGAATGTCTGTGCTTAAAGATACTTGTTACTGTGATGTTAATAATTTTTCTGATACTTTAGTTTTTGCATTGAGACAATCCAATACAATTGCAAGTTTTCATACCAAATAATAAATAATACTCTCTTTGTTATTTTCTAGAATTGATATAAATTTATTTTAACTGAATGATATTTTTTATTTATTTAACAAGAATCTTTACTAATTTTATCACTTGAAATCTACAGACAAATATTTTAAACAAAGAATTGGTTAATTCAGTCCTATTAGTCATTCAAAATTTGTTGAAAAAATCCATAGAATGGTGTTGGTTGAATTTTCAGTTTGTTAGAGTTTTAGTGCTACATTGTACATATATACATATATAAGTATATAAATACATGATATTTTTTCATATACAATTGTTAGAATTTAAAATGAAGCTTAATCCTAAATTATTTACTTCAAAATCTTTTGTCATATTAAATGAAGTGTCAATAAAATAAACCAAAACAAGCTGACCATTAGATGATAAATGACCAGCTAATTACACCAATCACCCAGTCCTTGTCTCAGTACAAGAATTTACATGAATATAATAATGCTTATTAAAGAAAATTGTGTGGTGGCCAAGTAGGTTAATTCAGTTTTGTATAAAACCTAATAAAATCATAACCGATCTGTTTCCGAGCAAGTAATTAGAACAAAAGCAAATTATTGTTTTTTGTCACATCATAAAAAAGTTAAAAGAAAGAGTATAATGCTATATAATGAATCTCGAGTTTTCTCTGTAACTATTACTTTGAAATGAAATGAATAGTGAATTTGGTAAATTTATTACAATTTAATAAAATGTATATATTTATTCATGTCCCTTATAGTCAGAGTGTTCTGATTTAAATTCATCTATTACAGTTTATATTCTTTGGAAGAAATGTAGAAGAAATACCATGTTTCAAGAGTTCTTTCATGACAGGAATATTAAGTGGACTTGGAATTGGATTGGGAACTTTCCTGGCAACTAGTGAGTTATTTTGTAGCTCTTTTATATTGACCTTGGGGGGTGCCATAGAAGCAGTAGGATTGATGGCTTACTATAAGTAATGCAAACTGTGCGTATTGAGAAAAATTCTGTTTTGGTGACTCAGCTAAAATCTTTACAATATCATTTAATGAAATATAATACAAATGAAAGTCAACATGGATTTAGAAAAATGTATTTTTACCTTACAAATCTGTTATATTTTTTGCAAATGTTATACCTAAGTTTTCTTAAGTTTAGAATTTTTTACATTTTATATAGTTTTCTCAAAAAAATATAAACAAAAGAAGGATTTCTAGTATTCATTGAAAAGCCATTCTTCTGTAATCTTCTTTAAGTCTCACAAATTTGATTGTACAAAAAATATTCACGTAGCTATCAAGTGTTCACTTTAAAAATATACATCAGTTACTAAAATAGAGTGTTCCTGAACTATTTTGTTTTTCTAAATAAATTACAAATTGGTTAAAAACTTTTCTTAGTAGTTCGTAGTATTACAGCCATAAACTCTGATCAAGTGAATAACATGTGCCAGAACTAACCAGTTGGTAGCCAGGGGTTTTAAGATAACAAAATAACTCCACTTGAGTATAGTACTTGAGAATTTTTTTTTTTTCAGTATCTACTTTCTAATTTTTTCAGCATAGACTTGGTAAATTTGACTAACCACTTGACCTCTTTGTAATTGTTTAAAGTCTTTATAGATTCAATACTTCTAACTTTTAATACAGAGTGCATACCTTCACAAAATTTGGCGGTCTTTCAGTTAATTTTATAAGTATTTCACATACAAAAAATCTTGTTTTTGTAAAGTATTTTTAAAACACTTAAATAAAGATTTGTTTATTAATATGTTGAGTATTTGTTTTGAATAGTTCATGTGCAAAGTTATTTTCTTGTTAAGATTAAAAATACTTTTTATCATCTCAAAAATCTCGTATTTTTTCCAAAATGCATTTTAAACATTCTTTCTTTCATTTAACGTTATATGTTATCTGTTATAGTTTCTTCTCTAATTCGTGCTATTATTGCTGAAATAACTTCAAATTATAATTTGATGCTATATTCATTTATCTGAAATTGCTTTAAGCTTATTACAGTATGCATCTATGTATAATTACATTTTCTTGTAGAATTAGAAACTTTAAACTTATATACTGTTCACATATGGATTATTAGCTAAGATTTTATGCTATACCAAATGGTTAAACATAAAGTAGCCTTATAAAATTTTGATCGTGAGACACTAAAACTTTCTATTATCAATAGTAAAAGATACTTAGGTTGAGAGAGCTAATATGTATTTATATTTTCAAATACTTTTATTCTTAAGTTATTAAGACTGCCTGTGTGAAAAGTAGTTATGAAAGTAAGAAATGTTTTATGTTAAGACTAGAGATTTATACCATAAAGGTAATTTATAAGGTAATTTTTGCACTTTTTTTGACAAATAATAAGTTGCTTCTTAACTCCCCATAAGTGGACTTTGTCATTTTTACCAACCTTGTAACCACCATGTGTCCATGAAACTCTACATATTATAACTTTTAATATAGTGTATTTTTAAGAAATTGGCAGTCTTTTAGTAAACAATATAAATCTTTTTTACACAAAACAGATTATTTTAAATTAATTTTCTGAGTCAGTCCAATTGCAAAATGGTTTCCATGTTAAGAATAAAAATATTTTTTTTCGACTTACAGTTTTTATATTTAAATTGCACAGCCTTTAAAATATCTTAAATTCGTACTGACCTTTTAGATGCATATTCTTTTTTTTTAGTCCTATCACTCTCAAAATTATTGTTAGATAATTTAGGTTCATAGCCAGAACCATCAGTCAGTATACAGAAGTTCAGTTGTATCTTGAAGTGTGAAAAGACTTGAGCAATTTGACGCTGCTTTGGGTTTGTTTTCTTATAAAAATTAAACATTGCTCAGCTACAAATATTAGCAATATATGTAAGGCTAGATAACAAATCAACAAATTGATCATCATCTGTGAATTAGGCTTGGCTATGATTTTGTTCGTTTCTTTCACATTTCTAACAGGAAATTCAAACCACATTATGGGCATGGGCTTGCCAAACGTTTTAATGTGAAATATAATGTTTTATCCATTATTTTTTATATTCCAACACTATTGAATATAGGCTTGGTCTATTTGATTGACATTGAAACCTTCACTTTTAAAACAAATTTACCTTAGCAATTTATCTTAGTGGGGCAGTTGTTTTTTTAAACAAAGGATCAAATTACCAGCATACTCCATCCATCTATAATCATACTTCTCTCACAGTGTGCAAGTTTTATTATGATCAATTTTTGTTATTTAACCTAGTAATTTTTAATTTTAATATATTAGGTACTTTTATTATGAAATTAAAATACATACACAAAGAATAATATAATGAATACTTGTTTATGGGCCTTGTACTTATTTAAGCCTTTGCTCTCGAAGTTTCACAAAAGTTAACATTACTTTTTTGGTAGTATTTCTGAGAGTACTTTATATAATTTATATTTATTTCAAATATCTAATTTAGAATAGAAAGTGTAAACGTACAAAAAATTACAATGGCCTAAAACTGATGTAATGTAACTGCTTTATAACTGAGTAATAAAGAGTTTGAAATAATTTCATTAACTAGTGGAGATGACCTCACTGATAACAACATTAAAACTAGATAATTTAAAATGTTATTAGAACTAGACAGGCTTGTAGAGGATTTGGTAAACTGCAATCTTCCCTTTCTATTTTGTGGGTTATTTGTGTTGTTTTTTTTTAAAAGACAGGATGTGGTTCAATGGTGCTGCATGCAGATTTGACTTTCTGGTTTACACATCAGTAAAGGGAAAAGATTGGTAGTTACAAGTGTGCATTGTGTTCTTATCAGTGTATGACTTAGGTCAAACATAGAAGATATATGGAGAGGAAGATTAAGAATCTAATATGGGCAATTCGGGACAAAGAAATATCATATGCTACAGAAAAATGAAGCTTGGGAATTTATTTAAATATATTATTTTGAAATTGAGAAATTGAAACTTATATAACATTAAAATTTATAAATTTATTAAAATTATAGAGTACATTGTGATACCAAGTTTTTTGACATATATTGATAATAAAGTAGTTTAAATAAATGTTGAATATAACCATGTAAAAAGGTTGTCACAAGAAAACTTTGACCTTTCCACATACAGAGAGTTAACAACAGGTCTTTATGTTTGTTTTGTTTTAAATCTTTATATAGCCTGTAAAAAAATGAAAATATTCTTTATTCTCAAAAATTAAAAGTGAATTAAAATTTAAATTATTAAGTTTAACTTCCTCCCATTCTAATGATTGGGTCAGTGTATGTTAGAGAAGGTTTTTGTTGAGAATTGAGGTTTTTACTCAATTGTTTGAAATATTTCTCTTTTTTATGCTTCATCCTTTCAGGTCGAGTGAAGCGTTCAGCAGACTTTGGTTTCTACTCTTTTATTACAGTAACTTTGGTATACTGGTAAGTCTTACTTCAAAGCCTTTTTTGAAAATATATTTTTTTGTTTAGTATCCCAAAAAAATCATTACAAGTAATGTATCAATAATTTCTGAAACTTTAAGTCAGCTGTATAATATTCAATACGTGATTTTTCTTTAACATTAGTTTCTAACATAGCATCAGAGCCTTTTTACCTTCATTTTTCATATCAGCAATATTATATCTCTTGATCACATATGGAAAAACAATGTACAACCATAACTTGTGTAAGTTAAGTGTTATTGTTTGGAATACTGTTTTTTGTTTTTCTCCCTTCTATTTTTCATAAATATTGTAAGTTACTTTTTTCCTGTTTTTGAATGTCAAGAAAAATAGACAGTACTATGTATTCCTTGGTCTTCTGTGAATCTAAACTTAGAAAAATAATTCAAAATATGGTTTTAAATTTTAAAAGGTTTTCATTTTGCAGAAGTTGGGCTGGTATTTTGAACATATTTCATTTGAATGAACAATTACAAGATCAGAAAAAGTAACCTATTCAACATTTTTATTTTTACAAATTTTGAAGACATATTTTTGTAACTCAAATTTTAAGTTATTCTGTAAGAAATGGTAAAACTAAATATTGAAGGATTGAAATCTTATACTGGTTGATTGTTTTTAATCATTTATTTTATTTATTTGCAAATTAACATGTTTTAAACTAACTTAGTTGATTTTAATGCACGTTTTTAGGTCTTATTGCAGATATAAATGGTCTAAAGATCGTTTCTACTACAGACAGATTCAAAGTGGTTTGCAAAAAGCTGCAGTTCTTGAAGGTACTGAAAAAGATCCTGATGAAACTATTAAGTTAGATGAAGCATAATTTATTCACACAATTTTGTAGGTTATTGTAATTGGCAATTGTATAGTTATAGAGAAATAAAGGCTTTGGAGGTATAACATTAAAAACATATTAACTGTTAAAGCTACATATATGTGTGAATATAATATATATAAAAAAACTTGCATCAACAAAGTACGTGAACATGTAATTTTTGAGTAATTGTTAGACAAGTCTGTAGAATTTATATGGAGAAAATAGAAGAACTGAAATAGACTATTGTTTTTTTTTAAATGTGACAGTTTTTTATTAACAATCCTAAAATATTGAGTTCAGATTCCTGCTTGTTCCTAGTGATTGGGTTATTCTGTTTCATCTCTGAACAACACTGAGTGAATATTTAGGAACTGTTTTTGTTCAAAATGTTTACAGGGAATTCTGAATAATTATTTGTTAGCACTAGTTCAAATAATTATTTGATTCTACAGTCTCAACTGTCAGGTTTGTACATATGTTTGGGCAGGATCATTAACAGGGGTTATCTGTGATTTGTTGGCAATAAATTTCAACAATAAACAAACAGCACAGAGTCCATGTTGTTTAAAATAATATATTAAAGCAACTTAAACGTATGTACAAATGTTCATTACACAGTTGTGTCCAGAGCATCGAGTAATGATTTCCTTCCTTCAAAAGTACAAACAGATTTATTCAATTAATTTAAAACTCAATTGACAAGAAAAATTATTATTCTCTACTCTGTTGTTACAATATAATAATTTCATTTTAGAAATTGCCACTGTATGGCTAATATTGCAAACACATAGTCTAGATCTATTTTACTGTTTCTCTCACAAAATTTATCTTACCTTTTTGGTTCATATTTTATATGGATATTTACAGCCTAATGGAAGCCTATATTTTTTTTTTACACTTGTAAGATATTATGAGATAATAATTCTTGGTCAAATAAAAAGAAAAATTAAAAGGTGCTAGTAACATTATGCAATAATACAAGCACCAAATCACACCAATTAAACTGCATAATGTATAGTTCGTACACGGTTACATAAACATACCTGTGATAAACTATTGCTTTTAGACACAAATAAATTTAACACTCACATTCAACTTAAGCAATCATGTATATCTAACACTGGCTCTAGCAAATTATTGATAGTAAGTATACAAATATCTTGTTGTATTGTAGTGAAAATATTGTTTATATAAATGCGATGTATGTGTTCAATAAGAAGTTAATTCAAATATTTTACAGATAACAAAATTTACTGCAAAATGTGTTTGTTCTCAAAATTGCTATGAAGTAAAATCGCAGATTTTTCATTTCATATATATGCAAACACGGTTAATAGAAAGTTTGCTGAGGATGAAAATGTGCATAATATAACTAATGGTTTTAGTCTACTAATATTTTGCAATGGACAATCACATTTTATGCTATGTTTAATGGTGAAAAGTATTGACACTAATGTCTATCATAAACCCATACTGTTTATTTGGTCAACTAAAATCCATTCATGAGAGAAGGTGGGGGAGAAAAAAATATAATATCGTTTGACCTACTTTGAAATTTATATCCAACACATTTCCAATAAAATGCTAGCCACACTAAAGATAATTTATTGGAATATCAGCAAATATACCACCTCAACTCAATTTCATACAAAATATGTATGACCACAATAAGCTGATATTTGGTAATCCCTAAATAAGTTCATGGAAGGTTGTTCCTTATATAACTGTCAAACTAATAAAAGTTTTTCAAGGTGGAATGATTTCTATTTTCGTTGTGCAACAAGTAAGCCTAGTGTTTTAGGCAACTGGCAGGTTACAGAATTGAAGTCAGTCAAACATGCCCATCATTTCAGTTATGAAGATGTTATAATTTGACAGTAACAGTCAGTCTCAGTTAGTGTTGAGTAATTAATCAGTTTTTCAAAATAAACATCAAAGTAGATGAACTAAGACTATTCTACAGTTTTGGAATACAGAAGACAAGAAATGCATAACATGATAATGAAATAAATAGGTATGCTGACTCAACAAAGAAAGTGAATCTGTCGGAGCATTTGAACTTAAGGTACAAGAATTATAAAACACATTAAAACAAGCTTATGCACAACCAAATAAATTAGTGATGCACTAAAATCTAATTATTAAAAAGGTTTAATTTATGACTTGGCTAGGCAAACACACAGAGAAGTTGAGGAAAATAAAGCATACGAGACTAGGCATTTCCAGATAAATTCACTGGTTAAAATAAAATTCTGACAAACTGGCCATTTAGATAAATGAGTTTGATACAGCAGAATGAAACAGAACATGTTAAGATTTTGTAATGCAGTTTTCATCTACGTATTGCTGTTGTTATTGTTTGTTATTAAGCACAAACCTACACAAGAGGGTATCTGTTCTGCCCACCAGAGGTATTGAAACCCAGTTTCTAAGTATGAGGTGCAGACATACTACTATGCCACTGAGGAGCCTACGTATTGCTAGATCCTACTTTAAAAAAGAACCTGAACAAGTTACATAGTTGGATGATTTAACTGCAGACTTACAAAATCATAATTAAGGTTTCAACACCTGTGGTGGATATAGCACAGATAGCCAATTGTGTAACTTTGTACTTCAGACAAATCAAATAACTGTGAATTGCAGTAAACGTGTTCACAAAAAAGCGGTTCAACAAAACACCTAGGACAGAACCTATTAAAAAGACCTTGTGTCATAAGTATCACAAACATAGTTACATGAAAGAACTAGAATTTAAAAATAGTTCAAAAATAACCAATAGTATGTGAGCTCACACCTACAATTAATTTAAAGGCAGAACTATAGAATTTTGGTTTAGTTAATTAGGTGCCAAGTGCAAAGCAATTAGGATAAAATCCCACATTTCTAAACAAGTGTGTGGAGACAGGTTTGAAAAGGTTTAATAACTCCTAAAGTTTTCATTCAGCTATCTGTGGGATAATGAATTTGTTTCAGTACAACATTTGATCACTAGCAGTGAAATGTGATAATTGTTGTACTTGAGTATGTCTCACCGTTTGAAAAAAAGTTTTACAGAAATAAATTTCTTATTCTTCAGCTAGCTTTTTCAAAACTTTATATTCTTTGTAAGTTAAGTGAGTACCCCCTGAAAAGCATATAACAATTTCTACTATGGGTCACCCACTCAAAACTTTGAGAAAGTATTATGTTTAAGTATAAGCTGACGATTTCCAAGTTGAACTTTTAATTTATATTTGTAAACAGATAGATTTAGAAATAAATAGTATTTGCAGAAAATTTTCCTCAGGGAGTAAGAAACTGACATATCTATTTCCAGAGGTAAACTGGGCATAGAAACAGAGATCTTCAGCTTTGAAAGGAATTCATCTTAAACCTCACATATTAACTTTCATAACATTTTTGTCTTCACTAACATCATTTTGTTCATAATTATTGCAAACATACATATTGACACTTGCTACAACAGATAACTCATTATGATCATAGTATATTTTCAGCATATTAATATAACACAACTGAGTGGATTTTTTTATAATTAGACGTTTTAGTTACATAATCAGGATCACTTACTTTCTTTACATCCTGTTATGGGTCATAAAATTTTGCCTGAAAAGAGTGATCTCTGATTGGTGATATCAAACGAACCTTATCACCTGGTTTATGGGGTTTATTTGGGGACTCTGGACTACTGAGTACTTTTAAGAAAACTAGTATTGATGATGTTAAATTTATATGAAGAGTTTGCAGGTTGGAAGAAAATTTGGAGGCTATTCTAATTAAAGTTGAGGAAATAAATAAAGAGAAGTATAAACTGTGGGAAATAACAGCAGGACGTTAACAGGAACATAAGCTTTTACATAAAAGGGAGGCATCAGCTAAGATTAACCATGACATTCAGCAATTTAGAAAGGGTAGTATTAGGGGTAAAAATCATGAACTTAGTTGTAAAGACCCTATTCTGTTGAGCAACAGATTTGTGTAAAAAAGGAAGTGTTGGAAAGACTAAAGGCAAAAGGAATAGACAAGGATATGAATTTTATAAAGTTATAGGTAATTCCATACCACAGCATGGGGATAGAATAATCTGTAGGGTAAATCAGGAGAAAGAAGTTAGATTATGTTATCCTAGGGCATAAGTGGAAAACATAAATGACAAAGCAAGAGATATAATAAGGGGACTGGCAACAAGTAGTTTTTATTGTGCACATAGGGGCTAATGATGTTGGAAAGATTAAGTCAGAAGTGTTAATTAATATGTACAAAGGGTGATAAAAAGAAAGCCTTTAAGGATAAATGACATAAATTAATTGTGTTAGGGATACTGCCAAAGCTTAATTGTGGAGATGACATTTAGAGTAGGTCTCTAGGCCTATATGCTAGACTGAAATTAATAAATAAGGATGAGTAGGTTAGCTAGTAGGACTTGTGGGATCATTTTATTGGGAGGAGAGAGCTTTTTGAAATGAATGGTTTACACTTAAGTAGAAAAAGGTGTGGCAAGTTTGAAACTAGAATTAGATAGTGGTGAGGGCAAAGATAAGCTAAATGAAACAAAATTCAGATGCATGGGTAAGCTTAGCGTAGAAAGTCAGTATTAAAATAGTTACAAGAATAGGCTTAGTGTTAATTTTCCAATGGTAAAAGTATAAAAAATAAAATTAGTAACTTTAGGGCACTGGTAAGAAAAGATTTTGATATAATGGAAATAACTGAAACATAGTCAAATGTAGATGATTTTCATGACAGAATTTTTTATTGAAATACATGGTTATTGATTATTTCATAGGAACAAAGTAGTAAAAAGAGGGGGAGGAGTGGCTCTGTATGTAAAGTGTGAGTTACATGAATTTGAAGTTGAAAATGTTAAGGATAATAGCAAGAATGTTGAATCCATTTGGGTTTCTGTTAAGACATGTCAATGGGAAAAGCTCTTATTAAGAATTTGTTACAGACTACCAGATTACACTGATAAAATTAGTGAGAAACATTAGAGTGATATTAAGATTTCATCTATTGATGAAGTTATAATTATGGGTGATTTTAATTTGACATATTTATTGGGAAGTTCTAATATCAAACCATGAGGATGAATGTTTCCAGAAACTGTTCATGATAGATGCCTATATTTGCCACTTAATACACCTTTGGAAGCCAAAACCATTCATGTTTCTTTGGGTTGTACCATCACCGTTTGTTCTCTCAACCTGTTTCCTGGAGAGACGTATGATCAGTCAGACCTAGATGCTTTCATTGAACAGTTGCCATCCCTCGTTTTAATCCGGAGAGATTTTAAAGGACATAATCCCCTTTGGGGTGGTGTTTATATTGATGGTAGGGGTCATTCTGTAGAGTGTATGATCTCGGATCACAACATTTCTTTCTTCAGTTCTGGTTCTTATACTTATTTTCATGCACATAATCAGTGGTATATTGCTATTGATCTCTCTCTCTGCTCGTCTTCACTTTTCTCTCACTTCTTTTGGTGGGTTGACAATGACCCACGAGGCAGTGTTTCTTTGCATAACATTTTGAGGAAGATTGGCTGTAGTCGATACCACCGAACTCGCGTTCCTTGTTGAAAACTTAACTCTTCAAATCAACTGGCCCACTTTCACTTCTTTCTCGGAACTAGATCCTCCTATCATCAGTAAACCATTGTTAGACGACTCTGTGGCAGCAACATGTTGTCCAGGAAAATGCTCAGTCTATTTCTAAAACCTTAACAAGTTTCCATGGTATTCTCGTTCATGGTGGAATCCTGTCTGCCAAGTTATACAGAAGTTACCATACACTTTCAAACAGCATCGCATTTCAGTAGGCCTTTGTACATGCTCGGCAGGTCAGATGTCAAAGCCAGAAGGAATCTTGGATTAAGTTCATAACCAGCATCTCTTGTACCACAAATTCCAGAGTCATATAGAATAAGTTTTGAAAGATGAGTTGGCAGTATACTTCCATCTCTTTTTGATATTTCTCTCCAATGGCCATGAAATTGCTGTTACCCAAAGTATCGCCAGTACTCTTGGCAAAAGCTATTCTCATCCATCAAGCACTTCTGCTTCGTCCTCCACGTGATTAACCGTCAATACTCTGGGAGAGCAGTAGCATCTTTCCTTTTGGGCTGATAGTCTTCATGACTGTAATCACCCCTTTACAGGGGTGGAACTAAAGCTTGTTTTCCGTTGGTCTGGCAGTACATCTGTCAGACCTTAAAATATTCCCTATGAGATGTTGTGTCATCACTCTCCTGCTTCTTTTGCTATTCTTGCAGTTGTTTTTAACCAAATCTAGCGAGTGTATGCTCTTCCTGATGCTCGGCGCTAGGCTATTGTTCACCCTTTCTCTAAGCTGGGGAAGGAACCCAATATTACTTCAAACTTAGAGGGGATGGTTAATGCTCGTATTGCTAGGTTCCTCGAATCAAACAACCTCCTTTCACCAACCTAGTATGGGTTCCGACGACAGTGCTCTACCGTGTACCACCTAATTCAGCTTGAATCATTAAACAGAGAAGCTTTTTCGAAGTGTCTGTATTATTTGACCTTGAGAAGGATTATGAAAGTACGTGGAGATATAGCATTTTGTGGCATTTTGCGAGACCTCCGTTTATACGGGTTACGAGGGCATTTATCCACTTTTATACAGAACTTTTTAATTAACCGAATATTCCAAGTCCATGTAAGTTCTAAGTTTTCCGTTCTTTCTAACGGGAGCTTGGAGTCCCTCACGGCTGTGTCTTGAGTATCACAGTTTTCAGTATGAAAATTAATGCTTTCATGGCACAACATTATCCTACCATTACAAATGAACTGTATGTCAGTTACTTCACATTTTGTATCAGTTGTCAAGCATGAGGTTTATGGAACAGCAGCTTCAGTCTGCTCTCAATCGTTTACTTAAGTGGATCCTAGCAAACGGTTTCATCTTTTCTCTCCCTATGCACTTTTGCTGCCAACATGGTATTCATCCTGATCATTAACTCCGTGTTAGGGAAGTTGCGTTTCACGTGTTCCTGAGGCAAATTCTTGAGGCTTATCTATGACTTTATGCTGATTTTTATTCCACAGATCAAGCAGTTACGATTCATTGGTACTGAACATACTCCGTGTTCTTCCTTCTACCTCTCGGGGAACCGATTGATGCTCTATTCTGAAGATCAATTCATTCGAAACTGTACTATGAGTCTCTGGTCTATAGTTTTGTCAGAATCTTAGCTTCTAAGATGTTAGACCTCGTTCACTATCTGGAGTTTTGGCTCTGCATGGTGACTTTCTGCATTTATCTATTTTATAGCTTATACACTCATAAACCTCCTCTACACCTTCACCATTTGCAACTTTCATTACTGTATACTACAAAACTTCGATCCTTACCACAGCATCCCACATGGTTTTTGGGTTACCTTCCTCAGAGCGCCATGCGTTTTCAGATTAGACAGTCTGTCATTGTTCCTTTTAGTTTTCGTATCCAGGTGCAGCTGATTGAATTGAGTGTATCCATTGGTCAGCCCATCCCACTATGGGTTATTACCATTCCCACTGTGATCTTTATTTGAGTCACCTGAGGTAGATGGACACTCCCGATTAAAAGTAACGTCTTCTATTTGTCGAACATCTTTTAAAGCATTATTATATTCCCATTTACATGGATGGTTTGAAATCAGATGACATTGTAGGCTTTGCCATGGTTTGTTGTGGTTTGGAGGTTGCACCCAGGACCCCTTCCATAGTTTCTGTGTTCACTGCAAAACTATATGCCATTTCTCTTGCCCTGGATCACGTAATAGCTATGCGGTACAGCAGATGCACTATTTGTACCGACTCACTTAGCTCTCCATTAGCACTGGAATTGTTTAATGTTATTTCTCACCCTGTTCTCGCAGATATACGAAATCTACTGGCCCATTTCTCGTTATCTTCTATTTTTTCTAGTTTTATCGATACTAGGCCTCGTCGGTGTTTTCAGGAACGAACTCACTGATATTGCAGCTAAGTCCGTCTGCTCTGGTACTATCACTGCCGCGCCTGTCCCATACACAAAGTACGATATCTATATTTAAAGCTCAGCTCCGCGCCAGTTGGCAATCGACTTCGAATGAACAAAATGATAACAAACTTTCACAGATAAAACCTTCTGTTGTTTTTTTAGCAGTCCTTTTTCCATACAGATTGGAAAGAGAAAGCTGTGCTGAATAGGTCACAGTTTTTAACTCAACATTTTTTTTTATCTCAGACTGATGCTTTATTATGTGGCCTTTGTTACTATGGCCGAGCGCGTAAGGCGTGCGACGCATAATCCGAGGGTCGTGGTAAATATGCTCGCCCTCCCAGCCGTGGGGGTGTATAATGTGACGGTCAATCCCACTATTCGTTGGTAAAAGAGTAGCCCAAGAGTTGGCGGAGGGTGGTGACGATTAGCTGCCTTCCCTCTAGTCTTACACTGCTAAATTAGGGACGGCCAGCACAGATAGCTAGCTTTGTGCGAAATTCCAAAACAAACAAACAAAACAAACCTTTGTTACATTCAAGTTACAATACCCCACATGTTACTATCGTGCCGTCGTTACGACTCTGATCAATGATGGCATTTTAAACATGTTATGTCCACAGGTTTATCTCTGAAACTAGAGGGTGTCATTGAACTTTTAAATTCTTTTTAAGTTTTTTATATATTGTTTGAAGATTCTTTAGTTCTTAACTTGATTCACTTTTACATTTTGCAAGGATTTAATTTTCGTTTTTGTTTGTTTGTTTTTAAAAATTGTTTGGCGCAAATAGACAAGTTGTTTTGCGCAAAATAACTCCAAACAATCCACCAACCAATATACATTAGTTGAGAGAAAAGCTTAGGAAAGTCTGATAAAACATATTTTTCAAAGTGGTTTAACAAAGTTTAGAGTTTTGTCAAATGGTCAACATTGTTTAACTGAGGGAAAATCTTGCCTTACAAACATTTTAATATGCTTTGAAAATGTTACTTCATATGTAAAGTAAGGTAATGGTGTAGATCTGATGCATTTGGCTTTCTAGAAATCATTTTACGAAATGATAAATAAAATACTTTTAAAATTTCTCTCTATAGGTGTGAGGGATAAACTAATTAATTGGATAGGAGAACATCTTTGTGAAATAAAGGAGAGGGTCTGTACAAATAGAGTTCAGTCAACGAAATTAATGTTGCAAATGATTTTCCTCAGGTTTCTTTTTGATTTACACTAATGTCATAGCTGAAGGAGTGGTCAACAAATTTCCTGATGATATCACAGTCTTGAGTGTTTCTTTATGTGTGAAAAGAATGTTACTAGTACAACAATATTAGATCATTTAGTAATTTGGGCAAATAAATGGAATATGATTTATAAATGCACTGCCTTCACGACATCCAAATGGAGCCCATTCCAAAGACCAAACATCCTATTTGAAAAATAAAACTGTCTTAGCTGAAGATGACTTCTACCTTACATAAATATATATTTGTGTCCCATGATTCTGTAACTCTCTCTGTTACCTATGAAAACTTATGACGCTTTAACGTTATCATTTCCTTTTACAATCTGAATCACTGAAATCAGATCTCATCTATCTCTTTATTTTCAAGAGAAAACAGTTTTAAGAATTTTCATATTTCCTCTTATGACAATATCTCCATCCCAGGAACCATTTTAGTAACCCTCCTTCGAAATCTTTTAATAAATCAATGTATCTCCTAAAGTAAGGAGTCTCAAACTGAACACAATACTTCAAATGCGGTCTAACTAGTAAACTATACAATGAAAGCATAACCTCTTTGGACTTGTATTAAATATTTAAGGAGATAAAATCTGAGATCCTATTTGTCTTACCACAAGCAACAGCACACTGCTGATACGGCTTTGAAGACTGAATAACTATTATACCAAGGTTCCTTATTTTTATAATACTGTTAAAGTTATTACAATCCAAATTATACTTATAATTCAAATCATGATATTACACGTGTATAATTTTTCATTTATTATAATTAAAATATATATGCCGTTTATCTTCACAACTTTATAAATGATCTAACACATTTTCTAAATCAGCATCGTCCTTTCACAGCTAGGAACACACAAAACTGTAATATGATCTTGAAATATAAGTATTTTATTTATTTATTTCATGCATGTTATTGATGTAAATTAAGAAAGCAAATCTTAAGATTGAGACATTAATCCAATTTGAATGAACTTTATTTATAACACCCCTCTGATATAATCCATCCAGCTACTCCTCTATCCAATTTTCTCAACTTATCTCCCCATCTATAGAGATGACTTTTACAAGCCCTTTATGTGACATTTTGTCAAATGCTTTCTGAAAACTAGATACAATAAATATACACTCATCCTCAGAAACATAAGCAGTAACCTTTTCAAAGAATGTCAAATGATTTATAAAGAAAGATTTCCCTTATTGAAACCAATTTTAATATGTAATAAAATTGTAAACTTTATTAAATTACTTGGAAAATCCCATTTCAATAGACATTAAAAATTTTTTCCCACATCTGATGTAAAACTAATAGTTATTTAACAACTGGAACAACTTATATTATCTCCCTTGAATAAAGGAGTAACATTAGCTAATTACTTGGTACTTGTTCACTAATCAAGGACTTTCGAAAAGTTAATCCCCTTCAAAATCCTTAGTGAAATATTATCTGGTACAGGAGTTTTCCTCTTCTTTAAACTTCCAAATTCTGTTTTAAGAAGCTCAGAATTAATGTTATTGCGTAGTTCAAATTTGTTTTTATCTATGGACTTCTCAAGATGAGGAATACTCCTCAAGTCTCCAATATAAAAGCTGAATGAAAAGCCAAATTTAGTAACCCAAGCATCTCAAAATTTCCCTTTTTGTTGTCCCTCCATCCTAACATTTTGTTTAGTACATTTAAAGAAATCCTTAATGTTAATTTTTACATTTACAGCCATTCTTTTCTCTCATTTCCTTTTTGATCTACTAATTTCCTATCGATCAACTTTCGTGATATCCCATAATCATCTAAATCTCCAGTCTTACTTCTCAATTCAAATTTCTTAAACTTGTGGTATTTTTTAAATTTTTATCTCTTATACCATTTGTTAGTCAACCAGGGTTTTACTTGTAACCATCGTTGTAAGAAATATATTTATCATGAATATTTAAACATTTATTTTCAAAAATATTCTACGTTTGTTCAACATCTCCAAATAACTCAGCTGCTCAACTGGCATGATATAGTTCTTGTCGTATCTTTTCAAAACTTTTTGAAATTAGCCAAAATGTTACTATTCCATATCTCTATACGCAGTATAATATCAAAACTAATAAAGCAATGATCAGTTGTACCCAGACGTTCTCCAGATTCCGCCTAGCCTGGCATAGCCAGATGGCTAAGGAACTTGACTCGTAATCTGAAGGTTACGGGTTCGAATTCCCGTCACACCAATCATACTCGCCCTTTCAGCCGTGAGGACGTTATTTTACCCCGATCAATCCCACTAATCCTTGGCAAAAAAGTAGCCCAAGAGTTGGCAGTGGGTGGTGATAACTGGCAGACTTCCCTCTAATCTTAAACTGCAAGACGGCTAGCGCAGATAGCCCTGGAGTAGCTTTACGCGAAATTCAAAACAAACAATATATTACAACTGTATTACATTATCACAGACCGTGTTTCCATCTCCTGCTAGTCCAGCATGGCCAGATGGCTAGAGCACTTATCTTGCAATAACTAACTACTTAACTACTAGAGCACTTAACTAGCTACCTTTCGTTAGTCTTTCTTTCCTAAATTTGGGAAGAATAACGCAAGATAATCTTGGTGTAATATTGGGTGGAATTCAAAACAAAGAAACACATTCATCTATGCTCTATCTAACAACCACAAATTATGACAGAAGCTCTACAGTGTAGTTTTCATTGCTACCATATCCAAATTTCATCATTCTTTTACTTTTATTTAAAAGAAAATTATTTATTCACAACGACAACGTTTCTAAGGCCTATTTCAACCATTTATTGACACAGGAAATTGAATTTCGCGTTCAGTTACTACCTAAGATGTGTAGACAAATCACAGACGATTGTGGGAGAATAAAAGTGCCGAAAGTAGCTTCGTATTTTTTGTATTAACATTTTGTTCCCAAAGTTACTAAGATAAGCAAAGAAATATGAAATAGGTGCTATGGTATACAAGATGCTAAGTTAAAATAGTGTAATCACACGTTTGGGATACATTTTGTAATAGTAAGAGTGGAAATGTTTTTGGTTATTATTTTTCACAAGAAAAGTGCTTACTGGACCTTATGAATTTCAAGTAAGAAAGCCAACAATGTTTTGGTTGCACACTTGTAAAATTTGCCAAAGTTAGAATTTATTTAAGGTTTTATGTCTTGTAATATAAACAATAAAGTAAATTTACTATTAATTTTCTTGATGTATTTTTCACATTTTATCTTTATTTTATATTGACTTGTAATATTTTTCATCATTGGGAGTTGGTGACTTGTTGAAAGTGTTATTCATTGTCGATGAAAGTAAGTTGTTATTTTGTTGTATTGTATCTTATTGTTTGGTGAGTTCTATGAAATAATATAATGAAAATAAAGCTCATTTCACGTAACAGTAACAATTTATTTTTATTTTTATTTGTTAAAGTCCCATCAACTTGTAGGCCTAACTACAAGTATAAAACCTTTCAATAGATAATACTGTAAAACTAATATACCAATAACGGTTGCCCATTCTAATCAACGGATTAAATAAATTCATTGGGTGACTTTAATTGTCTAACACTAAACTCAAATAATCATTGTTAGCTCAACGAATTCTTACACATACTTGTAAATGTATATATAAAGTACTCTCGTATCTCCAAAGCTCATGAAATTTGTAGGTCATTACATCATAATAAACTTTCTACATTCTAGGCGGTAATAAATTTTTGCAACTGGCTCCATTCTCGGCTGCAGAAAGTTACCTCTTTATGTGCTCCTTCAAAATAAAACTTTTAAAAGGTGATTGTATCTAACAAAGGAATTCATGCTTTTAATCACTCCCGATGGTATTAAAGAAGGAAGATTAAAGCTATAATACGTTTCGACCATTAGGCATTATGCGATCTCCTGTAACACAATAAGGTGCACATTTTGAAGCTTTACTCATAGCGAAATTGATTTATTTTGTTTCCTGAAGGAAGCCTATCTGACACCACCAATTACAATACGTAGAATATTGCAAGTGCTGGTTTTGGCAGTTTCTTGCCAATACTACATCTACATCTTCCTGATCTTCCTGGAGCCATTGTCATAAATTATCATCAGCACTAGTAGTCCCTACTTCACCATTATGGGTTCTATCAAAGTACAAAGTGAGCACTTTCTTCATGTTTGATGCATTGTCACATATAATGCAGTGCAGTTTATTTCCTATTACATATTATACGGGTGGTTTCAAAAACCTCGCTAAATTTCTCACCTGTATGGGAGCTTTGGGCTGTGACCAACTTCTCTTCTTAGATTATTCGAAGTGTAGATAATAATGGTGCCACAATTTTCACAGTGGTTTGTGTACTGTATAATCTCTGTTTGTATGTATGTGACAACATGGCGACCTTTGTAATTCTTAAACCTCTGTGTTCATATTATATGGCTGGGATTTCCTAACAGTTTCTTAGCATTAGATAGTTTGGAAGTTGCATGCAGTTTGGTATTTTGCATAGGATTAGGTTGTTCATTCATTATGTTTAGTTGTAGGACAATGAAAGTATATATTTTGGATGTGATAATTGTATAATTCATATAATATACTGAAATGGAAACAGTAACTGTCCCACAGAATTTTGTCTGAAAGAACTCATTAACAGTTTAGAAATGTATTGCATACTTTCACAAAATTCATGTATGTATTGTAGTGGATTCATAAGTTAGAACTCTTGTTTGGACAATTGGAGGAATTTTGATGATTTTCATGGTAATAGCAAAATTTGAGAGAGGATGCAACACTACTTTGAAACTACTGTGTCCCTTGATGTGGACTTTCATACCCCAGCCACTTGGTCAGTGCTCAACAAGTTAAAGTTAGTGTTGCTTAGTTTAGAAGAGGTGGATTCATCAGAACTAGTAAGTAAAGCAAATTGACATATGTAAAAATTTAATAAGGAGTAAACGGTCCTAGGGCAATCCACCTGCTGAAGGGATGGAGGACTTGATGTGCCTGAACAAATTTTTGTAAAAGAAAACAAACTATTGTTGGAATGCTTACTGCCGTGGAATGTGTCAAAATATCTCTTTAAGAAAAAATAACAGAATAAAGCTTCATCAAATCATAGTGCAACACGACTACTGAACACCTTGCATATCTAGCCGATTCAAATGCTATTCATGTGAAAACTAACTAAGTGCTTTACTGGTGAGACTGTGTATATGCATCATCATCTCTTTTAGAGTAAAACAGAACTGAATGTTACAAGCTGCTAGACACTGTAGATGTGTAGTTTAGAAATAGTTTTGATCATAGAGACCTATATAGTCTAGTTAAAATTGAAGAAAGTTGTCCATGAAGTAATTAGAGAAGTGCTTAATCACGTTCATCACAAAACACACCTACAGTTGCATCACTGAAGATGCAATCATTTTAAGGGACATGTCCTTGTAAGATTACTGGTATTTGTTTCTGCCTCCTCTGATGAATCTGAGAGAAGCTTTATCGCTCTAAGAAGGCTGAAGATTTGGTTTCGTAATTTAAAAAAAAAATCGCCTGAACAATGTAGCGATTTGCTATATTCGTGAAAAATAACTTAATCAATTTAAAAGAAAACACCTATCAATAATATGTTGCTGTAAATGAACAGAGCAGGAATATTTTCTGACAATTTCTTATAAAAAAAAGATTCGTGACACCTACTAGATGGCAGGAGCAATATGAAAATAAGTAGCTACATAAAAGGTTGAAGTAAAAAGAGGCCTTGACAAAATTATATCGTAATACTTTTTTCTAAAGGCAAGTACAGTTATGCTTTTAAATTATTTTATACGGTAATTATGGTTACTTTATTTGTATACCAAAACATTGATATACCTGTTATATGATAATGCCAAGGTATTTTTGACGTTTTTGATAACTTCTGTATTTAAACAATGTGATGCTAAGAGTGTTGTGATAAGTTGCGTATTTTTAAACAGATTTTCATCTATTATTTAAAACAAAAAAATTATCTCTCCTTTTTGCTTATCTTAACTCTAATATTATCAATCAAGTCCCTATTTTAATCTGCTTACACACTTTCCTAGCGGCTCAGCATGGCCAGATGGTTAAGACACTTGACTCGTAATCCGAGGGTTGTGAGTTTGAATCCCATTGTACCAAACATGCTTGTCCTTTCACCTGTGGGGGCGTTATAATGTTACGGTCTATCCCATTGTTCGTTAGTAAAAATATAGCCCAACAGTTGGCGTTGAGTGGTGATGACTAATTGTCTTACACTGCTAAATTAGGGACGGCTAGTGCAGATAGCCCTCGGGTAACTTTGCGCAAATTTTTTTTTTAATCTATATTTCATCTTCATAATTGTTATTGTGAGTAGAACACCTAAAGAAAACTAAATTTTTAGTACACATGCCAAGCCAAAAGTATTTAAAAACCTATTTGGATTTACATGTCAATTTGCTAATACGTAAAGAAATTAAGTCTTTAAAGATAGTTGTTGTTTTGAATTAAGCCCACAGCTACGCAATGGGCTATCTGTGCTATGCCCACCACGGTTATCGAAACACGATTTTTAGCGTTGTAAGTCCGCAGACATACCGCTGAGCCACTGGAAGGAATTTGGAGGTGGTTTAGAACTTCCTCAGACAAACTTACGGTCCATACAATTGAAAAAAGTAAGAAAGAAAAACTTAAAAGGTACTTTCGCAAAATACTATTGTAATTAGAATTGTATTTAATGAAGGTTAAAAACAATTAAAAAATAAAGTATTATTCAACGACTAGTTACAATGAAAACAAAATTGTTTCATTTTATATTCAGTAATAAGTTTTTACATTGCCTTTTGCTAGTGCGTGCCAATAAAAGCACGTGATATATTTGAAAACTTTATATCCGTTAAACCGAAGTTTTATATTTTAAAACTGAGTTTAGTTACGCCTGTCGTATGGTGGAGTGAAACCCGCATTCAGTAATTATGGATTTACATTTTAGACCTATGTCTCATTTTTATCCCAGTTTAAATGGCCACGATAATCAACATGATGATAATGAGAAATACCCTTTTTTTCAGGGTAAGTAAATACGAACGTTTGTTAATGTTTTTTATTGTTATTTTTGATCAGGTGAACAGCTAAAGTTAGGCTTAATTCATTAGTCGTTAAGTATACGCTCTTATTAAGTAAAACGTATTGTCCCAAGAAATGTCGTTATTGGTTGTCATCATACGTTAGACTAGCCATAAGTATTTCTTTAAAAATATCTGTACGTACAATGATGATTTTCTGTAAACAAATTTCGAATTTAACACCCTTTGGCACACCATTTATATTTAAGCTAATCCTATATACTGTAAAAAAAAATTGAGTTAATATGCTATAAATCATAACAATACAAGTTAAACTAGTATAGTAAGGCCAAAACTAATTTTATTAAATGTGGCTTACCAATTCTTAAAAATTAGATTTTAAAAACGAAACTGAGTCGCAAAATTCTAATGCGTATGATGAAATTGAGAGAAAATAGAAAAGATAATGAAAAGCATGAGGTTATGGGAGATTCTTTATAACTAAATGTAGGATAAAAGAATTAAATGTATTCAGAAACAACGGTGAAGTTTATATATATATTAGAGGGTACTAAAAGCGTTGCACTCTTGATAGTGCACATAGGAGAAAGGTAGGTCCGAAGAGGACGTTGTTTTTTGTTGTGATTTTGAATTAAGCACAAAGCTATACAATGGGCTATCTGTGCTCTGCCCACCATGGGTATCGAAACCGGGTTTTTAGCGTTGGAAATCCGCTGACATACCGCTGAGCCACTGGTGAGCTGGAAGGGGACTTAATAAAGACATTAAAAGTAAAAGGCCAAAATAGATTAGTTTCCTTAGGGATACTGCCGAGACTAAACTGTGAGATGAACTTATAAGTGGGTTACGGGGCTAAATGTTAGAATTAGATTAATAGATAAAAAAGAGCACCTTGGCTGGTTGGATTTGTGGAAGTGAATTTCCGTGGGAAAAGACAGTCCTTCTTCATTATGTATAGTCTTTTTAAAACCGTTTGGCTATCAGCTTTACGCGTTGAAAAATCGCGTAGAAAACCCCATTGATCCATAACAAGAATTCTGTCTTCAACTTTTAAAATAAAATAATTACAATAATTATTTAAAACACAGCAATACAAAAAAATATTTAATTCCGAACGATTAGGAATTTTCTCAAATAATATCATTGGTGTTAAAATATCAAAAAATTTAAAGTTTATAATATAAGAACAAGAATAAACGATAACGTTAGCTAATGACCGAGTTGTATACAATAAGAAGTATAGTAAGAACAGATTTAAATTGTGATAATATAATGGAAATTGTATTAAGTAATTTATTTGGAATAACATCACGGATATTTATGGGTTTTAATGCCCAAACTTCCGGCTGAGTTACAGTCTTATAACAGGAGTGAAAGATGCGATATAACGGAACAGTCCGAATCACTTGTTGCCTAGTAACAATAAAAGAAAAACAAGAACGTACTCTTACGTTTCTCTATACAACAATAAGCCGGAAGCCTAACAAGATAAAGTATTTTAATACAATGTCAAACAAGAAACAAAGCAACCCATATTGTTATTGTGGTGTGTTAACATAATACAAGAGAAATATAACCAACCGTAAAAACAAGTAAGATCAACAAGAACAAAACAGTGTTTTCATAACAGCATTAGAGTTGACGCATGATTTGATTTTTTTAATGGAAGGTAAAAAGCAAGTATGAATGGAGGATCCATGATTTTGGTTAATGCCTGTAGGTTTGGTTTGTTCGTTTTGAATTTCGCATAAAGCTACTCGAGGGTTATCTGCGCTAGCAGTCGTTAAATTAACAGTGTAAAACTGGAGGGTAGACACTTAGTCATCACCACCTACCGCTGACATTTGGGCTACTCTTTTATCAAGGAATAGTGAGACTGAACATCACATTATAACTCCCCAATGGCTGAAAAGGCGAGCATGTTTGGTGTGACAGGAATTCGAACCAGCGACCCTCACATTACGAGTCGAGTGCCTTAACCACTTGGCCATGCCAGGCTCTGAGGAGAGTGGTAGAGCATATTAATTTGAATGGTGATATGTGTAATTTTAAAGGAACACCAACTCTCCGAGAAAATGCAACAGCAGTCAGACAGAAATACTGATAGCATCTAGAAGATAAGAAATAGAAAATTCAAGTACTATGTTTCGCCCTAAAATGGAAAGCTGTCGAAGATCAGCTGAATGAAACTAACGCGGACTGCAAGAAGAAGTAATTGTCTTCACAGACAATGCTGATTAAAATTTTAATCTGTGCAGAATTCGGTTGGAAAAATGAAACCTTTTAATTGTAGAATCTAATGCATTAAGACAGGCAACTACAATAAAGAAAGACGAAATATATAATCTCCATATAGCACTCCAGAAATTAGAGGAAGAACTGAAAAATTGTGGTTGATATGCTAAATCCAATCTATCACAATAATGTTATAACAATGACTTGAGAGTATCTTTGTGCGCAGTATAACCACATTTACCTTACTGTTTGACTTTTTGAAATTTTTAAAATAAATGCAAACAGTAATGTTGAGGATTGTTTGTTTCTTTGGAATTAAGCACAATGGGCTATTCATACTCTGTCTTTCACGGGTATCGAAATCCTGCTTGTAACGGTGTGAGTCCTCAGACATACCATTGTAGCACTGGGGGCAATTTGTAGGAACAACCGAAAATTGAATCAACATTTTTAACTAATACTGAATTTAGTCGTTTGAGGTGAGCATTTTGATTGTTATTGTTTTCATGCTTCAAATAACAATTACTATGAAAATGTCAGAAAGACATCATATTAGGGTTAATGTGCTTTAACGCAGTAAGCATTGACTTATTTTAAGGTTCTTATTCTTTTATATAGGTATTAGTTTCTCTTGGAGAATTTTGACGTGAATAAATGTATATGTCCCAGAGTCTGTTTTATGAACTTTTACTATATATGTATGCTTGAGGTATATAAAAGTCCTGTAAAGTCATTAATAAATTATAAAAAAATAATTGAATATAATGAAAAAAGTCATGGAATCTAGTTTATGTTTATGTGAAGGAAACCGTGTATAAATCAGAACGTTGAGAGTATTTAGTTCTAGTATTAATATGTCTTCTGCACACAGAAAAATAAAATAATTAAATTATAGGTGATATTCTTGGTCATATGGTCGTATTTCTTCGATTAGAAGAGCTTCTTTGAATTTTGTTACAGTGTGCCTAGTGGCTTTGATGAAGATCTGTACAGAGAATGGATCTTTTCGATCCAGGTGTTATTTGTCTAAGATTAGTTTCAAAAAAATCATCTAAAACTGCGCTTGTTTCATGCTGTTTGTAAATAATATCAATATATTCCTCTATCCTTATGTGCCCGATTCTTTCTCCAATTAGCTGATGATTTTAGGAAATAAAATTCTAATTCTGAGAATATTGTGAATCCCATACTTCAGGGCTGTCTGGTTTGACGTTAGACCACTTTGAAACAGATATTACAATTAGGTATCAAATGGATGTCAACATACTCTAGTTTTTGTCACCAATTATTATTTATGAGTTAAGAAGAAACAGAGACTATTTTAGGAAAAAAGCAACAATTCACTAATGATATTTTATTATTGTTGAATTATGAATTTTCTTTGAAATTCAACTTACATTGATAGAAAGATAGTTTTTCTTGCCAACCAATTTATACATTTATTTCTGGCGTCTGAACTACGTTATTTATAAAAAGGTAACGAAAAATATTTAAAAATCACCTTTATGGCACCAAAATAAACCAAGGTAAATATAAATTGTAAAATAGCTCTTATTTGTAAGTCGTAAAATTGTCTTTATGTGTGATTTTATTACCATTGAGATATTAAGGAATTTCATTCTTTTATCTAGAGTTTGTGTCTTGCTTCGAATACCCAAAACAATCATTCTGGCCTGCAGCTCCGCCCATTACTTATTTTAACGAGGGATGTTCCACAGAATGTGATGACTTCCCCGAAGGGTTATGGATGGGAGATTGTTGGCCTGATATGTGCATATATGACTATGGAGGTGGAGAGTTTTACCAAGATCAAGACTGCCAGTGTATGGAACCATCACATTTGCATTTTACAGAGGCTTGTGATAACTCTGTAGCTATGAAATCTTTTCCGCCAGATTTATGTCAGTGTGGTGACCAGTTTTCACAATGTTCTAATGAGGAAATAACAGAACCATTCAACAAAATAGTTCGCGAGTATTGTGAATTTTCCGGTATTTCTGAATGCGGGTGTCTGACGCATGAACCTAATATAATTAGGTGTAATACTCCTAGTTTCAGTGAGTGTCTTGATGAGAGGTGGGATTCGTCAAGGATAGTGCTATGGCAACCTGAACCTTCAGGAAGTCATCTAAGAAGTTTTAGAAACGTCATGCACTTAGAGCATGATACTGAAAGAAATAAAAGGCATCTTACTTATACACATTCTGATGTGTTATTAGAAGGACTGGGTGAAAAACCCAATAATAATTCAATGGAGTCAAAGAAGTTCTTCGCTCGCTCAAATGGATTTTCTTCAGTCCCACGGACACAATGGAATATACCACAATCATACCCAGCAGTTGAGAAAATACAGGAAACTAATTATCATTCCAACGACTATAAGAAGCCTGATTTGTTTCCTAACAAAACGTTTGAGGAAGAAAATAAATGTATATTTTCTTTCTCTGGTCAAACCGAAATTGATACCAAAGATAACACTGGAGACAGGGAATTAGAGTTGGAAGAAAAATTGAGATCACCATATTTATTTAACCCCCATGAGGCTATAATACGTTATTTTGACAAACAGTTAAACAAACCGTCGGATATTTCAGCTGTTAGTGAGGGAATTATGGAAGAAACTTCATCCACTACTTCTCAAGGTATGGTTGCTGATAAAGTTATTTGTGATCTCACAGGGAAGAATGCTGTTTATATCTGGGAGGATCATGCACATTCTCCGGAAAATTGCAAGTTTTCGAAAGTAAATTCTCAAAGAACAAACATTGACTTATCTCCACTTGTGAAGGAGCGTGACATTTCCTCACAGACGAATGATGTTTTAACCAAAACCTCATCACCTTTAAACAAATCAGAGTTAGTACACTTGAGTGATATTTGCATAAACTCAACTGTTGTCGAAGTATCATCAGATGAAATGATTAATAGTAAGGAAGCTAAACCACCTAGGAAGTGGAGAAAATATAGACTACTTGATTTAAGCCCCGCAAATAGCCTTGCTAATAAAATACAAAGTAAAATGCGCCGTATTTGGCTACTTTTAAAACGATATGATCCTGACAGAAACTGTAAACGATCCAGTTCTAGTACCGCTGCTCATCAGAAAAAGCAAAAAATCTTTAAAGAAAATGAGATACCGTCTCTTAAAAGGCAGTTGAATTGTAACGATGAAACAAATATAGCTGTCGAATCCGTTACCGGACAGAATAAAAACAGTGATTACTGGTTCCTGGATAAATTCACGTCCACAACAATAGACGATGATATCGATTTAAATCCTCCTTTAAATAATTCTGGTTCTCCTTATAAAACATTAGATTCTCTTTTGCAAAAAGCACTTCTATATCCAGAGAGAATTCGGTTGGATTCAACAAAACGAAACCACCTGATAAATACGCCTACAGCTGCCCTTACAAGAGGTGACAGTATTCGTACAAAAAAGAAACGATCTCGTCTTACAATAACAGCAAATAAAGATGCAACCATGACGCAGGTTATTGGTGCAGAAGAATCAGTTCCAGAAGAAATGCAGTTGCTACAGGAGAGTTTTAAAGCCATCATTAATTCCACTAATGAGCCCTTGGATTTCAACGTACCACCAATTGTAAATGAAACCAGCGATCTTGGTATGTGTAATATAGGTGAACCCACAGGCCTTTTAGATTTTGCAGAAGAAGTAACAGTTAACTACAGGAATTCATAAATAATTATCTGTTTTTTGTGGTTTGTTATTCGTCGTGAGATAACAGTTAATGCTTTGAGTAAATAAATAAGTTCCAGGGTTATATTGTAATGTCAGCTTTATAGTATAAGTTAAGAGTCTGTTATAAATAAAAAAGAAGTTGTGATAATGGCTAGCTTCTTATAATGTCAGAGGGTATTATTTTTATACTAAATTTTTTTAAATAATCAATCTTTCTAATATAAATTACTTTTATGAGAAATTTGTGACGACTTCTATTTGAAAGGAAATAAATATTATTCAGGCTAAAATTTTTAAATCATAATAGAATAAAGATATTGTAAATTTCTATTATTTTTGCGAAACTAAATAATCCCTAGTAATGTGATATCATGTTTTGTAAAGAGATTCTGAAAAAAACAACTTTTATATTTAACCTGTAAAAATATGTAAATTTCTCAACACAATTACATATAAGTATTGATTAAAACGTGTAATGGATCACTGTATTGTTTATTTCATTTATTTTAACTCCAATTTCTAGGATTGTGAAAGCTAAACAGCAAAATGGCAATCAGCCAGAAGTAAGTATGATGACAAAAATACAGCGTTGACGAATGCATAATGTATGGGTTATGTTATTAGACCTGCAGATCTTGAGTCATTTCAACTATACAGTTGACCTTCCGACTTTTGTTTATGATGGAACTTCTCCGAGTTTTATAGAAAGCGGAACAGGTGATACCAGTTCATGTATGTGGCAAAATTTGAGGTAGATATAGGGTAGTCGAATGACATTTTCTGAGGATGCAACCCAATAGATCAGTGTTTCTCAACCTCTTCTGACTTGCGGCACACTACGACAATCTTAAAATTTTCGCGGCACTCCTGTAAAGCCTGAACGATTTTTTTTAGGTACACGTTATACGGCAAACATTAAAAGACTTAGAACAAAGCAAGCGTTAATAATGTCATTGTGCATCACGTTTAGGTACATGTAACACTGAAGAGTTAACTTTTAAAGCCCTAGAACGAAAATCACGGCCAAAGTAAATAATATTAATATCATCTGCACTTTGACAATACTACTGCTTGCTTTGACCCTGAGTATCGTTCTAAGGCTTTTTAACTATTTTGTGGTATAGCAGAAAAATCAGAACTTTTTATTTTTAGATATATTTTCAATGTGACGCTTGTGCCTGCTTCCCAGAGCAAATCAAATTGAAGCGAGGCTTTAACATAGACAAACAAGCTCGTATTTTATCATCGACTGTAAGAAGCCTCTCTCTCTTTCTGGCTTTAAGTTCAGTCAATGCTGAAAATCCAATTTTGCAAAACTACGAAAATGCAAATGAAAGCAGAACTTCAACTGCTATTTCGTAACTCAGTGAGCTGTTCCTCCTCCTCAGTTGTAAGATTTGTTGTCTCGTTGATTCCAAATGAATAGGCCACCCAGTTATATTCGTCAACAGCAAGTGACGGGAAGTAATGTTTTAGTGCGGATCGTAGGTCGCTTAATATGTTCAAAATATGAGGGACAAGTTTCTTCTTTGACGGACATTCGTTAACAGAAGGAAAACAATTAAGGACTCCTTTCGAGATCTTATTCTTCCACAGCGTCACTTTTTCATCGAAGGCCTTCACTTTGGACGTTGCAGTAATAATGTTTTCAGATGGTCCTTGGAGACTTAAATTCAGAGAATTTAATTTGTTAAACAGGTCGGAGAGAAATTGAACCTTCAACCACCAGATCTCATCATGAAAAGAAAATTCAAACCTGCTTCTTCAACCTCAAAGAAATAAATTACTTCAGTTTTTAGTTGGACAAGACGCTTTAACACCCTTTCTTTCGAAAGCCATCGAACTTCAGTGTGATACAGTAGCTTTTTCTAGTTTGAATCCATCACCTCACAGAGAAGAGAATGAAGTGGCCGAGACTTGATGAAATTCACCACTTGAATAACGTGATTCATAACAGACTGCAAAGATTTGGAGGCGAGCATCTTTCTGTGAATCATGCAGTGAACAATCCTAATGTTTGGATTTTATTGGTGCACCAGAGTGACGAATCCCTTTTTTTTGTCCTTACATTGAAGGACAGCGATTGGTGCAAACGCTAACACAGTTATTCCAATGTAATTTGAAGAGCAAAATGTCTTCATTCAACAACTCGAAAATGTCTTGGTCTTTCGCTGTACTTTTTAAATCTTTACAAAATAAATATTCGTTTACGATTTTTCCATCTTTTATGAATCGAACAAAAACCAGAACTTGAGCTTTTCCACTAACGTCAGTAGATTCTTCAACTTGAAGAGACCTTAACAGAGACAATTCATCTTCAGGCGCTTCGACATGTTCGCAAACTTGATCCTTCAAATCCGATGACAAGTCGACAATTCTGAGCGAAATTGTGACATTGGACAGTGGAACTTGCTTAATCTTGTTGGCGGCATTCGTTCCAAACATAGTTTGAACGATGACTGCTAACGCTGTTGCAAAAACTGATTCTGCCTCCTTATTCGCTTTCTTGCGTTTTGCCGACAATTGAGCAACCTTATAACTTGCAATCAATCCTTTTTCGGACAGCTTCATGTAGTTCACAAGCTTCCTTGATTGTTCATGTTGTTGAGCCGCGAGATTCTCGATGTATCCATTTGGTTTATCCTTCACAGCTGAATGTTTTGTTTCCAAATGTCTCTTCAGTTTGCTTGGAACAAGCGCCTCGTTCGATAAAGCTGATTGCAGAGTAGGCAGAATGGTAATTGAGAATGTTCCGATTTCAAAGCGATAAAACCGTATTCGATGTGTTCGTTTAATTTCTTGCTTTTGATTCAACACATTCTTTTTAGCAGCACCAGACCTACTTAAATAGTTTTCCACGGATAAACGATAAAGCTAATTCATACACGATAAGCACAAAGTTCTCCAGTTGAAATAAAATTCTTACCTACATCGTAGTAGCTGTAGCTTACTGCAGAATGAGAACATGTTCCAGAAAGCAGTTTAATTGTTTGATGCATCATTTATAATGTACGAATCACTTGTTGCGCCACAATTAAACTAACAGTCGAACCGTTGCAGTCGAGAATGAAATTTAAGTATTAACTTCTCAGTGCTCGAGTTCAATGAGAACCATCGAATGTTTTGGAAGGTTTCAGAGTATCTCTCGAGTAGCTTTTATTAACTGATGTGTTTGACTTGCTTGTAAAATCCTAAGAAAGTTGAATGTATTTCAAAAACACCGCGGCACACCTGCCAATCTCTGACAGAGGTTGAGAATCACTGCAATAGGTATGTCAGTCATGTTAGAGTAAATCAAACAATACTAGTTAATTCTGCGGAAGATAGCCCTAAATATATGAGGATCTCAGTCTCTACCAGTAAAAACACTTAAGCGATGTTTTTTTTGTTGCCGTTCATGCTGAAAGCAGTTCAACAACTCAAACTGCAGTAGATGGGATGTCAGATCAGTGGATCACGAATTTCGATGCACTCGAGGAAATATGTATTAACAAAATGATAACATGTTTGTAGTTAATTATCTTTTAAACAATACAATGTTTTATAAAATGTGAAAACTCGGATTCAGTATGCAATACGCAGTTAGTCTTGCCGAGTGGACTGTGATCAAGCAAATACTCCCCAGTGGCTCAGTGGTATGTCTGTGGACTTACAACGCAAAAAACCGGGTTTTGATACCTGTGGTGGGTAGAGCACAGATAGCCGCTCATTGTGATGCTTTGTACTTAATTCATAACAACAACAACAAACAAGCAAATATTTGCTAAGCGTGTCTATACCGTTAGATCGATTGCATTATCACCTTGTGAACACGATGATGACGTATTGAGCTGCTGAGCTGTAAGTTAAGTGGCTTGTGACTGTTTTTGGTTTTTATTTGACTGATGAACAGTAGCTGATAAAGACATTATGCACGAACTTTGCACTTTAATTATTAGCTCATAATAACATGCAATAGTCACGTGATGCATAGAAGAACAATGGACAAATTGACAAGATAAATTTAATTTTAAAATGTCTTTTGCGTTTTTTTCATGTTGTACTGATTACTGCACATTTGTGTCAAAGGCCCGGTATAGCTGGATGAGTTAAATCGTTCGATTCGTAATCTGAGGGTCAGAAGTTGGATTCGATATCGCACTAAGCATGCTCACCCTTTCAGCCGTGGGGTCGTTATAATGTAACGGTCTATCCTACTATTCGTTGGTAAAAGAGTTGGCGGTTGGTGGTGATGACTGAATACCTTTCTTCTAGTCTTATACTGCTAAATTTGGGACGGCTAGCACAGATAGCTCTCGAATAGCTTTGCTCGAAATTCCAAAACAAATTAAGCAAAAGATAATTAGGATACATGGGTAGTTAGGAATTTGCGTTAAGCTGTAAGGCAATATGAACCTGTTATTAAATACAACAACTGGAATTTTCAAACGATTTGATTTGTCTGTTACAATTTTATGAGTTTTGGTAAGTGAATCTGCCTTGTATTATATACAAGTAAATATAACCATAGAGACTGTTTATAACTGATTTTTCATGAGGCTTTAATTATGCATGTAAATTAACTTACCTTAAAACGTATAGATATTGAGAATTAAAGTGTTTATCTATGAATTTAAATTATGATATGAATATGAAATTATGAAACATAGGCTGAAATTATGTACTGAAAGAAATTCAAAATTTTTGAAGAGATACCACTAGTGTTATAAATTAAAATTTAGTATTAATAAAATTAAAAGTTTAGTGTTCAAGAAGAATAAATATAAACTTATTATCTCTCTTATTAGTTCGGTCATAATAGTCTTCTGTGGATTAATCTTATCTAAACTCTAAATTATATAAAACTTGAATTTTGAGTTTATTGTTTGAAATTTAAGTTTATACTAATGGACATTTGTGTTAAATTTGAAAGTGTACCTGTTATTTTATGAATGTCGTTTTAACATGACCATACCCTAATTAATTTTACATAATATTTAGGGATCTGTTGATCCATCTAGACTGTTCCATCTTCTGAACCAAACTAAAGCTGGTAAATACTAATAAAAAATGAAACCTGCTCTTATCATTCATATATAGTCATCACCACCAACCAGGAACTTTTGAGTTACTCTTTTACCAGCTGAAAGGGCAAGCACGTTTGGTATGACGGGGATTCGAACCCGCGACCCTCACATTACGAGTCGAATGCCTTAACTACCTGGCCATGCCGAACCTTTGACACTAATGATTGTCAGTATTGCTGCCAACTGAAATTTCGAGAACCTCGCAACATGAAACAAGCACATATTTTTGTTGCTAAATTTGTTTAACTAAAATAAGCTCCTTTAGACTCAACACACTTCTGCCAACGAGTTGTAAGTTTATAAATGCCATATTTAATAGAATTGATGCAATGAAGTTTTTAAAGGCACTTTCAATTGACCTTTCGCTTGCAAACTTTTTCTTTTAAAAAGTGATAATCTGTAGGGAAAATATGCGGAGAATATGGTGTAAGGTTTTATACTAAACTTCGTTTAGTTTTTGGACAGTAACGTGTGAGACTTGAGGTCGAGCATTGTCGTTGAAGCAGTTTCGATCCGCTATGATTGACTGTTGCTGGATGTTTTCGTGTCAACATTTAATGCATAATTTCAAGTTCACAACAATATTTATTTGTTGTGATTGTTTTTTCAGAGTTTAAGAATGAATAATGGATCACATCTGGTGATGACCACCAAATGCTGACCATAAGCTACTTAGAATGAAGAGCTGGTTTTGCTGTTATTCATGGTTAAATCACTATCGACAATTGTCGTAAAGAATCATTTTTTCATCACAGGTAACAAGTATATGAGAAACTGATAGTTTTTGTTGCGAATAAGGAGTGAGGAACAAATTTCAACTCGTCTTGTTTGATGTTTTTCAGTCAGTTCGTGAGGTAGCCGTTTATCGAGCTTTTACACCTTACCAGTTGCTTCAACTATTGAATAATGAACATTAAGTTTGTTGGCAAATTCGCTGACGGTTTGGCTGTTACGACCATCAAATCTTTCCCGTTAATGGCTGTCTGAATGCATGTTTGATATTAAGTGCTGCTGTCGCCGCACTGTGATCAAGTTTGAACTTGTACAAGAAAATTACACAAACGTCAGTTTTATCCATGGTTACACAAATCAATATAAATATGACATAGTTTCTGAAGTAAGCTTGAAATGAACCAGGTAATATACTCTATTATTCTAACAATTTTTTAATGATGCTTCTCGTTCAGCCACTAAAAATCGGCATTTTATTTGCAACAGCCGGATAATAACTGTTATTATACATTGTATTATTCTTTATATGTTAAATTATATTTGTATTAAGAAAGAAAATTGTGTGTATCAATCTTGTTGGCAAATATCGTAAATACGACACATAACGATGTGCAATTAATTTCTAAATTAAAATTTTAAGCTATTTCAAATCGTAATACGTAACAATAAATCGGAGACTCAGTGATGTCGAGAAACCCACTTGTTAAGAACTTTTATATGCAACATATATATGTTCTGGGCCCAGAACAGCCGTTTTTGCATATAAAAATCGGAGACTCATATGGGATGAACTGTAATATGCAACAAAATCTCAACAGATACATAAATATGCAAAATTAATGGCTCTAATTACTCTTGTCTGGCATGGTCAGATAGTTACGACGCTCGGTTCGTAATCTGAGGGTCATGAGTTCGAATCCTTTTCACACCAAATATCCTTGCCCTTTCAGCCTTGGGGGCGTTATAATGTGACGATCAATCACACTATTCGTTGGTGAAATAGTAACCTAAGAAATGGCGGTGAGTGGTAATGACTAGCTGCCTTCTCTCTAGTCTTACACTGCTCAATTAGGGAGGGCTACCGCAGACAGCTGAAGTAGAAATGTTTATAGTTACTAAGTAAATACAAAAAAACGAAACCGCGTCATTTTTGTGCGGTACATGTGCACACAACCTGCTAGGTTCATGCTACTTTATCAAAATGTTAAAACTTTGGCCTGTAATTATAAAAAAGTGCACTAGTAAGCATGCATATAATATGCTACTAATATCAACAACAACATCATTTCTAAGCGAGGTGGTTGAAGCGTTTGAGTTGCGATTCGAGGGTTTCGGACTTGAATCGTTATTCCACTAAACATGCTCGCTGTTTCAGCGGTATGGGCGTTAAATTGTTTTGATCAATCTCGCATTCGTTAGTAAAGTAGTAGCTCAAGAGTTAGCAGTTGCTGGACGATTAATTTAATCTCATAGAGTGAAGAAGTTCAAGGCCAGTTTATAACATCAAATTATGATGTCTTTGGGTACATCTTTGATGACCGAGTACATGGTTTTTGTGTGTGTATTATGTTTAACTAATGTGTGTTTCAGTGAAGACTGTTGTTATGGAGCAGTGTAAAAATAAACTACCAGGTTGTACTGAAGAAACATGATTTATTGTACTTTTGTATCCAACGGCATTCGCTTTTACTTTATTATGTATACATAAACTAAAACCTTTACACATAGAAATCTACTTTAGATGTCTGTCTGTCGTGAGAAGTTCAAAAATAACTTCAAATTATCAAGAACTAGTTAAATTATCAAAGATGAAAGGTGGAAGTGAAACGTTATAATCAGGATATTCAGGAAAATCTACAACCAAAGGGTTTTGCTGTACAGTTTTGTAAGTGGGCAAGGATGCAGATAGTTTTGTTCTAAAGTTAGTTCCGATAGAATAACCATCCCAAGATCTTGTGTGAGGTGCTTCATCAAGAATATCATATTCAGTCTTTATTTAAATCATATCTTCAACTTCAGGAACCATTTCTTTTTTTAGAACGTGAAACATGTTTGTATACTGCTTTACGAAGTGGGGGTAAAGTCCAAGCATAGTGGTGATCCACGTCCAGTGACCGGACCATGGCTCAAGCATCTGGGTGAAGTGTCTGCATCAGTTCGTACGTCACTCGACAAAACTGAAAGGAGTGAGAAAATCATCAGTACCAAAGTGTTAATTTTGGATGTGTTTTGATCTATTTATGCTTACACGCAAACCTATTGAAATTGACATTTTGAAAGTAATTTTGTAATTTTAATGACTCATTTTTTTTTACTTTACTTACGTGTATGTATTTTTATGTTTTCAGAAAGTCAAATTTATAAATTTGTGAAATGTACAAATTTTATGCTATGCTAACAGTTTTTTCAGCAAGCTAATGAAATGTGTACTAAGTAATAATGAGTGTAAAGAAATAACACTTTTTCAAGAGTCTACGTCGTTTGTTACACTTTGCATTTATGGATGTCCTATTTTTCAAGTTATGCAAAAAAACTAATGATAATTTTATAATAAAATTAGCTTGAAAATATCTTTCTATGATAAACTAACTTTTACCATCATGTCATAATAAATATTTTAAAACTTTATACCTCACACAAACTTTGGACACAGTCCATCTACAATTTGGATCGGTGGATTCAGCAGATACACACACACAAATTGGAAAACTTATGTTTTGATTTAATTTTCAAAATCTTCTGTTTATAAAAAGAAAGAATAAACAAACATAAATGAAAACTGAAAAGAACACCTTAATAAATTCTCCTAACTCTGGTGTGCTACGTTTACGTAAATAGGAATATTTATTTGTGGTGTATTTCAATGCACTCTGTCACTAATTAAGTGTTAAGGTGACACACCAAATTTGCCCATAATGTTATTACGCTATTTTACCCTGTAATAGATCCAAATGACACCGCCAGGTGTTTTGGTTTGTTTGGTGGTTATATAAGGCAAAGCTGCACAACGAGTTATCAGTGCGGTGCCCACAATAGGTATCAGAATCCAGTATTTTTGGTTATAAGTATTTTGACTTAATACTGAGCCACAAGGATGGTGAGGGCACGTAGTGAGGAATATTCAAAGTACTATGGCATAAGAAAATAAAAATTTGATTGTAAAAATATTACAGATATTTTGTTCTTATTTAAATGTTTTTCATTTGTATTAATCACTTATACACGATTTGAAGTTTGTAATTTCTACAGGAAAAAAGAAAGAAGAACCATTTTCAATATTTATCAAAATTGAAAACCCAATTTTATGCAATTTCTACGACTTAATTGCCGTTTTGTTTGGAGTGTAAAACAGGCGAAATGAAAGGAACTGATCGACTCAATTTTATTGCCAATTTCTGATAAAAAAAATTCAATTTACAAGCAATCTGTTTTGTCACATTTTTTTAATATGTCTATATTACGGTTAAAGTCTGTGCTACGTAACTGAAAGGCAATACTTTTCAGTTGAGTGTCTATATTCTCTTCGAATTTTCACTTTTGAACAAGTTATACTGCAAGAAATATTTTTACACTTCTGAAAAGAAGAAAGTGAGACGGAATGAAATATTTCAGGAAGATCTCACAGTGAAATGTCATGTTTAATAAAAGTCGAACTGAAATAATAGTGTTGGTATGTTCATGAACAGTATATTTTCTGATATAAGTGTGATATCCATACAACAATTTAGTACCTGTTATAACTGATTTATATTTAGTTTCTCATTGTAATTACTTTAAACGATATATCACAATTAAAATATCAAAACAATCAGTAACTTCTACATATATTTACTACTGAACAATGAGGAACAAATTAATTTATAATAACTAATATACTTCTGGTAAAAACAAGTGGAGAAAATTAAATGTGGATACTCTGTATGGACGTATATGAGTTATTAAGTTTACACATACGTACCCCTGAGGAGGGAGTACAGACAAGAAAGTCCAAATGAGCCAGAAGGAACACGTCCGTTACTACTCCTACAAGAGAGGAAATGCCATATCGAGTTTGTGCCTTATTTGCTGTGTCCGTGGCTTTTGAGTTGAACACGAATAGGTAATTGGGATACCTTTAAATAAAATCAACACGGATATGTTAAATAAGAAAACTGCCTTAAATAGATGTTATTGGTTAAATAAAAAACAGTAATATTAATACCTTATAAAGACATTAGTTAATCAAGTTTTGTGAGCTTCTCTTACATTTTTTTGTAAATTCAAAGTATTGCACATTAATTTGTTAAACAATATAGTTTGTTTATAATTAAGCACAAGGCTATTACACAAAGGGCTATCCATACTCTGTCGACCACAGGTATCGAAATGCGGTTTAGACCATCGTAAGTTGGTAGACATCACTGGGGGTGGGGGTTTAACAAGATAGTTAAAAGTCAGTTTAAAAATCGGAAATATTTTAATAATTTAACTAATAATATCTGAAAGTAAAGAAATATATTAGTTATAAAGTAAAGAAAAAAGCATGAAGTTTTCAACATCTTGAAGCCTAACTCAATTTTTATTGACATGTCAGTAGACTTCTACATGAACACCAGTAGCGTCTTTAGCATGCATAACTTATATTTGGTTTCAGTCGCAGTAGTGTTAGTTATCCTGGTATTTAACACCGTGTTATTGTACATAGATAGTTCATGCACAATATCTATAACATAGTACCACAGAGAGAAGTGTGATAGTCTGGAGAATGCGGAGGCCACGTAATTGGCCCACCCTATAAGCCAAACAACACATTGAACCTTTTCTTACACGGGGGCCATTTCGTGTGGTAACACTCAGTACCAATCGGAGTGAAAAAGTCAATAAAATTTAAGTTGGGCTATAATATTTTGAAAAGTGCATGTTTGTATTTCGTCAGATATTTACTAAATTTTAAAATTGAAAGGGTGATTCTAAACCAGCCTGTACCTTAATAACGTATCATTCACACCAGGAAACCGAAATCTATTTATATTTAAACTTTCGGTCTTCGCAATTGTTTTTGAGAACACTTAACATCACTGTTGTTTTTATTAATAACAGTAACTCTCATTATAAGTTTTTCTTACTTCTTTTTGCACTCGATCAGTACTTTAGGATCATCCATTGCTACAAACACTCGACGAATGTTCACTTTTTTCACAAGCTCCAAACGTATATAAAAGTCATCAACATGCATTCCTCTATTAGAGTGAAAACTTGCCTCACTTCCTACAACAATTTACAAGCTATTTGTTAAAATTAATATATTTATCGATTTTAAATTATCATTTCCAAAAAACGTATTTGATTTACACTTTAGGATCAATAACCGAAGAAACGTATTAGAACCCAAACTTAAGTTACCACAATTTTAATTACTTTATGAACTGATCTTGAATTCAAGGTTATGCTTCATACCATTAAGTAACTACCAGTTAATGTATATAAACAGGCACAGGTAACATTTTTATTAAAAAGTATTGGATCTGGTATTTTTTTACCATTTATAGTCACATTGTTAAACATGTAGCGATTTGGCTAAATCAGAGGCCTTTAAGGTTAAGGAATGATTGTCCGTAATTTAGAATTGCTGACCAAAGATAGGTCAACCATTTAGTAACACCTGTCTTCTGCTGGACAACGGTAAGTCTATGAATTTACAACACTAAAATCAGGGGTTCGATTCCCCTCGGTGGACACAGCAGATAATCTGAGGTAGCTCATGAAAAATACAAACTCACTCAGTAGCATCATTTCCTATGCAGCTACTATTAACTGACCAGTGGAATGGACTGCTATCTTTATAATGCACCGTTAGCTGAAAGTACGAAGCTTGTTCAGCAACGTATGATGGAATCCAACTATAGGTGTGAAATATCCAGTTTACATGGTATCACTTGATTTCAACATAAGATCTACATCTAGCTACAGTAACCACCAGGATTCGACATAAGGTTCACAGCCTCATACACTAACAACTAGACCTCAACGTAAGACCTACAGTCTAACACACAAATCACTTGGCTTCAAAGTAAGATCCACAACCCAGTACGCTAACTATTAGGCTTAAAATAAGATATGCAGCATGACATACTAATCACTGTCTAATTTATAGACAGTATTGAAAGGAGACAAGTTTTTCGGCAATTGGTCGATGAGCAAAAATTATTGGAGATGTATATTCCAGATAGTGTTAATTATATATGTAGAAACTTTAATATTTGCCCATAAAATAGTTTAGCGAAGGAACAAAATATTTGAAATCCATTTTTTTTCTCTTACAAAACAAAATGTATATGCATTAGCTTCCACAAGTTCTGCCCTTGAAATAACTGAAAGCTTAAAAAAGTGTTTTAGATGAGATTATCTCATAAGTTCATGTTATATAAAAGTAGCCTCAGACTGTAATAAAAATAAATCGTATACTTAATTCAAGTTTTATCCATTTATCAAATAATACATAGTTTAAGTTTCAGGTTTACATTTCCTGTCTCAGCTTCCCAGAAACTCGAAATAAAACTTTAATGTATAAATATTATGAATGCATTTCTTTTATAACATGGATTACAAAAATATATCTGTTCAAGTGTATTCAACCTACAGATATTGTTTTTTAGGATACCTAATTCTATTATATGTTGCAAATTTGAAAAAGGGGCTATTTCGAGTACTTGTTATTCAACACCTGTTACTTGCCTATAAGTTTTGTTTGTTTACTTTTACTTTAAAACGAGTGAAATCGATAAATTATTGTACTAATCCTCTTATCGGGTGGTCATAACCCGACTTTCTAATCATCTGTACATTGTTCAATAGTCCCTCTTGCAGTCAAAGAATGTACTTTAGAAACTGGCCATACCACCAAGCTAATGGTTTACCGTGTGCTAACATAAAACAGAAAGTGGTATCATTTGGTAAAGCTTCTGAATTTGCCATCTGGAAATAACAAAGTAGAATAAAATACAGACTTTCTTCTTTCTTTCGGAATGAATAAATGTTCTATTTTAGGAAAAAGTAAATCTAAGTGGATATAGACCCATTACAATATATTATAATAGTAACAATGCACGAAACTGAGAACAGTTAATACATCTATATGAGGAACCCTGATATGTTTGTTATAGTTATATTTTCTTTTCTATTGAATGTCTAAGTAAGGAGAGAGTGTTTTGGCTTTCAAATTCTAGAAGGAACCATTTCAAAATATGATCTCGGTTAATTCTTCTCAAACAATATGAAATGAGAAAAACGGATTTAGGTATCTCTTTTTGTAATTAATACATATAACATTTGTGGACATTGTTCTGGAATGTGTTTTAACTGTCATAAATATGAACCAGTTGATTGTTGCTGAATAATACAATGTTTTAGGTGAATACTATCACATTTTTATGTTCTGATTCTTCGCTTATGTTGAGCTCTACTGATAATCTTGTGATAACTAAAAGTTAAAATCAACCTTCTGAACTGAAGTAATATGTTAAATTATGCTGGATGTCTTTCTTTTGTTTTATTTCGAACTGTTTTCGCCATCCACACTATGAATGGCATGTTATTTCAAATAATTACAGTGAACGCTTACAAAAGGTCTTAAACAATGTCATTCACAAAACAATGAATTTCTGAGAACTCAAATCAATTAAACTTAAGTCAATAAAGGCAAAATTTCAGAAGATGAAATTAAAAAGTTTCAAACTGCATAAATATATTTGAAATCTTAATAAAGGTAAAATAAATATGAAAATAGACAAATTCGAAGAAGATAACTGATGACATCTATATTTAAGAGACAGAGTAAGTCAGTTTTTTTTATATATACCAAAAATTCCTTTCAAATTCAAGGAGAGATTTATATCAGTAAGTACATTCCAGACTAGAGACTATAGAAGATACAGTCAAGGACATGGGCAAATGTCTTGGGACGGTGCTACAACTCCTACAAGAAAAGTGGCAGACTCTAATTTTAATTAAAGTAGAATATAGTCGTCAAATATCAAGTCAGAAGCAAGTGTACATTCTTGCCATTTTTTGTTTGGTGTGATTGAAATATAGAAGAGCAAAAGTAAACTTCCTAACACGGTAAAATATCGCGTTTATAGTTTAAATATGGTTCGAATATGAAAACTAACAGATATTAAATCCATGCTCAGAGAAAAGTATAACATAAAGGTATCAACAAACTGCCAAATTGTTGACCATGATTACTCTCAGAAATAGTTACTTCTAAAACACACAAGTCCAGGAACTTAACAGTGCTAAAAAAAAGTTTTAATTTGCTGGAATTTTGTTTTCCAAACATACATTTTGTGTAGTAAGCACTGCAACTGTCTGTCTTATTCTAATGATTTCAAAACACTTTATTGCTGAGAGTTTGTAGATGACAGTTTTATTATGTTTAAATAGTATATATATATTTATATACATATTTCTTTACTTCAACATTTTTGAACAGCGAGCATATTACCGTTAAATTTAGTGAAGAAAAATAAACTGAATCAATAACACTCATATACAGTTGTATATTTCTTTATAACAAAGTTAACTGTCCTGTTATTATTTTAAATATATTTCAACATCAGATCACAATTGCTCTATATGAGAGAAAAAAAAATTAAATGTAACACAAGAAACCTGAAATAGTTTCAGAATATTATGTTTAGTTTTGGAACAACTCTTCTCACATATGAAATGTTTCAATTTGGAACAATCCTTCTTATAGATATTTGTTTCAAAATACTTTTTATAATTGCTAAAGCAATTATATTTATATGCATGAGAGGCAATAAAGGGCCAAAAGGTAAGATATTAAAAATAAATGAATATTAAACAGGACAAATATAATTAAAGTAGTTTTGTCACTTCATCAACAGCACAAGATAAACATGGATTAAAATAAATAAAACAACTTTTTTTTTAATTTCCCACCTTCTATTTTGAAATTTATCTTCACTTCTATTTTCAAAGCATCATGATACTTTGTTTTACACAAGGTATATAACCATTAAAAAAACGGTTATTATTATAGTAAGTTTGACCTTCATCAGGACTTCTTGCAAATGCAAGTTGTAGTACTTTATAAATTTGGAAGTAGAATCACTATCATCATATGATAATGTAGTTTATTTTATTATTTTATCTCATGTCCAGTTTCAACAGCACATATTGGTTATAAGGAGTCCCGCGCTTGGACAGCAGTTTTGTTTGTTTGGGAATTTCGCGCAAAGCTACACGAGGGCTATCTGCAATAGCCGTCTCTAATTTAGCAGTGTAAGACTAGAGGGAAGGTAGCTAGTCATCACCACTCTTGGGCTACTCTTTTACCAGCGAATAGTGGGTTTGGCGATCACATTATAACGTCCCCACGGCTGAAAGGCCGAGCATGTTTGAGTTGATGGGGAATCGAACCCATGACCCTAAGATTACGAGTCGAACGCTTAAACCCACGTGGCCATGCCAGGCCTGAACAGTAGTAAGTCTACAAATTAACAATGCTAAAAGAGATTTCTCTCGGTAGACACAGCAGATAGTCCGATGTGGCTTTGCTGTAAGAAAATACACATTTCGACAAAATAATTGTATAATTTCATATCATTGTTTTTGCATTTTATAAAATATTTGATACATTATTCCAAACAAAACTAATACATTTGTCCCACCAGATAACACGTTTTATTTTTTGTAATAACAGAAAAAATGTTATATTGTAAGGTACCTGTTGTTCTTGTTAAATATACCATATTTAATAATTCTTATAGATTTTAGAATTTTCTGATACTTTGATGTATATATTAATTAATGTATATGTGTGTGTGTTTTTGTATAGCCCCTCAGTGGCTCAGCTGTATGTCTGCGGACTTAAACGCTAAAATCCGGGTTTCAATACCCGTGGTGGGCAGAGGACAGATAGCCCATTGTGTAGCTTTGTGCTTAATTCAAAACAACAAGTTTTTGTACAAGTTTTCTTCTTTCGACCTAAGCTTGGTTAAGTTATGAAATCGGCCTCTTGGACACATATTATTAGTCAGGAACTTCAACACTGAGGTGGTTAAACTTGACAGTAACCCTAAAGGGCAAACATGTTTGTTAACGACGATTTAAACTTGTAACCTTCATGTTGTAAATCGATCGCCCTCGCATACAGGCCATTTATCCTCAACAAGTATTCCCAGTTTTCTACAAAGGACATTTTTAACTCTTTGTACGTTATAACGTATAAGTTTAGTCACATTTGTTAGCATGTTTTTAAATAGTTTGTTTCTGTTCCTCTGAAGGTGTGTGCGTGTTTTCTTATAGCGAAGCCATATTTGGTTATCTGCTGAATCCATCGAGTGGAATCAAACCCCTGATTTTAGCGTTCTAAATCCGTAGACCTATCCCTGTACCATCGAGAGACTCCTTAAAACTATACCTTAACCCTATGGTCTCTGACTTCATCGCTTGTCTCACAGCTTTTGAACTGAAGATTACAGACTGGGCAAGTAGCCAGCAACATTCGTCGTCACACAGAATAACTTGGTCTTTTTAATTCAATAACAAATTTGACTATGACATTTTGTAAAATTACATAACTGAAAATGTGGGACGTCTTCACTAACTTCAGGTTTCAGACACAGCATCCTTTAATCCACAGCCCAGTATGCTTCGTAAAATAATGCCATTTTGTATTTTATCCTTTCCTGTAATCTTATAAAAAAGCATTTATCTATTTTATAACAGAAAGTTCAAAGTTAACAATACTCACAGTCATATCTAAGTGATTCAGAGTGTATGAATTAAAGCGTTTACCAAAACACTGCTATATTTTTCTTTTTCAATAAAATTAACAAACACAATTTTATCTTTTCTTTCTATTCTTCATCTTTAATTAAACTCTTATTATTCGAAAGTTATTGCCCCCCCAGTGGCACAGTGGTATGTCTGCGGACTTACACACTAAAAACCGGGTTTCGATACCCGTGGTGGGCAGAGCACAGATAGCCCATTGTGCAGCTTTGTGCTTAATTCTAAACAAACAAACAAATCGAAAGTTATTAATTGTAAAATTATTGATCCATACCACAAGTAATTTGTAAACACCGTTTAATAAAATAATCATTTTTAAGTTTTGGAAACATTTTTATCATCTTATTTTGAATGAAGACTTAAGATAATTTCTCAAAGCTGAATACCACACAATAATTTGTCAGTATCTTAAATACCAAGTAACCCAAGAGAAGGCGATAACGGTACTTGCTAACTGCGCTCCCTCTACTCTATAACTTCACATTTATGGATGTCTTTGCTATTGTATTTGAAACACACAATTTCTTCTTATAGATTAAATGAGATGAGTCAGCTTGGATCTAACTAACGCTTGCCGTCCCTAATTTAGAAGTAATAAACCAGAAAGAAAGCAGCTAGTTAACATTGTCCACCAAGAACTCATTCGATTCTCTAAGCCAATAATGGTAATTTACTATCACTTTTATTACACATAAATGGTCCAAAAGTACTGAGAAAAATTCTGATTTTCCAGCAGAGAATGAACTCTAAAATCCAAAGGCCGTAACAGATATTTACTGTATCATGATTGCGTGAAACAAACTTAAATAATATATATAATATATATATATATATATACACACACACACACACATACACATACATAGTTGAGACGAAAGATACAGGAACTGAAAATTATTTATTCAAAATACAAACAAATAACTTAAGTTAACATCAGGTTATAAAAGACTGGTTTGTTTGAAATTTCGCGCAAAGCTACACGAGAGCTATCTGTGCTAGCAGTCCTAATTTAGTGGTGTAAGACTAGAGAGAAGACAGCTAGTCATCGCCATCACTTGAGCAGCACTTTTACCAACGACCTTTTCATTATAACTCCCCTACGGTTGAAAAGGCGAGCGTGTTTAGTAGGATAGGGATTGGAAACCCGTGATCCTCAGATTGTGAGTCGACTTCCCGAACCATCTGGTCATGCCAGACAAATTATAACAGTCATGCTTTCAAAAACATCATTTTTCTAAAGTTCTGTGTTCACCCAATTTTTCTTTTATTATTCCAAATGTTGGACAATATCAGTAACAATGAAGAAACACATCAGTACAGTAGAAATGTGGTTCCTGAAACAAATGCTTCAAATATCATTGAACAAAAATGCAAGTAATGAATGCATTGTAATGAAAGCCAAGACAAAACGAATGGTATAGGGAAAATTGTTTTGGAATTTCGCACAAAGCTACTCGAGGGCTATCTGTGCTAGCCGTCCCTAATTTAGCAGTGTAAGACTAGAGGGAAGGCAGCTAGTCATCACCACCCACCGCCAACTCTTGGGCTACTCTTTTTCCAACAAAAAGTGGGATTGACCGTCACATTATACACCCCCACAGCTGGGAGGGCGAGCATGTTTAGCGCGACGCGGGCACGAACCCGCGACCCTCGGATTACGAGCGCACGCCTTAACGCTCGGCCATGCCAGGCCTGGTATGGGGAAAATAACAAATGGACAGTAGAGTTTGGTAAGCCATATCATGGGAAGAGGAGAGTTTGAAAACATTCTTATGACAGGAAAAATCCAACGAAAGAAAAGTAAAGGAAGCCAAAGACAGTTGCTACCATCAACAATTGCCAAGGAACTAGTACTTATACCATTATAAAACTGATAAGAGCAATGAGAATCCCATGCTCATCAACACTCTAAATGGGTTTGGTACCTTAAGACAAAATACCCATATCAACTGACTTCACTCATACATACACATTTACTGTTTCAGCTTGGAGATTTTCTTTATACAGATTACACACGTCAATGTATCAGTTCGGTATCTATCATTTTATCAACTTTGATATTTCCTTCCTATGTATTATGTTTTGTTGTTGTTGTTGTTTTTGAATAACTTTGTATCGTATTTAATTTATCAGTTCGGTATGTTCCTTTCAACAGAATCAATACATCAACTTCGATATTTTCTTCCTTCTCTCGATGCATATTTAGGTTGGAAGTTAATTTAAGTTACTTTTTATTATACTTTTATTAAAACCGCTTTTTTCGAATCAATCAAATATAGATAAACAAGAACTGTTTTGTTAAAAATTCTCTCAATTACTGTATGTAAGTCAGAACACTAATAGTGATACTCGATATTTGAAATCATTATTTACCATTTTTTCCAGGAAATTTACTTTTCACTTTTCTTTTCTTAAGCTTGTGATAGACGGGGCTTAGAGGATGGAATACAGAGTTCCACTCATCAGAAACATAGTGCCACTGTTTGGAAATAAGCACCACAGTTCTATTTGTGTGGTAGGCCTTCACAAAACACCACAGAACATCGTGAATATCAGAAGCAAAATCATAAGGATTGGCTAGATTTCAAATCAACATTTTTTTCAGCTCACACGACTGTCGATTCTGTGTAATAAAAGAACAATAACGTAAATTAACACACATGTTGAAAACATTTAAATTGCATCAGTTTGTTTGTTTGTTTGTTTTGGAATTTCGCACAAAGCTACTCGAGGGCTATCTGTGCTAGCCGTCCCTAATTTTGCACTGTAAGACTAGAGGGAAGGCAGCTAATCATCACCACCCACCGCCAACTCTTGGGCTACTCTTTTACCAACGAATAGTGGGATTGACCGTCACATTATACACCCCCACGGCTGGGAGGGCGAGCATGTTTAGCACGACGCGGGCGCGAACCCGCGACCCTCGGGTTACAAGTGCACGCCTAAACGCGCTCGGCCATGCCAGGCCAAATTGCATCAGAAAGAGAGAATGGTTTTAAACGTACAGATGGTGTTATATTTCCACGAAAATTATACTTTCCTATATTATTTACATAGTAGCAAATACATTTTAAAACGTTCCTTTTGATTATGTTAATTTCTATGTGTCACATACTTGTCACAGCTTTTTTAAGTTATATATGAATATATTGAAAGTAATAAAATTAATCAAGAGTTTAGAGTTTATGATCGAATTAAATTATTTTCGACATTTTTGTGTTTGATAAACTAAATGTAATAACAAAGAAAGTTTATCGTACTAAATAAACCGCATAAAACAACTTTGAATTTCCTGTAATTTTTATCATATTAACAACAAAGGTAAACAAAGGGAAATCTGTGCTCTGCCCACTAGATGCATTGAAACCTGATATCTTGTGATATGAATCCTAAGGTGACAGGTGTATTTGAATTTATATAAATATAATACTTTTCTTTTTGTATTAAAATTCGATGTAACTACTTCACAGGGTGTAGATGGTTTCTCACCAAAATTGATATGGAGGCTCATTAGGTCCATGGAGAGATACGAACACATTTTCAGTTTTGCATCTTGTGTTTTGCGGTTTTTTCTATCTGTAGCTTTTACTATTTCTCCACCCACTATTGATAGATTTCTACACCTTTTTATTTTACAACTGAATATAAGGGAAGAAACTTTTCTGTCCCACATAGCCTTTCAATAATCATAAATTTATGTAACTTCCTTCCATATGAAGAGCATTCCAGTTAGTTTTAAATATTTTAACTGTGAAAAGGAAAACAATATTATAAAATTATTTCAGTTACGACTCTTAGTTTATTATGCACACGAAATATTTGATGATTTAAATTTAATTTGAAAATCAAACGATTTACCATTGCGCCTACAATCTTGAATAATCATTTGACAGATTTGGGTTTATATTTAATTCCAGTATAGTTTGGTGTCAGTACTGCATGTTTAAAATCAGACTTCTGGTAAGATTAAAAATATCCTCAACAACTTCAGCGCAAACTTTGTTTTGAAAGCCATATATGTATATACAGTGGAACGAGTGTCAACATTTGTAGTCAGTGTTTGATCCTACTTGTACAGTAAAAATTGTAATTTTCAAATAAGATATGATTTCTTTCCCTGGGAAACAGTTCACAGGGCAACGTGAGATGTGTTATTTTACATGTTATAATTGACCATTCCGCAATATCTGAATGTCCCAGTGATTGTACCATTAGTTTGAAAGTAGTTTCTTAGTTTACTAACAAGACTTTGGTATACTTATAGCCATAATAGCCTGCTGTGATTGGCTAGCTTCTATTTGTCTGGCTTTTCTCCACAGAAATGAAATGTTCAAACGTTTTCTTTGAAATCAAGTCATGGCTAATGGACAAACTGAAAACTCCGTGATTACCATCAAACTACCTCTGGGTCAAGTATAGATGTGACTAATATACAAATATAAATAAATTGAATGGCCAGTCATTTATGTTTCAGGTATATGTACTTAATAATGAGCTAAGGAGTAACAATTGTATGTTGTTGTTTTTTGTCATAGCTATAACATAACAAATTTCGACTGTCATATAGTGTATTGTTATGTTTAGTTAAACCAGTACCTGTAGAACAAAAATTATTTTCTGCACCAAATCTGATAATCCTTTCATCTCATTTTCTCGCCAAATTTCACAATTGTCAGCATCACCCATTTTATTTATTTCTGACAGAATCACCCTACACAGAAAAACATTAGTTTATGTGAATTCACTTATAATTCATGGATTACAAATAATAAACATTACATCAAACAGTCAAAGAAACGAAAAAACACACTAGATCATAGTTCTGCATATTATAGAGTAGGTTGGCTGTAGGGAAGACTGTTATATAGCACCATCCACCATAAGTTCTTAGGTTACTCTTATGTAACTCGATAGTTAGGTTTGCTTATCGCTCTTAAACTGCATACACATGCCCACAAAGTTAGGGGGGAACATTTTCACGTGAATAAACATGAACTATGAGTCCTGGCATACTAACCATTATAACACACTCCGCTTGCTTTTTTTTGTTAAGCTAAAATAAATTATGAGTGTTAAGGATAAATATGTTAAAGAATACCGAAGTATGACAGGCAGTATGTCTGTTTGGGTTGCAGAAATTAATATTTAAGTTTGCTTCCTCATTGATCACATTTAAGTATATTTATATATTTTTGATTTTCTTTGAAAGTTCTCAAAGGTTTTCATATGTTTTTTTATTTATTTTCCATATTTTCAACAAGAGTTTATTCTCTTCTTAGCTCAGCAGTAAATTTATATTATTATTGATTAGAAAATCGAGGTTCGATATACGTCATGAGCAAAGCTCACATAGCCTATTATCTAGCTTTGCGCTTATACAATAACCATACAATTTTCACCAACTTTAGGGGTATTAAAATTAGGCTATGGATTTTAGTTCTAGTGTTCGAGCTTTAATATGTCACTAAATGCGATTCAAATTTTGGGCTGTATAATAGAGAGTCAGTATTACTATTATGTTAAAAATAGATGGCTGGTGCTGTTTGTGTTTCTTCTCATCTTGATTAATACTTTTATATTAGAGATGGCTGTGTCCGAACTTCGAAGTCTCTGACTTGGTCATTAACACATGTGACTTATAAGCTGGTGCTCTAAGTATCAAATGCCCTAGCTTTATTTTACTCATTTATTACTATCCAGTTAGTGAAAAAATGGCACCTGCATTAATTCAGTTGTGCAAAACGTCTGGTTCAGAGTGGTTGTTAGGGCATGCTACACGCTATCTCCGGTTCGTAATCTAGATCATAATATATTCTGGTAGATTTAACTGTACCATCATGAGGGAATTATTTGGTGGAAGCAATATTACATAAAGATTTGTTAAGTAATCAACAAAGGATAAGAATTTGTGATGCATTCTTATTGCCAAGAAATCAATTATGATATTTTGATTCAGAAAATAGTAGTAAACATGCTGGGTTTTAAGGTGAAGAACCGCTAGAAAGGAGACTCGAATATAGAATTAAAACTAAGTATGTTGATAGGGATACTGTAACCAAATACACGTTAAAACTAGGTAAGTAAATATGATAGATGAAACCAAATACTGGTTTGAACTAGATAAACCGATAGGGAAAATAAACCAAATATAGGTGAAAACTAAATAAATTGATAGTGAAAAATTAAAAAAAAACAGTTTCAAACTAGGTAACTTGATAGGGAAAATGAAATGAAAATAAAGTTCAAACTAGGTAAATTGACATGGAAAATAAACTAAATACAGGTTCAAACCAGGTAAACTGATAGATAAAATGAAACAAAGAGTATAAAGTTTGGTATAACTTGGATTAGGCTTGGTAAAACTTGGACTAGGTTAGGTATAACTTTCACTTAGTAATTCGAAAGAACCCGCCCAACGGTAGAACAGAATACCAGCACATCGAGTAACACTTTTGACATTGTTTGAGATTGCTGATGATGCTTTTCCTTCATCTACCATAAAGCTAACGGTATTTTCTGCGTTGGATTATTGTATAAAACGAACTACATACCATTTTTATGTATTTTCAAAGTGTACTGATAAGACAATATTCTCAAAGATAATTATAAAATAATTTTTAGAATAATTATGCAAATATTTATTTAACTCAATTTACTTTACGCTATGAGAACACAATCAACTGTGAAAGATTTCAGGTAATAATGAAAACGCAAACAAGCTGGTCAAGAGTAACTGTTTCTGTGAGTATTTAAGAATAAAACCTCGAACCGATAGGGTGGTTTATCTAACATTAAAGCATTAAATGCATTAAAGCAGTGGTTTTCAAACTTTTTCAGCTTGTTACCCAATTTAACATGCCACATTAAGCATGTTACCCCTTTCACAAAATGTTTTCAACATTGATATATATGGCTAAATTAAACTAGAGATATATTGCACTTTATTTATTTACAATTTATTTATATAATTTATTTACAGTGAATTACACTTTTAATTATTGTATTTGATCATTGTGCATTTCTAATGAATATTGCCAAAGATGTCAAGAACATCAGTGGGATGGATGGAGTTGCATACTTGAAGCTAGTTTAGGAATTCTTGGCTTTGTGGTTGAAAGTGCCAGCCTGGCATCGTTTGTAACATTCAAGCGAGTCCTCTTTTTTGTTTTCATCCCCAGCACGGTTGAGAACCCCTTTTAGCACAGATACGTTGTTGAGAATGATACCAACAACTTCAAGGCCCTCTTGGACAGAGTTGGCGAGTCAGCTAGTTGTGAAATCCAAAAGGAATCTGCATTTTGGTTTTGGAATTTGACTTTGAAGGCTTCATTTGCTCGCATTGTGATCCACTCCTCCTTTGCAGGAAAATCATCATCATGAATGGCCTCATCAGGTACAGAAAAGGGATGAATGATCCATTGAAGACTGGCTGTTTTTAGGTCACTCTATGGTAAGTAGTGCTGCATGTTTGTTTCAAGCCCCTTCAAATGGTCGCTCATTTCTTTGTTGATGGTCTGTAAAAGTGATCCAGTATCATAACTATTATCCTAAACAAACTGGTCTAGGGTGGGAAACTGAGCGATCACTCCTTTCTCCAAGCGTCGAATCCAGAGTCTCAGTTTTCCCAGAAATGCAGTCACAGTGTGATGGGCATCAATGACAGTCGTGTTTTGGCCCTGGAGTTGCAGATTATCACTGTTCAGCTCCGCAAATATGTCAGCCAAGTAACAAAGTCGAGCAAGCCACTCCTTATCAGTGAACTTGGTAGCAAAAGGAGATTTTTCTTGTTTCAGAAATTCCTGAAGAGCCGTTCCGAGCTCAATGACTCGACGTACAACCTTGCCTCGTGACAACCAGCGAACATCGGTGTGGTAGAGCAGGACTTGATACTGATCTCCAATTTCCTTGCACAGCTCCCTGAATATGCGCGAATTCACATCCCTGAACTTGATGAAATTGACGATTTTCAACACATCTTCAAACACTAATTTCAGATTACCAGGCAGGCTTTTTGATCCAAGAGAGTACCGATGAATGATGCAATAATCTACAGAATATTCTGTATTCACAGCTTGTATGAGGCCTCGTAATCCACGATTACGACCCATCATCGACGGAGACCTAGATTAAAAAAGAAAAACTATTATAGATTGCGTCAGTTAGTCATTCTTACTTATCTTTTGCGTTATAATTATGTGGTTTTAATTTAATTTTATTTATTTTGGTACTTTAGTATTTCAGTACGACAGGCACGATACTTTTTTGTGAATTCTGTATAAAATATTAGCTACACTACAGCTACTTGTACAATAAATAAAACTATATGACTATATGCCATGCAATTAATTGTATTTATACTTATCTAGAATTTATATAAACATCTCTCCCTACCTGTTGAACGCTGTTCCAATCCAATCTATTCGTGGTAAAGAAACTGTTGATGATATTGAAGATATCTTCTCCCTTCGTGGTTGTCAGCAGATCTTCGCATAATAGGAACTCTTCTTTGATCTTGTCCTGGTGGACGTAACGAACGAACCCAAGGAGAACAGCACAACTGGCTACGTCACACGATTCGTCAAATTGCAAGGAGAATTTGCTATATGAGCTTTCCTTGATCTCTGTTGTAACTTGGGACAGAATATCTGATGCCATGTCATCGACTCGTCGGCGGATTGTGTTGTTTGATAGAGATATGACACTCAGTTTCTTCGCTTGATCCTCCCCATATACCTTGCTTACCATCTCGTATGCACAAGGCATAATCAGATTTTCTGCAATGGTGTGGCATTTTTGTTGTTCGGCAACTTTATATGCAACAAAGTAAGATGATTCGACCGCAGCTTGAAGCTTTTGGGCTTGAATTCCAGATGAACCGAACTGGATATTCTTCAGTCTACAGCCCGGCGCTGAAAATAAGCCTGATCCTCATTTTGAAGATTTGGATGGACTTCTGGAGGTGAGCTGAGAGTTTTGATGGCTCGAGGCTTTCATTTGTCAACACTTTGTGACATACTACACATTGTGGCCGATCCTCTCTACCAGAAGGTAAATTCACAAAGCCATTGCGAAGAAAGGCGTCAGAGTAGGTGCGCTTTTTAGACATTTTATTGTTTAATCTGCAGAAAAAGAAAAACTGCATACAAAAGTGTGAACAATGTGAACTTATTTATTTTTTCATGGCATTCTAGATAGCATTAAAAGAGCTTATTCAGCATAGGAATGATGTAATAGTAGGTAAATACTAGCTATACTGCACAGGGCAGTACACATACATACAGGTTTTGTTTACCTCGGCTGATGCTCACACAGAAACTGACAGTGTGAAATAAAGGCAACCTCAGGCAGTGAGTGACGCGTACTGGACACATCGATGAGTCATCAGGGTTACTGAGTGACTTGTGTTCTGAAGCATACTTGTCAAAATACTTTCAGATTACCGCACACTTAGATACATATTTTTTTCTTTTCTACTATTGTATATTAGTTTTTGATGTTTATTGTTATTTGGTTTAACTATATTACACACTTAAAATAGGTTTAATTTACAACTTTACATACTAAGACTAAGTTAACATTAATCCTAATACCAGCTACCTCAATGTTTTCTTGATTTTCAGAATTTTAACTTTTTTCTGTCACCCCTCCATTACCCCCGATGAATTGTTAAATTACCCCCAGGGAAATTAACCCCAAATTGAGAAACAATGCATTAAAGGAATTAAACAGGTTATTTGCTTTTGTCTAATATACGGTCACACTGCTGCATTTTTCTGTTTGTTCAAAAAACAAACTTAGTCCAAGTTATATCTAACCTAATCCATATTACACCTAACCCTGTCCAAGTGATACCTAACCTAGTCCAAGCAGGGATAAAGTGTCCGTTTGCATCCTCATCATCGTTTTCTAAGATCTGTGTTCACATGTAGGCCTAACCTTACAAATGCTCTCGCCACAATCAAACTACAAAATAAACAACGAAACGAATATTGAGCGAAATTCTGCTTTAAATGATAAAATATGCGTATTATATTAAAAAGTGAATTGAAGAAGTTTTGAATTACAAAAAAAAACTTAAAATCTTAGATTCGCTTTATTCTAAATCAATGATATTAAAATATACAAAGCGCAGTAACAATAAAACTACTTCTATTTGACATACACGTACCGCCGAAAGTCGTCCACGTTGTTCGTTATATTCTTGATGAGGTCCCTGGCTGTCACGTCAGATATCGGTTTTTGTAAAGCTTCAGTTTGATTTATTAAATAATACCACAGTTCGTTCACAGTGAAAATGGCGTCTCTTCTAGAGCTTTCTGAGTGAAGACTTGGGACAGCTACATTGACTGAAACAATACTTATTTGTCTTTCTTTCCATGTTGGCCTGGCATGGCCGAGCGCGTTAAGGCGTGCACTCGTAATCCGAGGGTCGCGGGTTCGCGCCCGCGTCGCACTAAACATGCTCGCCCTCCCAGCCGTGGGGGTGTATAATGTGACGGTCAATCCCACTATTCGTTGGTAAAAGAGTAGCCCAATAGTTGGCGGTGGGTGTTGATGACTAGCTGCCTTCCCTCTAGTCTTACACTGCAAAATTAGGGACGGCTAGCACAGATAGCCCTCGAGTAGCTTTGTGCGAAATTCCAAAACAAACAAACAAACTTTTAGTGTTTGAGGTTATACAAATTAAAAATCTTACACAAGAAACAAAAACTTTTCTATTAGCTAAGATAAAATAATATAATATTTATCGACAACAACGGACATGTTAACCCATCTTCAGATGTTCAGAAACTTTATTTACGTTATATTTACCATATATTTATTGATATTGTCATCGTGAAATCGTTAGACGTTTCTGACTACTGAAAATATGTGTTCACCAATAGATGAGTCATGTCTTCCTAAGTGTCAGCAGCTTCAGAACAAGTTATTAGTGACTTCCCAGTAGAAAAAACATTTTACGAAAATTTAACACAGTATGTCGTAAACTATACATCACTATAACACAAGGAAATGACTTTTTCAAGAAGCTCGATGATTAATACAAAGTAAACCAGCCAAACATTCGAAACAAAACGAATTTCCCTTGCACTTGCTTCTGTGTCAATGAATTGTTAAAAGTTGTTGTCTGCACATGGTTGATACGATTAAAAGTGATTTAAAGAAGAGGTGTAGACAACTGACTTCAGTACACTCTGTGAAAGTTTCATGTACTACAAATTGTAGTTAAGACTAATAATACATAACCAGGAACAACACACAGAACATCATTAGTGATAGAAAAATGGGTTGTAAACCACACTTACCTTTAATTGTTATTACAAATCGTAAAAACCTCTCTTACTCTATTTAGTAGTTTTTAAATAATAACAATGGAACCCGCTTATGTTAAGGTATAGAATGTTATTGTTAAGCTATGGAAATTTATTTTCAATACAAAACTTTAGATTAATATATATGTCTACAGAATGAGCAGTGTTTATATATTTTACTGAAAGGTAACAAAAACATAATTAACAAAGTAATTAAAAAAGCTATCATTACCCAGAAGAAAGTTATGGTGGGAACACTTTCTGAAAATGTAAAATAAGTTTAGAATTAATAAATAACGTTGCGTATCATCTAATAATTAATTCATGTGAATACAGTAGATATCACTTATATTATTAATTTGTACAAATTATCAACAAAAGAGACACACAAATTAACTCTTAATGATAATGGTTTACTTCGTTTAAAAAAAAAAATTATAAAAGTCTCTTACCATGAGAAAGTTCTGTGACTTTCTTCAGTTGTTCTTGTTCCAGACCATTAAAGGATAGAGAACTATCTGTTCGCATGTACAATATGGCCACTATTATTATGAATGGTATGTCGACAACGATAACATCAACCGTAAAACGTTTCTTTTTCATGGCTTGAAAGCAAGAGGAAAAAAATATATTGTTTTTTTTCTACTAGTTAGGCTAATGAAACACGACTGCTATATAATTAGCTCTTAAATATTTCTGAAACCTTTATCACACTTATGCACTAAACTCTGAGTAAAGAAAATGGCGACTAGTCTATAAATTAAAACACACGTCGTGGGAGAAGTTTACACAGTTTATTTTTTGATGAACTTGTATATTTCTCGAACAAAGTTATTCATTTATATAACTTTGACAAAAATATCATTCATTTGAAAATAACAGCAGAAAGTGCATGTAACGTCAACAATTTTTTATTTTACTAACATTTGAATACAAATGGAATCTACCTGTCTATTACAAAACGGAGGATGTTGTTGAACAGCTGCTCTATCTCTAAGTGTAGGCAGTTTAGGGTCTATAGTATGGAGGTAGATCACGTGTTGATTTGTATGCGATATCAAAGACAAACAAACAAACATTTCGAGATTGTTTCAACTTTAAAAACTAAGATAATTCTTCCCAGATTAAATATTTTTTTGTAGTGCGATGAGGAGTCTCAACCTGAATGTGCTCCTAAGATGTAGTTTAAATCTGACAACACTTTACAGAGTTATTAACCACAAATCTCTTCCCCCTTGAACTATAAATAATATACAGAAAAGTTTCCATTCGCATTGGAAGTTCAAATACGAACGAATTATCATTGTGTTAAAGTATAGATACAAAGATCTCGGGTTTGAGATGGGTATTACCTAATACACTTGGCCCCTTAGCTGTGAGAGCGTAATAAGAGTGACAATCAAATCCACTCTTCCATTATTAAATGTAATTGCATTATTATGTATAATATGCACAGTTACTTGGAAATCTTGGAGGTAGGCGTTTATTAACATAAGATAGCAGAGTACCTGGTTTTAATTTTAAAAACAACTACAAGATTAGGAGTTAGCAATAAAGTCGAAGGTACCATTTTGTTTACTGGTTCATCTGAAAGTCACTATTAAAAATGATTGATTATACGTTATTTTTCTGGTTTCCCCTTTCAGACTTAATACACTATCACAACAATAAAGATATTCAGACAAGTATCAATACTAATAAACAAGTTATTATTCATCACAAACACTCGTACAGGTTTTCATTTTACTTCACTTCTTATCCTACTTCTTGAACCACTATCTTCTTAGGTGATTTATAATTGTAATCTAGTAAACGCTTTCTTCTTTCGTGATAGGCTTGAAGTTAGTTTAAGTTATTCGTGATGTGGTCGTGGGCTGACTTGTAGGCGACCGAGTGGGTTATTTGGCTTAGCCGTTGGAGGTTTGGTTAATACGGCCTGCTGTTAAATGAAATATTTACTTGAAGGACGGATGCAATGTGCGAATAGAGCACACAGACACTAACTCGAGGGTTTATAGTTAAAACAAAGTGGTGACATTTGAGATTAGAACTTCTAATAACACTTTTTATTTAAGTCATCAAACACTTAATATTTACCCCACACACACACACATATATATATATATCTTTATTCACGTTTATCATAGGCAATCATTTTAGCTCTATTAATATGATGACTAATGTTTAAAAAAGAATGGCTTGAGTAAAGTTACTCACAGAGAGTTTGGACATGAAATGGTCTGGTTTATACAGATAACAAGAGACATCTTGAGTTTGGACATGAAATGGTCTGGTTTATACAAATAACAAGAGACATCTTGAGTTTGGACATGAAATGGTCTGGTTTATACAAATAACAAGAGACATCTATACTTGTTCCTCGATTCTTTCTTCTATCCTTTCTTCTTCTGACGAAGATAAGATCTGAGATGTGAGCCTTCTAGATGATGATCTCGATGATGTTGGATTGTTTGCTAGATTTTGAAGAGTTTGCATATTCAGGCATTTGTTCTAGAACATTTTATTCTAGCTGTAGGACAGATGTGAGCTCACTTCTTGTTGATGAATTATCAAGCTCGCTAGTTACCATACTGACGCGTCATCAAATGGTCAAGGTTTCCCTACTGTTTATGAATTCTCAAGCTCGCTAGTTACCATACTGACGCGTCATCAAATGGTAAAGGTTTCCCTCCTGTTTATGAACCTCTAAGCGTGTTAGTCTTGGAAAAAATAACCCATACTGTAGTGTTCTTCTTGGTTTCAAAGTCTAAATTTGCTTAACTCCTTTTTAACCTTGATAGTGTCAATTCATTTCAATTCAAACATACAACGGACAGTTTTTATCTTTAGTTTACAGTTTGAATAATCCATTTTAACATTGATAGTGTCCATCTGTTCCAATCTAAACGAATAGCGGATGTTTTTTTTCAGCAACTTTCTCTCAATCTCTGTTTTAAATAATTCCTCTGTCGTCCTTGATAGCGTCAGTTCTTCAAAAACTAAATATTATTTGATCATAAGGCGAAAAGTTTCTTGATGGTTTCTTGGAGCTGTCATTGTTCTATAAACATCGTTGCTTCATACACATATTTTCTTATAATTCATTACTTTCTGTTTATTAAAATAATTATTCGAGGCATCTAAATACCTAGTGATGTTTCATATTAACTCAGTGGTAATTAGGTGATGAGAGAGTCTTTTAGGATTCTTGAGAGATTTAATAAGAAGATATTTAACTATCTTGTTATACACAACTTCATGATTTGAACATATTTGCATATTCCTAACAAGTCAGTTGGTAAAGAAGTTGCAACGAAGGTGCGCAAATGATTCCAGAAAATAGCAAGTATTTAATGTTCTAACCTTTGCAGTTCCCTAAATTCAGAGTGGTTTAGCTTGGTTTAAATCAGAATTCTGAATTACTGAGATTTTGTTGAAAGAAAAATTCCAATGGGATTTCATTCGTGGACATAAATGTACGTCAAATCTATTTAATACATAGCAAAGATTCTCTCACAAATCATTATTTAAGAGATAAAAAGTGTGTTCGAGAGAAGACAATATATAATTGTTACACACAAGTTGTGTATTACATATTTTGAAACAATTTCGGTGCCTCACCACATTATTGCAATCCATTTTACCACGTAAGAACGTACTCTTATCTTACATAAGTCTTTTCTACTTACTTTAGGCATAAGCAATTGGGAAATAGCACTTTCTGCCCAGGAACAAAAAAAAGTAAAACGTTTGTTACTCAGTGTTACTGATAGAATGTATAATAAATATTGTAACAAACTTGAAATTTCCAAACGTACTAAATTACAGACAACAAAAATGGAAAAAAAATATGTTTGCCCTGTGTTTCAAGATTGTCAGTAAATATCGGTAATGTGTTCAGGAAAAAATATGAACAACCATGTAATATTTACTCTTCAATTAAAATTAAGTTACATAATTAACGGTTTGAAAGATAAAATTGAACTAATGGACAAATGTGGTGTATATAAACCCTGGCGTACTTGTGGTGTACGTTATATTGAACAGTCAAGTTGGAACTTAGAATAAAAGAACATCAAGATTCAGTGAACAAACGGATGTATCGCCTTGCAGAACACGTGACAAATTATGCACATCTTATTGACTGGAATAATGTGAAAATTCTTAAACAGGCAAAGGAAGAAAAAATGAGGAGTTTGTTGAAATAAAATTAATATAAGTAGAGATTTCGGCCCAGGAACCATGAAAGTAAACTTTTGGAAATGGTTATTATAAAGGGCGCCATTGTAAACATACTAATTATGTCACTGCATGTGGGATTCGTGTTTTATGCTCCTGAAGATGGTAAAGGTATTTTCACCGAAACATCTCAAGTTTTTTAAGTTATATTTTTAAACTTTACAAACAAATTATATTTATTGCACGCAAAAAAACACGTTGATTTCTTGTTTCATTAATTTTATTTGATATATTTTGCACAATAACTATCCGTTTTACATATTAAGCAATTAACTTACAATTTGTTGCATGCTACCAGTTAACGACAAAACTGTATAGCACTAAAAGAAGTACTATGGTAAGATTGTCAAGGTATACCAGCTCAGCTCAATAACAAATAGGTCCTTTTTTGCACAAACAATGCTGTATAGTTTAATAACTCGGGAAGGATGTAGAAAGTTTTGTTCTAGAATTATTTCCGATAGAAAAACCATTCCAAGATATTTTGTGGAGTGCTTCATCAAGAATATCATATTCAGTCTTCTTGTAAATCGTATCTCCAACTTTAAGAGCCATTTCTTTTTCAGAAACAGGAACATGTTTGTATACTGCTTTACGAAGTTGGGGTAAAACCCAAGCATAGTGGTGGTCCACGTCCAGTGAACAGACCATCACTGAAGCTTCTGGGTGAAGTGACAAAGACCTATTTAGGTTTTTAGAAGAGGTGCTGGTAATAATATTTGTTTCTTGCCAAAGAAGTTAGCCCAGCATGGCCAAGCGTGTTAAGGCGTGCGACTCGTAATCTGAATTTCGCGGGTTCGCATCGCCGTCGCGTCAAACATGCTCGCCCTTTCAGCCGTGGGGGCGTTATAATCTGACGGTCAATCCCACTATTCGTTGGTAAAACAGTAGCCCAAGAGTTGGCGGTGGGTGGTGATGACTAGCTGTCTTCCCTCTTGTCTTACACTGCTAAATTAGGGACGGTTAGCACAGATAGCCCTTGAGTAGCTTTATGCGAAATTAAAAAAAAAAAAACATAACTAACTTAGATTCCAAGTTATATTGTTTCATGCAGATACTGTTCGTTCTGTTAATCGTAGATACAAATTGTGGTTTGAAGACTGTAATTATTTACAGAACGGAAAGGAAGAAAAACTATTTTTGTCACTTAGGAAAATTAATATATTCTGCACGTTGCATTTCTCTAGACAGAGTGAAAGTAAAGGTTTACAAGATTATAAAAAGTCGTTAATTTAAAAAAAAAAGAAATTGGAACCTTCAAAAAGTATTGGAAAAAGATAAGTTGCTTATAGTGAAAATACAATCGTCATAAAAGTAAACAAATATGTTTAATGTTTAAGACATTATATTAACATTATTTTCTAAATTTATTTAATTTCTCAATTAAAAATAAATGTTAAAAAACACAGCTTAATATCCATTTTTTGTGTTATATGTTATGTTGAACGCAGCTCTGGTTCAAATTAATGTTTGTGAAGTCAAAATACGAAATCTATAGTTTTGTACGAATTAGAAACTCAAACTACCGATGTTGACAAGCTAAAATATTAAATACAACAAGTCTTATATATTGTCTATCGGCTGAGTTACTTCTGACTACATAAAATCATTGCAGAGTTCTGGGCGTATTGATCCAAGTTATAAAAATATGAATTTCAAGTAAATCCGCCGAGAAATGAAAGAATGGCTTCCGAGTGAACATTGTTTGAAAGTAGGAGAAACAATGGAAAACCAGTAATTCTCACTGCTTAAGCCTAATAATTTAAGTTACTACTAGTTTAATTACTTTTCGAATTGGACTAGAGTGCAAGGCTAGGCTTAACAACAACAGCTAACTGCCATTTAATGAGTACAAATAGACACAGGAAAGATACACATTAAATGGTTCTGGTATTTCTAATCTAACTGACATCTTTTCAGATACATGACGTACACTAACCACTAGACTTCATCCTTAGATCCACTATCATGTACATTGATCATTAGGCTCAACATAATATCCATAGCGGGATACACTAACTACCATATGATTCAAAGCTGGTTAAATGAATCCCCAGACTTCAAAGTAAGATTCACATATAAAAAAAAACCAACAAAGACTGCTACAAAAATAGATCGTGTACGCAACGGAAGTTTCATGTGCATGTACTTAATAATCCGGATTGGCACATGTAGTTCCAACTCTTCAGGAGTTTAAACTAATAGTGAAGCAAATAGAGCTTAAGGATGCAGATGTTAAGGATCTTTTTTTTATTTTTGTCTGTGTTGGCTGCACGTTCTGTGAGAATTGCACACAGCTAACTGTAAACAGTAATAATGTCTGTGAATTTACAATGCTAGAAATCGGGTTTCAATGTCCGTGTTGGTCAGAACACAGATAGGATTTTGTATGTCTTTGCCCTTAATTTCAAACAAACTCTTTGCTTCTGGTGTATTATATTTAAGCCAACACTGCATGCATTTCCTTTAAATTTGTTATTATCATGATACCTAATTTACTTACCTACTGACGAAGCGTACATTGAAATACTAGTGTAATATCAAGTCTTTTTCATACATAATACAACAACTGTAGCTTTTATGGAAATTCTTTTGAAATTAACTTTGGAAAAAAATTGCTTTGAGTGCGTGCTTTTCCTTATCTATATATTATTTATTACTTTAAATCGAATGAGCTCGATAAGTTATTGTACTAAACCTACAATCGGATGGTCAAAACCCGACTTTTTCATCATTTGTACATTTTTCAATAGTGCCTCTTGCGGTCGAAGAAAGTACTTTAGAAATTGGTCATACTATCGACTTAGTGGTTTACCATGTGCTAACATCAAACGAGAAGCGATATCACCCGGTAAAGCTCCCATCAGGCATCTAGATTTGTCATCTGTAAATAATAAAGTAGAATAAAATGCAGACTTACTTTTTACTTGCCGAATGATTTAATGTTCTAATACGGGAAAATAAATCTAAATGTATACAGACTCACTACCATCTATTAACTTGTATATAACAGGAACAATGCACAAGTTAGTAAACCTATACGAAGAACCCTGATCTGTTTGTTATATTTATTTCTATATTAAACATCTGAGTAGAGAGAGTGTGTTTGTTTTGGCTTTCAAATTCTACCTCATTGCTACCTGCACTCTGTCAATCGCTAGAAATCCTCAAATTTAAGCGTTATACGTCATTGGTATTAGTTTATCTCTAAGACCATCAGAGGACGACACTAGTCATAACAAATATTTATCCAACGTTGTCCTGCCTTCTTGAGTGAAGTCCCGAGAAGAATTATTTTTGTGTTGGGTCGTTTTGATTGAAGTTGGATGTCTTAACCACTAGCAGCTGGGCAATACTTGTATGACTTCAACAACTAACTTTCACAAATTGCTATACGACTTTTCCACAAAAATGCAGTGGTCCTTTGTTGTAGAATTTTATTGCATTACATTTAGGCTAGAACAGTGTTGTTTCTCGGTTCTCTCAGTTTACCTATGGGCATTATTTTTGGTATATTTAGTATCTTTTGCCAGCTGTAGTCAGGTTCAACCATCGTACTGTGAAGATCTTAGTTAAGAAGTTCAACATAGTTGTTTAATGTCAGTGTCTGTTGTCTTTGGCATCTACTTACATCGTAGTGATACTTTAATTAAACTGTTCGTAGTTTGGTTCACTTTTACACTGCATATCCATACTCTGACGATCGTATCAAGAGGAAAAAATATTTAACAGTCAGTACTAGTTATTAGTTTCTTCTGAAGACACAAAAATACCACAGTTGGATATGTAAAGCTTATATACATTTGCAAATACAATATTTTAAGGAAATATAAGTAATATCATCAGTCTATACAGCCTGCTGTTGAGATAAGATTGGTCCGAAAATTCGTTAGACTGTATAAAATCTCCTTTAATAAAATTTTAAAAACTACTGGAACGAATCTACGTGACCATCTCTACGATGAAAAGTATGTTTGTGTTTTCTTATAGCAAAACTACAGGGGCCTACCTACGGAATCTACCGAAAGGAATCGAAGCGCTGAGTACGGCGTTGTAAATTCGTAAACTTGCCTCTGTACCAACGGGGAACTCTACGATTGTAATAATAGTTATTTGTTTATTTCGACAACGATAGTGGAACGTACTAATATACAAAGTTACAATAACCCTAAACACTTATAACAGTTTTTCCAACAACACTGTATTCTTATAGAAACAATTAAAGTTAAATGTTAGCTCACTAAATATTAAACGTGAAAATAAAACCCCTATCAAATTATTAGTATTTTCTCTCGTTAATTTACCCACATTATAAATTCAAAATAAAAAATGGGGTAATTGTGAACTTGAAGCTAAGACTGGTCCCATGACGCTTTGAGATAAATGTAAAGTTTACTACTCTACCTTTCAAAATAGGAGGAATAAAAAGTTACTGTTCTTCGATTTTGTGTGTTGGGAGTAACATAGTTACAGTTTGCAATAAAATAACACTTCTAGCTGTTGTTTTGAATTAAGCACAAAGCTACATAATGGACTACTTGTGGTCTGCCCATCACGTGTATCGAAACCAGGTTTTAGCGTTGTAAATCCGGAGACATAGCGCTGAGCCACTGGGGAAGTAGTTCCAGCTCTTCAGTGAATCTGTGTAGTAATACTTCGTATAATGTTTCATTTGCATTATTAAGTATTGATACACCTTAGGAAAAAGAGTTAAGAAAGTATGTGTTGTCTACACGATAAATTTGCCCAAGAAAACGTCTTTGCTACACCTCTGCTATTGATATGTATAAAATTTATTTTTAGTGGACTTATTTCAGTTATTTTGTTTCAGAAAAGAGGATATGACTAAAGTAATTATTACCTCTGATACAGTAAAAACGCCTACATGATGGAAATAAAACGAAATAAAACTTTACAGTAGTCATGAATATTTTTCCAATGGTCTAATCTTTTTTCTTATGCTGAAACTTAATTTGTTTGTAAAACATCGTGATTTGGAAATCTGAATTCATTTAAGATCCAGGGTCAAACCAAAAATCGGACTGAAAGCTAATGCCTTTACATAAAGGTTTCAACTATATGGAAGCTTTTAAAATAACAATTTAAAATTATTAAGAATCAGTTAAGTTATCAAAGTCAAAAGGGGGAAGTTCAATGTTGTAATCAGGATATTGTGGAAAATCTACAACCAAAGGGTTTTGCTGTACAGTTTTGTAAGTGGGGAAGGATGCAGATAGTTTTGTTCTAGAGTTAGTTCCGATAGAATAACCATCCCAAGATCTTTTGTGAAGTGCTTCATCAAGAATATCATATTCAGTCTTCTTGTAAATCATGTCTCCAACTTCAAGAGCCATTTCTTTTTTAGAAACAGGAACATGTTTGTATACTGCTTTACGATGTGGTGGTAAAACCCAAGCATAGTGGTGGTCCACGTCCAGTGACCGGACCATGGCTGAAGCGTCTGGGTGAAGTGTTTGCATCAGTTCGTATGCCACTCGACAGAACTGAAAGGAATAGAAAAAATCATCACTACCCTAGTATTAATTGAAAAGAAAAATAAATGTTCCTTCTGGAGGTGTTTTGATTTATTCAGTCTTCCAAGTGAGTCTATCGAAGCTGGAGTAAGTTTGTTAGTTTAATGACTTAAAGAAACTATATTTTTCACTTTAATTCATCCGCATTTGTAGTATGTATTCTTATATTTTAAGAAAGTTGGCTTTATAGGCACTGAAATGAAAAAAAATCCATGCTGCCAAAAGTGTATGCTGAAAGTTTATATTTTCTTCTATTGCAAGCCAGTGAACTGTGAACTTGATAATTTAGCCATAATACAATGACCAACATGAGGTTCCAGGTGTGTGGTGCTAGTTTGAACATGTGTTACTTGCCAAATAAATCAGGTAGAAACAATTATGAAAATATATGTTACAACTATTCTTTAAAAAAACAAACTGTAAAACCTGTACCAACGTTTCTTGTCCAGGACATTACTGAAAAATGTTGTGATATAGAAAACAATGTTCTACTTTATTTAAAGACCGCTATCAAAGAATTTTTCAATATTTCAAACATAACTCTCCAGAATATTGAACCTTATAGAGAACTTGTTTGTTTTTTGAATTTCGCACTAAGCTACACGAGGACCATCTGCGCTAGCTATCCCTAATTTAGCAGTGTAAAACTAGAGGGAAAGCAACTAGATATCACCATCATCCGCCAACTCTTGGGATACTCTTTTACCAACGAATAGTGGGATTGACCATAACATTATAATTCCCCCACGGTTGAAATGGCGAGCATGTTTGATGCGATGGGGATTCGAACCTACGATCCTCAGATTACGAGCCATGCCGGGCCGCTTATAGAAAGCTGCTATCAGTTTTATATAAAACTGGTTAATGAGTCAAATATCTAGAGTAATAACACCTGTAAATAGATAAAACTGACTAACCGAAATAAAGGAGGTTATAGAGGTTATGGATTATAGAACAAATTGTTTTAAGTTAGGTATTGTATTACATTTTGTATTTATGAGTGTTCTATTTCTCAGTGATTCTTTTTCAAGTTGTACATAATAGTAACAAAAACTTAAACATCAAAAATTATTTTCATGATACATTTCTTAACGGTCCTCTTGAGGACCGATCAGGAGGTTCCTGATGGTTTTCTTGCTTTTTAATTTTAATTATTATTGTTAGTAAGTTGCTCATCGGTAATGGAGGCCCAGAAGTTGGTTTAAAACTGAAATGTTGAACCAGTGAAAATCCATACAAAAATTAAATGCTTATGGTAAGAATTGATTGTTTTAGTTTGTCGTTGTACATATTACTTTAAACAACATATCACAATTGAAATATCAAAACAATCAATAACTTATACATTTATTTACCACTGAACAATAAGGAACAGATCAGTCTATAATAACTAATATACTTCTGATAAAAAGTGGAGATGTGGATACTCTGTAGGGACATGTATGAGTTATTAAGCTCTACACATACGTACCCCTGAGGAGAGAGTACAGACAAGAAAGTCCGAATGAGCCAGAAGGAACACGTCCGTTACTACTCCTACTAGAGATGAAATCCCATATCGAGTTTTTTCATTACTTGCGATGGCCGTGGCTTCTAAGTTAAACACGAATACGTAATTGGGATACCTTTAAATAAAATTAATGCGGAGTGTGTTCGATAAGAAAAGTGGCTTAAATAACTCAAAACGATAAAAAATGTAAAGTTAATAAAAGTTATTAAATTAAGTTTATAAGCTTCTCTTGTACCATTTTGCAAACCTACAGAAATTGTACATTGGTCTGTTTATATTTAATAATATCCTAAAGTTAAACAAGGTGATAAACAGTTAATTCAATAGCTATACATATTTATAAAACAGAATGAAGATTAGTAATTTTTAACACAAGCTGTCTTCAAATTTGTGAAATACTCCCGTAAACATGAATCTATGTTCCAAACTTGCATCAACGATATTCCATTAAATTGTCCAGGCCAAGAAACAGAAACCTTTTATTGTTGAAAACTATGGGCAACAGTTTATTTTGCTTCTAGACTAAAGATAGAGAACAATTGTAGTTACTGTACTTTTAACAACACCTTATATTACATGTAACAAACTTTCTCTTGTTCCTGGGCAGAAAGTGTTATTTCCCAAATGCTTATGCCGAAAGTAAATGGAAAAAAAAAACTGTTTTTCTCTTCAAACTTTGCTTTTGTAACCTGGATAATGAAATTTTCAAATTTACCCATTTTAAGAACATTCCAAGTAGGTTCAGTGCTGAGTAGTTGACAGAGAATTTTCTAGAATTTTCCATAGTAATATATATTCAGGGGCTCACAACTCACCACTTCAGTTTACTTCAAGCTACCTAAATAAGACACAGATCTATCTCATTTTATAAGAGATGACAACAAAACGTTGCAAACATTCTCCAGGCGCATTTTGCTATGTATGTGGCCAATTTATCAAGACAAAAACGAAAAAATTCTGTGTGACAGCATCTGCTAAACTGTGAAAAGCCTAAAAAGCATATTTCGGCATATCTGTCGGGGTTCAAGACAAACCATGGGCATCTCATTTTACCTGCGAGCACTGCAAGAAACCCCTAGAAGGTAAGACGGACAACATTTTGCTTGCTTGAATTGTAAGATTTAATATTATACAAATTTTAGACCTTTTAAAATTTAAATATCTTTTTTAATTTCCAATAGTATAAACATATCACATATAAGATATTTTGCATGAATTTCTCACACATTAGTTGTGGATAAAATAAATTTATTCTTCATAATAACAATTTTATTTTGCTCTTTTGCAGGATGGTACAGAGGGGAAAACAGAGCCACGAAGTTTGCTGTTCTAAGAATTTGGCGTGAGCCCGCTGACCACTCAAGCAATTGCTACTTCTGCATTTTGGACCCTTTCAAACGTCGGGTTGGCAAGAGTGCATCTGCTACCATGCATGTATCCGGACCTTCCATCAACCATCGCTCCAGTGCCACAATGCCCTAAGCTCCCTGTGTCCACTTCGCCAGAGAAAAAGCAGCTATCCTCAAAAGAGAGCAGCAAATCAGGAGAGGAGATAGATGTTGAAGATCCAGCTTACAATTACAGAGTTGCAGCTGGTAAGAGAAACCCATACTACCCCAACCAAAGAGATCTCAATGACTTGATCAGAGATCTTGGTCTAACAAAGTCGAATGTCGAGACTATATTTGGGAGCTGATACGTGAAAGTGACTTACATTATCGTCGCAAATCTAGGAAAATACTCACTTCTAAACATTTTTTTTTTCATTTTTGTATAACTTTAGTATAAATACATGTAAATCTTGATTCATTCTTGTTTTATTCAAACCTTATGCAAATGAAAATTTGCAAATTTTCCCGTTTTTACACAGAAAATAAATTAATTTCTAAATCTCATTATCCAGGTCACAAAAGCAAAGTTTGAAGGGAATAATAGAAATTTTCTGTACTTTTACAACATAAACAAGAAATAACACATAATATCCAGGAACAAAATTTGTGTTTCAGAGTGTTAGTATCGTTATTATTAATAACATTCGCTGACGTTATGAATAATTTTCTTACTTCTTTTTGCACTCGATCAGAACTTTAGGATCATCCGTTGCTACAAACACTCGACGAACGTTCACGTTTTCCACGAGCTCCAAACGTTTATAAAAGTCATCAACATGCAGCATGTATTCCTCTATAGAGTGAAAACTTGCCTCATTTCCTATTTTATCCGTGCGTCGCACGTGAATCCTGCGTGTAGAAATTTTAAAACAATATAATATTTAATTTATACAATTGAAATGTTGAATATTTTATAGCGATCTACAAACTATTTGTTAAAATTAATAGATTTATCGATTTTAAATTATCGTTTCCAAAAAACGTATTCAATTCACACTTTAGGATCAATAACCGAAGAAACGTATTAGAACCCAAACTTAAGTTACCACAATTTTAATTACTTTATGAACTGATCTTGAATTAAAAGTTAGGCTTCACACCGTTAACTAACTACCAGTTAATGTATTTTAACAGGCACAGGTAAAATTTTTATTAAAAAGTATTGCTTCTGGTATTTTTTTTACCTTACATTCACATTATTAGACATGGCTAAGTTAAAGATCCGTAAGGCTCAGAAATGATTATCCATAATTTAGTATTGCTGACAAAAGATATTAGGTCAATATTTCAGTAGCACCTGCAGCCTATGTGGCTAATTTTAACTCACTGGTAAAATTGCCCTACAGCTAAAACGTGAAGCGTGTTTAACGGCTTATCTGGAGCTCAAACTGTCAAAGGAAATCCGTAGTCCGGCACTCTAACAGTTGAATCATGTCTAGACAGTACTAAATGAGTTTTTTGACAATTAGTCGATAAGTGTCGTTGAAATTGTGTATTCCAGGTTCTTACATGTACACATGTTGAAACTTAAATATTTTATCAGAAAATAATCCATTTTTTGAACAAGCTATTTCAAATCCAATGATTTTGTATTATGTGTGAACTTTATATGTAAGTGCTTCAATAAGTTCTGTCTTTACACGTGCAATGAAAGTTAATTTGTGTTAGGCAAAAGTAATTACAAACTTTGGTTGTAAAGATTTTTTTGATAAAGCGACAAAACAACGAATACAGCAATGAGAAATAACAAAGTCAATAAAAGTTTAATATTTATTTCAATTAATATATACATGACGGTCTGGGTTTTGTTGTTGTTTTGAATTAAGCACAAAACTACACAATGGTCTACGTATGCTCTGCCCACCACGGGTATCGAAACCCGGATTTTAGTGTGTAAGTCCGCAGACATACCGCTGAGCCACTGGGGTGCCGTTCTGGGTTTACATGTATTGTTCCAAATATATAAGAACTGTAAGTAGTAATATAACGTGTGTGCATTACAGATGTGGCCTTTCATAACATAGAAAACACACGACTGTGTAACAGACTTTTTGCGCTTATAGCAAAAGTGTATATATAATCTCTAACGCACAGGCTTAACATATTCTTAGTTTCGCTGCACTCTGTTCGAGGCTCATCACCATAACATGGTTGAGCAAACCAAATATATGTAGTTAAGTCTTTTATAATAGTGAAAAGAAATTAAATTTCTTATATAATCATTAAATACTGGTTCCGCTTTTCAGTATTGAATAATTAATTAAGTGCAATAGCATAATATTATTCATTCGGCGAAATTAGCTTGGATTACTATATATTGATTTTGAAAGAACTAAAAGAAGCCATGAATAAAAAACAAATATATCTTTATTTAGCTTTGAGGTATTCGTTTTAACTTTTTTACTTGACTAAACGTTTACTGAGAACATAATATATCTTGCTGAAAACAGTGACAATTTACCCATTATTAGTAGACCAGCAATATTATTTAAAATTATCTCCTGTCGCTTGACATATAGAAAAACTACTTTGTGATCATTTTATTTTGTTAATAAAGTATTTTCGTTTTCCTTATAACTGAAAGAACTGTGTCAGTTTCTTTTTGTTCATTAGAAATAGATTTAAGCAAACAATATGTGCATTTTCTTTAAATCTACTGTTATTATAATACTTAAATTATTTATCTATTGACAAAGTGCACCTTAAAATAGCAGAGAAGCATAAATTTATTTTCACTCAGAAAAATTAAATCTGAAGTTTGTATAGAAATTGTAGTTAAAGATACTTGAGAGGGGTTATTTCTCGTACTTGTTATTCAAAACCGTTTCTCTTCTTAATATCTTATATTTTATTCTGAAACGAGTAAAATCGATAAGTTATTGTACTGACCCAACAATCGGGTGGTCATAGCCCGACTTTCGAACCATTTGTACATTTTTCAATAGTCCCTCTTGCGGTCGAAGAATGTACTTTAGAAACTGTCCGTACCACCAAACTAGTGGTTTACCGTGTGCTAACATTAAACGGGAAGCGATATCACTTGGTAAAGCTCCCATCAGACTCCTCGATTTGTCATCTGGAAATAACAAAGTAGAATAAAATACAATTTGTTTATTTTTACGTTTTAAGAGAAGAGTATATAATTAGGAATGAATATTTTAATATTGTAACGTTAAACCTAAATGCTATAGACTCACTACTATGTATTAAAACGTTTTATAACAAGAAGTGCACAAAACTGGGAAAAGTTAATAAACCTATATGGAGAACCCAGCCTGATCGTTTGTTATTGCTATATTTCATTTTGTATTAAATTTCGAAGTAAAGAGAGAAGATTTTAGCTTTCAAATTCAAGAAGGAATCTTTATATACCAGAGATATACGTCTGCAGATTACATCGCTTCCTACCTGGTATCGAAGGGTATACAGGGTATACTTTTTAAATAGGAACCTTGTTATCCCTTTTCCAAACAAAATGAAATGAGAAATACAAATTGTACTTTTCTTTTTTTAAAACTAGTACTTATCACATTTGTATACATGACTCTGAGATGTGTTACAACTGTATTAATAATGAACCAGTTGAATGTTGCTGGTTTAAGACTAGCCTTTTGACGAATTATCAGTAGATTTCTTTTATTTTGAGATGTTTCGGTTTCAGCTACATTCATAATCATAAAACGGCAAAATGTTAAAAATCAATGTTCTAAACTATTTCGATTTTTCGTTTTTCTTTTCACATATTTAGAATTATTTTAGTCACACGCAACATAACGTGCAGTTTAAATACTTGTTAAAAGAAATCTAGCGGCAACTGGCAAACAAACCTTTGAAATAGCTGATAATATATGAGTACATGTCCATATATAGTCCTGTCTATATTAAATGGCAAGTGCCAGCATTTAGCTCAAAGAGAAGAATATAAGAGGCATTCAAAAAGGACATAAAAGTAACTGTTTCAAAATTTGTAGTAGACAGTGGTAGAATTTACACAGTATGATTAAAAGTTTACACTAAAACGACCTTTAAACTTCTGACGTTTAGAAAAAATAAATTTATTTTAAACAATGTTTAATCTCTGAGGGTTCCTTAAAGGTTTACGTATTAACCCTGAGGAAGCTGTAAAGGTGAGATGTTGACTCAAATAAAAAGTCCTTTAAATTTAATTGTTTCGAAATCTCTAGTTTTTAAAATAAAATGGAAGATAGAGGATTGTTAGTAATATCCAGTCATCTTTAATGGACAGTAAGATATTTGTAGAATAACAAATATGATATTCCAGGTGTGGAAAGAGATCCGTTGTAGCTTTCAGGAACAAATCGATTGTGGAAATGGAAAAACGATGAAATTTTCACACCATAAAAAGGCGTATTTCACTTGAAACTTTGTTCCAAAGATTCTTGCCAAGAGCGTCAATATACTAATTTCCTTAACTGTTAAAGTGATAAGTTAAGGTTGATATAATCAATAAAAATGTAGACATCTTACTGAAGGCTGGTTGTTTATCATTTACAATTCGTGCTCCAATTTTGAGTTTATGTGGGTCACAGTTAAGTGTCTCTTTACACGTACAAATAACACCTACCATCAGAGTTCAATAACACGTACATTATAATAGTTTTAACACTGATTTCTGATACTTTTAGCACAGCTTAAAATTAACAACCAGGATAACAGAATAACTACTGACTAATCGTAAGACTCCTTTAGACCAATAAGATTAACTCGTCTGCTATTATCAAAATATGTTTCAAAATTAGATTTTATACACTCCAAATGATAAAAAATATAACACAAGAAAGTCCAAAGAGTTTTAAATACCACAGCCTTTAACGCTGTGACCATCTTTGGAACAGATCTTCCAAAATATTAAATGTTTCATCTCAGAACGATCCTTCCTACAGATAATATGTATTTATTTTAATTGTAAATACGTATCACATAAATGTCGTGTTTAAATCATTTAAAATGTATTTCTTCAGAAATACATTTATATATATTATATTTGCTCAAACAGTAATGTTGTCATACATCAAGAGACTAAAACACGTCTTAAAACACTCTGCTAAAAACAGAAGACGGTTGAATAATTTTTTGTTTGTTTTTTAATTTCGCTCAAAGCTACTCGAGGGCTATCTGTGCTAGCCGCCCCTAATTTATTGGGCTACTCTTTTACCAACGAAAAGTGGGATTGACCGTCACATTATAACGCCCCCACGGCTGGAAGGGCGAGCATGTTTGGTACGACTGGGATTCGAACCTGCGGCCCTCGGATTACGCTTAACACGCTTGGCCATGCCAGGTCCTGATTGAATAAATAATAAACATAAACAAAATAATATCATTACTAAACAGAGATAAAAAGTGAGAATGCTTCCAGTTTTTCTAACTGTTTATAAGTTTATGTTGAATTAATTTTTACGGCTCAGTTCAACACACCGTTCCAAAATAAGTTTTGTTTTAATTTTATCTGCCGTCGAAAATTTTATTTATCTAGAAGTTAGTTTGTTTTCAATTTTGCACAAAGCTAGTCTAAGAATATCTGCGCTAGACGTCTCTAATTTAGCAATGTAAGACTAGAAAGACGGCAGATAGTCATCACCATCCACCGCCAACTCTTGGTCTTAAACAACCTTAATGTTCGATTAGTGTAACCCAGATGGGTGCTATTTACTTGATGCGTACGCTCTAATCTCTCAGTTCAAAATTAGGGATAGCGAGAACGTCTTTGCATGAATATTGAAACAAATAACTATTTCCTCAAAATTAAATTTATCAGTATGTATATTCACTTCGTACCAACTATATGTAATGATTTGGTAACTTTCTTCAAAATCAGTAAAGCAGCTTGAATATTTACTTACTATAAACATAATGGGTCAGTTCAGAAATTTGCTTCTTACGCGTAATATATATATATAAGCTTAGATATCAAATCAATTTCCTCTTTCTTATAGGTCTTACGTAACAGTATAGGACTTAACCAATCAAAGGTAAGCAATCAAGAACTGCTTTGTTAGAAAAAAAACAACACACTTTCAATTACGTGTGTGAGTCGAAACGCAACTTACTTAAACTTTGTTTAATATTCAGTATTCGAAATAATTATTTACCATTTTTTCCAGGAAAATTAATTTTCTTTTTTATGTTCTTAAGCTTGTGACAGACGGGGCTAAGAGGATGGAATACTGAGTTCCACTCATCAGAAACATAGTGCCAGTGTTTGGAAATAAGAAACAGAGTTTTATTTGTGTGGTACGCCTTCACAAAACACCACAGGACATCGTGAATACCAGAAGCAAAACCATGAGCATTGGTTAGATTGCAAATCAACGTTCGCTTCAACTCGCACGTCTGTGGATTCTATGTAACGAAATAACAATAATATAGATTAACACCCACTTGTATAAATCTGTTGAAAACGATTAAATAGCAGTGTAAATAAAGATTGGTCTTAAAGGTACATATTTCGTCTTGATGTTGTTTATTTATAATATGTGATACCATCACACGCGCTTTAAGAAAGTTCCTTTTAGTGACGTTAATTTATTTTCCAATTCGTATATGTCACGAAATCTTTAACAATTATATGGATGAATTGGTAATAAAGCCAATATTAGAACTTTACAATATATAATTCAAATAAACAGTGTATGGCCGAAAATTTGAAGTATCTTCAATTTGATAGAAACTAGTGAATTATTATACTTTATTATCAGATATCCTATGAAAGCATGTTCCAGAAAATAACTTTTTATGACTTCCTCATTATTTATTACATACATTGTAAGTTAATAGCTCATTCCCCAATGAAATTGATTTTTAACATTCTTACTTTCAAAAAACAAAATATAGTGATAAATATTTTTCCAACAACAAAACTATACCAAAGATTTAAAGCTTTATTAAAATTTGTAGTAGTTTAATTATAAGAATGAAAAACAAGACAGGTTGTAAAATAATGTGAATTACTTCCCTCAGTTTTTTTATGCAAATCGAGCAGCTGATAATCCGTCATTTTAGTCGAAATGCACATTATTGGTCAATCAGCATCCAGTCACAAATGAGTATCTGTTAGAGACGTTTCTTTATATTTTTACGTTTTCTAACATTTCACTTCAATATTAGTATCCTCATTATGAACAGCTGAAGCAAGTTTGTATCATATTGCGTGCTTGAAATAATAGTATTGATACTTTCCAGAAATATACTCAACAGATACACAGAAAGAACTATTTGCAGGACATCTTTAATGACTGCGTTCAACGTGGCATCCAAAAGTACCTCAGATATGATTAATGTCCAGAAGTTGAAATATTCTATAGGTTACTTAATCTGTTTGTTGAAGAACACTTATATCAGTTTAGCATAGTGAAGACAAATACCGACATTCTTCAGACTGAAATAAGTGGTAGTTGTTCCAATATAAGATATGAACATTTGATAAGTGGTATTAATGATGCTATTCTGCAGACGGTAGATTTCAATACGAGCACCAATGCTTATTTCTTCCCCGTGATCTACTTTCACGCTTCACCACTGAAATATTATTACACACGTCTGTGAAAATTGAACTGTATATGGTTCTAAGCTCTTCCAAATGAAAATATGTTTGTTATTCACCTGTAGCATGAAGCGAAGCTCATTTGAAAAACAGAAATTTTGTTTCAAATTTCGTTGATGTATTTGACTTATTCGTGGCAGATAATTTGTACCCTGATGTAAATAAAATCCATTCTAGAGGGAGGGACGAGAGCTAAGATGTAGAGCAAATTCGTGAAGTTTTTTCTAGCAGTCTGTACATTGACACATTGGCATGCCGCCTGGTAACGGGTGTGAACTTTTGACTCAGTCTCAAAGCATGCATCCTACGATTAAAATGAGACAGAATCAAATGATAGCATTTGTTCATTTTATTTATGGTTTGCCTTACAAAAGGTTAATCCCAGTAAATAAATATGATCTGTATATGTCACAGGTGACATATGTAACAATAAAGTATTTTCGTTTACAGCATATTCTCTACCGTCAATAATGAAATGCCGCAGTGGTAATTTATAGTTAGAAAGCTTAAAATGTCCTTTAAACGAAAAATATCGACACACGGAGATAGTTATAAAATACAAATACAAACCATACAACATTTAGAAGCATTCAGTGTTCATTATAAAGGAAAAACAACCGCACGATAGAATGTTCAAGATAACAGCAGGCTCAAAAACCATAGTAAAAGACAACCTGGAGAAACGCTTCCATCCGTAAAATAAAGGAAACAGTTTTAAAAAAGAACAGCTTTGTCTCAAAATGACAGTGAAATAAAGCTAAGCAACATACCTTCTGTTGCTATGTGCAAGGTAATAGTTGTCGACGTTTATGGTCCAGGATTAACTTCTCTTGTCACAATAAGAGGTGCAGTGTTAGGAAGAGCGTGTAGCCATGGCCATTAGACTGAACATAAATGAAGGTGGACGAAATAATATGAATGGCAGTATAGGAGATCTAATATTGTTGTATTTTATTAATTTACAACTAGTCCACAAGATCCAGGTGTCTCAGTAACTTTACTATTGATTTGAGAGGTGTTCCCTATCTTTCTGAGAATACTTTGAGATACTTATAACCAATCCACAACTGCTTGTATCGATTGGCCGGCTTCTATTTTTCCTATACATGAATGAAACGTTTATACGTTTCTTTTGAGGTCAAACCGTTGTTGAAGAACAACTTATATCATTTAAACTCTGTAAGTTACTTCACAGTACTAAATGGATCAAGGTCTTGTGATATCATTATATATATAGCATAGGTTAAGCGGCCATTCATTTGGACTTCAGGTCAAATAGTTGATCACAAGATATCTGATTTACTTAACAATGAGCTAAGGAGAAATGATTGGATGTTGTTGTTGTTTTGTTATAGCTATAACACAATAAATTTCGATTATCCTACAATTGTATTGTTAGGTTTAGTTAAACCAGTACCTGTAGAACATAAATTCTTTTCTGAACCAAATCTGATAATCCTTTCATCTCATTTTCCCGCCAAATTTCACGTTTGTCTGAATGACTCATTTTGTTTACTTCCAACAGAATCACCCTGCACACAGAAAAAAATAATAAATACAAGTATTTCTTTAACTTAAAATCTGTGAAGTCACTGATATAAAAAATAGGTTAAAATATAAACATGCCTCTGGGGAAACAAGAGCTTCCAATGATAACTTTTCTTCTTAAATATCCTTTTTTTAGTTTTCTATATTTACTATTCAGGCCTGAAATGGTTTGGTGGCTAAGATACTCAATTTGCAATCGGTTCGTTGCATCATCGAAACTTGCTTTTGAGCCAGTTCTGGCTTTCAGCCTAAGCGTTCTAATGCGAGAATCAATCGAAATATTCGTTAGCAAAAAAAGTAGCCCAAGAGCCGGCGCTGGGTGTTTCTTACTGGACCCCTTCGCTCTGCTCAGCAACTCAAAGTGGGGGTGCATAATGTGACGGTCAATCCCACTATTCGTTGGTAAAAGAGTAGCCCAAGAGTTGGCGGTGGGTGGTGATGACTAGCTGCCTTCCCTCTAGTCTTACACTGCTAAATTAGGGACAGATAGCCCTCGAGTAGCTTTGTGCGAAATTTCAAAACAAATATTTACTACTTTTATCATAGATTTGTTATAAGTAAACAAACACAATTATCTACTACTTTTATGATAGATTTGCGATAAGTAAACAAACAATTATCTATAACTTTTAGCAAGGATTTCTCATAAGTAAACAAACACAATTATCTATTACTTTTACCATAGATTTGCAAAGTGTAAAGAAACACAATTATCTACTACTTTTATCTTAGTTTTTCGTGAAGGTTTTGTCAGTTTTTATTAAAATATTTTGAGGTTTCTCTCGGTTTGTTTGTTTTTTAGAATATTCGACCAGAATTACACAAGGGCTATTGGTGCAAAGCTGTCTCCAATTTTCAACTGACAGAATTGACAAAAAGCATTTATTCAACAGCATATAATGCTCTTTGTATAACCAAATATTTGTATTTATCTGTCACACTTATAGCACATAGTTAAAAGCGCTTTTGCTTCACAAGGACGAGATCCATTAATCATTGTACATATAGTCTGAGCACATTAACCACCAAAACACACTGTTTTTTGTGTTTATATTATTAAAATAAATTGTGAAACTATACTGATAATGTCAAAAGATGTCACTGTATCAAATGCAGTATGTCTGTTTCGGTTGTTAAAACCAGTTTACAGCAGTTTTTATAGCTGTTTTCTCATCAGTTACAAACGTATAATTATATACTTTTGGACACCCAGTGATCCAGCAGTAAGCCTTTGGATTAATGAAGCTAGAGACTAAATTTTGATACCCATGGTGGGCATAGCACAGACAGCCCACTGCGTAGCTTTGCTTTGTGCTTAATTAAACGCATACAAATTTATATTGGACTTTCCATTAAACGTTCATCACAAATTCGTATCTCTTTTTTTTCAATTTAATATTCATATTTTCAGGCTTAACATGGTCTGGTTGTTAGGGTGCTTAAGTCACAAACTGCATGTTGCATGTACTAATTCCTGTTATTTTACAAGCTCATCCTTTCCTCTGTGAGGTCATTATAATGTGACAGTCAATCCCATTATTCGTTGGTAAAAGAGTAGCCTAGGAATTGACGGTGGTGGTGATGACTAGTTTCATTCCCTTTTAGTCTTACACTGCTAAATTAGGGATGACTAGCACAGATAGCCCTGAAATTCAAAACAAACCAAACCACACTGTATAAAATTGAAAAAAAAAGTGTGATATTAAATAAATATCCTGAGAAACTGGTATCAAAAATCATATTATAGTGGAAATTAGGATTCAAATTAAGTAACTAATAATTATTTCATTGAATTTTCTTTACAAGCTGAGAACAAAATTAGCTTTGAAATGTTTCCGGTGCTCATTCCTTAAAATAGATGATAGTGTCACACATATATAAAGGTCGTTTGAGTTTATATGCATTTCAGGGAAGTCGATGCCCGGCGCGATGTCCTTCCTGCGTGTGACAGTTTGTGCAGTAACACGAAAAGTATTTATCACGCTATAAACGTTGGCAGGAAATAACATTCCTACAAAAAAATAACATATAACATTGTCACTGAAATATGTGCTTAGTATCGCGTAGTTCCCGGTCTCAACCATTCATTCCTAGATAAATGTCTGCCAAATTCTCGAGGCGGGGGTAAATAAAACACGGAAATATATATATATATAATTATAATTTGTTATAATTAACAAATGTTAACTACTAATTCTTATGAGAAGAATTTTAATATCTGAGATCAACAAACGTACACTGAACTAAATAGTTTTGCGTGACATAAGAATCTTGAAATTTTAGTTTTGCTTCACCGTAAATAAATAATTCACAGGCATACAAAGCGTAATAACAATAAAACCACTTCTATCTTACATATACTTACCGTCTAAAGTCCCCCATGTTGTCCATCATCTTCCTCATGAGTACCTTGGCTACCAAATTAGATATCCGTTTCCGAAGTATTTCAGTTCGACTAATAAAATAATACCACAGTTCGTTCACAGCGAAGATAGCCTGCCTTCTGGAATTTTCTGACTGAAGGCTTGGGACACCTTCCTTGTCTGAGACAACTTTAACTTGGTTTTGTGATTTGAGTTTATGCGAATTTAAAAAGTATGAATAATTTTTTTTTAAAAAAGAAGGTTATATTAGTTGAAATAGAATGGTATATTTTTACTTTATATTTCTAACAATACCATAAGAGGTTCACTATTTTATATGATAAACATTTATCCACGTAGTATATGAACATAAGATATTTTTGCGTTTTGTTTTAACTGTTCTTATAAGAACTTATTGTAAATTATACCATCACAAATGGCTAAAGAAACAGTGCACTGTTATATTATATTATCAGTAGTTAATGTACAAACAGTAAATATGTAAACTGATGTGTTACAGTAGTTTTTGTTATATTTTAACCGTTGGTTTAGCAGACTAAAGAGCTAATCACAAAATAAAATTTCATATTATTTTCTACGTTGTGAGAGTACGACCTGGCACAACCAGGAGGTTAAGGCGCTCAACTCGTAATCTGAGGGTTGCGGGTTCGAATCCCCGTCGAACAAAATATCCCCGCCTTTTCAGACGTGGGGACTTCATGATGTAAGATTAATCCAACTATGCGTTAGTAGAACAGTAGCACAAGAGTTGGCTGTGGGTGGTGATGACGAGTTACATTCCCTCTCGTCTTACACTGTTCATTTAGGAACGACTAGTGCAGTTAATCCTCGTGTAACTTTACACGAAATTCAAAAACAAACAGACAGTACATATGTAACAGTATAATTCGAAATTTTACTTGAAGTAAAAAGTATTCTCAAGACAATTGATATGAGCATTAGCAGTTTATTTTAAATAAAGCACAGTTCGTGCACTTTTCAAAATTCGTATAAAAAAGAAAGACATTTACCTGAGTGCACTGTGCAAAAATCTAATCCGGTTCAATTGTATTTTGGACAACAGTACATAACTAGTACCATCATTAGTGATGGTATAAGTAGTTTTGAGACTAAGACATTTATCTTTACCACAGATTGTGAACTCCACCATGGCTGCATCCAACAATTTTTGTTTGTTTGTTTGTTTTTTTTAACAATATGATCAGAATCTGATTACGTTAAGAGAGAGGAATTTATTTTCAATATAATACTTTCAACTAATGTATATTTCTATGGAGTGGATAGTGTTTGAACATTTCACTGATGAAGATAATAGAAGAACAATCAACAAAGTTAAATAAGATAATAATTACCGTCATCCAGAAGATACTTGTTGATAGAACATTTTCTGAAAATATTAAATAAATCTAGGATTAATAAACTGACAGCAGTTTTTTTGTGTAGCAAAACATTCAGATCTTGTTGATATAACAGATAATATTTACTTTGGACTTTAAAAAATCAATAAATTGTAGAAATAATGAAAATTATAATGTTTGTTTTTAATATAAAGGTTATTTACCCTGAGAACTTTTCGAGACCATCTTCGGTTGTTTCTTTGAATCGATAGAAAGATGAAAAATTGTCTTCTCGTACATAAAATATGGTTATGACGAGTACTAATGCTATGTCGACAGCAAAAATTCCAGCAATAAGACGTTTCTTTTCCATAACCTGAAAGTGGGGAAGTGGGTATATGATTCTGGTGAAGCATAATTACTCTGAGAACAGCCCGTAATAAACTTTTATAAAACTCTGTAAAACACAAAAGGTAAAAATGTAACAATTAGCGACTAGTCCTGTCAGTAACACACATGTTGCAGGATCATATTGCAGAACTTAATACTGTAACGCGTTAGTATATTTCATCAACAAGAAAATTACACACACACATACACACACATATATATATATATATATATACCATTATGTTGAAAGCCTAACAAACGTACCCTTTATCTATTAAGTGTGACTCAAAGTATTATAAGTTGTAAAAAAATGAGGGCATTAGAACTCTGTTTTAAAGCCCTGTTGAAAAGACTTTCAAAGCATTATCCAACATTAAATCATTATCCGTGTTTATTTATCCGCGATTTCCTTTCAAAGTTTTAGAGCTAGAAGAACCATAGTTGGCATGTGAACTCAGAGTAATTCAGCGTTGTTCGTGTCCTTGCAGTGTAGTGTCTCTACCACTAGGAATAAAAGCCCGGAAGGTTACCCAAGCATGATTCTCAGGGTCACTTACCCAAATTTAGCATCGGATTGTGTGCTTCTATGCTCTCTCAGAATCCTGTACCATGTTTTAAATGTGTTTGTATCCTTACCCTAAAGCTAAAGTAATCAAACTTACCATACGAGCAGGCAGGTGTTCTAACAAGATTTTTAGAGCTCGATCGGTATACTGAAAGGCCTCATCGAGTCAAGAGAGGCCATTTAAAAATTCAACAAAGCTTGGTTATTTCATGTTAGGAGTTAGAACAATGGTAAGGCTCACACGCGTCAGAACATTTGACAAGTAGATCAGACCCGTGTAAAGGGAAAAAATATTTATAAGAACCAAGCGTGTATATATTTACGCAAGATTAGTTCTAGTAATATAAGCAAATGTAAAGAGAAAAAATATTTAGCGACACTTTGCGTAAAGCAATGAAAGACATTCTGTATTTAAGATATTTCGTATTAATGATACCAGGTCAGTAAATGCAATAGATAAAAGGTGCAAACATGTAATTCTTTTCTTTGTGTTGTCTGCTTATGTGTCAAACTTGAAAGCTTATAGCTCTAAAAACCAGGTTTTGATACTCCTGATTGGCATAACACAGATAGGCCATCGTGTAGATTTGCACTTAACAACAAACAAACGTAGTGTCTGTTATTTAATTCAAATATTTTAAAACAATTTCTCTGGATCGTTATAATAAAGGTCGTATTAATATTAAAGCCATCTTTAACTATTCATTACATTGTTTAAAAAATAATTACTTATCTTCATTATAAGTTTTAATAAAAATGCTATTACTTCGGTAGAAAAGGCATGATGTGCTAACAATAAAACAATTAATTTTTTAAATAAATATTTAATCATCCTAGATATAAATATTTTTTGGTTAAACGATTAAATACTGAACAACTACAACATCTGCGTTTTTTCTGATGCAAAAGAAAACGAAATAAATCCTTACCTATAAAAAAATAAGTTTCAAGATGCAAGTTTGTAAGCACATGAAAGACCAACATCTATCATATGTAGCACATTCGTTTGCGAAACGACTAACAGAATTACAACATTCAGAGTTTTTGTATCGATTTTAAACTCTGGATAAATTAACTATGCATGGATAACCTGATTTATCGAGAATTTGATTTAGGTGACTAACCAGCAGGAGGGGATGTAGCGACAGGATGTAAGAGGTAAAGCTCTTAACAATGTAGATTATTAAATACAAGAATCATTGAAAAATATAATGGTTCATTATTTATTGATATAAAATACCCTTCCTCTGTTAAATGACACGCCCCTTTTCAGTTTCACGGTGGTATGTCTGCTGGACTTGTGCTGCTAGACACCGGGTTGCAATACTCGTGGTCTGGCGTGGCTGGGTGGATAAGGCAATCGACTCGTAATCGAAGGGTCGCTGGTTTGGATCCCCCGCAGACCAAATATGCTCGCCCTTTCAGCCGTGTGGGTATTATAATGTAACGGTCAATCCCACTATTCGTTGGTAAAAGAGTAGCCCAAGAGTTGGCGGTGGATGGTGATGACGAGTTGTCTCCCCTTTAGTCTTACACTGCTATATTAAGGAGGGCTAGAGCAGATAGCCCTCGAGTAGTTTTGCGTGAAGTTCAAACCAAACCAAACAAGCGATACTCAATGTCGGGAGAACACAGGTAACCCCTTCTGTAACTTTGTGCTTAACTACAAGCAACAACATTTATTTCAAATGTTTTTGTTTGTTTGTTTGTTTGTTTAGAATACCTTCTTTTTCGTCTAACATTTTTATTTTATTTGTTTGAATTAAAGCGCTAACACCATAACAACCTCTGCTTACTTGCAAACCAAGCATAATCTAGTGATTAATGTAGAGCTTCGGATCAAAGGGTTCCAAGTTCGAGACGTAATTACGCCGAAAATACGTTTATCTGCAAATGCTTTCTGAACGCGACAGCCACTCCTGTTGTTCTGTTCAAAGAAGCGAATAATATATTTGTAGCTGTGGTTGCTAGTGGCCAGCTGCCTTCTTTATGGTAACTAGTTCAAAATTATGGACGACTATACGTGAGTCCTAACCGTTTACTTTGCATACACACAAATGTACTGTGTGAGACTAAACAATGCATTGAAGTGTTTCAAGTCTTGGATGATAAGACAACAACGAGAATATTTTTTCTTTACATGTTTTAAGTTGTTTAGGATTGTGTTTTTAATTAAATCAGCGGTTTTATACTGAAATTATTTCGATAGAGAAAGGCTTTGCTCAATATCTAATACCGGAATGTCTTCAATATGTATATAACATTACTACTTACAATGTTCAAAGGAAGAAATGTTGAAACTAAGTAGCCTTGACAATTTCAAACTAGTGTTTAATACAATTTTCGTTAGGTTTAAGATGATGACCAACATGGACACCTGATATGTGAGATTCCTAACAGTGATGTTTATTCCTTTTATCTTGATAAATAAATAAACCATGTTGGTATTTGGGTCAATAATTGTGACAGATTTATAGTTTGTGATCGGTGTGTAAAAAAAAGGATATATTTGATTTGTAGAAATATCACTTCGGGTTTCGACAGAAATACGATATTGTTTTGTACTTCGAGTTCATTTTATGTTTATATTTCTCAGCAGAGTATCCTCTGGTGGACGTGTAGGAAACTGTTAAAAGCAATACGAACCGGCAAGATAAATAATTCCAGAAATTCTCTTTAGTGTATATATATATATATATATATATAAGCTAAATTTATGTCTGTCTTTGTTGTTGTTGTTTTTGAATTAAGCACAAAGCTACACAATGGGCTATCTGTGCTCTGCCCACCACTGGTATCGAAACCCGGATTTAGCGTGTAAGTCCGCAGACATACTGCTGAGCAACTGGAGGGCTGTCTGTCTTTGTCTGCTCTGTAAGCTAATGGTTGGAAGTTAAGGAATTACATATTTTAATATAACATATTTCATAGCCAAATGGTTACTTGTTTAAAATATTCGCACAACGCTTACCTGGGTTAGTCGTCCCTAACAATCTTCACAACCAACTCTAAACCTACTCTTGTAGTGGGATCTCACCATTACTCTTATAACGCTTTTAATGTTCCAAAATATTAAATGTTACTTTGCTGAAATGCAGAGCAAACAACTAATAAACGCCCAGCTCTTTGTTAAAAGGGATCTTATTTAGTTTAAAAGAAAGACATTAAAAAGTTATACCGTTACCATATCGCACCTTATATTAATAACACTCCATTTATTTGCATTTGTAAAACAAACATATCATGTGTAATGTCAGGCAATTTTTGAATCATATCAATAAAGAACTGTAGAGTGACATCATGATTAATATGAAAAGCAAGAGATTAAATGAGTGTCTCTTCATAATTTAAAGGGTGAAACAAAGAGTGCTCATCAACCAATATTATCGTTATTAAAGACTGTTTCGAAGATCAGCTGTTTAAATATCAACAGTGGCAATCAAAAAGTGAATACATCTACCACAAACATCGTAGTGACTGACCACAGCAACAAAAACCGTAGCGACTGACCACAACAAAAGACAATTGGATTTATGGATAAACTATGTTCCTCTTGGGAGGATCTCTAGTCACTTCATAGAAAGAGTATTGCATAAATTGCCATTTGAAACTCAAAAACTTAACTCAAATGCAAACACTTGACCCTCGTTGTATTTTTTACTACCAGTGCATCCTGTTGAAGATGGTGTAAAGGTGTTGCCAGTATTATTGTGTCAAGATGAATATAATTCGATCGCTAGTGTTAATCATGTCCACTTCAAATTGTACACTTGTGTCCTAATCGAAACAATGCAGTCACCTACCGTGTTCTATCGATTGCAGTCAACGAACTACTTTTCATACTTGTAATACATAAGATGTGATCATTAAGGATATTTTTTCTAGTATTTTTAGGGCCTACCCAATACTTATTTCAGGTTTTTTTAGTATCATAAGTGATCCAACTCAATATTTTATAATGAAGATCGCGAAAAACTGATCATTTGAGTAGGTTGTTTGTTTGTTTGTCTGAATTTCATGCAAAAGTGCACGGGGGATATTTGCGCAAGCAGTCCCTAATTTTGCAGTGTAAGACTAGAGGAAAGCCAGCTAGTCATCACCACCCACCGCGAGCTCTTGGTCTACTCTTTTACTAATGAACAGCGGGATTGACTGTAATATTACAACGCCTCACGGCTAAAAGGGCGAGCATGTTTGATGTGACGAGGATTCGAACCCGCAACCTTCAGATTACAAGTCGAGTGCCTTAACCATCCGGTCATGCTGGGCCTCGATGTAGGTTGATTATCAGTGTCAAGATGAGTACAGAACATCATATTGTCATGAATTTCAATCAGAAAAAACAATAGACTATTGGAAGTGTGGTAAATCAATGGTTATTGTAAATATGGTAAATTAATTCGAAAGTAATTGCATTGTTTGGTCATATTAAACTTACTACTAAAGGGGGATCATTCACAAGTTTCTCTTGTCAAAAATTTAAGAAGTGCAAAACATTCACACTGGTTTTACCGCATGCATTTTTGTCCAATGTGACGTCTACACACAAAACATAATGCGTTCAGGAGCATGAATACACAGATCATATAACAACTCAATGATATTTGCTATTGATTTTCTTATTGTGAAGTTCGTCAAGACTGTAATAATGACGATTCGTAAAACGGTTTCTGAGACAACAAGAAATATTTCATTTAATTTCGAATTCATAGCAGAATGTACGTCTGAAGCCCCTTTGTATGTAGTTGGACCTATCTGTGAGGTGTCAGCGAGTTTAAATACTGACTAGTTATTGTTATTAAGAACTTCTAAATGAACACAGTCTAGGACAGAATAATATCTGGGTTCTTATTAACAAGACAAGGCATGGCTAGGTGGTTAAGGAGTTTGACACGCAGTCTGTGAGTCGGGGGTTCGAATTCCTGTCCCACCAAACATACTTGTCCCTTCAGCCGTGAGGCATTATAATATGACGCTCAATCCTCCTATTTGTTGCTAAAAGAGTAGCCGAAAAGTTGACGATAGTTGTTAATGACAAGTTGCCTTCTCTCTACTCTTCTACTGCTAAAATAGGGATAGCTAGTGCAGATAGCTCTCGTGTAGCTTTGGACTAAATGTGAAAAAAAACAAGCAAACTTGACAGTATCGATGTTTTGGAATGACCCAACCATTGTACCAATCGTAATTTTATAATATATCGTTGTGAACGTCTAAATCCATTAATTGGAAGGTTAGGCTACAAAATTCCAGTCATCACTCATTAATCGAACTTATAAACGACAATAAAGACAAATTGCATTAAACACCTGTTGGACATAGCTAAAAATAATGCTTGCAAGACAACAGTAGTCATTCAGGCCAAGAACTATTAAATTTCAAAAGGCAAGTGGTGTTCATGACAGGATCTACGCCAGCCACGCCTGAATACATAAGAATATTGTTTCTACACTGACTATTATGATATTTTGGTGTTAAATACACAACATTCTTATATAATCACCATCCATTGCCCTCATGTATTTAGTAAATGTTCTAACTAAAATAAATAGCTTGGATATAAAGTTATAAGTGGCTTGTTTAATTTGAAACGTATATTGTTCAGCATAGAAATGGGTCATATGTGGACTCGCGTGCTAGTGATTCGAATCGAACAGTTCAATATTCCAATTGTAATTCTGTTGAATAAGTTCTGTACTTTATGGTTGCCTCGGTTACATCATTACAAAATTAAAGATGGTAATGCTTGAACTTTGGGGGGTCCGTGACTAAATCATTTGAATCATGTGCACATGAAGGTTAATTATCCAATTCCGTACATTTTGATAATGTAATAACACCAAAACAATTTGTAACACCCTGGTTACGCACTTGTAATTCAGCTAATATACGTAGATACATCTACATGCAGTTATAAAAATATTGGGTTTTACATTAAAATAACCAGTAACAAAAGTATATCTGTCACTGGTTATTAGCTGAATTGTCGCGCGAGACCAACTTGCGAGGAAATTGTTATTAAATTTATACATCAAATGTTATTCGTTTTATTATATAGTTTAAAAGTTTTTAACGTTTATAGAATTCGAACTACAAATTTTAATTTTAATCTTATATTTATGTGCTTTTTTTAAATCAGTGTCATTTTTACCAGCTGAGAAAACCTTCTGAACTGTATTTTAAAGCAACACACTTACGTCTACATAAGCATACGATGAGAGCAGTTATTGTTTATGTAACATTCATATCGTTTACACATAGAAACATGAACTTGATACCGGAAAAAAATATTAAAAGTTCAGCATGGAATTCTTTCTTTTGTTCGTTTGTATTTGTTGTCGCTTCCAATTGCACGAGCTGTAATATAAATTCATTAAAACACAAATGTTTATGCCCTAGTTTTCATTTAACTCTGTTCCAAACAAGTCATACACTACAATGAATGTGGAATTCAGCTTGTCTGAGTATATTCTGCGTGCTTTTGTAAAATAATGAAAAAACGTCCAAAAGTATACACGCCTAAACGATTCCCAAAAGGGAAAATTCTGTATGAATGTCGTTCTTCAGTGATCTAGACTTGTTGGTAACATTTAAAATCACCTTAAACTAATATTGTTGTTCTATCTTCTTCTCTTTTGTTCTAGTTATAACGAATATTTAAATAGGTGTTGCTAATTGCATAATTATACATTACTTTCTATCAAACGACATTCTTAAAAGTTGTTTTACACACAAAAACAACAACAACATAAGCTATGTACAGTGGTTTGTTATGTACAGTGGTTTGTTATGTTCAGTGGTTTGTTATGTACAGTGGTTTGTTATGTTCAGTGGTTTGTTATGTTCAGTGGTTTGTTATGTACAGTGGTTTGTTATGTTCAGTGGTTTGTTATGTACAGTGGTTTGTTATGTTCAGTGGTTTGTTATGTACAGTGGTTTGTTATGTTCAGTGGTTTGTTATGTACAGTGGTTTGCTATGTACAGTGGTTTGTTATGTACAGTGGTTTGTATAATTTTATACCTTGGAGTTCCATATTTTTCATCAACATCTGTGCTTTTTATCACTTTGCTTAATTACACTTTTAAAGTCAACACATAGACTACAAAGCACAAAATCTGGAATATCTCAATCTCAACAAATCAGATATTTTTTCCCACGAGTTGCTCTGTTTGTGGATTTTACAGTCTATAGTAATGACTGGTCCAAAGTATTAGTCAAAGTGAAAGAATCAAATCTCCTCAATTCTTCATTTCGACCAATAAAAATAAGAATAAAATCTTGGCTTAAGACTTAATCTACTTACATATAAAATATATGTAAACATAGCTTCTAACTCTATCCAAAATATTTAGCTTTTAGAAATATGTAGGTTTACATTACTCATGAAACATGTAATTTTTAAACAAGGATCATCACCCTATCTTTATCTATTCATCTTATTGTGTTTATTTATCGTGGATGTTTTGATATTGACCTTCAACCAATGTGTTATCTGAATAGAAATAATGTAGTCGAACTGTTTTCACATGTTTATATGATATGAATCGGTTTACTTTAATATTCTGATTTAATTTGGTAATTGTTCCCAATAAGACTTTAGTTCATAATATACTAGAATCAATAAACCAGGTTTTTATATTAAAAAAGTCATTACAGGGCTTAATTTTTAGTTAGGTAAAAATCTAAATACAAAGCTACAAATATAAAGAAGAAACATTGGTATCTTGGTCTTAAAATAATTTTTCTATAATTTCTCTCTTCAGGGTACCAGCTGAAATTGTTAATACTAAGTAATTGGTATAAAAAATAAAACAAACAAAATACACGGAGAAGGTTAAAAAATAACATTAGATTCTAGTTTACCTTAGGTAACAGAATACAATGGCAGAAACGAAATTCTGTCTTGTAGACTGTAATACTAAGTTTTTAGTATTCTTTAAATGGCACTGTTTATAATACATTGATTTAACAGGAATAAAAGCAAACCTGTCATCATACAATGTAGTAGATGTTCCATGTTTCCATATGTACAAGAACTGACTGGGAATGATCCGTACAACGAGTTATCCTTCCAAATAGGATCAATATAATACAACACACATACTTTAAAGTTCGGGCAAGTTGTTCATGGAAAGTATTTTTACAGATTCTAGGATTGAGTCTCGACATTTTACTCACAAGCATCATAAAACTATCCATCTATAATTTCTGCTTGGTCCGGCTTGGCCAGGTGGGTTAAAGTGTTCAATTCGTAATCTCATGATCGCGGGTTTGAATCCCAAGTATGCTCGCCTTTTCAGCCGTAGGGATGTTATAATGTGACGGTTAATCCAACTATTCGTTGGTAAAAGAGTAGCCCAAGAGTTGGCGGTGGGTGGTGATGACTAGCTGCCTTCCCTCTAGTGTTACACTGCTAAATTAGGGACGGCTAGCTTTGCGCGAAATTCAAAACAAACATTTCTGCCTTATTTTGAAAGTTTTGTATTCTTAACAGTTGAGACAGGATAATTGGATTTTGTTGTTTTGTTTTTGAATTTCGCATAAAGCTACTCCCTAATTTAGCAGTGTAAGACTAGAGGGAAGGCAGCTAGTCATCACCACCCACCGCCAACTCTTGGGCTACTCTTATACCAACGAATAGTGGGATTAACCGTCACATTATAATGCTCCCACGGCTGAAAGGGTAAGCATGTTTGGTGCGACCGGGATTCGAACCCGCAACCTTCGTATTACTAGTCGAACGCTTTAACACACTTGGCCATGCCAGGCCGGATTGGATTATAAGATTACACAAAGCAAAGTCTCTAATTAAAGGAAGCATCGAGTCATGTTAGTGATTCAATTGTTATCAGTTGGTAAGTTGAACGTTCTCAAACACACATACTATTTGTATGCTCAACTGCATTTTGTATTCCTAGAAATGTTACTTAAGTACAAATAAACAGAAGCTTTGTTGGTGGTGTTTCTGTTTATTTTTTATTTAAACATGTACAAAGATCACTAAAGCATAATGACTATTAAAAATAGAAATGTAGTTATGTTAAATCTCATACAATATAAGGTTAAAATGCCATATACAAAAATGTAAAAAATAAAAGAGAACACCTGTCATATAACATACATCAGGAAGATAGAAACAGAATAAAATGTCTGGATAATAAACACGAAAACATTAAAATACAGTTTAAAAATGTAACGCGAAATTTGGAGGTTAAAAAAACATCTAAATAACGTGTATCGTATATGAAGAAAATTAAAATTGAGTTAAAATATACTAAACATCTGAAGCTTAAAATCGGTTAAAGTATTGTTCACTAAACATTAATATTATGTTACAAATGATTTGCGTTTGTTACTGTGAAACTATGAGTCGGTTAAAGTATTGTACACTAAACATTAATATTATGTTACAAATGATTTGCGTTTGTTACTGTGAAACTACGAGCTGATTTTAAAATCCAACAAAACGAAGAAGGGAATCGTGAGCAAATGTTTCATGTCGGAAAGATGCAGGTATCCTTCACTGCCAAAGATCTCAACAGAAAAGTGGCCATTGTTAGTGTGAAAGTCAGACGTTCTACTGGAAATAATTATGTTGCACGTTTTATCAACTTACCTTAATGTTACAAACTGTATATAAACAAATAGTGAATGCTTGTTTATGGTAATAAAATCACCGCCAACCTCGTGGTAAGTGGAAGTTTTTTTTAAATTTTCTTTTGTAGAAAGAAATGCATTTTCTGTTCTCATAACTTCTACCCTTGGAAAACTACATGGTCGATATATAGAAGTTATTCACATATGTCAAAAGAAAAACGTATAAACATAACTCCATTTAGTATTTTAATATAATTTTTATATTTCCTATAAATTCACTGTTATTATATTAACTGACAACAAGTGGCGACTGCTGTATTTTAAACTTACCTTAGACGAGAGTACTTGCTAACAACAAACGTACAAGTTAACCTCTTTGATTTTTGCAGCAGTCTTTTACGGCAAACGCTATTTTCTTGAGCAACAACAAGAATAAAAATTATTTTTGAGATTTTCATTGACTTAATAAGATAGTCTATTCATATTTACTGAAGATAAATCGGAGTTTAATTTATAACACAAGTACATACTTTCGTATACATATGTATAACTATATACCACATACATCTGGTAGAAGTGATGTCCTAAACTTCAAAAACAACGTTCGTTGCATCGCATTGTATAAAATGGAGTTTTGCAAGATTTTTACTAGTTTACTCTTGGGCTAAGTGTTGATTAATTAGTAGCATGATGAAGCTACTGTAAAGCTGGGTTAGAGAGGTGGAATGTCCACGGCTTGCGTCTGTTTGTCTTAAAATTGTACTGGCAATTCGAATATGTGAGTTCTTTATTAGAGTGACAATCAAATCCAATTTTTTGATCAATGTTGGTGAAGGATGGTGCTGGTAAGCTGCTTTCCTTTTAGTCTGTCAGTTGAAAATTAGGGTCGATTATAAATAAACAATTATTTTGTGGCATTGTGCGAATTTCTGAAAGAAACTACAATTCCCTCAATACAAGATATATCATGACGAACTTGTGCTGTTTTTGTCTTTTAAAGCGACACTACATTCACAGTACAATGTACGAGAGAACAGTTCTGGATTACAAGGTAGAATGTTAAAGCGAAACATTCTACAATTAACGCAGCCTTTATGGTCGATTTAAAGCTCTGAATCTTTATCATTCTAATCTAAAAATTATGGCTGAGTGGGAAGTAACTTAACTAATAGTCAGATATAGTTAAGGATTCAACTTTATCGAGCTTTTAAGATTAAACGTTAAAAAATATTCGTTGAGCATAACTTGTGAGCGTGCGGATGTTTTTAGTAAAGTTTCATACAAATTAAATACTACTTGAAAGGATAGAATACAGAGGCGTCAACAACTAAATCGCACCTGCCTACAACTGCTATCTAACTGAATGTGAAATTTGACCGAGCTTTTGTAGCGCAGTACAAGTGAAAGCATGCTTAAAAGACCTTACAAACCTATTTTTGATGCGATGGTTTAGGTTTCTAATCATCTCTGTTCAGTAGACTTTAATTTCCTTGGGTAAATTTTTAATCAAATTCAAATTCTTAACACATTAATGCTTGTTGTTGTTTAGAATTAAGCACAAAGCTGCACAATGGGTTATCCGTGCTCTGCCCACCACGGGTATCGAAACCCGGATTTTAGCGTGTAAGTCCGCAGACATACCGCTGAGCCACTGGGGGGCCACATTAATGCAAATATTTTACTTTGCTGCACTTCGTGCATCAGAATTTGATGGCTGAACACCTCCATTATTTCATGTGGTGATGTGAATGTGGAATATTCTGCTTGGAACAGTGGAACTTCAGGAGCAGTGTAACTTCATCTCAAGCATGGATAAGAAGATTACAACAATGACAGAATACTATTCACAGGGGAAGAATAGTTTATTAAACATCTGAATATGCAATCAAAACAGAACGAGGTTACCTTTCTAAATCATTCACCAACTTAAACAGTTATTACTACTGGTTTAAAAGTGAAACACAATCCAATGTAGCGCTATGTTACTCGCTGGACTTCTTCCCTCTAGTAAATAGAGCAAAATTAGAGAACCCCGCTGGTACAGCGTAAAAATTTACAACGCTAAAATCAGGAGTTCGATAACCCCTCGGTGGACTCAACAGATAGCGTGATTTGCTATAACGAAACTCACACACACAGAGTTAGAGACAGCTATACCTAAGCTTTATGAATCTTTGATGGACAGTTTAGCTGACATGCGCATAAAGGGCCGTTTAGGTTTAAAATCCCTATTCCAGTTCTTACACCCACCAGTGACTCAGTGGTACGTCTGTTGACTTACAACGCTAAAAACCGGCTTTCAATACCCGTGGTGGGTAGAGCACAGATAGCCCATTGTGTAGCTTTGTGGTTAATTTAAAAAAAAAACAACCACTTCTATGCGTAGCGTAATTTAAATAATAGAGTACAAACAAAATATTTAGCTACAATTCAGAGATAATTATTTGCAGTTATAATTAATAATTTGTTTCAGATCAAAATTACTAGTAAGAAAAGTTGTTGTTTTCACTGAAAACTAATTTAATTAAAACTGTAAAGATCAACTTCCCAGACTTCACCCGAAGAAAGGTACTAGCCCGAATAGTTACATATAAATTGCATAGAGAAATATACATTTTTATTTTCCTTTTTGTGCTTTTTCCAACAACGTAATCCAGTTACTCTACTGAGTCCACATCAGTAGAATACAATCGTCGTTAAAAGATATTATGGAAAAGAATATAAACCCTTGCGTTTAGACTGAATCATTATTGTAGTGAAGTAGAATATTGAAGATGAAGCTTACCTTGCATGCAGGTGAAATAAAATACAGACAAAAAGGCTTTGAACGATTTTTTTTAAATCAATAAATATATTATTTTTTATTTCGGCCCGACATGGCCAGGTGGTTAAGGTATTTAACTATTAACCTAAGGGTCGCGGGTTCGACTCCTCAACGCACCAAACATGATCGAACTTTCAGCCGTGAGGGTAATATTATGTGACGGTCAATCCCACTATTCTCTGGTAAAAGAGTAACACAAGTTTACAGTGGGTGGTGATGACTAGCTGCCTTCCTTCTAGTATTACACTGCTTAATTTGGGACGGCTAGCATAGATAGCCCTCGTGTAGTTTTGCGCGAAATTCCAAAACAAATCAAACCTTTTATAACCTTACTCAGAAATAAAACCATCCATGCAATTACTGCGTAAAGAACCCGAGCCTGCGATGTGACACTAAGAACCCGAGCCTACGATGTGACAGTGCTTTTTGTTATTCTTGTTGTCATGATATACTTCATCATGAATTTAGCTCAAACTTCAAAGAAAATTATGAAATATATTTTTAAACATTGGAGTTTTTTTTCCATATAAAGAAAATTCAAAATTAAACTTTCAGTTAATTTTCTTAAAGTGTACTCGACCAGCATTTTATTTACCACAAACTGAATTATGAAACATTGTTGTTGTTGTTTTGAATTAAGCACAAAGCTACATGATGGGCTATCTGTGCTCTGCCCACCACGGGTATCGAAACCCGGATTTTAGCGTGTAAATCCGCAGACATACCGCTGAGCCACTGGGGGGCAAATTATGAAACAAAAGGCGAAAATAAGCATAAGGATAAAAATCACTGAGTTAGTTGCCCCAAATGTTTATTATTAGGATCCCTGATCACGAAAAATCGACCCCTCTAGATTTCGTCCCACGTTTTGAAATATTATATCCCAGAAGGCGCTGATTGGTAGAAATAAACTACTTTACTATTCATAATTTTTCAAGTGTAAAACCCATGAAGTATGAGAAAAGATACAGCTGTATATAACAATAATGATTTTATAGGTTTCAACGTTTCCTTTTTCTCCAGAATCAATATCACACACATTGCTTTCTTCTAATCTAATTCATAATTTAGTCTCTCAGGTCGTTTGTCCTTCTCATTACTCTTCTGTCTTCACTTTTAGCATGATGTTTTTCACTTTAAAAATTTATATGACATGCTTTATTCGAACATGAATCCAAATGTAAGCAGCATCTATAAACGCCATATGTTTTTGTTCCTTGCAAGTCATTTAACAGGTTCACTTCTGAGCATATTTTTTAATCAGAAGAAGAGGCGTTTTTGGATTGTATTATTGGATTACGGTTACATAGTCTGGCGCCTCAATTCCATTTTTCGGGTTTAACGTTGCTTTCATCAATTTGGGTCGGTTAATCGCGACCGGGAATCCTTGGATTACCGACTGGCATTGCCTAATGGTTAAAGCGCTCGACCAGCAATATGTGAGTCACAAGATCAAAATCTGGTATACAGGCGTATTAGCAGTCAACCCCGCTATTCATTGGTAAAAAGTAGCATAAGAGTTAGCAGTGAATCCTGAGAGCCAGTTGTATTTCCTATAGTAGGCAACTCAAAATTAGGAACGGGGCAAATAGTCTCAGTAGCTTTGTAATAAACAAACAAATAAAAGATAACGAAGAGTTGATTTTAAAATTACTTAAGTCTTTTAACTCCATAAAAATAAGTTGGGTATTTCGTTTTAAAAGAACCACGTGACAGCGGTAAGTCTGCAGGTGTACATCGCTAAAAGCCAAGGTTCCACCCCCTCGGTAGACACAGAAAGTAGCTCTCTGTTTTCTTAAAAATAATGTTCCTTAATAAAAATTTATTACCAAAGAAATTTATAAAAAGTTTTAAATGAAAGCATGAACACGATATAAGCTTCAGTTGGTCAATGACCAACAATAAAGAACTTTACATGCTTTGGCAAGTTTAATCTACCATCATCAAAAGAAATGTTATTCTATTTTTCTCCGGATGATTGGTTTGGTTTTTTGGAATTTCGCACAAAGCTACTCGAGGGCTATCTGTGCTAGCCGTCCCTAATTTTGCAGTGTAAGACTAGAGGGAAGGCAGCTAGTCATCACCACCCACCGCCAACTCTTCGGCTACTCTTTTACCAACGAATAGTGGGATTGACCGTCACATTATACACCCCCACGGCTGGGAGGGCGAGCATGTTTAGCGCGAACCCGCGACCCTCGGATTACGAGTGCACGCCTTAACGCGCACGGCCATGCCAGGCCCCTCCGGATGATAACAGCGTAAAGCTACAGAAACATATGGAGTCGTTTAACGTTGGCCATTGGTCAAATAAAGTTTTCATTGTGCACTCTAAGCGTTATCGCTGCTTTAATTTTTAAAATGTACGCACATCTTGCTATAAATACCATATAATTTTATTAAGTACTGTAAGTAATAAGCAACGTACTCTATGCTTTATATGTGTTTTAGTCAAAACATCGCATTACCTAACAAACATAGCTTACACCGACTGTTTACTCAGAGTGCGAAATAATTTTTTCACGTTTCTATGAGAAGCGTTTTATGCAAGAAGTTTTACACTGGCATTTTGTTTGATATTAAAACAACAGAAGGTGGGCACTTTGCAACTGAAATTAAGCATCTTAACATTAACACAACATTTGTGGGTCATTACGACAAAATCATCTTTGTCGGAAAAGACAACTTTAAATGGCCAATATCGTACTTTGAGGTTGGTTTCTAAGTTTTACTAGTTACATACATATGAAATATCAGGGGTGATACAAAAGAAAATCAAATAAGTTGACAATAGTTTACTGTTTTGTATGTCAGCCTTGTGCTTTAGAGTGTTTACTCCTTACTTACTGTTGCTATCATACAATTTCTTAATGTTCAATTGGCGTAAATTGCTCTATTTGTCCTTTGTTACTCCTCAAAATTCGGCCAAGCTATTTGCTCATACTCAGATTCAAAAGAGTTTATACTGAGACATATTTTTGTAGACCAAACTATGGTCATGGATGTTCCACTGGTCTCTTTACCGTCTACATTATCGTATCATATGTGTATTGTATACCATTGTCTTGATGGAAAATGAACCTAGATCAGGTGAGTCATGCTCCTGAGGTAATAAATAACATGGTGTATTAGAACTGGCAATTGTCAGTAGTCAAAGTGCCAACAATGTTGTGTACACTGCTGACACAGCTTATCAAATGCAGACGTTTTATGATACCAGTCTACTCTAACGCTGTTACGAGAGTATGTATATGCACTACATGGTCAAAAGTATATGGACACCCTACCATCACACCCACTTGTTGAACATCTCATTCCAAAAGTATGAACATTAATATGAAGTTGGTTCCCCCTTTGCTGCTGTAACAACCTTCACTCTTCTGGAAAGGCTTTTCACTAGATTTTGGAATATGGCTACGTGGATTCTCTCCTATTCAGTCACACGAGCGTTAGTGAGGTCGGGCACTGATGTCAGACGAGAAGGCCTGGCTCGCAGACGGCGTTCCAATTCAACCCAAAAGTGTTAGGTCTCTGTGCAGGCCAGTCAAGTTCTTCCACACCAACCTCGGCAAACCACGTGTTTATGGACCTCGCTTTGTGAGCGGGGGAATTGTCATGGTGAAATAAAAAGGAACCTTCCCCAAACTGTTGCCACAAATTTGGAAGCACACAATTCTCTAAAATGTCATTGCATGCTGTAGCATTAAGATTTCCCTTAACTAAAACGCCGAGCCCAAACCATGAAAAACAGCTACATACCATCATTTCTCCTTCATAAAACTTTAGAGTTGGCATTATGCATTCAAGCAGGTAGCGTTCTCCTGACATCCCCCAAATCCAGATTGGTCCATCAGACTGTCAAATAGTGAAGCGAGATTCATCACTCGGTAGAACGCGTTTCCGCTGCTCCAGAGTCTAATGGCGGTGTGCTTTGCACCACTCCAGCCAACTCTTGGCATTTAAAATCCATTTCATGAAGCTCCCAACGAGCAATTCTTGCCAATTCTGTTGCCAATGTATGTTTATGAAGATTGCATTGCTGTATGCTTGATTTTATGCACCTTTTAGCAATTGGTGTAACTGAAGTAGCCGAACCCACTAAGTATAAGGTGGTTCGACATACTTTTGGCCATGTAGTGTGTCTCTTGATATAACTAACAAGATAATAAAAAATGATTTGAAATTAACAAGGTCACGAGTCAAATTTGTACAGGTCTCGAGCTACACATAGAAACCAAAGTATTTTTATGAGAAAAAGGGATAGAGAAACATGAATCACAGCAATCCATTGTAGTCACGTTTCCTGATGCAGCTCTTATATATATGGGTGTGTTTGTGCTTAGTTTGGCCTGATCTTGGAAGACTGACAATATATGAATTGGTTCAAAGTACAAGAACATATCAAGAATATTGTTATTATAAAGTTTAACTTTCAGTAGAATATAGAAAACAATATTAGTAGAAAGTTCTATAAGAATGTAGAAGAAACGTCCGCAACTTGTATGATTTTATCACAAAATTCAGAAATGTTTTTTTTTCTTTACAATTAATTACATTCATGAAAAGTGTTACAATTATGCTAGACTCATACTTCGCTTTCCCTCCTTATCTCTATTAATTCTACTTAGATTATACTTTCCCTATCAGAAGCTGGCTCACACCAACATAAACATAAGTAACTGTATATTACTGGTAATCGATGACGCATTAAGTTAGAACAAAGTTTTGTTTCTTAATGGTAGTATATTATTATTTTCTTTATTTACCTATTTTCGTTTGTTCGTTCACTCACATCTTTTATTCTTTGTGTTTTTCGCTTAACTCTTTTTTCTTTCATATTCTATTCTTAAAATAGTCTACAATGAAACAAACTCTCTTTCTGACGATGTACCCAATTTTCTGCACATTGGATTACAAAGTTTCGTAAAAATAAGAGATCTTGTAGTTTTGATACCAAGTGAACTTAAAAAGACGGCCAGTATGCTTTCTTATTTCAGTAATTCAACAAATGGCTTAAAGTATTGTAGTTCCTCAATGTCTTAAGCTGACCCTTTCTTATGCTCCTTCAACTCTAACCGATATTATTTTGCATCCTAAATTATTTATGCATCTCACTGAATACGCTCAACAATGTTGATTGTATTTACTGTCGGTTTCGTTTCTTTCTAATCTCTATTTTATATCAGACTCTTAAATTCCAGCGTATTATCACACCCTTCTTTCACGATTCACATTCTCTTGTGGAGTGCTGATAATAGCAATAACAATAGTTTCATTATCTTTATACATACTATATCATAGTTCACAGTCTCTTGTGGAGCGCTGATAATAATAATGACAATAGTTTCATTATTTTTTAACATACTATATCATAGTTTACAGTCTCTTGTGGAGCGCTGATAACAATAACAATAATAATAGTATCATTGTATGTGCACATATTATGTCATAATTCACAATCTTTGTCTTGATATTGTATAAATTTCGCAATCTTATATAGCGAAATACAGTCATGTACAGTTAGTCAGAAAATAGTCTACGTTTCCTTTGTTCTTCCTTTACTGTTCGGGGCTCAAACCTGTAACTTTATAAATTCTTTTATTCACTTCAATAACCATACTTTCACATATAACATCACTTTTAACCCTAACTGGATGGGTCTTATATCCAGTATCTATACAAAATAATCATAGGAAGGTCAAAAACTGATCCTAATAACCCAAGCACGAGATTATTATGATGGCTACATTATGATATATAGCGTGAGTAAAATTAAGCTCCTACAGAAGCAATTTCCGTCGAAGCAAATTTCTATTTTCATTTTTGATCCTGTGCAATCAGATTAAATGGTTATTGCCCGTTTCCGCGAAAAATGCTTGGTTTGGTTTGAATTTCGCGCAAAGCTATACGAGGGCTATCTGCGCTAGCCGTCCCCAATTTAACAGTGTAAGACTAGAGAGAAGGCAGCTAGTCATCACTATCTAACGCAAACTACTGGACTACTCTTTTACAAATGAATAGTGGGATTGAGCGTTACATTACAATACCCTCACGAATGAAAGGGCAAACACGTTTGGTGTGACAGGAATTCGAACCTTCGACTCTCAGATTACAAGTCAAGTGCCTTAAACACTTGGCCAAGCCTGGCATGGAAAGAAAGAGTCTTAATATGTCAAACCCCGCATGGCATACTTTTTTGTGGTTACTAAAGCTTTCTCGTGCATTAGAAGTTTTAGGTTTATATACAACATTAAATGTTCCATGCCATCTTCATCTATTGAACTCAGACCTACCCCTAAAACTGTATAGACAACTTTTTTTTCTCTTTTTTTTTGCACAGTGGTGGTTAGTGTTTCCTTATAACTATTTAAAATTGGTTTTTCCATAGCACCTCCTGTAATGTCCTGAAAGCCCTCTCACTGACCTCATCCCACACGTCTGTCTTTTATATATCAGCACCCACCTTCGGTATCTTGTACTATAATTTTTTTTATAACCATAAAGGTCTTGTAGTCTCCATAGAGGCTAAACATAGAAAGGCAGCCATTAAACCCATTTATTCTAATACTTTTCTTATCACTTGGAGTTACTTTATTTTATTTTACGTCTAATTTCACAACAAAAAACATTAGTATTAACCTGTTGACTGCCAAGTATTTCAGCTGCTACAATACAACTCAACTCTAATGTTTCTTGATTTTGTAACTTTTTTGTATCGCCATTTTGGATCTAAAATGAAACAATTTGTAAGTAGGTCAAATGCATGTACGGTGCTGATATCTAGCGTTGAAGTTAGGTATTATTGAGAACGAATTAACTCGTCCGTGGTGCTGTGTTACCGATTGGCTTGGACGAGTTATCTCGTCTACGGCACTGAACAGGTTAAGCTTGTCATATTTTTAGAACTAAATTATTTATTCAAACTCTAAGGGTTTTTAAAGAAAAAGAAATGTGAATAACTATTTCAACAACATTATGTCTGCAATATAGAAATAGTGGGATGAAATACAATTATACACTCTTCTTGAAAAATTATATGGAATCGACTGCAGTATGTAGGGTTTAAAAATAATATGTCCAATACATATATCTTATGACAAAACTTATTGCTTATACACATAATTAGCTAGCCTTAAAAAGGCATTCATACCATCACACTTTAACATTAACTTAGCTTATCAAGGGAATTGAAATAATTTAGTAAAGAATATTTCAGTTCTTTGGATATGCAAAGAACATGGATTTCTTTGTCCCAGTATTTCCATTATCTTGGGTTTTCGTTCGTTGACTTGAATTTCGCGCGAAACTACACTAGGGCTATCTGCGCTAGCAGTCCTTAATTTAGCAATGAAAGACTAAAGAGGAGGCAGCTAGTCATCACCACTCACCGCCAACTCTTGGACTGTTCTTTTACCAACGATTAGTGAAACTGGTCACCAATTTAAAACACTCTCACAGCTGATAAAATAAGTATATTTGATGACGGAGATACCCTCTGCAGATTGTGAGACGTGCGCCCTAGTCACTGGCTTATGCCTACACATGTCAACCTATTCAGAGTAGCACTGCACTATCGAACGATCTGCGATTTGAAGGAAACCGTACCTGGTATTATGGCTTGCACAGCATATCACCGAATTATTATACGTAAATTATTTCACTTATGGTTAATTTTCTGTATTTCTGAAATATAATGTCATAAACAGAATACAGATAAAGCATTTTATAAGCTACGCACGTAATTTTTGAAGAATAAAATATAATTAACAGTAACTTAAACTAACTGAAGTCATCAAAACCTTATTTCTTACTTGACTTTAACTAATTAAATTATAATAACTTTGATAATTTTGAAACATTCATTAAATCAACAATTTAATACTTTTTCTTCACATATGGAAACTTTTTCAAGTTTGTATTTTAACTCTTCAAAATAAGTTTATAATAGTAAAGTTATGAAAAAAGTTCCAGTTAAACAAAAATATTGGGAAGAACATTATAGCGATCACACAGTTGTGGGATCAAACTTGGATACCTACAAATTTAAAGGAAACACTCCAAACTAATTTAGTTACCTCCTACTATGCAGTGTAATGAGACTATTAAACAATACTTACGAACATCGAGCCCGCTATGTCCATGTGATTAGAATCGTAACATGAGGGTAGTAGCGGGTTCGAATCCCAGCCATACAAACATGCTCGCACTTTCAAATGTAGAGGCGTTATAATGTAACGGCCAATCCCACTATTCGATGGTTTAATCGTAGCCCAAAAGTTTACGGTGGGTGGAAATGGCTACCTGCCTTCTTTGTAGTCAGGGAGGGTAGCGCAGACAGCCTTTGTGTAGCTTTGCTCGAAATTCTAAAACAAACAAACACTTGTGTGCTTTTGACACTTTTATCGATATTAATATTCAAGTTAATCAAATTTATCAAAACAATACACTTTATCTTTCCTTAAAATCAAAGATAACCATATGAAACAATATCAACTTTTATAAGACAGGCTGAATTTCATAACACCAGTTAAACTTAATAAAAACAAAATTAATACGTGCGACACGTGAAAACTTTCAGGTTTTTATTTTCCTTATAACTTAGAAAGATTATCATTTTTGTTTAACCAGCATATTTAAAAGCTTTCGCAGTTACACGTGTTTCACGGACGTTTTGAAAGTATAATGTATGGACTTTGGAATTCTTTCAACTTCTTCCTGTGCTAGTGACACACTTTTATCATTCATTCATCCCACTTTTGTATTCTTATACTCACTCACAGAAGATAGTACTGGAGAATTACAGTACTGTTAGGACAAGGAAATAATTTGTCATTATTTCCATTTTATGAGGCTGATCATTCCATGCCATTACAGAATGTAAATTTTAATACTTCCCTGATCCCTGTTAACAACTGAATCAACTAAGGTGAGATTACTTATCATTCTCTAGAGTTCCCATATACTTGTACCAAGGGACTTCTGCTTGTTTAAACATACTGATCAAATTTAGAATTCGAAACAACTGTTATGGTACTCCATGCAGTGTTTTAACTATGTTCAAAGAAGTTAGCAAGGGGCTAGCATGTGGTACCAGTATCTGCGAGAAGAAATAAATTTAACAGCACTCCACAAATACACCTTTATAAAAACAGTGTTTAACACTATATATTAATGCTGGAATCATTCAGACGATGCAATAAGCCCCAATCTCAACTCAATTTATTTTATAGATCAAAATTTGGACAAATAAAAAGTTACTTCCATACAAAGTTTATGGATGTGTAATAGAGACATTTATAGTACAATCCCAAAGGATACGATGATTAAAATGTTGCAACAATACCTAAAAGACTATCTGCACGTGTTAAAGCCAAAAGGGAGACACTCAAATTATTAATAGTTTGCTGAACTCAAGCACTTCCGCTGAGTTTTTGTTATATGAAAAATGAAGGTTAGTAGAATTTAGACCTTCCGTTATTTACCTTCCATTGTTCTTTGAAAGTAACCTGAAATATGATTTTGACACTGTCCAAACATTTTTGCACAGTACTGTATAATAAATTGTACTGACTTGCTTACAAGAATACCTGAAGACTGTCTTCTTTATTTTTGTTATTAAGATTCCAGCTGATGTGGGCAACGAATGTTGTTTAAGAGAGCTGACACTATTTGAAGAAATATATAATGGTTTTAAATATATCAATTTCAAGAAGGTCCCTCAAAAAGTAGAGTAATTTTTGTTAATTAAGTATGCCCTGTCAAAATATTTCCTTTTAGTCAAATAAATATATTTTTTTCCTTTTACTGTAACAATTTACTTCTAGTTTCTTTCCTTAGTCCAGTGAAGTCGTAGTTCAGTTGAGTTTGCCCTCTAGTGGGACAGCGATATGTTTGTTGACTTAACACGCCAGAAATCGAATTTCGATACTCGTAGTGGACAGAGCATATATAGCCCATTGTGTACATTTGTACTTAATTCGAAACAAACAAATCAACAATCATTTTAGCTCAGAAATGCATTTTCTGTTAAACTTCTAATCAAAACAGTTACCAGTATTACGTTTAAGAAATCAGTACATATCTGAGAATATTATACACGAAAAATTTATAACAATTCCTCTTTTTTCCTATGTTTAATTTTGACATGGGTTTTTCTTTTACAGACCAACGTTTCTACAATTGTAAATGAAAATTGAGTTTAAGGACGTGTAGCTTTGGAGTTAGGACTATTGGGCACTCAGATTTACCTCACTTTGTTATGATGGATATACAGTACGGTATGGTGGAAATTTATATATACAGGGAGAGATTTACCTCAATTCTTATGGCGAATATAAGTTTATATATATATATACACTGATGGCCAAAATCTTAAGGCCAATGAACATAAAGAAAAAATATGCATTTTGCGTTGTTAGACACAACCACTTATTTGAGTTGAGCTTTGAAAGATGAAAATAAGAAAAGGGAAAATAAAACATATTTTTAGTATTTAATAGGGGGAAAATGTGAACATTATGAAATTAGCCTAAATACTAGCTGGTCAAAAGTTTAAGACCATACTAAAACGAAGCGTTAATCGGTAAACACGTTACGAAATTTAGTCATTTGTAAAGCACAAGCGTTGTCAACATCTCCCACTGACATATCCTGTACTACATTTGGTAGAAACATAGCAAAGGCTAAAAAGTTGACAGACTCTGAACGTGGCAAAATTGTGGAGCTGCAAAAGCAAGATCTCTCTCAACGTGCCATCGCTGGTGAGACTGGGTGTAGTAAAACTGCTGTTGCAAATTTCTTAAAAGACCCTGGGGGATACAGAACGAGAATTTCAAGTGGTCGGCCCAAGAAAATTTCGCCGGAGAATTCGACGAGTTTTCCATCAAGACACTAGCCGATCATCGAATCAGATTAATGCCCTTATGGACACAGAATAGAACTCAAGAACAATAAGATGACATCAACAAGAGAAATGCTTTAAAAACAATAAATGTCTTCATAGGCCACACCTCCTTCTACACCACGAAACAGCTCAGTTAAACTTTGCTGAGAAGCACCAAACATGGGACGTAGAAAAGTGGAGAAATGTTTTGTTTTTTGATGAGAAAAAAATTTAACCTGGATGGTCCAGATGGCTTCCAACGTTACTGGCACGATATGGATATCCCACCAAAGACATTTCCTATGCGACACAGTGGAGGAGGTTCCATCGTAATCTGGGGTGCTTTCTCTTTCCATAAAACAATGGAGCTTCAGGTTATACAGGGGCGTCAAACAGCAGCTGGCTACATTGACATGTTGGAGAGAGCATCCTTATTTACTGAAGGCCCTTGCTTGTGTGGAAATGACTAGATTTTTCAGTAGGACAACGTTGCAATCCACAATGCCCACAGGACAAAGGACTTTTTCATGGAAAATAACATGATTCTTTTGGACCATCTAGCGTGTTCGCCCAAACTGAACCCCATTGAAAATGTTTGGGAGTGAATGGCAAGGGAAATTTATACAAATGGATATCGATTCCAAACAGTGCATGATCTTCGTGAATTCATCTTTATCACTTGGAATAACATTTTAGCCAGCCTTTTGGAAACTCTTATATCGATCATGCCAAAGCGAATGTTTGCAGTTATTCGCAATGATAGCCGTGCAACTCACTACTTGTGGGCATTTCCTACCCTGTTAGGACTTATTTTTGTTATGGTCTTAAACTTTTGACTAGTTGGTATTTAGGCTACTTTCATAGTGTTTACATTTTCCCTATTAAATGCTAAAAAAAATTTTATTTTTATTTTCTCTTTTCTTATTACGAGGGCCGGGGGTTCGAATCCCCGTCACACAAAGCATGCTCACCCTTACAGCCGTGGGGGTATATAATGCACGATCAATCCCACTATTCGTTCATGAAACAGTAGCCCAAGAGTTGGCGGTGATTGGTGATGACTGGCTGCCTTCTCTCTTGTCTTACGCTGCTAAATTAGTGACAGCTAGCGCAGATAATCCTCGTATAATTTTGCGCGAAATTCAAAAACAAACAAATCATAAGGTACTTCGGCATCTGTCCCGGCATGGCCAAGCGTGGTAAGGCGTGCGGCTCGTAATCTGAGGGTCGCGGGTTCGCATCCCGGTCACGCCAAATATGCTCGCCCTTTCAGCTGTGGGGGCGTTATAATGTGGTGGTCAATCACACTATTCGTTGGTTAAACAGTAGCCCAAGAGTTGGCGGTGGTGGTGATGACTCGCTGCCTTCCCTCTAGTCTTACACTGCTAAATTAGGGACGGCTAGCACAGATACCCTCGAGTAGTTTTGTGCGAAATTCCAAAACAAACAAACAAACTTCGGCATCCTTGAATACGAGGCGTGTGATATCTATTGAATAATCTTGTAACAAATCATTGAAAGCATGAAAAATATTACGAAACAACGCACTAGCTCAATGTGTACTACACATGTGCATCATAAAGTCTTTACAAAACATAATAATATAAAGATGATAACCGATTATAATATCCTAGAATTTTAAAATGTAACTATTTTGTTAAATGATTATACATGTACATGATAAAATGTTCAAAATATATGTATATAATGATAGCTGGTATTTAGGCTAATTTCATAGTGTTTACAATTTCCCTATTAAATGCTAAAAATCTATAATATATATAGATGGCAGCCTGTTATAAAACTGTAACAACTTTAAAATCATAAATGCAAATGCTTTGTTAAATTATTATTGAATGTGTCCAATCTTAATTGCAAGAATAATTTGGATAATTTCGCACTTTATAATACATTTAAGACTGCCTTTAAAAGTAGATTTAGAAACTTAAATAGATTTAAGGGTTGAATAAATTACGTCTATTGATAAGAAAAACTTCATTTTAAACATTCAACTTTCCTGAATTTTTTTATTTAACATTATTGCTCATTATTCTTTCCTTGGAAAACGATGTTCAGCTCTCGAGGAATTTTAACAATGAAGGATTATTAAAAACATCGGTTCCAAAGGAAATTTAACAAATAGATTAATTTCATTTATGCTACAATATATTAGATTTCAAAATGGAATAAATGCACCGTCGAATGAACTAAGAATATAGGAAGGGCTACTGTTGATAATGTGTAATATAATTGTTGGTTATTTTGCGTTATTGTATTTTCATCGCAACTTTGAATACCACGTCAGAAAAATATATATTAAGACATTACTATATCATGTTTAATAAACTTGTTAAGATTTACAACATTTTCAAGTTATTTAAAAATTTGTATTTAGTATGTTTCAGATATCATTAAAATGAATTCCATTTGTCTAGAACAAAATTACACGATGTATTACGTGCACTGAGCCCACAATGGGTATATGGGCCCATTATCTGATACTTTTCAGTGTTTTTAGTCTTCAAACCTGCAACTGAGTTACTGCCTCTCGTTTCCAGCTGGTAGAGCGGTAAGTATATGGATTTACAACGCTAAAATCAAGGGTTCGATTCTCCTCAGTGGACTCGGCAGATAACCTGATATGACTTTGCTATAAGAAAACACATACACTGCCTTTCATTTGTCAGTCTTTCTTCATCGTGACATTATGCCATATATCGTCGGTAGATAGCAGCACAATACCAAGAAACTTCCAGTTATTATGATAAGTTTGATTCGAATTCTGATTGGCTGGATAGGTTTATTATACGAAGCATACTTTGCATTTTTGAAACCAATAAATCAGTAAAATTACCCTACAGCTATTACGCTAAGTTCGTAGTGCATGAATAATATATTCTAAAAAGTTATTTAGAAATTCATTAAATCAACTAGAAATAAGTAACTTCGTAATAGCGCACCAAAGGTTCAAAAGTGTGGATTGTGTTTGTATGAGAAAAGGCTTCGAGTCATGGATTCACAGATTGAAAGTATGCATCAATAGGACACAGCTGGCCTAATAAAAAGGTTAAGTTTGGGTCTCTTGTTTCATTAATAAAAATCATACCTCCAAACCTATGAATTAAATAACCGACATAATTTTAGGGCAAATTGATCATCATGTCTGGACAAACTTTACTTTAAGAAATATATGTTTCCATAATCATTGCGTCAAAATTTTATTAGAAAAACAATTCTATGAGTAAATGTGAAATTGCTGGATATTTTTGATAAAAATATACGTCTCAGCAAAAATGTGTATATATTTTGTAAAAAATAAAGTCTCTTTTTAAAATGTTATATAAACACACTTAGCGTGTGTCAAATTGAGAAATACATGTTTTACAGTACTGTGAAAAGACATAACGACAAAGTCAAAAATTATATTTCAGGAAAGTAAATCGCAGATGAAGCATCAAAATTATATTAAACTTCATATTTAATACAAACAATTGTAACTGTAGACAGTATTTCAGGCATTGTTGCAATGTATTAAACCAAAGTGTCCTTTGGGAGTTTACTCAGAATATCTCGAATAAACTGCCATAAACTTTCTTTGGAGGTAACTTTGATTTGTCAAATTTTTGTTCTATCAAATGCCATATCTGCTCAACTGGATTGAGATCTGGGCTTTGTGGGGGCCATTTTATCATTTGAATAACTCCAGCAGCTTATTTCTTGGAGGTAACTTTGATTTGTCAAATTTTTGTTCTATCAAATGCCATATCTGCTCAAGTGGATTGAGATCTGGGCTTTGTGGGGGCCATTTTATCATTTGAATAACTCCAGCAGCTTATTTCTTAGATAAGTAATTTCTGTATACGTTAGATGGGTATTCAGAGTCATTATCTTCTTGGCAGTAGAATCTTTTACCAATAATACGCAAACCACTGGATATAAAATCACTAATGAGTATTTGATGGTACTTAGACTAGTCCATTATTCCATCTATCCCGTCAGCAGACAAACACTCCCAAACCATCACACTACCTCGTCTACACTTGATGGTAAGTACTATTCATTGAAATAATCATCTCTCACCTTTCTTCCGTATGTACAACATACGCTTTAAATCAAATATTTCAAACTTGGACTATCCTTCCATAACAATCATCAACAGTTCAGTTTTTGTACATTTTAAACAAATTTTAGTCTCTTGATAAAAAAAATGGAGATTGAGATGAAGGTTTCTGTAACTGCTACACAACCAAATATTCCTTTCTCATTGAGTCTTCTTGCTATTATAAATCTGGACACTTTTTTGTCATTTGGCACATGTCGTTTATCTCATTCTTGAGACAGTGGCAGTCTTCCTTCTGTTCTGAAAATACTTAACATCAGTATCATTGAGTTTCAGTGTGCTGTTTCTTTACTTCCCATTTTTAAATATACATGTCTCAGTTTTATTATCTGGGGTGTATTTTATTGTGTTTCTGTAGTATTTCCAGTCTGTAGTAATTTCTTGTTGAGTGCAATTGAGTTTTTATGTAAAATCACTGTTATACTGACAATTCTACACGTTTTTTGGGTCGTGTCATGACGACGAAACTTAATATATAGTGTTAAATACTGTTTTTATAAAGGTGTATTTGTGGAGTGCTACAAAATTTCTTTCTTCTAGCAGATACTGGTACCACATGCTAGCTTCTTTCTACATAGTTAAGACATTGCATGCAGTACCATGACAGATATTTCAGATCCTAAATTTGATCAGTATGTTTATGACATGCCCTTGGTACAAGAATATGGGAATTCTAAAGAATGATAAATAATTTTACCCTAGTTAATTCAGTTGTTAACAGGGACCAGTGAAGTATTACCATAGTATTGAAATTTACATTATTCAATGGTATGAAGAATCAACCTAATAAAATGGAAATTATGACAAAGTATTTTCTTGTCCTAACACTTGTGCATAGTACTGTTTCTAACATCTACATTTACATATCATTTTTAAGTGAGCCAGGTTCTCTGGACATTGTGAACTATTTGTTAGAGTAGAAAACAATTTTATCAAATATATTTAGAAATATGTGTGATTCAGCATTGTACCTATCACAACAAACCCTTACCAACACATATATGAAGAGAAATTACTAATGTATATTATTATTAATAGCGTCTGGTAACCTTATATCAGTTCATATTAAACATTCAATACTTAGCTGTACCTCATCATACCCTAATAACCTTCACTTCGACGTGGCGAGTTGTCAATGAGGTTAGTGGCATAATATACCGTTATTTCATCCCAACTTGCCACTAGGAGGGTTGCAACTGAGCTACAATAACTGTTTTAGAGTCAAGGTCAGTAATTCTTCGGCTCGTTTCTACTCAACAGTTCTCAATAGAATTACAATCAGGACACTTTGCTGACCGTAGCTATGTTGGGACTTCCTTCTGATCAAGGTAATCAATCCTTTACAACATACGCACTGTGGGTTATGAGTGGTATTATCATCCTGAAACACAAAGTTATTGCCAAATCTTGCCTAAGCATATGAAAAAATGTCGTATCCTTGTGATGCCTGTAGGCAGGTCATTGACGTTCCTCTAAGGGATATGAAGAGCAGTTTTTTTCCACTATAATGAATAGCTTCCCAAGTATGTACTGCACCAGTTCTTGTGTCTCTACATGAAAGACAGTCTTCCCTCATCTGTTATTCAGGCAAATGACATGAGCACAAATCCTGCAGTTGGCTTTAACAAGCCAGAAACTGGACTCATCTGTGAAGACGATCTGTCGCCAGTATTCTAACTGTAAGCATGCTATCTTGTCCAAGTGACAAGATGACGGTGGTGAATTCTGGTTAGTATCGGTTTGTAGTTAGCCATACAAAATAACCTTGTATGGTCAGTATCCTATTCACCTTTCTCAGGAATCCCTGAAATGGATGTGTTCGTGCCATTCCTGTAATAAGATGTCGTAAGATTTTTTTCGACCTTAACACGTCAACCTGATAAAGACAATGTCATGTTAGACAGTAAATTATCGGCGTCTACCAACAGACTTTCCTGGAACAATGTTTCACGTAATCCGACGACGTTTCAGGTTTATGGTTGTAGTACACTCTTCTATTCTGACAACGTCCACTTGCTTCATAGCATTTCTGGACAGTTGAACAGTTTGACGCCCTATAACGTTTGGCACGTGTTGAAACATAATTGTATAATAAATACAGAGCAACTTTCTGGACATAGCGTTCGTTTGTTTCGAAAAAGGCTATACCAAAAGCACATCCTTTTATATAAAACAGGTGTGTTTGTGTGTGTGTTTGTTTTAACGAACAACTGTTAATAACATATTATGCAGACGAGAATAACAGCTCGCTACGAGTTTATCCAATCATACAATACCTTCTATGTAACTACTCCAACATTTACTGAATAACTACTCTATGCATGCCAATAATAACATCAATATAGAATAAGCAGGCAACCATTTCGGGTCCCCAGAGGCACAGCAGCACTTCTGCGATATTCAACCGTTAGAATGCGGGCTTCAATACCTGTGGTGAGCAGAGTCTGTCGGGCAGCTTTGTGCTTAGCTACAAACAAAAACAAATATTTTGGCCAAGAGTGTATATATGATGCGTGAGAAATATTTTATTTTATATGGTTTAAATAATAAAACATGTTGAAGTTTCTAAAGCAGTCAATGATCATCATAATGTTTATCACGTATGACAGGTTTCAACCTGATCCATGATCTTATTTTCCGAATTGATATCCGTTTCTTGTAACTATTCGAAAATTTAAATCTTTCAATGTGCCAAAACACGCATAGCAAAGTCTTATTTTAACGAAATATGAAAACTTCGAAAGATACTTTGGTGAAGTTAACATCAACAACAGTTTCGAGTTTTATGTGACTGTCTAACAAAAACGTTTAGGATTTCATTGCGACTTTTCCGGAAGAAATATTATTATTTCCGCAAAGTACTTCCTGATCTCTAGAGAAATATGTAACCATGGTTACACAGTATTTTTTCATCACGATCATGACAAATAGCATACAAGTAGCCCAGCATGGCAAGATGCTTAAGGCACTCGACTCATAATTTGAGGGTTTCGGGTTCGAATCCCCGTCACACCAAAATTGTTCGCCCTTCCAGCCATGGGGACGTTATAATGTGATGATCAATCCCACTATTTGTTGTTAAAAGAGTAGCCAAACAGTTGGCGGTGGGTGGTGATTACTTGCTGCCTTCCCTTTAGTCTTACACTGCTAATTAGGGACGGCTAGTGCTGATAGTTCTCGTGCAGCTTTGCGTGAAATTCAAAGCATGCAAGTAACGTGAAAACACAAAAGAAAGGTTTAGAGGACTTAAATATACAATACATGTATGAGATGACATATTTGAGCAGCAACTGATGGTGTACAGCTTGTTTGTAAATACTTCAATCGAACGTTATTGTTTCTACTTAGCTGAGAATGGAATGTTTGTAAATACTTCAGACGAAAATGTATTGTTTCTACTTAGCTGAAAATTTAATGTTTGTAAATACTTTAGACGGACAAGTATTGTTTTTACTTATTGGGTTTGGTTTTTGTCTGAATTTCGCGCAAAGCTACACGAGGGTTATCTGCGCTAGCCGTCCCTAATTTAGCAGTGTAAAACTAGAGGGAAGACAGCTAATTATCACCGCCCATCGCCAACTCTTGGGCTATTCTTTCACCAACAAATAGTGGGATTGACCGTAAAATCTTAACGTCCCGATGGCTGAAAAGGCAAGCATGTTTGGTGTGACCAAGATTCGAAACCGCGACCCTAAGTTTACGAATCGAGTGCCCTAACCACCTGCTTATGTTGGGCACTTAGTTAGGAACTAAATATTTGTAAATACTTCACACGAACATGTATTGTTTTTACTTAATTTAGAATTGAATGTTTTTATATACTTTAGATTACATTTCACGAGTCTCTGCGATTGTTCAGTTTAATCTTATTCGACTTTTCACTCATTTAGTGTTCCTTTCATAATTTAAAGTTTGAGCTACATACGGGATTAATAATTTTGTATTGTATTTTCCATTGAAAATATTCTAGTTTCTGCCACATTCCAGGAAAATACCCTCCATCAAACTATCTTATAAACTTCCCATATCAGAATAATAAAACCAAACACGACCTATGACAGTAAATATACATATATAAGAATAAATCTGAAATTAATTATCTTTCTTCCCACGGACTCCTTACTACTCGTCTCGTGCGATAACGCCGGTGTGAGTTTATAGAATACTTGGTCTGTAGGGGTCCTCTTAACCACAATTCTTGAACTTCAGGTTTAAATTCGAAAAATACGACGAGATGACTTGAACAAGTTCGTTTGTGCTAACAAATTCAACTAGTGCCCGCCTCCAATTTATGGTAGTGGCACGTGACTCGAGACGGGAAACAACGAATGATATGCACGAGAAGCGATGCAGACTCTGTGACAATAATGAAAGCTTGGCACCAGAATGACGCTGTCACCGCAACAATGGCAGTTCAGAGCCGATTAAGCTTCCCAGCATTCCTGAATGAATAATAAAGCAGTAGGTGTCCTTATTTTTACCTTATTTATACCTCGTTGTGGCTTTTTCTTATCAGTCAGTCAGTCGTGGGAAAAACTTAGGACGACATAGAAAAAGTGCTCACGTGCAGTTTCGTTTTATAATGATCTGGTAAGAACATAACTAAATCACCCCACTGGCGACGTGGTTGTTCATCAAAACTTCTAGATACGTTACAACACGTTAATGCTCTCAAGCGGTTTTATTGGACATTAATTTCCTTGAATAAATCTCCAAAAGCATAAATCACGTCGTAATATTTGTGTCTGTGTGTGTTGCTGGTATGAAGAAAATCACATGCTTTTCGTGTTTCATTGTCTCATACTTTCTTTCTTCGTCACACTGTGGACTTGGTCCACCTAGTGTCAAAATACTAATGTGAAAAATAAAGTGTAATCTTTATATTGTAGTCTATTTAAAATTTTTCATTTTAATGTTGTAGAAAGCATCGCTTGAAAGGTTGCTATAATTTACCAATACAAATCAAGACGCCCCCAGTAGCTCAGCGGTATGTCTGCGGACTTACACGCTAAAATCCGGGTTTCGATACCCGTGGTGGGCAGAGCACAGATAGCCCGTTGTGCAGCTTTGTGCTTAATTCAAAACAACAAATCAAGACTGCAGCAATTATGCTACTAATCAGTTATAACGTATCCACTTAAAAGAATCTAATTAGCTTGTGCAACACTTGAAACATTGTGACGACGAATACATCTTTCCTTTGTAATTAAGCACAAACATACACAAAGGGCTATATATGTTCTAACCACCACGGGTATTAAAACCTGGTTTCTTCAGACGTGCTGCTACCCCCCGCTAGTTCAGTGGTAAGCTTACGGATTTACAACGCTAAAATCAAAGGTTTGAATCCCCTCGGGGAGCTCAGTAGATAGCCCAACGTGGCTTTGCTAAAAAAAAACAAAAAAACACAGAGACGTGCTGCTGTGCCATTGGGTGGAGAGGGGTAACGAAAAATATGTGAGGAATATTTACCTCGATATACATCTAAAAATAGATAAAATCTCCTATGTGTATTGATGAGTTTAACAAGTTACCACAGATTAATGAATTTTGCAATAAGTAATAAATATGATACGATAATACTTCTTTGAAACAGTATAACTGCTGTACGAAGCTCGTTCATCGTGTTTTGTAAATATTTTATCCAACATTCCAGATGAGATCCAATAAAGTATCAGTCGTTGAATGTCCTGTCACACACTGATCACATGTTTCACACTTACGGCAGACAAATTTTTTTAAGGATGACTCATAACTAATTAAACATCAAATAAGTTCTATCCTTCTAGAATATTTTCCCTAGTGTTTTGCTTGGTCTGTGTGGCTTCATCTTTAACATAATTATTGTACAGGTTATGTCTGAGTTTCTTTAAGAACAATTTCAGAATACACTACACCACCTGATTAGGTGGTAAGCACGCTTTGTGCTTACTCTTGAGTCAGTGATCTACTATCAAATAAGACACGTTAAAATATTCTTTATAACAGTGCTTCACGCACTCATCTCAAGATATTGTTTGGATTACAAGTAGTTCTTAATGTTATGTGGGACCCTGATAAAGTGATCATTTAGGTAGTGTAAAAATTATTTATTATAACTACGTAAAACTGATAATAATTTCGTCACACAACTATCAATGCAATTTCTAAATTTACAATTCATAACTTATTTCATATTATAACTAGGCTTTGTGCCTCCGCCAAGATTACAACTAGGCTTTGTGCTTCCGCTAAGATTACAACTAGGCTTTATGCCTCCGCCAAGCAGCGTTAATCATATTCAGATCTCAAAAAAATACGAAAGTGTATCCATATGTTCGTGGTCATTAATGAACACAAACAGTTTTTGACAAGACAACGAGGAACAATATTCTACATAAGTCCACCAAGTGTTATTAAAATATGATGTGAAAACGCAGTCCTCGTATTAAGAGATACGGATTTTTTCGATTTTCGTGACTTTGCTCTGACCTTGACCCTCTAAAAGCTAGTTATTTCTAATTTAGACCAGAATCCAAAGTATACCAACTTTCGTTCAAATCCATTCAGCCGTTTTTGAGAAATCTCGGAAACAAATACACAGAGAAAAGGAAAATATAACCCCGTCACCATCAGTAGCAGAGATAATAACCACACGAAAGTGCTAAATTTAATATAACATCTCATCATAAAAGGCCAAAGTAAGTTAAGTTTTCATCTGAACAGAAATAAACACCAAACATCAGAAAATGTGATGCAATACACGAGCTAACAATCCTCGTTAACTTTAACTGTAAAGCAATACATTACTCAAGATTCCAGGTTTCAAAAGGCCTGTTTGTCGATGTCGTATCGTTTCTTTGTCGAGTGAAATACCGGCGTAACTACGCCCGAAACATAATCATTACGCCAAAACTACTTCGCCTCAATAGCAGAAATACTCTAGTCCTGAGTATTAAACACTTACCTCGCGCGGGACGAAGAAAAATAATCCATCTCCGAGCACACCCGGATGGTGACTTTTCGACAGCTGGCATCATTTTGTCGGCTGTCAGTAATTCGTTGGTTTATCATCAGAACACGTGTTAAACAGAAGAAGCACTGATAATACCAAACAAATCAAACTCACTCATACGTCTTCTTAAAATGACAGCTATAAACACTGCAGTTTGGTTGATTGTTAAGGTGTTGCATACAGGAAAATTGGGATGGGGTTAATCGATGTTCAGGTTCGATTAAAGTGAATACGTGGACTTTTAAGGGGCGTTTTATAATAAGAATGCTTACCTTGTGAGAACTGTGTACGAGAAGGAAGCATGTGTCAAAACGGTCATTAGAGTGAGCAGTGCTACCACTCGCGTTACTGAGATTATCGTACGAAACACAACCATTACCCTGATTTCACTCTAACTCCTAACGAGTTGGGTTATAATCTTAATAGAGAAAACAAACCTCGTACTTTTAATGTAATAAATAACCATCACCCTGGTCGTATTGTAACTATCAACAACTTCCATTAGAAAATTCAGTAATGAAATAAATTTCGTGTTTGTAATATGAAACACAACCAATACCCTGATCTTGTTATAACTCCTAATGAGTTCGGCCGTAGCTGCGATACAGATCTCGTGCTTGTAATGTGAAGCGCCTTAACTTACAAGGATTCGGTGCCTTGGTTTTATACTGTTTATTCAACTGCGATTAAACAGCAAACAATGGCTTTAAATGTATCATAACCAAATAAAATAAACTTTTTGGGGTAATATTATTACGTTTAAACATTCTTTCTGTTAACTACTACGCTACGATGTTGTGGTATTCAGTAATTTTTTTTTTCGTGTGAAATTAACGTTTTTCCACAAAACGGTTGATCAGTGATTTTGAAAGACTGTTCAGTAAATGTTTGGCTAGGAAACCCTGACAACGTGTTAGGGGCAAATAAATTTGTAGTCGTTTGATGAAGAAGATTTAAGAGAATATTAAGTTCAAATCTGTTTTGCTATCGTTCAATAAGTTAAAGGACAACTGCTACGTTCACAAAAGTAAACTATCTGGAAGATTATAATTTTCGTGTTTGTTAAATATTGGTACTAAATTCTGTTTTGTCAGTTACATCTATCTGTTGACGGTCTTGTCGCATATGAATAGCACGAGGCTTCAAAAGTGACTCTTAGAAACTCATTAACCAGAGCACTTTGGAAAAAAAAATAGCAGTGTTGCACCAGAGGAAGATATTATAGGAATAATATACTTACGAACATATGCCATAGGATAGGTGTAAGTAGGAATATATACCATAGCTTTGATGTACTTAGGACGATCCACCATAGGAGAGGTGTACTTAAAAAGATATGCTATAGGAGAGGTGTATTTAAGAAGATATACTGTGGGAGGGGAGCACTTAGGTATATATACTGTAGGAAAGGTGTACTTAGGAAGATATACTATAGGAAAGGTGTACTTAGAAAGATTACCATACGAGAAGTGTACTTAGGAAGATATACTATAGGAAAGGTGTATGTAGAAAGATATACTTTAAGAGAAGTGTACTTAGGAAGATATAATATAGAAATATGTACTCAGGAAGATGTACTTTAGGAAAGATATATTTAGGAAAACAGAGGCGTAGCCAAGGAGGGGTTTGGGTTTTTAACACCCCATGGACCCAAACTTAAAGATCTGTGATTGCATGGCAGATAATTTCACACACAACAAATGGTCAAATGCATATTTCTGATTGAACACTCTTTTAATACAGCAAATTTTATCACAAATAGAGAAATACAATCGAATGTTTATGAAAAACTCAAATGCTTGTTCGTTCTTGCCAGGACATCTAAAACACAGTTTAGTTCAACTTTAATATAACGGTGAATGTACAATGAGGCCAGGCCATTTAATCATTCTTCAGAGGTGGTATTTCTCAAATGCGTGTTGAGTCTTCTGAGAGTTGAAGACAAAAGCTCCACTGAGCAAGTTGACACAGACAGCGTGGCAAATACTATCAACAGTCTAGAAATGACTGGGAACATTTCTACATTGCACATTGCATATGCATCTATGACAGTTTTTGGTCTGTTGTCCACAAGTGATTTATACCAAACCCTAAGTTCACCTACTGCAGCTAGTGAAGTGTTGTCAATGTCAGCCTTGTATACATTGACCAACTCTTTAATTTGGTCACATTGTTGTGCTGAAGGTTCTGACTGTTCTGTGGTAGATCCTGATGGTAGTAAACACATGAAGTTTGTAAGGAGAGTTTGGTGACTGGATAGATGGTCACATATTTGTGAAAGAAAGTGAACAACAAATGGTAAAAATACAACAATACGAAAGTACTCCTCAAGGCTAATGGTTTGTGGGTACACATGGTACATCTGTCTTTTAGCCTGCCTTGGCATTATGATGTCAATTTTAAGCTCACTACACAGAGTTTGAGCCTCACAGAAAATGTTGCTAAATTCATTCACAGTATTATTTCTGAATGAACGGATTAAATATTCCACTATATCTGCGTGATGCATCGCAGCACCTAAATGAATGTTCTGTTGCTGCAGTAAGATGCACAGAGGTAAACTAAAGGAAAACAATTTAGCAATGATAAGTAAAGTGATGATGGATTCTGACTGTGTTACAGAACACAACAATTGATTGGCTTGTGTGGCAGAATCTCTGTCTTGCCAACCTGATATGGTCTCAAGGGCATCTGCAACTGCATGGATTAATTCTAGAAAGACAATGACTGAGTCATGCATGTCAACCCACTGGGTGGGGCACAGACCTTTCAAACTCTTTTCCGATTCAGGTGCTTTATTTTCCACCAAAAGAGCCAAAATGTGCTTTTGTTTGGGTGTATTGAGAAAGTTTTCAATGCTAGAAATTACTCCCATGCAATTTCGCACAGGAACTTCTTTACAAGCATCAGAAATTGTCTAGTTTAGGGAATGGGCATTGCAGTGTACATAGAGTGCAAGTCAGAATTTATCAGTTATGTGTCTCTGGACACCATTGAATTTCCCACTCATAGAAGTAGCACCGTCGTACCCTTGTCCTCGCAAGTTAGCCATGTTAATACCATATTTTGTCAGATTGGTTATGATAACGTCAGTCAAGTTTCTGCCTGTCACATCATAAACAGCTATAAATTGCAAAAAGTCTTCTCTTATTGCAACACAGTTGACATTGACATGCAAATATCTTACACACAGCGAAAACTGTTCAATGCCTGAAATATCTGTTGCTTTATCAGCTAATATTGAGAAACACTTTGAAGCATTAACCCTAAGTATTACAGGCATTGATTATTTTATTTTGAATTTGAGGACTCTTCTTTGTACTTTTAAGGCTTGCTGAAAGCTTGATATCACTTTTTGCCCTGTAGCGCAAAATTGCCCGAAACTTCCATCACTATTGATGGGCTCCTCATCAGTGTCACCAACAAACATTAGACCAGAATCATATTTTCCCCTCAAAGCTAAACCCTGTCTCTCACACAGCAATGCAGTATCGATAATAGGCAGTAAATATTGCCGGTTCTGTTCAATTTCTTGTTTGTAAGTTACATCAAGCTGCAAGTGCACAGATAAACTTGTGTTAACGACCTGTAGAAAATGGTTAGCTTTTTCTATGCTGTCTTGGTGGTACTGTTTCAATTCACTTGCCTTGGAGTCTTCAACAGCCTTCTTCCAGTTTGTGTATGGAAATTTCACTAGTTGTCCCAATTTCTGGCTTCCAACACCAGCATTACCAGGAGCAAAAAGACAGCAGTACTTACAGAAAGCACCCTTTGTATGTTGACTAGAGTAGCCATCTCCACTGTGAAAGACAACGATGCTGAAAACACAGCTTTCTTGGACCAAACTGGGGGAAAATATAATCACCCCCTAGCTTCCAGGCATTTTCAATGAGGTATTTTATGGTTTCAGCATTTGTCTAAAAACGACAGAAAGGCATAGTTCTAATTAAGTTATTTTACACATTGGAAAGTTTGTTATAAAAGTACAATAACCTCAAAGAGAAAAGCTTAGAGCTGTACTTCACAGAGCAGGCCTAACATACTGTAGCTGTAAACCTACAATCATTAGCAGTAATGAATATTCAGTCTAAAACTCATCAGAGTGTTTGCATGATTTTTAATTCAAAATTAATATAATTAGGAGTCGACTTACCTGTTTACCAATGCTGACATCATCAGAAATGTAATTTCCAATGTCCCACATTGGACCTGAGGTGGTAGTGGTGGCACTAGTAAAAGTCCACGGTGATGACTCTGATAATTCTGATTCAACCTGTAGCAGATTTATCAGGTTCAGCCTCGTGAATGGGTTTAAAGAACCCATTCAGTGTCTTTTGCTTTTTCAGGCTTGACACAGTGAATGATTGTTTATCATTCACTATAGATGGCGTCAATGGTACTAGGTTAGTGCCACTGCGCCACCTACTGTTTATTTGTGAAGTTAATTCTTGAAATCCAGGGAATCTGAACATACACTGTCCATGATATTTGAATACAGATTATAGACACCATACACATATTTTGCACTCTCCAAAGTGTCTTTATATTTTATACGTTGATGACAGGACTGTAAGCCTACTTTGCTGGGCCTGATAACTTTAAGTTATATATTATATACACAGGCCTGTATATTTATTTATGATTAAAAAACAAGACAAACACCTCAGTGTGCCATTTTGAAATTTGCCAAAAAGGTGGTCTCAGAATGCATATTTTAGGCTTTTTTTTACGTTTTTATTAAAACCTTTCCCGCGCGGCATGCCCCCGGATCCCTGGCATAACTTTGGGCCTGCGGCGCTTGCATCAAGCTCTCAAACTAAGCCCCCCAACAGCCATTTCTGTCTCTGTCCCTGTAGGAAGATATACTGTAGAAAAAGTGTGCTTAGGAAGATATACTGGAAGAGAGGTGTACTTAGGAAGATATACTATAGGAAAGGTGTACGTTGGAAGATCTACTATACGAGAAGTGTACTGATAAAGATATACTATAGGAGAGGTGTACGTTGGAAGATCTACAATACGAGAAGTGTACCTAGGAAGATATACTATAGAATAAGTGTACTTAGGAAGATATACTGTAGGAAAGGTGTACTTACAAAGATATACTGTAGGAAAGGTGTACTTACAAAGATATACTGTAGGAAAGGTGTACTTAGGAAGATATACTGCAATAGTAATGCAGTTTTGAAGGTCTAGTACAGAGATTATATATTTAAGAAAACCTACTATGGAGTTGATGCACTGAGTAAAGACTGCTGAGATGATCCACTGAGAAAGAGCTTTAGGAATGATGTACTTAATACATTCCAGGGTAAAAATGAAGAACATAAGAAGAGTTATTACAAAGGTGATGTAGTTCATAGATAGCTACTATGAAACTGAAACCTATTGTCTGATAAAATATATATAATTTCTCGAAACCTATTTGTAAAACATTATATATTATATACCTAACAATAGCTTTGTTAACTGAATAGCAATATTAGTTTAGCCAAAGTTATTTCTCTAAATTTAATTACATGAACAAAGGTTTTTAGTAAAACTTCTCTTCTTTCATAATTTAGAATATTGTTTGTGTGTTTTTTTAATTACAGAAAATTTTACCGTTTACAGCTGACAAGTAAACTTTTATCTACAAACTTTATGAAGTCACCGTCAATTGTTTGTTGGTAATAGGAGCTCCCCAGGGAGATGGGATGTTGTACTGTAACGTACATTGTTTTAAGGTCTTTTCTTATGTGAAAGTAATATACCTTGTCGACATGTTCTCAAAATTCATAGACTTGTTTTCATGATTCATTTGTTTTCAACATGATTTGTAGTTGTAGTTTTGATTGTTTCCTATTACAGACTTTAAATTCTGCTTTGTTTTGTTTCTTTTAATAGACTTATTCAAAGGATTATTCAATTTGATGGCCGCGGTTTCAAGACCCCGTCACGTCAAATGTGTTCGTTCTTTTAGTCGTGGAGGTGTTATATGTCACGATCAATCACTCTATTCGTTGGTAAAAGAGTAGTCCAAGAGCTAAGCGGAGTATTGTGGTGACTAGCTGACACTGCTCTCGTGTAGTTTTGTGCGAAATTTAAAAAGAAGGATAATTATAAATTAAGGGACATTTATTAGTCATCTGTTTTTGTTTTTTCTTTGTATATGTATTCTGTGCTGTCTGTCTCTTTTTAATAAGCGTGGTCTTTCATTCTATTTCACAAAGCATAGAGCGTGCACTGACAGTACAATCTATTCCTTTTCATCTCCATGTAATATTAATGAACAACGAACAGCCTGAGTGACAATGTACACTTTCACATTTGGAGTGCAACGACTCAGATGCCAGTCTTTGTTTAACACCTGTTGTTTAGATTATTCAGTTAAGCCTAAAAGTTATTCAATCAACAGCCCAAATAATTACCATCAATTCACACTGTTCTGAGGATATTGCTTGTGAGCAATTGTTATATACAATAATTATGCACATGTGTATGCGTATGGGGGATAGATGTAAATGTAAATCACCTCCATATGTATCCAGAGACCTGCGTTTTTCTAATTTGATTTATTTTATATATTTCTAACTAACCGTAACGTTATTCGTTCTCCAACCTTAATTACAGACAATCAGTCTAACAGATAGTCTTCGAGCTCCATCTGGTTGAAGATACATTTTACCAAGACTTTCAAACTATTGTTTTGTAGCTTTCATTTACATCAATTATTATTTACTTGATACTTTATATTATACAGCAATTATTAAATATAAATATATATATATATAAGAAAAGAGGAAATTTCACAATATTTTGATTTACAATTATTTACAATGACCAACCGGAATTCTTGAATCCATTTTTTAAAAATAATTCTAACTTACCACTTTGTTTTCTTTCGTAAATTATAAGTCAATGATTGCTAGTGTAAATAAAAAACAAAACTTATTAGATCTGCTTGTCTTACACCTCCCTATTAGATCTGCTTGTCTTACACCTCCCTATTAGATCTTCTTGTCTTACACCTCCCTATTAGATCTGCTTGTCTTACACCTCCCTATTAGATCTGCTTGTCTTACACCTCCCTATTAGATCTGCTTGTCTTACACCTCCCTATTAGATCTGCTTGTCTTACACCTCCCTATCAGATCTGCTTGTCTTACACCTCCCTATTAGATCTTCTTGTCTTACACCTCCCTATTAGATCTGCTTGTCTTACACCTCCCTATTAGATCTGCTTGTCTTACACCTCCCTTGATAGGAATACCTGAATTTGAAACTGATTCCATGAACTGGATAAAATACGGTCGGTATTTTTATACATTGTGTCTACTGCCTATATAATATTCCTGCTAAAAACAAATTTTCTCAGTATATATTTTTAACTAATTATGCTTTACGCGGTCAATTGCTTTTTTGCAAGATCTAAGTTTACAATTACCGGACGTTTGTTATTTTGATTTGCAAAATATATTGTATCAGATATAACACGTATATTACCATAAATACACTGGCTCTCATGAGCAGGTTTCATCCTGTTTCTTATGGCTTAGAAAATACTTTATTATCAGTTTATAAAAATAATGCTGGTCGTTAGTGTTTAATTATGTTAAATCTTCCGTTTTAAATATTCATTTAATTTCTACTTTTTCCACACTTCTAGAACATTCACTTGTCTCTAGAGAATCGTTAAAATCCTCTAGTAAAAAAAGACCAATCTTAAACCTAATTTTCACGAACCGCTCAACCGTTATGTCGTCAATTCCAGAGGACTCGTCTTTTGCTAATGATTGGCAAGCGTCATTTATTTCTGTAAGCCTTAATGAGGCATCTAAAAACTCTTTTACACATTTTGGTAACCTCGGTAAGCCATAGAGAAATCAGTAGTTATAGCATTCGTCTCATTTGCGTTCTAAGCTGCTACCCTAATTGTTTCTCTAATCTAAAAATAACATGTATAAATATCAGTTTCTTTGATTCGATTATAAATGTAAAAGTTTTTTGACTCGATTTATACAACGATCGATAGACAGAACAGAGAAACGAATGAAGTATAACACCCTTTCCCCCTGTAGATCCAGTTTTTGTATCGTACAGAAATGGTGTGATAAGAAGATACAATTACTACTTCTGTATAGAACATAATAATAAGTATTAAAGTGAGCAACTGAAGCCTGTTAAGTAATCCTGATGTAAAGGTTTTGAGCTTTAATATACGTTAACAACGTTTAGGTATAAGCTGTATTTATTGTGATGATAAACTAAATTGTAGGATTGGTTATTAACTTCAATGTAAAGTTAATACAATAAAACTGTCCCCCAAAAAACTCATACAATTACAACGCTGAGATCATTATCTTTTGTATTAGACTATCGTAACACTTGAATATTTACGTTTATTGTTAAAAAATATTCCTCCTCACAATCGAGCTGGCCAAATACTTCTTATTTTCTATGTATTAATTCGACAATTCTCAGCTACATATAAGAGAATCTCGCTTTTAGTTTATAAATATATATTTTTTTTATACTTAAAGAAGTTCACAATACTTCATATATGTGCTAGTAATACTAGTTTGTAGAAGAAACACTGTAATGACTCATATTAAGATATAATAGAATATAATAACACGCATAAAAATGTACTACAAGCCAGATTTCAGAATTCTAATTTATAAGTAATATAGTTTCTGTGACATTACTTTGCCTCACGTAGGTCATTTTGATCAAACGGATATTCATGAAAGAAGATATCTTTTTATTATTATCATATCTTTGTGTGTGAAATATATTAACATCACAAGTCTTCATTTTGCTACCCTTCTGATAAATATATTAACCTCACAATTTCTCTCTCTGCTGCTCTTTTCTTAAATATATTAACCTCACAAGTCCTCCTTCTGCTACTCTTCTGATAAATATATTAATCTCACAAGTCCTCCTTCTGCTACTCTTCTGATAAATATATTAATCTCACAAGTCCTCCTTCTGCTTCTCTTCTGATAAATATGTTAACCTCACAAGTCCTCTTTCTACTACTCTTCTGATAAATATATTAACCTCACAAGCCCTCTTTCTGCTACTCTTCTGGTAAATATATTAACCTCACATGTCCTCTTTCTGCTACTCTTCTGATAAAACGGAGCTGAGCAATGTCGTTTTTTAGCTATAGAAAAAAAAAAGATTACAGCTTTACTTCACCGAATTTCGTCCGAGTTTTTCAAGCAAAAAGCAAATTACAGGTTTCCTGTATAGTTTATTTCGTAAAGTATTTCAGTACAGAGGTCTCCTTGTGCTGGAAATAAACTTTGTACGTAATCAAACCGTAATAAAAAGCGTGACAAAAAACAGGGTTTTGAAAGTCCGGAACTTAACTACTTGGTCTTCAATTTCTGCTCACAGGCATATCGTAATGGCCCACGTGTCGAATCTAATGTCACGTGGTGCACGTGGATAGGGAGAGGTGTCACTCAAGCGGCACAATGCTCAAACCCTATAATAAAGTATATTGGGGAAAGAATGATCTTGAGTGCGGAGAACAGTATGGATTGATTATCATCGTGTATAATCATTAGCAGACCAGTATATTGAACAACGTGTATTAAAGGCCAAGCTTTGTTTAAAACAGGCCTACTATAGAGATTCACTAAACATCGTTTATTTAACAGCTTTCAGACTTTACCAACACAACGAATAAAATCCTCATAATTTTATTTGGAACATGAGTTGTCTGATGTTAGGATGATTTCGCTACCGCCTAGGTTGTCAGCGAACTTTATCAGTTTAGCTTCACTACAAGAAAGAGAAAAATCCGAGAGGCTTAAAACTTTAAAATCATTTCAGTGCCATAATGCTGACAGAGTTATTTATCATGAATTATCGAAGTCTAAACAGATCCTTTCGTTTCTCTAAGGAAACTGACCAACGATTGTAGCTCAAATTGTGGAAGATATTCAGCGACGTATCGTGGCTCAAACTTTGGACGTTTGTTCGCTGCTAAGCATTTTAATGGTTATGGCAGACATCGATCTAGCGTCAAAAGGATTTAAACTCCAACTAAGTGATTGCTTTTATTTTTCACGGCAAACATTAATTTATTCTAAATTCTAAATCATATAATTTGGAAATAAGAAATTATAATTATTAAACGTCACTAACATTTTTAAAGTTCCTACACACGTAGAAGTGACAAGTAACTACATGAAGTGTTTTACAGCACAATGTGCATTCTGTCATTCATCTTCCTTTGTTTCTGAAATAACATTGACCAAACGCTAAAGTTTCGATTTGGCCATGGTTATTTAACATACGCATCATGGATCAAAACATGTTTATTTTTTGAATTTCGCACAAAACTACTCGAGGGCTATCTGTGCTAGACGTCCCTAATTCATCAGTGTAAGACTAGAGGGAAGGCAGCTAGTCATCACCACCCACCGCCAACTCTTGGACTACTCTTTTACCAACGAATAGTAGGATTGACCGTAACATTATAACGCCCCCACGGCTGAAAGGGCGAGTATGTTTGGTAGAACGGGGAGGATCAAAACAGGAAGATAAGATGATAGATATATATATATATATACTGGATCAAAAAAGGGAAAGAATTATTCATACACGTATTCGATCAAGAAAGAAAATTATCTCTACACGCACGTGATGAAGAGTGCGATAATTATTCACTAAAATAGATAACATAAAATGATTATTCTTACAGATTCTGGTTAAATAAAGATAAAATGATTCGTATACGTAATGAATCAGAAGTGATTGAACAATTCAAACGTTCTCCGAATTAGTAGAAAAGGAGTCTATTCATGGATACACATTGGACAACGAAATAGAGAATGGTTCATGCACTCACACACTGGATCAAAAGAGCGAAAATAATTCATACATATCCTGAATCGAGAATGTGAAAGTAATTGTAACACACTCTCGATTAATTAAAAGGAAGGAATAATTCATAATGCCTTGGATCAAGAGGGAGAGGGAAAAACATCATTATTCATATCTGCTGTGAATCAAGAGTGGGATAAGGTTTCGTATGTACCCAGTTTAAATAAATAGAAATAAATTATACACATCGTGGATTAAGAGAGAGCGGGAATACGGTCCATACACACGCGTGATCAAGAAAGAGAAAGAATAATTCTTACACATTCTATATAGAGATGGAAAAAATAAGTCATACAGATCCTTCATTAAGAGAAGGAAAGAATCACATCTTGGTTGATTAAATAGGGGAAGATTCACACACATCTTGCTTGATTAAATAGGGAAAGATTTATACATGTCATAGATGCATAAGGATAGAGAATAAGTTATATATACTATGGATCAAGAGAAAGTAATGAGTGTGGCTCAAACACATTTAACATCAATCTCACATTTAACTGCATTCTTAATGACACCATCTTCCAGCACTTTCTATGGTCATTATTTTATAAATGTTTTCCTCATATGTTTTGATACATTTATACTAAACTGGCAAATACAAGGGTTGTTTTTTAGCACTTAAACTCATTTTATTCCAAATATATACATGAGTTGAGTACGTTATATTAGAGCGGTTTCGGAACTTCACCACGTCCGGTCATTCTCAAACTGACGAGATTTCTCATCTTGGCAATAGCTCTGCAATGTCGTATACAATTCAAATAACTCTGTCATAATGCTGTCCTGATTAAGGCCCATCATTGTTTTCTGTTTATTTCCATAACTCAGCTATTGAACAAAAACGATTATTTCTCAGTACCCGTTTCAGTAATGTGATTGCATGAAAATCCATACGCGCTACGTATGATATCTTGACCACATGTCTTCGTAAGAAATAGCACTATTACCCGTTTCATCCTCCAACTGCTAGAAGTATGTGAGTGTCGAACGGATATATCGTTTAAGCAATTTGAGTATTCGTGAAGTTTCTTCTTAATTATGATACGTAGTTATGCTGCTTGTATGTGTGGACATATTTTGTCATTAACCTTTGCTTTGCGTTCGTAAACTTTCAACCTGCTTATCATGGCTAGGGTACGACTTGTTCCAGGTCTATTCAAGGATATTCCCGAAACCCCAAACTGATCGATATTTCAATGATTTAAGGGGTATTCCATCTAAGAAAATTCTAGATTTCTCATTTGATCACATATAATTTGACTGTATGAATATTTTACGTCGGAAAGGACTGTTACATGTGCTCTCCAACCTACGAAATGCCAAATAGTGTCAAGTCGTTCTTACGAAGCATATCTTCTCACAAAAACATACTAATATGAATCTGTACGCATATCTACAAAGTTAAAAAAGCTGATCAGGGTAATAACAAAAATAGTCGATGTAAGTGCGTGGATTATATAAATCAATAACTTCCGTAGTTATAACACAAAATTTACTTACGTTTATCTTATTATAAGTCAAACCTTTTAAAATAAGAAAGAATTCTATTAGCACAGAAACGACGTTTCGATCAGTTGTACGATCACTCTGGAGTACACGTTTTAACGGTAAAGAACATTTTAGGCTTGTGCACCTGAGAATGATCGCGCAATTGATCGAAACGTCGAACCTTCACCAAAACATATTATTCGTTATTGTAAAAGATGCCACTTGTAATGAAATAAAGCCAGTAAACAAACGTAAAACAAAACTATCAAATTCTGTGTGCTTTGAATCATACAATAAAGTTTTGCTCTGAAAATAAATATGGGCACAAAGATAAGCACACAAGAGCAAGCAATAAACAACTTTCTCGTCTTGTCAATCACAAATGTTATTTTAAACCCTTGGTATTATACCAAACTTAACCAAAATATAGCATTTATATGCCCTTGCAACTATTCTGTTTGCAGATGTTTGTTTGTTTTTTCAAATCAACTTCGACACGCCGGTGTGAATGATATAAAAACAATAATAAAAAAGACTGGTGATTTTCATCAGTTTGTAAGCTTTGCTCTTTCTTCCCCGTTATAAAACATTAATGAGGGTTTAATGGTAAAAGAAGCCTTAAGTATTCGAAAGAATTTCGTATCGTAACAGTTGTTATCCAATAAAATGTAAATTTTTTGTTGTTGCTTTTTACAAAAATGAATAACGTCAAATAAATCTACATCTGTAGATATAAATGGTTTTGTTTGTTGTTCTTATTTTGGTGATTGTATTTTTTTTTGCAAAAATTGTTTAAAAAACCACCAGAGCATACTCTCGTCATCATCGTGTTTTTTTTTTTATGTATCTATTTATTTTTCTTTTTTTTAGGTAACGATTAGGCTTTTAGTAAAAATCTTAAACAAAAATAGTTTAAGCTCAAACGAAACGAGATCTGTCAATAAAAGCCTTCAAATTATGGGGGGAAAGGGAAAATATTAGGCTTTCAAACCCTCGAAAAGCAGATCTATGAAAACCCTCTCAGAGGAATGGAGGTACCACTAAGTAACTCTTTCTTCCGAACCATTAACCTTGGTGGGATCAATAGAAAGAATTCTCAGTGATCATAAAGTTTCGCCCTGTGTTGCTCGATCACAGAAAACCTCACGTTGACGAAAGAAAGGCCCTCAGGACGGCTTGCAGTCTGTAATCCAAGAAAACAGGAAACCTGATTATGTCAATTACTGAAGAAACACGTTTTTATGTTCTCTCAAGGAACCAGAACCTAAGGCTCGGAATAAGCTTGTGCAATTACTAAGTTGCTGGTTGGTGTGGCGAGGAACTTGGGGTTTATGAAAATGTTTGCCTAGAGGGAAGCTACGTTTTATAAAAGATTAAAAAATATACAGACTTATAAATTAACGATTAGATAACAAAAAATTAATGTAAAAAAAATTATAACGTCCATAAATAAATTTTAATGATTAGATTGGTATACTTAAACATCAGTTTTGGGAGAAAACGCAGATAAAACAAAGCAGTATGATTATTATTATTCATAGCACATGTATACACGTGCAGTTTGGATAACGTCAAATGGGAGTTGTGATATAAAAAAATTATGCATTGTCTTCTCATTCAGCAAACACATTTCAAAATAAACAGTCGTAGCTACAGGTTTAATTAAACCATCTTAACCAAGTATTCATCATATAAACACGGTAAAATAAACAATATTACACATTTAATTAAACCATCTTAACCAAGTATTCATTATATAAACACGGTAAAATAAACAGTATTACAGGTTTAACTAAACCATCATAACTGAGTATTCATAACATAAACACGGTAAAATAAACAGTATTACAGGTTGAACTAAACCATCATAACCGAGTATTCATCATATAAACACGGTAAAATAAACAGTATTACAGGTTTAACTAAACCATCATAACTGAGTATTCATCATATAAACACGGTAAAATAAACAGTATTACAGGTTTAACTAAACCATCATAACTGAGTATTCATAACATAAACACGGTAAAATAAACAGTATTACAGGTTGAACTAAACCATCATAACCGAGTATTCATCATATAAACACAGTAAAATAAACAATATTACACATTTAATTAAACTATCTTAACCAAGTATTCATTATATAAACGCCATAAAAATAAGCGTACTTAATTACAGTTTTAGCTAAATGATCTAAATTGTGTATTCATCGCATACAGGCGACGTTCGACCATAACATTCTCTTCTAGTTGGTTCTTCTAAAAGTTAGTAGTTTTAAGAAACACTGATGAGGTTTTAGAGTAAACAGACTACAGAATGTGTTTTGTTGATGATAATAAAACAGTTTAAAACAAACTGATACTACAAATAGCATTCGGTTTGAAAATATACTAAACCATAATTCTCCACGGCATATAAACAACATAAATCAAAGTATGCATTTTTCAACTTGAACCTGAAGTAATATCCTAATCCATTATCTTACATTATAAATAAATACATAACATTTAAGTATGCATTTTTCAACTTGATCCTGAAGTAATATCCTAATCCATTATCTTACATTATAAATAAATACATAACATTTAAGTTTGAATTTTTCAACTTGAACCTGAAGTAATATTCTAATCCATTATCTTACATTATAAATAAATACATAACATTTAAGTTTGAATTTTTCAACTTAAAACGAGAGTAGAACTTTAATCCATTATCCTCCAATAAATATAAATGGTTCCAATTCAAAGCACGCCTTCTTTAATTTCAAACTGGTGTAATACACTTATCCATACAGCTCTTACAGTTTGTTTTTCAATAAAAACTGGGCTTTTGAGGTTTGCAAAAATAATGAGATCTTTATAAGGATAAAACTCGGTGACAAATGGGTTAATGATGCATTTTTCAGTATTTCTATCTGATTATGTTAATCATCGAAAAAAACACGTTGTATGGTTTCTCAAAAAACCAGAACCTAAAGCTCAAAGTAAGCACGTGCAATTACTATACAAAGCAATAATAAAAAAGCTACTATCAATCTTTATCTGTGTCTGTAAAGTACCATTGTAAGCAAGCCGATATCAATCTTTATCTGTGTCTGTAAAGTACCATTGTAAGCAAGCCGATATCAATCTTTATCTGTGTCTGTAAAGTACCATTGTAAGCAAGCCGATATCAATCTTTATCTGTGTCTGTAAAGTACCATTGTAAGAAAGCCGATATCAATCTTTATCTGTATCTGTAAAGTACCATTGTAAGCAAGTCGATATCAATCTTTATCTGTATCTGTAGAGTACCATTGTAAGCAAGCCGATATAAATCTTTATCTGTATTTGTAAAAGACCACTGTAAACAAGTCCATATCAGTCTTTATCCGTATTTGAAGGGCGTCACTGTAAACAAGTCCATATCAATTTTTATCCGGATCAGAACGGCATCACTGCAAACTAATCCATAACAGTCTTTATCCGTATCTGACGAGGGCCACTATAAAGACAAACGTTCGAAGTTTAATTACCTTCATTATCACGACGTATGTAGGTAAGACTCCATTTATTTTAAATTCTAACAAATATGTTTGCTGAGTGGAAAAGTGATGCACAGTTCTCGTTTTGTCACGGTTTCGATTTGAGGTATCTAAAACCCCATACACTAATAAAATCAGATCACAATTCATAACATCTAAAAAGAAATGTCTTCAAACTTATGTTGGACATAGGTATCTAATACTCTTGCGTCCTCAACATTTATACGTTTTAATTTGTAGTATCTTCTAAAAAGTGTTAACTTTCCTTCAAGTCATATATATATATATATATAGGCAAGAGTAGATTTACGTACAAGTAATTCATATAAATCGAATATATTTTAGGTTGATATTGGTGATGTTATAAAACATATGGCCTTCTTTAAAATCAAGTTGTGTATGGTAATACCAGCAAAGCTTAAGTAATGTTCAGACAATCTTGTATTTCTTCTAACTTTGTTTACCAATGGTATAAACGAATAAACGAACAAAAAAAATGTTAAGTGTCTTATTAGGCAGTATATAATTCAGAACCAACGTAAAAAAATACTTTAGTGCTCATTAAAAAATGATGTTTCACTTGTGCTAACTTTTGTTCAATTCTGTAATGGAATTTAAAATTAATATTCATAACAACGTTTCTTCTAAAAAAAAAACAATGGCGTTATTTTTTAGACCAGTACGTATGCCTAACATCATAATTTATGATGAAATTTCTATATTGACTAATAATCTATTACTTTGACAGTGTTCTTTTAATGACACCATGACGTAACATTCCTCTGACTAACATCACGTAATGTTACGTGCCCACAAGAAACCTGTATTATTACTGTTGTTATTATGCTCTATTTCCAAAGGCAGATATTTATCATAATGACCTAGAAAGAGACCGAACACATCTAATATTGTTTCCATTTATTCTTCGTTCTGTTCAACAGCACCAGATACTAATGTCCAAAGTTTAGAGATTATCATGAAACATAATTATCCAATCACGCGACAGGTGGTGCTCCTGTCGACAGTATATATGCACGTAACACTAATCACCAGCTCAGGAATAAAGGTTACCACACTTCAGTGAATGTCTAAATTTCCATTAATTTTGAACACATGTTGTTCATAACGTCTGATAACCTCAGGTTTTGATAAACAGACATTTCTATTACTGCTTTTATTGTCGCCGCTACGATCTACTGAGCATGTCAGTGAACAATCTCTCGTTATTGTCACGGCCATGCCGGCTGCCAGAAAACTGATAGTATGCATTACATGATATCGGGTTGGTTTTCTCTCTTTTCTAAATTTATTTAATTAAATATGATAATTAATCAGATGTTTCGTGTGGTAAATCAAGCTTCTGGTGTGATGTATGGTAGTTTTTAGTACTAAATATTTCAAATACGCTGTATTAACACAATTAATTATATGTATGCAAAAAAAAAAAACAGTTTATCTATCTATTTAGTTATTGGTCTGTCTTTGTATCCATGAATCTATTTGCCATTTCGTCGATCTAAAAAAAAACTTGTGGACATATTTTGAATCAGATTTTCGAAAGTAGAAGAGTTGGGGATAAAAAAGAACATATTTAATCAACATAAAACACAGTCAAGCTTTCTCATATTTAATGTGGGAATTTCACACGTTACAACCCATCTTGAAGTAACTAAATTGTGCATTGTTTTTATGGTGATATTCCAGTGTAGTGAAAATAGAAAGGTTAAAAACTCTCTGATAGTATTCTACACTACTTAATAATGCTTTCTGGTTTTTAAGGCCTATGAACCAACAGAATAAAATTCTTGCTAAACTTTACGTGTTTTTTTTTCTATCATGTATATTTAAAATCAAAAGCGTGTGTGTACAAATGACATTTGAAATTTATTCCTGTTTGTCTCACATCTCTGATGAGGAGGTATTTTGTACAATACCAAAACTTTATTTGGGCTTGACAAAAGTCTATTCAAAATCCTATTTTATATTCACGAAATGTACTTGCCGTTCTTAAGTACTTCAGATTTGAAGTACGAAGTGGACTAAGAAAGATTAGTGTATTACATCTTACTCTAAAGTTTAATATAATTTTAGTTTTGGTATAGCCAGGTGAGTTAAGGCGTTTGACTCCTAATTCGAGGGCCGGGGGTTCGAATCCCCGTCGCACCAAACATGCTCACCTTTCATCAGTGGGGGTGATATTATGTACCAATCAATCTCATTATTCGTTGGTAAAAGAGTAACCCAATAGTTGGCGGTGAGTGGTGATGACTAGCTGCCTTCCCTCTAGTCTTACACTGCTAAATTATGGAAGGCTAGCGCAAATAGCCCTCGTGTAGGTTTGCGCGAAATTAAAAAAATAAACACTCATTAGGTCTATAAGTAACATCTTCGCCATACGAACATGTAACGTCAAAACACACTTCATTATAAATCTTTTACAGCTGAAATTAACATACTGATTTTATGAAAATGTTGTTAGGAAAACTGTTTATGAATTTTATTTCTGAGAAAATGCTTGTTATTTAATCTAGAACATTTCAAAAAAAATTATTCACTGACTTCCATGTCTTCTGAACAGAATTACTCCTCGGTGTTAGAAGTTGTGGGATGTGAAATAGTCTCTTTTCTTACGTACCCGTGTACGTTTGTGTGTGTGTGTGTAACAGTTCTTCAGAAAATCAGGTCTTTATTGGATAACAAGAAAAGAAATGCCCTCAAACTTCGGTGGGAGTTATGTATTCAGCAGTATGACGTTCTGCACGTTTATCTTCTTTAGTTGACAATAACGTTTAAAATGCTTCTTAAAGTATAATGACAGTTGTTTATGATTAACGTAACCTATTTCTCTGCAGCTTCTTAAAGAAATTCTCTTCACAATTTGACATTCAGACATAGTTAAAGAGCAAGTCCATTACACAATTACGGTTTTCATTGAAGTAAAGTTTAGTAGGGGTCCGTTTCACAAAGGGCAAATCCTACAATTCAAGACAAGTGTAGAATTTAAAGTACGTTATAAAAGTAGTTATCTTTCTGTTGAAGAATGGGGTTTGTAATACCCATTCTCTAGATCATTCCTTAATTAAGTAACCTTGACATTCGTTTAACTCAAGCAGATCATGCGAAAACGTGGTGGAAACGCACGTGTTCCTGAGAAAGAGACATATCTTCGATTGTGTGTGTGTGTGTTACTGTGTCCTGTAAACATCCCATGCTATATACCCCACTGAATAATTCAATAAAAGACGCCGGTAGTTCGGGCACCTCACTTTCACACGACACAATATCATACAACCTCTGATTACCCAATTTAAAGGCAAGACGATTTGCTATCATGTTTACTATAAGCAGCTGTAGAGTTAAGATGTCAGTTTCATTCGAGTGAAGAAGATAATTAGGAGAGGTTGAGCAACGAACCGATTTTCTTAGCTTCTATAACACGTTTAATGATCCATATGGTAGAATGATTATATACACAAACTGAGCGCAGCTACACCTGCACTTTGACAACTTAATAATTACATTTCAACATCTTTAAAGCATTAGGTAAGCAGACGTTTAATCATATTGATCAATATATGAAACGAAGAAGACTAATAAATAAGTCACCTTACGGAGCTATTAAGAGTTTATTACTGTTCCAATAATCCACAAGTGTATCTATCTAATTTTAAAACAATTAAGAAAACGTTTGATGTAACCGTTTCACACATTTAGGACTAATTAGCAGACTCACGAATTAACGTTTCTGAGTAGCGTTTCGTGCTTCTATTGATTACTTTCAGACGAATGATAACAGATATTTTAAAGAATGTACGTCCGAGTTTCTGAATGCTTGTATCTGAGTTTTCAAGGAACTCTTATCTTCATCTACTAAGTTTATTCGTTGGGCACCCATAAAGTTTTATCCTGAACGTGATACATATAGATACTGATGGATTCCAAACCATTACGATGTGACTGCATTACAATTGCCCTCCGCTAGTACAGAGGTAAATCTACGAATTTACAACGCTAAAATCAGGGGTTAGATTCCCCTCGGTGGGCTCAGCAGATAGTCCGATGTGGCTTTGCTATAAGAAAACACACACTCATTCCAATAATAACAATAAATATTATTTTAATACTCGAATAAAACCTAAATATTAATAGGTTAATTTTAAATAAGTACTTGAATTATGGTTAGTTTTACAATTACGTATCCAGGATTTAATGATTTATTATGAAAATATATAAACTGGATGAGGAAAACATTTCATTCTGTCTTTCGATATTATCCATATATAAGGTTTCTATTCCATTTAATCCTGGAATCAGTGAAGTTGTCATGATTGCTAGTGGATTTTTAAGCATTTTTTTCTAAACTATTTAGACTCCAAATTGCTAAATAATCCAAAGATTTCTTTGTTACAGGGTCCCTAATAATATGTGCTTCTGCGTCTTTATATGATGTGCAGCTTACGTAGAACTGATTGATTTCAGCCAGTTTTCCTTAGTTTTATGTTAGCAATGGGTAAAACTAAAAAATTACTCAATGTTATATGTGAACCCACCGCTAGGGAGCGGTACGTATATAAACACGCCGGTTATTTGAGAGTTAAACGCATCATTCGACTCTAGCAAGTTTTAAGCTTATTTGTTTACCTTTATCAATATTATTTTGAATTTCGCGCAAAGCTACATGAAGGTTGTCTGTGCTAGCCGTCTTTAATTTAGCAGGGTAAGATGAGAGGGAAGGCAGCTAGGCATCACCATCTATTGCCAAATTCTTGAGCTATTCTTTTACCAACGAACAATAGGATTGATCGTACCTTTATAACGCTCCCAAGGCTGAAAGAGTGAGCCTGCTTGGTTTGATGGGGATTCGATCCCACGATCTTAAAATAAGGGGTCGAGTGCCTTGACCATACAATTATTAAGATTGAATTACAAAATCTAAATTGAAGTTTAGCTTACAATTATTTTTATGTATAAATTTGTATTATAACAGCAAAGTGATATAACCAAAATAAGAACCAGCCCACAACGAAAACTATATAGAACTCAAAATTTGAGTACTAATAAAAGCATTAGAATTTGTATCCATTCTCTTCTAACTGAATCGTTTTTACTAACTTTAATCTGAAAAATTTCATGTTCTTAAATCCCCTAATAACTTCGGCCCGTCATGGCCACGTGGTTATTCCTATTCTGAGGGTCACGGGTTCAAATTCCCGTCGCACCAAACATGCTCACCCTTTCAGTCCTGAGGGGGGAAATTATAATTTGAAGGTCAATCCAACTATTCGTTGGTAAAAGAGTAGCCCAAGAGTTGGCGGTGGGTGGTGATGACTAGGTGCCTTCCCTCTAGTCTTACACTATTAAATTAGGGACGGCTAGCTCGGATAGCTCTCGCGTAGTTTTGCGCGAATTTCAAAACAAACCAAACCTAATAACTTTTTTCTTGAACGACTTTGCATTGTTTAAATCCCCCACTAATCGTATTATTTAAAGATTTAATATTTTATGCATTTCCTACTTACTCTAATGTCAAAAATTTAACGTACTTTAAATCCCCTAATAACTGTAATATAAAATTAGTTAACCCGATTTGAATCCCCCACTGACTCTAATCTTGAGATATTTGACTTCATCAACTCTAATTTTCAATGGTTTGACATCATCTAAATCTCTTTCGTCAGGTGATTTGTGGAGCTTAAGTACATTCATATAAAGAAATCCATCTGTTTAAAAACTCTTAATTAATTAGAATGACTTAGGAACCTGTCTGTTTGTTTGTTTTTTGTAAGCGCAATGTTTCTGTACTGTGCTAATTGCAGCTGTAACGTTAATTTCTTTGTGATCTGCCAACTATTTCAATATTTAACCAGCTTGCTGCAATTTTTTAGCTGCAATTCTTCTGAGTAGTTGCTACTTAGTCTTCTTACACTTATAAGTCATGTCCTTCTCACCTTAAATGTCCTTCCAGTGCCAAAGCGGTATGTCTGCAGACTTACAGTGTTATAAACTGAGTTTCGATACTCGTGGTGATCAGAGCATAGAGAACCAACTGCGTAGCTTGTTGCTTAACTTCGACCAAACAAGCGCCAATGAAATATGTCGTTTGTTGATTGTGAGTTTTTGTCTCCTGCTTTGTTCCCACATGATCACTCTCGCTCAATGAATCTTCAAACTTCTTAGTATAATCTAATAATCATCTAAGTGTACTGACTAACGTCGCATAAAGTTTAACAATAATACTAGAATGTATTTGATCAATTTCCCCACTGAAGAATATTTGTTTACATGACTGATCTAATGTTATTTTCTTGCCACAGATTCTCACTGACACCAAAGTACCCTTTAAATCCTAACCATTCTTCTTAACGAAAGGGCATATTATTTGATACACTGTTTAGACAAAGCATTCGTGATAAAACTTAGTTGAATGGAAAACAACTGTCTGTTGTAGAAACTCAAGTGCAGATGGACAACATTTCGAAACGTCGTCCTCTACACTTATGTTTCTACAACAGGCAGTTGTCGTCCATTCAACTAAGTTTAATTACGGGGACGCCCCCAGTGCCACAGCGGTTTGTCTGCGGACTTACACTGCAAGAAACCGGGTTTCGATACCCGTGGTGAGTAGAGCACAGATAGCCCATTGCGTAGCTTTGTGCTAATTTCAAAACAAACATAAGGGGGGAATATTTTGAGAAAGTTTAAGTGATCCATATTAAGGTTAAAATAATATAAAAGTACCACTTTTAAACTTATGGTGGCTAAAGTTGCCCTGCTAAACTAACTTTTTATCTGATCAGTGTGTGTGCACATATGTGACGATCGTTCTAACGAACGTTGTCTGTCACATAGGTCACTTTGAGAATGAAGTTTCGGCAACTTTCATCTGCCATCAATACGGAAGTGACCAAAACTTCGTCCTCGGGTGTTTTTCAGAACAACCAAATCGGTTGTAACTTCATTATGTCTTCATTGCAAAAAACACCATTAAAGACAGAAATAGTTTACGCCTCATCGAAATAATCTCAGATGAAAAGATTTTTTTTCATTCGCTTATGTAACTCCAGCTAAGAATCCAGGAAACGACCCAGCTTGGTACATCTAATAAGTGATTTTCCCACTAGGGGGTGTTAGAGAGACATGGCCATCATCTTGGTCGACCACCAACACACTTCCAAATGGATATAAAGTGCGTTTAGGATTTGCTGTAAAAACTAGGGGTGAATTATTAACGGAACTTGAAAAGTCACGCAAAAAGTGTTAATATGTGATACTTAAATTTCTGTAACTTGCACATACATACATACATATATATGCAGATCTGGGGGGAGGCACTTGCATAAAATTTGTTGAAATAGCATCCTATGTTAAAACTAACCTTTAAACGTGTTAAGTATCGGAACTTGAAGTCTTTATTTCAATAAACATTCCAAATATAGCATCACATACAAAAGTTAAGAAATCGTAACCTAAATTATTAACATTCTGTCCTACGTCTAATTTCAGTATATTTTTACTTCCGCGGCTACGTCATTTGAGGGACAAAAATTTAAACCTCGATGTTTGAACTTGTTTATTTGTGTATTTCGAAACATTCGTTTCTTTAAACACAGAATAGAATTGTTTTAAACCAGTTTTGTTTGAAACATCTAACTGTAAAATAAACTAGTATCTTACTATAGTGAGGTTTAGAGGTAACCTCGGCATTCAGTTAAATCTCTTTTATATTAAACTTTAATTGTTATCGTGGTATTCAACGGGTGTTTGGTGTTAACATTTAGTTTTAGTTCTTTTTAAATAAATTAATGGAAGACTAAAGCATATGATAATACATTTAATTCGCCAGTCGGACCTGGTCTTTCACAAATTAATGGATAACTTAATAGTTTAACGTTAACATTTAGAAGCCACTCTGGTTCTTCTTTCACAAGTTAATGGATAACTTAATAGTTTATCGTTAACATTTAGAAGCCACTCTGGTTCTTCTTTCACAAGTTAATGGATAACTTAATAGTTTATCGTTAACATTTAGAAACCACTCTGGATCTTCTTTCACAAGTTAATGGATAACTTAATAGTTTATCGTTAACATTTAGAAGCCACTCTGGTTCTTCTTTCACAAGTTAATGGATAACTTAATAGTTTATCGTTAACATTTAGAAACCACTCTGGATCTTCTTTCACAAGTTAATGGATAACTTAATAGTTTATCGTTAAGATTTAGAAGCTACTCTGGTTCTTCTTTCACAAGTTAATAGAATAATGGAACGTGTTACATTCACATTTAGTTTCAGTGAGGTTCTTAGTTCCTTCAGCCTTTTATTATTATTATTAATGACATTTTGTATGATAAACATCAAATGCCACTAGAAACTAAATAATGAGCTTCAGAGAGCTAACGAATACAAAGTAAACCATTGTTCTTTCTCTTACTTTACTTAGATCTTTCATACAGATCTACTATGCTTGAATTACTCGAGATTATTCACATAAATAATCTTGCTTCAGTCTACTTTTATGGATGTAATATTTACCAATGCTGTTATTATAAACCTCAGTAATCTTCAGGTTTAACGATTAACAGGAGAAGAAGTGTATATCGTTCTTAATGTTCATCTCTCGATGTAACTGTTTCAACAGGTTAACAATAAATGATGTGTGTAGTGCTCTAAATATTTAGCGTATTTGTTTTTTACAAACTTAATAGAAGACGAAATGTAATACTGTTAATTCTTAGCTTTCAGTTCAGTTTTTAATAGGTGAGTATAAGATGAAATGAAGAGCCTATTAATGCTTAGTTTTAATCAGGTTTTCTTCCTTAAAAGGCAAATAGAATATGGGAAATGATTCATTTTCAGTGTATTTATCTTTTTAACTAGCTAATAGAAGGGTGTATTAGTGTTAACATTTTGCTTGTATTGTAACTTTTTCAGCAGGTATTAACAAAAGAAAGTAGTAATCTCTCGTAGTATTTACGTTTCAATTCCGTTCTTTATTTTGTAAGAGTATTCTGGTAGATTTATTCACATAGTACTATTGTTTGGCATTTTAGCCTAATGGGTCTCGTTTCAATATTGTTTTGGAAGAATTTTGTATGTGCAACATTAATTATTTTCAGTTTTAGCCTTGCTCTTCTTCAGTTATCATCATTAGCTGTGTAAAAGAAACTGGCTCGTAAAATATCTTGTAGGTTTGATTTTTAATTCAAAAAGTCAGGCACGTTGTTAAAATACTTTTACGAATATAAACAGCAACCTGTGAGATGAATTTTTTATACAAAGCAACACAAACATCAAATGTTTAGTAAACCTTAAAGTATCATGAACATGAAGCGTATTGTAAAATCTTAAAGTAACGTGAACATTAACTGATTTGTAAAATCTTTGCCCTAACCTTTGCTAAAACGTTAAAATACTTAAAAGGTCCATGATCCTAGTGTGTAAGAACCATGCTGAAGAAACTGGCTGTTTCCTTATGAATATTACTGGAAAATGTTCTTGTCATTGATACTCTTAAAGCTTTTAGTGTAAAGAAAAGTGAAATAAAACTTTCACACAGTAAATATATATTTGTACGGCACTGACTCACAAACTAGATAATCAATATATATATTTGTAAGGTACTGACTCCCAAGCTAGATAGTCAATGTATATTTCTACGACACTGATTCACAAGCTAGAAACATGACAATAAATGTTCTTTATTTCGATACTTACTTTTGTTATTAGTATTCAGAGAAATGTTTTGTCGAGAGGTCCAACAACTTTAGTATTCTTTATCCTGAAGAATGATTTAGAAGTTTTCTTCTCAGCGTGATTTCTGTGATAATCTACTCAGTTTACCCGTAATTCCAACCGAGGACGTATAAGACCTGGTTTGCTGGTGTCCTTCAATTAGATATGGATCAATTCCCCCTGGTGGGGAAACTTTAATTTACAATCAAAAGCCAGTTGATGAGTTCGTTTATACTTCGAGCTCAGCAGGTCTTGTTCGGTTCCTCAGTCCATTAACACTACTTTTAGAAATGTTTAAAATTTTAAACACCCCATGGGTAGACTGACTCTTCGTATTTCATCATTAGTTCAGGGTAGTTCTATATTAAAACCCATGATGCCTCAGATGTTGCCAGTCGCATGAAAAACCGTTAAAGTAATTAAATTCGGCACTTGGGTGGAATTTAATTGCTTGGTTGGCCAATAGAGTTTTAACGGTGCAATGATCTCAAGAAAAATGAGATCTTATATTGAAATTAGATTGTAAACTATCCACTTGTCTGATGGGTAGAGAATTTCCTTAACATTGACAGGATTTTCTTTTGTAAAGCCAAGCATAATATTTTATTTTATTTCTCAGTGTAAAGTATTTAAAGCTTAATGAACCTAAATAATTGAAAGATAAAATATTGACATATTACGTAACATTTTCTGAAAATTAGACCTGATGTTCTAAAAAATATTTAACTTGAAAACAAAAATATACCTGTCAAGCAACTATCCCAGGTGTCGGATATTTACAGCATTGTCGGGTAATTTAAACTTGAACGTTTGTCTTCAATCTATTACTTTTTCTCATTACACCTACACTTATTTACTACAGAAAGTTTGTCATTACTTTTACATGTGATGCTTCGGTACACTTGCACTTATTCGTGTGTCATTACACTTACACTTATTATTGTGAATCTAACAAAATCTCATTTTGACTTTGGATCTGAGACAATAAATATTAACCTTATTTAATAATTATAACCTGTTTATACTTTGAATACACGACTCTAAATATTGACGTTATTTAATAATTATATCTTGTTTGTACCTTGAATGTACGATTTTAAATACTAAAATATTTAATTGCACTGATTATAATAATGCAATTTTTTTTATTAAAACAAATCAGGATGATTTATTAGGAATAAATGTTCTAATTAGAAGATAAAAACGCTTGAACTATTAACAACCTAAATGTATATTTGTCAATCATATTGGTAGCAATGAAAGTTGAAATTAGTGAAGTATTTTCGAGGCCTAGCAAACGATTATGTTTTATATAAATTATGATAAAAACCACTAGACGACGCTTACTAGCCTCCTATAACTGTACCAGGAAATAGAGATCTGTGATTTTACATCGACTCGATGTGTCAGAAATCTCATGTCAAGTAAACAACATGCACTCAATCACTGTAGCTGAGGGTAGCTGAAATACAACAAATTGCGACATTCATTTCGCGCCACCCTTTAATCAAGTTTTGCGTGTGGGTCACTAACTGATCTCGTGGCTCATACCTTCTCTTACCTTTCATCGTTGTTCGTAGCTTCATCAGAGGAGAAAACCCATAATTTGAAGTAAAGTCGTGCATTCGTTGGTATCTGTCGCTTCTTCATCATGACTCCAATGGTGACAAACGACGCCCAACTTACGATCAAACAGCGCGGCGTGATTGCACCAATAACGAGGAAAACACGTTCTTGTAGTTCGGTCTACAAGGGATATAATTGTTGAGGTGTCAAAAAATCTTTTATAAATTCAAGTTGTGCTTACTGAACTGGTATCTGGCAGGTGTCTAATGTTCGTGTCAGAAAACCTCGAGATAAGACAAAAGGGGAATCTCATTAGTTTAACATGCAACATGTTGTTCAAAAAAACTCATTCGAACACTAGGACGGTAATGATAAACTTCCTCGAAAATATACTTCAAACGCGATCACACAGGTAATAACGTTATTTTAACGAACCAGGCTTGTTTTGATTATCTTCCAGGCTTCCATGCAAGTATGCATTTAAATGCCGGAGTCACGCGAGACGTGAAATTTCTCATGGCAATCGTCACTTTCTTTGAAGAGAGACTTAAAAGAATTAGAAAACTATTGTGATTATTACGTTGTTTTTTTTTAACTTAATTTTCTTTAAAAAGAACAAAACATTGAAATTGACATCATACTGTCATTTCTTTTTGCAACTAACAACAGTAACGAATCTGATCTAAGTTTTCATTTCCTGGGGCCTTTCTCTTGTACAGCGGTAAGTCTACGGATTTACAACGCTAAAATCAAGGGTTCGATTACCCTCAGTAGACTCAGCAGATAGCTCGATGTGGTTTACTATAATAAAACTCACACATTTCCTGGGAAGACCAGGGGATGTTACCATGTAATAACAGTAACGAGTCTGATCTAGGTTTTCATTCCCTGTGTTGACGAGGGGATCTTGCTAAGTAACAACAGTAACGAGTCTGATCCAGGTTTTCATTCCCTGTATTAAGGAATCTTGCGAGTAACAAGCACAACTCCTGCTCCTTTCTACTTTGTCATTCGTAAGCTCACAAGAGCAGCTTGGCCAGTGAGGAGAACAGCGGGCTCGAGACTCGCTCGATCTCAGTTTAGCACTAGTCCAGAAATATTATAGCTTAATTCATTAGATAACGTGCATCCATCAGTATCTCTATAAACGAAAGTCATCGTGTGATTTTCAAACTTTTAGAACTAACAAGTCTCAAGGCTTTATGAACTGTATACAAAGTTACTATCGTACTGATGCACCTACTATAAGAAACAGTAACGAAACACTGCTCGTTAAACATTCTAGAAGTATAGTTTTGTATTTTATTGCACGCGATAATAATTCTTCAACTAAAGTGATAAATTGATCTATTTTTAGAAGCCTCGTGTCGCGCGTACTTAACATTCATTGTATTATTTTTCAGAGTTTAAGTAATATCAATACTTCCTCAAGTAATATTTGTCTATATTCTTAGCAAGATATTCAGTTAAACCTGTAAATAAGTATTGGCTAAACCGACATCAAATTTACACTTGTTTCTATTAATACGATTCTATTTAAAATATTTGAGGCATTACCTTCTGTGAAGAACATTTACTCCACCAGGGGAGTTCATGTATAGGAAGTAACTTCAATCATGTGACCGCATAATCTCAAATTAAATGTGCTAACATTTTCTCTCTTCACCCAAGCAGAGAAAAAGACAAAAACTATTTTATCCACATACAAAATGATTGGTAATTTTTTCACCTACTTTTTATCATTTATCATACAATGTGCATTACTGTTTTAGTTAATGCACGATGTAATTAAATTAAACTCACATGTTTTTCTTTTTGTTTTATTTTTATTTCGCACAAAGTTACACCAGGGTTATCTGCGCTAGCAGTCCCTAACTTATCAGTGTAAGACTAGTTAGAAGGCAGCTAGTCCACCATCAGCTCTTGGGCTACTCTTTTACCAACTAATAGTGGGACTGACCATCACTTATAACGCCCCCATGGCTGAAAGAACGGGCATGTTACGTGTGACGGGGATTCGAACCCGTGATTCTTAGGTTACGAGTCGAGCGCCTTAACCACCCGGCCAAGCTAGATCCTAAACTTATAGAATAGTTAAAGATGGATAACCAAAACAGATCACTCAGTGTGTGCATCGCGGAAATTCACTCCATCTCCATCCGTGATACTGGTTATCTCAGTGCGGTGTGGTTGATTAAGGCAGCCGTGAATTTTCCAAACGTTTCATCTGCTCTGTCTGGTTATTCAGTACGTTTTCTACTGAACTTTGTTCAACACAATTCGAGACGCCTGCTGTATATATATATTCAAAAGACAAATTGTAGTGAGCTAAGTCTGCGATATTAGAAATTAGGGCGTTTGACTCGCAATCTGAGGGTCGCAGGCTCGAATCCGTGTCTCACGAAACATGCTCGCTCTTTTAGCCATGAGGGCGTTATAATGTGATGGTCGATTCAACTATTCGTTGATAAAAAGTATTCCAAGACTTAGCTGTGGGTGGTGCTAACTAGCTGCCTTCCCTCTAGTTTGTTTTGAATTTCGCCCAAAGCTACTCAAGGGCTATCTACGCTAGCCGTCCCTAATTTACGTAGCAGTGTAATACTAGAGGGAAGGCAGTTAGTCATCACCACCACCGCCAACTCTTGGGCTACTCTTTTGCCAACGAATAGTAGAAATGACCGTCACATTATAACGCCTCCACGGCTAGAAGGGCAATGTTTGGTGTGACAGAGATTCGAACCCGCGACTCTCAGATTACGAGTCGAACACCTAAAACCCACCTGACCATGCCGGGCCTTCTCTCTAGTCTTAGGGCTATCGCTGGTAGTCCTTGTATAACTTTGTACGAAATTCGAAACAAACCAAACCTGAGTACAAGCCTTAACAAACAGCTCACTGTTATGTTCAGAATATTTAATAAACAGGTAGGCAGAGCAACAGACAGATAAACAGGAATAAAAATATAAAATGATAGAAATACAGAAAGATGGAAGATAGATAGATAACTTATGTATAGATCAAACGTAATAATAGAATGATATTCTTCGTGTGGGGGGTCGTGATGTTAGTACTGGTTAGATTATCACGAAATTTATCGAAACTTTATTAAAGTTACGTATAAAGGTTTTTAAATATTTTGCTCCCAAATGAACAGAGATTATAGATCATTAGATACATAAAACTGTAGGTTTTTTCTTTCTTTCTTACATCGCTCAAGAGTGTTTAATGCGAAAGAATTGATTTCAATAATAGTAATATCAGATCTTTGAGTAATTTTTAGTAGAATAATCTGGCTATATTAAATTGCGAAGGGGGTCGGGCAAAGGGAATGACTATAATCAAGTGTGCAAAGGAGATAAAAAAAAGAGCATACCCTTCACTCATTTCCTTGTGGTGACGTCTCTCTCTGGTAGCATTCTGCCTTACATGATTCACCTCGCCAGAAGACGAATCTTATGCCTGATCAGTTACATATACAGTAATTGAGTCAACTTTTCTTTCGTCTGCTCTGCAGCGTATTTGGATGAATGCTTCTTTTTTTTTCTATTTTATAATTCAGATTTAAGGTCTTTTCGTTGTTCTGCGTAGTTAGCGCATAATGATAGGTGACATCTGCTCATTTAAAGGATATTAAAATGAGGAATTGCTTCAAAAAACTTTGAACGACGTTGCAGTGTGATTTGAAGAGACACTTCCGCAATGTACAATGTAGTTATGTAGGTAGACTCGTAGTTACAAAATATATTTTAGAAGAAATTATACAGGTTCTCTTGCAGGCATCATGTAAATCTCCGATATTATAAAAGTGTACATGGTTATTTGAGATGACGACGACACGTTTCTTCCCTACTTTGGGTAATCTCGATAGATCGTGTTCCTATGTTTTTGTTTTCTTTTGTTAAGTATAAATAAAATATGATGTTGTTTTATTTATCATAGGCAGACCTTTCTGATCTCAACATTCTTGTGGAAGTTAAATGTTCGCAACCAAAGTTCGAGGCAAAACATTGGGTACAAAAAAATGTTTCATAAATTTACAACTTCGTAGTTTTACTATCGTAAGTGATGACAGTGACGTAATTTATGTAAATAAAATACATGTAACAGTTATTGCACGTTTCAAGCATTTATTTGACAGCGTCTTAACATTAACAATTTCATTATATATATATATATATATATATCACTGTTAACACTTAACAACTTTGGCTCTCGACAAATTTAAAATGAAGTTTTTCTGAAAGAAACAATTTGGCTGCTAAGTAGTTTTTAAGCTTGTGATTGTTGGTTTCCCTGCTGGGTCAGAGATAAGTCCATGGATTTACAATGCTAATATTAAGGTTTTGATTCCCCTCGGTGGGCACACTAGATAGCCAGATGCGGTTTTGCTACAAGAAAAAAATACACACTCCTGATTATTGATAAGCTTAGCACCAATACAAACAAAGAAACTTCTCAAACGTAAAGTCCTCATGACAAAGACCCACTTCTTCCGGCGAATCGGAAGTAAGTTTCATGACTTACAACCGCAATATCAAGAGTTGAATTTCTCGCGGTGGACAGAACGCGGATAACCTGTTGTGTTGCTCTACACTCACAGAACAATAACGCAAGTCATGAAAAGTCAAGAACGATAAGAATATTATTTAAATCTGTTATTAGTCATGTTTTTGTTCGAATTAATGAAATACGAATTATCCAGTGAGCATTCATATATATATAACAGCAGAGTCAGGTAAAACTAATAAAAAAAGGGTTTTTGTTTTTGAATTTCGCGCTATAGGGAAGGCAACTAGTCATCACCATCCACCGCCAACACTTGGGCTACTCTTTCACCAATAGTACGTTTGATGATAACTTTATAATACCCCAACAGCTAAGAGGGCGAGCATGTTTGGTATGACGGGGATTTGACCCCGCCACCCTCAAATTAAATGATCCTTTGAATGAACCTGATGAAAAAAACAAAGTAGAATTTAAAGTCTGTAATTAGGAAACAATCGAAACTACAGCTACAAATCATGTTGATAATAAATGAATCATAAAAACAAGTCTTTGAATATTGAGAAGATATCGGCTAGGTCTAATGTTTTCACATAAGAAAAGACCTTAAAACAATGCACGTTACAGTACAACATCCCATCTCCCTGGGGAGATCCTATTACCAACAAACAATTGACGGTGACTTCATAAAGTTTGTAGATACAAATTTACTTGTCAGCTGTAAACGGTAAAATTCTCTGGAATTAAAAACAAAGAAACAATAATCTAAATTATGAGAGAGCAGTGGATTTGATTGTCCAATTATAACGCTTCCGTTTCTGTTGTTGTTTTGAAATAAGCACAAAGCTACACAATGGGCTATCTGTGCTCTGCCCACCACGGGTATCGAAACCCGGATTTTAGCGTGTAAGTCCGCAGACATACCGCTGAGCCACTGGGGGGGCTCAAAGAGACGAGTGTTTTTGATGTGACAGCGATTCGAACCTGATAATGTAGTCATTCAGGGCCAATAACCACAAAAAACAACATTTAAACAGAATTTTAGGGAATTTTGAAACGTTTTTCAACATGGACGTTACGTAAATGAAAGTCTAAGACTTTCGTGGATTTATTCTTGTAAGACAGTTAATACGTGTTATTTGTTTACTCCGAATTTCACTCACATTTTGAACAGTGGCTGTTGTTTGAAGATCAGTGTTGAAATCACGAGTCATGGTTGTTCGTCTCAACCTGTCAAAACAGAAGCTTTTCTCAACCACAATATTCTGAATCTTTTCGCTTACCTGTGAGCCTGTTTGTTTGTAAAGCTTTAAGTATGTTTACTTAGAGTTCCATTGTTGCCAAAAACACTCTTTTTACCCATTCCGTATATCGTAAATAGCCCGATCAGTGGTTGCTATGGAGACTTGTACGGTTCCTATAGGGTTGTCACAATAGCCGTTGTAAACAGGAAAAGCATGAATGAAAGGGAGTGTGGAGCGAAAAGGGATCTTGAACAAACATTTGGTTGTCCACAAATGTCGGGATCTGTACTGTGCTCGGCCACAAACAATGACCGTCGCCTTGGTGTCAAGGTCGTCAAGCAAAGTTTACAAATTCGTAAGTCAAGTGTCCTTGGTCGTCTGTAAGCCAGTCAAAGCGTGTGTACAAAATTCAATAAAAAAATAACATTGTTTACCTAAGTTTTTTTTATGTCTTTATTATTTTCCCGTCTTTTTCACCGCACTTCCGGTTTCGCGGAAGAAAACGGCCCAACCACACAAAGCTGTTTGTTATTTAATACATACACTCAAAAGAACATTTCTTACTCTTTAATTCTTAAGCTGTCACAAGTTATTAAAAGAAAAGAAAACAAAAATTATATACGTTTTAGTTTTTTCAAATGCATGACAAAAGACCACCAGGTTTGAAAAGTCCATACTGAATATTTATGCCGTTAAAACAAGTTAGCTACATTGTACACTATAATTTGAAATCATACTCTTTTAACAATACAGATACAAAAAGTTTTAGTAGTCTGTAAAAAAAGAACGCACCAATTATAAACGTTAATACTTTATAATTTTCAACCTAACCGATAAGACAAAGCTTGGTATCAAAGTTAAATTAATATCTGCTGTCGCCATCTGTTGACAAAATAATAGGTTAATAATTGCGGGTTGGCTGCATATGAAATTAGTGGGTATATTAATGGAGAACTTAAAGAACCAGTCTGGGTATAATTAATTTAAGGATCGTTACCGAGTTACTCTGCACCTGGTCTTACAAAATGGCTGTTGATTTGAAAGCTAAATAAATATACTGTTTAAAAAACAATGTTTTGATAAACAGGGTATATAAAACGTGACCTTTCAATTATACATCAGTTACTCATGCGCAAAGCCCACGTATACCAGCTGGTTCTGAAGTGACGTTAAACGTACCATTGTGGTATCACAGTAGATTCTTTATCTGTTTAATCCGTTCAAAATCACTGGGATTATTCTCCCTTTTTTCCATCTAAATGTAAACGCTGAAGATATTTAAAATATTTAGAAAAAACATTACCAAACAAAACGATAATTACTGTTAATGGTTTGTTTGTATTGCGTTTCACACAAAGCAACACGAGGACTATCTGTGCTAGCCGTCCTTAAATTAGGAGTGTAAGATTAAAGAGAAAGCAGCTAGTCATCACTACCCACCACCAACTCTTGGGCTACTCTTTTACCAACAAATAATGAGATTGACCGTCGAACTATAACGTCTCCACGGTTGAAAATGCAAGCATGTTTGTTGTGACGGACATTCGAACCCGCGACTCTCAGATTACGAGTCGAGTGCTTTAACAATCTAACCATACCGAACCTACGAGTGCAAATGCCCGTAATAACTCGAGTTCCGTTACCGCAAAAACACATTCTGCATTTTGTGGTCGTAAGCGCGTTATGAGAACAACAATCAGCTCCCATTTTTCTATTAAAATATCCCAAGAGTTGACGGTGGGTCCTGTTTACTTGCTGTCTTCCCTATAGTTTATTAGTTCAAAATAAAGGATGGTACCCAAGCTGAGTATGTTACCTATAGTTTCAATTCATCAAGAGACTATCTACTAGGCGCGGCATGGCCGAGCGCGTTAAAGCATGCGCTTGTAATCTGAGGGTCGCGGGTTCGCATCCAAGTCGCGCTAAACATGCTCGCCCTCCTAGCCGTGGGGGCGTTATAATGTGACGATCAATCCAACTATTCGTTGGTAAAAGAATAGCCCAAGAGTTGGCGGTGGGTGGTGATGACTAGCTGCCTTCCCTCTAGTCTTACGCTGCTAAATTAGGGACGGCTAACACAGATTGCCCTCGAGTAGCTTTGTGCGAAATTCCAAAAACAAACAAACAGATTATCTACTGCTGACAATAGATGTTTGTAAACTCGTTCTCTTCTTTATCTCAAGAGTTGATGATATTAGCTCCTTTCGTGCCTCAGCCCGATCTGGAATTTCAAATTTGTAATATATTTTTAAAATTTTATAATTTTTTTAATTTTTAAAATCGTGATATATCACGATTTACATTAAAACATACAAAAAGAGAAAATTAAAACTTATCACAGCACATGCCTTTTTTAGACCGAAATTAACAAAATCTTATTTCTAATCTCTTATCAGTTTATATAATATATAGTTTGAATTCCATGTGAATTATTTATAAGATCATGAAATCAGTTAAGCATACTTTGTTTGTTTTTAGCACTAAGCGACACAGTGCCCACCGCAGGTAATCGTATGTTGGATTTTAGCAGTTTTATAAGTCCGTAAGTCTGCCGCTGACCCAGAGGTGACCACACACACTTTCTTGGGACATTAGCTAAAATCATCAGACGAGCTAGATTTAAAAAAACCCAACAACAACTAATTTTTTGTTATAATTTTTAATTAATTTAATCACTAATGGTCTATTAAATTAGATACAATTTAAATGTTCCCCCATAGTAGCTCAGGTGTAAGTTTGAGTACTTATATTGATATCCTTTGTGGGGACAGTACATATAGTCCATTATGTCGTTTCGCACTTAACAAAAAAGAAAATATTTTTTTTTGGAATTCGTTTATCTTTTCGATCACCCACTTTGAAACTTTTTTCTAGTCCATTTCTCATTTTAGACTAAGTTGCGAATGAATACTTACACAATTTATAATAGATAAGTCAGAAAATTTTCTAAAGAACTTGAAACTGCTTTTTCGAGTTACTCTTTCTTCAGATAAATACGTAATATATATATTAATATATATATATTGTTTCCGCCGGTCAATATATTTTTGTTTCTGCCTGTTTCGAAATTTGTCAAGCTGATACATTTTACCGATCACCCGAGAAAAACTTCTTTTCGCTTTAGTTCACAATTGTGTTTTATAGATTATCAGTACAATAGACCACTACATCAGTTTTATATGTTGTTACTGTAGCACCCGATCAACGCGATAGTTGACAGTGCAGTAGTTTGATTACTGACGTAAACGAGTGCACACAAAAACCTACTACCCTCTCTCTCTCTCTCTCTTTCAGGGAATGCACGAAATCGTCAGTCTCATGTCTGCTGAAACCGGTCATTTAAACAATGATGAATAATAGGAAGATGACTGCAGTCATTGTTGTCTGTCGCTCCTGGACGTCGGTCTCTCCAGTAGAACCAGACCTGAACTCTGAACCCAGTAATTATCAGCCAAGATTAATCACTGCCCTACATCGACATTAGTCCTAACAAAGTGCTCCTTTTATCCTTTATCGTTCAGTATCACGAGAAAAGCACGTGACTATAAGAATAATCGAGAATCTTTCCTAATCTCGTAAAGTTTAAAACTCTTAAGGCCCCTTCTAATATGGCACGAAACTAGGGTTGGCGTTTTGTTGGTGGTGTTTTTTTTTTGTTGTTTTTTTAAACTACGAAACATTAAAACTAAATTCAAAGTCAATCAACCTTGCTTTCCTCCACGCCATTGATAAATATAATCGACACGTGCGACGTTCACAGTCACGTATCATAACGCACGTGCCGTATCACTCGCTCTAAATACGGAGTCTGAACTACGGGAACCGCCTGCTGAGCAACAATATTTTAATTAGCAGAAGATGCGGAACTTAAGTGTCGGTTTAGACGACATTTGCGTAAAATTGTTTTTCAGGGTATTAGAAACTTTAAAAAATATCGAATTCTATCTTCAATATCAACAAGAAAATAGTTTCTAGTTTCCTAACCAGAAAAAAAAAATTGTGATGTAGAATTAAGACAATATTTTTTTAAGCTACACTACTAAACTACACTAAGCCTAATTTTGTACGAAATTCAAGTGACAACAAATTTATGATATAATGTTTGACCAAAAAACAAATAAATAGGTGTTGTTATTTTTTCGACGGCCTGGCATGGCCAAGCGTGTTAAGGCGTGCGACTCATACTCGTTGCACAGATAGCCCTCGAGTATCTTTGTGCGAAATTCAAAAACATTTTTTCGAATATCAGGTGGCACTAAGCCTAATTATGTGACAAATGTAAGTGAAAGATTATTTTAAGATACAGTGTTAAGGCAACATTCCCCAATGGATCAGCGATAAATTTACGGACTTGCAAGCTACAATCAAGGGGGTTCATTCCCCTGCTTTGGACAAAGTTTGCTTTAAAACAAAGAATAAATTTTAAATAAAATGTTAGCTATTATATATTAATTCAGACTGAAACAAAATACACATTCTAAGAAATCCAAAGAACCAGTACTGGATTAACGCGTAGACTGCCTATAGCCCTTGCCATAGAGGGGACCCGTCGGCCACCCACGTAAAAAAATAAAATAAAAATAGGGTTCTTAAAACTCTCAGAATAGCTGCAAAAGTCAGTTATTATCAATATTATTATTCAAAAATATTGCCTGGACCTAGGGCGTCAGTAAGCTTTAATCCAGCCCTTCAAAGATCATCAGAATGTAGGTCATTCTTCTCATTATTATAATTTTAAATCATGTAAATACGCATACAAGTTAAGAGTTACTTACGCCTCCAACCAAATGATAAGGAAATAGTTTGTTCTTAAAAATGAGGTATTTTGGGTTTGATTAGGATAATTCATAGCCTTAGTTGCAAATTTATTTCTAGTATTATAGCTTCTGTATAACAGTTAAGGCTTAGAAAGTTATCACATAAAAAATAAATTTAAGAATTGGGAATCTAAACCCTTGCAAATAGGGATCATAAAAATTAAGCTTGTTTGTTTGTTTATGAATTTCGCACAAAGCTACTCGAAGGCTATCTGCACTAGCCGTCCCTTATTTAGCAGTGTAAGAGTTGAGGGAGGGCCTGGCATGGCCGAGCGCATTAAGGCGTGCACTCGTAATCCGAGGGTCGCGGGTTCGCGCCCGCGTCGCGCTAAACATGCTCGCCCTCCCAGCCGTGGGGTGTATAATGTGACGGTCAATCCCACTATTCGTTGGTAAAAGAGTAGCCCAAGAGTTGGCGGTGGGTGGTGATGACTAGCTGCCTTCCCTCTAGTCTTACACTGCAAAATTAGGGACGGCTAGCACAGATAGCCCTCGAGTAGCTTTGTGCGAATTTCCAAAACAAACAAACAGACTTGAGGGAAGGCAGCTTGTCACAACCAACCACTGCCAACTCTTGGGCTACTCTTTTACCAAAGAATAGTTGGATTGACTGTCATGTTATAACAAGAGTATAAGAATTAGAACAACTATAAGTTTTGAGTAGACTGTAAGTCTAACATGCGTGCTTTCTTGGGGCATTTTTAAGTGTACAGCTTTATCAGTAAATAGTAAAACATTTGCAGTATTGTTTGAACTGACTATTTACTGTTTAAGGTACTTTTTCCCAAACTTTCTACTAGGGTTTTGTTCAATTACTTACAATCTCTATTATGAACTACTATCGCGGTTCATTATTAGAAAGAACCTTGATTTTAAATTTCACACAAGCGTTTATCAGGTGATCAAAATAGCTTTTATTTAAGTATTATACAAGGTTTCTAAATGGCTTTTATTTAAGTATTATACTGGGTTTCTAAATAGCTTTTATTAAAGTATAATACTGGGTTTCTAAACAGCGTTTCGCTGAATCAATTATTTTCTATCTCACTCATTGTCTAGCCTAACTGATGAGTTATAATATTATAACTTTCTGGCTTTGTTTGTTTTTAAATTTCTCACAAAACTACACGAGGGCTATCTGCCATCACTAATTTAGTAGTGTAAAACTAGAAGGAAAGCAGCTATTCATCAGCGCCCACCGACAGCTTTGGGGTTACTCTCTTACCAACGAATAGTTGGATTGACCGTAAAATTACAACGCCCTCACGGCTGAAAGGACGACCATGTTTGGTGTGACGGGGATTCGGACCAACGACCCTCAGATTACGATACGAGCACCCTAACTTACTGGAAAAGACAAAAGTTAGATCTAAGATACTGTCATTTGATACATCTCTGACTTCGAAACACTATTTAAACAAATTAAACAAAACATTTGCTGATAACTCTAGTTCAAAGCAGATACACTATAAGGAAGACAACTATTCAACCGCACCAACCGCCATCTGTTGGGTGACTCTCCAATTGAGTAGTAAGTTTCACCATCGCTCTTATAATTCACCCATACCCAAAAAGTGCATAGCTTGAACTTGCAACAGTGAGACGCGGCAAGTTACAATAAGTTTCACTCTCCCACAACAATAAGTACGAGCTCACCACAGCCTAGTTTGGGGCGCAATGGCACAAATAAATGATGAAGAAACTGAGCTCTATAGTTACTCAAGATTCTCGGATGAGTTACTATATTTATATATTGTTAACACTTTAACAGAAACTTAGATTAAGTCAGAAAGCTTAAGATATACTTCGTTCAAACTTCGAAGCTTCAATTGAAATGTAGGAATAGGGCTTTCATTCCTTCACATTTTTCATCTGTCAAATAAACAAAAAAAACTGCTTTCTTCTCAATGGCAAAAACTCGGAAGGATTACGACGATAAAAATCCGGGTTTCGATAACCGAGTCGTAGTTGGCACAGTTCGGATAACCAATTGTACAAGTTTGCGATTAACGACAAACAAATAAACAGTTCGTAGAATACATTTATGTGTTCATGATGATGAACTGTTTTGTTGATTTCTTTTTCTTGCTTTTCCGAAATAAACCAATATTTTTGTGTTTATTAATTTTAATAATTAGTTTCTGCGTTGTGCTCTTTAACAATCTTGAAAAACACGAATTTTTGCACGTGGAATATATTGCATCCACTCAGAGCGACACCTTTCGAATGTTGGCCTAGAAAAATGACAGCACAAAACTTCCTAGGTTACTAAGAAGATGAACGAAGTGTTGACGCGGAAGGCCTACCAGTTTTTCACACAGTCAAGAACTTGGGAACCTGAGTTCGTAATCTAATATATCTATGTTTGAAGGATGACAGAGGGTGAGTGACAGGATATGCGGGTTTCGGGCCTCGTTATTAGCCGGACAAAAAATACTTAACGTGTGACAGTGAAATACATACTTCGGTTGTTGAGGTCATTTCTATGAACATTAACAAAACACAAAACTTATTAAATACCAAAATATTTAAAAGCACTGACACGTGAACCTGTTCCATCTGTAACTGAGAATGTGTTTCTCGTAGTTCGCGCTTAAGAAAGAAAATAATTAGTGAGTACTAGAAAACGCACCAAAATTATTGTTACGGAAGCCGCTGCAGATAATCGTTTTAAACTAAACACCTCACTGAGAACGTCCTTTCATAATTATATTTCTTGAACAAATTATATACAGCAAAAGTTCTTTTGTTATAACCAACGATTAGGTACGGCCATAAATACAGAAAAACTTTAAATGTGTGTAAAAAATACGTATGTATGAAGATGTTTGAAAAACCTAAATTATCTTGCTTCTGTTGTATGTAGGCTTAGCATGGCCAGGTGGTTAGGGCGCTCGACTCGTAATCTGAGGGTCACGGGATCAAATCCTCGTCAAACCAAACATGTTCGCCCTTTCAGCCGTGAGAGCGTTATAATGTACGGTCAATTGCACTATTCGTTGGTAAAAAAAGTAGCTCGAGAGTTAGCGGTGGGTGATGATGACTAGCTGCCTTCCCTCTAGACTTAAATTGCTAAATTAGGGACGGCTAGCGCAGATATCCCTTGTTTAATTTTCGCGAAATTCAAAATAAACCAAACCAAACGTTTGTCTTTAATCCAGTACCAGTTCGAACCCCATTTTTTATCGTTCTAAGAAGAAAAAGAATTATTCCATAAATGAAAATAGCAAATCTTAAAATGAAAACAAGGTGTCGACCAGTAAATCAAGAACCTCAAGGATATATTTCTTTAAGTGATACACACTTTAGCATTAAATTAAATGGTAATTAACGAAGACCTAAAATTCTGCACCATCTCGTAATCCGAGGTTCGAATCCCTGCTATGCTAAACATTGCCCTTTTAGCCGGTGGGGCGTTATAATGTACGGTCAATCGCACTATTCGTTGGTAAAAGAGTGGCTCAAGAGTTGGCGGTGGGTGGTGATGACTAGCTGCCATCCCTTTAGTCTTAAACTGCTAAATTAGGGACGACTACCGTAAATAGCCCTAGTGTAGATTTGCTCGAAATTAAAAACAAAACAAAACAAAACACTCTCACTTAATGCAGCAGGAGGTAGTTTTAAAATTTCTATTTTTCTTTTAAAAACGATGGAAAATCGTTTTAATTCAAGCAAAGTAGAGAGATGTGATAGCATGCTAAATAAAGACCCAAAAAATCTAGATGAAAGAGATCTGCAGAACTAGTTATTCATGACATCATAAATACCACCATAATAATCGCAAAACTTATACCTATCATATAAATTCTAATTAAGGCAAAATATTTCATTAAAATATGAGCCGCTCGGTTTGATAACAGACATCATTGGAAATAATTTTCTTCTAGTTACGACGAGCCAATGTAAGACACTGTACTTTATTTTATACACTTAGTGAAAGACAAAATTCAAACACTTTTGATAGAAATAAGAAAAGCAGCGAAGTTTCTTTTCTGAGCTTAAAATTAGACTTACAAATAAATATCTTTTGTAAACCTGTTACAAATTAATTTCTAAATTTAGGTTTATTTAAGTTTAAATGCTTTTTTAGTATGTGGTTGGGGATTAGAACAAATCTTTTTTTGCTTTTGTTTTTTCTCGGCCTTACGAGGACGTCCTGAAAAGTCTTTGTCAGGAGACACGTAAATATATATATTTTTTAATTTGACACGTAGCTAAAATTCCTGGTTGTTTTATAACAACTAGAAGTATTCTTGAAGAAAAACAGACCGTTGAAACAAAACGAGGCCGTAATTTGCACACTGCAACAGATGAATGTCACCTCCATCAAGTTTTCGTTCGCAAGAAAAACCACTGGAAAAACTAGATGTCGGGATTACTCGGAGTCTGAAGCTGTTTCGTTCCTTCAACATTCCTTTTTTTCCTTTAAGCTGCTGTCGGAGTTAGATCCCTTTAGTTTATTTGGTGGATTATATCTCGAAACAACATTTATGTTTTTCAGGAGGACTCCTACTAGTTCTAACTCTGTTCAGTTATTAAATGCACCTCAACAAACTGCCATTGGTTAACGGTGGCCACGGATCAAATCTTACCCCTGTCATAAATCTTTGCAGATTAGAGGAAGTGACGTGTGGGGAGGCAAGGTGATGAAAAATGATTGACAGGTGCGGGCAACACCCGCTGAAAGATGTGCAGATCACAGCGCCGGAAACTTTCTACCGCCCTCAGTTGTTTCGTTGATGTAAGTACAAGCAGAGCTTACCGATGTTAGTTTTGGCTGATGAATTTAACAAACTTAACCTGTTGAAGTGTACTGTTTAAGTCTCGTGCTGCAGTAGAAGCGCGAGGAGAACAGGATGTAAGTTCCGAACAAGGTTCTGTTTTCTTAGTGTTAGGCTTTCAACATGTCCTGCCCTTCTGCTGAAAAGAAATCCTAAAAATACACAATCAAGACACTCATTCATAAAGATAAAAAGAAACTAATACATTTAAGGCGATAGTTTACACAGCTTTGAACAGCCTTATTTCAATTTTTTTCATTGTTTTTCACAAGATTTATCTGTAAAGCTTTGAAATACAAACAGATATATAAGCCATTTAGCGTCTTTCTTGTTTGTATAACTGTTGTTTAGGTTTGTTGTTTTGTGTGACGAAATCTTCACAGGAGTTGTCACTTTAGCATCAACGAATGGAACAATGAAATAACATTGTAAGTTAAGGTTTTGTCACACATATATATATATAAAATACGTTTTAAGTTACACAACTTGAGACATATTTACATAACAGCTTCCAGTTATGATGTTGATCGGAACATCGGATTATCTTCCCAGTATAACTAAAGTTTGAAATCGAGTGGGAGCTTAGAAAATATCTCTTTCTTCAGTTGTATCCATATTGCCAAACGTTTCCGCATGCATAGAAAATACACTCAAAATTCTTGCATGCAGAGAATAATGAGTTAAGATAAACTACGAACTGAAGATTCTATCGAGATTCACAAAGGTCTCTATTTACCGATAAAATTTCTTCATAATTCTAACTATTTCTATAGTTAACTCAAGGGGAAGACTTAATATTCGAGGGGTGATATACCGTTTTTGGTAACTGAGCACGTGTGTCAAGATTGATTCCGCTAGTTTCTAAGTGGGGCTATGAACACGGTATTAAACATAGTTGTTCTGAGTGAGGGGCAAATTTTAATGTTAGATAACACCCTGCAAACTGTAAGGTCGTTGGTAAGGGACTGTAACATGTAAACTGCCCAGTAGCAGTCTGAATACCCTTGATAAGTTTAGACTTGTTTGCTCCAGAACAATAGTATGATTAAACTAGGCATGCATACGTACCTAAATATAAAGCTACAAGATAAATTAGTATAGAATTACCACTTGAGCCTTGCGACTGTAACCAGTTTGCAAAATAATAGGCAATAAAGAGCAAAGAAATACATGGTTTAAAATGGATATTAATTATGAGTGCTCATTTAGCAGCAATATCGTTATTGTTTCTTTTGGCGGCTGTTCAGAGTCGCTTGTCATCAGAGTTTATGAATAGTAGCAGGCGAAAGATAAAATGTCTTCCTTCAGGAAAAATTGTATCAGCAAACCACCAATGAACGATCCAGAAACAAATGATAACAGACAATGTAACAGACAACAGAATTCCAAATTAAATGACTCCAGCGACATATTAATCAGTAACCGTGAAAAGTGTAATACAAAAAAAATGTCCATTAGCAGCTGAACACTTATCCTCTCTTCAGTCGAATTTCGTCATTTTTAAAGATGTAAACGATCTTCAACAATAGTTGTGAACGGAAAGAAATAATGTTTACATCCATCATTTAATAAGAGTTAGAAACATAAAATCCACTGAACAGAATAAATGAATAAAGTCTTTAAAGTCTGTTTACAATAATATAATCTATGAATATAACAATCCTCTTATAGAGATCTAAAACAAGAGAAACTAAAAAATGTGTGAAATAAAGTAATAACTGACTAGTGCAAGAAATATTTAATATTACTTCCTAAACAACAGTAAATAGCTAAGACGTTTTAAACAGTACTATGAAGATGTAAGGCAGTGAAAAGAGTCAGTGCACCAGTTGTTAAAAATACAATAAAACAGTTGTTTTTTGTTTGTTGTCAAGCGCAAAGCTACATAATGGTGTGCCCACCAGAGGTATAGAAACCTGTTTTTAGAGTTATAAACCTCCAGTCTTAAGTCTGTTTAAGTCTGCAGACTTATAATGGTAAAAATCGAGTTTCGATACTAGTGATGGACACAGCACAAATAGTCCTTTGTGTAACTTTGTTCTTAAGTACAAACATTCTATACACGTATATACGTCTCTAACAACATTGCGCATATCTATATATATATATATATAAACCTAGAGAAACCATCAATACAAAAATACTTAGCTGCCAATGTTATAAAACATATAAGTACTATTGTCAGCATCGTCTAAATATACACATAAAATATGCAGTATATGTGCTGAATTGTTTCATCGTTAATACAACCAGAAGAAACGATGGTGCTGAATTGTTTCATCGTTAATACAACCAGAAGAAACGATGGTGCTGAATTGTTTCATCGTTAATACAACCAGAAGAAACGATGGTGCTGAATTGTTTCATCGTTAATACAACCAGAAGAAACGATGGTGCTGAATTGTTTCATCGTTAATACAACCAGAAGAAACGATGGTGCTGAATTGTTTCATCGTTAATACAACCAGAAGAAACGATGAATACCTCATTTGGTTTCCCAGTTCTAAAAGAATATAAATCCGCAAAAACAATGAATACAACACTTGTTTGGCCAGTTCTATAGGAATATAAATCAACAAAAACAATAAATATATCAGTTTCTGTAAAAACTAACAGATAAACGTCAGGAGACGCGAAGAACAACTGAATCAGAAACTTCACTTTACGTTGAATGGTTAATAATGTAGATTGATGTAAGACTCTTCACATGCACACAAAGGCAGACTTTTCAAGGATGAATCTGCGCCTTCAACCTGACCCAGAATATAGATATGCATCACGATGTGACTAACTGAAGGTCAAAGAAGGTCAACCTCTTTCCCTCAAGTTCTATAAAATACCATATCTCGGGGATGTGCGTGGACTCTTGACTAAAGAAGCTGTCTTTTCAAGAATCCAGTTGACGAACGTCACATAGCGCATGTAGAGCTAAATCATAGGCTTGTCAGGTGTCTACTTCTTAACGTTCACCAGAAACGTCTGACCTTTTTTTTTCTGTTTTCCTTTGTGTGTGTGTGTGTGTGTGTGCAGGATAGTCGCCGTACTATCTGATAGGCTCTCAACTACCAACATTCTCATATTACATGTTCGCCTCCAGTCCTAGTGGTGAGTTCTAAGCAACATTTTATTTGAAATTTCTACCCGTTGTCCAGCCGAGCAAATGACAAAACTCAAATCCTCCAAAGAATGAAAGTTGTTTGTCAAGACACAGTTGACGTCGAATCAGATATCTTCAGATTGCTGTCACAGGCGCGGCCGACACTCTATTTAGTCATCACAGTAGACAACCCTCCCCCTTTCTCCTTCACCAGTAAGACAAATTCCCCTTGTTTACCAACTTCAGAAACACAAAATGATAAAGTAAGGGATTAAAAAAAACGTTCGAAGACGAGTTATCTTACTTTATATGTCTTACACAAAGAATTTAGCTTTTAAATTGGAAACCTGAAGTGTAACACCAGATATTGACAGTTTATTTTTGTAGTTTACACAATACTTTCAGTATTTGTTTTATTCTATTATCACGTTGCAATGTCATTGATAAGTAATGATTAGCCTATTCCAGTATTTACCAAACCTATCAAGTTCGCGTAACATCTTTTGTTTGTTGAAATATGAACTCAGACCTAATTTTTTGAAAATCGAAAAACCCATTGTTATAAATAACTATTTTTTAACACTTACCCATTAATGAGACAGTTTTTTTTTGTTGTTGTTAAGTGATACAATAGTGGAATATGTGATGAGACGTTTTGTCAATTTGATGGGAAGGAAACACTGACAAGTCTGTGCAAATGGAGAACTGGTTTTAAAATGATTGAAGCACTCTGGAAGCACAGATTGAAATCGTTACAGATTTTATAATTTTTAACACTAATACTTTTTATGCGTACCACCGACATTAGCGCCATCTACTACGGTGAGGGATTGGCAAGCCTTTGGATTTAAACCTTGAAATCAGGGGCTCGATTCCCCTAGGTGGACACAGCAGATAGCCGAATTTGATTTTTCTATAAGTAAATGCACACACTACAGGGGGTAACTCACTGAATTAGCTCTACTTTCCTGAGTCTGTGACACGAGAGTATCTGAACGATGGCATTTAGTTTCATTTAGGACTGGAACTAGTATTTTCGGGTCCACTAACTAAGGTATGGAATTTTATTTATTTGTTTTTCTTTTCATCAGTACAAATGATATAAATCTTAGTATATTTATTATAATTATGTTTATTCTATTTTAATTTCTCGTTAGTTATAAAGAGCGATAGCTAAGAATTTATATTTAAAACTAATCTAAATATCCTAAACTCGTCGGTCCTCGTGAAATTTTATTAGGCTTTATTAGGGACAAAAATATGGTAAACTGAGAGAATATTCAAATGATGAAAGAGTACATTCTAATCTTTACAAGTATGTACGCAAGAAAAGTATATTTAATTAACTATTCTGACGTTAATTTTTAGCTTCTCTCCATGTAAATTTCTTACTCTGGTTTGATTATTTATTAGTTCTCCCTTTGTAAACTATTTCTTTAGATCTTTTCATGTAGACTTGAAAGATACGTCAGTGTCCCTCTGGCGTTTTGTTTCCACATTCCTATTCCGCGGTGGGGTTTTTAATTATTAATTACAAACTAATTGTCATTTAAATTAAAATTTAGGGCTTAAGTATAATACATTAACATTTTTTAACCTTTAAGATATGTTATGTGGATTATTTTGAGTATGATATAGGAGTCGGGTGTCGCGTAACAATTAGCGATCCGAAAATCCGATGGTTGGTGGTTTGCGCTCCTTTGTTGCTTTAACATGCCATAACTTCGTTACAAAATTGCAGCTAAAAAATCAGAGTTTTATAGTCTGACTTGTGTAAATAAAGTTTTATACTTTTTTTTTACATAAAACTATTTTAACGCTTGTTTGTTTTTGAATTTCGCGTTAAGCTGCGGTAGGGCTATCTGCTCTAGCCATCCCTAAATTAGCAGTGTAAGTTTAGAGGAAAGGCAGCTAGTCATCACAACCCACCGTCAACTCGTGGCCTACTTTTTTTTTTACCAACGAACAGTGGGATTGATCGTCACATTATAACGCCCCCACAGCTGAAGGGGGGGAGCATGTTTGGTGTGACGGGAATTCGAAGCCGAGACTCTCATATTACGAGAAGACTGTCTCAATCATCTGGTCATACCGGGCCTTTATTTTAACGTATTTTTCAAGATCATTCTTTAATGTTTTTCTCTGTATGCCTAGCGGTAAGACTATACACTTGTAACAATGAAAATTTTCTATACTTGTGGCAGGCTCAGTACAGAGATATCATTGTGTAACTTTGTGCTAAACAACAGACAGACAAAAAATAATTTATTTCAATTACTTCGTGAACATGTTTTAAATAATTTGTGGAATAGAAATAAACATACATGACAATTTTAGTATTAGCTTTGTTTGCCCCAGGGCACGGATACGATAAATATACAAAAACTATTTCTAAACGTTTCGATTTCTTATAGTTTTATTTCTCATCATATTACTACTAAAACAATTTCAATTTGACTATTTTGGGGCATCAGTGATTTCATTTTCTTTGAAATTATCTGATTATGAAGGATTTGGAGCCTGATCTTCGTTGACAAAGAGGACCGCGATACCTTCAGAGACATTTGTTCGTAGTAAATACATTAAACTCGCTTTTCAAAATCATTCATCACAGAAGTAAACTTTACAAAGATTAAACGTTAACTACCTCAGACGAATGCGCTTACATTAAAAAAAATCAAAGCATTTAGTGGTTACTCTAATATATGTTAATCTGGGGTAGTTTTGTCTGCTAAAGTTAAGAGTCTTTATGTCCTTGTCCAGCCTCCTGAAGGTATAAAATTAGCTTAAGCAGAATCCAAACTTAAACAGATTAAAAATTTCCTTTTGTTCTCAGAAGCTTTTGTGTACCGCTACATAATTTTGTTAATAATTGAGGGCTAGCTCCTAATACAAGCACTCTAGAATGAAGTTTACATTTAAAAGGAATTTAAAACATTCTTATATAAGAAATGTATCTCGTCATCACAAATTAAGACCTGATTTGTTTTAAGAAGACATCATTGACCTATTCGTTATAAATAACAAGTAAAGTAAGGATACCCTTACTATATTCATAAAGTTGTGAATCTATAAACACTTTGGAACATGTTAGTAAAATCACTTTCGTTAATGTGGCCTCATAATTAGACTACAAACGTACTTTTCTAGAAAACGGTAACTCTTCACATTTTAAACATTTATTGCTAGCCTTACTTGTACGAATAATAGCTTTTTATAAAATATATTTATTACTGTTTAACACTTCAAAAGTACCCCAGTAGCACAATGGTATGTCTGCGGACTTACAACGCTAACATCCGAATTTCGATACCTCTAGTTGGCAGAGCACATTATGTTCACTGTGTACCTTTGTGTTTAATTCTTAACAGATAATAATTACACACAAATATTTCAAAATTTATATTGTGTACGTCAAATTACTTTTTCTGGTTAGGAGTGTGAATCCACCTTCTCGGTTCCTGGTGTGTAAATTATTTTACTCAATTCTAATAGAAACACAAACAAATTACAATTATAAACAAACACGTTTACTATCTTTTCTATTTTCAGCTATATTTGACCAATAAAGGTGCTTTTTACTTTTCTTTCATAAGACGTCTTTATGTAAACCTAAGGTAACTTTACTTGACTCTTAAATCTTTCATGGTGCTGGTCATAACCTAATTACAGTATTAATTTCGATAAAGTCAGGAATACGTTGTCAAGTGATAATTCACAAAAAGAGTTGAATTTCAATGAGATACCCAGTATATAATGTTAAATCTGACCTAGTTACTATTCCGTGATATATAAAAATTACCTTATCTATGCAGTTTGCTGTTTTCGTGTTTGCTCTACTAATTTCTACCACATCCAGTCGCTTAAATAAATATTTGTTAAAGATAGTCTTTGCCCAACCTAAAAAAAAAGTGACTGTTGTCGACTGCTGGTATTGAAAGTTTTCGTTTTTTTTGTAAATGTGGTTTCCGCGTGTTTAATTATACGTTTCACCCACTGAATTTAGTTGCATATGTACGAGAACATTGCTGGAATTATGTAACATTTTGTAACTGACCTACTCTATTTGTGGACATCTTTTGTGGTGCTAGTTTGTTTATCCTTATACTACCTTCAAATCCAGTTGGTCGTCTTGTATATTTCTGTACGAGCCTTTTCAGATTTATTCCATTTGTGGTTCACGCTCCGAATTGTTTACATGATTTTGTACTGTTATACGAAAAGGAAATCCCTAGTAAAGAGAATGATAATTAGCAGCAAGAATAAAGGACTAGTACTACAAAGATGATGGAGATTTTTGATGAAGATAAGGGATGAATTCCAGTGAGGATGAAAGAAACTTTTGGGAATAATTAGAAATGAATAACAGTAAAAACTGAACAGAATTTCGGGATGAATGAAGTATGAGTTTTAGTAAATATTGATGTGAGTTTTAGGACGGATGAGAGATCAGTTCCAAGAAGGATGGAGGAAAGTTCTAATAAGTTCGGACGTTAGTTTCGGTGAAGATAAATGTTATATTCTAGAATGGATGTTGGCGATTTTCAAAAAGAACTACGACGAGTTACAGTAAAGATGTACGAGTTTTAGTAAGAATAAGTTACAATAAGAAATACGTTCTGTGAGGACAAAAGAGGAATTCAATTTCTGGAAAAGTTCCAATAAAGATAAAGGAGAATTTTTACAAATATGGAAAATAATTTTGATTAGGATATGAAATGAGTTCAAATGACTGGAAAAAGGGTTTCAGTGAGGATAAGATATCGGTTATAACACAGAAGACTCTTTCAGTCGTGGGGGAGTTATAATGTGACAGTAAATCTCACTATTCATTGTTAAAAGAGTAACCCCAGAGTTAGCGGTGGGTGGTAATGATTAGCTGTCTTCCCTCTAGTTTTATACTGCTAACCTAGGAACAGCTAACACAGATAGCCCTCGTGTGGTTTTAAATTCAAAACAAATAAACCAACAACCAGAACAAGGAAATATTTTCCTCAATGATGATGGGGAGTTCCTGTAAGTATGGAGAAGAGTTTAGATGATGATGAAAGATGATTTCCAATAAGTGTAGAAGTAAATTTCAGTGGAGATCAGTAATTTTTGACAGTGATTTTGGAAGTAAGCAAAACTGAAAAGAAAAAAACAATGGATAGTCCAGAAAACCTTAATACTTAATATTGCTAATGGATTTTTATTAGAGGTTTATGTAAACCACCTGCTTCTTAGTATAATTGTACGAGGGCAAAGATAATAATTTTGTTACTCTACTAGGGGAAAGTTAAAATAGTTAATGTATGCTATTGTAAAAGTTGCGTGTATATGTGTTTTTGTGGAGGGTACCTCCATGTTTGTGTTGGATATGGATATACCAGCTTCTTCACTCATACTTCACAGAGTTACACAGGCACTGCTCGTATTTTAGACTCAAACGAGATCTACTAATGATATTATTAAATGCATTTGTTTTCCGAAATATTAAAGGTTTTGCTTAAAAACAAAAACATCATGTCTTAATCCTTTAGTAATTTTATAGCTGAAAATGTCTTTTTCTAAGTACTTTAGATTTTTAAGCCTGCTTTATTATGTCTTTTTCTAAGTACTTTAGATTTTTAAGCCTGCTTTATTATGTCTTTTTTCTAAGTACTTTAGATTTTTAAGCCTGCTTTGTTATTAACATAATTTTGAAAACGGATATAACTGATATTTGATTTAATATATATGATTGCCCGTATTATTAAAAGAATCAACACCCAAATTACTTCTCTGCTTTCTGCAAACTCCGACAACATGAAAGCGAAATCTGTGCTAAAAAGACAAAAACAAAAAAAACTTGTTAACAATAAAACATAAAATGTGCTGTTGTCTTTCATTTAGAGTAAACAGTCGGTTATACATTTTAAAACATAAAACATAAAATATGCTATTGTCTTTCATTTAGAGAAAACAGTCGGTTATACATTTTAAAACATAAAACATAAAATGTGCTGTTGTCTTTCATTTAGAGAAAACAGTCGGTTATACATTTTAAAACATAAAACATAAAATGTGCTGTTGTCTTTCATTTAGAGTAAACAGTCGGTTATACATTTTAAAACATAAAACATAAAATATGCTATTGTCTTTCATTTAGAGAAAACAGTCGGTTATACATTTTAAAACATAAAACATAAAATATGCTGTTGTCTTTCATTTAGAGAAAACAGTCGGTTATACATTTTAAAACATAAAACATAAAATGTGCTGTTGTCTTTCATTTAGAGTAAACAGTCGGTTATACATTTTAAAAGCTAGTATAACAATCGTTTCTTGGTTTTAATGACGTTTACTTGTTCGGTGCCTGTTCTCTAGATTACACTGGTAATCTGAGGGTCACGGGTTCGAATTCCGGTCGCATCAAACATGCTCAATCTTTCAGCCGATGGGACATTATGATGTTACGGTAGCTTTGTGCGAAATTAAAACAAACAAACAAACATAGATTACACTGCTGCCGTGCCTTTGGTTCATATTGTATAATCTCTCAGAGCTTTTGATCAGAATGTTCATATGTAAGTAATATATGCAGTCTTCATATTGTCAACAGTGTTATGACTTGTTGACCAAGAGTGATAGGCAGTACCTTAACACGTGAAAAATTAAGAACCACAACTGCATAACTTCCATTCACTTTCGTCCTTCTCTTTATTAGGGCTCGAAACCAAAACACTAAGTTTTCATTTATTAAATTCGACGACTTTCCATCATGTAATAGTTTTTATTAAGTCTAATACTATCCTAATGAAAAAATTAACTACAGAATGAACCAACGGTTAATATTGACACTAACCTGGAAACCTACAGAATTAAATATCTTGAAGGAAGATGACAGTGACATCTGATGTAAAACTGTGAAAACAAACAAGGAAACCAGATTCAATAATTTGAAAGTTTCTCCTCTTTGTTCTGCAGCCTAACTCTTATCCACGATCCATGGGAAAGATTTATAGGTCGTCGTTTCTCATTATGTGGACGCAAGACGTATATATACGACACGTGCTTCACAATCAAATTCTCATTAATAGTCCACTCCGCAACGGCACAAACGCTAAACATAAAGCTGGGCGTAGCTTCAAAAATGAGGGGTTAGTCTCCTGACATACGGACGGTCGTTGGTCCATTGTTATAGTACGAACGTTTTTCCCGCTAAGGGTGCTATTCAACCCTGACCTTTGATGATTCCCTTATTACACGCCAGATCTGGCCACCGTGACAATAGAGTCGTCGAACATATATACAAGTTAACCTGTCAGCCTATAATGGGCTGCTTGTTTCTTTCTATATACATTTACTTGAACACATTAAGAGACACCGTCGTTATGGCAACGCGAGTTTAAGGATTGTTCAAACAGTCTAAGTGGGCTTATGGTTTCCAACCATACACTATTCTAAAAATCTTCTTTTGTTACGTAGAGTTGAAATGTGTGTGTGTTTTAAAAAACATTTAAAGGTGGTAAGCGGTCCTCTGAAGTGAAAACAGAAATCAGGCTGCATTCGAATCCGCATTGAACAGCATTTTGGTTTGTTTTGAACTCTAATCAAGCAACCCATCGCCAACTCTTGTGATACTCTTTTATCAACGAATAGTAGCATTGATCGTAACTTTATAACGTCCCCACGACTGAAACAGCAAGCATGCTTGGTGAGACGGAGATTCGTATACGCGACTCTCAAATTGCGAGTCAAGTATCCGAACCATCAGGCTATGCCAAGCCCGTTAAACAGTGTCGCAGGTTCGAATCGTGTCCGACTTCATCTTATACCTATTTAAGAAAGTTCAAAAATTTGTATCTGTTCGATATGATTTACAATCACATTGTTCTCTGTTTAAGGTAACAGCACAAAGACTCAACTTTATTTAAAATCATAAATTCGCGTTCAGATTATTTACTGATTATAAACATTATTTTATTACAAGTTACAACTTTCAAAATAAAGAAATATTATTGTTTTTATAACAAGTTACTATGTTTCGACTGCTTGTATGGTTATTCTCAGTTAAAGGCTAGATCTTCGTCGTTTAACTTTTGCGGACCCGAGTTTGGGCCATTGGCTAGGGTGCATGCTTTTTTCTGAAGTGAAAATTAAAATTAGGCTGGAATCGAATTCCAATTTCTGGCTTGTTGCACTCCATCTGGTTCTTAATTTGGAGAAGGACTCTGCTCTGACCATGGGGTTTCTGACCTGGCCCGCTTAAGCCTTTTTGTCACATAGGTGCCGTTTAGGCTGAGAATATTCAATACTTAATACGTTTTTGTTTCCCTTTTTTGTTCCGGCTGTATTTGAGCACCTGTGAAGCCCAGTTGATCTAATCAGAGATCTCAGTAAGATCACACATAGCAGAGGTGACATTTGACATTGTTCGGCATGTCTAGACCTGCAATAGTGACAGCGTTTACGACATTTAAAGACATCGGCTGCGCAGAAAATAAGTCATCCTGAGGATTAAAGAAATACTGATACTTAAACGTCTGAGATTAATACTCAATTAGAAATATTATTTCTTTCCACGTTTTTCGTATTTGAAACTCCACCTTTAAATCTGAAATTTTAGTTGAAACGAACAAGCAATTTCTTTTGCTCTAAACGATCTCCTATAAACACTTTTATAGAAAAACAAAAAAGTATTGATTACAGAAATTATAGAAAATGATTTAAAACAAGTGAAACGCTTTAATGAAAAATACCGGTGACGCCGTAAATTAAGTGACTACTTTTCGCATATCAAAGATGTCTCTTAATATATCGTAATGAATCTCTTTGCAGAATTAGTTTTAAAAAACAAGTTTTATCTGAAGTTGTTATTACGGATGCCGGCCCGGCATGGCCAGGTGATTAAGGCACTCGATTCGTAATCCTAGGGTCACGGATTTAAATCCTCGTCACATCCAACATGTTCGTCCTTTTAGCCGTGGGGGCGATATAATGTGACGGTCAATCCCACTTTTCGTTGGTAAAAGAGTAGCCCAAGAGTTGGCGGTGAGTGGTTCATGATTAGTTGCCTTCCCTCCAGTTTTACACTGTTTAATTAGGGACGGCTAGTGCAGATAGCCCTTGCGTAACTTTGCGCGAAATTAAAAAAACAAACAAACCAAATTACGGATACTCTGAAATCTGTGACGTAGCTAAGGGTGATTAAAAGCATAAATTATAAAGACTTTTTTAAGACTTCGAAACTTTTAAAAAAATAATTTTGTTTTTCGGTCACGTTTATTTATTTTTAAGATGGCTATTTGTGCGATGTTCACCAAAAGTATCGAAACCCGATTTTTAGAGTAATAAGCCTTCAGACTTACCTCTAAGCCAATGGTGGGAGGTATTTTCTCTGCCAACCGCAAGTATACATAGCTGCTAAAGTCAGGAGAGAATATATTAAAAATTAATTTGAAGTTCACTTTTATGTGCAAGAATAGTTACTTCTGAAAAGAGCAGTTTTCGTCAGTGTTAGCAGATTACATAAATCATTATGTGGTTAACCAATAATTAGACATGACTAAAGAACACTAGAACGGTTACACTGAGAATGATAATTTTTATGTAAATCTTCTCTGTGTTAAACTTAATAGTTTGATTTCTTAGGCTTAATAACACAGAACTATAAAAGTTTTGAAACTAACACCGACTTTTTTTGTTGTTTTCTGCGGTTGACTTATACATATGTACATATAGGCACACACAGTAGATTATCTGTGCTCTGCCCACTACAAGTATCAAACCCGATATTTATTGTTATAATCTTACGGACTTATCATTAAGCCTCTTAGTGGTTATGGCAATTTTAGGCCCTAAGTTTAAATGTATTAAATTGTGAAGGTCAAATCTCTATCTAGTATTTGCGTTCACATAACGGTTGATAACATTTAGTTAGATTTAAAATGTAAATTCATTTATTTTTGAGAAGAAGGAAGCTTCTCCATAATAACACGTATGGATTACCTACATTATTTAAGTTATTAACAAAATCATGTAACAAAAATATGCTTTTGTTATCGTCATATGCGAAATTTTTCTTCATTATATTTTGCTTCATCCAGTGTCTCAGCGGGTAATTTTGGGTAATTACATCGCTAAAAACACGTGAGCACAGTACAGGTGGTTCGTTGTATAGCTTTATGCATTACAAGACTCAAATAAATCATTCAATTTTCTCTTAAAAACGCGTTAATTTTGTTGAAAAATCATGTACAATGAAAAATACATTTTTTCTTCAAAATCACGTGTCACAAAATTTTATCTTTTTTTTTTAATTCATCAGCTTATAAAGTGATGGACAGCCGAGTGATTAACGTCCACTGACTTTTAATTCTAGGATTCGTAACTTGCGTTTTTATTTCTCAAAAACGCCATCCGTATCTTAAGAACATGTTACACAACCATTCGATCAGGCAACTGTAGCCCAAGAGTTGTCGGTAGATGCTGTTGACAAATTGTCTTCCCTGAAACAGCTAAACAATCCGAGATGTTGTCTTACATGAAAACTATGCTGTGACAAAATAACATTACTTTCCGTGCAATAATGTTTCATTCAAATTTGAGTTATTTTATAAATTGTATATCATGAAAATAATACATTTTTAATAAAACCATATTAATCGAAACGTTAGAAATTCTGGAGTATTTTTCCTAAGCACATTATTCTAATCGATATACAGAATGTTGTATTTGACTCGTATTTAGAATATACAAATATTCTGTGTTATATGTGTGTTTATTCTTTAATTATGTTCAAAATTTTGTTTAAAAAACTTTTCTATTTGCTATTTATAGAAGAAGAATAAGTATTATATGAGTATTAAAATCATTAAAATATATTTGATTGAAACCTTTGTTAAAAAATAATATCATTTTGTGACTCTCTTGTTATAAAAAGTTGGTCAAATATGTGTTTACTCATAATATTACAAATTTTTAAAGCGTGATATTGAAATATTATTGGTCATGTTACAATCTTTTGTAATGCCGGTATAATCCTGGATTAGCCCCAGACGAAAGTGGTTGTAAGATCATCACGTGATAAGTGTTTTTTTTGTTGTTTTTTTTATGCACGTTCCAAGTGTTTTAACACCTTGTTAACGTCACGGCTGTAAATATGGCCATTATTATGGTTACTTTGTCTTCTTGTACCTCGTGTTCACAGAAGTGTCACGTAATAGGTTTTCTTACAGCAGGATGCTGTCGGCATAGCCCTTAAATAATTTTATTTTCAGCCGTTCGTGGCGCGCAGGTGCGGCTCTTTTGATATTGCCATGCGACCCCTGGTGAGATTCTGTGATTTACGATCATTGATACATTAGGCCTAACCCACATCCTGACCACTGTGCTTTGCAACGTGTATAGTTGAGACTACGTGCATGGTGTACAGAGATTGGTTTTTGTATTTGTAATCTCTACTTGGTTCATTTTCTATGAACTACCCAACTATGACAGAATAAAATATTTAATTTATAAACCTCGGTGGATATATCGGACGTCCTCGCCGCACGTTCTTTGATCTATCCAATCTTTAAAGCGTGTAACATTTAACAAAAACGATTAGCCACGAAGTACTTGTTTGTACGTATACAACCAACACGTAAGAATATACTCCGATGATGATTAGTTTCGGCTTACGAACTCATGTTGAAACAAACTTTAATTCCTTCAGAATTACTAAAGTTTCAGAGACGTAATCCAAAAATACCACATTTTTATCACATATAGTTAGCGGTAACCAAGAGCTACTTTCTGTTGTATTTCATCACATAGAGCGGATGTGTGTGTTTACTTGTAGTAAAGTTACATTGGACTATCTGATAAGTGAATCGAACCCTTTGTTTGTGGATTATAAATCCGAAGACTTACCGCTGTACCAGCGGGGACTTCATCACGCCGAAGTACTCTGAAAATAATTTCACAGTAACGTCAACTAAACCGTTCGAATTTGAGCTTGATTTCTATCGCATTTTAAGAACACGAATCTAAACAATATAAGCCTTATGAATGGTTCTTAATATTTTAAGTAGTTTAGTCGTATGATTTTATAACAAAAAGTGGTTTGCATAGAAGAATAAGTCAGTTTATGTTTTTGTTTGTGCATAAGTTTTCTCTTATAATGCTAGTGTTGTTCAGTCTTAAACTAAAAGGTAGTCGTTGTACAATACAAGTAGTTTCTCTCTCACAAGGCCCAGCATGGCCAGGGAGTTAAGGCACTCGATTCCTAATCCTAGGGTAGTTGGTTCGAATCATCGTCACACTAAACATGTTCGTCCCTTTAGCGATGGGGGCGTTTATAATGTGACAGGCAATCCCACTATTCGTTGGTAGAAAGATAGTCCAAGAGTTGTCGGTGGGTGGTAATGACTAGCTGCCTTCCTTCTAATCTTACAATGTTAAATTAGGAAGAGCTAAAGCAGACAGCCCTCGCGTAGCTTTGCAAAAAATTAAAAAAACACACCAAACTCTCCGTCGTTCAAGTCAAAAGATACTAGTAGTGTTTCATTTAAAAATTAATGAAATTAGACTATTTCCTAAAAACTTGTCGTCGCGCGTAGAACCTATTTTGGATTTTTATCTATCAACTCAAAAAAAGAAGAAATGTTGATGTAACTATACTAATATTTAACACTAAAAGGCATATTTAGAAAATCCATGTATCGCCACCACATAAAAATCTCAATTTCTAGTCCTAGTTTGAGCATCGGTTTGTTAAATGTACAAGTTTAAGTTGGTTTGTTTAGAATTTCGCTCAAAACTACAAGCCGTCCCTAATTTAGCAGTGTAAGACTAGTGGGAAGGTTGCTAATCATCACCACTCACCGCCAACTTTTGGGCTACTCTTTTACCAACGAATAGTGAGATCGACTGCTACATCATATCACCCCCACGGCTAAAAGGGCGAGCATGTTTGGTCCGACGGGGATTTGAATCCGCGACCCTCGGATAACGAGTTAAGTGCCTTAACCACCTGATCATTCCGGGACACAACTTTAAATAATCCACCAAATTGTGATCACGACAAATCATTACTTTGTTTGAGTTGAATGCTCCATAATTGCGTAGAATGATTTGAGGTAAACGTCAAAGAATTATCTATTTTCACGGACAATTCTCAAAGTTTATTAATTAATTTAGTTGATAGAGTGTCTCGGTGAAAAATGATATATGTGTATTTTTTTTATTTGTCTCTTTTGTGTTTATTAACCGCAGCAAAATAAATGAAATTTAACGATGGAGCCTCCCCCTTCCTATTTACTTTCACATTTGTAAACAACAGCAATCAGAAAAATTGTATACTCTCACCCTGCCGCTCCTTTATGTTTATATTGTATGATGTAGAAGATCACCTACGAAAATTGAGGAGCTTCTCCTCAGATCCAGAATGATCAACTATTCCGATAATTTTCTGCAGCGTGATGAGAAGCCTTAACTTTAACGTGACGATGACATTTGATAGAAATCCGATCACACTTTACCGAGTTATTAATCCAAAACATCAGAAATGCACTATCTCGCCATTATAAACAATTCTTTAAAGTGATCCAGAATTCGAATATGTACTTTGATCTTGACCAAATTTAGAAATGACTGTCTTATACTAATATCCCATCCTGTGCAAAAGTTTCGTGTGCATCGGGTTGTTAGGTTTTGAGATACGCGCGCGAAAACACATACAGACTGTCACAGATACATTTTAACCCGAGGCGAAGGTAAATATTAAATGAAAATTTATAACAATGCCTTAATTGCTAGCTCATTTATTTACGTTATGTCAAAATCAAGAGCTATTTGAATCGTCTAAAGAATGTTGCTTATGATAGAAGACTCAGTTTCTGCCGTTACACACAAGTATTAAAAGTGTCACAACTTATCAGGGTTATATTTCAACCATTTACCCATGATATATATGTTTGTGTGTATTGGTTATAAATAGATAAATACACTGGTGGCACACATGCACGAGTCACTAAGAATGAGTAGTTGCAAATGAACATTCAATTTATAATTAGTATTACACATTATAACAGAAAAGCAAGTAAGTTACAGTTACACTGTGCACTAGTAATTTGTATTTGTTCTTAACTGAGCCTCGCATATTAGACTAATGTTACCATGAGTTTATCAAATAAGAACGTGATAAAATGTTTCGAGTTCCTTGTGTTACTGCTCAACATTCCGCCACATTATTTTGATACAATTTGACCTTTTACGTTTCCATAAAAACATTAATTATAATCGTGTAGAGACTAATACCATTTTCTTCCACCAGGTGTCATTTCATAACATTTACTGCATTCTAGGTCTCATTACCTTGCTGGAATATTATTTTCTGGCCAACAGGTATTGCTTCTGAAGGAATGACGAAATGCATAAAAATATACTTGTACCTTCCAACAGTTAAGGTGCCATCATTTTTGTGTAGATTTTCATTATCATTGACTGAGATGTAGCACATATCTTTGTTATTCGTCAAGAAGCTTCACTATAAATGTTGTACGTTGACTGTTTTACAAGTTTCCTCTTGTACTTGAACAAACTTGTTAACTCTTACCGAACAATTTGAATTTCGGTCCACCTCTAACCAGCTTTCCTCCTCCATCATCACTTATTCCATTGTTTGATATTTTTTTCTATTTAAGCATTTTGATTTGACAATCTCTTCTGAGCAGTTATTTTGAATAGTCATACGTTAGGATAATTTTGTTTATATTGCAGTTCTAGAGGTAAAACACACACTTGTACATGCAGCCAGACCAATAGACAATAGTTTCTGGATTGTCGTGTATCAAACAAAGAGCTTATACTGACTTACTCAACATGAATTTTGAAAATGTTGGTCTTTCTACTTCGACCTATTCTAACCTCGATAGAACTAGTATCACGTATCCTCTTTAGAGTTTACGTACAAGTTTTACTGAAACATAAAATGTCGCTTCAGACTTTCACGGAAGTCAGCATTTACTAGCTAAAAGAAACTAATTTCAACACGTTTTTCGTACGGCGTTTCTATTCTGAAAACTGAAAATATGATGTCATTCCACTGATAGGAACAGTGCGACCTCTGTGCTTTTATAAGTATGGAATAGTTAATTTTAAGCAAATCACAATTTACAAGTATCAGCTTAAAACAGTTACGCCTATTTTATTTAATGATTTCATATTTATTTTACATATTGTATTATTTTCAACACGTTTTCTATTTCGTGATTCTTGGTATGCAAAAAGTTAGCTCTCCATCAACAAAAATTACAGTATGTTTTTCTGTTAAGTAATTTAAAACCATATGAGAAAATATGAATAAAAATATTTAATGTAAGAGATTTATTTTAACTGAATACCGTCACTAAACTGTGTCAAGCGATTACTTAAACAAATCAGCTATGTTTAGTAATCTTTATTTACAATCCAGATACTATGGTATTTGACTCTGGTGTATCTTATAGTATTTAAGGTTTCCATCTTTTAATTTTTAACTTTCAAACAAGTAATACAGCAGAGTTTAGGATGTGTCACGTTTTAAGCTAATTTATGAATAAAAACATTTGTGTATTACAGATATATAAAGTAAAAAATCCAAACCAAATAGCGTTAGAATTGTTACATAATCCTGAGGTTATGGTCAATGAGAGGCTTTATTTTCGAAGAGAGGAGAAATAACACAGTTCGTGATTGGTGAAAGGTGCTTTACTAGAATATAATTGAGATTAACTCTTTAGAAGCGGTTTATTTGCGTGTAGAAAGTATCACATCTGCATCCAGGGCAATCGTACAAAATGGTGAAATAATTTATTTTTATAATGTCTTTTGATGAATAGAAATCCATTAAAATATCCTTTCCTCAAACATGCTGTCAGTATACTTCATGGTACGAATGTCCATTTATCCTTCTGATTAATTCAGCGCAAAGAGCATAAGTTAAAACAGCGTGTTTCTAGTTTACTGATTTTACTTGTTTCGAATTCATATCGTAGTTTTTTTACTTTTTAATCAAGCCAGAACATGCCTTTTCAAGGCACGTGTTGACAGATTTGTTTTACAAAATTTTCAAAACAATTGATTCTTTCTACCAGATGAAGTCAACACACCTGTCGTTGTTGGCGTTTGTGTAATGTATTATACCATACATACCATTACCATAACATTACCTTGTGTCTTAATAGTTTCTCTAGGAAGAAGAAAAATTGGATATTATTCTATTAAACAGTGTTTATCCTATCCGATATTTATGTTCTGGCATTTAATTTCGACCTTTAAACACCAGTAACACAAGACTACTATTAAAAACAACATTTTGAGTTCTGTTATGAAATTATTCAAAGAGAATGAAAAAAAAATTGTCATGTTAAGAAGTGTTACTTAAGTAATCTGAAAAATATCGTATTTTATCATGTTAAAAAGTATTGCTTATGTAATCTGAGAAATATACCATTTTGTCATGTTAAGAAGTATACTTATGTAATTTGAGAAATATACCATTTTGTCATGTTAAGAAGTATACTTATGTAATCCGAGAAATACCTCATTTTATCATGTTAAGAAGTATTATTTCTCTAATCTGAGAAATATCTCATTTTATCATGTTAAGAAGTATACTTATGTAATCTGAGAAATATCCAATTTCATCATGTTAAGAAGTATACTTATGTAATCTGAGAAATATTTCATTTTATCATGTTAAGAAGTATTATTTCTGTAATCTGAGAAATAATGTCGATATTTTTAGGTATTAAAACCCTTTTGATTTTTGTACAGGACTTTATCACGATAAAATTTCATAAATCTTTAATCGATAATGCCTTATTGCTGTTCATTTATATAACGTTTCAGTGAACAGTAAGATAGTTATTGAGGAAAAGCAATCAGAAAATAAATAATATTGGTATAAACATTTCAGAACTTTGTAAGTTCTAAAAATAAGAAATAAAACGATTTAAAAAGCACGAGATAGAAAATGAACAAACAAATTTCTTTGTTCTTACTATTGGGCTCGACATGGCCAGGTGGTTAAGGCTCTCGTCTCGTAATCTGAGGATCGCGGGTTCGAATCCTCTCACACCAAACACGCTCGTTTTTTCAATCGTGAGTGTGTTATAAAATGAATGTCAATCTTACTGTTCGTTGGCAAACGAGTAACCCAAAAGTTGGCGGTTAGTGGTGATGATTAGCTACTTCTCTCAGCTTTTTCACTGCTGAGTTAGAGATATCTAACACAGACAGCCCTCGTGTAGCTCTCCACGAAATTCAAACACAAACATATCTTATTATCAGTTAGATAACTGAACTCCAAAAAATAACCCAACTTAGCAACAATTAAATAAACCATTTCTGTAAAGACTACCTAGAGGTCATTGACAAAAGTAGTGAATGAAAAATAAGGCAGAACTTACGTCTGTGAACATTACCAGAGCAAATGGATGAAGAACGTGGTTTCTAACATTTTTATCAACAGAAGAAAAGTATTAGCTAAAGTAATTGCATGTTAACGAATCTGATGGTATGAGTGGTCTTAGACCAAGTATTTAAAGTGTCTTGATTTACAATGAATGATGAAAACATTGAAATAAGATGAAGTCGGTAATAATCACTTGTAGCTCAAGGAAATAAAGCTCATTTTCTGATTTTAGAACAGTTAATTATGAGAGATTGTGTTGTGCTTTATTTAGTGTAGAGCACATTAAACTGGCGAGAGCGTAGAGGATAAGCTATTCACCAACACAAAAAGCCAAGCGACAAAAAAGAAGTCTGATAAACAAAGAGAAACAAAATTAATCAGTGATGCTGTAGCTTTTCCAAAGAGACAATAATGATAATGTCCAGTATAGCAACTTGATGATGTGATAGAGTAATAACAGAATAATGGAGATAATGTTCCAGCACAAAAATAATGGAGATAATGTTCCAGCACAAAAAGGTAGAAGTGATTTAATGTCCAGTTCACACTGTAACAAGGTTTTAATGTTAAATGTAACAAAATGAACAAAAGTAAACAAAAAATGAACTATCTTCAAAATAAAATAATTGGATTAGTCGAAAACACAGATAAAACAAGGATATGCAAGTTTCATGTAACAAAGCTCGTGAGTCAGGTTCATTAAAGGATAATGCAGATAAACATGTTTTAATTATTGTGATTCCACTATGAGTCAGTGGAACAATGAATGCCACCCATGGACACTCATACCACAAGTTACCTCATTCTAAGTCAACGAGTGGATTACCAAATTAAGCTTATTCTAACGTTTAATTCATATAAAACATTTATCCTACGTGTATACTTTTTGGACAAATATGTACTCAATGTTTATATTATTTTATTTCTTACTTAAAATGTTTTATCTTTTTTTCTCAACGTTTATATTACAGATTAACTGTGTAATTGCATCCTAATGTATGATTTTTCAAGCCACGAAACCAGTGGAATATAACAAAGGAGTAAAAACACGGAAGTGTTGGAGTTTTGTGATGTATTTATATCTTTAAACACAAGTGTATGTGTTTAGTGTGTGTATATATACATATGTAGGAAATATTCAAGGATTGAAACGTAAACTTACAACTGTTTAAGCATTTCTTTTGATTTTGCCGCTTTTTTGTCACATTATTTCTGTCACTACTAAAAGTAACTTATAATTATCCTATTACTTTTATCACTGCCAGCAGCAGTCGTAACCATCATATTATTTCTATCACTGTAAGGAGTAACCCGTAACGATTCTGAAATTTTGTTCAAGTAGTATTTGGTTGAAAACAGTATCATTCACTCTTCTGTTAAAATAGGTATTTTGGTTGGTACTTGGTGTTTTTAACCTCAACAGAACCTTCTGTGGCATAGACTAAAGGTACTAAAATGTTAGGAACTCTTACGGTTCAATCATAGACATAACGAATTTGATACTGCTAATTATTTATGTGGCTACCTTAACCGAATAAAGAAAACCCACAATTTAGAGTGGATGGCGTCATTAGCAGTATATCGTATTGAGTCTTGGGCCTTCTACAATGTAGCCAGGCACGTTAACAGAAATACAACGCCAGTCGATATTAAAACAGACTATAACTTCTGGATCTGTTTTCTAATACTTTTATCAAGACACATGACATTAGCGTTCTAGTTTGTTATTTATTATAGAAAATTTGTGATTCTTGAGCAGATGTTGACCATAGTTTTGATGGTTAATCTACTCTTCCACTACATTTAACTGATTTTATTGTTCTTTAACCTATTAACAGGATACGTCCCAATTCACCTCCAGATATTTATGTTTTTCTAAGCAGTGTCGAAACAAAGAAATACAAATAGATTTTCTTTATATAATTTATTTTGGATGAGCATTACTATCATGTCCACTGATCAGTTAAATTATCTTACAAAGAATCTTAAAGATGCATCATATATATATATTTAGCAAAGAAGCTTTCTAGGGTTAGCTGTTGGTTGTACTTAAGAAAGATTAAGCATAAATGTCAGCACTGAATGATGATAAATTTATTAACAGTGATAATTCTGAAGCTGGTAAAAGTTATTTGCAGCACCGGAGGACCAACTGTCAATACCAACAAAGAACCATCTCGAGAAATAAATGTAAGTAAATTGTTGATTCAATTGGTTGATTATTTTTACAAACCAATCTACATTTATAATAAAGATAAATAGAACAACAAATTGATTGTCAGATACAAAGACGTAAGATCAATCTAAATCTTATTAAACAAAACTTCAAGGGATTCGGGACAACTATTATCCTTAAGAAAACAGAAAAAGAAGTAAATCCCTTTCACCACCTCACTCGTAAAAGAAAAGTCCTCGTTCCTGAACTAGACTAATTGGTTTATTCTTGTTTCTTGTAAAATATTGGGAACATCTGTTTCTAGCCACCAACTTAGCCCACGCGTTCAGTCTAAAAGCAGGGAAAACAATTTTTGTCACGTTGTTAATCCACTAGACGTTGGATCCTTGGTTAAATTATGATAATTCTAGCCTCGAGACCAAAAGGTATGAGAGAGTCAATAGTTTTCAAATGAACGTGCATGGTGCAGCTGGCGATAAGCTGTCGAGCCTAGAAACATTTCAACAAATCCTTCCAACTGGTCATCATGTTCTTAAAACCTCTAAAAAAAAACAACCATTAGGTGACTTATAAATATTGTCCAATCACATACATCAAGTTTAGTTTGAGCTAGAAAAGGTTTTACGTGTATCTTGTTATCAAGTGACCGACATTGTCAGATAGAAGAATGTATCTACCAGTGTAATTCTGTATGAATACGTACAAATATGTGATATACATATATGTATTCACAATGATTTTAGATTTTAAACTAAATATCAAAATATAACTTCCAAATCATTTACTTTCTGTTGATCACTTTTACTGTTTATAAAGTACTAACAAAATTAGAAATGATACCACTGTGAAATGTTTACCCTTAACCTCCAGTAAACTTTTAATCTTCAGCAAGCAGTTTTTCATGATACTTTGATCACCAGTGCTGTCTATCCTGCCCTGCTTCGCTGGAAATTGCTATTTACAATATCTTAACCTCAGACAAAATACTTTTAAATGTCCTTGAGTTTCAACAAACTTCTGTGTATCCATGCTGTTTAGCTCTTTTCACTATCTTAACCTTCAGGTAGCTGATATTTAGCTACTTTTTACGCTACCCAGACACCAATAAACTAGTTTACTCTATATTGGCCTCCAACAGGCCGCTGTTTATGTTATTCTAACTTCATCAATGTCGTTATATAGGCTATTTTCAACTCTAACAAGCAGTTGCTTATGTTATTTTAACCTCCATCAAGCTGATGTTTATGCCAAATGAATTTCCCTCACTACGCTGGTTATGTTATATAAACTTCCAGCAGTGCGCTGATTGTTATATTAGACTCCATTTAAACGTTGTTTATGCCATATTAACCTCTCGGGAGAAACTGTTTATGCTGAAACCACAACGGTTATTTATTTTTTCTAACTAGAAATTCTGCGAGCGAAGTTACTAAGTATTAGTTAGATATTCATGTTAATTTTCGGTTAGTTCAGCCATGATTCACGTTTGGGTTAAACATTTTTAGTTTTGTTTGTTTGTTTTGGAATTTCGTATAAAGCTACTCGAAGGCTATCTATGCTAGCCCTCCCTAATTTAGCAGTGTAAGACTAGAGGGAAGGCAGCTAGTCATCACCACCCACCGCCAAATCTTGGGCTACTCTTTACCAACGAATAGTGGGATTGACCGTCACATTTTACACCCCCACGGCTGGGAGGGCGAGCATGTTTAGCGCGACGCGGGCGCGAACCCGCGACCCTCGGATTACGAGTGTACGCCTTAACGCGCTCGGGCCAGGCCAGTTTTCATGCTCTATAAAATTGATTGATAAAATAATTTTTGTTTTATTAGTTTCAGGAGGTATGTAATAAACCTTCAGCGCCTAATAAAAATAAAAAAGAGTGGAAGACACTGTGTTCCAGTATGTGCAATACTTTTGCAGTGAGTTAACATCAGGTTATTACACAGTTTTACTTTATTCAAATTACGCCAGATGTCGCTGACATCTTTAAATAGTTCTCACGATGGCAATTTACCTCTCCATTGAATTTGTCATTTGACTACTTACTATTCACAAATATTTGAATTCACACATTTTAGGCAAAACTTGGTTATAAGCTAAAGGGAAAGATTAGAGGTTTTAAGGGAAGTAATTTTTCTGCTTTTAAATTGGAAGTTTTTTAAGGCTTTTAGAAAACTAATTTGAATACGCAACAATGGATATTTAATACTGGAAATGTAATTAGTTCTAAGAAACGTACTCTATATGACATAACTAAAAAGGTAGCTTACAGGTTTGTGATATCAAAATTCGGTATTATATGTTTTATAAGTAAATTATCTGATGTAGTTAGATTTCGTCTGAAAACCAGTTCCAGAGATAGATAGATATAAATATACACATTTTTAAAATATCAATCTTCATTTTAATAAGTGACACGTTCGTGTTTTCCCTACTGGTTGAGCTTTATTTTGCTGGTGGTTAGCACTACGTCTCATCATATATTTGATTTAATATAAATATTAACCTCATGCTCGAAACGAACACACTTGTATAATGAGGAGTGTAAAAACACAGAAGCGTGAGAAAATATACCATTTCAACGAAAAACTAACGTACTGTAGTTTCGCTGTGTTTCTGCATCAGCATCTTTACTCTTCCCACAAGTTCGAACTATTTAGTTTAGATAAACATACACGTCGTAAACTAAACAGTCGAGTTTCCCAGCACGTGCCATAGGTGGGTCGGACCCATGGTCATTGTCAAACAGTGGACAAAAACTCTTCAGGTCACTCAACATACGGACTCTTCCAATCCCACAATACTCTGTCTCCACTTGCCTCTTATCCTTTTCCCACCGTGTCAACTTTCCAAATGATACTTCTCGGCGGTCACCAACTATTCTTTAGCGTGGTAACGGACACAAAATAGTGCTCGAAAGGTTCCTCAACTGATTGCAGGTCTATGTGAAGCAATTCAGCAAAATCTGAAAAAATAACATTTATTCACATCAAATACTGTTTGTTTTTTTTACCCGAAACCGGAACTTAAATTCTGAACTCATGATCCTGAACTATGTTTTGTGTCATCCTTTGTCTTTCAGACAAGTGTCCATCATCTCTCATGCTCTGAGGTTACGTTATAAGCAATAACCAACAAAGCACAGGACTTCTATCACTTTCGATTTAAGTATGACCATCGTCAACAAAGTATTATTTCTACACCTTAAGGACACAATATGACCATCAGCAACAAAACATTAGTTTTCGACCACCTGCGGTTAGGATATGATATCATAAGGTTCCCAGCACTTGACGTTAAAATGTAAACAATAATCAACAAAATATAAGATTTAGATCTTTTGGCATTAAGATTATATACAGAACAGAAGATACGGTGCGTTCGGAAGTAGAACAAATATTACATTTCCCGAGACAATATATGTTATTGGATAACTTTGATCAACATAAGTAATCGAAACTCATTGAAACTTCAACAGAAAAACAAAACAGTATACATATAAGAACAGTGTTACTTGGTTAGGTGATTAAGGCGCTCGACTCGTAATCTGAGTGTTGCAGGTTCGAATTCTCATCGCATCAAACATGCTCGCTCTTACAGCTCTTGGGCATTATGAGCGACGGTCAATCTCACTATTCGTTAGTAAAAGAGTACCCCAAGAGATAATAAGTTGCCTTCCCCTTTAGTCTTACACTGCTACATTAGAGATGGTTAGCACGGATGGCTCTCGAGTAGCTTTGCGCGAAATTCAAAATATCTGGAATATCTGAGACATTCTGTGAATACAATAAGTGATCCTCGACTCCAGGTGAACGGAACTAAATATATAACTATATTGCCTCATAAGTAACTCTACAGCCTTCGATAAAGGTGCTGAAACCTCACCATAGAACGTAAATAAAGTGATTTACCAAGAATTTGTGTTTCTTTTTTATAGCAAGAGGCCCGGCATGGCCAAGCGCGTTAAGGGTCGTGGGTTCGCATCCCCGTCACATCAAACATACTCGCCCTTTCAGTAGAGGGGCGTTATAATGTTACGGTCAATCCAACTATTCGTTGGGAAAAGAGTAGCCCAAGAGTTGGCGGTGGGTGGTGATGACTAGCTGTCTTCCCTCTAGTCTTACACAGATAAATTAGGGGTGGCTAGCACAGATAGCCCTCGAGTAGATTTGTGCGAAATTAAAAAAAAAACGAAAACAAACAAACATCTTATAGCAAAGCCGCATCGAGAAATTCGCTATGTCCACTGAAGTGAATCGAACCCTTGATTTTAGCGTTATATAACCGAAGACTTATCGCTGTCCCAGTTGGAAGACGATTTACCAACTCCTATTTTACTCACAACACTTCTTGAAAATTACTTAATTAGGTGACAGTTAATTAGATGTGATTTACCTTATTCACGTACGAGTTAATTCTTTAAACATGACATCAGATTTTAAAATATTAACAGTCATTAATATCTGAGCACTCTTACGTGACGCGACATTCGTTTTTGTTGTTGTTGTTTTATCAAAAACGAGTGTTTGTGTTTTCTTAAAACAAAGACTCATCAGGCTATCTGCTGAGTCCACCGAGGGGGTGTCAGAAACGAAAATGTTAATCTAACACAGCTCTTCGTCAGTTTTTGTCCACTTCTCTACCATTAATATAATATCATTTTCTGTAACAACAACCATACATACGGTAGAACAGAGGAAACACGCTTGAATTACATAACTACTAGTTCTTGTTGTGTTCTTGTTTTGTTTTTCTGTTTTTTCGCGTGGTCAAAGTCCCTTGTGTTTTGTTGTCATCATGACAATAAAACACGCCACGGTTTTAGCGCCGGAAACTGACAAATAATGTATGTTTCAAGTGATAGATTATAGAATTCTCTCGTGTTATGGTAGAAACAGCCAACCCTTTCCCCTTCTAATTATCCAGATAGCTTCTAAACACAAAAGTAAAGTTACTCATGCATCTTTATTGGCTCTTTTGGTGTCGTTTTTATGAGGAAATGCTCTGTATTAGCTTATCTGTTGTAATAGCCAGAATAATGGACGTAAAGGTGTCCCTTGAAAACGTGCCATTGAAAAGGAAACGAGACATTAAAATTGAAAACGAAATGATATAATGACATTATTCTGAAGTAAACATATTTTCAAGTTGACCGGTCTATTGTACGTATGACTAAGGGGTCAGTTTTCGGTTGTGATTTTTCTCGATCTCATCGTGCCAGTAGTTCCAGTTGTAGCATCTCTACGTTTCATGTCACTCCAGGGATGCAATTATGAGCACAATAAGCATTTCCTGTAGTTGCTATTAGTCAGTCAATAAGTACTTTCCAGGTCTCGTTAGCTTTCAATGGTGCTGTACACAGACTGAGGCACCTCTAGACAAGCCGGATGTAACACTCTTTGTATCCGTGGTCCAGCTTGTTACTTCCACCCCAGCGTCGGCACGTGTGTGAGCATAGCGTTCACGTGCATGTAGTACAATCCGGGCGGTACCGTCCGTACGACACATGTAGCGGTGGTGTTATGTATGCATACCCTACGTAAGAGCCCCCGCTACCCTAAATAATAGATTATATTATGTTTATATCCTTCTTGATATGTATTATATGCTCTTCCAAATGTCAGCTCACACACGGGTTGTTTTACGACCTGAATGGTCGTGCTCTCCAAGAACGAATATATGCACTTATCTGCATAAATGAGCTTTCCTTTGTAAAGATCTCAGTAAACTGTTTAGAAAGAGAATGCTGTACCATCCGAGGAAAAATGAGGCATAACTGATGGATCCCTGAACAACACAGCGTTGATAAGTTTAGATAGGTAAAAATGATCATTTCCTGTCTGACGCAATGCCGGTAGAGGGAGGGATGAGAAATTATTAATACTCTATCGGTTAGATTAATTGGTGTCTTATTGAGCGGTATCGTATTAGAATATCTCGGTGGATCTTGTTACTATGAATCAAGTGACTTCACATGCATTACGTAAAATATAATCAAACACTCTCTCTCTACAGTGCAGCTGAATTATTTTGCCATCTTCACACGTCTTACTGTAAGTTAAGAATGTGTACACATTGGTCTAGTTTGTTCAGTATTTTGGAAATACGGGTTTATTTTAGACGGAAGACAAAACTGAAAAGTAAATTTTGTTTAATACTATACAAAGTATATAATTTGTGAAAATCGGAGATTAATAATTTATAGAACTGTATGTAAAACAGATAGATAAATGTAAAATGTATCTCCTTAACGTTTACATTTCCCAAATCCAACAAAAGGAAACAAATCTGGAATACATAAACTCTTGGAATAATTTTAATATATTGTATATTATCTTGAGACATATACAAGTAAGCATCAGGTTATCAATGAAACGGAAAATATTCTTCTTCCACCTTGTGGAATCACTATCTCTGAGGAACTCGTTCATGAACAAATGAGCTCCTACGAATTTTAAAGGAGCACTAATCCAGAAGTGGATGAAAATATCATTGCATCATGACAGAAAACGTTAAAAGCAAAGTGTCTCAAAGATATAAACAAAGCTATATTCTTCATTTGATATCTTATCAACTACAAAATTGTACGAGTTTATATGCTTTGTTGAAAATACTGGTTTGCTGGATATAAATTTCGACATGATATAACTACTTAATAATAATAATACTATTTATAAGTGTAATGATCTATATCTTTTTAGTTGTCTTTCTGTTAACTGTCCCCCGCTTGTTCAGCGGTAAGTCTACGGATTTACAGTGCTAATATCAGGGGGTTTGATTCCCCTCGGTAAGCTCAGTAGATAGCTCGATGTGGTTTTGTTGTAAAAAAAACACACAACCGTTTCTTGTTAATTAACGACCATTTTGAAAACTTGAAGTTGCAGTACTATATCTCCCCTTGTGTTCTGTGCTTGAAAACTGTATATTCTTTATTTGAAGAGTTTTCCTCAGCTATTACTGCAGACAATGATAGAAGGTAAAGATGTGAAACTTTTAGATCTCATCACCCATGTCTGATTTGAAATCTAATTATTATATAACGTGTGAGATTTGGAACGAAAAATTATCTCTAATGTACGGTGTATCTTTATAATAACGTATGGTCTCTGATCATCTAAACTGTTTTGAAACTCAGACAACTGTGCTTGGTACTAGGTGTTGGCAATGTTTTGTTTGTATCTTTTTGTATACAACATATATAAATTATGTGCGTGTGTATACATATATATATATATATACAGCTAGTTAGCTCGTTTAATAAGATTATCCATACATATTCGACACTTGGAGAAAAAATCGGTTTCCATTTATTATATAGTATTAATTATTAACCTAATGGCTTTGCAGTAATGTTAATATAAGTGTATGACCATAATGACGACTCAAACATCAATTCATAGCCCAATTGTAGCAGTTTCTTTGAATTAAACAGGAATAACTATAGTCATACAGATATGTGGGATGTTGTGGGTTTGCTTGTAATTTTTAATTTCCTTCCTCTGCGAATCTTGCGAATAAAAGTGTTTCTGAATTTTACGCAAAGCTACACGAGGGCTATTTGGCTTAGCTGTCCCTAATGTAGTAGTGTAAGACTAGAGAGAAGGCAGCTAGTCACCACCACCCACCGCCAACTCTTAGGCTACTTTTTTAATAACGTTACATTATAACGCCTCCATGGCTGAAAGGGCGAGCATGTTTGGTGCGACCGGGATGCGAACCTCCGACCCTCAGATGAGGAGTCGAGTGCCTTAACCACCTGGCCATGACGAACCCATGAAAAAAAGCTACATCTTAACAACTATATTCCTACATCACTGATATCTCTTATTAACACACACTTTAAACCTTTCTATAATTTAGTTTATACTATACTTTCATTAGTTCGTCTTTCAGGTAGGCGTGGCACTTCTCACTTTCAGCCTGTTTATTTGAATAGTTGTATATACATACACACATGCACAATGTGTCTAACCATTTTTTTCTCTAGCTGACAAAAGTAGGAAAATCGGGTATTTTAAGCTAAGTGCTTTCTCTAACAGAACTTTTAAAGAAAATTCCACACCCCCTGCAGAGCAATACACTTGAGTAAGTTTAAATGAAACAATACATAGTTATTTTCCGCAAGTTCTTCATCTTTACTGGTAATTCAAATCATTCAAATTAGTTGGAAGACCGAAGTAATTAAAAACACACATGGAAGAATGAAGTAATTAAAAACACACATGGAAGACCGAAGTAATTAAAAACACACATGGAAGACTGAAGTAATTAAAAACACACATGGAAGACCGAAGTAATTAAAAACACACATGGAAGACCGAAGTAATTAAAAACACACCTTTTTCCATTGATTTAAAGAAATATCATGCAAAGGAATTTCACTCATATATTTTTTTACCACGAACCCTGTCTGTCAGAAGGATAAATAATGCCGTTCAAATAAAGCTGCTTCATTATTTTGCTAGAGAAATCTTTGATGTCTGGTGAACAGAATTTTTATAACGTTACAAAATGTTGACTGTTTATTTCAAGAATACTTTTTATGTCGATACAATAGTTACTTCAATCCTGGCACGCCCGGACCCCCAACTGGTGTCTGTTTCCAGATCCTCAGCTTCGTCCACTGGCCAGCAGGTGGCAGTTTTCAATAAATCAGACGCGACGGGTCGATCCAATCAGTATCTTAACTTTTAAATATCCCTCTTTAGTGGTGGGAAAGGTAGAACACTCTGCAGTCATGCATACAAGCTCGATCCCGCACGTGTTAATATCGCATACCTAGGCTGTGTCATGTTTATAAATCAGCGTTTTCTAACGTCCCATTACAGTGGATAAACACGGCCCCCCGCGCGGCTTCGGCCCTCGTTTGCAAGGACAGGCATTCATATAAATCAAACGAGTTTAAAAGACGATGTATGGCTGTCTACCTTGGAACAATGAGGCTTCAGACAATTAAACCGACCAAAAACCTTTTCTATTGCTGCTGGCGTTCTAAAGAAAGGGTTCTTGCGAGTGTGACAAAACATGGGAACATCCAGAGGTGTTTCCAATTTTTCTGTTAGTTAATTACACGTGTCTGTGGATAGTGAACCTCTCTGTTTAGGAAAGTATCTATTAATCATTACACTTACAGAAGTAAAAGAACACTCGTGACTGTCGTTACTCAGATATTGTATACATTCTTCATAATTTTTACTTCTCGTCACTGTTGTCAGTACTTCTCACTCGTATCTGAATATCACGTTTTGGGCATCTTAGCTACACTTGAAAGATCTTTAATAATACCAAAAACAAAAAATACACATCAGAATTAAGCCTATTATTTATTAGGATCATTTTTTTTATTCGAACATCAATTTGTTTTTAAAAAAATTATGAATACATATCATAGGACCACAAGTAATTTATATGCGGAGCTCAAATGGTTAATCTCGTGTCTCTGTTTGTGTATGAATGAGCTCTAATATACTGTCATCAAGGTTATTTTAGGTACAGTAAAATTAAATTATTTTATACGAAGAAACATTCAGCTTTGAGCTCTACGATTAGATGAAGTGTACTCGGTAAGTGTGACGTAATCAAGCATGCAAATTTTAAGGTTCAGTCAAGGCCTAATGATAAACTGTATGAACCGTACAAAAGAAAACTTATTTTAAAAAACACAAAAACTAAGACCTGAGATTAACCAAGTGAGTTCCCAAAGTAAATTACCAATTTTTTTACATTCAGATGATGCAGCGAACCAGCAAGTTAGTCTTTAACCTCTGGGAGCGAGCAAGTGACCACAACATCCAGATTTAAGACAATGACTTATGTTATTTAAAAGTGGACCATGTGTTTTTATTAGTCAATACGGTATGATTTTCATGAATTCCTACAGTTGCTGCAATCGGAAGCAACAATTTTGAACTCACTTTGAAAATTATCTTTATCCAGCTGCTCCGTAAAACGTATAAAACATTTTAACACAGTTTGATTGTCAAGAATGAAAAACAAAGTCTTACATATTGCATCAATGGAAATGTTTTGTTGTATAAAAAGTTTGAAAACCCCTAAACTCTTAAGTTTTAAAAACCATTATTGGGTAATACACGCACGCGCGCGCGCTTTCAACATTCTGCTTCTTTCTAAGTTGAATATACTTTCTTCAAACGAAAGAACCAGAAGATTATATTAATCATTTCTAAAGTCACTTCCTATTAAAAACACATTTTATCAATAACATTTACAGAATATTCGTAAGAGACGTCAAGTGGAAACTTTTAGCTTCTATGCTCTTAATGGCACGTTTCCTTGAAGCATTCTGACGCTCTGTGTAGTTCGGATTCCAAATAGAAAATCTAAAGCATTACCTTCAGGTCTTAGAATCCTATAAAACAGCTGTTTAGTGTCCTGAATATAAACATTTTAACACCGTTTGTATGTAAAATGAGGTAGTCGTGCTTAATATTTATTTTTTCTCATTAATTTAACATTGGTTTATATATATGTAAGAAAATAATTCTATGCTTTAGTAAAATTAATGCTTTTTTGCTGATGTGAATTTTTTCTTGCTTCAAACTCTTGTGTATTAAATTATTAGTAAGTTAAAACATATTCGTAAAATCATCAATTCGTATAAGTTGAACAAAATCGTTCAAGTCCAAAAAATATAATTGAAATCAGTTGGATATTTGGTTCGTCTTCTGGTAATTTCAGTAAAATCACTTGGGTATTTGGTTCGTCTTCTGGCAATTTCAGTGAAATCACTTGGGTATTTGGTTCGTCTTCTGGCAATTTCAGTGAAATCACTCGGGTATTTGGTTCGTCTTCTGGTAATTTCATTGAAATCACTTGGCTATTTGTTTTGTTTTCTGGTAATATCAGGGAAATAACGTAGCTATTTGTTTCGTCTTCTGGCACTTTCAGGGAAACCACGTGGTTATTTGGTTCGTCTTCTGGTAACTTCGACGACGTTAAATGATTTTACCACTATGTTTCTTTTTGTATATTAATGGAGAGTCAGCTTTTAAATTAGCCGTTTAGAAGAATGTTTTTCTTTGTTTTTGAATTTCACACATTTAGCAGTGTAAGACCACAAGAAAGGCAGCCAGGGCGTGTAAATGATTTTTTATTCTTTACTCGCGAGTTGTTGTTTTTCCACGAGATTGTCTAATTACTGTCTTACGTCAGAAGAGGTGTGTGTACTAGAAATTTAGTTTTATGATCCACACACTGTGAAGGGTGGAGTTCCCTCTCGAACGTTCATTTGACGTCATATTTTCTAGCATCTACTGGAAAGACGGTTGGGGTGGATGTTGTCTGTAATACATTAACTTTACACTTTACACCGATCTCACTTTCTGGGGCTAGAACATTATTCTTTACAGTTAGTTGTTGGTACGATCCACCATTTGTTTTAATCCTTCATTTAATAAGCACTAACACTGACAGAATCCATGTCTTCTTTGTCTGTCTCGGGGTAGTCCACGACATGTGGATTTTTTCCCCCTGAGCCATCCCATAAATCATATTTTCTTGCAAAAGACTAAAGCAATCAGTGTATCTATCTTATTTAAAATTGATTTATTTGTTATACGGTCGTGTTACTGTTGACAAGTAATTTTGCGTTAAATTACCTGCCAGTCATGTGATAATTGATATGATATGAATATAGTAAATTGATAAAAGCTAAGTCGTTTGAGAGCCAAGTAGAACAAGGTATAGTTAAAGATTTTGAACACACGTATGATTAATTAATGATGTCCAAATTAATTGTCTGCCGTTATAACTAAAGAAGGGGCACTACGTTCGATGTAAACAAGTGTGACTTATAGACTGTTCTCGGCATGTTGTATATGTCTGAGGTTAACAATAAGTTGAAATTTCATTAAGTTCCCTCTAGTCTTACACTGCTAAATTAGGGACGGCTGGCGCAGATAACCAACCCTCGAGTAGCTTTGGGCGAAATTCACAAAACAAACAAACTTTCTTAATTTACTTTTTGCTAGTACGCCATCTAAAATTTTGATTTGAAACACATTTCATATTAGTGCTACCTGACGTAGTCTGAACGAAAACGTAATCTGATTTCTTTTCTCTAATAAAAAAAATCCTGATAAACATATAATAATGGTTTTAAGTTTGACTATTTTTACATGTTTGTGACGCAATGACAAAAAATATTTGGAAGACACAAATATTTGGCTAATTATGTTTCATATTTGTGCCTTTGGGAGAAATTATCTTTTGAAATAGTTTTTAGTTATTTTACAAACACCGTTTCGAATAAACGTTATTGTCATTTTTAACACAAAACCACATAATGTGGTTTCTGTACTCTTTTTACTGGAGAAAATCGAACCTTGCATTTTATTGTTGTAAGTTCATAAAACTGCTTCTCACCCACAGTTTTGTACAAAGTTAGAATATATGTGATGTCTCTTCTTTGCTAGTCATAAGCTGAATACTTTTAAACAGATATACTTATCTGTATATCGTCATCGTTACTACTAATCCATAATACTAACCATCACCTCTGATCTATAAATACTCATCGTCACTACTAATCTATACATAGTCATCGTCATCACTAATCTATACATATTAATCTTTGCCACTAATCCATACATTCTGACCATCCCCACTAATCTATAAATAGTCATCATCATCACTAATCTATACACTGATTATCACCACTAATCTATAAATATTGACCATCACTGCTAATCTATACACATTGATCTTTACCACTGATCTATATATATTGACCATCACCACTAATCTATACACATTGATCTTTACCACTGATCTATGTATATTGACCATCACCACTAATCTATACACATTGACCATCACCACTAATCTATACACATTGATCTTTACCACTGATCTATATATATTGACCATCACCACTAATCTATACACATTGATCTTTACCACTGATTTATATATATTGACCATCACCACTAATCTATACACATTGACCATCACCACTAATCTATACACATTGATCTTCACTACTAATCTATACACATTGACCATCACCACTAATCTATACACATTGACCATCACCACTAATCTATACACATTGATCTTCACTACTAATCTATACACATTGACCATCACCACTAATCTATACACATTGACCATCACCACTAATCTATACACATTGACCATCACCACTAATCTATACACATTGATCTTCACTACTAATCTATACACATTGACCATCACCACTAATCTATACACATTGATCTTCACTACTAATCTATACACATTGACCATCACCACTAATTTATACATACTAACCTTCACCACTAATCTGTAGATAGCAATCACCAGTTAGATACATATACATATATTGATTTTCATCATTAATTTGTACTTGGTGATCGTTACCATTAATTTGTCGTCACTAATTGAATAATATGTTTAACATTTTCAGGCAAAAGATGTAACGTAATTAAACTTTCATGGGTTGTTTATAAACTTTAATTTGACTGTATACATTTGTGGAGACACACAAAGAGAAAATACAAAAGTAACTTTTTTTTACAACAAAAATAGATTACCGTAAAAATACCATGGTGTTCGATGTAAAGATAATCAAATGTTTTTAGTTCAAGTAGACGTACTGATAGTTAGAACTTAGAGATAACATAAACGTGATCTCAAGATATAAATTCACAAATTTTAGGGCTTGAAATTTCGTATTCAAAAAACATCTTTTATTTTCTGTTATTGGTATTAGAAAAAAATTATTTTAACAAAACACGTGGACCTTGTAAAATTCAAATTATTTCAATGAGCATGCTACAGTAAACAGTTCAATACAGTTAATACAAAATAAATCAGAAATGGATCCACAAACAAAAAGTAAGGATTAATAAAAATCATGTAGATTATTTTTATAAAACTAAGTGAAATATAAACTTGAAACTAAAGCTATTCTTAAACAAAGATAATTGCAGTCTTTATGAGCTGTTGGAGAATTTTCATTGATAGAAGGAAAGTAAAATAAAACTGCTATTTTATGGAATAAATGGAATAAAAATTAACAAGGGTTAACCTGCATTTAGAATAATAATTTAAATGTAATATTTTTGAGAAAGAAGAAAAGTTTAAACAAGATATTCTAAAAAAAAAAATGCTTTTCGCATCTTTAGTGAAACGTGATATGCTACGGTTATGACATGTACGTACAGATCTGACAGGTTATAGGCCTGGCCTTTGCATTCATGTATTTCACGTGTAAGTGCACGAGCAGTAGCTCAATTCTTGTTTTAGTGCTTTTGAAATACTAATTGCAATTATAAACAACGTTTTTTTAACCCCAGATATGTATCGTAAAGATACTACTAACTTTACAATAGACCTATCAGTAAACACCATTTAGTTATTAATTCTTTTACTGCTTAGTAAAAAGACTAGTTATTGTTACTTACCCACTAGGCTCTATGTTTGCAAGATATTTTAAACTAGGCTAACGTTTAAATATGTAATACTAATACTTTCTATACAATTATCCATACATAAAGTTTTGTACTTGAAACATTGTGAATGAGAAAGAATCGTCAAGTCTTTTTTCTTACTAGTATCGAACTGATAATTAACTGTATTAGCTCTGCTTTGTTTTATACACTAAATCGTTAACTTGTTTCCATTTGTATTGTATTTTAAAAAGTCCTTTTTGTACAAGTTTATAACAGACAATAACTGTAAATCTGAAATGATGACACAAAAGTAAGAAATTTTTACAACAAATGTTCTAAATGTTGTCTCTTGTTGATGTACGGTGATTAAAGCGGTAGGGTTAGGGGCAATATCTAAATCACCTAATTTACTATTAACTTAGATTATCACGTTGTTTTGTTATATTAACTTTTATATTTAAGCTTGCGAAACACAAGACTAGTTTTATAAATAATACAGTTTGTTTTATTGTATTTGATATCTATATTTATAAGTTTACGTCCGTTTGCCCTCTTCTCCAAGCCTTTGGGGTTTAGTGGATATTTTCTGTTCGTTGTTAGTAAATTAATATTAACTTCTGAACAAACCGAACTTTCTACACGGAGCAGAACTAAAAATATGCCCCTAGCAACAAGAACAGTTAATCAAGTACGATGTTAAAACTATATAATTAACAAGCTGAATGTCTGTCATGTGACGAGAAATGTTAATTAACTTTTATTTCAAATAAATAAATAAATGTTTTATAAAAATTAATTATAATCTGTCAACAATATCTGTATGGAGAATGACTGTTCTGGTTCTAGTACTGCAGACAAGTCACCATTTTATAAATATTTGACCATCTTTAAGTGTTGCTTGATTAGCATTTTGACTTTCAAAAACTGATTTTCAAAGACATATTTCTATTTGATCAACTGTATGACTCTTCAAATTATTTATTGTGATGGTAAAGGTAGAGATATTTACTATAAATTCTGGGGTCTTTTCTCTTAGCTGTCTTCCTGGTTTTGTCATTGTTATCTCACTGAAATAAAAAAAGTGTGCATTAATTTTGAAATTTTAAAAATTGGAATGTGCTGTGGGTTATACATGCGGGTTGTTATAGAGTAGTAGCTTGGGTGTTAAACGAACAAAATTTGAGGATGTTGCGTCAATGTGTTCTGACGTAATAAGGAGTTTCATCCAATCATTATGAATTTTGTATGCCAGCAATATCGAACGTGGGACACGCATATACTCAATTCAATGTTATTACTCATCGAGATCTCTACCTGTCTACCATAAATCTAATTATATGCCCAAAGTAGCGAATCGTCAGTTTTATATATATATAGCAGGAAGAACTTGCTTGTCGCGGTAGAAAGCGTCGTCGTTTCGTACAAGTTGCATGTTGTTCGGTACCGCAACGACCGAGATATCGGCATGACATGTAGATGGCGTTTCTTCTTTATATAGTAAGTAATGATTATGATGGACTGTTTCGTGACTTTGGTATCTTCACCGTTAACGATATTTTGGACCATAAATCCAATAATATTTCGAGAGATTCGACTAGCCCAGAAGGTTATGGTTATGTCATAAATCTGTATAATAAACTGGTCATTATAGTCAAATAATAAACATAAAATTAAGAACACAGAAGTGCATTTTTTTAATAATCCAACCAGAGCTGTATAGCAGTACTTTTGTATTGCAAAACGGGGTGGTTAGTGAGAGGTTTTTCACACAACGCAACAACGACTATCACGAAAAGTTGTTGTTGTTCTGAATTAAACACAAAGCTATTCAATGGGCTATCTGTGCTCTGCCCATCACAGGTATCGAAACCCGGTTTTTAGCGTTGTAAGTCTGTAACCATACCGCTGAAACAATGAGGGGCAGCATGAAAAAAAGACACATTTTAAGTGGTTTCTTCATATTACAGGTCCACCGGTCTTAGGTAGCCCTCGTTAGGTTATGTGAGAAAAGTGAGTCGGTTTAAATAAAACATTTGTTCCCCCATTATTTTCACGGGTAACCTGTAACTAAACTTTTTATGCTACACATTGTAGTTGAGGGATATTTCATCACCCAAAGTTTAAGGAGTTAAAAAATTAATATAAGGAATGTCAAAGGTTGTTTTTTAATGATTACAGTGGGTGCAGTTGAGTCGCAGTTTTATCTTACGTAAACTAACTGGAATCAGTAAAAGTTAATTTACTGTTCAGTATAGCACATTGGTCGTGTTTATCTGTCCGTCATTAACGATAACTTTGGAACACTTTTGAAATGAGAAAATCGTGTTTTTACAGGTGATAAGTCTATTACTTCAGATAAAATAAATATATATTTTTCTTTTCTTTTTACTTTAATTGATCTAGTTTGTTTGTTTTTTGTCAATGAACTTCAAACTAAATGCTTCCTGGTCGCTCAAAGGTAAATTTGAGAGCTTATAACGCCGCTAAGTTTCTTGTTTCGATACCGACATTGGGTAGGACACAGAGAGCCTATTATGTAGGCCTTTTGCTTATCGACAAACAAACCAAATCAAAATTTATGACTTTCTTGTAAAACGTATATTGTGGGGATCCAAGTTTTTTCTTGTTGAAGAACAATGTTTGAACGCAAGGCAGTTTAAAATAAAGGTAATATATAAATTAAAAACATCCCTTTTTTATTGTATGTTAATGCTTTTAACAAGTTCCGAATCTGACTTTTTATCTTTCACACACCTCTAATTTTCAATATGAATGTGATTGATAAAACGTGATGGCTCGTTTCTTTGCTAAGTATGATTTGAAGTAGCCCTGAACTTACAGGCTCTTAGAATAACTTACGTAGTTGTTTCCCGTTGACGATGTAATTACTTGACCTCCTCTAGGAACTAGCAACTATCACTGGTTTCGAAGGATGTTCTTGTGAATGATAGTAAAGTTATTTAAAAAGTAATGCATATAAATACATAATCGGTGCTATAAATAAATAATACTGTGCTATTTATTCTTATTTTAATATCATATATATATAAGGCTTAAATAATATTGTTATTTATTACATTTTACATGCTTAGCCTGGCTCACACCATAACAGTCGTTGTCCATATATAACTTGGACCACAACTACCCGTGTTTTATCTCTGACGCTGGATGGCGAGCTATATGTGGATATGGTAGATATAGCATCTAACTTCCTTAATTTAACACAAGGATACCAAGAATTGTTATTAAGCCAGTACTAGATGTTTGAGCAATAGATTTTAATATAAAGTTAAAATACGTGTTTTAAGTGGAATGTATTAAAATATGCGGTGTAATTGGTATATGTAAAACATTCCGCCTGCTTTAACGTTTTTACAAAACAAAAAAGGGTTAGCGATTTTTTTAATGAGCACTTTTCGAAATAGCTGATGATATATAGATATTAATAAAAAATAAATATATTTGAATAAAATTAAATAGAGGCATAAGTAAAATCACAAGGAAGAACTGTATTAAAAACAGCAAATCCAAACCTCTGACTTATTATATGAGTTTGTTTATAACTCTAAAACAAATTAAACAAAAAACGCTGCATCAACTGAAATGAGCTCTAGGGTTTGGAGGTGGGTGCGGAAGTAGGACCCACATTGCGGTGGGGATAGACCGTCTACAAGTCTTAACTTTCATTCGCCAGTGTCGCAAAAGAAACATAAAAAAAAGAGTAGCAATAGATATATAATTAGAAATAGAAACAGAATTAGGAGAGCGAGATGTGGGTGCTCAAGCCCACAACGTCCCACATCTATATTATCCTTCACTGCCTGCAGACAGTTGTGGGAAGGTGAGCCTCTTTCAAGTCCACACAACTGAAGAAAGCAAATCTGGTACAGTTTTATAATAATCACGATGCCAAAGTTTTTGAAGAAATAAATATTCATTAAATGCCTTCAGGAAGTTTAAGAACAACTTTACTGGATGTGGATAACCATGAAGAAAGCCCAAAAATATCTAACTATGTCTAGAATGAAGTGTAATCACAACTACATGTCAGCCAATAGAACAAAGTGATGAACCAACACTGAGCTCTAATGTTTTAGAATCCATTGTAAGTGGAAAACCATGACTAATTTATGCTTGTTAAATGCTTTCAAAATCCTATAGAGAACGAAAAAGATACATTGGATTTTTTTGAAGTGACAAGACTAGAAACTTTTAAGTCTAGTTACATGTTCACTTAAAAATTATCACATAATTTTTTATGTTTATGGATAAAACAGTTACTTGGTCTAATGTATGTTTTATACTACAGCTGGCTGGTTTTAATAAACCAAAATTGTCAAGTATCAACACACACATATATGGATGTTTCAGAGTGCGAATTTTATAACACACCTGATTGGTTCTCCATTAAAAAAAGAATATTTTCTTGTCTTAAGGTACGATTTTTTTATACCACGGAAAACTAGTTCTTCGAAAAAAAACAGTGTCTTGTAGGTGTTGCGAAGTGCAAATTTAATACCACAACTAAGTGGTTCTGCTAAGAAACTGAGTTTTCCAAATTTCTTAAGGTGTGAAACTGATTTTAAAACAATACTGATACTAAAATCCCACAAATGATATTTTTCCTAAAATGTTTCTTACGTTCATGAATATAAAAGTGTATTTTCTTGAACATTATTTTGTGTTTTTGCTTTTGATAGAAGCGCTTTCATTTAATGAGGTGTTTATCGAAAGAAATGGAAGAATCCTCATTTAGGTGATTCAGATTTTATTTCTTTCAGAAAGTTGCTTATTCTAAACAAGGGCTATCTATGCAGCCATCCCTAGTTTGGATTATTAATATATGGGAAAACAGCTAGTTAATAGGACCCATCAGCAACTCCCGGGTTATTCTGTTATAAAGCATCTACAGTCTATATTGCCAAGAAATATTTTTAGATAACGAAAAACAAACCAGGAATTCTCTGGCTCCTAATCCGGCACTCTAAAGACGCCACATCTAGCACCATTTAATTTAAAAGCCTCGCGATTTTTTAATGTGTAAAGTTAGTGAGTATGATTCTAGTTCTGCTACCACCACCTCGAGGTGCTTTTAACCATTCTTAACCATTGTAATTATGTTGTCGTAGTCACACCCGAAATACTATGGGTTTTACACAACAACTTTCAACCTTATCCTTAGTTATTTAATTGTTATTTTTTACACTAAAAATACCACGTGTTTCACATTATAACGTTTAACTTCATCCTCCATCCTTACATTTGTATACGTTACACCAAGGAGAATTATCCTGCTTGCAGTATCGGGAGAAATCCATAGTATAATGAATATTTACAGGTGAACTTCATCGTATAATATTAAAATAATTTTAACAAGCGAACTACCCTGTTGCAATCATTTTGTTTTAAAAACTAAATAAATTTACAAATAAGTCAAATAAAAAAATCACGGTTGTTTTTATACTTCAAACAAAACTTGTATCTAAATCCATGCTAGCACTCTACTGTATTTCTTCACTAACAATTGGAAGAGTTTATCTTTTTCTCTTATTTTTGCCATCGAGAAACATGATACAGAATGTAGAAGACTGTGTTAGTACCATGTATAGTGATACTAAAATCTATGAACGCCTGATTTTTGTATTTTTAATGTCTTTAATAAAGCCACTTCTGGTAACACAACATCATACTGTAACACGACTTCAACCAACGTTTTTTCGATCTTTGCAAGTCACTTTTTCATCATTAAAAATAACAAACAACTAAATACATTATTTAAGTTATACTTTACCTGTTGGGATACCTTGCTTGTAGATCACAGTTTATAATGGTTTTTGGTTCGAGCTAGGCGAAGCATAGCAAATCACGCTGTGAATCTATTTGAAATAAACTAGTCAAAACATTTGTGAGAAAAAAATGAAAATAATCATTTTACTCTTTTGATAATCAATACAACGATAAAACTATCTTTCGTGTGATATTAAAATGCTGTCGGCTCTTTCGTTCTTACAAATTTTAACACTTAAGTTTTCAAACTAATATACAACATCGCAGCACTTCAAATGTATGCTTGATTTCGTCTATAGTTACCACACACTGTTTTACAACTGTAACAAACGATTATACACTATTCAAAAACAAACTTACCCTGGATGTTAAATATTATATGTGAAAAGTGATTTTACAACATAATAAGACTTATTTTGCTGTAAAGGTTTCATTATTCATAAGTCAGGCTCTTCTCTGTCACTGATATACATAAGTCAGGTACTGTTCTTCTCTGTCACTGATATACATAAGTCAGGTACTGTTCTTCTCTTTCACTGATATACGTATGTGGCACAGCTCTTCTCTGTCACTGATATACATGAGACAGGTACTGCTCTTCTCTGTCACTGATATACATAAGACAGGTACTGCTCTTCTCTGTCACTGATATACGTATGTGGCACAGTTCTTCTCTGTCACTGATATACATAAGTCAGGTACTGCTCTTCTCTGTTTCTCGTATTCATGTACTAACTTCTAGCTTTCACTTATCTCTATAGATAATTGGAAAACTTCTACACCTTTCTCGTCTTTTATTTATATGCATACATATATATAACAGACATAACTCTACGTTTTTCGTCCTTGAAATATATAACTGACATAGCTTTACGTCCTTCACCCCTGATATAAATTATTGACATAGCTCTGCGTCCTTCATCCTTGATATATATAATTGGTACAGCTTTACGTCCTCTTCTCTCACATTTATATATACAACTGACATAGTTTAACATCCTTCTCGTCTCGTAGTTTTATATATAACTGACATAGCTCTACACCACTTTCGTCTCGTATCAATATATATAACTGACCAAACTCCACGTCCTTCATCCGTTATATAGATAATTGAAAGTTATAGACGACAGAATATTAGCACTGTTGAAGGTAGACCCTCCTCCAGAATAGATTCTAGGATGAATAACCTTTTCGTTTGTTCAGCTCTTATATTCTTCTTTTTTTATAACATATCTTAACTTCAGTCTCAGATCTCAAGACTTAGCAGTTAGACGTTCATTGTGAATCAGATATAAAATGTAAGTTGTCGAAGTGCCGAAGTATTGCTTGTTTGTTTCGAGTATTCGCGCAACTCTAAACCAGGGCAACACGTGCGTTAGACGTACGTAGTTTCAAACTGATAAACTAGAGAGAAATATACTGGTCACAAGCACCCGTCTCCAACATCTGGGTTACTCTACTCCAATACAAAATGGGTGATATTTACAGTGTTTCACTGATTACAAAAAAAATATTCCATTTCTAACTAGATTCTTAAAAACATTCGCCGCTAAAATAAGGAAATGTGTTACTCATACTTTTTTCATCGTTTAATGCATTTATTTTTCAATAGCAGATTAAAATATGACATTCGTAGACACTTTGAATACATATAATGTTAGAGTTATTCAATTTTAGATTTATCATAAAGAAAGGTTGGTTATGTTGGTTGAAGCTAAACTTTCTTTATTATGACCATTACTGGACACCCTGTGTAATCTAAACCTAATACCCTCTAATATTTCCAGTTTTGTGATACTTGCCGTTTTGTTCGAAGCATTGGGATGGGTGATACATCTCAAGTATTTATACATGTAGCAAACATTACATGATCTTTATTAATCGTGCCACGTGTCTAAGAGCCCTAAGCCTACAACTCCTTTCAGCCATAAACTTCAGATCCTCTTTCATGGTTTAAAAATATCAAGCATACTTAAGCATTCTTAAACTTAACTTTGATCCATCGAGGGCACCTCACAAGACTTAATTAAGCATGATAAGCGTGTTATTATACTTAGTACAGCTTAGTTCCATCACACATTATATAGTAAATGATATTTTATATGCAAAAACGGCTCGTTTAGGTTGAGAAAATAATTCAAATAGAAGAGCGAACAACGTTTCGACCTTCTTCGGTCATCGTCAGGTTCACAAAGAAAGAGGTAACTGACCGGAAGCTGACCACATGTTTGGAAGGGGTTGTGTAATTGAGTGTCGCAATGTAGAGGGCGGGGTTGGATGTTTGAATATATAATTTTATCTATAATATTAATATAGGTATAATGGCGTTCCTTTACATTGGTTTATTTTGGGTTTAAGTTGTTGTATAAGTAAGGCTTCTTTAATTTTGCGTTTGTTTATGTTTGTTTCTTTATTTAGTATTTTAGTGTTTTATATGGTTATGTTGTGTTCATTTGACTTTCAGTGTTCGAAAACGTGTGAAGGTGACTTTTTATGTTCTTTGGATCTGGTTTCCATTTTTCTACTTGTTTCTCCAATATAGAAGTCGTGGCAGTTATCACATTGTATTTTATAAATAATGTTGGTGTGGTGTTTGTCAGTGTAGTTCTTACATAGTATAGACCTCAGTTTTGTGCCTGGTTTTTGAATAAATTTAGTATTAACTGGAATGTTATATTTTGTTACTAGTTTTTGCCAATTGTTGGTTATTTGTTTGCTGATATCAGGAATATATGGTATACAGCAGTATATGGTTTTGTGATTTTTTCATTCGTGAGATATATTTACTTTTGTTGGTTGATTTTGCTTTCTGTATTATATAAAATACAATGTGATAATTGCCACGACTTCTATATTGGAGAAACAAGTAGAAAAATGGAAACCAGATTCAAAGAACATAAAAAGTCACCTTCACACGTTTTCGAACACTGCAAGTCAAATGAACACAACATAACCATGGAAAACACTAAAATACTAAATAAAGAAACAAACATAAACAAACGCAAAATTAAAGAAGCCTTACTTATAGAACAACTTAAACCCAAAATAAACCAATATAAAGGAACGCCATTATACCTATATTAATATTATAGATAAAATTATATATTCAAACATCTAACCCCGCCCTCTACATTACGACACTCAGTTACACAACCCCTTCCAAACACGTGGTCAGCTTCCGTCAGTTATCTCTTTCTTTGTGAACCTGACGATGACCGAAGAAGGTCGAAACGTTGTTCGCTCTTCTATTTGAAATATTTTCTCAACCCAAACGAGCCGTTTTTGCATATAAAATTCTCAACAAGTGGGTTTCTCGACATCACTGATAGTAAATGATATTTTACTATGAGTGATACAGTGTGAAATTCTCTCTCCAATCGTCTCTAGTTTATGTCTTTGATGAAACTCTAAACAAATCAGAAGCGATTCTTCAGTGTGGGCTATCTCGTCTCTAAAATCATGCTTTCAATACAGTGCATATGCTCACCAACTTATGACTTTCAAACACATACAAATATCGATAAACCCCACATGCTCAAGTGCTTAAAGATGTAATGTCCAACTTCACATTTCCTCTACATTAGTAGACTTTTGCTGTTGTTTCAAACTCTCTGTAGCTTTTTCTACTGCATTACACTCTCTACCAAGTCACTTTCTATCCGTCACGTGGGTCTTCCTAGTTTGTGTTTTAAACGGGTTTCTTGGTGTTAACGGTAGTAGTAACGAGTGCTCCAGCACACCCACTTTAAATGTATTGCCTTAACTTCTGCGTATGCGTAATTCGGGCCTATCACACGCTCTCAATTTTCCAGAAACTAAATATAGTCTGCAACATGACATAACTCGACCTAAATTACCAAATATTACTTTAGAGCCAAACATGATAAAGTTGGGCTTATAGTTTATCATCTTCTTGCTTTGTCTTTATAAAATAATTTTCTCATGCAAGTTCAGTTGAAACCACCTAGAAGAGTCAAAGAGAGTAAATATGCTAAATCAGATGTTGTCAGACGGGCCGTAGTGCCATTAAAGAACAAAATAACCGTTAGCAGATAACAGAGACCCGCGTACAACAAGACCATGTTCTTCTTAAGTGACAAATAACAACTCTTACACTCGTTAATAAGGGAAACAACAAAATCTGAATAAATCCTAAATAGAAATTTAGCTAAAAGTGACATAAGCAAGCACGTGTCGAGTCAACAGTAGTTTAAAATAGCCTGAACATCACAACGTGTTTTGGTTTGATATATTATAATGGCATGGAGTTTTGTACCGTACATTGGTGACATCATATGGCAATGTAAACTATCAAAACATCATACTCTGTGAGCAAATCCATTAATTCTGCTGAAACCTTCACCAATATATACAGAGTTACTCTGTAAATCAGTCATTAATTACATTAAAACATTTCCCAAGTAAGTAATACTAATCATTACTTATTATTATTCCTTAAATCATTATGATACTTGGGCTTGTGAGAGAGCCGTAATTTTTTAGATTTATAAACTCCCAAAAAAGGACTTGATTCCCCTCGATGAAAAACCGATGTGTGTTTGATATAACAAAAGCACATACACACACTCGTACTTACACATATCGCATAAGATAGTGACGTAAATTAAAGTAAAATATTACCCAATTAAATAACATTAAACAATATAACCGATTCTACCTTAAAAGATTAGTTTATCTTAGCAAATCTTATACGATGGTATCCTAAGTTGAAAACAAAGATTACTACAATCGGTATTAACGTCAAACAATGTAAGAAAAAACACACGTCGTGATACAATTCCACAACAGTTAATGCCTCGTATATCTTAGAGTGTTAAAAAACAGCTTGGCGTTGTGTAAAACATTTTCGCGGAAACAAAGACCGACTTTCACGTATAACACTAGTCACGTGACTTGATATAGTTTGATTTATTACAATGAATATAAAGGAAGTTTACAACCTAACATCAGTCAGAGTGTAATCGTAGATGTTTCGTTTTATCGTTTAGAAACCTCACTTATTGTAAAATGAAGAATTGCTACCCTGTTACATCGAGAAATCAGTTCCAACCAGAGACTTACTTTCAATGGTTAAACACTTGAGTGAAAAGACGTAATTTGTTTTTCAACGTTTCTCCTATTAAATTCGAGAAGGAATTGATCACGCTTTATGCTGCGGTTCTATCTAGCCCCTAGTGTCTCTGGGTTTACGGTAGCCACGAGATGTGATGTCACTGTAACAATTATCCTAACAGCCTGACTCCATCAGACTTAAACCGTGTAATGAACGACTCAACAAGAACGACCTCCTTCCATAAACACGGACGAAAAGATTTTATTATATCCGAAGAGGGGGGGAGGACTTGATACGACCTCTCGATGTGGGTCTGAGTTGGCGAACACTCAACATATGCTTCGGGGTTCCAGAGAGCCCTATTCCCACGAAATTAGCACAGTAGGAGTCTTGTTATACCAAACCCCCTGCACAAAGTAGTAGGTATGTAATGTACCCTGATGTTGTGAGATGGTGGGCGCTTCGGAAGCTTGAGCCAATATTACTTACTATTATTGAGTCATTGTTAGATACAACAACAAGATATGGGCAAGCCAACGAGAGAGTTAGGTTTAGGATCAACAATAGCCAGGAATCCAGAGGGGGTTTTATCATTACTTAATGACGTTATGGGTGATATAGTTATAGCTGATGCAACCTCCTGTAGCGCATGGTTTTGTCATTTCACTGTGTAAACCTATCTACTCGTATTTGTATCCACTTCTCTGGTTGGCTGGCCGTTTGCCTGATGTTTATCAAATTTACGGGAACCCATCATTAAAACGACAGACATTACAAAAAATAAATTGTACTCATATTTCCCTAGCTAAACATGTGAGCAACAATGTAAACTTCTTTCATTATTTCTAGCACGTTCAGCTTGTAGAATATATTTCGAAGGCTGAGAAATCTGTAGAAATATTCTGATCCTCTCAGGGTTCGCAGCCAAAACGGCGTCACCTGATGAGAAACAGTTTCGTCAGGAGATAATTCCTATGTTGTTTTTAAATATGTTTATTTATTCATTTAGTAGCCTCCACATTTACTTGAGGCCAGAAGGTAAACATCCTAGAAGGAAAGGGAGACACTTGGGTATTAGATTTTATTTTCATGTCAAAACCAGCGTAGTTTATATATGTATTTATATATATGTACCTTTTGTTTTTGAATTTTTGAGTCTTGAAAGTGTGTCTTATATGCGTTCATTAGTACAGTTTGTTGAAACTAAGACAAGAGTAGGAGTAGTCCAAGAGTTGACGGTGGGTCTGGTCCATTAGTTGTTCTACCTTTAGTTTGTTGATAAAACAGAAACTGCTACGCGCAAGTAGCCCTTGGGTGCTTTGAGCGACAGCTCTAATTAACAGCAGCTTTTGAAAGTCTATGCTAATTTTATGACTCAATTGTTAACTTGTCCCTTCTCAGTCCTCAATTCAAGATATACATGTTTGCACACACATAAACCTGGATATTAGCACTCAAGTATGAAATACTCTTTATAAGCAGCAAAACACATTGTTGACAAACAAATACGTATTTAAGTTTAGTTCTATTAAAAGTAACTGTGTAGAAAATGTAGTGATTGTTAAGTAGTTGAAGCTCAGAATACTCAAACAAAATATAAATCTAGTAAAGTTAAGTGTGAAAAACCAACCTAACGGTCTAGCGCTATGCCTCAAAGGTTTTTATAATTGTTTACCTGAAACCAATGATCATCTTAAACAACTTTTGTTCTGCAGGTTTTTCCAAAACAAAACATGGGTTAATTATGTTGTGCTCACCATAGTGATCAAACCCCATATTTCAGAGTTATAAGCCCCTGAGTAACAGGGAAGTACTGGAAGCAAGTTTTGTGTTTTGTGATGAATATTTTAGTAGGAAGTTTAATTGTTCTCTTAGTTCTGATATGAGATTTTGATCAACAACTTTCAAAATACTTCTAAAGAATGTCTATAAGTTTTTGTTTCTTTTTGTATGTTTCAACGACATAACATTTAAACTGATTAATTTTATTTTCTTTACTTTGATCCGTGCATAGGAAAATTTATAAAAAAGACTTGTGTTGCTAAAGTATTCTTTTAAACCTGTATACATAGATTCCCCAAGAGGGGAATAGCTATATTCTTTACTCATTGTTACTTTCGTCAATAGTATTAGTAATTATTACACTGTTATTATAAAGATTCTTTTGCATGGTTAACTTAAACTATCTATTTAGGACTAATATCTAAACCTGGTTGAATATGAGATATTATTGGGATTATGTCCGAAAATACCATTAACAGCGAGAGTGGTCAATTGATGAGACAATGTATTAGAAAGTACATCAGTAGAAACACAAAACCAAAACAACAACACAAAAACAACAGGTAATTAATCAGCTATACTGATAGCCAGGTTGATTTTCAGTTGCATTCTAAGTACATAGCATCATACTCTGGTCATAACTTATCATTATTTGAAATTAAATTATTCTTCGTGGTGTTTACGTTGTAACAGAAACGTTTTCGTCAAAATTCTTTCGCTGATACTATATGAAGAAAACAAATATTTTCTTCTAAAAATGAAGTCTTTTCCGTGTTTTCTGAAATATTTTTTGTTTTAGGGTAACTATTTTCTAATTATTAGATGGCACACCGATATTAAATCACGTTTAAAAGGATTAAATGAATCATGACGACCTAACTGAAAATACTTTCAGAAGTTTCTGCTTTGAAATAACCGTTTTTTGATAGCTAAGGCATTTGATCCCGAAACTAAATAATTTAAGCTTTAGACGACACAACTGTGTATGGATCACATCTCGAGGACCCATTTACAGAAACCAAATTGAACTCAGTTTTGTTTTCTAAAGCTGGGAAAAAAATATTCACAAATCTCACTTTTCTTTGGTTGCTTGTTTCATATACGTGAGTAAATATATGCTAACGCTTTCTTCACTCGCCATCCCTAATATCGAACTGAATGAATAGGGGAAATCAGCTAGCTAGTCGACAGTACCTACCGTCAACTCTTGGGCTACTCTAATTAAGTAATAGGATTTAATCATATAACATGCCCATGACTTCAAAGTGCAGTGCACGATTTTGTGGCAAAGGGACGCGAACCCTCGTATACATAGTACGATTCGCTAAGTTATAGGCTGGTCTAACCCCCGTATACATAGTACGGATCGCTAAGTTATAGGCTGGTCTAACTATTTGTATGCAAATGTATAAAATTATATATTCATAAGTAAAGGTAGATAAACAGGGTTCTTTCTGACACTCAAGTTTTTAAGTTTAACACCCGTAGAATTAATAAAGATATTTAGATAGCCTGAGAGTTATTATCCACTAAGTGAATAGATTACTAAACAATCTGTGTGCTTCGCTATGTTATACACGTTCTATGTGTGTGAAAATAATTCTGTAATATTGAAAAAACAAACACGAGAAACATCCATTGATTCACGATTATCATTCCTTGCTGCGTACGGGTCTATTACAGTATACGCTAGGGGCGATGAGAGGTTCTTCCCGTGCGACAGTATAAAATTTCTTCGTCATTATTTGTTTCATGGGACTCAGGGTTAAAAACCAACATTTATACGCGAAGTTACTTAATACTAATAAAAACAACTATAAAAAGTTATCCATGTCATATGATCTGCTTACAAAAGTTTTACAACGTAGTTAGTTATATAAGCCTCACGTGTGATTGGTGACTCGAAATCCTACGCGATCTATCCCATTTTAATTGGTAACGCTATTCTTTTGGTTGCGATAATTTAAGAAAATCCTTAATGTAAATATTATTACAATAAGTTAGGCTTAGCAATTAATTTAAAGAGACAAAGATAAAACTGGTATTCTTAACATTTGTTTTGCTCGTTTATCTTTTTAATTTCGCGCAAGGCTACACGAGGTTTATCTGCGTTAACCGTTCCTTGAAGTGAAAGACTAGATGGAAGTTAGCTAATCAACAATATCCACCGTCAAATCCTCGGCCGCTTCTTCACCAACCAACGCATAGAGGAATTGATCAAAACATTATAACGCCCTAAAGGCTGAAAGAACAAGCATTTTTGGTGAAAGAGGATTCGAACCAGGGAGCTTCAGATTGCGAGTTCTAACTAATAGTCTTATGTAGTTTGGAGTAGTTTGTTTCAAGGGCTAAAAATACTTTAGAAAGATCAGAATTTAAAATAAAAAAAAACATTATTAAAATACAAATTGTGTGTCAATATGTTTATATTTATTTTTATAATCTTTGTGCACATTTGTAAGCATACACACATACACATGATGAATCTCAACGAGCATAGTTGTATATACACACACACGCGCTAGTATAATTTCCTGTACCTTTTATACGGATATATTTAATTTCTTAATTCTATTCATCAAACGCAGAATGGTTACCAGTTTTGTTGTTGTGTCTACCAGCCGCTAAGCTTCTTTTCATAAACGAAAATTGTTACTCAGCTCATCAAAAAATTTTGAAATCCTCTGTGTTATTCTTCGCTCTTAAATCTTATCATGTAGGGTTTTATTGAGGGGGAAAATAAGTATATATTTGATTACTAGAGTGAGTGTCAAGTGCCCATTCAGCTTTATCAACATAACCTCAGACATACGTAGTAGTGTGACATTCCACAGTGTGGAACTACAGTTTGTTCTGTATTTGTAAACCACTAGAACTCTCACTCCCTACAGTATTATTTAGTAGTGTAAAACTTCAGTTTGTTCTGTAACTGTAAACCACTAGAACTCTCACTCCCTACAATATTATTTAGCAGTGTAAAACTTCAGTTTGTTCTGTAACTGTAAACCACTAGAACTCTCACTCCCTACAGTATTATTTAGCAGTGTAAAACTTCAGTTTGGTCTGTAACTGTAAACCACTAGAACTCTCACTCCCTACAATATTATTTAGCAGTGTAAAACTTCAGTTTGTTCTGTAACTGTAAACCACTAGAACTCTCACTCCCTACAGTATTATTTAGCAGTGTAAAACTTCAGTTTGTTCTGTAACTGTAAACCACTAGAACTCTCACTCCCTACAATATTATTTAGCAGTGTAAAACTTCAGTTTGTTCTGTAACTGTAAACCACTAGAACTCTCACTCCCTACAATATTATTTAGCAGTGTAAAACTTCAGTTTGTTCTGTAACTGTAAACCACTAGAACTCTCACTCCCTACAATATTATTTAGCAGTGTAAAACTTCAGTTTGTTCTGTAACTGTAAACCACTAGGACTTTAAGTCTCTACAGTATTATTTAGCAGTGTAAAATTTCGGTTTGTTCTGTAACTGTAAATGATAAGGTCTCTGACTTTCAATAGCATATTCTAAAATTATTATTAACTTCTAATCCGAACGTTGCACCTCTTTAGAGATAAACCGAAATTCAACATGGTAATGAATACAGCTAATTAAACATACTTTTATTGCGCTTTTGCTTATAAAGATTAGAATTCGTTTTTTTTTAATCAATTAGTTAACCTTGCTCTTAACGATATTGTTAAAACTTAGGTTCGTTTTTGAATCACAAAATACCAGAATTCACAGAAACCCTGATTTTCAAACTTCAGTTTCTTGTGAAATCAAAAAACACCATAAATCAAAAGAGCTGTATTTTTGTATCAACAGTTTTTTCTCGAACTACAAAACACAAACTTTTAACAGTCGCCATTTTGAAATTTCTGTTTCTTCTGAAATCACAAAAGACCAGAACTCTCTGCAGCTGTCATTTTGAAACTTCGGTGATCCACAGTTTTAAAAATTCACATCAGAGTGGTTCAGAAGGTTCGATGGAACAAAAGAGAAAAATATATAAAACTAAACTCAGAAAATACCCAAAAATATGATCTAATGCGAAAAAAAAAAGATTTATCAAATTTCTTGGAAATAAGAAACTTAAACATTTGGAAAAAAATATACTTTTTAATAACGAGTGAGAACTTTGAGGAAATTTCTGTTTCCACTTTTAATCATTCATTCTCTACATTAGTAATAATCGAAAAATACCTTGAAATGACGGTATTAAATTTAAAGTTAATAATACCGTAGTTAAAGATTAAGAATTTCTTAGTGTTGTTGTTGTTTTGAATTAAGCACAAAGCTACACAATGGGCTATCTGTGCTCTGCCCACCACGGGTATCGAAACCCGGATTTTAGCGTGTAAGTCCGCAGACATACCGCTCAGCCACTGGGGGGCATTTCTTAGTGTATAAAAGAACTATTAATAATACTGTAGCTCATTGTAAAGAGTTTCTTATTTTATAAAAGTGCTATTAATAATACTGCATCTAAAGACATAGAGCTTATTATTGTATGAAAATTTATTAATAACACCATAGCTCAAGAAAAAAAGGTTTCTTTCCGCCATAAAACACCAATAAGCCAGCCAACCAATCTTATTTTATCTAAAAATATTTACTAGATTTGCTATGATATTCTAAATGTAAATATTTTTATACCTTCTATATTATAATGTTAATGTATACTTTCGAAAAATCTTTTCATTGGGCTTTGTAACAATCTGCTGTTCTAAATAATGTGTTTAGTCACGTGGTTCAGTTTCTAACTTACAATGAATGTGTCGTGTGTTTAAAAACTTTATAAAGTAACAAGTATTTTGTCTACTTTCGCCCCTTGATAACACATATGTTAAAAGTTAACCAATAGTAATGCTGGAAAACATTTAAAAAATCATCAATGAATAACAGCTAACCAATGACGAAGGCCCAAAATATATTATATCAGTAATGCAAAAGTCGTGTTTTTTACAGACTGGCAAGATATACACAAAATTTAAGTGAAAGATCCACCAATCACAAAGCATCTTTCATCATATATTTAGCAGTGGAACAGAAGTTCTTATATAATACAGGCTCATCACTACAAGTTGTCGACCTGTTCTAATAATGACGACTCCACTTTAGGTTTTCTAATTTTGATTAAGCAATTAAAATTATTAATATTTGAAGTTTCGTATCTTTTTTAAAAAAAATTAAATTAAAAAAATGACTCATATTTCTGTATCAAGGGCAACATTTTAGCAAATGAGTTTTAAAGTGTTGAGAAAAAGTTACCAAAATGAAAAATAATGTTTAAGTCTCGTTGGTTCTCGAACTTCACTTTTCTTTATCATAATTTAATTTATTTGTTGCAGTAACCTAACCCGTTTATTGTACACGCCAAAAAATAAAGATAAATAAACTTATTCAAGACGTTAAAAATATTTTACTTCTTGAATTGTTTTCACCATTATGATTTTGACTTATTTTACACATTTCTTTTCCATATTATGTTTTTTAACAGCGTTCCAGATTCATTACTGGTTTAAAAATACATACATTTAGAAATGTTGACCAGAAACCAAACGGATGAAGCATTAATAATTAATTAAAATATTCTGTCAACAAATCAAGCTCTGTGTGAAAATTTGGTTTCGATCATTATAAAAACAACAATAAGTTATTATTATTTAAGTATACGTAATAGTGACATCACGTGATTTGCAAAGTGTTAAATAGCTTTTACTGTGCGAGATATGGTTGTAAAATAAAGTATCAGCCAGTATTCAATTACACTGCCATCTGATATAAGACAGAAGGTATAATAGCTATGAACTAAAGAGCTAAACGTAGTGCGTGTTAGCCCGAAGATATAACTGTAAAATGTTAGTTAATATTAGAACGAAGAAATGATCATGCATATTTGTTTGAAACTTTTTCCTAAATTTACTAGCAAGATAGTTCATATTCAGACATCTTTCGTTAATGTATGTTTAAGTTTTATAGCTGACACACTTCGGGCATATCTTACAACTAACACTAGTTTCCTTACTGGATCAAACAAACATAACTTAGAGTTGAATGCATGCGCTTTCATGGCCATCTATTCTAACACGTAGCTTGTCTCAGGTAAACGTTTATTCCAATCCACGTCTTTATAAATCTTTATATTTTGTTAAATGCCCCAAAGCACATGTCTCACAGTCTATAATATACTGAGGGTGAATAACTCTACAGAAAAGACGTTCTAGGTATCTTGTTACCTTTGTAGCTACTATATGTGACTGCTCTCAATGTGGTGGCCTTAATTACACATTATTGTTCAAAATTACAATTTCAATTGTAAAGAAAGCTTCAGTGAAGGATAACAAAGTAAACGTTGACCAGATTTCCCGATTATGTTAACGTAAGTCAAAAATCACAAAAGTTGATAGCTTGAAAACTTTGGTTTGATTTAGAAGTGTGACAGGAAGTTGGTAACTTATGGGTTGTGAACTTTTGTCCATTGCAAATGTCTATTTGTTATCTTGTTAAAGATCCCAAAAGATATGTCCAACTTCATTGCAATGGCTTTTGGTATATTCTCTTTCCTAACAGTGGTCTTTACACTAGGGATGTAAACTTGATTGACTTAAAGATGAGATTTTTGCAACCCGTTGATGTCCTAAAAGATCAGGAATGCAAGTTATTTCTTGATTTCCATTTCTTTCTTCGAAATCTTATGTTCTTGTGCTCTGCATCACTGAATAATCTCGATAAACAAAAATCCTTCCTCAGAAAGGACCTATGACATATGTCACGTCAGCCATAAATAACTCTGGCTACGTGCACTTGCAAATGGTTAAGTTTGCCTGTACTAAATACATAGGTACTAAACTTGTCTTCAGTGGTGCCATGGCTTACATATGCAGCGATACTTCACTCCATTAGCCAACTGTTTTGTAGTACAAAAACATAAAACCACAAGTTAAAGAATGTGCGAAGAAATGGAACATTTTTCATAAAGAAACATCTTACTTGTTATAATTTCCATATGTTGTAATTAACTTATGCGAGTAAAGCAAATTTTTGTACAATAAAACACAATTTGTTTTGACTTTGAAGCACATTTGAACATGTTTAAAGTGCATATACTTAACGTTCAGACGTGACGTTCAGTGCTCCTATGCCGGGATATTTTCAAAAGATTATATTTTATGTATATTAGTATTAAAATGATTTTCACTCTACTTTATTGAAATAAGTAAAAACGTGAATACTTTTGCTATATTTTCCTAAAAGATAGTATGTAAAATATTTCCACAAAATTAGATTTATATCCACATCGTAAATATCAAAATATACACATACATGGAGTGCACTTAGCACAAAAAGTTTAAAAGTTTATACCTGTAGATGTTATGGCTCAAATCTTACAAAATCCAATAGACAAACGTTCTACAGTAAAATGCTTGTGGCGACTTCATCGTCTTTACGATACTTATCTCTGGAGAATTTTAGCTATTTCTCCGTATCTGAAAGCTCGCCAGAAGAGTAAATATAGTGGAAAACTCTACGACAGTAAGTAGTAATACCTATAGAAACATTTAACTCAGTACAACACCGCCGTCCTAAGAAGCTCTCTCTATAATATTTCATCGTAAACAAAAAAGCAGACATTTGTGTGTTGTCATTGTTCTTTTTAAGTGAGATTTCGAAACTTGTCATGGGACAACATTAATCAATAAATCAATATTTTGTATGATCGCTTTCCACTTAAACGAGGTGCTGCAGTAAGAAAAAAAGTTCAATTGTTCGGAAGACGAAATAGAAGTGGGCTGAAAATACATAGTGGCTATAACAGTGTTTGGAGACAGACGAATAGTTTTCTTTAAAGCTGTGCTGTTTATCTGGGATGGGAGGAGAGATTGGAAACATTAAGCTTGTACACTTGCTTTATAATATACGTCGCGATTCTTCGTCATTCTGTGTTGGTACTTCTAAATGTACAAAGGTTTTCGTCGCACAACTTGCAATTTCTTTCAATTATTTATACGAGGTGTACCCTGCTTTATTTGCACTTCAAAAATAGACCACTTGCGCCCAATAGGTGAAATTGGGATTTCGTGAATATTTCTTATTTTATTTCTTTTGTTGTTGATTTATTCGTCAGTTAAACAGATATTAAATATTTATATGGCAGTAATCATACACTTCTCATTGTTTACAATGTATTAGTTGAAACTAAACCTGCAGTAGCTGGTAATGGCAAATCATTGTGTACTATCAGTGACTGTCTATTTCGTTCTCAAGGTGTACAGCTAGTAGTAGTAAATCATTGTATACTATCAGTGACTGTCTATTTCGTTCTCAAGGTGTACAGCTAGTAGTAGTAAATCATTGCATACTATCAGTGACTGACTGTTTCACTCTTAAGGCGTACAACTAGTAATGGTAAGTCATTGTAAAATACAAGTGACTGCATGTTTTGTTCTGTAAGTGTGCAATTCGTAATGCTAGATTATTAGTAAGATAAAACCTAACTCCAAAAATTTTCATGAAGATGTTATTTCGAGAAAAAATAAATATATGTTGTTTTCAGTGGAATGACTTACGGGCTGATGTCGTAATGTGTATTGTGAGCCTTGAGACACTTGTACCAACAGTATTACAAAAACTGTTTAAGGCTCTAAACGATACAATAACAGACTAGTCTCATATTTTAATGGGGTCTGGAATGGTTGAGGGCAGCGAATTCGAATTCTCATCAACGATGTGCTCAGCTATTCAGCTGTGGGGTAGTTACAATATGACGGTCAGTGCTACTATTCGCACCCAAGAGATGGCGGTGGGTAGTACTGACTAGCTGCCTTCCTCGTAATCTATCACTGGTATATTAGGGACAGCTAGCGTAAATAACCTTCGTGTAACTTTGTGCAAATTTCCAACAACTAAAATTCTACATTTTAATATCAAAATTAAACTAAAGCAGCTCTTACATATTTCTTTCTGAAGAAATGAAATGAAAGAGCATTAATTATAGTTTTTTAATATATGCAATAATCTGTTACCGACATTATTATTTTCTGACTACAATTTTTTTAGGGGGGATTTTAGGGGGATTCTATATAAGCGTTACAAATTTAATTGGTATATAATGACTTTGCGGAAAAGGTAATAAGGCAATTTTGTAGTACAACTACACACACACACACACACACACACATATATATATATACTACCAACAAAAAAAACAACAACACTGATTTTGTATGTAAGCCTAGTAAGTCCACATAAGTAAGCAATTCAAACTCATTTGAAATAAATCGGTAATGCTAATCGTAATCAAAGACTGTCCGGTGTCAGTCCAGTATTTATTACAACAACGAAGTGCATTACAACTAATGACTTTCTGGCACAACCCGTATTTATTTCGACAGCGAAGTGCATCGTAACTACGAGCTTTCCGGTACTGCTCACTACACAGCATAGAATTTGTTACTATGGTGAAGTACATTCCAGTCAATGGCTCTTCAGAAAAACCCTGTAAGAAAACATGTTTACTGTGACACCAGCTCTATCTTTATCAGGCATGAGATTTAATTTATTTTTAAAACAAGATTAATGACGTAGAAATAACTATTATCACCTTCAGTATTTCCCCGCGCCGATACGACGACTATCAAATACAATACATACACTCCACACATCTCTCTTTAGTTGCGTTCATTCATGAACCATTTCAAAAACAATAATCGGTCTAAATACGGTAACTACTGTTTCACAATTAGCTGAAATAAGTTATTAATAAATTTTTCATGAGATCATTCATATCTGACGTGCGGGAGCGCGTTATAACAACTACAGGCAGAAAGTACTAATCAAACAGTGTGGAATCGTTCATACGCACTTAAAACAATACACAGCGTCAGTTCTATATCTACGTGTATCTTCAAGCAAAATAATAATCATAAATGCGGAATATCTTCAATTAACATAAAGGCACGCGAGCACTGGAATGACTAACTTTCTGTTGAAGTGATAAAAACATTTAATAACTTACTCAACGACCCCTGTTCAGTACTCGACGTTTATCTATATAATGTGCACTAATCCTTCCAAACCCTCAAAACTTCAAGTGATTATTTTGAATAATGCTACAAGTGAAGGATTAGTTAGTTATATAGAGTTAGTAATACTAACGTGTATAAGACAAGGAAAATTATTAACGCCGATAATCTATTGCTGCTTTAAATATTTAACCTCATTCGCAAATTAGTTTGCGGTGGTGTTTTTAGCCTTTCGTAATCTTTCTCATAAAGGAAAAGATATGGCAGGTTTGATTCCAGTGCATAAAAAGAAATTCAGAATTTACTCTAATTCACTTTTTTACTTGTGCCATTCTGCCAGTTTATGCACATTTGATTGGTGTAGAGTTACTACATAAAACTTCATTAATACAATTTAATTGACAACCAGGAACTTCTCTGTTACTTAGAGTGATTGTGGGTGGCGTTTAATGGATAGTAAACACTGTTACTTTACATTACTGGGTTCATTTTATTTTTCACTGTGATGTAATTTATTAACTTCTCTGAAAGATTTTTTAACAACGACAGTAAAGTAAAATTAGTAGCACAATACATCTTTGTAAGATATTGTTAGTTCTGCTATCACTAGGCCTGTTTCTCTTATTGATACAAAACGGTAAGATATTGTTAGTTCTGCTATCACTAGGCCTGTTTCTCTTATTGATACAAAACGGTAAGATATTGTTAGTTCTGCTACCACTAGGCCTGTTTCTCTTATTGATACAAAACGGTAAGATATTGTTAGTTCTGCTACCACTAGGCCTTTTTCTCTTATTGATACAAAACGGTAGGATATTGTTAGTTCAGCTACCACTAGGCCTGTTTCTCTTATTGATACAAAACGCTGCCACGTAAATGCCGTTAGAAAAGCAAACTTCAAAGACTCATCTATTTACATAAATCTTTTAAAAATAATTTTAGTATCCGGCCAAAAACGATATACTATGTATTAAAAATTATTCAAGACTTAAAAGCTTGAAATCAAGTAATTGAGCCTGGAGAGTCTCTCACCATGAGAGATAAACTAATATTTCTGAATTTAACCTGGCCAGGTGTGGCTTAGTGGCACGTGCTGTACTGCATCTCGGAAAGTTTAAGGTTCGAGCTTCGATTTACCGTTGAACATTTCCGCACTTTCAATTGTGGGCGCGTTATAAAATCAGCAGTCAATCCCGCTATTCGAATGAGAAAGATCTTGTAGACACCTGGTGCTACTGATGAGTTGACTTTCCTCTGATCATTAGTTCTAAATTAGGGGAGGTCATGCCTGGACCTTACCTCCAACTGATGTGTTATTAAGATGTTATGCAAATTGAAAGAAACAAATATGGGATTTAGTTTGGGAGGTTTTACTCTTCTAAATATAGGTATTACATATTTCATTTCAATTCTGCTTACTTAAGCCTAAGTACCCTTAGGCTAGATGGTTGAATTATCGCTTATAACCATCAACACGTCGGTTGTATTTAAATTTGTCACGTTTAAAACAATATGAAAATAAATTTTATGATATAAAAGTCCGTCAAAATTCTACTGGGTGGAAAGCTTTGTAATTTGCAACAGGTGAATTTTATATTGGGAAAAGTAAAACTTTAAAAGTTCTCTAGACGATGAACTCAATCCGCAATTAAGATAAAATAAACCTATTGGTTTTGAAGCTTTGTACGGTCAGTTTCGGTTTGTTTTAGTAAACGCTCCTCGGAAGCTGTACAGCGAAACGTTGAGTTTTTAATCAAATAAAAATAACAAGGTTAAAAGGTTGTTTATTTCTAGTATTAATGCGCCTTCTATGCACCAATAGGCACTATAGAAATTTAAAACAATATATTCAATGTGTTTAAACACCTACAATTAACACAACAGTTATCTCAAAACAATATATTCAATGTGTTTAAACACCTACAATTAACACAACAGTTATCTCAAAACAATATATTCAATGTGTTTAAACACCTACAATTAACACAACAGTTATCTCAAAAAGAAAATGAACTGCAGTATTTCTTTCCCGAACAACTAAACTTCCACACTTCTGCATGCGGCAGGTTTTAAGAGATCGTATAGACCGGGTAGAAACATTACCTGAATAGCTGACCCTCATATGCTCGTGACTTAAGATGTGATTAGACCATGTCCTTGTCTGAGAGAAGAAACAAAACAGAGAAGAAGGAATAAAATTATAATTTCATGACATAACGTCTTCTCATATTAGTACAGAAGAATACAGATTACTTTTGTACTAGTTATTGGATTATAGTTCTATTGCATGTCATACCTTGTACAGTGGTTTTAGTTCCGGTATAAAGTGGAATAAACCATCAACCTGATAACAGCATAAACTAATAACTATTCATTTTATTGGTCAGGTAAACACGCCAAATTCCCTAGCACTTCGTACAGAGGCTACAGTAGTGTCATTTTACGGCATTCTGGTCTTCACTGATACGAGTTTTACGCTTGTGTTACGTTATTAATGACTTTCAATAATTGAAAAACACGTGTTATCAACAATAACGTTTAATTTCTAAAATTAAGCAACTATAAACCTGTCGCCAAGAGACAAGTATTACATTCTTTCGGTAATGAAGCTGGAATGTATAATAATTTTATACACTTATTGGCACTATACATTTGTGGAAAGAAATGCGTTATATATTTAAACATAACCCACTAATTAAAGACTGGACTTCCTTACTGTGGAATATCATTTAGTCCCTAGAAGAAGACTAAACGGAAAATGTTTCTGTGTGTCTATTTTGGATTATTGAGTAATTTTGTCCGTATGGAATACGTTTGTGTGTATAAGTATATTTGCTATACTTCATTACTGGAAAAGTTTGTATATATATATACTGGATTGGCTAACAATCCGTTGGAATTCATAAAACCCTAAAATACCAAATGTAAAATAAAATAGAAAATCTCAAAGATTCCGAGATTTAAGTAAAATTATTAAAAATACAAGGTATGTTTGAATATTGTGTACGTATTTGCATCGAACGAGTTTCAGGGTAAAGTTCTCAGTTAACAAATTTATGATCATAGTGGGCTGATTTACTTGTGGTTTTGGTGATGTTATTCTCAACAAAATTTCTATGTGAAATACCAAACATGCATATTTTGTATAAAGGACAATCTCGATGAAAGTGGGAAGAAATAATCATAGACTGTTCTTATTTCAAAACAGTTGAAATACGACGTTGGGAAAAGAAGGTCAAAAGCAAACGACATGAACGATAATGTCTTAATCAACATTCTATGAAACTTATCAAACTTGTAAATGTGTTTCTTTAAACGAAGCTCTATTATAACAATAATGAAACTTATAATGAAACTTATCAAACTTGCAAATGAGTTTCTTTAAACGAAGCTTTATTATAACAATAATAAAACTTATAATGAAACTTATCAAACTTGCAAATGAGTTTCTTTAAACGAAGCTTTATTATAACAATAATGAAACTTATAATGAAACTTATCAAACTTGCAAATGTGTTTCTTTAAACGAAGCTTTATTATAACAATAATAAAACTTATAATGAAACTTATCAAACTTGTAAATGAGTTTCTTTAAACGAAACTTTATTATAACAATTTTTTTTTATTTTATAAATCAACCTTCTGTTGAGAAGGCTGAAATGGACGCTTAATATCTGAGTTAAGTTCAATCTTTGAAGACTGAATCAGGTTTTAGTACCGGCGTGCAACTAGAATACTAATCTTGTTCTCTATATGACAAAGTACCATCGAACGGTATGCCTTTCATCAAATTCAACTGATTGTATAGTATATAACATTCTAGAATACCTTCTATAAACCAAGGAAGTGTCACAGTAGAAAGAAACACAGGCGGCAGAACGAAACATATTTCAATTAAGAGGGCAACAACAATTATGGACGGTTTATTTTTTATTATATCCCTGGCTATTATCTTCAAACCTGAAACAACGACTTTCAATAACATTCATATACACGAATCGTGTCCATTCAATAACATCTATACACGAATCGTGTCCATTCAATAACATCTATACACGAATCGTGTCCATTCTCTATTTAAAGAGCAACTAGCTACTGAGTGGAAACTGGGGGAGGCATGAGCTCTTACTGTCCTAGGTTTTCCATCTATTGAAACAAAAATTATCATATTTTTAGGAAACTAAAGTTTTCTAGTTTCGTGTATATTAACATTTTGTGTAATACAAGGAGTTAAAACAATTCTAGTGCCCTTTCACAAACAGATAAACGTTATTTCGTTTTTGAAGCCTACCAGCAAACAAAACAAATAGGCTTCAAAAGAGTCTAGTTCTTTGTCGTAGGGTTTTTATAATACATGTTTTCATAAACATGCTGTAACTTTAAAAAGTATAAACATTGTGGTTTCTTTCCATTACTATTTTAGTGTAACACTTCATGGAGTTGAATCAAGTAACTCCTAATCTTATGTATAGGTTTCAACTTCAACAAAGACAAAATCGTCATATGTTTTGTGTCAGTCACAAACATTAGTTTTGATGTATATCGTATACTGTAGGAAATTCTCTGTAAGCTTTATTACAGACTCAGTTACTTCGGTTTAAACATACGTTCTTTCTTTTGTTCCAGAATTTCGCGCAAAGCCACGTGATGACTATTTACACATAGCTAATAATAATTTTAAGCTCATAAGTTAGACTTGTTTGTGGTTTAGCACAAAGCTACATAATGGGCGATTTGTGCTGTACTAATCACGGGTGTTGAAGCTCGATCTTTAACGTTATGAATCTTAAGAGTTATCCTTGAGCTACAAGAAGGTCAAAAGGAAGAAAGATAATAATCAACATTATTCCCTAACAGCCCTTTTAGAATGCCCTTGTCTGCCTGAAACATGAGATTTGACCATTACCCGTAGTGAAAAACCCACGACTCCTAAAATGCGGATCGCGTTTCTGCGGTAACAAGTCATCAATCATAAATCACTAATTCATAATTACGATAAACTAACCGCTAGGCATTCCCTGATTTGTGCTTATTCACAATTATCTGTCAGCGTATTTTTAAAATTCCCAACATGTGAACTCCCAATCATATACGTGGTAAAAAAGGAAATACCAATGTTACGGAATGGTTAGAGAAAGCATATATTCTAGGGTGCGCGTATATTTTCACCAATCTGTTTATCTAATTCTTTATAGCTAGGTTATTGAAGTACATTCTGCTTGAATGTCAGCTTTGAAATGAGGTAAAACAACATAAAATATCAAAGCCAATAATTTTTCTTACAAATTTGCCAATTTTAACCGACAACTATTCACCGAATATTAAATTTAACGAATATATATGTATGTGTAAGATAACGTACTTTTTTAAAATCCAAGTTACGTGATAAAAAGAAGAGACAACTGAGGCGGAACTATCACAACATAACATGTTTTTCATAACATTCAGGAATTTTGAAAGGAATAAAAATTGTTGAATTTGTTTCCATTTCTACAATACTATGTAACTTTAAGGATTTATATACATATAGTTAGCATTAATCAGAGTAACCATAACACGTTTTGTACATACTGCAAAGAAAGTTGGTTATAACCACCTCACATTATCATTATAAATTAGTTCTTTATTATTTTATCATATTTATTTCGGGAAATTAAAATCATCTCAATCACGTATTTGATAAAGAAAGTGAGTGGGCGGCGTCCGCCTACTGAGGGCGTTGTTGTGCTTATAAATCACATACAAATTAATAGCTAATATGTATATTTAAGTTAAAGCATATCCTTTCTCTTTCTACTGAAAAGACATAAATTAGTGTATTTCAAATGTTGTGAGTTAAATAACCCTAATGTTCACAGCTTCGTAAATTATATTAACACCATTAAACTTAAGGTGTTGCATAATTTGTTTTGTATACATGTGAATTAAGATGTTGTATTTGATATGCAAATCAGCATTAATCGTATTAGGATATAAAATTGAAAGTAGTTATAATTAAAGTGAGCATATCTCTCTTTTAAAACTGTGACAGTCTATAAGAGTATAAATTATCTTTAAGGTGATACTTTCATTGTGAATTTTACCCGAATTAATATAATATACTTAGGTCATTTTACATTAGCCTTTCTTTCAGTCTGTCTCGTTCTACTTATATATATATATAGCACACAACTTATCTGAATATCCTTCTCATACATCTCTCGCTCTTTTTCTATGTATGAATATATCTATACACATCTCTATATAATTCATGAATGTATTTATGTCCTAATACGTTTCCAGTCGTCTTTGGTTTGTAACTTTTTATATTAACTTTACGTTCTAACGTATTAAAATAGTGTGATGCATCTGGACCCCAGATAGTTTTATTCTGCTCTGAAACGTATTTAATTGTTATGCAAATATATATCTGTATCATGCCGTTTTTATGAACACTTATAGAGTGTTAAAATTTGTCTTTGATCGGGAATGAAACATGGCTTGCAGATATTTCCATTGGTTACTGTATAGCCGTGCATTGATCGAAAGTTGGACAACATCTGTGAGATGTCGTTACAATCCGTATTGAGAAAACCTGATATTTACAATGCATTAGGTTTACGAACAACTGGAACAAGGAAAAGTACACAATAACGTAAGGAAACGTAAGCACTTTTTGTGTTATACAATAATTAAAGCTTCGAGTACGTATTTCATGAACTTTATGAATGAAATTCAAACCACTTTCTTCGATGAACTATTTCACTGTAAACTCCAAATTTTCTTTCTTATTTTACTCGTTCCTTCAAAAAACACGCAAAGATTGTTAAGTATGCAAGTAAGATTGTTAAGTATGTAAGTGTGTAAGATTGTTAAGTATGTAAGTGTGTAAGATTGTTAAGTATGCAAGTAAGATTGTTAAGTATGTAAGTAAGATTGTTAAGTATGTAAGTGTGTAAGATTGTTAAGTATGTAAGTGTGTAAGATTGTTAAGTATGTAAGTAAGATTGTTAAGTATGTAAGTGTGTAAGATTGTTAAGCATATAAGTATGTAAGCACAAACATATTTTATTATAACACACATCTGTATGCTTTTCATCCATACTTCTATTTACATTTCTACACATTTCTGTTGAAATTTTCTTACATACTTCTGTTTACGTTTCTATGCACTTCTGTTTATTTTTCTACACACCTCTGTTTACTATTGTACATACACTTGTTTACTCTTGTACATACCTCTTTTTACTTTTCGTACATATTTCTGTTTATATTTATTCTTTACTTTAATCCACTTTTACCTCACGTACACAGTTTGGTTTACTTTTCCTCCAAGTCCCTGTTTACATTTTTTATCTAATATCTTAACTGTGAAAATGTTTTGGTTCGAGTTTTTCCTTTCTTACTAAAAAAAGAAAACAAAACTTCTTTAGATACTATTTCTTCATAACACTATATCAACTTGAAAAATAATGTTTTGTTATTGATTCATAAGAACAGAGGAAGTAACATTCTGTAAATACAGGTTGATTATTATATGTACATAGAACTACCAGCACTATCGATCTTCTAAACCTAGGTTAATATTCCACACGATTTTAATTACAAGTGAGGGAGAAACAACCGTAACTGTATATCTTAAAATCAAATACACGTCTTATTCGTAGAAACACACGTAATTCATATTTATTTAAATTAAATTTTTGTGAACATGCCAAACCGAAAATAAAATAATCCACTAAGAACAGACTATTTAAAAATTGAACATTATATTTACTACGTCTATATGTTTCTGAAATTATTATATTTTGAAACGTGACGAGTAGCAACCCGAGGTATAGTCCTCTAACAAACGAGTAATTTCAAGCAATATTTGTACGATATATATATAAACACACACACACATTTTTATATCTAAAACTAACTTACTTTAATTTACTGATATCATGCTAAAACACTTGTGAACGTATCGCTATTATATAGAAATGAGGTTCACTTGCAGTAGCGTTATCGTAATGAGTTTTCTGGGAGCTCTGAGAAATATGTGTATGTGTAAAGTATGAATGTGCTTATATTATTAAAAGGTAAAGCATATTCTATTTTTAATACTGTAAGTATATTTGTAATTCAGATCTTATAACGAAGATACCATACCAACAAAAGTTACTAACATCAAAAAGACCTCAATACATAACATGTAGAGAAAGATGTGTACATCCGTTTCAATCACGTATCTAAAGAGGCAGGCATTGTGTTCCTCTGATTGAGTTCGCTTTATATTTCAGAATTGTTTTAAGTGGCGCGACAGTTCTAACAAACTATATTTCTGCCTTGAATGTGCCCTAATTGTATGAAACATTTAAGATTATTGGCTGTAATCTGTGTGTGTGTTGAACAATGTATATTTTTATTGAAGCGCAAATAAGTGTTACTGAGATAACATCTCTTAGACAACTGTAAAAGTTTTAAGCACATTTTATTCGTCAGATAGGAGTCTCTAACCATATTTCCGTAAGAATCCGTCCTCATTGTATTAGATGAGATAGTTAGGTGTCAGATAAACCGTATGACCTAAAACTTCGTGTAAAATGTGAACGTTAAGTATCCGCATAATATAAGATAGACATTATGATAGCCTACGAACGTACGAACCTCTTTACAGAACTTGTTTTGGTTAGAAAACTAGACTACCAATTATTATAACACAAATTCCAGAATAAGTTTTGTAACTAGTAACGTATATGAGAAAGAAACGTTTCGCTTGTATTGGTATATGGACATATGGATGTTACTAGCTGAATTTTGTGTCGTCAAAACTTTGAAACACTTTTCGTGTTTTACGCAATCAATCAATACAAATAGAAAAACTGGCAGTTGTTTTTCGATGAGTCGTTAATTTTATACTGAAGTAGCCTAAAATTCTAACAACATGTATACACAGCTTAGCACCTGCCTTGTTACATAACATATAAAAAACGAATTAATTTTAAAAATTACCACCGTTATTTGTCCTTTAAAAGCTGAACATTTGCATAACTCAAAAATAGTTTAAAAATCCAGTGATTCAATAGTTGATTTCGTATTCAGAGAACAGTCTTTGTGTAAAGTGGTTGACCAACGAAAGTGAATTATATTTATATTTGTAAGTTTGGCATGAAAGTGAGTGAGGGCCCAGTTAGTAAAAGTAACTGCAGTTATTAGCAATTAAACAATATTTTGTTTACACGTACAACTATACATAAACAAAGATAAAAAGAGAGGTTATATCCAAGCATACATATTTGCATAATTTTTACAATTATTACCTAGAAAGGACTGAAACAATTGTATACGAGTTAAAAAATCGCTTCACTTAAGCAGCATATTTTTACAAAATCTTAAAATTCAGTTAATCACCCACCCTGCAAATATAAATGTTTTGTCTTTTCTTGGTCTTTGATATTAATGTATAAAATCATTTTTAACAAATCATTTGCTAATGTTTTAACATTTAATGCAACTTTATATTTTTTTATTTTTTGGTGGAGGTATGTGCATGAATTAAAATACACATATTCAGTTAAAGAAATACATAATACAATAATTATAATTTATAACATGCGTACCAACAGAAAAAAAACACAGGTATGTTTAATTATATGTACTTTCGATCAGAAAAAAAATCATAAAACAACTAAGCATTTATAAATAATTCATATAATTTTATATAATGGATATTTACATACACATATGACATATTATAAAAATTAACGTATTCAGGTTTCTTAAAATGTTTCAAGTGACAGTATTCGAGTGATGGTATATATATATAGATATAGATATACACGTGTATATCAACAAGTTGTAGCTTACGAAGACGATATTTCACACACTCGCTTCTTAAGAAGTACCTACTTAATTTTCGAACAATACGAAATTTTGAATTACTTGTATCATAAATGTCGTACATGATCGTGTCTCGCAATTAGAAACGAAAAGTTATTCAGAAATTGTTACTATTCCGAAAATAACTGTTTCAAAACTCCATACTGTACATCGGTCACACCCACGAGTACGAAGGCTATAAGAGCTTTCTCTGACTTGGACAATATTATAATTAAACTGTTGTGATAGAAATGAATAAATAAAGGGCAACATCTGTTTGCATACTTGCAATCAGATCTGTTACCGATGGTGCACCAATATATTATTCCTATTGTTCTAAACTAGAATGCTGATAGTTATATACACCGCAGATTGTTCTAAACTAGAATGCTGATAGTTATATATACCGCAGATTGTTCTAAACTAGAATGCTGATAGTTATATACACCGCAGATTGTTCTAAACTAGAATGCTGATAGTTATATACACTGCAGAAGATACAAGATCAGTTTCCTTTCTAATGTCTGCCATTTCTGTTCTTTCATTTAAAGTTTCTTAATCTCTGAGATAAAGTGAAATGGCAAGTAGATTTTACGTCTGCTCTGTTTTAGCGTCAGAAACACAAATTTAACGAATCTTTGAACACGTGTGAGAAATTGACGAGTTTTTGCCAGTTTACCTTTCTTCCAAAGAAACATTGTGCGTTTTCAAACACAGTGAATTTGTTTGTGTACGTATTTATATGTGCGTATCATAACACATTCTGATGTTGGCTAAAGTACAATTAAATGTAATGATGGAGTTAATTTCTTTTCGCAGTCTCGTCCATATACTTTATGTTGATATTTTTAAAGGTGATCTATTTCTAAGTTAATGATTTTGTTAACTTGTTTATACAACAAAGATATCAACAATGAAGTCTTATAGAGGTTTCAACATTTCTTTTACTGGTATTGTTAATCATATACATTGATTTAACTCTTTTTATTTCACTTTCATTAAAGAGAGATTTAATAAGTTTGAATATCCGTATGCTTAAACAATATATATGATTATTATATTATGTATATACAACACTTCTTTCTAAATACCATGTATACAGCACACTTACATAAAGCATCTATATACGATAGTTTAAATACAACAAGAAACATACAGACATTGAACTTACAGGACAGCACAATGCCAACTAGGATTGGTACTCTCAAGGCTGGACCACAAGCCACGTTTCTAGTTCATATTGTTTATCAGCATTGAAGAAATGGTGTGGGATTTAGCTGGAGTCGAACGCTAGGCGTTACTTCGTTCTCACAGCGTTACATTGAGTCATGAGTCATAAAACATGCATATGTTGCATATACATAGATATTTTACAAAACATTACACAGTTCATTGACTAATGACCATCTCAATTGATTCTGCAGGATCGTCTCTAATAAAAGAACCACCGATAAATCCACCAAGCTTAACGGTCTGCACCGATTTGCTTAAAGTTAACTTTCAGTAGTGGTTTCTACTAACTCTGTTTTGATAAAATGGGAATGGGCCTGTAGATTGTAGATTCCCCTCCGGCACTAGTTGGGGCTGTTTGGGGTGAGCTGATCGGAGGGTGGGCTGGTAACGACTGCAGCTGTCCCGCACAAGCTAGTTGCAAAGCCCGGAGCCCAGAGTCGAAGTTACTGCCGGCAACTTGAAAGTGAACGGGGTGATGAGCCAGATGAGAGAGCAGATTGCCGCAACATACAGATGAGTTGATGGCTAGAGACGTACACGATGCATTAGTGCAAGGAACGGGCAGTCCCGATCTTAGAGTCGGCGGGTGAAGACCACCGCCGGTCGAACACGCATCCGTTGCGCCCAGTAGTCTGTCAATGGAAAACCCTTGGTGAAGGTGACCTGGCTTTGGCAAGGCCACCACACCATGAGCAAGACTAGAGTAGGCTGCTGGGTACTTAAACATTGGTTGTAAAGAGGGGTAAGGATGAAAAGGCCATCCTAGAGGTTTGTCCATTCCGTGACTTGGCCCAACGGCCAAGGACCCAGGAAAACCCGGAAACGCCCCACTAAATGTCCGCTTGAATGCAGCCAGCCTGTTCCGCGAGGCTGCTGTGGACCGTCGTCGTAACTTGCCCGTTGTTCCGCCGATGAAGACGTCATCACTGGAGGGGTCGAGCATCCAGTAGTTACCCTTACCTGGGTCGTCATAGTGACGGGGCACTTTCACAAAGCATTTGTTCAGGGACAGGTTATGGCGTATTGAGTTCTGCCAGCCTTGTTTGTTTTCCTTATAGTACGGAAATGTTTTCATGATGAACTCGTAGATACCGTTTAGGGTTAGTCGCTTTTCGGGACTCTGTCGGATCGCCATCATGATGAGGGCGTTATAACTGAAAGGTGGCTTTTCGTGCTTCGGTTTCTTTTCTTCTTTTTCACCTTTATTCTTATCTCCAGACTTACGCACGTCTTTTGCATCGTCAGCTTTCGCTCCAGCCTGTGGGATGTCATCGCCCGCTGGCCGCTGACCGCTATCGCTATCCACGACTAGCCGATCAATCGAGGACTGGCTGCGGCTGAGGTCCTTTGGGGACTCCATGGCTCTGGTGGCGTCCTGGACAACATCCTGGTCGTCATCTACCTGGATAATACTACTGATGGAGAAGGAAGTTCTCTCCGGAGTGCACGTTGCTGCCCCTTGGACACGACCTCTGCTGTCCACCCGCACCATTGTTGTTGAACTCTAGAGTTGATTAGTCTCTCACACAGATTTTTACTATGATATTATAAAATAAGATTCGCTGGTCTGGATCAGCAGCTGACTTCCACTACCACCTTAACCGTCACCATTAGTTATAACTCTCCCGTGTACAAAACTTTCAGCTAGGTTCTGCGGCGCTCGATACTTACATCAACAGAGGGGCGGGACCTTTCACTGCTTAGCGAATCCCTATTCTACAAGTTTTAAAAGCCTGCCCAATGCAGCCTGAGGATATTTTGTAGTAGACCAATGACAGAGCGTGAAAGAAAATGATAGCAATAGGAGTATAGATATATTGAGTTAAATATTAGGGCGGAGTTTAATAGAATTTACACTAATGATTTTCATTGTTTGTCAAAACACGGGGTATTGTGGTCGTACACATGGATGTATTGAAGACTATTAAAATATTGTTCTCCAACAATACACGATTACAACTAACTTCTATAATCTTCACCTTTAAGTGAAACTTAACCTAATGAACTAGGACTTCTCTGGTAAGTGAAAACTTACTTACACCTTTCTTTCTCTAAAAAAAAATCGTTCTTTGATCATTTGTTCCTTTTATAATGGTAACTTCTTTGTAAAAATCATATGTATAAGTAACTTTATATTTCAGAATTCATATTTCGCAATATCTGTACTTCTCGTAAAAGTATTCTCACATTTCAAGTTACTAAAGTTTCCATTTATAAACACCTCTATTTACGTGCTCATCACAAGCTTTGGCTATGTTCAAACAAGGGCTTGATGGATCAGAAGATTAAGTGATGTTTTTCAGCAAGTTCGTTTGTAATAAAATATTATCATTTAAATAACGTGATAATTGTGTAATCTTGAAAATGAAATTACCATTGCAAATTTCTATTAAAGACATCTCAATATTAAAATAGAGAAATACATTAATAAGAAAACAAAATAAATTAACAATATTGTTTTTACACGGACATGTATGTCTGTAATTCATGCAAATATCTAGTGTTATACGTATCATTAGAAACCTTCACACTGCCTACTTCATTTCCGAATTCTAAATGAAAAAAGTAAAAAAATATTTCACACCTTTTAAAGAAGCGTATTTCTCGAAATCTGTTGTCATTGTTTATACGATTTATTGTGAAGGTTATTGACGTCACCTTTGATAAATGTGGATGAATTTGGAAAACATTATAATGCTCAAAGTTTTAAACAGGTATGTATGTTCCAAATCTATATCATCAATTTTTCGCTCATAATTTGCTATATTTGTTGAAAAGGAATACATAAGCCTAATATGAAAATGTTTCATGTGTTACTTCCACCCCTGTATCGTCAGTTCATCAAAGCTCAGCCTATTTTGAAAATTTCTGCTCTCCTGATTTTATGACCAACAGTCTGATCAGGTTAACTTAGAAAGCCAGTAAAAAGACGACTCAATATTAATGTTTGTTTTCCTGAGTAGAAGTTTCCATTAACAATGTTTTAAATACCTGTCGGTATAAAAATACACCGCTATTAATTTAAGTCCACTGCATTGTGTTAAAAATTCTAAGGAAAAAACAGAGAAAAGCCATAAAACTGGAAATGAAATGAACTAGTACAGCCAGATGTTCAGTTTATCATAAAGTACAGCCAGATATTCAGTTTATCATAAAGTACAGCCAGATGTTCAGTTTATCACAAAGTACATCCAGATGTTCAGTTTATCACAAAGTACAGCCAGATGTTCAGTTTATCATAAAGTACAGCCAGATGTTCAGTTTATCATAAAGTACAGCCAGATGTTCAGTTTATCACAAAGTACATCCAGATGTTCAGTTTATCACAAAGTAAGCCAGATGTTCAGTTTATCATAAAGTACAGCCAGATGTTCAGTTTATCACAAAGTACAGCCAGATGTTCAGTTTATCACAAAGTACAGCCAGATGTTCAGCTTATCACAAAGTACAGCCAGATGTTCAGCTTATCACAAAGTATAGCCAGATGTTCAGTTTATCATAAAGTACAGCCAGTTGTTCAGTTTATTATAAAGTACAGCCAGATGTTCAGCTTATCACAAAGTACAGCCAGATGTTCAGTTTATCATAAAGTACAGCCAGATGCTCAGTTTATTACAAAGTACAGCCAGATGTTCAGTTTATCATAAACTTATGTAAAAAAGAAAGAGATACCTACAAAATATTGGCTGTAAAAGGTTGAAAACTAGAAAACTGTCTACTTTCAGCTTGGAAGAGATTAAATAAACTCAAAGGAATAACTTTTTATCAAATACATACAGTTACAAAAATCTCTCAATGAATATAATATTAGCTTTGTGTAATCTGAAGAGCTTGTAGTGACTTGGAAACACGTTTCATGTTATTTTATGAGATATTCATCAGACCTTATATACTGAAAAAACAGAGCTGGTCTCCCTCTCTGGTCTTCAGAATTAAACTTTCCTTAGTCATATCTAACACATGAGCATAGTCAAAATAAAAATGGAGGAAGTCTTCCATCCTGATCTTCAGAATTAAACGTTCCTTAACCATACCCAATACATGAATATAGTCAAAACAAAAATGGAGGAAGTCTTCCTCTCTTGTCTTCAGAATTAAACTTTCCTCAGCCATATCTAATACATGAACATAGTCAAAACAAAAATCGAGGAAGTCTTCCGCTCTTGTTTTCAGAATTAAACTTTCTTCAGCCATACCTTATACATGAACATAGTCAAAACAAAAATGGAGGAAGTCTTTCGCTTTTGTCTTCAGAACTAAAGTTTCTTCAGCCACACCTTATACATGAATATAGTCAAAACAAAAATGAGGGAAGTCTTCCGCTCTTGTCTTCAGGACTAAACTTTCCTCAGTCATACTTAATACATGAACATCGTCAAAATAGAAATGGAGGAAGCCTTCCGCTCTTGTCTTCAGAACTACACTTTCTTCAGCCATACCTAATACATGAACATAGTCAAAACAAAAATGGAGGAAGCCTTCCGCTCTTGTCTTCAGAACTAAACTTTCCTCAGCATACCTAATACATGAACATAGTCAAAATAGAAATGGAAAAGGTCTTCCGCTGTAATCTTCAAAACTAAAGTTTCCTCAGCCACACCTAATACATGAACATAGTGAAAATGGAAATGAAGGAAGTCTTCCCCCATGATCTTTAGAACTTTTATTTGTTTTGTTTATTTTGGAATTTCGCACAAAGCTACTCGAGGGCTATCTGTGCTAGCCGTCCCTCATTTAGCAGTGTAAGACTAGATGGAAGGCAGCTAGTCATTACCACCTACCGCCAACTTTTGGGCTACTCTTTTACCAACGAATAGTGGGATTGACCGTAACATTATACACACCCACGGCTGGGAGGGCGAGCATGTTTAGCGCGACGCGGGAGCGAACCCGCGGATTACGAGTCGCACGCCTTACGCGCTTGGCCATGCCAGGCCAGTCTTTAAAACTAAACTTTCCTCAGCCATACCTAATACATGAACATTGTCAAAATAAAAATGGAAGATGTTTTCCACCCTGGCCTTCAGAGCTAAGTTTTCCCTAGCTATACCTCTAGGGACATTTAACATCATTGTTTGCCCCATTGAATACTACTGTTTGTTTTTCTTAATCTTTAAAAACATTAAACAAATCATTGTTTCGTTCGTAGAATAGTATCTTTTGTTTTTCCTCGCCCCTATGATTACTAAACAAATCGCTAAGTGTTTCAATAAATAATGCTCTTTGAATTTCTTTGTCCATGAGAAAATACTATAGTAAACTTACTAAACATTTTCTGGTATTCCTTCAAATAGTAACATAATTATTAATGTACTTACTATCGAGTATAACCTAATATTATCAACATTTGTATCGTTTTTAATATTTGTAAATCACAATTAATTAATGATTCCTTTCTTCTTGTCTTTATCAAATACGTTCATCTGCTTTTTGTGCGGACTTTAGTAAAAGCTAATTTTGAGCTTCTTTAGGTTAGCCAAATTCCACTGTATCTACTATAAAGCATTTGTATGATGTATTAGATTACCTTATCTATTTCATAATGAAACTTTTTTATTATAGTTTTTAAGGAACAATAAGAGACTCGCGTTGATTGATAAAAGTTTAGACTTTTCTTGGAATCTACTTTCATCAAAATTGTCTTTTTCAAATTTATTTTTTGTTGCTGTTGTTAAGGTAGTGGTTTGGTTTGTTTTGAATTTCTCACAAAGTTACTCGAAGGCTATCTGTGCTGGCCGTCCCTAATTTAGCGGTGTAAGACTAGAGGGAAGGCAGCTAGCTATTCATCACCAGATGGTTAAGGCACTCGACTCATAATTCGAGAGTCGCAGGTTCGAATCCCCGTCACACCAAACATACTCGCCCTTTCAGCCGTGAAACACCTAAGAAGAAGTACACTTTCTCACATCAAGGCATATATATTACATTCAAATGTATTGTGTTTTCTACTAAAAAACATCATTACCTGAAGTTTTGAATCATCTATTGGGTAGAAACAAGTTTTCCAAAATGTCCTTTTATGTTGTCCGAGCTTCGGTATTTAAAAATCGTCTATGTTTTATTCGTCGAAACGTTGACAAATTGATTGTGAACATAAGACAATCTGTTTGATTTTGAGAGCTAGGTGGCGCTCTACAAACGAGTCATGAGGAGCTTCTCTGCAGCATCCAGTAGAGTCACTGTACCAGTTTAGCGACTAGGCGAGAAGTTAAATTAGGGTTAAATTTAAATCAGCATTTAGCATGCATGTACAGCGGACGTTCAAATCTAACTCTTTCTGCCTCCACAAGTCAAATCAACTTGTTAGTATGGCCGCAAGCAAGTTAACAAGTAGAATCACATCAAGCATTTAAAATTCGGTCGTCTAGGCAACACAGTTACGTCCTCCCTGGAACAAAGCAATAACTAAGCCTACCAAGTTTCTTCAAGGACAACGGAAATTGATATGAAGAAGGGGAGGGGGATGTATGAATCCACTAATGGGGGTTGGTAGTAGATCTGTTAGACAATTGAACAGCTGGAGAAAAGAATTAAGGGTAGCGGTTATTTAATTGCACGAGATGGGAGTCAGCGGCGCTTCGGTTTGCTTGGCCAAGGTTCGAAACTTTACTGGCTGATGAACTAGAGATACACAATTTGACTTCGTCCAGCGGACATAAAACAAACTATACCCTAGCAAAGTTGTAGAGTACATCTAGATGTTGGGAGACAGACGCATAAGGAGGGGCAGTATCTCTTATCATATTATATCATTTCTATTATCTACTTCCTTCCTATTTCAAACCGGCCTCATGCATGATAGACTTAGCTAACAAAACCCTCATATTCAGGTTTATTGGATAATGTAGGGTTGAGTCAAGATTAATTTATTCCACTTTTGAGATTTTCAAATTTTGAGGGAGGAGTGTTACGTGATGAAGAGAGTGCTAGACAAACGAAATGAACTACGGAGTTTGTACAAATTGCTGTAACTAGTAGATAAACGAACTGTAAGCTTTCCAAGAAATTAACACGGTAATTCACAAAAGAGGGTTAAAATGTATCCAGAGGCAACACAGGGAGCACATGCATGTGCTATGTACCTCTACGTAGAATGTACTTCACGGATTCACGACGAAATCACTTTTAAATTAAGAATTGCCATATATGTAAATAATGGCGCGTTGTAGTTGTACATCGTTTAGTTTAGGATAAGATAAGAAACATTTTATTGAAGGCCGAGAGGTATGAAAAAAAACAAACCAGATTAATTTTTAAGAGGCGTAAAATCAATTTTTGCTTCATTTTTTGTTTTGGATTGAGCTGTTTCTGTACCTAAAACAAAAATCTTATGTATCTTTATAACCAGTTTATAATGACAACATCTTCTTACACTTTTTCTGTACAGTATTTGTATTTTTTCTTTCCAGCTTTTTTTCTTCTAAAACTGCTGTCCTACCTGTTAGTGAATGAATCCACAAAGGTCAGAGATCATTAAAAATACTCTTGGTAATAATTACATTTTGCTTAATAGAAACCGTTATTTTCTTTCATGCACAGAACCGTCCTGTCACTCAATCCCTGATTCAAAACAGGTATGTCTGATTTTTAACCTTCCTTTAGTCTTTGTTGTTTAAAAGAGGAAAAAAAAACTTCCATGACTACTTTGTCTTTTTATTTATATTGCTGTTGGGAATATACATATTACTTCTTCGGAAAAATTGTACCTTACTTAGATACGTCTGTAAGCTGAGTTGACAGATGAGGGCTTAGAAGTGTTACATCAGATCTCGAGCATTTAAAGGTGTGAAGGCAAAAAACCCATACTGGGGAAGAACCACTCGAATATTGCAAAATAGTCGCAATGACATATTTTATTTTGTACAGATAAAATCGTATAGTGGAAAGTAGATAAAACACTAGAATTACTTATGACACGGAGAATATATACATATATGTTTACATTAAATTCTTTGGCTTTAATCGTATAGTGAAAAGCAGATAAAATATCAGAACTACTTATGATACGAGTGTAAGTATGCATGTTTGCACGAACGGTTTTGGTTTTGATATTCTTCTGGAACGCCGTTATGGGTCCTACCCTGATTTCTTCTCATTATATGCCTGAAAAGCTTTCTTTCACATTGAATAACTAACATTTGAATCACTAGTTAGTTGTTTATTTTGAAGGTTAGTTAACTTATCACCGAACTTCGATTTTCCGAGCTTTCTTTTCTTTAAAAGTAATTTATTTTTTTGTTTTAAATTTTATTACTTTGAAAATGCTTTCATTTGTTTGATTATTAATGGAATAATTGGATTCTTATAGGTTTTAGTAATTAGTACAGCAACGAAAGGAAAGAGGAAATATTCATCTCCATTGATCCTCAGTTACAAAAGAAAGATAAAGAGGGCTACAAAAGATGACAGAAAAGAGAAGTAAAACAAATCGAAACCAAAACCTTTTACTCTATAGAAATTCTTATCCCAAAATTTTAAGCTCCGTGTAAGCAAAACACAACGGATAAAGTGCACCGCTAGAAATATACCCCCTCGCACCACCCAAACAGAATATTTTACGCGGAAAAGATGAAAACAAAAAGTAGAGTGACTTACAGATGGAGACACTTAGCTACTGATAGAAACTCATCTAAGACTTAGTTTTGTTGGACAGAAATAATCAGTTAGGAGTTTAAAACTTTTAATTTCAACGACTGAAATTGAGAACAAATATGAAAATTATTGCTCTCGACAATTCCCCGGCTTAAACGCATACAAAGGGTTCCGTGTAATAACTTTTTTTACCTTTTAAATTTCACTGTTTTAAAGTGATAGCTTGTTTGGAATTTTTCAACAAAACTACACCATGGCTATCTTCGCTACATGTCTCTAGTTTAGCAGTAAAAGACTAGAGGAAAGATCACAGTCATCATCATCAGTTACTACCAACTCTTGAGTTATGTTTTTACCAACGAATAGTGGGTTTGACCGCCACATTATAAAGCCTCCACGGCTGAAGGTCTTGCATTTGATGGGACGAGGAATTTGAACTCATGATCCACAAGTTACGAGTCGTGTACCCTAACCATCTGGTCATGCAAGGCTCTTGAATATAATAGTTAATAGTTGTTTTCAATTATACTGATTTCCTATCAGTTATTGTATACTTTCTTGCACACTATGTAAGTTTTAAGCTCTTGTAAGGTATTTTCAATGTAAATTTTCTAAACGCATGTTCTTGTGAAACAAAGAAACAAAAAATTAAAATATTCTATAAGAATTATGTCATTCGGTTTTCTTAACAAAGTCTTGTATTTAATATTCCTAAAAATAAAATATTTTGAATTTTATCGAAATCAGTCTCGAGCTCACTCGAAGGTCAGTATTCTTTATTTCGAATACATTCATCCTTTTTACATAATCTTTGCCGTTTCCTCTTTCTGCGACCTCCCTTCCATTGGTTCAGTGATTAATCTGTAGGTTTCAATACTCGTGATAGGCATAGCACAAATAGTCTAATGTGTAGTTTTACTATTAACTCCAACTAAACCAAACCTAATTCCTACTTTCTTATAAAAAAAAAGTGTGAAAATACAATAAAAAGGGCAATATACTTCAAATAGAGATTAACATATTTTAAAAACATTAAAGCATTAAAATATTAACGCTCAAATAAAATAAAATATTCAGTTTCAATCCAATATAAAATAATAATCCTCGTATTTACGCACTTCAGGTAGATTTCAGTTCCAACAAAGATAAAAAGGCTTATAGGGACACTAAACTTACACTGCAATTCATGACTAAACATAGAATTAATTTGGTTGTTTTACATAAGCGATCGTGTTTATAATGGAATCATTTTTCTTCCTTTCTTTCAGGTCAAATTTTGTTTGTTTTGAATTTCGCACAAAGCTACACGAGGGCTATCTCCGCTACCCGTCCCTAATTTAGCAGTGCAAGACCAGAGGGAAGGCAGCTAGTCATCGCCACCCACCACACACTTTTGGACTACTCTTTTAGGGGCTTGGAATGGCCTAGCGCATTAAGGCGTGCGCTCCGTAATCTGAGGGTTGCGGGTTCGCGCCTGAGTCGCGCCAAACATGCTCGCCCTTTCAGCATTGGGGGCGTTATAATGTTACGGTCAATCACACTATTCGTTGGTAAAAGAGTAGTCCAAGAGTTGGCGGTGGGTGGTGATGACTAGCTGCCTTCCCTCTAGTCTTACACTGCTAAATTAGGGACGGCTGGAACAGATAGCCCTCGAGTTGCTTTGTGCGAAATTCCACAACAAACAAACTACTCTTTTAACAACGAATAGTGCGATTGACCGTCACGTTATAATGCGCTCACGGCTGAAAGAGCGAGTATGTTTGGTGGGACGGGAATTCGAATCCGCGACCTTCGGATTACGAGTCGTGTGTCTTATCCATTTGGCCATACCGGGCCCTTCAGGTCAAATCCTAAAGAAAAAAAATATTACAACGAATGAACATTAGGAAAAGCTGTGTATTATAGAGCCATTTATTAACTTTACGCGCACACCTACACACACGCATGTATCGTACATTATAACTCACGTGCAATAAGTGTTCCGCTTCTTGTACCACAAAGCACGTGCAACATCCATTCTACCGTACATAAATTAGAATGTTTTCGTTTATTCAAAATCTCCACTTATAAGGAAAGTTACTTACATTTTTGTCATTCTGATCTTTCAGACATGCGGCTCCTTGTATTACACACTACTTGGATGCGTGGTTCCTAAAGCTACACAAATGGCTATCTGAGCTCTTCCCAGTGCAGGTATAGAAAGTCGATTTTGAAAAATGTGGGCCATACACATATACAGAAAGGTAAAATACTCATAACTGTCATTTATTTTGTTATATTGATGCATTAACTATGTTACAAGGAAAACAATATTACACTAAGGACTGGAGTAGAAGTAACACTAAACATTATCTACAATGAAACACGTGTAGGAAGAAACAGAGCAACCACATTTCTCATGTAGTTTAACAAGTTTTTCTCAATAAACAAATTAACATGATCCATTTTAAAATGAGCTGGCCACGTTTTTTAAAGATTCTTGGTGTCAAATATACATTGAAGGTTATGTCTATAAATCTGTAGTTTACGAATGTTCTCAACTTCTCAAACTGTGTTAGTAAAAACGTTGTTTGAGAAGTCGAGAACATTCGTAAACTACATATTTATAGACTTAAACGCTCTTGTTAAATAGACTCTAACAGCTCATTCAGAAATACTAAATAGCATTCGATGCCCATCTGGTGAAAGATTTTAGGTCTTTAAATGTCTCAGGCAAGGACCACCATGACAAAAGTGTCATTTTTGTCTCTAAAACACGTATTCAATGACCAATAATAAATCATTACGTCAAAGATCACATAGGAATTTATATATATAAAAAAAATTCATTTCGCTTACCACCCTAGCGTACACGCAGTAACCAGAAGACTTCAGGCTTGGAGGTCCCACGTTGGACGGTGTGATCAGTTCTATCAACAGGTACCAAATATTTAGTTTAGTTTCGGTTCAATTCAAAGCCACACTGACAGGATTGGTTCCCAAGCCGACAGAAGTGTCTAATGACTGATAAGTGAGGGGGTGAAAGAAAAACTTTGGGAAACGGGATAAGAAAGGGGTGGAATTAAATCATAATAGTAAAAAAAAACCCAAAAACTGAACTGATGACAGGCTTGCTTGTACATGTTTAGTAAACCCCTTTTCATATCTTTTCCGCATTTCCTAAGGTCAGCTTATCGCTTTTTTATTTCTTAATGGACGGTTTCCTTCTAAGAAGATTGTAGTAATTAAAATATTAGATATTTCATTGTAATTCTAACTTTCTTATTAATATTTTGTTCAGATCTTTAGTGGAATATTTTGGTATAGCTTCGAATAAGGTCCCATTTTAACAATGTATTTTTTAGTTTTTGTAAAATAAGTAAAAACATTTATTATTAAGTTTATGCGCAAGAATTACCGTAAAATATTTTGTTTTTTGCTTTGTTTTTAGGATAATTACCCTAAAACATAATTTAACACATCGGTCTAAACAAGGTTTTTGTTTTCGTAAAGTAAGCAAGAACATTTACCATTAAATCTATGCACAAGAATAACCGTAGAATACATTGTTTTTGGCTTCGTTTTTTACAGTAATCACCCTAAAGTATAATTTAACACTTAAGCCTAAACTTTTTAACATAAATAGCGTAAACTAGACGTTTCAGTTTCAGTGTCAGAAGCACGTGAAAATAGCATTTCAGTTTATCTTGCAAATGTTAAAAATATTGGTTTGTTTGTTTTTGGAATTTCGCACAAAGCTACTCGAGGGCTGTCTGTGCTAGCCGTCCCTCATTTAGCAGTGTAAGACTAGAGGGAAGGCAGCTAGTCATCACCATCCACCGCCAACTCGTGGGCTACTCTTTTACCAACCAATAGTGGGATTGACCGTAACCTTATAACGTCCCCACGGCTGAAAGGGCGAACATGTTTTGTCCGACGGGGATGCGAACCTGCGACCCTCAGATTACGAGTCGCATGTCTTAACACGCTTGAACTTGTCGGGCCTGGTTTGTTTGTACTTTTGCTGGTTTTCTGAAATTAAATATTTCCTTCAATCGATCCCGTGTGCTCCGGGTCATGTTTTATAACGGTAAAAAAATCGGTTTCGATACCTGTTGTTGATACAACAAAGATAATCTATTGTGTAAATTTGTACTTAACGAAAAACAAGCAATTTTTTTTATATATTAGCATATAAATATTTAATTAGATGAAAATTGTTTTGTACTTAGGCGTGCACTCGTAATCCGAGGGTCGCGGGTTCGCGCCCGCGTCGCGCTAAGTATGCTTGCCCTCCCAGCCGTGGGGGTGTATAATGTGACGGTCAATCCCACTATTCGTTAGTAAAAGAGTAGCCCAAGAGTTGGCGGTGGGTGGTGATGACTAGCTGCCTTCCCTCTAGTCTTACACTGCAAAATTAGGGACGGCTAGCACAGATAGCCCTCGAGTAGCTTTGTGCGAAATTCCAAAAAAACAAAACAAACAAACTTGTACTTAGTCATATCGCAAAACAAAGATTTGTGTGTGTGTGTGTGTGTTTAGAATGTGTAGTTGAACATAAGGATATCGCTACAGATTTGATAAGAATATAGTTTTTTGACAAGGTAAATTCTCTGAAACCACAGTCTGTACCATATATTTCAAATTTGATGACACTCGTGTTTCATGGTTGGGTAATAAATATTTCTAAAAAGTCACCGCGTTGGGCTAAACTTGACTTAGTAATTAGTGTACTGGGCTGCTTATCGACAGGTTCAAGACTTGAGCCCGGAATATGACGCTGAACACGCCCTGCAGCTTCAGACGTGGGATTTCAATCCCAAATCTATTAAGAATAGCTTTGTAGCTGTAAGCTTTAATTGTTCTTTGTGATATTTCTCATTTCCACAGAAAAGCTCTCTAGGATTCCTACAGAACGTGTACGATATAAGCGTGAATGCGACAAAACACTGATTTCTCTAACGCTATTTAAAGCGCCTCTGTTCTAGTTGACGTCTATTGATTATTCTATGTGTGTGTGTGAATCCACGAAACAAAATAGAAGCTAAACAGCAACAAGAGTGGACAGCATTATTGTAAATATCAACAGGTCATCAGTCACTGTCCCGAGTCAGCACTCCTCACGTGGGAGTTGCTACCCCGCCTAACAGCCGCCAAAGCTATCAACTGTTGTTGTTTTGGCAATAAAGTGATCTTTAACAGTGTTTTTCCCACCTAAATTGACCATCTTCAACAGTCCTCATTACGTCAGCTCATTAATCATTCCACGAGGGCCTCCAGCGACTCGAGGTGTAAGCTTGACAATCTTAATCGGTTATAGACTCAAGAAGTACTCAGAAAAGCTCGGGATTACCTGTAGCAGAGATTTTGGGGGGTCCAACAGTTTTGAGTGTTATCTTGCAGCGGAAACAGCTCTTACGAAAGTGAAATGTTTGTGTTTACTTTTAAACAAACTGCCACTTCTGACACATACATGTCCGAGGCTCTGTGATTGAGGCATTCAATGTGCTTCGAGCTGCTGGCTACTAAATAAATAAAGATTTGCTCGTTTATCATGCTTCAGAATCACTATAAATTTCATTCCCTTAATTGATGCTACCAGGATACGGTGTTGCCTGAAATTGCATGTTAAAACATAAGGATATTTATACACATGCTCTTGTTAATGTACATTTGCATTGGTTGATGTTTCTTTTCAGAGTAAAAGAGAAACTTTAGGTATCGTGGAACCTCTTTGAGACGAGCATTCAATACGTCGGAGCACACTAACAAGTCGGGCTTCAAAACCGTATTAAGTTAATGTAAACATAATTACAGAACGAAGGCCTCAGCGTGAGATTGGACGGTTTAAGTTACGACTTGTGTTTAGACTTGTGTTGAGCCCTTCATCTGGCTAATCTCCTGAGCTAAACAACCTCAGGAGGACCGGAAAACGTGAGCTTTAGCTGTTACATTGAAACCCTCTCTATTTTAATGGAAACAAAGATTACAGGCACTGTGACAGCGGCCATCATACTTACTGAGACACACAAGAGTGACTTCTAGTCCTGCGCTATGTCACACAGACGAAGAGATCCAAGGTCGACGATAGACGAGGGGTTCGTGACGTAGAACAGGGGAAAAAATCTGTCAAGGGGATATTTCAGAAATCCAAAACTTTTTTTTATGTGTGCAATCAATACTTCGTTCAAGAAGTTCCATATGTGCAGGCGAAAGTTGAATTGATATAAACAAAAGGCTAGAGTTTACTGAATCATCAGATTGGCGCTGTGTAGCGATGTATACCACAGACTCCATTATGTTCTAAGACACGACAAGCTTCGTAAGTGGAATACGGACGGGACTTAACAGCTTTGTTATCATATTTCAGTTTCCTGCCACTTATATGAAAACACATATTTATTGGTGTTTTATGGATTAATAACTAAATGCCTGTTAAGCTTTTATTTCTTCCAAATTACAACTTGGTGAAAATATAATTCTTAGTTTTCATTTATTATGATTTTCTGTTAGAACTAAAAAGGAGACCACAATTTAGATCTCCCTTTGACATATGAGAGTATTGAATTAATGTGTAATTCTGTCTTTCGTATTTGAAAATAATACATCATTAAGAGCATCAAAATATATTTGCGCATGTGTTTTAATTTGAAAGTCATTCCGTAAATAGAGAAAAAAGTTATGATTCAGTGTCATCCTTTTATAAGTGTTTTATGGGCGTGAGGCAATTTCAAACACACTGTATGACTATAAAAAACAGTTTGGAATAAATGAATGTTCAACCCAAAGGAACTAAAATTAACCGTCTCTCAAATATTGAAAAAACAACAACAAAAACTTTGAGTTAAGGTATGAATAAGTTAACAAAACTTCCCAGGATCCTCGCAAAATGTTTTCTTTTAAACGAAGTTGCCTAAGTTCTATATTAATAGACATGATTGGTTAATAGCAAAAGGGCAGTAGTTAAAATGCTTGAATTATTAATTTAACAAAATAGCTTTTCATATCCAAATGTCTCTCCTTGTTTTTCTCCCTGGGTGATTATAATCAAAGAGCAATATTGATAAAAATGGCATGTTTTTTTATGTGACATCAACACCAAACAAAAGCAACTGAAAACTATAATGCACCTTAATAAACTGCAAAATTATGTTATATTTTAAAGTACTGATCTACGCACTTCACTGTTTATTACAAAACATTCTGTTAAATTTGTTTCTCGTCAAGCACAAACTTACACAATGGGCTATCTGTGCTTAGCCCACTATGGGTATTGAAACTCTCGTTTCGAGTGTTCCAAGTCCGCAGTTGTGCCTCTGTGCTACTGAGAGCGTTCTATTAACAAAAAATGTATTCAATATATTGGATGCTTAATGGTGTATTATTTTATACATTCTAGTTTCATGCTTTTACCAAGCTACATGGACAAATTTCCTACTGGCTCTTCTATATCGAAGGTCGTACTCTTGACAACACAATACTACTTTATACCAACCGCTGAAAACAGAGGAACGCCTTAAAGTACATAAACAGAAAATCTGCATCAGAACAACAGCAAATACTACCGACAGCAGAAACATATTAGAAGAAACGTCTACTTTGTACAGCAAACACTCGAAGGGGAATATCAAGAGAGAAGGAAAAACTGGATCAGAACAATAAATTTTACACTCGACAGTAAACGAGTTATGTGAGAACTAAATATTCTTAACTAAATAACATTGAATAAAGTACTTATAGTAGAGTTAAAGCAAAATTTGTTTGTTTGTTTTGAATTTCACGCAAAACTACTCAAGGGCTATCTGCGCTAGCCGTCCTTAATTTAACAGTATGAGACGAGAGGGAATGCAGCTAGTCATTACCACCCACCGCCAACTCTTGGACTACTATTTTACTAACGAAAAGTGGGATTGACCGTCACATATAACACCCCACGGCTGAAAGGTGAGCATGTTTGGTGCGACGGGGATTAGATGTTAAAGCAAGAAACAAATAAACACTTTCAGCAAAAAAATATTTAAAAAATCAAACCGATTATCAAAAAATATTTTCGATAACAGAAAAGCTAAATTTACGTTCCAATAATTAAGAGTAAAAGAAAACCAAACCATAAGTTTCTTCACTGCCCTAATTTTTTTTATTATAGATCAAACAAAATAATGCCACAATTTTAGAACAACTACATAAAGTCATTTTTACTCTCAATATCAAGCATTAAAATATTAAGAAAAATAATTGAAATGGTCATTGTGTATCTTGTTTTGTTATTATACTCTTTCATGATAAAATAATTAAATTATTGATCATTATTATTGCATAAGAAATTTGACTTGATGTTTTATTGTTGTTTTTTCTTATTAATATACCAAAGCTAAGTTATCAACTGATAAAAGTGTTATTTTATTGCTTTAGAAGTGATATATCTCAACATTATTTCATTGTCTTGTAGAACGTATGTAATATTAATGTTTCAAAAAGAAACCAAGCTAAGCCTTTATTTCAATAAATCTAGCAGTAGCACTTTGTAAGGACATTTAACAAATAGATCATCTTCGAAGATACCTGTATTACCTATATATAGAAAGATTACATTAACTACGAAGTTTAAACTTTAGCAAACTAACTGTAAATCTTAAACCTCTCATTAAACATGTTTCTTACATCAAAAGGTTTTGTTTGTTTGTTTTTTGGAATTTCGCCCAAAGCTACACGAGGGCTATCTGAGCTAGCCGTCCCTCATTTAGCAGTGTAAGACGAGAGGGAAGGCACCTAGTCATCACCACCCACCGCCAACTCTTGGGCTACTCTTTTATCAACGAATAGTGGGATTGACCGTCACATTATAACGTCCCCATGGCTGGGAGGGCGAGCATATTTGGTGCGACGCGAATGCGAACCCGCGACCCTCAGATCACAAGTCGCTCGCCTTAACGCGCTTGGCCATGCCGGGCCACATCAAAAGGATGACAAAATGTCTAACGTACTAAACATAATATTAAACAACAGAAGGAAATATGGATAAACCATGTGTTATACATAAATTATTACACACTATGATTTCTCTAAGAATTAGCTAAAATTTCGTTACAGTGTATAACGAACTAGCGATAACCGTAGTACATGCATAGATCACAACATGGGGCAACTGCAGGTAAAATTATATGTATAAAGACCATTAGATTGTATTTATCTCATTTAATGACAACTAAAACTAACTGTGATACACACAGATTGTTACAACGTATCTATCAAACTGTGTGAGGACTAGTAATAACAGTCACATATATATGTTCTTCCAATATATATATATATATTCCATCGTAGAACAACTAAAATAAGCCACAGATCATTACAAGATATCTATTGCATCGAAAGACAAGAAAATAGTCAAGCATATACATCATTAGAGAAGATTTTTCATATCTTAAAACAATTAGAAATAACGGTTATAAATATATATTATTACAATGCATTCAGCACATTGTAATACAACTAGCGACAACAGTCAAACGTATAAATTATTACATCGTTAGACAACTAAAGATAGCGACTGTTTCAATATTTGATAATAATATTATTATTATTGTAAATTCCTGTCGTAATACTACTTTGTTTTAAGTGTATCGACTTTTCGAACGAAGAGCATCATTGTTAAAAAGAACTAAAGATAATAAACATTTAAAAAAAATTACAAAGAATTGGTAATGAAAAGGCTGTTGACCCGTCATCGCACATCAAGGAAAATCAATAACTCAATGCAATAATAGATATCTGAAAAACCCGATCATTTGGAGTCATTATTTCGTTACTCTCGACTCCATATGATTATATGGATAGTAACTTTAATGATTATCATGGGGTGAAGAATAAGAATTGTACATCCAACTTAAGGTGAGTAAAATTTGTTTCGCTGTACAATACCAACCATAAATTTGTTTGAGAATGGAACACTAAAAGTAAATCTGTTTGAGTATACAACACAAAACATAATTTTTTTTAGTGTACAAAACCATACGTAAATTAGTTTTAGTACACAACACCAAACAAAATTTGTTTCAGTATACAACACCAAATATAATTTGTTTCAATATGCAATACCAAACATAAATTTGTTTCAATATTCAACACCAAACATAAATTTATTTCAATATACAATACCAAACATAAATTGTTTTCAGTATACAATACCAAACATAAATTTATTTCAATATACAATACCAAACACAAATTTGTTTCAATATGCAACACCAAACATACATTTTTTTCAGTATACAACACCAAACATAAATTTGGGATTTTGTTGTTGACTTCACTTGTCAGCAACACTATTAGTCACGTGAAATCTTTGCAGGTGAACTAGTGTCTATATCGCAAGTCAACAACAGTGTTAGTCGGTTGTGTTCTGAGTGGTGCATCATTAAACACGACTGTTTTGGTTGCAGGCAGTTGTAAGGCAGGAATACATCAGTGCCGATAAACGCACAAATTTTGTTACATTTCCAGTAGCAATAACTCTTGATGACAAGAAACCCACATGAAACAAAAATATATCTCAGACCGGCTGGGGTCCGGCATAGCCAAGCGTGTTAAGGCGTGCGACTCTTAATCTGAGGATCGCGAGTTCGCACCCCCTTCGCGCCAAACATGCTCGCCCTTTCAGCCGTGAGGGCGTTATAATGTGACGATCAATCCCACTGTTCGTTGGTAAAAGAGTAGCCCAAGATTTGGCGGTGGGAAGCGATGACTAGCTGCATTCCCTCTAGTCTTACACTACTAAATTAGGGACGGCTATCAAAGATAACCCTCGAGTAGCTTTGTGCGAAATTCAAAAACAAACAAACAAACAGAACGGCTGGTGTGGGTATTAACACTTCTATTGATAAACAGAGAACAACGTTCGTCCTTCCTAACATCTTTGTTAATCTGAAGATGACCTCGGAAGGCCGAACGTTGTTCTCTGCTTATCAGTAAAAGTGTTAATACCGACATCAGCCATTCTGAGATACATTTTTTTTCAAGTGGATTTCTTGTTATCAAGAGTTGTTCTTTGCTTACCAATAAAAGTGTTAAGACCCATACCAGCCGTTCTGAGATACATTAGCAATAATGGATGACAAGGGACCGTAGAGAGCATTCATTAGTCAGAATGATGTTTTGATTAGTGCCAAATGTAACTCTTCCAGAAAAATTAGTTCTATCGAACCTTAGTAGTGTGCCCACAAGTGGCACAACAATATACCTGCCGGCTTACAACGCTTGAAATCAAGTTTTGGTGGGTAGATGGCTCGTTCTGTAGCTTTATGCTTGACTTAAACCATTTAAGCAGACCGTAACAGTGACCTTTAGGTAATGTATTTTGTGTCATAATTACAAAGGTATGTTAAATAATTAAATAGTTCTTCGAAAGTATACTCTTAATTCAAATCTGTTTTTGGTCTAAGAACAGATGGCCTTTAAAATCTTACTCCTTTCGTTTCTGGACTATCACGTGTTAACTATATAGCTTAAGACTCTATATAATAATATATATCAGTTACTTTTATTTATAATATTGTGAGAAAATAGCTTGTTTGCTCCTAAAGGTTTTTGGTGTTGATAGATTTTCGCTTAAGGTTAACGATTTTTTTGTGTCCAAGCTCAAAGCTGCATAATGGGCTATCTGTGTTCTGCCCACCACAGGTATCGAAACAAGTATTATAGCGTTGTAAGTTGGACATACAGCAGCCACTGGAGGGCTATTTTGTATTTTATATGAATTTTTTATGTTATATTAATTTGTTATATTTTTTATATTCTAAAATACTTTCTCAAGGTAATTTAAATTCTGTACTTTACACAGAAAAACGAAACTCTTATAAGTCTATTATGACAGTGTGAATATTAATTTGAAGGAAACGTGATACTATGATAATCATGTCAGGTTTTGTATTACAAGTTAGACACTTATTGCCATGACAAACTTAGTGGCTATACGGTAAATTGATGACATAACAAAACTGAGTTTCGATACTCGTAGTGACCACAGAATATGTGTAGCCCATTCTACAGTTTTGTGCTTAATAAGAATAAAAACAATGGCACACACGTTTTACACCACACATTTTCTCATGAAGTTATTGAAATGAAAAAAATTTGATCGTTTCATAATTTCAATATGTCTCATAAAAACACAGTTTAAGGTAAAAAAATCAAACTATTGTTGCCCCTAGACCAAGTACATATGTATAGCACAAAACATAAGATGCGTGGGAGTTGCGACATCTCCGAAATAACACGATCGTTTATATTACATAATTAAAAAAAGCACACCTTTTCAACAATGGGGCGTTATAATGGCACTGTCAATCACACTATTTGTTAGTTCTCCAACAGTTGACGGTGAATGGTGTTGAATAGCTGCCTTCCTTTTAGTCTTTCATTGACGAATTAAAAATGGCTAGTGTAGATAACCCTTCTGCAACTATTGGGCGAAATTAATACCAAACCCTCGTTAAATGAGTTTTTATTTCAACTAAGTAATATGTTTTTTCTTTGTTGTTGCTGTTGGTTAGAGGATCTAGGATAGAATTTAACACTCGTTAATTTTGTCGGCTGTTCTTCTTTTTGTTTTTATCAATATTTTGACATGGCTGATAATCGTGGAGCTAGAATTGCTTTCCAACCGAGCTGTTGTGCATTTGTTTACATTTCTAAACAGAGAACGCATTTCAGGTTGTAATTACACCAAACACATCATGCTACAAAATGGTGAGGAAATATACTTCGTTAAACAGAAGGTGTGCTGTTTTACCGGATATTTCTAATGTTTCTAATCAAAGTATGTTTGTTTTCTCCAGTTACACAGCTTCAAAATCCTTCACTCACATTTCAACAGTAAAATCTGTGCTATTTGATAGAAACAAGTTAAGTTTACGCTTTCAGAGATACACTGCCATTCTCCTGGACCTAAATGACACGTAGGTATCAGATGAGCACGTGCTTCATGTTACTTCTCGACAAACCAGCAAATGTCTTGTAAAGTTCTTTGGCAACTCAGATTATTTTCATGTTTCTGAGCATTTAGAAATCACATAACGAAACATGTTCTAACAAAACGCTTAAAAATTAAATATTTAAACTTGGTTTATAACACTAGGGCACTGAATATATTAGATAACAAGACAGGTCGATTTCTCGTAATGCGCTCGCTTAAAAACGTGTTATTAACGTAAATTAGCTGATCGGCTTCTCGTAATGCATTAGGCAAAATAATTTTAGTTGGATGATCTTTTTCGTAATGCACTGGGTAAAAGAAGTGCCATTAATCTACGTTTTACTCCTTAGTTCCTTCTAATGCTTTAGGAAAACGAAATACAGTTAATCTAAGTTATATCCTCAGCAACCGTAATACCCTATGTAAAGGAAATTTAGTTAACTTAATTTAACTGATTAGTTTCTTGTGGTTAACTAGATGAAAGAAGTTCATTTAACTTAATTTGACTGATTAGTCTCTCGTAGTTAACTAGTAGGAATAAGTTCAGTTAACCTACTTTGACCTATTAGTTCCTTGTAGTTAACGAGATGAAAGAAGTTTAGTTACACAAAGTTGTCTGATTAGTTTCTTGTAGTTAAATAGATGAAAGACGTTTAGTTAACTTAATTTAACTGATTAGTTTCTTGTAGTTAACTATGTGAAAGAAGTTTAGTTAATTTAACTGATTAGTTTCTTGAAGTTAACTAATGAAAGAAGTTTAGTTAATTTAACTGATTAGTTTCTTGTAGTTAACTAATGAAAGAAGTTTAGTTAATTTAACTGATTAGTTTCTTGTAGTTAACTAATGAAAGAAGTTTAGTTAATTTAACTGATTAGTTTCTTGTAGTTAACTAATGAAAGAAGTTTAGTTAATTTAACTGATTAGTTTCTTGTAGTTAACTAAGTGAAAGAAGTTTAGTTAATTTAACTGATTAGTTTCTTGTAGTTAACTAATGAAGTTTACTTAACTTAATATAACTGTTTAGTTTACCTATATCGAGTAATCAGATGTATGTAAAGAAATAAATGAAACAAATTTAAAACTTTAAGGCACTGATTAGTTTTTTTTTGTAATATACTGAGCGAAATAGGCTTAGTTAATTAAGTTGTTTTAATAGTTTATCATAATATAGTAAGTGAATCAGTTGTAGTTAAACTAAATTGTCTGATCAGTTACTCCTAACAATCCAATGTGAATTCAATGTAATCAGTTTCTGATAATGTATTAAGTAAAAGAACCATGGTGATGCACAAGATGAAATACTAAGTCTACGGTCTATATTTATCTAACAAAATAGGTGATATAATTGTGGTTAACTGAAGTTCGTTTATTAGTTTTACTAATATAGTAGATGAAAAGTTTAGTTTCAAACAAGTGACTGATCACTTGTTTGTAAAGAAGGTGGAATACTTTTAGTTAACCTATGTTGACTAATAGCTCTCTTGTATTGCACTAACTGAAATAAAGCACTTTAAAAAGTTTCATATAATACATTAGATATAAGAAGGCTAGTTAAATAAGCATCAATTTCTCAAAACATATTAACTTAAATCAGTCTTATCAGTTTCTCATAAAGCATTACATAAAACATTTTTATTTATTTTAAGGTCGATTAATCAGTTTTTCCAAATACACAAGGTGAAAGAAGTCTACTTAATATAAGTTCATTGATCATTTTGTCGGAATGATCTTGGTAAAAAAGTTTTGTTATGAACGGTTTCTCGTAAAGAACCGAATGAAATATTTTGTATATATTGTGTGACTTGAACAGTTTTTCCGATTACACTGGGTTAAAGAGACTCCCTTAATCTAACTTGACTGATTAATTTCTCGCAATGTTCTGGATTTTAAAAAAATAGTTTATTTAAAATACCTGATCACTGCCAGTAACACTCCAGCGTAAAGCAAGTTTGGTTAACCGAATTTTATTGATTGTTGTACGGTAATGCATTAGGTGTAAAAGGTTTACTTAGCCTAAATTGACTGGTAACTCGAATATCTAGGTGAAATAATTTTAATTAACCTAAGATGGCGAAAGAGTTTCTCTTAAAGAACTAAGTAAAATTTTAGTTATCGTTTGTTTGTTTTGCTAGAACAAAGCCACGTTGGGCTGTCTCTTGTGTCCACCTCGGGGAGTTTAGTGTTGTAAGTCTTACCGTTGTCCCACGACTTTAGTTAACGTAAGTTAAGTGATAAGTTTCCGTAACGTACTATATGAATATGTTTTAATTAAATAAATTAACTGATCAGGTTCTCGTAAATCGGAAAAGATTAGTTAACCGAAGATCGCGATTCGAGTTCTCATAACGAACTACGTGACATAGTTTTAGTTTACCTAAGTTAACTCGTCAGTTTTTCAAAATGTTCTAAGTAAAGGAAGTTTGGTTTACTTAAAGTCACTGATCAGTTTCTTGTAATATACGAGGAGGAAGAGACTTAAGTTAATTACGTTTACTGATCAATAGGTGAAAGACATTTAGTTCAAGATCACTGATCATTTCGTCGTAATGTACGAGATGACAAACGTTCACTTGATGTTTGTTTGTTAATGAGATTATTGTAAACTCCAAAAAGAAACGGTTTCAGTTAACCTAACTTGGCTAAGCAGTTTCTCGTAAAGCACTAAATAAAATAAAGTTATTTAACTTAACGTTAAAAGTTAACACTTTAAGTTTGACTCTCAAACTTAATGAAAATTGGTCATTTTCTTGTAACACAGTAAGTGAAAAAAAAATCAAATTATTTTACAAATTTTTCATAACATTTCGTGAGAAAAGTATATTTAACCCAGATTACGTAATCTGTTTTTCATAAAATTCCAGCTAGAAAGAAGTTTATTTAACCAAACTATAACAACCAGTTTGTTTGAAACACTATGTAAGACAAGGTTAATTAATCAAACTATAACAACCCTTTTTTTCTAAAACACTACACGAAAGAAGCTTAGTTAACCAAACTATAATAACCAGTTTATCTTAAAACAATTCGTCAAAGAAGTTTAGTTTATCAAACTATAATAACCAATTTGTCGTAAAACATCGCATAAAGGGCATTTAGTAAACTAAACTATAATAACCAGTTTGTTCTAAAACGTTTAGTCAAAGTAGTTCACTAATGGGCTATATAATTTTTGTTAAACCTAATTAACTGATCGTTTTTTGTAATTCAGCTGCTAAAACGAGAATTGCTAACCTATGATGATTGATCAGACTGTCATAATGTTTTAGGTAAAACAAGTACAGGTAACCTAAGCTATTTCCTTAATGTTCGCAATACGCCAGTGTCAATGAAGTTTAGCTAACCTAACGTGACTGATCAGATTCTCGTAATGCAGTAGATGAAATAACTTTAGTTAACCTTTTAGTATGACTCTTATATTGTGATATGTAAGAGTTAACTTTATTTTAAATAAACCTAAGCTGACTACTGATCGGCTTTTCGTAATTCACTAGATGGAAAAGGTTTAGATAACCCCAATTCACTGATAAGTTAATCGCAGTGCCTCAGAGTAAAAAAAAAAATTAGTTAACTTAAGATGGCAGATTAATTTCTCGTAATGCATTAAAAGGAAAAAAGTATAGTCAAAGAAGATAAACTGCTAAGTTTTCCGTAATGCACGACATGAAACACTTTTAAGTAAAGTAAGATGATGGGTCAGATTTTTCAAGGAAATAGGTGATGTAATTTTATTTAAACTAAGTTCACGCATTAGTCTTTTGTAGTGCTCATAAAAAAAACATAATTAAACTAAGGTGATTAAACGGTTCTCTTAAGTGAAACTTAATAAAACTTGACAAATCAGTTTCTAGTAATGGAGTAGGTGAAAGTTATCCGGTTAACTTTACATAAATTTGTTTGATCAGTTTTCCATATTGCTCGCATTCGCCAAGTGAATTAAGCTTACTTAATTTTAACTGATCGATCAACTTTTGTAATGCATTGAATAAAATAATTTTATTCAGCTTAAGTTGACTGATCATACTCTCATAAACACTAGTTTGAAGTGTGTTCAGTTAACCTCAATGGACAAGAAAGATTCATTTTAAAAGATATTTAAAATAATTTCGGTTAGCGTGAGCACACTGGTGTTTTTTGTTTGTTTGTTTGATTCTGTTGTTGTTGTTTTGTAACGCACTACGTGAAAGACGTTTAGTCAGACTGAGTTATCTGATAATTCTTGCAATGCACTCGGTGAAATACCTTCATTAACCTGAACGGAAAAAATAAGTTTTTCATAATAATGTTGGTGAAATAATTTTATTTGATGTAATTTATCTGATTACTTACTCATAATGCAATAGGTAAAATAATTTTAGTTAACCCTAGCTGAAATATCAGTTTCTCATAGTGCTATAGCTTGAAGCTAGCTTGAAAAGCCCAACTAGACATATCGATCTCTCGTAATGCTCTGGGAGAGAGAAAAGTTCACTCAACCTAAATCGACCCATTACATTCTTGTAACATTTCTCTGTGAAATAAATTTATCTAACCTAAGCTGCATTATCAGCTTCGCCTAATGCTCTGAGTGAAGAAAATGTCAGTTAAACTACAGTTACTCATTAGTTCATGGTAATACACTACACGAAGTAAGTATGTTTATACAGGGCATGGCCAAGTGTGTTAAGGCGTGTGACTCGTAATCTGAGAGTTGCGGGTTTGCATCCCCTTCGCGCCAAACATGCTCACCCTTTCAGCCCGGCGGGCGTTATAATATTACGATCAATCCCACTATTTGTTCGTAAAAGAGTAGCCCAAGAGTTTGCGGGGGGTGTTGATGACTAGCTGCCTTCCCTCTGGTCTTAAACTGTTAAATTAGGGACGGCTCGTTCAGATAGTCCTCGAGTAGCTTTGTGCGAAATTAAAAAAATAGTATATTTATCCAAAGCTCAATTATTACTACTTAATTTTGCACTGGGTAATTCAATCAAGATAACTCATCATTCACCAGTAACGTTCTAGATGAATGACCATTTTTCTCGTGTTACACTACGCGACAGTTCGGTTAACACTGCCTGACTTAATGCATTATGAGAATGAAAAAATCTTTAAGGCTTAAAGCTTTATAATTTAATGCTTGATTCCTTCTGAGGACACAGCATAAATAGATCAATGTGGCGCTTTTCACTAAAATAAATAAATTATAATGCTGTGTTTAATATGTTATGAAGAATATTTCGCCGTGTTGTCATTCTTTGAGAAATTAATTTGGCATTTAAATTTTGTCATATATTGTACATAACTCGTAAGTGGTAGTGGTACACCAAGCAATATACAAGGTTAAATACATCCAAACGACGAAAGCGAGCGGCATGTAATTATTACAGAGTTCCAGCGCGTTACCAGAATCACTTCGAACAGGCGCCGAATGACATTCCCATACGCTGTGGTGAACACAAAACAAAAAGGGTCTGAGCCCCTTGTGGCTGCGGTGGTTAATCGCGATTAGGATTGTCTTATAATTACAGCTCACTATCACATATGTGAAGGTCCCGGGACCGCCTTGTCTCTGTGATGGCAGCAAGGCTTAAAGTGGCTCGAACGGCTGAGTCACGGCCAAGGAAACAACGCTATTTGCGTTCACTGTAACCGCGGCCACGACTGTGCGCAAGGTCTGCGCTCGTCGTGGGAAAAAGACGCAGTTGATCAGTCTCATCAATTAACTGATTAACGTACATTCTTTTTAGCGGTTCCAAGAATTCGGCCAGACAATAGTCTTCAGTGGGATGTATAGGCAAATCTTACAGAGTCAGGCATTATACGCTCAGCTAAACTGAAGTCGTATGGTAAACAGCATATAGAAATAATTGCATCCTTGCGATACGGGCCGTTCGGATCTCACGCTTAAACGAACAGTTTTCCAAGAAGCGACAACGACATTGAGGAGTTCTAGTTGCTCGACAGTGTACAAAGATGAATAAATTATATTATCATCCTGTCAATTAAATATATTTAGGTAGTGATAATTAGATAAATACCAACAAGTTTTTCCGAGTTATGAAGTCGAAACTTAACGACTTGTACTGGAGAATTGCTTTTCATTTCTGTTCTCTTTAATTACGAACTGTACACAGTAGCTCAGTAAATGTTATTTTACGTTACCATGCTCAATAGGTTCACACGGGAAACAATTCGAATAAAACAACCAATGTGTTACTTCATTCTTCTGTATATAATTTCGAAAGATCGAATGCAGCTCAACAAAAGATTTTTTTAATGCCTTAGTTTAAACTAAAACTAATAAGCAAACTATTACTGTTACTTATCTTCCATGAGACTCGGCAAAATATTACTTCGAACTGATTAAAATATATTTATTGGTAAGAAATTTTCTGTCGGCTAGAGAAATCACTTTCCAATTAGAAACTGAAGGATCTTAGAAACTCAAACTTATTTATTTGTTTTGAATTTCACGCAAACTTAAACGAGGGCCACCTGCATTAACCTTACTTAAGTTTGCAGTGTAAGACCAGAAGGAAGGCAACTACTCTTCAACACCCACCGCCAACTCCAGAGCTACTCTTTTAGCAACGAAGAGTGGGATTGACCCAATATTATAACGCCCCCTGGGCTGAAAGGACGAGCATAGTTGGTGTGACGGGGATTCGAACCCGCAACCCTCAGATTACAAAGCGAGCACCTAATCACCTGGCTATGCCAATCAAACTCTAAATTTGTGATGCAATACGTTTTTGTTTTATATATTTGGTTTTTGTTTTCTTTCCTCTTTCCTTGCATATGTTTTAATGTTTTAGCTTATTGACAATCTGATTAACCTCTGTATAATCCATCAAAAAGATTTCAACATTTTTATTTGTGAGTACATATGTTGGCGTTTTCAATTTACAAGTGAAATGTATAACATTTATGTGAATAAAATTGCACTTCCATAATTTGCGGACAAAGAGCATTTAATGACGTTAAAACCTCCCAATAAAAATGTTGTAAAACGCAAGATGACGTTTAAACCTCCCAGGTGTATCAAACTTTGAGTTTACTGATTCATACAAATTGTGAACAATATTCAGACGGCATGTTAATTTAGATCAAAAATAGACTCTGTTTCTGAGTACCTTTGGTACCAGTATATGATTGAAGTAACGAAGGTTATCTCTTTGATATAACTATGTTTGTATTTGTGATATACATGGACAATCAACTTAAACTTTGATACCCACAAACAAACCTAAGATTTTCATGTTCATAAATCGACAGTTTCCGAACAGGGTGTAAACTGTGGCGCAACCTGTATTCTGCAGTACAAATAACACATGCACTAACTTCGAAGATGTGGACTTCAACTATGTGCTTTACTGTGTGGTTCTTTTGTATGCCCATAAAGGTGAACAACGTCTGCATGTAATACGTTAAAAGTCCTTTTACTTTCAGCTCGAAATCCTCATTTCAATACACCTAATTTAGCTATACAGCTGTTGTTATACAGAATCAATACAGAAGCTTTTTCCTCTTTACGTTGTACATATCAGTAAACTGTCCTTTCTTTTCTTAACTTTATCTGATGTAAATAATTAATATGCATATAAATAACTGCGTTTTTAGAGATATTAAAATAATATAGCTTATCTCGTACCCTCCTTAAATACGTCGATAAAGTAAGATGCTTCCTAAAAAAACAACAGTTGTAGTTCACTATCTTCAAGTATCAGGCCTAACTTTGAGATATTTCTGCTCACGTGACTTTCATATGCAATAGACATGCCGTTTTACATTTGTTGTACCGTCTGCTTACAGTAATTTTTTATTCCACTATGTTGTCCTAGTCATTGAATATTTCATTATTTATTCTTACATTGTACTATCTATTTATTGTCCATTTAAATGGCACTGTCTGTTCCCAGTCGTTTCACGCTTGTACATCGGTAAATCTACGGATTTACAAGGCTAAAATCAAGGGTTAGATTTCCCTCGGTGGACTCAGCAGATGGCCTGATGTGGCTTTGCTATAAGAAAACACACATACTACTCGTAATTATTTTACACTATACTAAATATTATTAGTTCTTTATCACTATGCTATCAATTACCAGTTATTTTACACTGCACTGAACTATCTGTCATTGTTCTGTGTATTCTTAGTTACTGAATATTGTACTTTATAATATTTGTCATTTTACAATTTTTCTGTCTATTTTTAGTGATTTTACCGTCCATTTCCTAGACATTTATCACTGTACCGTCTATCCCTAGACATTTAACACTCTACTGTCTATCCCTAGACATTTAACACTCTACTGTCTATCCCTAGACATTTAACAACGTACCGTTTATCCCTAGACAATTAACAACGTACCGTTTATTCCTAGACAATTAACAATGTACCCTCTATCCCTAGACATTTAATAACGTACCGTTTATCCCTAGACATTTAACACTGTACCGTCTATCCCTAGACATTTAACACTGTACCGTCTACCCATAGACAGTTAACGCTGTACCGTTTAGCCCTAAATATTGATTTTGTATAATTTAATCCCTTTTCACAATGCTGTTTTATTCTTATGGTTGGAAAGTTTGTAGTATTGGTACCACATCTTATTATTTTTTTATAAAATTTCTACATGTTTGTTTAGGGTTTTCTAACACAAAATACCTCAAATATTTGTGTGTTTTGGTTTTGTTTTATTTTTTACGTCGTTAATATTTACAAGAATTTTGAGAATACTTATAGTATTCAAAAGTATATCCTCTTTAAATATACTTCTCTCATGTTGAGCATCTCTTGGTTTTCATTGTACCATTCTACTTTGACGTGCCAACTTAGGATATTTTAACATTTTAGTGGTTGAACTTAAACACCAGAGTACAAACTTCAACAACAATGAAGACCTTGTACACGATTTTTCGCAATAAAGGAAAACAGAATGACCACTGTCAAACGCGGCTCCCTTGGGCGGAAATCCACGTCTTCAATAGAGATCATCGGTTGTTGGTGTAAACAGGGCGTCCCGTAGAAACAGCAATATTGTGGGGTGCCCAGCTAATCAATAGCCTCTGCTTCCAAGTGTTAAGTTTCTCCTTTCAGGTGAAGTGTAACGCAAAAAAATCGGCCATAACGGTTCCGGGGCCCCTGCTGCTGTGACAAGCTAATCAGGGTGTTATTGTGAACAGGTTGGATTCGTGGCACTACGGGGAATCCACGAAGATTCTTCTGTGGCTTGTCGGCTGATGCTTTGGAACGCCATATGTTTTCATTTCAGACCACTATAGGCCTTTGAGAAACGACCAATGGTCCCTCCCCGTGTCAGGCACTTTTGTCGTTCAGTGTGCCGTTGTGTCAACGTCTTCCAACCTTCGGAAAATTCTCGTGCTGTTCGGGTTGTTTTCAATGGTCTGCATTCTTCTTGTGAAACTATCCGTAAGCAAACAGCCTGGAATCGGATTAGATTTCTCCGGAACAAGAGCAGGGATTGTAGCTGACTGGGTTTACTCCTTGTTGTCCTTTCGCCTGTACAGACGTCAACAAAACAAATCACGGTCCGTCTATTCAGATGTCAGAAGCAACGTTACTTTGAACAGATTATGTACATAAATATACCTTTGATGCCGTTACGGGCTTTATTTGTGGAGAAATAATTTACCTTATTTTCTCACAACCACAGGAGCAATCAATAGATACTGGAGGTATACTGAGGCGGAAACTGTTTCTGGAAGGTCGTTCTGTAAAACGTTTCTTACTTCACACACCACAGATGAAGACCTTCATTCTCAAAAAAATATTCAACTGGAATCTTAAGTTGGAATAGTTCAGGTTTTACCAATTTTATTAGGTCAAAACAGTTTATTGGCTGAAGACGTTAAATAAAGTATTGACAAATTTCAGGAAAGTTCTGGTACTACTAAGAATCATTCAACTTACTGACTGACTGACTGGATAAGATAATAAATGAGTAAAGCTCGGACTGATGTCAAGTGTACATACGAATGATTCACCATAATTTCAACTGTCGTGTTAGAAAAATTTTCCAAAGTGAAAATTAAAGAATTCAGAAGTGTGAAAATAAATTCAAATTAGAATAATAAAAAAAGAAACTATAACAGTTTAACTTACTCTCTCCAGAGGCTCAGCGGTTAGCTAAAATTAGGTTTCGATCCCTGCACTGTAAACAGCTAATTAGAAACTGTATGGGTAACATCTATTAAACTTTCGCTTTCTGTGGTTTGGACGGTGTACTAGAAAAAATATATACACCTGAAGGTACTTGTCTTTGAAATTACAATTTTTTAGAATCATACCGTTTTATATATTATTCTTTGTATCTCGACTTCTAATAAACTTATTTTCTGAACAATGTGCTTGTTAGGTAATTTCTCGTTGAAATAATATTTGCTATTGTCATATATGTATACAGTATTTGTAAATCTAGGAATACTAAATTATTATATTCTGACAATGTAATTTTCAAATATTATACATATATATATATATTAAAACAAAATCACCTGAACTTTAGGATATCTGTTACATGATATATATATCACATTTGTTATGGTCATTCTGATATCACATTTCTTATGGTCATTCTGTTTAGACTATGTTCATACACGTTTTGTAACTGTACAGTTTCAAAATATATACAGTCCTAATAATTTGTTTTTCTATTCGTAAGTGTTATGAAAATTGTAATATTCTGACAGTCAACACTCCTATTTCAGCTGGAAGGGTTTTCACGAAACGTACATGTAAAAAGACACATTACGTCAACATCGTACATCACAAATATACCTTATCGAGACGATTATTCCTTTTTTTTCTTTTTATAATCTAACAAACAGTTTCACATGAAGTTTATTCTATTTATGGGATAAGGTAAAGACGTAAGCTAATGTGAGGTTAATTACGTAGCTGTGGAAAACCATAAGCCTAATGTGTTCGTCCTGTTGTAGAAAATAAAACGAAATACTGTGATACGGTAAAAGTGAACACAACGCTGAAAATCAACTTCTGATTTGGTCTCGTGGAACCCCTACTACACCTCGCTTGCAATTAACATCTCGTCACTTCTTATAGATATCCCATAATCCTGTAGGGGTTAATGGTTGTGATTAATATTCATATGTTGCAGCTTGACGTCAGGTTCCCAAGACCTCACATCAACTGAGTTACCTTAATGAGCAGCATGTTTGACCCGTGACGTAATTAATTAACAACTGCCAATCAGCTGGTGTTGCAGGACCAACTAGCTCACGACTCAAGTGATGGGGAAATTAATCAAGCATAACGGTGCCCGCGGGTGATGAAAGTTCTGCCGTGTGTCTGTGAGGTCATAAGCCGCGACGACTAGTTCGCGAGTACACGTGGTGTATCTGTAAAAATGAAAATAGTACATAAATATATACTGTGAAAATGTTGCTATACTCTCAAGCAAAATTGTATCAGATATAACCATAAAGTATTTAACATTTAGCAATCTCTTTTTTTAAGTTTTTAACAGACATCTGAATAAATTACTGTATTTTACTGCACAGAAATAATAGTATTTTTTGTGTTATATCTCAGTAACTAGAGAATGTTCAATAAAGAAATACATACTGGTTTTTAGGTGTGTTTTTTTCGGTAACGAGACACAAACCACGATCTCTTCAATTCTTGATCTGGACATGGTAACACAGGAACACGTCTTTCCCCAAACAAACAAACACAGCGATGTGAATATACTGGACTTTGCACATTCCACCGTTTCAAAGTAGTCTTTAAATAATGTCTTGTTTCAATCAGATTGTGTTTTATATACGCCTGTAGAACAGACGGATAGATGCAAATTACGTTTATGTTAAATATGATTTGAACATGTGATTTTTATTGTTTACTTTACGTGTAATTTTATTACATAAAGTTAATCTGCGCGAGTTTGTTTGTCTCATGAAGTTAAAGTTTTTTAAATCTATAGACCAGCAGCTATTCATCTAACACATAATACCTGCAAGAAGACGTAGCTTAAATACCGTACTTAAAATCAGAAAATAAGGAAAATTCAAGCAATGTTTTGTGGATTGCAGCTAGTATTTTTAATAAAACGATAACAAAATAATATTAAAAGAAATAACCGAAATAAAATAAACCTTCTTAGCTGGAACATTTTATAAAAGTTCTCTTAGATTCTTAACACTCAAAGAATTTACTGATTTTTAGGAAATGTTAAGATTTAAAAAACTATATTTGATTTAAAAGAGAGTTAGTGAATCATTATAAGGTTATTTTTATTGTTAATAGATCATTATATTTTGATTCGTATTCTTTGACTTTGAACTTAATTTTTTTCCCCAGTGAATCAGCGGTAAGATAATGGACTCAGATAGCCCATCGTGTAGCTCTTAAACGTAAACAAACGAAAACCTTAAATTCATTTGTGTTCTTTTACTTGGAATATTGGGCAATTCCGCCATTATTTTAACTTGTTTGTTTCTGTTTTGTTTATATATTCTCTAATACTGACCTTACAGTAATGTTCAAGTACGAATAACATAATCTGTATATCCAATACTACTCACCTTAAAGTAATGTTCAATTACGAATAACATAATCTGTATATCCAATACTACTCACCTTAAAGTAATGTTCAATTACGAATAACATAATCTGTATATCCAATACTACTCACCTTAAAGTAATGTTCAAGTACGAATAACATAATCTGTATATCCAATACTACTCACCTTAAAGTAATGTTCAAGTACGAATAACATAATCTGTATATCCAATACTACTCACCTTAAAGTAATGTTCAAGTACGAATAACATAATCTGTATATCCAATACTACTCACCTTAAAGTAATGTTCAAGTACGAATAACATAATCTGTATATCCAATACTACTCACCTTAAAGTAATGTTCAAGTACGAATAACATAATCTGTATATCCAATACTACTCACCTTAAAGTAATGTTCAAGTACGAATAACATAATCTGTATATCCAATACTACTCACCTTAAAGTAATGTTCAAGTACGAATAACATAATCTGTATATCCAATACTACTCACCTTAAAGTAATGTTCAAGTACGAATAACATAATCTGTATATCCAATACTACTCACCTTAAAGTAATGTTCAAGTACGAATAACATAATCTGTATATCCAATACTACTCACCTTAAAGTAATGTTCAAGTACATATGAGTAAATTTGTTTCTATATTCAACACTACTGATCTTAATGTTCAAGTATGAGTAACATTCTTTCCATTATTTACACTCCTGATCTTACAGTCGTGTTTAAGTATGAGTAACATTTTTAAATTTTGCAAAACCCTGAAATGTTAACATTATACCTTATGAAACAATAAATAGTATGCTAAAGCAGTTCTTTGAAACAATATCAAATAAATATATAAGTACAAAAACTATCTTGTCAAAAAAAGACAAAGGAATTCGTGAGTAAATGTATAGTGCACAGATGTTGTCATTTTCTTACGAGAGACAGATTTATAACGGTTGACAGAAAACTGTGAGATTGGAGAAATAATTTACTTTTTTAAAAAAAAGAGAGAAAAATTGACACCTGGTGGAGGCTTAGTTAAAACATTTATGCACGAGAAAAACAATGAAGAAGTTAAACGCTACAGACCTTAAAATAAACTTAAATAGCTGATAAAAATCACGAATATCTCTTAGTAATAGCTCATAGATTTCAAATAAAAAACTGAGTTACTGATCTTAAAACCCCTAGACAAAGAATTAGAAAACGATTAAAAATATATATACTAAAAATCATTTGGTGGCATAGTTTGTTTGTGAATTTCGCGCAAAGCTAGACGAGAGCTATCTGCGCTAGCCATCCCTAATTTAGCAGTGTAAGACTAGAGAGAAGGCAGCTAGTCACCACCACGCACCGCCAACTCTTGGTCTACTCTTTTACCAACGAAAAGTGGAATTGACCGTCACATTATAACGTTCTCACAGCTGAAAGGGCGAACATATTTGGTGTGGCAGAGATTCAAACCCGTGACCCTTAGATTACGAGGCGAGTACCTTAACCACTTGCCCTTGCCGGGCCCAGTTCAGTGATATTGAGAAAAACGGTGTTAGAGAAGCTGGTTTATTTTGGCGTTCTATATAGGCATTGATTCAAGGAATTCGGCTAATGAGAATGTCGTCCTTTGTAACTCAAGAAGTTAAAGAACTGAGCAAATTACGAAAAAAAAGCTGAGCTTGTCAAGTGAAGGAATTGTCGAATGGAATATTGTCTCGTAAATCGGTGATATGAAGACTGATATATTAATGTTTATCAAACGATTTACTCTTAAAAAGTCCTTTAGTTGGGGTTTGTTTGTAACGAAGCACAAGACCGTACAGTTTGCTACCCATGCTTGCCCACCACGTATATCGAAACTTGATTTCTAGCTCTGTATGTCCGCAGCCACACAACTGTGCCATTGAGAAGCGGGGGAGGCTCACTTTAGAAGGCTGGAAAACTATATAACATTTTTGGCAACACTGACTATAAAAACGTATAGAATCCAATATATCAAAATGTTGCCAAACGATACAATATTTTCAAATACGAATCAGTTCGTAGTATCTGCACTAGATACACTTATCTGCGTCTACGAACAACTTAAGAAGATAACTTTCTGATTTAATAACAAAACAATAATAGCTAAAATAAACGCAATTTAACATAAAATTTAGAATGATTAAATTATATGTGATGATAATATATTTTTAATCTAATATGAACTTCTTTTTCTTACAAAACAAGGACAATGTGAGAAAGTAATCAGAAAGTGAGTTGTATACACATCTTAATTCCAAACAAATTTTTGGGCAAATCGACGTATTCTTATTGTTCTTATTACCTCTATCTTCAGTGCGATAGCGTTAAATTTACGGATTTACAAAACATAAGTCCAGTATTTAATCCCTACGCTGGACACAGCAGATAGCCCCATGTGACTAAACGAATAAAAATTTTCTATGGAATAAGATTCTTGCATTGCGTCTACACAAGATAATACGAAACGTCATTTTAAACCCCTCCTTCCAGTGACACAACGGGGTGTCTGCGGGCTTATTACGTTAAAAACCGGGTTTCAATACCTGCGGTGGACAGACCAGGGTCGTTCAATTGTATAGCTTCGTACTAAACTTCAAATCAACAAACGCTATATTCGGGCGACTCCTGGTAACAAAATGAAACAAATACATTTATTACTGTCCATTATAGTACTTAAAAACAAAGACAACTTGATGTATTAACTTGATATGGTACTCTGAGTCATATTATTTACATTTACTGTAAAAGTTGCCATGAATTTAAAGTCCTATTTACTTGGTCGTATTTACACTAAATATACTCCTTCACTTTACTGTTATTTCAAGTTGATCTTTCATAACAATGCCATAAAACTCAGCGAAGAAAAATCAAATTTAATTCGTCTGCACCTGGCTTTAATTTGAGTATAAAACTAATAGGCAAACTATTTGTCCCACTTTAGAAATCTCCAAGTGTTTATAATGCTAAAAACCTGATTTCGATACCCGCGGTAGGTAAAGAACAGATAATTCATTGTGTCGCTTTGAACTTAACAACAAATAAACAAAGAAAGCCGCCTTCAGCGTTGTCCTCTATATAAATATTTATTGTGCTCTGTATATTTCCTAATGATTTCCATTTCTCAGCCCTAACGCTCTCTAAGTTCCCATCCTACCTTTCACCTAGCTTTTCCCATTTAGTTAATTAAATTCCCACAAGAACTACCTTGGTTGATAGCACTTGAGCTTAACGAGGTTAAAAGTTATTTGAAGCGCGCAGTTGAAATGAATGGCACGTGGCCGACCAAAGCTCGTGCAGATGGTCCAGTGTTCTACATAATAAACCATCCGCATGTCCAATAACATTCAATGAATGAATAACGTAATGCAAAATTGAATAAAAAAACGCTATCTATTGGTTTAAAATGCTTTGAAAGTGGGTTTGAATATCTACGTAATTTTTACACAACTACCATTACTTCTAATATCTTTTCTTCTAATTTACTTCTAATATGTTGTCTTTCCTGGCAAAATGGCACACAATAATTGCTTTCGTTATACGTTCAATACAATAGGAATTTTAAGAGAAAATGAAATTCTTGAAAAAAAAAGTGAAAAATTCATGTGAAAAAAGTCATTGGGTTTTATTTTTCTAAATCTCTTATTTGTTTGCATATGTTTGATAAAATGATTTAAATCAGTCGCAGAAAAAGACACGAAATGTATATCTCAATGTCTGAAATTATATTTATCAAGAGTAAAACGACAAGTTAAATGTATACACCCAGTACATTGATTTGTTTTGAATTTCGTGCGAAACCACACGAGGACTAGCTGTCCCTATTGTAGCAGTGAAGTACGAGAGGGAACGCAGATAGTCATCACCGCCCACCATCAAATTTTCGGCTACTTTTTTTAGGAACGAATAGCGGGATTGGCCGTGACATCATAACGTCCCATGGTTGAAGGGGCAAGCATGTTTCTTGAGACGGAGACTCGAACCCACAACTCTTAGATTGTCAAGCACCCTACTCACCTGACCATACCGGCCTCACCCAAGAGAACAACTCAACCACCAAATGCAAAGAAAAGTAAAGACTGTAGTCAATAATTTAAATAACTATTAAATTATGGTGAATGTGTTACTGTTTTGTTTTGTTTGTTTTGAGGACGAAAACGTTTTTCTCTCTCAGCAGTTTCTGATTTAAAAAAAAATGGAACAGGCGGTGAATCGAGCAGAAATTTTTTTTGTCTCTCTAATTATATATTGTATATTGTGTGTATGTGGAAACACGTACTACAAACTAAGTAAGAACTTTCAATTTGTTTTTAAATTTCACGCAAAGCTACACGAGGGCTATCTGCGCTAGCCGTTCTTAATTTAGCATTGTAAGACTAGAAAGAAGGCAGTTAGTCATCACCATCCAGCACCAATTTTGGGCTACTCTTTTACCAATGAATAGTGGGATTGACCGTAGCATTATAACGTCCCTACGGTTAAAAGGGGCGAGCATGTTTGGTGTGACGAGGATTCGAACCTGCGACCCTCGGATTACGAATCGAGCATCTTAACCACTTTAATCCAACTATTCGTTAGTAAAAGAGTAGACCAAGAGTTGGCGGTGGGTGGTGATGACTAGCTGTCTTCCTTCTAGTTTTACACTGCTAAATTAGGGACAGCTAGCGCAGAAAGCCCTCGTGTAACTTTGCACGAAATTAAAAACAAACTGATCACAAAAGTTTTAAAAAATAGTGAAAGAAATTGAAAAGAAGTCATTTTCGAACGACAAAGAAAGTCGTCAAACAATTATGTCCTTGTAGTTGTTGTTGTTTTGAGTTAAGCACAAAGCTACTCGATGGGCTATCTTTGCTTGCTCACCACGGGTATCGAAACCCGGTTTTTAGCGTTGTAAGCGCGCAGACATACCGCTGAGCCATTGGGGGGGGGGCTTGTCCTTGTAAGACAATTGTTTGTAAGAAGAGTTAAACACAACCATTTTTCATAATGAAAACTCTTAAACGATATTCAAAAATGCATTTAAGAAAGCTGTCGATTTCTTTTTCGTACTTGATCGGGCTCTGAATCCGACGGTTCAGGGCTCTTACCTTTATGCCGTACGTTCAGTTGTACGTGCGTTATAAGAGTGATAGTCAATCTCGTGTGCTTTTTTTAAGAGGCAGACAGAGTCCTTGAGGTTGCTGCCAACGGGCTGCTCTTTCTCGTGTGAGTATTTCAAACTTAGGAATGTCTCTGCTGTTGTCTGACTTGACTTTATTGTCCATACTTTTCATAATCGGCCACTATTTTATCATTTTATTTGATTTTTGTACTATAACTTCTTAATAATCGTTAGTTAAACATTGGATAATTGTTTATGAATCTTGTTATTTTGCCCCCTAGTGGCTCAGTGGTAAGTCTAAAAGCTTCTAATGCTAAAAACAAGGTTTCGATACCTGTGGTGGCCCCAATACAGATGGTCCATTGTGCAGCTTTGGGCTTTGTTTTTTTTATTTTTAAAATTAGCTACTGCCCTAGCGCGAGCTATAAAATGGACTTTTTTATTTTCACAGGTTACGTCTTTATTTCCCAATACGCCATTCCAGCACACAACCAACTTATTTTTTTTTTACAGTCGTTTCGCACTTTAAACTTTGAAACTAGGTTGACCAATATTAAAGCCAAGGTAATCCATACATAAAAGAATCACATGCAATATTTATCTTCTTAAACCATTATACGAAAAAAAAAATGGTCTTTTGAAAAAAGATCTAATGTTAACTACAGTATCAAGTCGTCTGTCATTTCTAGATACGCATCATTAACCACAAAAGGAAAGCATTACTACATTGCGGTTCCTTAGCTCCGCCTTCATAGACATTCAGCCAATAGTTTATCTCCATGAGGGGACGGATACCTAAGATAAAGAAGACGTTGAGGTAGAGAAACATCTTGTCACAGAAGCGGACGGCATGACAAAGTGTTGGAAAGTTGATCAGAGGAAATGTTGACTGGGGGATATATGTTGCCTGAGTTGGCTGTTAATCCTCTAAAGGATATGCACTGATGGGTACAAAAACACGTGTAAGCTCCAATAACTGCCACCTTACATTTTCTACTCTGCTAAACAGATAGAAACTGGAGGATGCACGGTTAAGGACGGCGGCGACGGTGCAGTTTACGCGCTGCGAGCACCTTTTGTATCGCGATGCGCCCCTCGATCATGTACAGAAACATTGCTGTATAAACCCAGACATGTATCTGAATTAACACATACAGTAAAAATACGATTCTTTGTTGGAAAGGAAAAAAAAACACGATGGTTGCAACATCGATGTAGGAGGTTTGTTCAATGAAAGGCAAGGCAAAAAGTCAGTTAGTACAATAAGCGTAAGATTTTACCATCTTATAACTTGGAAATAATATTGAATTCGTGATGTTTTTACAATATGTTCAAAAACAGACATTTTACACAGAGCATAATCGTATACGTTATTTTAAACTTGTTCACAACTTCTAATTTAAACAAAAACACATAAATCTTTTCTTGGCGTGAAGTGTTTGTTTTTGGATTTCGCGCACAGCTACTCGCAGGTCTATCTGCGCTAGCCGTCTTTAATTTAGCAGTGTAAGACTAGATGGAAGGCAGCTAGTCATCACCCACCCACGCCAAGTCTTGGGCTACTCTTTTACCAACGAATAGTGGGATTGACCGTCACGTTATGTTGCTCCCACGACTGAAAGGGCGGGCATGTTTGGTGTGACGGGGATTCGAACCGCACCCCTCCGATTACGAGTCGAGTGCCTTAACCACCTGGCCATGCCGGGCCTTCGTAAAGTGACACATCTTTACTTCCATTAAACCCTCTGGTTGAGATTAAAGATGATACATTTATATGAAAAAGGAGTGTTCACTAACAATAAGAGAAAAACATAAAATTAAAATAAATGTGCAAACTTTACAAATAAAATGATAATAATAAAACCACCTACGGTAAATCAAGCTACAGGAATCGTTTAAGTGTCAAAAGTAAATTCAATTACAACTACAATCCCACATAACAGAACTGACTGCGTGGAAAGTTTGTGATTATTAAGAAACATCGAACGAAACGCAATATCTTCCAGATAGAAATCATTAATTTTGAGCCGAAATCGGCTCCAGCCAGCGACACCCAAGGGAATCTTTTAGACTACTCTTTTCTAACTGAATATAGTAGAATTTGACTATTACACTTCCGATCCAAAAGTCAATTTTGCGACAGCGGGACGCAAGGCATACCCTTCAATTCACATTCGAAATAATTACTACTAGGCCATTGTTATTGTTGTTGTTGTTTTGAATTAAGCACAAAGCTACACAATGGGCTATCTTTGCTCTGCCCACCACGGGTATCGAAACTTGGATTTTAGCGTGTAAGTTCGCAGACATACCGCTGAGCCACTGGGGGGCCTACTAGGCCATGCTCGACCTGATGGAAACGTAAGTAGATCAAAAACAGTCTTGTTAAATATGATATATGGTTTTGAGAGACAAATAATCACATAAACTATTTGCTTTTTAAAGAAAATCAACTTTTAATAAATTTTCTGAGTTCACTAAAATAAATTTGTAGCAGATTAACCGTGACAGCCAGCATCCAGATCGATAGATTGTGACAGAAGATTCAGTCTGTCTTACCATCCAAGAGATGGCGCTATCAAAAGTTGTTGTTATTGTTGTTTTTGGAATTTTGCACAAAGCTACTTGAGGGCTATCTCTGCTAGCCGTCCCTAATTTAGCAGTGTAAGACTAGAGGGAAGGAAGCTAGTCATCACCACCCACCGCCAATTCTTGGGCTACTCTTTTACCAACAAATAATGGGATTGAGCGCAACATTATAACGTCACCACGGCTAAAAGGTCGAGCATGTTTGGCGCGACTGGGATGTGAACCCGCGACCCTCAGGTTACAAGTCGCACGCCTTAACACACTTGGCCATGCGGGGCCTCGTTGTCAAAAGTTACAATTGTTGGAAAATTTCGAGAATATTCTAGATATATGGTCTAATATTAAATGTAATATTCGATTAGGGCCCGGCATGGCCAAGCATGTTCAGGCATTTGACTCGTAATCTGAGGGTCGCGGGTTTGCATCCCCGTCGCGCCAAACATGCTCGACCTTTCAGCCGTGGTGGCGTTATAATGTTGCGCTCAATCGCACTATTCGTTGGTAAAAGAGTAGCCCAAGAATTGGCGGTGGGCGGTGGTGACCAGCTGCCTTCCCTCTCTTACACTGCTAAATTAGGGACGGATAGCGCAGATAGCCCTCGAGTAGCTTTGTGCGAAATTCAAAACAAACAAACGATATTCGATTAAATAAGGAAATGCAAAATTTTCAAATTCATTTAACCTGTCACTACTGAAACTAATATATTGTTATTAAGACAAGCATTTTCGATGGCGATCACAACTCTTGTTAAAGGTAATTAATTTAATAACAACACTTTTGCTAAACCAAAATAAACTATTTAGATATGCCTCAGTCAGGCTAAAAAGGCTCGTTATATAAGTTGAATGCATTGCAGTAAAACAGAGCTACATGTTTAAAATAATCCCAAAGCTCTAATCATAGAAAGACTAACAAACCTACTTACGATAAGCCTAAAACTCTAATCATACAAGGGTTAACAACTTACTTAAGATAACCCTAAAACTATAATTATATAAAAACTATAATTACTAAGAAATAAAGGACGTGATCACCCGAATTAAACTCAATAAACTGGTTACGGCGCATAAATACAATGATGTTAATAAATAGATATAATTATCTGATTTAAACCTAATAATTAACTAGGAAGGGCAAAGTATATCATGACGTAGATTTATATATGTGAATTAAGCCTAATAAGCAGACTATTCAAATTATTAATTAATTTAAAAGAGGACGATTTCCGTTTTAAAGTATATCGGTATTCAAACAAATAATAATTGTATTTTATTTTTTCTAGCGTTCATCAGCTAGTCAGTAATCTGATATAATTCCTACATCTATCGTATGGTTCAGATACGATTTGCAATAACAACAGTAAAACTTCAATGATGGGCGCCATAAATCCTGATTGAACTTCTGAAGAACAAGATATAAATCTGAAATGAGCAGATGGCACTCAGATACTCATCTACTTAAAACTGGATTTATCCATAATATTGCATTCTCATCATGTGCGTATCCTTTTCAAACTCTTTTAATAAATTTTAATTTCATAACCCTAATGGCATAAGGAATTCTATAAACCTATATATTTCAGTTAAGGTGCTCCCGTAGAATGGATTATGCACAGATTTGTCAGGCATGTGGGTTGCTTAGTTGTCTTTACGCTGTTCCTATTTATAAGAATAGGGAATACCCTAGTCAGAAGATTGGACTGGACTGGTTATTATGATAGTAATTATAGATTTATAATAGGCTACTGCACGGCATGGAGTTATTTAATGAAAACATCAAAATGTCGTTCCAACAAGTGTACTGAATGCTGTTGAGATTTTTGAATGAGACAATGGCTAGAAAATAGTAGTAACCGCCATTTTATGGTGTTATCTGGAAATAAAATCAGGTTTATAACTGCTTCAGAAACTGTAAACAGTAAAAACAGACGGCTTAGGATAGTAATGACTTATCTGAAAAACACCCCAACCTGTCAGAAGTGTTTTTTGTAGTGCGGGAAGAAAAATACAGTTATCTAATAAGGCGATTAGTTGTCATTAACCAGTTAGGTAATCTACCAACTATAAAGAAAGCTCTTAAGACGTTTGGAAATTTCTAGGACGTTTCAGAGCATTCGTAGATTCTGATTGAGTTCGCATTTCGAAATTCTAGCTTTGACAGCTTCGAAAGTAATAACATCTTATGTGCCTTTGTAGCAACTGCCGTCATGTTAAGGAGATTTATTACAAACTTCCTATATTCCCAACATGGTCAGTATAACATGTTGCTATGTAATCTCATCCTTGCATTCCCTCCACTACCTACTAGATTGCTTCACATACCGAGAAGTTTACAAACAAGGCCAGGGGCTTGTCGCCTTCTGTTCTACAGGCCTTTTACGCAGCAGAAGGCCCCCCCTACTCACCTCACCTGACGAAGAAGAAAAGATTCTGTTCACATCAGAGTGTCGGCTTACCGCAGCCATACTTGGGTTTATAATACGAATTCACGTGGTTTCGAAGTTTCTATAGGGCAGCAGGCACAGAGCCTACCGCTGTGCTACAAAACCGGACAGATTTTCTTCTCCTGAAGGTGAAAAACTTGAAAGGCAAAGGGCGGGGAAAGCTTGCTTGTCTAACTTGTTCGTGGAGCCTTATTATATCACCTGACAGAACTTATGTTAGTTACGAAACATACACGCGTATTATTCAGTCCTACAGTGATAGCTTTGTCACGCGGCCAAACCGAACAATGATGGTCGTGCACGTGGGCTACCTTAACACATATCAATGTCCGAAGTAACAGTTTTAGCTTCTTGTTATATATCAGTATCTGAAGTAACATTGTCATTTCAATGATTGTCGTGTTATTTAGCTGTTCAACCACGTTCCTTGATCATAGTGACTATACTGTACAAGATGTATCTGAACTCATGAGTATATAGAATCACTCCAATATCTTACCTACTTTAAAATAAAATACTAGTTAGTTACTTTGAATTGTTTCAAATATTTTCGGAAACCTATACAAGGGCTACCTGTACTAATTTTGAATTGATAGAGAGAGAGAGGACGGTTAGTCAGGAACATGAGCCACCAACTACTGGACTACACTAATAAAATAGTAGGATTGCGCTATCGTCTTCTAACACAAACACACACAAGGTCCTTACAATTTCGAAAGCTTATTTTATGGCATGGAGCACGAACCATGAACCAGCCGATCTATAGTTCGACACTATAATTCTAGGCGGATATAATATTGGCTCAGGTTGTTAGTATGTTTCAAAGTCTTGTTTTACAGAATGGCTCAACTTTGTTGGAAACAACGAATCAGAGATAATATAAGAAATAATTTCTACTTTTATATGCAAAAACGGCTCGTTTTGGGTTCAGAAAATATTTTAAATAGAAGGTCGAAACGTTGTTCGCTCTTCTATTTAAAATATTTTCTGAACCCAAAACGAGCCGTTTTTGCATATAAAATTCTCAACAAGTGGGTTTCTCGACATCACTGATTGTAATTTCTACTTTTGTGTGTTGAAAGTTAAAAATACCCTTTTTTTTTCTTTCAAGTTAATTTATTAATATAATTGCTTATAATATTTAACAAATTTATTTAATATACTAATCTATCAACACCAAATAAACTACATAATTTGAACTTTCTTAGTTGAACGAACCTTGTGAGATACTAGACTCTCTGTGCCCTACTCACCGCGGCTACCTGAAAACAGTTTTTAGTGTTATAAGCTCACTGACTTATCAAAGAACCACCAGAGGGTTGTGAGATATTATTTAAATTATAGTTTAAAATATCGATTGCAGCAAGAATTCCTCATTGACGAATCAAAACTTTTTAACAGTCATAAGACTTTCAGCTTATTTGTAAATTGTATTATGGTATTGCATTATATTAAAGTCATTTTAAAGTCCCCTGGTGACTGAAAGGTAAATTTAAGAGCTTACAGCCGTAATATTCAGGAATCAGTCCCCACGTAAGGCATAGCGCAGATAGCCCACCGTGTAACTTTAATCTTCAACAAAACAAACAAAGTTCTGATGTAAATAGTTAGTTTGCTTCGATCAGATATTATGAGATAAAATTCAAGGTGCTTCAAAACGTTGCTATATTAAGTAGCACCTGATTTTGAAAAATACCAAAGTTGGTGTCACTGAATAGCATATTTTGGGCTCATGGAACGAAAATCCATTTCCTTGAGCGTATCCTGGAATAAAACAAACTTATGACTTTAATTTGTACATTGAAAACAAAAACCTACTGCAAGTAATCAAAACTAGAATATGGGAATAGTGAAATGTATACCTCAGTAACTACAAACTAAAATAAATAAAAGTACCTGTGGAAGTGGGGAATATACAGCGATAAAGGTACACCGTCTATCAAATTTAACGTTTACTCGTGAACTTCAGACGCGAAAAACAAAAGTAGATTATGAAGCTCTGAACATTCCACGTGTAAAACTACCATTTACCATATGGAACCAGTTAGTTGAAAATAATCGCTCTTATTGAAAGATAATTATTGGTTTGGGTTTTGTTAATTTTGTGCAAAGCTACGCGAGCGCTATCTACGCTAGCCGTCCCTTATTTAGTATTGTAAGACTAGAGGGAAGGCAGCTTGTCATCACCGCCCACCGTCAACTATTGGGCTATCCTTTTACCAACGAATAATGGGATTGACCTAACATTATAACGTCCCCATAGCTGAAAGGGTGAGTATGTTTGATGTGAAGGGGATTCGAACCCGCGGATTACAAGTCGAGCGCCTTGGCCACCTGGCCATGCCGGGCAGAAAGATAATTATGAAAATAGAACAAGGTATTAATCCGGGGCACTGTAAGGTGATAAGTAAACTAGAACTCTTACTATTGGCTTATTGGCCCTTATGCCTACATACCTATTAAAACAACTTACACCCACTGTTTCTATACCAAAAACTACCATTGGTAAATGGACTAAAAGTGAAATTTACCTCCTATTATAAAAAACTAGCTCATCAAACCATCTGCTCTGATAAATGTCCACCTCCCTTACTGAGACATATTTTACTGTTCCCACAATGTAGTTTCAACATATTTTACTGTTCCCACAATGTAGTTTCAAGAATAGTTTTATTTATCTTCATTTGTGCAATATTTTTCGGTTTACTTTTCTGAAAAATTTGGTTAGAAATATCATTAAAGTCACGCGGATGTCGTTTTCATGTTCTCTCTCTCTCCATTAAATTATTTTGTTGATGTTTTACAGATATAGGGACGTATTTAGTTATTGATTGGCAAGTAGATAGATGGAAAAAAGGCTGGTAGTTGAAATAGACAAGAAAAACTGAAAAGAAAACATAAACGGTGTCCCATGTTGACCAGTAAAGAAAGAGATAAACGACAAATACGTACATTATGCTAAGGTTTAAAGTTGTAGTTTCGTATCCAAAAAAACAATAATTTTTGTTCGAAAGTAATGCCGGAAGAATTAATAAAGGCTGAAAGTCGGACAAAATGTTAACATATATATATGTATGTGTTCCAAATGTTATCATATATTTATGTACAAAATATCAACATATATATGTGTATGTGTACGAAAAATATTCCAACATCAAAATTCAAAATTGTGCTCTTCATGACTGCGCAACGCCACAACCCTATGAGAAACAAAAACGTAGAACACACTGTTTACTGTATTTACATCTGTTCTTCTGGTTACTGATTCATCTTTGTTTTCTGACTCTTGTGGCGGTTGGAGTGACAATTTAATACACTGCAAACTTGCTGAGAGACCTAGGAACGAGGCTATCCAGGTTTCCCTTCTAACAAACAGCGGGAGGCTGATTACGTCAATAAGGAATAAAACACGTTTTGTCAAATTCGTCACATACTGCCAGCAGCTACATCCTTAAAGAAAGAGGGGTACTGTGCCTTATACAGGTTGAATAGATAGATAGATAGAGACAGAGATAGAAAGATTTGTCATTTAATTAATCAAAGTATATATTTTTTTCGGCATCGATATAAACAGGACTGCAGTTGAACCCTGTTGTTTTTTTAAGTTTAGAAACTTTACCTTTCTTGAAATGCACTACGTACAATCAATAGGAATGACATTCGAAACAGTTGATTATTACCCTTGGTAGCAAAAGTGAAAGGCTCGACAACAGTTACAAAACAGATCAAGACACACGGGGAAGCGTTATAGTGTTACGGTCAATCCCACTATCCGTTGTTAAAAAGTATTCAAGGTTTAGCGGTGAGTGATGTTGGCTAGCTGCCTTTCCTGTAGCCTTACACTGCAAAAATTAGGGACGGCTAACGCAAATAGTTCTTGTGTTGCTTTGCGCGAAGTTCAAAATAAACGAACACATTCTAACTATTGTGTTTCAAAGTGTGGAACATTCTGCTTAATCAGAGAGAGAAAAATCTGAATCTAAAAAGCTTATCCTAGAAGAAATCACCACAACAAAAACAGTTATATTTGTTTAATTTTCATATGTATAATATCGTAAACTTTAAATATGCAAGTTATTATCTTCATTCTGAATGATAAGCGATTTAAAAGTTAATTCTAAACACCGTGATTATAAAATAGAAACACGTGACAAACAGGGAGTTATAAACCACTGGTTGGTGAATCGTGTGTTTTGTAGTTGTTATTCATCAGGCACAAAGTATTTCATCGTGAGCAAAGCAGTTGGTGAAAGAATGGTTATAAATGATGAAGTTACTACATTAACTCTTATTATGACTTTCAAATGCAACCTTTGGCAGTGGCGGATCTATAGGGGGAGAGCACAGAAACTTGTCCATTTCTATCTGATTGAGGTCATAAATAGACCTTCGTTTTTAATTCAAATGCTTATAATTTAATACGCTACGAGCTATGAGAAGTGCATTTTACAATTAGTTTATATAACCATTGATTCGAATATACGCATGACCTACACAAGACGAAAAGTCGTTCAAATTCAAATTGCCATCGCCTCATTAGGTGTACTATTCTTATAACCCAATTTGTTGAGCCATAATAAGCAACGGACTTTATTCGTCTAAATAACTATTTTGGGCACCGGATATGACGTAAGCTTAAGGATAAATGTCTTACCAAGGTTAACAAGAAAGAACCATCTGAAAAGTGAGGCCATGTCTTTTTACTTACACTATACTAAGACTCAAATGGATGATGGATTCAATAATTTTTTTATGTGTTTGTTCATCCTGTTTTGGCATCGCTAACCCATCAGACGTACCCTTCAAGACTGGACCCGAGATCCACTACTGTGGTTCGTGAAATGAACTGAAATAATGGTTGAAGTTCTTGATTAGCGAAACCCACGTAAGACACTTGCTTCACTAACCAATCGCGGTGTTTTAATCCTGCTGCCACGTGATCATAATTCGTGGCAATGTTATATAATATTCACGTCTACGTGAATAGGACAGATTATCACGTGACATATGACTTATATAATCCACAGGTATATTATACAAAACTCACAGTCACGTGAATATGATTCATACTCACGCATATAGAACTTGTATTCGTGTGATATACAAGTCACAGTCATACGGTGCAACGCACATACAAATTATATACATATATATATTTTAAAAAAAAACATATGTCGGATTTTTGAAAGCAGGCAGTTTGCAATTAACACTAACGTTAAATTAAAGCATCAACATTACCCAGAAAAACACCATATTACCGGAGAAAGGCTGACAGACACCAAACAATAAAATCAGGAACGTGATACAGTACAGCGTTTAGAAGTAGCTGTCCCAACCCGTTCTAGTGAAAAGAAGTAGAACTCATAATGTACGGTTAATGATGTTATTCGACCAGGCCTGACTGTTGCTCATGGGTACACTGTGTAGGACGTAAGTTTGCTAACAAGGCTAGTAAACAGCAATCGCTCGTTAAAATCTCGGGTTTCAAATCTCATTATCGTGTACGGAAGCAAAGAGAAACATGACAAGATTTTAATTAAGTGCACCGAAGCCTGATCTACGAGAAAACAGCGTCGCGTGTGTTAACATCTCTACATATTGGTAACGTAGCTCTCTACTGGGCTTCTTGGCTGACCAGAAGATAACGTTAGTTCTCAAGGCGAAAAGAAATTTGACCTTTCGTAACGTTGAATTGTATAGGAAAAACCTCATTAGACGGGAAACTGTTAAAGTCCATATGATTCTTTTCGTTAATGAATTAGAAACAAAATGATTATGCCAATGTTAAGAGAGCACAAATCATACACTTCTAACGACAAGTAGGCCTGTTAGAAGGTTTAATATGGCGCGTTATGAATATGCAAGATTCATAACTTACCCTCAAGCGTTGTCACATTATTATCAAAGAACGTGGTTTTAAAATATCAACAGTGTAACTCATTTACTTTGTCATTCTTTTCAGAGCTCAGGGGGACGAAATTTTTTCACGTCCCTCTTCCCTTAAGGGTTTTCTGGATATCCGAATCCGTGAAATGTCAGCAAGTTTGATTGTTTTCTTCCCATAAACATATACAATTTAACATGTAATTATGATATTTTAATCTGAGAACTTGGTGGTGTTATTTTGTTAACACATGAAGTCATATACATTATCGTGTTATTTTGAAAACCTGGGTACGTTAGGTTTTATAACCATTTCATCTTCTTTCTCTTCATCATGTCTACATGAAAAATTCACCTCTAATCACATTCCGTGTTCTAACCCTCTATTCATGTTAAATACGTTCAAGTAGATATGTCCTATTTAACAATGTCATATGTTTAGTTTCAACATGTAGTAACTACATTTTATCGCATCAGTATTTTAAAAGTTTGAAATGTTTGTTATTAGTTTGCATATTTTGCAACATGATAAATTTCCTTTGTTCTAATCTAGTTATCGCAAGCTTTCACACCTTCTCTTGTTCCACGTATCACACTTATTAACGTTCTTATTTTCTCGTCTAGACATTCTAGATTACAGCACAGTGTTATCTGTTTGTAACACCTGGACATGTTAAGTAACAGCAAAGCATCATGTATCTGTAACACATGGACATGGTAGATAACAGCACAGTGTCATCTGTTTGTAACATTTGGACATAAATATTTCGCGCAAAACTACACGACGGCTATCTGCGCTAGCCGTCCCTAATTTAGCAGCGCAAGACTAGACGGAAGACAGCTAGTCATCACTACCCACCATCTTTGGATACTGTTTTACCAACGGATAGTGGGATTGGCCGTCACATTATAATGTCTCCAAGGCTGAAAGGGCGAGCATGTGTGGTGCGACGGGGATTCGAACCTGCGACCCTCAGATTACGAGTCGAGTGTCTAACCAATCTGGGACGGCTAGCGCAGATAGTCCTAATGTTGCTTTCCGCGAAATTCAAAACAAATTAAATCAAACCTAAAATCCTGTCAGGTGTGTTTCGTCGACTCCAGCATGGAACTACTCATCGCTTCTCAATGACAAGAGGTATGACATACCTATTGGAACACACTCATAACTGTTACAGTTACGTTACACATAAAGTCTAAGTTCTCCCCTTCACTCATAACTGTTACAGTTACGTTACACATAAAGTCTAAGTTCTCCCCTTGACCAATCTATATATATTTTACAGAACTGTAAAGTCTCGTAATATTTCAATAGTTTTATTATGTATGACAATAATCTTGACAACAAAGCAACTATACCATAGTGACTCATAAAACTGAAGAATGTCTTTTTAATTCAACATAATCAGATTTTCCCATTGGTTCTAATTTGCTTCTTGATTCTATGCATTGGTCAAACACTTTATGCATCAACTGACGTATTTCTTGCCAAGCCAGCATGATCGCATGCTTATTCACCATTCAACAAGCTAATTTTTTTATAAGAATGATCAACAATGGTGGGCCCAATATGTGCATTATCAAACTCACCATTCGGGCGATCGTTGCTAGGGAGACACGTGAGGTTCTTGTTGTAGTCACGCGCCCGCGAGATTTCCTCGTGATAACGTGACGACTTTTGCGACGTTAGACAACTGTAGGCTGAAGTTTTGTGATTCAGGGGAGAAGATGGGCAAATAATCTACATTATTTGTGTAGGCGAGACACAGTCAATAGTGACCGAAATAGGAGAGGGCGGTGCTTAAGAGAATCTAGTTGGTCCACCACTCACCTGGTGGAGAAGGATCTCAACTTTCATTTGTGGCATTCAGTCATTCGCCACAATAAGTCCTTTATTTTAGAGATGAAGCCTCGTGTGTGTTTTTATCAGCAGTTGGTGGTTTAATTTCAAAAGTTTCAAGATGTTTTTTATATAAACTTGAGAAACGCTGCAACCAATAACCCTTTCACTAAAATTTACTCTATTGCAGGTGGCGCCACGTATAGAATTTTGAATAAAGCTGTATTTCATTATATAAGAAGCACAAATTATTCAACGAAACTAGCTATAACTAACCTACCTTGGAATTGTAGATAACAGTTACATTTATGCTTTGTGTTTTGTAATTTAATTTAAATTTACTCTAATAAAAATAAATTTAAAAAAGTTAATCTTGACAACAAAGCAACTGTACCACAGTGACTCATAAAATTGAAGAATGTCTTTTTAATTCAACATAATCAGCCTAAGAGTTGGCGGTTGGTGGTGATGACTAGCTGCCTTCCCTCCAATCTTACACTGCTAAATTAGGAACGACTAGCGCAGATAGCCCTTGTGTAACTTTGCGAGAAATTCAAACAAACAAACTCATTTATCGTTGCGCATAATTTCTCTATTTAACTTATCGCTATCCTCAGGATATATCCCAGTTTCTTGGAAGCTAGCAAATATTTTAATGTTCCATAAGGAAGGAAAACCAGCGAATAAACCAAATAGCTACCGACCAATCAGTCTGACCAGCTGTGTTGGCAAAATTCTCGAAAGAATAATAAGTAATAGACTCTCCACATTCTTGGAGGTAACATCAAAATTACCAGAAGAACAGAATGGATTCAGAAAATTTAGACAAACGACAGACCATTTAATAAGATTAACCGAAACCATTATAGATAGTTTCAACAAAAAAGAATGTACAGTCGCTTGTTTCCTCGATATCGAGAAAGCATTCGACACCGTTTGGCATGATGGTCTAAGGTTCCGAATGAATGAAATGGAACTACCGCGAGGAATTATTCGCTGGTTATATAACTTTCTGGAAAACAGAAAATGTAGAATAAACGTAGAAGGAGCTTTTTCCGAATACTTTACTCCACTAGCTGGTGTCCCACAGGGAGGGGTGGTTAGCCCTATACTCTTCATCATGTATGTTAACAATATGCCATTGAAGGATCCAAATCATGGATTCTCACCACAGTTCGCAGATGATGTGGCAATCTGGAAAAGTGCTGCAACACCCACGATAGCAGCTACAAACATACAACCACAATTAAATAGAATTAGTGAATACTGTGAAAAATATAGAATTAAAATAAACACTGCAAAAACTCAGCTCGTACTCTTTACGAAATCGACTAAACACAGAAAACAACAGCTAGAAATATATATGAATGGCACTCTGCTCCAGATTGCCCAATCAGCAAAATTTTTAGGTCTGACTTATGATTCAAAATTAACTTGGATCAATCATGTCAATGAAATTAAAAATAAAATTTGGCGAAGAACAAACTATGTTAGGAGTCTAACTGGTAAACACAGTGGAGCATCTACAGATAACATTTTGAAAATATACAAAACTTATATTAGACCAGTAATAGACTATGCAGCTCCAGCATGGGTAACTGTAAGTAATAAAACAATCAAAACTAAACTACAAACAATACAAAACACACTTCTGACAACAGCATACAGAGTTCCGAGAGCAACATCATCTAAATTCATCCATAATTACTCGAACATACCAATAATATCAGATAGACTCCTAAATATTACAATTAGATATTTTAACAAAAATTGGATGAAAAATGATTTATTATGCGAACTAGATAGGTACCTCATACATGATGAAGAAAATCCTAAATACCTCTCCCCAATTAACATATATATTAAACATAAAGAAAAAAATAAATTAAAGTAAAATATGTTTGTATATAAACTTTAAATCTTGTATTTATAGTTTACATATTTATGTATTTTAAAATAATAATAAGATAAAAAAAAAAATAATAAATTGCCACCAGCAAGCTTGACTACTGTGAATAAGAGACTATAAATGGACATTGCCCTGAAAAGGACCTAACATACAAACAGTTAGGGAAAATACGTTCAGGAAGGAGGAAGAGATCAGAGTGAACCTGACCCTCCAGGGCAAAATACCCAAATACCATTGACCAAGTGCGCATAATTCTACAAATCTCTAATCTTATACGTGTATGTCATATTCCAAAATTTGCGATGCTGCTGCCATCTCTTATATTTTAAGTTTATCCAGATTTGATAATCTTTATAGAACACTTGTATATAAAAAGGGCTGCCTTTACTTTTCAGATTAAAGTAATTGAATAGCTCAAAAATGACGAATTTCTAAGTTATTTATATCATACTTCGGAAAATTTTTATAAAGTAAATGAGATATATTTCCTTTATTTATTTATTTTAACTTAAAATGTTTCTCTGACCCAGGAGAAGATATCCTTACATGAAGAGACTGTAAATTGCACGTAACATATGAACATGATAATTTTATGGGCATCAGAGGGTATGATAAGTGTGGCATTTATACACTTCAAACAGGGTAACTTCTCAAATATTCACAGTAAAACGCGTACTTGCAACGTAAGGCATCCTTATAATTATAAACTGGTGTACTTATCAGGAATAAAGGTGGAGGTCTAACGCCCCCTCTGCCCGTCCGTTTATTCTGCCTATGTTAAAAAGCTGAAAAAGGTGTTAGCGGCTATTTTTCTAAACGCCCGACCGTAATTGTTAAATATGTCAATGAAAACATTTGAAATGCGAACATTTAACGTATTCGTATCACTACTTGTTCAAAAAAAATAACTTGATGATATCCACTTTGGTATTATCATAATGTCTAGCAGCTTATAGTTTTAAGCTCATAGAATCTTACATCTACTATTATTCATTAGAATGCTCGACAAATTATCATGTAATATACCGGTTTAATGCAGTAAAACATCTCAACATTAAAACGGTATAAAAAGGTATTCTGATATCATGGTTGAAATAATATTACTAATACTTTCACGTTCACTTAATCATTAAATATTACATAAATATAGTTAATAAAAACAAAGGTTTGTTTGTTTGTTTTGGAATTTCGCACAAAGCTACTCGAGGGCTATCTGTGCTAGCCGTCCCTAATTTAGCAGTGTAAGACTAGAGGGAAGGCAGCTAGTCATCACCACCCACCGCCAACTCTTGGGCTACTCTTTTTACCAACGAATAGTAGGATTGACCGTCACATTATACACCCCTACGGCTGGGAGAGCGAGCATATTTAGCGCGACGCGGGCGCGAACCCGCGACCATCGGATGACGAGTGCAGGTCTTAACGCGCTCGGCCATGCCAGGCCAAAAACAAAGGAGTTTCTTGCTTTGAAATTACCAGTGATTACTGCAATCGCAAACAAAATAAAATTGTTTTTGAATTTCGCGCAAAGCTACGCAAGGGCTATCCGCGCTAGCCTTCCCTAATTTAGCGGTATAAAACTAGAGGGAAGGAAGCCAATCATCACCACCAACCACCACCTCTTAGGCTATTCTTTTACCAAAGAATAGGGGATTGATCTTAATATTATAACATCCCTACGGCTGAGAGGGCGAGCATATATGGTGCGACGGAAATTCGAACCCGGCACCCTAAGATTACAAGTCAAGGGCCTAACACACACAAAAAAAGACCAAGAAACATTTCAAATTGGATGATTACGTTACTGTTTCGTAAGTTATGCCGTAGTTAACACTTTTCACCAGAACGGGAATCGATCCTCTTGTAATACCTTTGTAAGTCCATAAACCTACCGCTGACTCTTTAGAAGACTACAGATTATTGAGTTAAACATTCGTTAATCAAAATTCTTATTTTTTATTATTTGAAGTAGCCATATTTAACAAGAGTTATGCTCCTGATACAAAGAAGCTAACTGGACCAGAACATAATAAATACATATAATTTTAAAGAGTCCCACAGAATAAACACACTAAAAGTACTTAGTAGTACAAATAAATTTACAAGGAAACTAAAATCCACAATATTTAAATAAAAATGAATTAGCAGTTCAATACACTTGATTATTTTCGGCCTTAAGCCTAATATTTCTCACGATATTTGACCAGTTTGAGATATTTACGGTAGTCCTAAATCTACACAATACAACTAAATCTTCATATCTATTTAGATTGACATACATTGAAGTTATTACAAACATTATGAACCAGAATATTATTAATGTGACTGACCAAAGATAAACCTTCGTAGTTTTTAAAATATTTTAAAATATCATAAATAATATAACTAAAGAAACATAACATAAATACAGAAATAAGGGCTCTTTGAGCCTTTTAATCTCGTCGCTAGATGGCAGCTGAAAATAATCTATATAAATATAAGAGCACAGTTTGTTGTATGTCCATATAACTGGTTCGCAAGTTGTGGATGGATCTTCACCAAAACTGATATGGAAGCTCATTAAATGCGTGTGGAATATAAACAACTTTTCAGTTTTGTATTTTGTAGTTTTTACAGTCGTTTTTGTGTTATTGTGTTTTTTTTTACCTCTACATCTCCCCCTGATGATAGATCTTCACCAAATTTGGCATGATAGTTCCTTGTGTCCGTGTGAAAATACATGAAAATATTCGGTTTCACATTTTTGTTTTGTAGATTTCATGGGCATTTGTACGTTTTTTTTACAATTATTTATAAGGGTTTGGTTTGATTTGTTTTTTTAATTTTGCGCAAAGCTACTCCCTAACCGTCCATAATTTAGGAGTGTAAGACAAGAGCAGTGGTGCACAAAGTCCGGTCCGCGATGTCCAACGAGAAAGTCAAACATAGAGAGTTCGCGTCTACGCGAAGATTGAGCGCTATAGAAGAATATGCATTAAATTAGATAGTGGATGGTTCCATATTTGTGTCGAGCAATGAAGAAAATTTAGTAAGCAAATTTCGTTAATGCATGGGCATTTAATCATTGGCGCAATGACGTAATACTTCCGTAATTATGAAATCTCACGCGTTCCAATTGTTCTTCGAGATTTACTTAGAGCCCTATTTTGATATTATTTCGTAACAAAAATGGCAGCTAATCGTAAAAGAAAAGTTGACGACGAAAACCGGCAGTTTCATGATGATTGGACTGCGCAATACTGCTTTGTTCAACAACAGAAGAACATGATTTGTCTGCTGTGTCACTGGACAGTAGCAGTGGCGAAGGTATCCAATATAAAGTATCATTATAAGTCGAAGCATAAAGATTTCCACAGCTGGAATTGAATATCTGTGGCGGTCGCTGAATCATCAGCATAACGTTTTAGCAAAGCAGTTAGCAGATTTAGGTGCAGCATGTGAGGTCAGTTACGATATTTCGTTGATGATGGTGATTTTGTCAAGCAATGTATGATTACTGCATCGGAAAAGTTGTGTCCAGAAGCAGTTTGCAGGCTACGGATGGTGGTTTTGAATCGTATGACAGTTCAACGAAGAATTTCACACCTCTAAGCAGACGTGACAAGGCAGCTTACAAATAAAGCAGCTAACTTTTTTTACTTAGCAGCAGACGAGTCGACTGACATCAGTTCAACAGCACAGATACTAGTTTTTGTTCGTGGTGTGTCGTCATCGTTTGATATCGCAGAGGAACTAATCGGCATGGGTTCCATGAAAGGTCAGATAACTGAATCTGCTCCATTCGAGGAGACAGTACGACTGTGTAGTAGTGTTTCATTGGATTTCACTAAACTCGTAAGTGTGACAACTGATGTGCACCAACCATGACAAGAGAAAGTAATGGGCTTATGGCACTGCTGATGAAGCATCGAGGAAAGCAGAACAGACAGTTGATGAAGTTTCACTGTATTATTCACCAAGAGAACCTGTGCAGTAAAAAACTTGGTTTTCAGGCACTGATGACATTAGTAACGAAAACCATTAATTTCATCCAATCACGAGGGCTCAATCACTGAAGTCTTCTTGAAAAAATTGATTTAGACTATGGTGACCTTGTGTATCACTGTGAAGTATGCTGGTTGTCACTGTGAAGTACGCTGGCTGAATCAAGGGAAGATGCTCAGAAGATTCTGGGAGTTGATTGAGGAGGTAATAAAATTTCTCAGAAGCAAGAACAAAGACAAAGAAGTGATTTCCATGACTGATCCAGCATGACAAGCTGATTTGACCTTTCTGATCGGTATGACACAACACTTGAATGATCTGAATTTGAAGTTGCTAGCTTGTCTTTAAGCTTGCAAATTACGTATCATCTTTCAGTTATTCCAATATCAAGTTACATCATGCAACCTCGTGCACTTTTCAACTTTTCAGTCACAGCTACAGAAAAATCAGGACATTGACACACAAGTTTATGTTGGGAAGCTAGATACCTTGATTCATGACTTTGACCAATGTAGATTGTTGATGAAACTTTTTGCTAATCCGTTCAGTGTGTCAGTGGATGACTTGTCAGCAGAATACGAGTATCAGCTCGAACTTACGGATCTCCAAGCATCTGATGAACTGCGTGCTATTTACAGAGAAAATAGTTTGCTTTACTTCTACAAAACGTTGCCTGACACATTTGGTAATCTGAAAGAGAACGTACTTGTCCACACCAGCATGTTTGGCAGCACGTACTGCTGCAAACAGGCTTTTCCGCATATAAAACTGAACAAAAACAGCACTCGCAATCAGCTGACTGATGATCATCTGGAAGCAGTCTTGCGTCTTTCATTGTCAAACATCAAGCCAGGCATTTTTAAGCTCGTAGATGACATGCAGCATTATCCATCGCACTGACTTTGTGATAGTTGACGTATCATAACATTTATTAGAACATTATGCAAACTCTTTGATGTAATTGTTATTTGTGTGTCTTAAATGGAATGTTCATCTTGTGTGAAACAACTGTGGGACGATTTCATTCTTCACTTTTTTGTGGCCTCTAATAGTTGCGAAAAGTCTGTTTGTGGCCCCTGACTCAAAAAGTTTGTGAAAATAGCACGAATCTGACAGATTGTGCTGCCATCTATTAGCTTAATAAACAAGCTATTCATTAATAAGTAAATCATTTATCGATCATTTTAGGTATTTCGAATCATGTGTCAAAACATTAACACCATCAAATGTTTAGTCATATGGTAATAAATTTAAACAAAGCTGCATTCCTTACAAAATTTTTAATACAAAAAGCTACAGTCTTCGCTATAAATTTATAATACAGAAAACTACATTTTTCACTATGAATTTACGATACAGAAAACTACAATCTTTGCTATAAATTTATAATACAGAAAACTAATATATTTTATGGGACAAAAGGATACACTAGTCACTACAGGTATTACAGGACAAAAGGTTACACTGGCTATTACAGATGTTAAAGGACAGAATGTTATATAGATCACTACAGGTTTTGTAGGACAAAAGGTTACACTGGTCACTACAGGTTTTATAAGACAGAAAGTTACAATGCCCACTACCGATTTTATAGGACAGAAACTGGCTTCTCAATACAGGTGTTATAACGCACAAGGTTACACAACGGACTATAGGTTTCATTAAGCAAATATTTCAGTTCTTATGTTTTATTATATCAATGGCTACATTTCTTGCTACACTTTTAAGATACTTGTTGAACGTTTTACGATATTGGAAGCTATATCATTTACTAGAAGTTTCATAATACAGAAAACTTCATTGTTTACTACTGGTTTTATAATACTGAAGATGTTCGTCTAATAAGTTATTCTTCTTAATGCAAGAGACAATAATCGTTCCTACAGAAGGCAATAGGTTTTGTTAAGGGTCTGCCTATACTAACTCGAAATTCTAGAACTTTATAAGTTTGGTATATATCATGTGCGTTTTTACTAAACTATATTTTATTTCACTAAACACTGAACAGTTTAAATGCAGAATGATTAAACAGTATCTTCTATTCTTAATGACGAAAAACCAACTTGAAATATCACTGTATTATCTTCAGGTTAAGTTGAACTAGAAAGGTCGAAACGCTGTTCTCTTCCTATCCAAACCCATACCAACCGTTCTGAAATACAGTATCCGTAAACAATTAAAAAACGGAAAATAAATATTAAACTGATAAAATATGAATTTTAAAAATTAAAATGGAAGTTTATTTTGTTTGAAGTAAAGCACAAAGCTACACAATGATTTATCTGTGCTCTGCCCACCAGGGGTATCGAAACCCAGTTTCTAGCAAATAGATATACAACTGGAAGTTGGCTATATGTTTTTTTTGTTGTTGTTGTTTTTCATTGTTATTTTGTTTAGAATCTAGAAGTCCACGGATCTGTTACAGTTTATACTGTCTTCTTGTGTTAATGAGCTAACGTCTACTGTACTCATTTTTTTTACTGATAAAGCTTTTTACAGCCACACATAGCAAGATAATTCCTTTAAAGACGCCATCACTGTTTCTTGCTCTGTCATCCTCACTAGACGTTGCGCGCCATGTAAATGAACACATTGCGGAGATTTGTGTTCGCCAATTTTAAAATCCCGGATTCGATCCAAAGCGGTAAACAGAGCACATCATTAGTGGTTGTATTCGATTTGCGCTAAAATAACAAAAAATTGATATCGTTCCTGTTTATATTATTCTAAAATTATAATATGATGTATTTTATAAAACAATCTATTGAAAGTTCAGAAAAATATGAATATCAATTAACGAAACAGGTTGGGAACATTAAATCGCTAAACGACACAGGTCCTATTCATCATGTATGTAATTGCCAGATGAAACTTATTGTGCATTTCTAGTTTACTGTCTGATGCTTAGCAACTATTAAAGTACATTATATTGTAACGTATTTGATGTTTTCAAGCTTAAATCCTGCCCCCCAGTGGCTCAGCGGTATGTCTGCGGACTTACACGCTAAAAACCGGGTTTCGATACCCGTGGTGGGCAGAGCACAGATAGCCCATTGTGTAGCTTTGTGCTTAATTCAAAACAAAAACAACAAGCTTAAATCCACTATGATTGCACTTAAACTAAACAGTCAGACCAGAAACGTCTTTTAGGATTGAAATATTCGAGTCCATATTTTTGAGTTACTGGCCAGAAGAGAGAAACAGTTCAACGTACATGTAATTAGTCACTACAAGGACCTTGTCCTGCTTCGAATCAAATAACAGAATTGCCTGCTACTCTTATAACGCATTCGTAACTAAAAGTGCAGAAAGTTTGGACTTTCTTCTCCACAGTGAGATATGCTAGCCGTTTGTCCACATTCCACTCTATATCCTTGGGAGAAAACTACAAACCACTTCAACTTATTTTTTATTTTCAATATGTTTTAATTGTTAATAAAAAATGGTGATGAATGTCATGTTAGTACATTGTTCAAATAAATACAGGTGACATCCAAAACAGGTCAATGTACCATTTTATCAGTTAAGGTAAGTCACACTTGTTGCGAAACAAATACTGAGTGTAAGACTAGAATGTAGGCAGCCATCCATCACCACCCACTGCCGACTCTTAGACCACCTGGCCTCGTTAAATGAAATAAACATTTTTATCACAATCTAATACATTCACTTATTTGCGGCCATTTATAACTGCCCCCCCCCCCCAGTGGCTTAGCGGTATGTCTGCGGACCTACACGCTAAAATCCGGGTTTCGATTCCCGTGGTGGGCAGAGCACAGATAGCCCATTGTGTAGCTTTGTGCTTAATTCAAAACAACAACATTTTTAACTACCACAATACTTTCAGTATCAATGCCAATATTTTTGGAAACTTGTAGTATAACGTATGCTTGACAGATGGCAGCACTATCCCAGTAGTGACGTTTCCCTGATTTTTTTGCTACAAGCTATGTGTAAAATACATGTTATATGACAAATTAAGAACGATCGATATATTACCCATAGCCTCAGATATTTGTAAGTTATGTAGTTTATAGCCTTACTCATAATTACATGACTTCTGTATAATATTCGAAAGCATCATTTTGATTATTTGTGCAATTATGTGTGTGAATCTTTATGTTCTCTCGAATCGTTGTTTTCAATCTCCTATCAGAAAAAAGTTATTGTTTTACCTAAAATTTATAGTTTTACATAAAAAGTTATTGTTTTACCTAACAAAGTTATTCTTTTACCTAAAAAAGTTATTGTTTTACCTAAAAAGTTATAGCTTTACCTAAAAAAGTTATTGTTTTACCTAAAAATTTATTGTTTTACCTAAAAAGTTATAGTTTTACCTAAAAAAAGCTATAGATAGATAAATATCTAGAAAACATTGCTATTCATTCTTCTAAGAATTTTTGCCGCATATTTACTTATAAATAAAATGTTAAAATGTATTTCTTCAGTACTCTCGTTTAAAGTGAAAAACTTCAAAACTTCTTTCTTGTCTATGATCTTATCAGTTTCATTATTACAACTTAGAGCTTTTGGCTGAGATAAATATAAATTTTGACGTGGCATTTATAAGTTATTATAATGTTTCAAATCATGAATATTAGACTTTGCTAAAACTACCAATAGCAACAATAGGAATTTCACTATATACGCTGAACCAATTTATTGTTTGCTACGGTATTACCACTACATGGTAATCAATATGCAGTAAAAGTTATGGCAAAAGAGATACAGAAATTACACTTGAGGGTAAGGGTTACGTGGCTGATTTCACTTCATTAAATTTAGTTGATTAAAAAAGAAGAACAACTTTGTCATAAAGTAATCATGAGACAGCAAGAGTTAGTTATAATTCTGTGATAGATATGTTATTCTTAACTCTGTCCGTTTAATAGGTTGACTTCTGTCAGAAACTACTTAATTCTATCTCAGTTATGGATCAGTCATTCTAGGCTTAGCTTAGAGCGAGACAAGATTATATCTATCATGAAACACTTAATTATAGTTAAATCATGTACCAGTCGTCTCAAGCTAAACTATGGACCAAGTAGATTTAACAGATTAGTTCTAGATCAGTCATAAACCAGTCATTTCTATGAACCAAATAGGCTATTCTATACTCTTTTTTTTTACATTTTCTATATGCTATTTTACTCTATTGTGTTGTCTGAACCACTGAATGACTTTGTCACATGTTACTGTTATCATAACCTCTAGCCATCTTGGGGAAACACAACAGATGGTGTCTACAACACCAATAAAAATTACTTCGTACATCAGATGAAATAATACACATGTAGCTCTTTACTTACAATACACCGAGAAGTCAAATATGACCTCTAAAAAACCACAGTCATGAGACATTATATATATATAAGATATTATAATATTTTAAAGAGTTAACTCTAAACTACAGGGTAAGAAATACAATTCTGAGAAGAACCGCCCTCTCTAATAACATGTAATTAATTTTTTATGCCTTTTTTCTACATATTTATACACACAAAGTTTATGATCAATAGAATTACACGTAAACTTACATCATGACACATTAATAAATTAGGAAAAGGAGGTTTAACTGATGAACAAATAAACATATATGTATAATACCCACTAAACAGAAGTTGATCAGTGGTTATGTTTACGGATGTAAAGTGCTAAAAATCTTGGGTTTGTTTCCCCCTAGTAGACAAGACGCAAATTGTCCATTGTGTAGCTTTGCGCGAAAACAACAACAATCGACAAACCAGCGGCCTGACCTGATTGTATGCTGCAAATAAACTTGTTTTATAACGGATCGTTAGTGGACTTTGAATTGGGAATAAAAAGTAAGGGGTCGTCTCTAAATGTAAACAGTAATAAATAAAGTGCCTTTTACTTTTCTTCTTATTAAATTCCACTGTTCTTTGATCAAACTATTGGTTTCCAATACACACACAAATGTTTCGAAGATTTTTAATCAAAGGTTTATAAATTAATTTAGGATTATTAAAACGGTGTGCAGAAAGCCCTTGTAAGTGTTAGTGTCCTGTGGGTATGACGTTACTCGGTACAAATCAGCTATACATAATCGAAAGTCAGTCATTAATAATTTGGATCTAAATCTAGTATTAATCGAAAATCAGTCTTGAATGAGATAAACCAACAGCTCAGCGTCAAATCAACTAGAAATACTATATATTTAAATACTTTACAAATATAACGGGTTTAACTACTTTTTTTTTTACATTATGTCGCCCGCAATGACATCGATTTTGTTAGGATTCTTTTTTTGTAATAAACAAAATCCCCTAAAAGACCGTTTCCCTACAGTATATTATAACCAGACAGTTGACCAATGTAGTGAGGAAAGTCCAGTGTTTTTAAGCATATTTATATTTATTTTCCTAACTGATTACTCACCTTTATTATTAACCACTGGAGATCAATCAAGGAGAGGAGGGTAATACAGCAAGGCCCAGCATGGCTAAGCGCGTTAAGGCGTTCGACTAGTAATCCGAAGGTCGCGGGTTCGAATCCCGGTTGCACTAAATATGCTCGCCCTTTCAGCCGTGGGGGCGTTATAAAGTGACGTTCAATCCCACTATTCGTTGGTAAAAGAGTAGCCCAAGAGTTGACGGTGGGTGGTGATGACTAGCTGCCTTCCCTCTAGTCTTACACTGCTAAATTAGGAACGGCTAGCGCAGACAGCCCTCGGGTAGCTTTGCGCAAAATTCAAAATAAACAAACAGTAATACAGCACGTTCCATCCCGCTTTAAATAATTACGCTGCACAACAATTTTTTTTTAAAGTTTTGCTTCCTGAAAAGTTTATGCTGATTGTGACAGGTACATGGTGGCTGTGCACAAATATAGTTTTGGTTTTGCTTCATCACGCAGGAACTCTGAGAAATAGACAATTAACTGTTTACTGGCAAAAACGTATTTAATTGCATTTATATTTCTAATACGCTGTTAAGTTCAACATAATTAAAAGTGTTTTGCTCCTGATTTTTGCTTGTGTCCGATGTCCGGTGCATCACGTTGCAGTGTCCAACAATAGTCAGCAAGCATTGACAGATTCCAGTTGCCCTTTTTCTATTGTAGCAATGTCCTGATAAAACTAAGATTTCAATGAAACTGTACGTGATGGGCAAATTTGGATGTAATTTTCGTGATCAGCGGCCAAAAATCTATAAGGAACACCAAAAGTATTCAAGAAATAAGAACTTTGTTGTGCAGTGTAATTTTGCTTTTTCTCGCTCGCCAGTCCTTTTTTAAATAACAACTTTCTCTTTAAAAAAGGCGCATGCGTCATCTACAATTAATAATTATAATTAAAACGACAAACACATTCCTCTTTAAATTCTCACTACAGTCTTTAAATAGCAGAATAAAACACCGTTTAAAATATGCTGTTTGTACACAAACGTTTTTGGGCACTTTAGAAGCGGTTACAAATCTGAGAAAGATACTTTTTTCTCCAGCTTTCAGCGTGTATACAAAATGTATTTGATTATTTAAGTATGAAAACACCGTTGTAATGTAGTAACAAGTGGGCAAGCAACGATTTATAAGTATGATAAAATCATTTATTTTGAGGGAGGGGAAGGTACTACATATTTCGACAGGACTTTAGTCTGTCTCTTTCAAGTACAATATCGAAACATGTAATATATCCTCCCCAAAAAGTAAATCACTTTATTATAAAACCTTGTTTTTATTTTGTGTTTCATTAGATAACTTTGGATATACATTGGTCAGAGTATATTTACTTCGTGTGTAAATGGTTACCCATGGTCAAGTGTGTTAAGGCGTTCGACTCGTAATCAGAGGGTCGTAGGTTTGAATCCCGGTCGCACAAAACATGCTCGCCCTTTCAGTCGTGGGGGTGTTACAATGTTACGGTCAATCCCACTATTCGTTGGTAAAAGAGTAGCCCAAGAGTTGGCGGTGGGTGGTGATAACTAGCTGCTAAATTAGGGATGGTTAGCACAGATAGTCCTCGAGTGTGTAAATTCTTCAAACTCAAACAATTGCAAATAATTAGAGAGCTCTTGTTTTGCTAGTTTGTGTTTGTTAGAAAAAACATTATTTTTATAATATCAAAAATGTGCTTTAAAATAAAATCAGTGATGTAAAATAAATTTTGAATATTTTTAACACCTAATGGAAAACGCTTAAGTTATTCTAAGTTATTTCGCTCTGTGACTTATAATTTTTTGGGCCACTGTGCAAACATTAATTTGTAATGTAAACGTGTTCAATAATTTATACACAAAAGCTTTTATCATATTCAGTATAGTACACCAAAGAAATATTTCAGTTTAAAGAAATCGCGGTTGATGTTATAAAAGTCCATGTTGTCTTCCGAAATTGTTCAGTACTAGGTTGGCAAGGTGCCAAGTTTCGTAGTATTCCAGTGTAAAATGGAATATTTTCGATCAATGTTGCTGGACCAAGAGCGAGGCATAGCAAAGAGAAAGTTAACACTTTGCGTAAAATGTAACCTCAGCATACCTTGATTTTAAAATATGTTGCTCGTGCTGTTCCAATATTGATAAACATGTCAGATTTCGGAATCAGTTTGAATGGAACTTTCGAAATTCTTACTGCAACTAACGAATTGTTCAGACACGAGATTTCGTACATTGTAGAAAACTACCTCTGTTTTAAATCTATATACCTATATACAAACAAGATTACAGTGAAAAACAAGTACATAAAGTAAAATATTATCCATGAAGATTTTGCAGCCTATCTCACTAAAATTAACTTGATAAAGTGAATTATGTAAATGAGTCTAATAAAGTATTTACAACGATTTTCGGAGCATGAATACACTTCAGTTGTATGTATCTAGGTGCTTGCTTACGTCAAAACCTTTACTGTTTCTACTAGTGTCTTTGGCTATCGACAAAAAGACACTAGACACCGCTCCCCGCTAGTACAGCGGTGTGTCTACGGATTTACAACGTTAAAATCAAGGGTTCGATTCCCCTCGGTGAGCCCAGCAGGTAGCTCGATGTGGCTTTGCTGTAAAAAAACGCGTACTAAACATTATGTAAATAATTCATTTTTAACGGAAAATATTTATCTTAAGAATTCATTTTTAACAGAAAATATTTATCTTAATTAGAATGTTCAGGAATATTGATATCTTCCTTTCGTTTCGCTTGCGAACCAGCGTTAAAATTATGCGAAAATCCATATATATGTGCATATACGTACATACATTACGATTCGTTTTTTTGTTTGTTTGTTTTTCAGGATTAAACATTAAAATAAACAGTTTAGGGTCATTCAAAGGATAGCAGAAAATACAAGGTTGAGGCAATGAAATCAAAGCCAAGGCTTTTTTTGCGTTGGTTGAGATGTCGTCGTACTAATGTCCAAACTGTGAGAAGTAAACAGCCCTTAATCACTGTGAACATATTTATTCTATGCCGAGAGTTTTGTTGGGGGATGGAGGGGGGGGGAATTTGGCTGCCAATGACTCGGTTAACGTCTTTATTTAAATAACGAAAAAGTATTTTAGAAATCATCAGACTGATTCAATATCACTACCAAATACTGACAATTATTTACTAACTAGCAGAAACTTCGTGTAACAAAATATTGACCTTATATTCTTCTGATATTATTTTGGAATAATGGGTCAACTACTTTTTATGCGTTTGTTTTCTTACGGTGAGCCCTCCAGTGGCTCAGCGGTATGTCTGCGGACTTACACGCTAAAATCCGGGTTTCGATAGCCGTGGTGGGCAGAGCACAGATAGCCCATTGTGTAGCTTTGTGCTTAATTCAAAACAACAACAACATCTTACAGCGAAAAGTTACCCAAACTTAAAAATAAACAATTTTATGTAAGATTAACAAAATACTTGTTTCTTTTTTTATTTCTTTTTTTTCAACAGAAGTTAAATCTAAACATAAAATAAACTAGTTATTTGCAAAAAAAAGTTTAACAAATTGGTGATTCTTGTTCAACTTTTGTTTTAAAGTAGATTTGGTTCACTCTTCTTGTTTCAAATTTAGTTTTTATAATTAACTTTAAAATTAAATTAATTTATAGTATGAATGAACGTTTCGGAGTGATAGCGTTAATCTTAAGATTAATTTATAAATAAATATATATACATATTACAAAGTTAAAAAGAGAAATTTCAAGTGTAAAAATCAATATTTATCTGTTTAATTTCTTTACCCACAAAACAACACTCTTTGCAAAAGCCCAGCATGGCCTAGTAATTAGGGATCTAGGCTTGCAATCTGTGGGTCACGAGTTCAAATCCCCTGTCCCATCGAACACGCTCAACCTCTCAGTCATGGGAACGTTATATGTTTCTGTCAATCCCACAGATCATGGTAAAAAAAGTAGACCAAAAATTGGTGTTGGATGATAGTAATTAACTGCTTTTCCTCTAATCTTTCACTGGTACTCTAGGGACGACTATCCCTCGTGTAGCTTTGCGCAAAATTCAAAACAATCTCGTTACAAGACCGATGTCAAAAAGTAAACACGAAGAAATTGTTACATCCATTCATTTGCAAGATTAATTCTAAAAATAGTGAGTCGATCGTACAGTAATCGCCATTTTTTGATAGCAACTTTAATGAAGAAAATCTACCAAACCAATTTTTCAGATGAAGCTTTCCTTAAGTATAGGGTTTGATCTATTGTTTCAAAATGGGTGATTAAAAATTTGAAAATGTTTTGATGCTGATGAAAGTCAAGTTACAAATTACGTGAGCTAGTTAGTGCTCGGATATTTTCCATTTAAGCTTTGATTTGCACTGTTAGAATGCTTTCCAATATGATTGTGACACCTAGAACACGCTGCACACTTTGGAGAAAAATAATAGATGTTCTTTGACTATTTCTTATGACCTAAGACAATCTGCATTATTACAATGAAAATAACGATTTTTTTTTATTATTACTGCTTTGCAGTTTTATTATGTTATTTCAATTGAACTCTAATTCTTTTTTGGTAGACCACTTTTTCTTATCGTTTTAACTTCAGTAAGACCCATATCATGACATAAGGGCAGAACGTTTACGTTTCGAACAATAATGACACCTTTCAACCTTGCAATTAGAACTAGGGTGATCATGACTTTCGGGTATATTTACCAGTGTATACTGACTAGCTAAAGCACCAGAGATACTCGCTATTTCATCTGTCGGGTCGTTATAACGTTACGATGAATCCCACTCTTTGAAGGTAAACTAGCCCAAGATTTGACGGTGATTGGTGATGACTAGCTGCCTTTGCCTCTAGACTTACAGTACTAAAGTAGGAACGGCTAGTGCAGATAGCCCTCATGTAGCTTTGCGCGAAATTCAAAACAAACACAAAAACAAGTTAAAGTTTGAAGATCAGTAAATACTGTAAAAATGCTACTTATATAAGTAATTGAGGGAGTAAAAACTTACAAGACAACATGAAAAGTTTCAAATAAAGATGAACAACGTGCGAAATGGTCGCATAAAGTATTAATTACAATGTGTGCATGGAAAACAACAATAGGAAGCAATTCTGTAACTATACTTTTAAATTACTGATGTAAAATTACATTGTGGCCAGTTGATTTTAATAATGTCCCAAAATTAACGCGTTTTATAGTTTTTGAAAACTGTTTTACTTGTACTTTTGCCATCAATTTTTGAACTTTGTACAAAGTTTGAACTATTCATACTTTATCTGCAATGGTTATACCTCAATTTTTGGTCATGTAATGCGAATTCTCTCCAACGTTTTCTCTCTGCTCTTCTGTGATTACTCCCAGTTAGAACAGCGGTAAGTCTACGGATTTGCAACGCTAAAATCAGGGGTTCGATTCCCCTCGGTGGACTGAGCAGATAGCCTGATGTAATTTTGCTATACAAAAACAAACACAAAGCAGAGCGATATATCTGTTGACTTAGCAACGCTGAAAACTGGATTTCGATACCCATGGTGGGTAGAGCATAGATAGCCCATTGTGCTTAATTCAAAACAATATTGAAATATAAAAGATAATGTATCATAAAACTACATTTAAATTAAAAAACAACAACATTTTTCTGCTTTATACAAACATTCAAAAATTGTTACAGTCTAAACAAACGTTTATTTCAAAAATAATGTTTCGACTATACCGTCCCGGGTTTTATATTGCCACATGCCAAGCAGACCTTGACTTACCAGCATTTCTGTATTCGAGAATATCTTCAAGTGTTTCTTCCTGTTCATATACAGTGTTTGAAATAGTTAAGAGAATGATTACGAAAAATTAAATAAAAGGCAAGTGAAACAGAAATTACATCTCTTTATCGTGGGAAAATGATATACACCAGAGTAAAGTCACGTGCTGATAATTTACACTGCGATTGGTTGTCACCAAACTAACCAGAAAATTTCATGCAATTGTAAAGCTTATAAAAGTGCAGGAATTCATGCTATGTGACAGAAACGGTAATCCAGTAATGAATACCAGGATTAAATATCGCATAACAAAGTGTAAAAATTGAAGTTTCTATAGTTCAGGAAATGCCATGAAAGAAATTGCAGCAAGTCTCCATGTTTCGGTAGGGGCTACGTACAAGACTAACAAAAGGTTTGTTTGAATTTCGCGTAAAGCCGCACGAGGGTTATCTGCGCTAGCTGTCCCTAATTTAGCAGTTTAAGAACAGATGGAAAGCAGCTAGCCATCACCGCCCACCGCCAACTCTTATGTTATTCTTTTACCAATGAATAGTGGGATAGACCTTAACATTATAACGTCCTCACGGCTGAAAGGACGAGCATGTTTGGTGTGACGCGTATTTGAACCCATGACCCTCACATTACGACTCGAGCGCCTTAACCACTAGGCAGTGCTGGGCTTCTAACAAAAGAAAGCAAGACTTCATGTTTTGGTAGGAGTACATGCAAAAACTAACAAAATGATTGGTAAAACTGGCACTGTTAATGATAGAAAAAGGTTGAGGTAGAAAATACAAATACTCCAAAAAATAATGTTACATATCTCAGGGCGCGTTCTTTGAAAGACAGACTATTCAAGTCTGAATGCTATTTCGAGAATAGTGAGATATGTGAAGTGGTCGGAATGGATTTATAGTTGAGAAAATGTAATTATGTAATTAAATCCAAGGGTTGAAACGGGCATCGGACCACATACAGTGGAATGAGCAAAGCTGAAGACTGTTGACGACTGTCTAAAGACGAATCTGAATTCGAATTATTCTGCAACAGTCGAGTCAGTTTGTTCGATAGCGGAGAAAACAATGGAATCCTAGTCAATGTACAACATCTTCAACTGGTGGTTCAGTTGAAGATGGGAGCTGCATCTCAACCATGGCATTTTTATTGTTGAAAATTACAGGCAACTTCTGATCCATTGTGCCATTGTCCTCGGGATCACGACTTATTACATAATGGTCCATTTACCAAGTAGAAAATGGTCATAAACGTACAACAAATGTGGTGAAACGATATATTGATTGTATAAAAGCAGAAACGGTTTGGATGGAATTATTTGAATATTGGAGACGTCCAAGGTGGTCAACTACTTAGCTCAATTTTAGTGATTAATACATATTTAGAACAATATTGCATAATCATACACTGGGAAAATATATGGAAGCATGATAAACAATGTATAAATCTCTTGAAAACAATAAACGTATAAAATACACGTGCATTGTAAATGTATTCGCTTATTCTTTGTTTTTTGTAATCATGTTTCGTGCGTTTTAATAATTTCACAGTCTAGTTTTCAATACTCGTTATTCGTGAGTCGTATATATTTATCGTTTGTACGTTACTATAATTGTCTCCGTTAATGTAGATACGTAAACACTATGGAGTTGGAATTTCAACTTACAAATACATATGGTTCGCCCTCTAGCTCCGCTTGCTCGTTGTAATTTCTCTTTTGTTTGTTTGTTTCATTAGAGCAACTAAGTTTATATCCGGCTACAAACAATAAACAATAAAGTTAAATGTAAGACTGTGGAGACATTATATGCTTCTAAATTTGAGTAATGATTTAATTTTACAATGTGCTTGCGAATAAAGAGTAAAACAAACTCAAGGCTTATTCCAAACGCTGTGCCCCCCAGTGGCTCAGCGGTATATCTGCGGACTTACACGCTAAAATCCGAGTTTCGATACCCGAGATGGGCAGAGCACAGATAGCCCATTGTGCAGCTTTGTGCTTAATTCTAAACAACAACCAAACGCTCTACGAGTCTTCATCTTAAAATACCTCTCCTACTGGGATATATTCCACTTTTTCAGTCATACAACACATGCTTTGTTTTCTTTGTCTGTTCGTAATGTTCGGCATTATTGGTTTTCGTCATAATTACCTGAAATGTGTGTTTATATGTATGTATATCACATTTCGGTGCAGGTTATTAGTATGTTTTGAATTTCGAGTAAAGCGACACGAGGGTTATATCTTCTAGCCGTTCCTAATTTCACAGTATTAGGTATTAAAATTTATCTCAGATTTATTATATAATGTATTTTAAAGTATTACCATTTCATATATTTGGAAATTTTAATTTAAAAATCAATTAAATGTTAATGTGTATCAAATTTGTGATATTTAACAACAATATTAATCCACACAGTTTCCTTTCTTAATATGCAAATAATATGTGTTTTAATATACAAACAACAACACAATTTATAATAACAGTTATTACAAATAATTATTTATATGCAAACATTTTACACATTCACTAACAATATTCAGTCTTCAATCAGGTCCAGAACTGAATATTTTATCAGCCATCCAGGTCCACGAATTAAAAATTAGTTTTATGTTGATACACAGATATACTTTATCTGACGGGAATGTTAGCTAACTCTATTCTTGTCTTGGTAGACTCAGCAGATACCCCAATGTGGCTTTACTATAAGGCTCGGTATGGCCAGGTGGGTTAAGGCGTTCAAGTCGTAATCTGAGGGTCGCGAGTTTGGACCCCCTTCGCACCAAACATGCTCGCCCTTTCAGCCATGGGAGCGTTATAATGTGATGGTCAAGTCCACGATTCTTGGCAAAAGAGTATCTCAAGAGTTGGCGGTGATGACTAGCTGCCTTACCTCTAGTCTTACACTGCTAAATTAGGGACGGATAGTCCTTGTGTAGCTTTGCGTGAACTAAAAAAAACACAAAAAATAAGCTTTGCTATAAAACATACACAAACCTTATTCTTCTCACGTGAGTTTTTCTGTTGAAGTTATACGATGACTTCGTATAAATACTGACGTCCGAAGTCGATTCTCTGAAGTTGCATAGTTCGTAATGTTCGAAATTATAGATTTTCCTGGTCAAATTCTCTAATTTTCCGATTTAAGAGCGTTTGTCAGACTTCTATAACTTATAGTATACTGACCGTAACGACCAAACAATGTGTACTTTTTGTGTCTCTCGGCGAATCGACTTACATGCTTTAAGGCGAAACTCTCGAAAATTCAACAATATTCGAAGATACGCTAGTGTTTTCGTAAAACATATTATGTTAATTCTTACACTCGAGACTTTTCTGCAAATTTAGAAAGCCAAAAGGAACTTGCGCAACTCACATTTAACAATATACGTTACATGCATTAAACTGAAACAAACGTAAATATTAAAACAAATGTATAACAGTAAATCCTTTACAACAGTTAAAGACGAGATGGAAGGTAGTTAGTCATCACCGCCAACTCTTGAGCTACTCTTATACTAACGCTTGATGTGGGATTGGCCATCACATTATATAGCCCGCACGGCTGAGAGGTTCAGTACGTTTGGTGGAAAAGGGTTTCAAACCCGCGATCCTCAGAGTGCGAATGCCGTAACCACTTAGCCATGGCGGACACTGACGTTTTTGTAAAAATACCATCATAGCCAAGATGAAAATCTATAGTAACGGCTGATATGGAACAAATATCAAGTAGGTTTCCTATCACAATCTTCAAAACACTAATGTTGGAACAGCATTTGTTTGTCTGTTTTGGAATTTCGCACAAAGCTACACGAGGGCTATCTGTGCTAGCCGTCCCTAATTTAGCAGTGTAAGACTAGAGAGAAGACAGCTAGTCATCACCATCAACCGCCAACTCTTGGGCTACTCTTTTACGAATAAATAGTGGGATTGACTGCAAGATTATAACGCCTCCACGGCTGAAAGAGCGAGCATGTTTGGTGCGACAGTGATTCCAACCCGCGACCGCCAGATTACGAGTCGAGTGCCCTAAGGTAGAAGACGAAGCATTGCATGTTTTTAAGGAAAAGAGGCTTTCTTGTTGTGTAATATTTGAAATAGGTCACAGTGCTGTATTTCTCGCTTATTTCTTATTTATTTTAACACTTCCTTATTCTCTTGCTCTTATGAATTTGTTTCTTTTATATATATGCGTACAAGAACCCTCGCTAAAGCTTTTCTTTTCCTGCGTGGGCATATTAAGGGGTCAAGACGTGTCAACAGGTTTGTGTTGTTACATTTATGGGTAGTACATCCTAGCCCGTGTATCGTAGTACGTGACATAAAATGCCTCGTGATCACGTTCCTCATGAGGCTTTGCTAAACAACGTTTCTGTTAAGTCACGTTTCACGGGGTTTATAATGTCAAGACTGTCTCTTGGATAGTAGATAAGTTTACTAAACAAATATAAATTTGAACTCGTATTGAAATCCCAGTGCTAAAGATTAATTAATATATTCAGGGTATAAGATGGTTTTGCTTTTAAATTAGTCTTATTTGAACATAGTATTCGTGAAAGATATGCTAATCAAAATCTTACACTGATGCAAAGTCAATCAAAGATAGCCAACATAAAGTGGCATATGTTCTTACTTAGATCTCTGACTTAAAATAAAGAATATCATGACAGCATCTGAAGGACATTTTCACATCAAATATTGTGGCATAGCCGCGTCCGCTACTAAGGTTGTAATGCAATGACTTTATTTGTTTTTGAATTTCGCACAAAGTTACTCGAGAGCTATCTGTGCTAGCCGTCCCTAATTTAGCAGTGTAAGACTAGAGAGAAGGCAACTAGTCATCACCATCCATCACCAACTCTTGGGCTACTCTTTTATCAACGAATAGTGGGATTGACCGTCACGTTATAACGCCCCCACGGCTGAAAGGGCGAGCACGTTTGACGTGACGGGTATGCGAATCCACGACCCTCAGATTACGAGTCGCACGCCTTAACACACTTGGCCGTGTCGGGCCTTAATGCGATGACATCTTTTATCTTAAACTTTGATTTTCTGATCCTTAATTATTGCAGCTTTGTCTTGATTGAGATGCGGAATGGTCAGTTGCCACGTAAATCTCTTCTATGTTTTGAAGGATGTGGTGGTTTGTTTGGTTCAGAATTTCTCGTGACGGTGCACAAGATTTGCGAAGTTATCCCTAATCTTTAACCAATGGACTTGAAGGAATGTGGATAATCAGTAGCATTCACCACCAGTCTTCATTATCAACTAGTATAACATAACCACCGTAACGATCTAAAATTAACACGCCGCTAAATTTAGGGTTCAACAACGAAAACACAATTTATTCACGATAACAACACGTACAAATAAGTGCAACACACTTAATAAGCAAATAGCTGGCGAGGACTTCAGGCCAATACTGATAAACAATCTATCCACAAATATTAATAAATGAATAACAACGTAATCAGAAAGAAAAACAACAATACAATTTCAAAAAAATACAGCAATTAGTATATTCAAATATTGTTTGTTTAAAGTTAAGCACAAAGCTACCCAATGGGCTGTCTGTGCTCTGACCACCAAGGGTATCGGAAACCAGTTTCTAGTGTTGTAAGTGTGCAGACATACCTCTGTGCTACTGAGAGGCCTAAACGACGGAAGGAAATAATAAATGAACGATAAACATAATTATAATAGTGAAAAATAAAATTTACTAGCTTACACCACGGCCCCAAAAAGTTGAGAATATTTTACGTCAAAGGGTCATGAACCCCGAATCATCGAAGTCCAAGCACACCAGTCAACTATATAGTAAGAATTACTTCCAAACATATCAAAAGCTGACGATTTCCTAAAAATGAAACGATGTAATTGAATATCCATTTATTAAGAGAAGTAAACACTATAGGGCGTTATATAAAACAAAATCAGAAATGTTACTGTAGGCTTTATGACTAGTAAATTGAATAAAACTTTATATTTTTCTAATCTAAGAATTTGAAATAAACTAGAGTTATTAAGACTGCTAATTAGTAATTCCATAGAGTTCAGAGGTAAATGTTTGCTATGACATCATGAATTTAATTAACGGACTTTTATGGACTTTAGTTGGATATGGTTACTGTTTTCTCTGTCAAAATTTTGCCTACACGTATTTTTTTCTTTAAAATAATTAAGATGCAATACTTCTAAAAGATTATTAAGGCGTACTTTTAAATAAAATTGATGTCAAAGTTACTTACTCCATGTCATTAGAATATATTAGAAAGAATATATACATCAAATATAATGGCCCTAAATTTCCCATTGTTAGGTTACGCAATAGCGAAATCGGGTTATCTTGACCGCCGACTCTTTGATTATTAAACATATTAACAGTACATATGAAATATTATACACAGCGAAACAAATTTAAATCGGGAGAATGGTGGATTAGCGACATCCTGTTTGCTATACTTAACTTAGCCGTTGAAACAACGACTTTCTCTGATAATTATACAGAGGTCTCATTAAGAAGGCACTTCATTATTGGGTTAACATTTGGTGGTGGGGGAGAACACCTGTCATCCCATCCCCTCCTGGATTCTCCACCTATTGGCTTAATGTTGAGTATGATAATTGTAGACATTAATTTTGAACATCAATACAGAAATATAGCACGTAATTTTTTTTTTGTACTTTTTATCACTGAATTACGAATATTCTTGATTCAACCGTCAGTAATTTTGAAAAATACAGTAGAGTTTCTTAACTCGACTTAATAAACAAACCTCATATCCACTGTGACGGCAACAGTTGATCAGATTAGTGAGAAGTATAACTTATTTTGACACATGATCTCTTCACCAGCGAGAAGTATAACTTCTTTTGACACATGATTTCTTCACCAGCGAGAAGTATAACTTCTTTTGACCTTCACCAAATACCCATTTTTTTCAGGATATGTGAGAGACAATTTAATTTTAGACACAATAGACAATTATCAACCAAAATGTTAAAGTCAAAAATCTGAAACGTTAACAAGACCAGTGTGATGATGACCTAAGCAGGTCTAAACTTATTACAAGTCTTTTTAAATAAAGCAATTTTAATAATTTTAATGCTCACATCAGTCGTTTCTGATGCAAAACAAGCAACATTCAACACTAAGAAAACGACTATCACGAGGAAAGATAAACCATAAGAGCAGAGCATTTTCCAGATGTTTTTTTGCTGTAACAATCTCCTTTTTTTTTCTTGAGGTCAAATATAACGTAAGCATTTCTCATTTTCTTATGGGGGTCATCTTGCCATGTGGAAATTGCTGAACAAAAGAGAATTAAAACACGCTTTTATGAACTTTCATATTTATTAACATTGGCTTGAAGCCATATGTGTTTTTTAGATTTTGAAATAATAACGTTTCCTTTGCTTCTACACTAAAGCAAAAGTAAATGGACTTACAAATAGATTAAAATAGCACTATCAAAAACGTAGTTTTTTTGTTTTGCTTTTTTCAGTAAAAATCACTTCCCAATATCTGAACAAATAGTATACACAAGTTTATTGACTTTAGGCCTAATTAAATTCTGTCGTTGGTGCTTCACGCGAATAGCACTTGTTTATACCTCAACTAGCCCAGCGAGTATCATTTGTTCATACCTCAACTAGCCCAAGTACTAAGAGTTTTGACGCGACTTGTAAGTTTTCACTTGTCATTAAAAACTGTCCAGTAAAAATAATATCAAAATGTTTAGAATGTTGATAGTTTATCTTGACAATGAATAGAAGTGAAGTTTAGCACATTCGCAACTTGCATAGATAAATAAATACCAGAGGACGCCATAATTTGTTGTTTCGTCTGCTGTTAAACGCTAAGCAACACGATGGGCCATCTGTGCTTTTGTCCACCACGAATACAGAATCCATAATTTTAGCGTTATAACCTCCCAGACTTACCGCTGAGCCACCAGAGTGTTTGTGTGTGCGTGTGTAAGAGAAACAGAAGTCTTACTGTATATATTTTACCGCTTAGTGTTTTTAAATTGAAACTTGGGATAGTGTTTGATAAATCTAAGGATACCTAGACAGTAGAGACCACCAACCTTACTTGTTTGTTATTCTACCCAGTAAGATATAAGTTTTGTTTTCATATGTTTCGAATTTTGCGATAAAGCTACACGAGGGATATCTGCGCTAGCAGTCCATAATTTAGCAGTGTAATACTAGAGGGAAGGCAGCTAGTCATCCCCACCCACCGCCAATTTTTGGGCTACTGTTTTACTAATGAATAGTGAGATTAACTGTCACATTATTACACCCCCACGGCTAAAAAGGCGAGCATATTTGATGTGACCAGGATTCAAACCCGCGACCCGCAGATTACGAGACGAACGCCTTAACTAACCTGGTCATGCTGGACTACACGTTAGGTAACAGCACAATTTATAACACCTGAACATTATATCACTTCCACGGCTAACAGGACGAGCATGTTTGGTGTAATGGGAATTCGAACCAGCGAAAAACATAACTTGGTTTTTATATCTTTGTGCACGTAGTAATTTCTGTAAACGTAGAACCATACCCTTGTTATTTGTTAATGATATTATTTTTAATTCCAATACTAATTGAATGGTATTTTCTAACTTAAATAAAATATATATATATAACAATATTTGTTCACTATGAAAAGAGCAGAGGTATTTTAATTATAGGAGCGCTTGTACGTTTTCACTCTGGCGTCAAACTACTTTAAGAAATATTCCAAAATCTGTATGAAAAACATACATTTCACAAACGGTTGTTGTTTTGAATTAAGCACAAAGCTACACAATGGGATGGCTATGTGTGCTCTGCCAGCCTAGAGTATCGAAACCCGCTTTTTAGCGTTGTAATTCCGCAGACATGCCACTGAGCCACTGGGGGACTTCACAAACGGAAACGTCATCGTAAAAAACAAAGGTATCACTTTATTAGCAAACACAATTTTTAAAATTTTTAGTTAACTCTAAAAACATTATGGGATTGGAAGTAAAAAGTCGACTTTTATTACATTTATAGAACAATTCAATGTTTGATTTCAGTAGTTGTACCGCAAAATACTATGTCACAGCATTATGTCTGCGGACCTATAATGCCAAAAACCAGGTTTCGAAACTCAGATAGCCCATTGTACTTAACTACATACAAACATGTAGTATACTATGTTGAGTAACTTTATAATATTCGCGCTTAAATATGGCTGAAGGCCTTTAACAAACCAAGCTCTTTTTAAGGTGAAAATTCATCCACCACGAATGTATGTATACCTTCCGAAAACACACGGTATGTTGACCTCTGAACAGTGTGGATCGTTGAATGTTCAAACAACGTTGGCTGTCGGGTGCCTAAACAATGTTTCTCTACAGCCACTAGAACTAAATATTAGCTTTCACAATTATATTATACAAACTGTATACTTTGATGATGACGTAAGTAACAGTTAGAGCATTGTTTTAATCATTCCTAGGTATTTACTTAGTTCAATTTAAAAAACAACAACAACAATTTTTAGTTCGAATTTTGCTTTGGGGTTACATACAAAAAAAGAAAGCCTAGAAAGCCCTTGCAATATTGTACATAAAGTTTACCTTAACAGTTAAGCACAGTATTGCTAACTTCTGGATAAAATAGTATCTGTTGTCTTGCAGCACGTGTTTATTAATAGATCATAACAGGTTAACAGTTATGTAAGACAATGAGCACCATATGGTGTCGCTACAGCTGCAACCATGCTTCAAGCCATGTCGCTTGAAGTAGCCTTCACCGTTCGCAAGTCTTATGTTTTCGCGCTTAAAAAGTTACATGAATTGCTAGAATAGTAATAAAGGAGATTGTGATCAAGTGATCCGGTAATACGCTTGGATTATTTGAACAAATGTTTGTTGTTCTTTCTTTTCGTTTCGTCGCCTAAGACAAATTTTTGGATTAAACCAATTTCAAAACATTCAATCTCTTCTAAACTACCTTTAAAAAAAGCTCTGGATTACAAATATTTCCGGGAATATCATCCATTTTCACTCCCCTTTGATAAGCTTCCGGATCAGTTGTTGAGAATATCATCCATTTTCACTCCCCTTTGATAAGCTTCTGAATCAATTGCTGAGAATATTATCCATTTTCATTCCCCTTAGATAAGCTTCTGGATCAGTTGTTGAGAATATCATCCGTTTTCATTCCCCTTGGATAAGCTTCTGGATCAGTTGCTGAGATTGCCATCCATTTTCATTCCCCTTGGATAAGTTTCTGAATCAGTTTCTGAGGATATCATCCTTTTTCTTTCCCCTCGGATAAGCTTCTGGATCAGTTGCTGAGAATGTCATCTATTTCTCAGTCATCTTTGATAAAACTTTGGCTTAGACCAGTTTTTGGAAATAACATCCCATCTCAGCCACCTATGAATTACATAACTTTCTTGGAATACCATTCTCTTTCATTCACCTTGGATAGTGTTTGTTTTGTTTTTGGATTTCGCGCAAAGCTATACGAGGGCTGTTTGCGCTAGTCGTCTCTAATATAGCAGTGTAAGACTAGAGTCTTACAATACAATCCTAGTGTTTCCTTTCCCATGTATGTAAGAGATTTTCAGCTTTCCACAACAAGTACGGAAAATGAAAACGTGAAACAACAAATTACATTTGTTATTAATTATAAGAGAATAAAACTAAGACCAAATTATGGTCCAGACATTAAAAGTGGAAACCAGAGATGCAGACTAGACGATTAATTATATCATCTACTTTTTCAGAGCAGATGTAATATTAGAAAAATAACGTTCCTATATGGAAGTTGTCAGAATCGAAACAATACGTATGTATTAATAATATTAAGTTACGGTAAAACAATTTAAGTATGCTAGGTTTTCATGGACGATTTGGTTTGGATTGTTATGAATTTCACTCAAAGTTACACCATGGCTACCTGATTTAGTCGTTAAAGTTTAGAAGATAAGCAAATCGTCATCACCATCCACCGCCAACTTTTTTGGGGCTACTCTTTAACTCACGAATAATGGGATTGACCGTAACTTAATAACGCCTCCATGGTTGAAAGGGCAAGAATGATTTATGGAACGGTCATTCGAACCCGCAGATTACTAATCTAGCGCAGTAACCACTTGGCCATGCCGGGCTTCTCATGGCCGAACACCATTGTGAACTCTGGCTGGAAAGGTTAATTTTGAAGCGGGAACTGATGAAGTCTGGTGGGAGCATTACACGGGTTACTCCTGGTGGTGTAAACGTCAGGATAAAACAGCTCTTCCTGTTTATCTTTGGTAAAATAACCGATTATGCTGGTTAAAACAAGGAAAACATCCAGAAAAGTTTGTTTTTAATAAACATTTTCGCAAGAAAACTTATAAATGATGCTAGATATGTTCAAATGACATCAGCGGTTGGTCTTGGAAAATGTAAAAACCTATGGAAATCTTATACAACACCACTACAGGAATTAGCAATATTTGTTTTTTAAACATATAAAAGTAAAATACGGTTTTGAGAATAATTATGTATTTCACTCTAAGATAGTTGTATTCACCCAGAAAATAACGTGATTAGATTAGTGCTTATTTAGTCAACATAATAATGAACGATTACGATACAATATGTAAGTAATTTGACGTTTTTATTTTAGTTCATCTTTATGTTGTTGTTTAATATGAAGTACAAAGCTGCACAAAAGGCTTTCGAATACCGGTTTTTAATGGTATAAGTCCACAGATATATTTTGTGCTACTGGAGGGCTCATCTCCCTGTAATTATAAAACAAGAATAGGCCTAATTGATAACATTAAAAATACATTATAAAAACTCCTACAGTTATAAATTGAGAAATTTTTGTTCAAATATCTCTGTTTTTAATTTGAATATTTACAAACGAAAACAAATTATTTTTTGTATTTAAGAACAGGGATGGACATAACTATTGTTCAGTCTGTTAGCAGAATTGTTGTGAATCTTATACACGTTAATATAAAAACATTCAATTACACATTATACGTATTTATTCAGTTTCACTATTTGTGATAACACTGTAGAATCTGAAAACAAAATGTGATATGTAATGAAAAAATGATCGAAAAGGAAAATTCTCTAAAATGTTGATCCAAAACCAACAACAGCTCGATGGACTCAGCAGATGGTCCGATGTGGCTTTACTGTGAGAAAACACACACACACACCCTACAACGGCATCTACTGAAATTAAATAAAATATATAGTGATAAAAATTATTTTCATAAAGTAAAAATGCAAGATAAAAGTATAAAAGCAGTATCTTTCGGTTATAAAACTGCAATCATTAATTGTGAAGAGTTTTTGTTCTTTGAATTTCGCGCAAAGCTATTCAAGAGTTATCTACGCTAGCCGTCCTAATTTGGCAGTGTAAGAATAGAGGGAAGGCAGCTTGTCATCACCACCCACCGTCAACTCTTGGGTTACTTTTTTACCAACGAATAGTGGGATTGACCGTAACATTATGACGCCCCCACGGCTGAAAGGGCGAGCAGATTACGAGTCGCACGCCTTAATCCACCTGGCTATGCCAGGCCATCGTGAAGAGTCAATGAAGGATAACCATGAACTGAGAGATAAATGATAGTATTATTAAATGAAATTAATAGTCAGCATCAATACATGTAAATAAAATTAAGAAAGTAAGGCATAAAAACGCTCTCCAATGACACAGCGATGTGTCTACGAACGTACAGGATTAGAAACTTGGTTTGGATACCAATGGTAGGCAGAGCACAGATAGCCCCTTACGTAGCGTTGCGAATTATTTGAAACAAACAAAAAAGTACTTTCGTTTAACTAAATGTTTAAATTTTATTTAATCGAAAATATAAGTTAATGTAATTGAAAACACCTATTTACAAATTTCTGTTTAACCAGTTGCACGTTCATTATTCTTAATGCTCAGATAAACATGTCATTTGTCATACATATAAGTATGACAAGAAAATTTATGACCGCAAAAGGTCTCAACCTACCATGAGAACGAGGTTGTTTCATTTCTTTCCTGGAACGACAGGGGACGAACGAACGTGCAGAAGCTCATTACATCAAGTACCGTCGTTAGAAAACAAAAGGTCAAAAGGAAAGTGTTTTATCACATTTCTGTGTGCCCCCCAGTGGCTCAGCGGTATGTCTGCGGACTTACACGCTAAAATCCGGGTTTCGATACCCGTGGTGGGCAGAGCACAGATAGCCCATTGTGTAGCTTTGTGCTTAATTAAAAAAAACAAAACACATTTCTGTTTGGATATAAACATCTTTAAGCCGAAGGTTGTTTAGTAGTTAGAATGTCGGGCTGCGAATAAAGGAGTTTTGGTGTTCGAGAGGTATTGATGCTGAACGCCTTTCATATGTTCATATTAAAAAGTGGCAGCCAATCTCGTTATCTGCTTTAAAATACTGGGCAAAAGCCCAGTAGAGGCCGGAGAATAAATCATTTAACTATAATAAAGTTGTTCTTTTAGATTGGTAATGGAGGCCAATAAAATGGAAGTTGAATTTTATTTGAAGAGTGGTAGGTGTGCCTTACTGATGTTATACATTTATTATCTTCTTTGTTATTATGCACAAAGTTGCTCACAGCGGGTATTGAAACCCAATGTTTAGCACTATAAGCCACTAAACTCGCCGCTGAACCAATGGCATGTAACAACAGGTTAAATCAAATAAAATTGGATTCCAAAGTTTAGGTTATCGAGAAGTTCGTCAAACTGACGTACCACGTCATATCTAAATATAAGAGCTGGAAAGTTTCAAAAGATTCGTTTAAAAGCAGTGTAAAAGACACACACAATATCTCCCACGATACACTTTTTTGTTGATTTATTAAAATTTGCAGCTGAGTCCAAAAGTTCTCAAATAGAACAGACACATGAAATATCTTTTATGAACAAGGTTTTTCATCCAGTTATGTAAGCGAAGTGAAAAGGCCTCTAGCGATGAGGACGAAAACTAATTACTTGTCACAGGAGACCTAATTACTAACCTTACGTAACCAACTCCTCGTGCTTGCTATCACCAGTTAGATCATTGTTAGGAAAATCCCGCCCACTGTATTCTCGTGCGCGTTAATGAGTAATAAGCTCTTTATTTAAAATCTCGTTTGTTTTTCAGTTGAAACGATAACTAAGCGTTGACTCACAATACTCTGAACACACGTTTCCAACTTCTGTTAGCTCAACGTTTCGGAAACAAAAAACACATGTCCCCAACTTCTGTCAGCTCAAGGTTTCGGAAACAAAAAACACATGTCCCCAACTTCTGTCAGCTCAAGGTTTCGGAAACAAAAAACACATGTCCCCAACTTCTGTTAGCTCAACGTTTTGGAAACAAAACCTATCTTCTATTATCTTTCATTTACACAAAATTTTATGAAGAACATAAACACTCGTTCCAGATAAATTTGGTTTATCATTAAATCGTTTTACTGTTTAACTTGACTACAGAATTGTATAATCGGTTAGTGAAAACCGTTAAAATCAACGAAGAAACTTTTCCTACAGAGACAAGGTTTGCTGTTGAAAGCAAAACCTCTTGGTGAGGGTTTGTTATAACTCTAACCAGTACACATTTCTTAAATACATTTATGTAAATATCACTGAAAATTAGGGGAGCGAGCTACAAACACTTAATACGATCTACGTTCCTACACTCGTCGTACCATAAGTTATTGACAACATGTTTCACGCGTCTCGCTCTGAGAATATACAGCTCTTGCACGTGTTTTTACGTCCATCAACGCCTCAAAACCCCCTACCCCCAGGAGACGTCATAGAGATTAACACTTCGTTGACTGAGAAATATCTTAGGAATCTCAAAACGTCGTCAATCAAGTCATTAAAAGCATACCTGGCAGATGAAGAGATTATAGAGATTTTGTGTGAAAAGCTTGCACTAAAATTTAACATGCTACGTACACCAGGTACCTAATATTTGTACGTTAAATAAAAGTACCCACAAATGTTTAGGTTTGGCATGGCCAAGCGCGTAAGGCGTGCGACTCGTAATCTGAGGGTCGCAGGTTCGCATCCCCGTTGCAACAAACATGCTCGCCCTCCCAGCCGTGGGGGTGTATAATGTGACGGTCAATCCCACTATTTGTTGGTAAAAGAGTAGCCCAAGAGTTGGCGGTGGGTGGTGATGACTAGCTGCCTTCCCTCTAGTCTTACGCTGCTAAATTAGGGACGGCTAGCACAGATAGCCCTCGAGTAGCTTTGTGCGAAATTCCAAAACAAAACACAAATGTTTTGTTCTTTATTTAGTTTTAGATGAGCTGTAATGAGCTCATAAGACATCTCACTCCGATCTGGACTAAGTTGATCCAGGAGGCCTATCAGTAAAACTTTCTGTGCGATAGACGGCTGACATACGGACTTCCTGGATACAATACCTCCTGAAAGAAATTTCATAGAAATACTAAAACACTTCGTACTATTTATTTTCTTCCTCGGATAAGCAACTTATAATACGTGAAAGTTTATTTTTAAATTCCCCTTGGAATTTTTTCTTCGGATGTTTGAGGATGAGTAAGTAATCGTTAGAGAGTTCTATATGGCAAAACACGACTCTTTCAGACAAGTCTGTCAAACATTTCAGTGCATTTATGTTTCACGAATTGTAACTATATTAAAATGAATAAACGGTGCACTTAATGGTGTTCTTTAACAACGTTGTTTTTAAAATATACTCTGATTGCAGCGGTTGTTTTAATTAATTGAAAATCAAATAGACTACACAGTTTTGAACTCTTTTTGTTTGTGTAGAGTACTTAATGTATTCAGTTTATGAGGCAAAACAACATTTTAACGCGTTTAAAGGCAAAGTCAGAAGTCTGGTTAAAATTATAAAGATAAAAAAAAAATTAAAGGGTATACACTTAAGTGACCCTGATCCCAAGATGTTATATATTTTTTAGGATCAGTGTCACTTTAGTGTATGCGCTTTAATAGTAGTATACAAGTTTAAGTCTTATGAAAAGCGGTTTGAGAAATTCTACTAATAAACGAACCACAATTTTCAAGAGAGTGGAACTGAATTACTTTTGAGGAACATTTTTGGTTGAAATTTGAAAATTTTAATTTTTTAAACAATCTTACGTAGTATATATACTGGAAGGATTTTTGTCTTGAATTAAGAACAAAGCTACACAATGGGCTATCCAAGCTCTATTCACAACAGATAACGAAACCTGGTTTCTAGCGTTGTAAGTCTGCAGACACACTGCTGTGTCACCAGGAGAGGTAAGGTAAGGAAGAAGTATTTGCTTAAGCTTGTACGAAGATAAGTGACTTGTGAAATCAGAGTGACTGTAACCTGTGGTGCACTTACGTACAATCTATTGTGACCCATATGTTAAGTCTCCTCACATAAAATAAGTGCTCCAGTTTTCCATGACAATTTTGACTCAATATCTTGTAAATGTTTTTCTCTCAAATATATCAGTGACGTAAGACATTAGAGAGCCTCCCACCAATTTCCACTTTTCAATGTGTCCCACTAAAAATTCATCAGTATCAGAAAACTTTCTCCCAGGAAAACCCTTGAAAATGTACAAACTTTAATCTGGAGCCCTAAGGTGAGCCCTGGGTCCCGGCCTTTATGAGTGTGCCTGTGACGCATATTCCCTCGCTTTGGTAGTGAAATAAACACTGCCCTACCCCCCATTTTAAATTTGTCTCTTACATGATTGTAAGCGTATCTTCCATCGAAGAAAAATTACAATGAACCCACACGCTAAACAGTTTTTGCATAGGAATAATAAGCAGCATCATACCTTAGTCACGGTTATTTGATTAAGGTTGATAATCTGTGAAAATAGTTACCTTAAAAGTGTTTAAAATAACATTTACCCGAAGTAATGGATCGTGTGTAAAACGCAAATAAAAATTAGATCCTGAGCTGGGTATTCCCACTCGAACTTTCATCATTATTCTAAAACGAAAGACCGGGTGCGGTTTCGCGTTAGTGTGCTGGGCCGCAGGTCAAACGGTCTACGATTTCAGATGGAATATGTCTCCAAGTCCTGCGCTTTCGGCGGAGAGGCGATGAAAGTAATATTCAGGACTTGGAGATTTCTGACCTGAGCGCAGATCCACAATACACCATGTATGGTGTCGTTGAAATTGTACACACTGGTGCTAACTTAACTTAAAATCTTTGCTACTTAAATAATAAACTAAGCGAGAGTATTTAAAACATTAGCATCAGTGAGAGAAACCTTTTACAACTGCGTGAAAAATAACATTGGTCCAGCAGTTAAACAGTGTGTTACTTCTGCATTTGTTTAAAATATATTTCATAACTGCATTGCAACGATACAGTGGCAAACATATTACACCTTTATTACGGAGACTTAAAATAATATACAGTGGCAAACTTATTACACCTTTATTACGGAGACTTAAAATAATATACAGTGGCAAACTTATTACACATACCTTTATTACGGAGACTTAAAATAATATACAGTGGCAAACTTATTACACATACCTTTATTACGGAGACTTAAAATAATATACAGTGGCAAACTTATTACACATACCTTTATTACGGAGACTTAAAATAATATACAGTGGCGAACTTATTACACGTACCTTTATTACGGAGACTTAAAATAATATACAGTGGCGAACTTATTACACGTACCTTTATTACGGAGACTTAAAATAATATACAGTGGCAAACTTATTACACGTACCTTTATTACGGAGACTTAAAATAATATACAGTGGCGAACTTATTACACGTACCTTTATTACGGAGACTTAAAATAATATACAGTGGCGAACTTATTACACGTACCTTTATTACGGAGACTTAAAATAATATACAGTGGCGAACTTATTACACGTACCTTTATTACGAAGACTTAAAATAATATACAGACTTTTCTTGCTCCACTTATAGAAGGCAGGAATAATATATATAAACTTGTATTACTTTTCTTTCTTAGTATCAGAGACCCCTTCGCGTATGTTAACTAATTTCGTATACGATTGGGGGCCTGGCATGGCCGAGCGCGTTAAGGCGTGCACTCGTAATCCGAGGGTCGCGGGTTCGCGCCCGCGTCGCGCTAAACATGCTCGCCCTCCCAGCCGTGGGGGTGTATATTGTGACGGTCAATCCCACTATTCGTTGGTAAAAGAGTAGCCCAAGAGTTGGCGGTGGGTGGTGATGACTAGCTGCCTTCCCTCTAGTCTTACATTGCTAAATTAGGGACGGCTAGCACAGATAGCCCTCGAATAGCTTTGTGCGAAATTCCAAAACAAACAAAGAAACGTATACGATTGAACCCACAAAAATATTTTCGTAAGTGACTCGGCACTTCAAAGTTTGATCTGAGAAGCATGGATGATAAAGTGGATTTTAGAACATTTTCATAACTGTTGTAGCTGATAGAACGTATCGCACAAAACCGATGTTATTTTTCACCTAGAAAACTTACCAGATTGCGGATTAAAGCGGAAACTTCAATATAGATAGATAGTGAATTCTGAAGTCTATCGTGGTTCAGTTCTTATAGATGGACAGCTAAGACTGTCACAATAGCAGGCACAATACCTCAACAATATTCATTTTTAACCGCCCCTGAACTGGCGTTTCTTACTAAGTTATAGGATTTATTAAAGTATTATAATTCTCTCTGATAATAACCATTTTCGTGTTTTATGTAAAATGGTAGATATTTGATTTTGCAAGTTATGTTACGAAGCGTGAATATTAAGATGAAAAATTCAGTGTATGTGTTTGCACTTAAATTGCTCGACTATACCTCTACAGTTCTACGTCATCAAGAGGTAGTTTACGATTGGTCAAAGCAAAATTTTGTAAGATAGCATAAACTGGTGCTGAAACGATTTTTAATGTGACGCAGTACCATTGCTTAACATCATTAACTTATAACATCTAAGTGGTCAAAATAGCGAGTGTTGAAGTGTTGACAAAACTCTCAAGAACAACGTGATTACAACATAATTAGTCAAATATTAGGTGATTCATTTGTGAAAACCGGAAATGACGGAATAATACTTATAATTTCTATACTGTATTTAAACAACATTGGTAGAATTTTCCATTCGGTATTAACTTTTAACAATATTTTAAAACTTACGACAGTGAGGAAAGACTTTAAAGCAAAACTTTTGCAACGTGAATAACTAATATTTTCATTTTTGTCTTTTCAACAAGCGATATTTTATACCAGGTAATAAATACGCAATTTCTTCTACACATACCTCTATGACATTATACAGTTAATACAAATGTGGATAACATTGAATATAATTAATGTAGAAGTTCCGTAAATATTATGATAACAAGAGACACCAAGCAGTGAAGTTGACGGTGTGAGACGTCATTTTATCTCTAATGTTTATTGGATGTTTATCTAAAGATCCTTTCATTCTACCCTTTTAATTTTTCAAATCATCTGTTTTTTTACTGCATAGGATTTAATAATATTTATCAAATATGATCAGCAAATTGTCAAATATTAGGCAGTTCGTCCAGTTCTTAATAAGCATTACGGTTCGTTATGACATTAAATTTCTTACGCGTCCACAGGTATGAATCAGGATAAGAATTGACTTATTTAAGAAAATAACAGTAAAATGTTTTTTTTTTACTTAGCAAAAGACGAGCTGACTAGAAGGTCCAGAATGGACTCACCGTGAAAGTTTACCAAAATAAACTTTCATAACAAAGAAACATTTCCCCCCGATTTCATTTTTTCAAATGCCGACCAGTAGGATTTCAATGTCCAAACATCATCAAATCTAAGAAGTCGTTATATTATCTGATTCTAACTGTAAGGTGTAATGATATTTATGACGTTCTAAATCCCAAATGTCCGAAATGTGGAAAATACATCTCAGGTTAAAAATGTATTTTGCACTTAAAGGTTTCAGTGCTACTTTCAAAAAATAATGTTTGACCATTAGGAAGTTTAAAATTATTTTGCCCCTCTCACTCAGTGTGTTTAACACTATGGTAAATTAATTTACCGTTATAACTCGGTATCTTTAAGACCATGGTAAGTTAATTTGCCCTTATAACTCGGTATTTTTAACAGAATGATCAATTAATTTACCATTATAACTCGGTATTTTTAACAGAATGATAAATTAATTTACCATTATAACTCGGTATTTTTAACACCATGGTAAGTTATTTTGCTTTTATAAATTAGTACTTTCAACACATTCATTTGTGAATTTACAATGGAATCAGAATCGGCTTTACAAAACATTACTTGCATGTTTAATGTTTTTCCTTCTACAACATTTTGTTTTTGTAGTAACTGTTTTGTTTTATCGTTATTTGCTTTAATTATGCTATGTTTGATTAGATGTGTTAGAAGTATCCATTTCAACATTATTACGAAAGCTCAGGGAAAATATTAAAATAACATGTTTTTTTTACATATTCTATTATATACATTTTTATCTACCTATATCATCTCTATAAATATCTTTAAAAATATTTGAATGTTTATTTATATACAAATTCAGAAGAGCGGGTGCAATCGGAAGGCCTGGCATGGCCGAGCGCGTTAAGGCGTGCACTCGTAATCCGAGGGTCGCGGGTTCGCGCCCGCGTCGCGCTAAACATGCTCGCCCTCCCAGCCGTGGGGGTGTATAATGTGACGGTCAATCCCACTATTCGTTGGTAAAAGAGTAGCCCAAGAGTTGGCGGTGGGTGGTGATGACTAGCTGCCTTCCCTCTAGTCTTACAGTGCAAAATTAGGGATGGCTAGCACAGATAGCCCTCGAGTAGCTTTGTGCGAAATTCCAAAACAACAACAACAACAGCGTTAATCGGTTATTTATCTATTTAAGCTAAGGTTTTTTTTTAAACAAAACTTATACATTCTATATTATTGGCTCTAGCTGTAATATAAACTATCGAAAACAGCTACTGTTAACTACCCGTGATTTCTCAGAAACTACCGTAGTGATAAGGACTGTAGATTGGAAAATACAGATTTCTGTGTGAGGAAAATGTTTACGTTAAATTAGCACAGTTGAATGTTGTCGCGTTGTTTACAAACGCATAATCATTAATCATACGCACACTGCAGATAATTGAATGTTCTTTGTACATAATATAATAAATAATCTGTTATATTGAGTATATGAATGAAAATCTGTAGTCAGTTGTCAACATTTTAAATATAACCAAATTTGACTCGATTTCATTTAAAATGATTCATTTATATGAAATAAACTTGTTCATGATAGAAAAAATGGATAACGTTTTCGGATTCAACGTACAAGGGATACAGTAGAACAAGCAAAAATTAAGACAAGGAAACTATGTCAGGCACGTGTTATTAAAGTTGAAGTAATTGATGTAAATTTAATGAAATAAAAACTAATTATGAAGATAAAGTGCTTATCAATAAAGGTTTGTTTTTTTGGAATTTCGCACAAAGCTACTCAAGGGCTATCTGTGCTAGCCGTCCCTAATTTAGCAGTGTAAGACTAGAGGGAAGGCAGCTAGTCATCACCACCCACCGCCAACTCTTGGGCTACTCTTTTAGCAACGAATAGTGGGATTTACCGTAACATTATACGCCCCCACGGCTGGGAGAGCAAACATGTTTAGCGCGACGCGGGCGCGAACCTGCGACCCTTACGCGCTTGGCCATGCGAGGCCTCTTATCAATACAACTACAGGTTCTGTAGTTTTATATTTAAGATATTTGTTTGTCTGAATTTCAAATTTTAGTTTAGGCTTTTGTTGTCCGAATTTTTATTTCTACGAAGTTGCATATAAACTAACTGCCAATAAGCTTATTATACGTTAATGTTGACTTCTTTTAACTAAAATGTAAGAAAATGGATAAAACTTAGTAAGATAAAAAAATCACGTTATCCTAAAATCTTAAGGCAACAACATACTTTCCATCAAATATATGATACTAACGCTACAAAATTCCATACGACAAACATCTTAGTACATTGAATAAATTTTCATTCTAAACAAACCTGACAAAACAGAAGCTCAAATCAAAGGGACCACTTAAAATACTTTATATTAGCTTAGTGTGTGGATAAAGAAAACCTTTTCAAAACGGAAACAAAAAATTCTTTGTGCGAGTAAATTACTCACAGTACGACGTATACAGAATAACACAAGACAGGCTCATGAACGGTTCAGTAGCGACTAAGAAAAGATAGAAAGGAAATTTGTTTTAATAGCTACATAAATATCCCCCCTCGACTTCTAAAAGTGATGGGCATAAACAGACTTTTCTTGTTCCCTTTCTGAAGAATTAAACTAAAATGTTTCTTGCTTTCCTTTCTAAATACCAGAAACCCCTTTGCGTATCTTAACTATTTATGTACGGGATGGAACGCATGAAAATATTTTCGTGAGTGGCTCGGTACTTCAAAGGTTAATCTGAGAAGTACAGGATGATAACGTGGACTTTAGATCCTTCTCATAATTGTTGTCACCGATAGAACATATCGCACGAAACCGATGTTATTTCTCACCTAGAAAACTTAGCAGATGGTGGATCAAAAGGGAAACTTCAACATAGATAGATAATGGATTCTGAAGAGTTAGGTAGTTCAATTCTTATAGATGGACAGCTAAGACTGAGTTCCTGAACAATTATTATCACTATTAGGTACAATATGACAACAATATTCATTTTTAACAGCCTATAAATTGGTGTTTCTTATTATGTATACCTTATAGGATTTATTAAACTATTAGAATTCTCTCTGAGGATAATAATTTTCGTGTTTTATGTAAAACAGTAGAAATATGATTTTACAAGTTATGTTATGAAGCTGAATATTAACATGAAAAATTCACTGTATGTGATTGTTCTTAAATTGCTCGTTTACACCTTTGCAGTTCCTCGTCATCAATCGGTAGCTTGCGATTGGTTAAGGTAAAGTTCTGTGATAGGTTAAACTGGTACTGAAACGATTTTAAATGTGATGCAGTATCACTGATGAACACGATTATCTCGTAACGTCTAAGTGATCAAAATAGCGAGTGTTGAGACAACTCTCAAGAACGATGCTAGTACAACACACACAAGAAAGAGAGAGAGTGGCCTTAATATTTAAATAAATACCCCTCCCACCTTCTAACAATAACGGTTATGAAAAAAAACAGGCTTTCAATAGTACAATAACTCTAACGTTATATAGCGCAGATGGTAAACACCGTAGCAGTCTAAAATGTCGCAACAATCAGGGTTCAACAACAAAAACAGTTTATTCATAACAACAACACTTGGAAATAAATTCAACATTTACGAAAATGCAATTAATAAAAAAGTTACTGACAATATAAACAATAAATCTTAAGAATTAATAAATCAACATTTTGGAAGATGGAATCACAAAGCAGAGTAGCAAATAATAATAATAATAAACATAATTCTTAAAATAAACACTAAACACCGTATTCCAAAAATACTCTCCGAGACATTTCATACAAATAACAATTGCAAACAGCGTTAACTCCCTCAGTAACTTTTCGCGAGTCTCCCTCAGGCTTAATAAAACAGGATGTTTATTCAAAGAGCAGTTCACCGCAACACAACCTCATGTGATCTTAAATTTACATAGTGTTTTGCTGTATTAATAGTATCTGTACGTCACCGCTAGCGATGTCAGTTTCATCATACACACTTATTTACTCAAAATATAAATGCTTATTTAGAAAGTGAATTACGGTTTTAATGCAACTGGTAATTTATTGGTAAACTAGACATTAGAAGAAAGTTATAAATGAAAGAAAACTAAACCAGAATTCTGTAAACAAAAGAGGAAGAATTTGATATCTCATAAAATGGTTAGCGTAACGTTTTGTATTTCATGGGGTAAACGCAGTAAACTTAACCTGATATAGCTGAATTCCTTATTGTTCCATGTTACGTATTTTTTAAATGTTTTATGTTCTTCGTAGATTAAACGCAACAGAAAAACACAGATAACAGCTTGTATAATTTATTACACTAAACTAGTAACAAATATAACAGATAACATAAATTATATAATAACAGTGACAGATATTAAGTTATAACATTCGAAATTAATTACAAAACAAAATAAAACTAGTTTCAAACTTCAAAATTAATCACAATACAAAACGGTACTGGCCTGTATCTAATATAATGAATTAAAATGAAAGTCTCAAATTCCAGTCTAGGGTATGAATTTGGTCCCACGAAGAAATTCCGAAACAGATCACAGTTCAATAAATTCGCCGACTCTCAGCACAAGCAGTAATTCAGATGTATCGTAGAGATTGACGAAATAAAATCACGGCTTCCGTAGATCTAACTTCAGACACAAATCCAAGTTGAATAATCACAGCAAACACTTAATCTTTCTCAAATAACAGACTCTCTTCTTCCTTCGAATAAAACCAGATGACTGAATCTCACTATCTTTTCTTCGAATAATAATCTCTATCACACGTCACCGTCTTTTATACCGGTAGACCTACTTCTCGAACAATCTTGAAATTTCCATATAACTCCAGAGCAATCCGCGCGTGTCCGTTCTTGCACGAGACTACACGTCTAGACACGAAGTCACCAGCACTCATTTACAAATATATGATTGGTCTATAATTCAAGAAAATTCTAAAATGTCACCCTAAATAAATAACAAAATATTAGTGTAAACTTCGAAACAATAATATAAATATGGAAAAATGAATAATAGAAATGAAAATTCAAACACAACACGACATGTTGTCGTTTACAAAATATTTACACATATACATAACACTCTCCCCCTTAAAAGTAAAAAAAAGTTTGAACTTGTGAAAACTTTTTTTTGTTTATTTGTCTTTTTAAACCAACTTAAAAGGGTTAAATCCAGAAGATTCTGAAATAACCTCGCGAACTTCAAACAATAACAAGGGAACACCCTCAACCCAGTTCTTTGAGTGTTTGTGGCAGTAATTTGGTGGAAAAAATCAAAAATACCTTGTGACCCAGGATGGTAAGCACTGATGAAACTTGATGGAGGTTTAGATCATGCATGGCCTGTTGAAATAGCTTGTACATAAAATTTAAGCCTTGATCTGATTGCACAACTTTTGGAATCCCGAACATGGTAAAGAATTTGACGAGAGCCTTGACGATGTTGGGAGCAGTGATTTTTCTCAAAGGAATTGCCTCAGGGAAACGTGTAGAAGCACACATGATCGTCAAGAGGTATTCATTTCCTGCTTTGCTTTTTGGCATTGGGCCAACACAGTCGATAATGACCCTTGAGAACGATTCTTCAAAGGCAGAAATAGGCTGCAGTGGTGCTTTTGGAATCCCCTGATTTGATTTTTCGGTCATTTGGCAAGAATGGCATGTCTTACAAAAGTCAACAACATCTTGGCACATTTTTGGCCAATAGAAATGTTGTCGGATACGATCTAGAGTTTTTCTTACTCCTAAGTGTCCTGACAAAACATGATCATGAGCAAGACTAAGAATATCATTCCGATAGCATTTTGGAATGACGATTTGGTGAATAACATTCCACTCTTCATCAGCAGCAACGTCAGGAGGTCTGTATTTTCTCATTAACACACCTGACTTCTTGTAGTAACAAATAGGGACAGTTCCTATTTCATTTTCATCAACAGCCAGTTGTAGAAGAGAACGAGTTTCAGGATCATTGTCCTGTTCCTCAATAAGTTTGTTTCGATGAAGAGAGTCGAAAAATGTCTTAGAGTCATCAGTAGAATTTAAAGTTGAGTCAGAAATCTCATCGATGTGAGACATGAACGTATCAGATAAAGAGAAATCCTCTTTGGACTCCTGAGAACGTGTCTGAGAATGAGTAACAGCACAGGCGGGAAAAACATCAGGAAACTCTTCAACGAGTTGCTCTGTACTGGGAGTAATAACAGGTGCTTCAACAACATGGACCTCTGGTACCACCTTACTACCAGCCAAATCATTTCCCAAAAGCATAGACACACCTTCAACAGGTAATGAAGATTTAATACCCACAGTCACTAGGCCTGAAACTAAGTCCGAATGTAAATCTAATCTATGAAGAGGAATAGAAACGACGCCACCTTCTACACCAGAAATGAGCACATTGGCCCCAACCGATGACTTTTCAGAAAACGGAAGTACACTTTCCAAAATCAAACTCTGAAAAGCTCCAGTATCCCGCAGGATTTTAATTGGTTGTAGACGTGAATCGCCAACAAAAGAAACAAAACCTTCAGTGATGAAAGGCTTAAATTTGTCCTCAACAAGATTTTCAGGTACATCAATAATATTGGGCTTAGAATCCACAGTGGACTGGACAGGGTCAAAATCATCGGGAACCAATGATGTATCCAACGAGGGCGAAATGAAACTATGGGGTGATGGCTTGTTTTTTACCTTATAGCACTCAGAAATCAGATGGCCAGGTTTCTTACAATAAGCACATGTTTTGGATGAGAATGACACGTTTTTGGTAGATGACGAGCTTTGAGAATAAGATGGAGTCTTCGTTTGAGAATTAGAAGTTTGCTCTTTTTTGTCTCTGTCGACATTTGCACAAAATTTGAATGAGTCATTGGGTTTCTTTGCTGTGTGATTTGTTTTGCTTTTGTATGAGAAATCTTTGAGTCAAAGCATACTCGTCTGCCAAGACAGCAGCATCATGAATTTTGGAAGCTTTTTGTTCATCAATATAAATTTTTAGCTCTACGGGAATACATCTTTTAAACTCTTCGACTAACATGAGTTCTCTGAGTTTTGTATAATCATCTTTAATTTCTTTGGAATCACACCACCTGTCGAACAGAGTTTCTTTTTCACGAGCAAATTCGACATAAGTTTGACTGTGAAACTTTTTGTAACCATGAAATTTTTGTCTGTATGCCTCTGGCACCAATTCATAAGCATTCAAAATGCATTTTTTGACGTGCTCGTAGTCATAACTTTGCTCGGCCGTGAGTTTGGAAAATACTTCCTGGGCTTTACCCTTGAGAACACTCTGAAGTAATACTGTCCAATATTCGGTTGGCCATTTTAGCCTAAGGGCCAATTTTTCAAATTGCTGAAAATATTTATCTACAGCTTTTTCATTGAATGGAGGTACTAAACGAATTTGTTTGGAAGCATCAAAATTATCTAACCGCATTCGGACAACCTTTTCTTCTGTCTGTGCCTTTCTCATACTGATTTCTTCATCGGCTTTAATGCGTTCTATTTGTATTTCGGCATCAAGAACAAGGCGTTTGTTTTCTTGTTCTGCTTCAATACGTTTTTGTTCTGCCTCGAGTCGTTTGCTTTCAATTGCTAAACGAAATTTCATTTCCATTTCCATTTTTTAATTCGAAATCTGGGTCAAAATGAGCGACAGACAATTGTTGTGCAACTTTTTGAGGTAAAACTTTTTGGCTGACCAAATGTTCAACAATAATTTGTTTAATGTCTGCTTTCTTCATTGATTGCTTCACTTCTAAATTAAAATGTTTACCAACATCAAGCAATTCAGATTTTTTTAATTCACTGATTAATTCGAAAAAGGGATTCTGATTAAATTCGTTTATAAAATCTTCAAGTTCGAATGCCATTTTAAATATACAAGCTGTCTATCTGTATAGAATATAAATCTTATTTTATAATAAAATTAAATTGTTTGTTCGAAATCCCGGACGAGCCCCCAATTTTCTGTTACGTATTTTTTAAATGTTTTATGTTCTTCGTAGATTAAACGCAACAGAAAAACACAGATAACAGCTTGTATAATTTATTACACTAAACTATTAACAAATATAACAGATAACATAAATTATATAATAACAGTGACAGATATTAAGTTATAACATTCGAAATTAATTACAAAACAAAATAATACTAGTTTCAAACTTTAAAATTAATCACAATACAAAACGGTACTGGCCTGTATCTAATATAATGAATTAAAATGAAAGTCTCAAATTCCAGTCTAGGGTGTGCATTTGGTCCCACGAAGAAATTCCGAAACAGTTCACAGTTCAATAAATTCGCCGACTCTCAGCACAAGCAGTAATTCAGATGTATCGTAGAGACTGACGAAATAAAATCACGGCTTCCGTAGATCTAACTTCAGACACAAATCCAAGTTGAATAATCACAGCAAACACTTAATCTTTCTCAAATAACTAACTCTCTTCTTTTGAAATAAAACTGATGTCTGAATCTCACTTTTTTTCTTCGAATAAAAACTGATGTCTGAATCTCTCTCTTTTCGAACAAAAACTGATGACTGAATCTCTGTCGCGTCACCGTCTTTTATACCGGTAGGCCTACTTCTCGAACAATCTTGCAATTTCCATATAACTCCAGAGCAATCCGCGCGTGTCCGTTCTTGCACGAGACTACACGTCTAGACACGAAGTCACCAGCACTCATTTACAAATATATGATTGGTCTACTTAATTCAAGAAAATTCTAAAATGTTACCCTAAATAAATAACAAAATATTAGTTTAAACTTCGAAACAATAATATAAATATGGAAAAATGAATAATAGAAATGAAAATTCAAACACAACACGACATGTTGTCGTTTACAAAATATTTACACATATACATAACATTCCACAATGTAGCGTGAGATTGTTTGTTTGTTTTGAATTTCGCACAAAGCTATACGAGGACTATCTGCGCTAGCCGTTCCTAATTTAGCAAGGTAAGACTAGAGGGAAGGCAGCTATTCATTACCACCCATTGCTAACTCATGGGATACTCTTTTACCAACGAATAGTGAGATTGACCATCACATTATAACGCCCCCACGGCTTAAAGGGCGTGCATATTTGGTACTATGGGGATTCGAAGCTGCGACCCTCGGATTACGAGTCGAACGTCTTAATCCAACTGGCCGTAGTGTAAGAGGGTAGGCTTGTGGCTGGAAGATATGATACAGTCCTTATAAAGAAAGGTCATTTGTCGTGTGATTGTTAAACGATTTAGAACGAATGGACCCAACGTTTCGAAGACGAAAATTTCGAAAAAAACAAATGAAGGAACAGGAACTGTCTTCGATACAACACCTCCAGCCTTATTCCAATAATGCCCTTAAGATCACGATAAAAAAAAAACATTACAATAAAGGTGGGAATTTCTTCTTGTTACCGTTAAAAAGAAAATAAATGAGCAAGGATTTGAAATTGACTGAGGTTCACACAGCAACACGTGAAAAGCTTCTAACCACATCTCGAAATCAACGGTTGTTTCTATGAGAAAAAAAACAGCCAAAATAAATGTGATCACTGTAATAAACCATCCAACCAAATAGTTATCATTGTAGTTCCAAGAGGCTCCTCTGTCTTAAGTCTGTTAATTGTTTGTTTCAAGTTAAGTACGAGGCTACACAATGCCCTGTATTATGCCTTCCGCTAGTATCGAAACCTGGTTCCTGGTATTATATGCCCACAGAAACAACGCTGTATTTAAACATGGTGTTGGAAGCTAGAACGTAAAGTTTATTACGTCAGGCTTAAGTCTAGCTTATCTGTTCTTCACAGAAGTGTGTTATTACGGAAACTGCGGTACCAGACATTAGTAGGTAATCTTAATGGTCAGAATAAGTAGGATTAATAAGATTACAGAATATGGACTTTCATATTTACAAGATGTAATTAATATTAATGATATATCAAATACAGCAGAAGGCAGAAAGAAATACTTTAAATGCGTGCATGAGTAATACGAATACATTATGACTACAATCTTTCCATGATTTGGAATACATATAAATTTATAACTACTGAAGGTTTGTTTGTTTTGAATTTCGCACAAAGCTACACGAGGGCTATCTGCGCTAGTCGTCCCTAATTTAGCAAGGTAAGACTAGAGGGAAGGTAGCTATTCATTACCACCCATCTCTAACTCTTGGGCTACTCTTTTACCAACAAATAGTGGATTTGATCGTCACATTATAACGTCCTCGCAGCTGAAAGGGTGAATATGTTTGGTGCGACGGCAATTCAAACCCGCACCCTCAGATTACGAGTCGAGCGCCCTGTGAGAGCGCCCTAACCTCCAGGCCATACCGAGCCCAATTCAAATGAACCATTCATGTGCGAAATAAAAAAGAATACTTACGTCCAGATTTAGAAATAAGTTTAATACTAACATTTATTCATTACTGGAATGCTAACCCTCACATTTAACAATAATGCTTATAAATACGACTAAATTAACGATCAGACAAGTTTTTTTCAATTTGTAAAAATCTATTTCTGGAATAACTCGTTTATTTAGCATTTTTCCTTTATTTTTTTCGTATTTACTGCGAGGTCCTCGCGATCTTCTTCCATAACGTTTGTTTAACGCCATATTGAAGTCCTTAATAGTGGATAACTCTGAATTTGATTTTTGTATGCGTCGACTCACCTTTTAATGTTACCATTCGTATTTTAATTGGATTTTAACAAAATAGGGTTAGGTTTAGATAAACTGAAACGATTTCCTCGTGTCGTTTAGTAGTTTATACTTTGTTTGCTTAATTTAATAATTATATTTTTATCTATAATATAATTATTTATAGTTATCTGTGGCTCAGTCGAAAAAAATTATAACCTTAAACATCTGATTTCAATACCGGCATCTAACAAGGAACAGCTAGCTCATCGTGTACCTGTGTATTTAACAGCAATCAAACTTTCTATAAGAACAACGTTGTTTTATCCTTTGACATATCGCTGGATTTCATGGCCCGGCATTGCCAGGCGGTTAAGGCACTCCACTCGTAATCTGAAGGTTGTGGGTTCGAATCTCTGTCACACCAAACATGCTTGCCCTTTCAGCTGTGGGGGCTTTATAAAGTTACACTCAATCCCACTATTCGTTGAAAAAAAGAGTAGCCCAAGAGTTGGCGGTGGGTGGTGATGACTAGCTGCCTTTCCCTCTAGTCTTACACTCCTAAATTGGGGACGGCTAGCGCAGATGGCCCTCGTGTAGCTTTGCACGAAATTCAAACCAAACTGGATTTCACAGTTAGCTAGCTCATTTAAAATCTCTGTAATACGCGCGTTGAAAGAGTGGCAGTCAGTCCTTTTAGCGTTGATTGTGAGTGGGAAGCTGCTACTGATTGGCTGTTTCCTCTTTTGGTAAATAGTTCAAACTAGTTCTGGCGGCAAATAGGGACGGTAGCATTGCCAAAAATACAAACTTGTAACAGATTTATTTATAATTTTAATTTATCACCACAATAATGTATAATGTAACGCTTGTGCTTCACAATGTCTAGATATTAATTATGACAATTAACAATAACTTAGATAATGTTCACGCTTAACAATAATTCATATACTTAAAATTGAATTTTATAATAATACAGGTATTAACACTCAGGCTTTACAATGATTTAGATATTAATACTCACGGTTAACAACAGCCTGGACGGTAAATAATCGCATTTAACAGTTATTTTTATACTGAAATTTACGTTTAACGTGCATAACTTTTATTTTTAACAATATTTTTTTCTCTTAAACTCATCGTTTGCCTTTACGTAAAGCCATTTGTTTACAGTTTATTTTATTAATAATTTAAATATTAATTATAAAATTTAACGATAAATTAAACGTTCCGCTCGTATGCAACATTGTTGATAATAAATAGAATCATATTTAGAAATAAACTGAATACTACAGTTACTTGTATCGATGACTAAAGTTCCAACCTTCGTGTTTAACAATAAAAGTCAAAATATTAACACTTATCTCTATCGACCTGTAGCTATTTCGAGTAGTTGAGGGGCCGACATGGCCAGGAGGTTAAGGCACTTGACTCGTAATCTGAAGGTCACGGGTTCGAATCCCCGTCACACCAAACATGCTTGGCCTTTCAGCTGTGGGGGCTTTATAATGTGACGGTCAATCCCACTATTCGTTGTTAAAAGAGTAGCTCAAGAGTTGGTGGTGATGACTAACTGCCTTCCCTTTACTCTTACACTGCTAAATTAGGAATGGCTAGCGCAGATAGCCCTCCTGTAGCTTCTTAGTGAAATTCAAAAACAAACAAACAAACATGAACGTTACTGAAATAGAACACCTTCCCAATAAATCTTACTGCAAGTCCCCCTTGCATGAGTTAGCAATATGTTTACAGACTTAGAACCCTCAAACCTGGTGGACAGAGTGCAGATAACATAGTTTGTAGCTTGGCACTAAAGCAAACAAACTGCTGTGTCATTTCTCGCACTCACTTCTGTGATGTGTTTAACACATGCTCTTATCATACCATACCTATGTCTACTTATATTGATTTAAAATATACAACACCTTCTATTAGACAAACTGCACAATAACAACAATAAGTTGTTTTTAAATAGGTTTTGTATTCTCAACTGAAGCTTATATAATATCCGGTTTCTCGGTCCTGTAGCACGAGATGCCTGTAATAGCCATCAGTAGAGTGACGTTGAAGTACAGCGTGAAAAAAACGTTGGCAGGTTTAACGTAGCTACAGAATCAACACTACCCCTAATAATTCTTGACGTCTTCTACTCTTCCGCAAAGTTGTGTGTATCTGAAGGCCTGTTCGCTAGGCCATGAAAGAGCAACTCAATTTTTCTTATTGGAATTTCAGATACGATACAGAAAAAATTCGTCAGGAGGCGTTTAAAAAACAACACACTATAAGTCAAGGTTATTATGTGGTAGAAGATGTTTCATAGGTCTTCTTCTTTTCTAAATATATGTAACAACTCATTAATTATTTTGCTCTAAACATCTCTCATGAATGCCATGACATTTATACAGATGTGAATTAAAATTTGTTATTTTGAATATATCAGTTGTTTAGCAGTTTTTTTTATCATTTAGGATTCACACATATGTTCTTCTATTTATTAAATGTTACGATTAATCTTTGTTGTATATTCCTATTGTCCGTTACTCCTGAGCTCTTGGAATTGTTACTAATGTTGAATTCTCCTGGTGACATCGTGTTTGCTTCATCATCCTTCGAGAACAATAAAACCATCCTATTGTTGATTCGCTAGTTTCTCTGAATGGTCGGCAAAACTGATTCAAGTAAAAATGAATGATCATAAGTTGTTGGTTGGTGATAAAAATAAGAAATATTGCGCTATTAAAAATTACTCGAGTTATCATCTTAAAATTACTCGTGTAAAATTACATCTATCGAAGTTAATATAATCCATTCTATTGCAGTTTTTATTAATACGATTTGATAATACAAACAGTATTAATCGCACTTGAGATTTTTATGTTTTACCTCTCACTTTTAACCCATCGCTCGTGTGTTTGGTTCATTCTCACTTTTAACCCATCGCTTAGGTGTTTGGTTTATTTTCACTTTTAACCCATCACTTATGTGTTTCGTTTATTCTCACTGTTAACCCATCACTTATATGTTTGGTTTATTTTCCCTGTTAACCCATCACTTAGATGTTTGGTTTATTCTTACTGTTAACCCATTACTTATGTGTTTGGTTTATTCCATTTATTCTTCCTTTGTTGTGGTTTTCGTCTTTTGGCCGAAGAGAAAAGGTAAACTTTGATGACTTGTCAGAATAGAACTTTTCGTAAAATATATATTAAAAGTGGAAATAAAGTGTGTGTGTTTTTGAACTATGTTAAATGTAATTAAATCGGGTGTTATTTTAGTGTGTGTGTTCTTTCGTAATTCATATCATCAGAAGAAAATACGTAGGTTCAATAAGTTTTAAAACAAAACAATAAAAATCTGTAACCATCGCGCTTTTGAAAGGTGGACCTTTCTCCGGTCTCCAGGAGGTAAAATGGTATGTGTAAAAAAAATTACATTTCTTTGCTGGAGTTTACCTTATCCAGGCCATTTACTCTTTTGGATTGCACATATTGATAACAACTACATTTATCGACTTGAATGCAATAATTAAAATTACGATCACACCTTAAGTACAACTAACCTCATTCCTTGCATTAAGAAAAGTTTAAAGAATTTCATGCTTCATAATTCTGAAGACACAGGCTGAGTATCACATCTTAATAGCTGATAAAAATGGTACAACACTCATAGCTACTCAACCTAGTGCCAGAAACAAGTGGCACCCATAGTATGTCCTTCGGTCCATGCTGGCTATATTTTTCATCTTCTTGCATGACAAGAAACACTCACACTAGTTTTGGGTCTCTTCGTTTGCTATTGGGCCCGGCATGGCCAGGTGGTTAAGGCATTCGACTCACAATCTGAGGGTCGCGGGTTCGAATCCCCGTCTCACCAAACATTCTAGCCCTTTCAGTCGTACGAGCGTTATCATGTGATGGTCAATGTTATTATTCATTGGTAAAAGAGTTGACTGTGGATAGTGATGACTAGCTGCTTTCCCTCTAGTCTTAAACTGATAAAGGGACAGCTAATGTTGACAGCTCTCCTGTAGCTTTGCGCGAAATTTCAGAAACAAACATTTGTTATTATTGGAACTTTTGAGATGCTAATCATGGTATCCAACCACAAGTGATATACCTACTTTTTGGCGTAAACACTTTGACTTCTACTTGATTTTCATAATCAGGATTTTCCATGAACGAACAGAGTCTCTTCGTACAGTGAAACAGTCCATTGGCATTTCCTTGTTGTGAAGCTAGATGATGCAGTACAACAGAATTATGCTCTTCAACCATTGTGATCTATATTGTAATCACCATCACCTCTTTCAGATTTTTATAGTTCATATGTTACTTCAGCAGTACGTGGTCCACTCAAAGGGTGAACTTTTTAAAATACGTGTAGTGTTGATAGAGTTTCATGAAAACCACCAGCACTTCTTTTTTGTTTTGCAGTGCGTACATTCAGAACCCATTAGTATATGATAAGTGTATGCTATCACATACTCGACTCTATCATGCAGCTGCAACAACTGACTTTAATCCACTATTGCTGTCATCATTGTCCAACAGAAACTCACACACTCCTATCATGAATATGTTAGAACTTAAAATTTCACTAAAGCATTATAATGTGTCTCTTCCATGGCTCGGCCTGGCCAAGCGTGTTAAGGCGTGCGACTCGTAATCTGAGGGTTGCAGGTTTGCATCCCCGTCACGCCAAATATGCTCGCCCTTTCAGCCGTGGGAGCGTTATAACCTGCAGTCAATCCCACTATTTGTTCGTAAAAGAGTAGCTCAAGAGTTGCGGTGGGTGTTGATGACTAGCTGCCTTCCCTCTAGTCTTACACTGCAAAATTAGGGACGGCTAGCACAGATAGACCTCGATTAGCTTTGTGTGAAATTAAAAAAAACAAAAAAAACAATCTCTTCCATTGCATTCTCTTAACTCTAAGTTTCATTAGTCTCTCGAAAGTGGCGAATAACATGAAACTTGTACAAACGATCTTGAGTGTTAAAAGCAATTTTAGGTTTTCTCTTGTCTTCTAATTCCACTTGTCAGTATTTATATGATAGGTTTAAGGTTTTGAGTCATGTATCTCACAATGAATCAAAATATTTGCGCATACTCAAAGACAATTCAGTCCTTACTTCAGAATGATGTCTGGAAGGAAGCGTCATGAGTATTAACTGTTGTACAAACATGAAGGAAAGATATTGATTGGTGATACTTAACATAAAACTTCATTGATCAACTAATGAGTGGACGGTCCTGACCCTTGCATTAACCTGTCTTAATTAATACATTTTTCTAATCGTGATTATTGATAATAACATTTGCATTACTATGATTGAGCAATGGATAAACTTTGCGTTACCGATGATTGCGTAATACTTGGCTCTTGATCTAATTAGCTAATGACCAAACGCCATTCAACCTTCTGATCTTGTGATCGTGATTGAGAATACTTAATGACATATTAATCAGTTAACGACTGAGTTTCAGTCAACATCATATTTATTGACTCGTGACCTAGTAATACTTAGCCCTTGCACTAATAAACTGACGACTGAGTGACATTAAACCTTTCCATGACTGAATAATATTTAACTATTGTACAGATCAACATAGGATTAACTTTCCACGCATTGACTCGTGACTGCATAATACTTTACCCTTGAACTAATCAACTATGTGGCATTCGAACATTCCAAGTATTGATTCTTGACTAGGTAATACTTAACTCGTGAACTAATTAACTGATAATTAAATGAGATTCAATTTTTCTATGTATTGATTGGTGTTGACCAGTGTTACTTAACCAATCACGCTACTTTTATATGCAAAAACGGCTGTTCTGGGCCCAGAACAGCCGTTTTTGCATATAAAAGTTCTCAACAAGTGGGTTTCTCGACATCACTGACAATCACGCTACTCATAATTAGTGATGGTACCTTTTACATTACAAATGATTGAACAATGGCCAGAGATCTCCCTGATGATGGTCAGGCAGTACTTTACCCTTGTATTAATGAACTACCGATTGAGTGGCATCCAAACTTTCCATGTATTGACTCGTAATGGAAGATTATTTTTTTTATTTTGTGCATTAATCAAATATCATATACATAATTTTTGCGCTAAACTTAGTACAAAATTAATTACAAACAACAACATCATTCACGTCTTTATCATAAAACTTATGGTAATACTTGGTAATCCTGTATGTTTACCGCTTATGATATTTAAATATAGTTGCTCTAAATTTGTTTGTTTGTTTTGAATTTTGCGCAAAGCTACTTGAGAGCTATCTGCGCTTAGTTGCTCCAAATATTTCATAAGTTACATCATACATATGTAAACTGCATAACGAAATATTCTAATGTAAAAAATGGCACGTTTAAAAATATTTATATTATATCCTGACCTATCCAAGAGTAACCACCAGAAGAGGTCGTTGTAGACGTTAAACTACACAAGTTTCACGAGCTAGAAAACACACACACTATAGATTGTAAACTATACGACAAACATGGGCAAGAAAAAACGTAGATTGTAAACTGTACAATACAGGTTAGAAAAAACGTATATTGTAAACTACAGAACATAGGTTAGAAAAGAAAACGTAAGATTAGAGGGAAGGCAGCTAGTCATCACCACCCACCTCAAACTCTTTCACGAACGAATAGAGGAATTGACCGAAACTTTATAACAACCCCACGGCTGAAAGGGTGAGCATGTTTGGTGCGACGGGGATTCGGACCTGCGACCCTCAGATTACGAGTCGAACGCCTTAAAGCACCTGACATTGCCGGACCTTAAAACTTGAAGATACACTATCTGAGTACAGTCAACATTAGTTCTTTAATACGAGGTCAGTCCATTTGTCGGTTGATTTTAGATAAATATCACCTCGCTATTTCATAGCATTCGTTAATCTGTATTTTCATCGGGGGGTGGGGGTCAGAAGAGAAATATTGGTAAATCACTAAGTACATAGTTTAGTTATTTTTAAAATGTTTCGTCTGTTTTTCTATGGAAAAGCACAAAACTAAAAAAAAAAAATGACTATCTGTGCCCACCACAAATATCGTAACCTCGATTTTAGTTTTATGAGCCGTCAGACTCTGTACTACTGCGGTGTGAGGTTGTTTGTTAAAAGTGGCGTCACTTACACCCATTGGTTTCAGTTCCTAATCTCAAGGAAGCATGTACGTCACAAAGCAGAATTTTATTTGTTGCAAGAATAAAAGGTTTGTCAGGTATATTACCAAACAATAAAATTAGTGTAGCTCAAAACGTGATGAATTCGTTATAACACATAATTGGTGATACAGCGTTATTATTGACCACAGTAGTAAAATTTGTTTGTTTGATGTTAAGCACAAAGCATCGAATCCCCGTTTCCAGCGATGTTATACCGTAGACGTTCTGCTGCACGTGCTGTTGGGATCAATGATAAAAGTTCAGAAACCGTTTCTTTGTTTTTGTTGGGTTTGTTTTCTCAGAGATAACGGTTAACTGGTTTTCCTTATTTTCAGGTATATAATATTTTAAAATGTTCTAAACAAAATTTATACAACAATTTTAGAAGAAACTCTAAGCTATTTTTATCTGCAAGGATAAACGCAGATTTTTTTCTAGCTTATTGAAAATTGTCCTGAAATGCTATGCTTATTTAACCATCAAGTGGTAGCATGTTAATTATGTGTTGCTGTCTGTTTACAGTTTTCAGCATAAGTAACTGAAAAGATGCTGTACGAAGCACATTATTTTGCATTTCAAATATGCAAGAGGTATTTTTGTTAACCATATTATGTACGTTATTATAAGTCCTGTAAAACGTAACTAACTACCAAACGGTTTGTAACAAAAATATGTTAGAAAGGTTAACTTTATCCTTTGTTTGTTTGTTTTTGAATTTCGCGCAAAGCTACACGAGGGCTATCTGCGCAAGTTATCCCTAATTTAGCAGTGTAAGACTAGAGGGAAGGCAGCTAGTCATCACCACCCACCACCAACTCTTGGGCTGCTCTTTGACCAATGAATAGTGGGATTAACCGTCACATATAACGCACCCTTTTTTAAAGAGCGAGCATGTTTAGTTCGAATCTCCGACCCTCAGATTACGACTCGAGCGTCCAAGCCACCTGACCAGATGCATTTTTTTTTAAAAAAAACCGTATCAGTAATTTTAAATGTTAAAAAGTAAACCGAAATCAAATGTTGAGATTTTTGTGAAGGAGCTGGACCATAGTTACAATAGACAGTCCAAGGTATCAGCACTAAGATAAAATCATTTGCATACTGGAATATTTTAACATGCTAGGACTTCAGGTCATAACTGAAAGACTAATATAAACTAAAATTAAATTAATAAACCATAATTTGTTAATAAATCTACCGTGATGACTATAAGTTCCTCCACAATGTTATCTAATAAAATTATGTGTGTGTTAACATTTATTAAAGGTTACTAACCATTCGTTGTTGATTCTTAGGTGATTCACACGCGACTATTTAATGTTTTCAAGATAGTAAAACCCACTAGACTAGTGGTTCTCATACTATCTTGGTTCTGGAACCACCTGAGTTGTTTATTTATTATATTCCGGCGGACTACGTAATTAATTGAGAAATGCATACGTTTTGAACACCATTTTTAATTCCAAAACTGCATAACGCAGAGTTCAATCTTTTGTTTTTTCCACATCAGATGGTTTCCATTATACGGTGTTACGCATACCATTTACATGTTTCTATGGTCGATCTGAGATTTAGGAGTTATAATATGATGTTTGACACAACATCTTTTCCATATTTATACAACATTTCAGCAATCTTCTGAGGCAGATCAGAGCATCACAGACTGGTTAGTACTGCACTACCTGTCAAATGTTATTATAATCCTCACTTCGACAGGCTTATACGCAGGATATTTGAAAAAGGAATTCTAATTTGTGAGATTAGAAGCCAGTATATATTGTGCGAAGCAAAGTATGTTAATGCCATGGGAATCTGGGGGTATGCTCCCCAGAAAATGTGTAAAAAACAGGTGCTATGAGATTGAATTTAGAAGCAATTTTGCATGAAGTATAGCTTTAATTAATTGCAGAGCTGTTCGCATGAAATTCACAAACATTCTAAACGTTAAATACCACAAGCAGTTGCACTATAACTACATAAGTTTTTTTTTTTTAATATCACAAAAATAGAGGGTTTTACGGCACTTCTCCTTACAAAAGAGCGTGTTTGATTTCCATTACGAAAACTAGGCCACATATTACAACATTCATTAAGTCAGAAACTTGGTAATGTCACATACCTCTGTGACAGAAATCGACAGGAGACAGCGACCCTCGCTGTTATAAAGTCACCAGAACAATATTGTGTATGGTTAAACCAATTATACGTTGCTTCGAAACACGTACTCATGACGTCACCAGTGATAATTTCCAGGAAAATTCAATGTACGACACAGCTGCAAAAGTCTGTGGGATGACGTAATAACTGCTAAAGTACATGTAGCTAGGCAACTAAACAAAGCCTTCCATGAGTTAGGATGACGTAAATTTTCTTTATGTTACAAAAGAAGACAGGTAAGTGTGGAGTAATTGTTTTATTCTCACCTGTGATATGGAAAGACGATGTCATCTCAACAGTAGATAACATAAAAAAAATAACGTTTGAATTTTCTCAAAATAAAGCAAGCTGTACAAAATATTTCGTTCTGCCTTCCTTCTGCATGCTGTATCAAGTCGTTTCTACGATCATTACACAACAGTCGGTGTCAGATACATAGAAACGTGACAAAAATAATCTAGTCTTTGAGTTGTGCTACAAATTCAATACTGCTGGGTCATAATACGTTTTCTTGATTATTTAGAAATATTGACGAAGCTTCTGTCTCAGAACACACAGTCTCAGTCAACAATTAAGATTTGGATTTTTGAAAATGTTTTTGTATTTCTTAATGTTGGTTTTTGTTTACCACAAAGTAAACAAAAACAGAGCATTCATTCTCTTTGGTCGGCCCACCGCGGCTATTGAAACGTGATCTTTAGCGCGAAAAATCCTCAGAATTAATGTTGAACCAGCAGAGGGCTTATTGTTGATGAAGGTCCTCTTTCTCTATCAGCTTTGCTTGTGTTCCATTGTTTTAGAATTTCGCACATGGCTATACAAAGACTATCTAATTATACCGTACCTAATTATGATCTGACTGCCCACTTGTCAGCATTACTCAAATCAATATGCGATATTTGATACACCACATCCTCATTCTTAAAGTGCAAAATACGTTCTTTGCAACCACGAGTTAAAAACCATGAATCATTTACTTGCCTAACAAACAAATTCAAAAAGCACAATATTCCAACCATGAACACAGACTTCAATAGACCTCAATATGATAACAATAAGGAAATTCCCTTTACATCACTAATCTATCAGCTACCTAAGCTATAGTTAATTGAAACTGTATCCATGGGTGGGCAGACAGTTAGCTATCCTACGGGTTTCGTGGAGGGTCTACTGCACCAAAAATGAGTCAGTACTAATTCGGTTCGACTAATATCTAAAAGGGAAATTTACTTAAACTACATTTTTCATGCCGAATAAAACAAAAATCAGTGTATTTCAGATATATGGTCTTTACACAATATTACCAATTTACAGCTAAGTCGAATATCTTTACAGTTAGGTATTTTCTGTTTTTGTTTTGTTTCAAAGTACAAATAACTTCCTAGAAATTTACTTTTTCATAATTGATTCTCTCCGACACAGAAACCTATCGTTTAGGCTAAAACACGAGAACATTACTTTGTTTTATTGGCTAATTTCTTCGAATAGCCATAACTACCCACATTTAAATGTTTTTTTCTTGAGATGGTAAATGTTTCGTAAAACATTGCGAAAGACTTTGTTTGTTTGTTTGTTTGTTTTGGAATTTCGCAGAAAACTACTCGAGGGCTATCTGTGCTAGCCGTCCTTAATTTTGCAGTGTAAGACTAGAGGGAAGGCAGCTAGTCATCACCACCCACCGCCAACTCTTGGGCTACTCTTTTACAAACGAATAGTGGGATTGACCGTCACATTATACACCCCACGGCTGGGAGGGCGAGCATGTTTAGCGCGACGCGGGCGCGAACCTGCGACCCTCGGATTACGAGTGCACGCCTTAACGCGCTCGGCCATGCCAGGCCCATTACGAAAGACATTCTACTAACTAGTGTCGGTAACCACATGGAAACTAACAACCAAGACAGATGTCAGTTTGATAACTAAGCTAGCTGTCTTTTGGTAACCTATATAGCTTGTCTAATTATTATATACCTTTACACCTTACCCCCCAGTGGTACAGTGGTAAGTCTGCGGACTTTACACACTAAAAAGCCGGTTTCGATACCGGTGATGGGCAGAGCACAGATAGCCCATTGTGTAGCTTTATGCTTAATTCTAAACAAACAAACAAACCTTTACACCTCAGTTAGTTGTCTTTTGGTAACAACCGACCTAAGCAGTGTACCTTTACATATATATATTTCATAACAAGTGAGTTTTCTCGTCATCACTGATTATACCTTTACAACCTCGTTAATAATCACTTAGTAACCACCGAAATAAATAGTGTAGTGACCGTATCATTTTATAACACAACCAGTCGAACTAAACAGTGTAATATCGAAAACCTTATCAACAAAATCAATCATAGTTTGCTAATCGCGCTGGATATTATAATGAAATCGAGTACTTAAATGTATTTTAATTAGATATTATTCGGTAACCGAACCGAACTGTAAAACTGCATCTTTAAAACTAATCAATCGTCTCGCAACCTATCTCTGCAAATAACCGTGTGAAAATGAGTATGAAGTGTTAATAGGTTTAAAATAGACGTGTATTTTTTGTAGTGATTTTAGTTACTCTTTTCTATTAGCCGGTGCCTCAAGTATTGATATAGAAGACTGTCCAATCAGCGAAGTGCAAACACGCACCTAGTTAAAGAGAAATCAAACATTATAAAACCAGTTTTGATGAACAAGATGTTCTCTATCAAAGTAGGTTTTCGATACTCTATCCAGGCTTATAAGGGAAGATTTATATTGTTCACCAAACTAACATTCGTATACCAGCATTCTGTGTAACTAGTTCTTAAATGCACTGTAACTAGTATGTTCAAATAGAAACAGCTAAATGGCCAGGTCATAAATCACCAAAGGTTCAGATATGAGCCGTCTCTAATTTTTAAATGGTCACCAGAGGATCTACAGCTTGCCAAAAACACCCACCATCAAAAGAGCTTTATCACTTTCTTTAAATCGAATAAGGTGAACTGACTACCACTTTTATAACGCGTCCACTACTGACAGTAGAGAGTGTATTCAAGAACATCACGTTTTAACATGCACAACTTGACCCTAATTATTAAATACTTTAAGTAAAAAAATGATTTTCTTATTTCTCTACTATTCTTTATCAATAGAGTCTATATGCTGTTTGATTGTTTGTTTTGAATTTCGCGCAAAGCTATACGAGATCTGTATGTGCTAGCCGTCCCTAATTTAACAGTGGAAAGTAAATAATCATTATCGCCTTCCGCCAACACTCGGGCTACTCTTTTACCAAAAATAATGGGAATGACGATCACATTATAATGCCTCCACGACTGTAAGGACGAGCATGTTTGGTAGGACGAGGATTCGAACTTGCGATCTTAAGGTTGCCAGTCAAGCTCCCTCACAACCTGGCCATGCCGTGCGTCAATATATATATATAAACATATATATCGTCTGTGTATACATATATGTGTGTGTGTGTGTGTGTGTATATATTGTGTGATATAATGATATACATAGACAGTATAAAAAATGCTGAAAACCTTAACTCACGCAATATTATACATTCGGGTTTGTACGTGAACTGAATAACTCAATTTTATAACGACCGTGCTCAGTTGCATTACGTTTCGAACCTTGGTCATTTGGTGTTCACTTTTATATAAAATTTTGAAAAATTGATTCTTCTATACGCTACATATTTTCCTCAATATCAAATATGGTGTATTGTGTATTATAGTGCTGAAGGGTACGATATTCTAGTTTGTTATGTAAATGTGTAAATATTTTGTAAACGACAACATGTCGTGTTGTGTTTGGATTTTCATTTCTATTATCTATGTTTCCATATTTATATTATTGTTTCGAAGTTTAAACTAATAAAATACGTTGTTATTCATTTAGGGTAACATTTAGAATTTTCTTGAATTAAGTAGACCAATCATATGTTTGTAAATGAAGTGCTGGCGACTACGTGTCTAGACGTGTAGTCTCGTGCAAGAACGGACATGCGCGGATTGCTCTGGAGATCTGTAGAAAGTTCGCAGTTATTCGAGGGGTCTAGGCCTACAATATATAAACAGACGAAGATGCGAGAGACAAGAGAGATTCAGACATCAGTTATTATTCGAAGAAAAGAGGAGAGTCAGACATTAGTTTTATTTCAAAAGAAGAGAGTCAGTTATTTGAGAAAGATTAAGTGTTTGCTGTGATTATTCAACTTGGATTTGTGACTAAAGTTAGATCTACGGAAGCTGTGATTTTATTTCGTCAATCTCTACGATTCATCTGAATTACTGCTTGTGCTGAGAGACGGCGAATTTATTGAACTGTGAACTGTTTCTGAACTTCTTCATTTAAGCTTCGGAATTTCTTTGTGGGACCAAATTCACACCCTAGACTGGAATTTGAGACTTTCATTTTAGATCATTATATTAGATACAGGCCAGTACCATTTTGTATTGTGATTAATTTTGAAGTTTGAAACTAGTATTATTTTGTTTTGTAATTAATTTCGAATGTTGTAACTTAATATCTGTCACTGTTATTATATAATTTATGTTATATCTGTTATATTTGTTAATAGTTTAGTGTAATAAATTATACAAGCTGTTATCTGTGTTTTTCTGTTGCGTTTAATCTACGAAGAACTTAAAACATCAAAAAATACGTAACATAGTTATGTTCAGTTTTGGCTTGGTAGTTAAGGTGGCATATATATATATATATATATATATATATATATATATATATACACACACATAGTTTTTTTGCTTTTTACAACTCGATAATTAGTGGGATTAAATGCAAAACTCGTTATAATTTTGTTCTAAATTTTGGTTTGAAATATGTGTTAATAGATTCAAACAACTTAACATGTGATTTTGATAAAGTATTTAAAAAGTAAATGGATTCAATATCCCCTTCGGAAATCCTATAGTTAATGGAAAACGTTTATATGACCATTTTTGACAAACTATCACAATCACAATACAGTACTAGACTTCTATTCTAGGTAAATCATATATAAATATTTCATTGATAAAAGTGTAAAAAGAGAAATGAAGTATTGTTGTACGAATATTTGGGCCTAATTAGATACAAAGCCTGGCATAGCCAGTAGGTTAAGACACTTTACTCATAATCCGAGAGTCGCGTGTTCGAATCCCCGTCAAAAAAACATGCTTGCCCTTTCAGCTGTGGGTGCATTATAATGTGACGGTCAATCTTACTCATCGTTCATAAAAGAGTAGCCCAAGAGTTGGCGGTGGGTGGTAACGACTAGCTGCCCTCCATCTAGCATTGTACTGCTAAATTAGAGAGAGCTAGCGCAGATAGCCCTCGTCTAGGTCTGAGCAGCATTCAAAAAGCAAACTAACTAGATACAGAAAAACCATGCGCTATTCTTCATTTTTGTTGCTGTTTAGAATTAAGCACAAAGCTACACAATGGGCTATCTGTGCTCCGCCCTCCACGGGTATCGAAACCCGGATTTTAGCGTGTAAGTCCGCAGACATACCGCTGAGCCATTGGGGGGATATTCTTCATTAAACGTGTAAACATCTGAAACATTTCGCAGTAGAGAAAAGATAGCTCTTTAACATTAACACAGTCAGGTTTGTTCAACTTCGACTTTTAAGATGACTTCAATCGTTTTTATTGACAAACACACTGTGTAGTCTGGTGATTTGCCTCGACCGTGAATCCGAGAGCTCGTAATTCGTGTTCATGCGTCTTAAAAACGCAATTCTAGAGTACGTTATAAGAGTGTAATCCCAAGTGTTCTTTAGTTTAGAATTAGGGATTCTACGTGGTGATAGCCTTTTAGCACATAAGTCCTAAAAATTATTGTTTTTGTTTTTTATTTCACGCAAAAAGAAAGCAGCTTATCACACCACCCACCGCCAACTCTTGGGCTACTCTTTTACCAACGATTAGTGGGATTGACCGACACATTATAGCATACCCACAGCTGAAAGGGCAAGCATGTTTGGTATGACGAGAATTTAAACCCGTGATCCTCAGATTACGATTCCAGCTTCCTGATCATCTCGTCATGCCTGACCTAGTTCTAATGAATACTCTACTGTCATGCCTGACCTGGTTCTAATGAATACTCTACTGTCATGCCTGACCTGGTTCTAATGAATACTCTACTGTCATGCCTGACCTAGTTCTAATGAATACTCTACTGTCATGCCTGACCTAGTTCTAATGAATACTCTACTGTCAAAATAAGACAAATTATAAACTTACGTCAAACAAAAAGGCTTACCTCACTAATTCAATAAAGAGCGTGATAAAAGTTTCAATGTGTGGCACAAAGCCAGATCTTGCTGAAAAATGCCAGATCCATCTGGAAATCTCTTTTTCAATTCTGTAACGACTCTTCTCTGCAAAACTTCGATGTACTGTGGTCCTCGCATTATACCTTCTACGATATGTAAGTTTCCGACGCCACAGTAGCTGAAAAAGCCCTAAAAATCTTCTTCAAGAGATGTTTTACGAACTGGTTGATGTGAGATTCTCGAAGTTTCTCACCTAGAGATCTGCGAACATGCAGACTTCTTTGACCCTGTACGAATAAATGAGTCACTTCACTGAATAACACTTTCCTCCAATGTTCTTGAGTCCCTTCTTGTATTTCAGACCCCATTGATACCGTTTTTTCTTCATTGAGTTGGTAAGAAGTTGTTTTTTGACTGGTCTCCTTGCCCTTCTAACGCAATTTCGATGACGTAATATTCCTCAAAATTTCGTTATACATCCCAAAAATAGAAAGATCGTACTGCAAAAAACAGCTAATGACGCCGTCTGTGTGGAAAAATGATTATTAAAGGAAATAAGCGGGTCCAGCAAGCCTACACCGGCCGTCATGCTGAAAATAATGTAAAATGACCATTTGTTTCAATTAATTTGCACAAGGGTGTATATTCATACTAATAACATTTTTAGGTTGGTCTAAAAGTGACAGTGTTTTCTCATTGAATTATGTGTTTTGTTTCTTTAATATGCTCTGATATTGCTAAAATAGTAATATTATTGTTCCTAAAGTTTCTTTTGTGTTAATTCTTTATTGTGTATTTATACCAGTTTTGTCTTATATAAACTCTTTACTGTCAAATTTTTCTATGTTGAATCTATGAAACTTTATTTTTTACACTGTACAATAAAGTGTTTGGCATTTTTTTGTATTCTTGAGATTGGAAACAGTCTTGTTTTCAGAATTATGTTCAATAAATCGTTGTTTATTAAGAAGTGAGTTTTTCAAAATTATACATAATACTATTCAAGGTTTTTCAGAATAAGTCACCAAAAATAATTTAAAATGAGGTGAGATTCTTAATTTCTACGGTAATTCATATTATGTATTATCTATAATCTATAATTTTACTGTGTGTGTGATCAATCACGAAAAAAAAACTTAAACCTTGTGAAACCTATTCATAAAAAAATGCATTAGGGAAAATAGAAATATTCCACATATACACTTAGAAAATAGAGAAAAAGAAACCCTGTCAATTCAGCGTTTGCAACTTTAAGGTAAGAAATTGGGTTAAAGTATAACCGCCCTCAGTATTCATGTGTAGATAGATGCCTGATGTAAATTGTAAAAAACAGTAGGTGCGTTATTTGCACTTAGTGAAAATGTTTTACATCGCAAACTGGTTTCAGGTATATTAGACCTAAATAAACAGTCTTGAAAACATTTGAATTACTAAAATAGATTTTGAAAGTCGTATTAAGTTGTGTGGAAATGCGCATGACAACGGAAACGCTGACTTAAAACATATGTAGTGTTCTGTATGACGCAGACGAACTTTTAATGAGATTGGCCCTTTCCACGTGAAAAGATAAATTATTAAAACACAAAAAAATCACATTCAAAGTGAAAAGGATTGCTGTTGAAACTTTTAAAATCTAACTAAAAGGGAAAAAACTCTGTTGTTATGGTGATCAAAGTTTGTTAAGTGACTTCAAGACGTTTTGTCGTTGTGAGATGCATAGTAAATTAAGGAGGAACATTTGGGAATTGGAACTTTGAATCTGAACGAACCCTCATGAGCAATTGAGTTAATTTGCTATACGAGATACTTTTAAGACTCGATGATAAACTACCGGTCAAAAGGAAAGCAGCCAGCCAGAAGCACTCGCCACCACAAGCCTAGGCTTTGTACGTGAACTGAATAATAAGCGTATTCATTTCCATTACGTCTCGAGCCTTGGATCTTTGGCAAGCAGCTCGCCAGACTAACTGCTAAGCCACGCACAGGCGTTGTAAAATGAGTTACATTAATTTCAACTTGCTTATATATTTGATGTTGCAAGAGTAACTTTTACACTTAAAACTGATATTGGACATGTCACAAACACTCCAGTAAATTTACTCTAAGTCTTCCCTTTGACCTTTCAACTTTCGCCGGAATATATTAGAGTGCATTACAAAGACGATGATTTATACCCCCTTGTTTACTATTTGGTTCATCTTATCAGCATAACTGCGAAAAAAACAATCTCGCATTCACACGATGAATCGGAAGTGTGAACATCTGCACGTTGAACAGATACGTTTGTTCATTTGACGAAAGAGTTCCAGAAAAATATATCTCGCAGTTTATATCACATTAACACTGATCGATCAACGAGGCAACATCTCAGTTTTTCACCCACCAGCATTTAAAAAATAAAACGCCTTGAAAATATTCAAACTAATAATCTTGAATTATTAATGTTGCAGTTCTAGATCTAATCTTTCTGTTGCTTCTTCGTCCTCAATAGATTTGCTTCTTATTTTATTGTGTAACTTAAATCACTGAAGTTACATTAATTGGTACTTAACAGAAACATCTTAATACCATTGAAATTTTACTCACAAGCTACAATACCCGCAAAGTTTCTTCGAATGGACTACACACTGAATAAATTTTATTTTTATAATAAATAAGTATTTCTACCCCGTCCTAAAATCTTTAGAGAAAGAATTACATGATCTTAAACATTCTTACGATTATACCATATCACTGTTGTGAAATAAAATTATTGTGCATAATTACATGGTAGATTCTTATGAATAAAACGTCTGTTAGTTACAAGGCGCCCCCAGTGGCTCAGCGGTATGTCTGCGGACTTACACGCTAAAATCCGGGTTTCGATACCCGTGGTGGGCAGAGCACAGATAGCCCATTGTGTAGCTTTGTGCTTAATTCAAAACAACAACAACAACAGTTATAAGGTAGGTGTCTTATGTAGAATTCTTATGACTAAAATCTTTGTAGTTATAAGAGTGTATTGGGGATTAAAAGCCCTGATAAAAATTTTTTTCCTGTTTTCCAATAAGGTTTTCGATAGCTAGAGTGGTGACCCCCCAAAAAATAGAATGGTTGTTTCACTCAGTGGTTCCATATCAGATCATACCATAAGTAATGTCCGAAAATTAATAAAGAAAGTGCATTCTCATTCCTGTATTTGGAGAAGGCTTTAATGATGAAAATATGTAGTATAGGACGTATATAAAAATGTCAAGACAAATAAAGGAAACTAACCCAACCCCACTTTATCAAATCATTAATAAAATAAACCCTTTTAAAGATGGATGCGTCTGAGAAGCGCATTAGGCATATACTGCTTTATGAGTTTAAAAAAAGCAATAATGCAGCAGAAACTACACGAAACATTCAAGGTGCTTATGGTGCGGAGTCTCTCAATGAAAGAAAATGTCAAAGATAGTTTCAGAAATCCAGATCAAATGACTGCAGCTAAAATGATGCATCATGCTCAGGTCATCCCGTTAAGCTTAATGATGACTTGCTGCTGGCTGCACTTGACGAAGATTGTGCTGTAACAGTTGAAGAACTAGCACAGAAGCTTAACTCAACAACATCCAACAGTTCACCGTCAGCTGCAACAGATTGGAAAGGTGTTAAAAATTGTGTTTTTGCTTTGAGCAAAGCCACAACGGGCTATCTGCTGAGCCTACCGAGGGGAATCGAACCCCTGATTTTAGCGTTGTAAATCCGTAGACTTACCGCTGTATTAACGGGGGGCAATTGTTTGTTTTTTCTTATAGCAAAGCCACATCGGGCTATCTGCTCAGCCCACCGAGGGGAATCGAACCCCTGATTTTAGCGTTGTCAATCCGGAGACATACCGCTGTACGAGCGGAGGGCATCTCCGAACATCCGACGAAAATGGGTTAAAAATTGAAAAATGGATCCATCATGATTTGACATAAGCCAACATAAGAGGAAGAGTAGACATTTGTACTTCTCTGCACTCTGTTAAACGTAACTCACCTTTTTGGGGCAGGTTAGTAACCGGAGACGAAAAACATATATTATAAAAATGTTAAGCGCCGCAAATAATGCATCAGCGCAGGTAAACTGGTTAGAGCACAGCCCAAAATGGACCTCCACCCTAGAAAAGTCTTGTTAAGCGTTTGGTGATATAGTGTTGGCGTGATTCACTTTGAGTTACTGCCACTCAACGTAACGATTACATCATACTTCTGTTGCCAACAGTTAGAGAGCTTGAATGGTTGCACTGAAAGAAAAGAGGCCTGTTTGATCAATCTTAAAGATGTTGTGTTACACCAGGACAATGTGCAGCCTATACAGCAGGGATCACATCTACAAAGACTGAAGAGCTAGACTGGAAAAAACTTCCATATCCTCCAGACCTTTTCCAATCTGATTATCATCTATTCCGAAGTTTGCAGAAATATCTTAATGAAAAAGAGCTTGGAAAAGATGAAGATGTCAAAACTAACCTAGAAGTGGCATTCAGAAGCTTGTGAATCGTTAGCAGGAAGTAATTAATAATAATGAAACATATACTATTGATAAAACATATTAAAAAGCGTTTGAATTGGTTTCTCTTTTTCTGGACCTTAAATCGGGCATTACTCGGAGAATGACCTGATACTATAATGAAACTTTTGCTTGTATGGTACATGAAATTTTTTTATTTCTCGATGTGCAACCCCCAACTTTACGAAATTTTATCCTGTGTACATGTAGATTTGCAATAGGGATCACGGTTTTCCCATTTCGTTCTGGTTTCCAGTCACGAAGAACTTTATTTTTCTCCATTCTAATTTTATTAATATTGCAATTTAAACGTTCGTTAGATGGAGGTGCAGGTTAATAAGATAGACCTAAAACACAAAACTATAAATATACTATTGTATTTAATGGAGGTACAATTGGTCCATGCGGTGTACGTGCAAATTTTAATTTTTTTGAATTTTCTGTATTATTATGGGCGTTATTTTGCAATTGCTTCATTTCCCTTTCCCGTTGAAATATTTACTGAAGTTAACGTGAAGATTTGTTAAGTCCATGTGGTTTCATATGCTGTTTTGCAGTTTATATGAATATGTTTGCGTTTTTCCACAATTACGTATTGAGAGAAACAACTTTATATCCTAAGAAAATTGTTTATTAATTATGAATTTTCACAACATTCGTTCAGGAAACGAGCACTGCAACTAGTTTGTGTAAAGTTACATTCGCACAGTCAACAAATTAAAAAGTACATTGGACAATTGTTTTCATTCACAAACCAACATTTATTCCATTTATTACCTACCTTAATAAAGTATGCATCTATATGACAACAGAATTACACATTAAAATAACTTAAAACAAGAGAACACAATTACCCGTTTATCCATCCTACACACTGCAACTACTTCGCGTTATAAGCCGTTAACGGGAAAGAAAGCGCTCAATGTAAGTAGGGTTAGAAAAATATTCATGATATTTATTTATGAACTGCAGGCTTGTGAGAATTTTTACAGTATCTTGATGGATACATTTATCTCTTGAATGAAGTATCATAATGGAAACTCTGAGGTTTACAACTTAAAAATTTTATGACCGGAGTTGAAAAATTCATGGATAAATCTCTGATGGTTACGTGGTTTAGGAAAACACCGTAAGTTTCTTCTTTCTGTATTATTCATGTTTATTTTGAAGTTATTTTTTATTCTAGATATGATCAGTTTGGTATAACACACTGTCAACAAAACTGTTAAATTGAGTTAGTTTCAAGTTACCTTTATTTCTTATTCTCAAAGTTAGGTATATCCTGTTATCACGCGTGGAGAACATTGCTTAACGCGAACTCTTATAAAGATTAAGTTACTAGTGTCCGTCAACAGTTGCTTTGATAATAACTTGAGATTAGTGTCTCAAGTGTGTATTTTGAGGATAACTTGTTACATGATAGCGTCAGTTGAACACTGTAAGTAAAGGTTTCTTTAAACGTACATCAATGAGCAAAGGGCAAAGCAAGGCACTAAAACCAATCTGAGATTCTGTGAGGTGAGGTGAACGTAAAAAGTATTGTACCTTGTGCGCCCGGATGACTGGGTGGTTAGGGCGCTTGATTCACAAGCTGAGGGTCGCAAGTTTGAGTCCCCGTCACATTATAACGTCCCCACGGCTGAAAGGGAGAGCATGTTTGATAAAAGTTGTTGTTGTTTTGAATTAAGCACAAAGCTACACAATGGGCTATCTGTGCTCTGCCCACCACGGGTATCGAAACCCGGATTTTAGCGTGTAAGTCCGCAGACATACCGCTGAGCCACTGGGGGGGCGTTTGATAAAAGAGTAGCTTAAGATTTAACGGTGGGTGGTGCTGACTAGCTGCCTTCTCTCTAGTCTTATACCGCTAAATTAGGGACGGCTAGCGCAAATAGCCCTCGTGTATCTTTGCGCGAAATTCAAAAACAAACTTCTATCTTGCAGCCTGACTGAGTCCTTAGTTCGGCCTTATAGGTAAACACATACAATGTTTTAGTGCTACTCTGTGGTTCCATATTTTAAATGATTCTAGTGAATTCTTCTATCCAATGAATCTCTAAAATATTAATTCACTCCACCTGAATATATCACAGAGTGGATAAAGAGTAACACATTTTGGTACATTCACCACAGGATGTTATCACAGGGTTTAGTACCAGTTGCTCATGTATACTCATAGTACAGTATACTGTGTATACTCATCTTTGCTTAAACCTTTGCTTTATTAAGTTTTAAAAAGTTTTGTGTTTGTGGTAATGGGATTTTTCATGAATCGAGTGACTTATAATCTAGAGGGAGTGTGTGTTACTAAATGTTAACAGAGGTTTTAATTTAATTTATCGTGATATATGTATAAATAGAGACTTGTAGGTGTTGTACTTGTCGTTCATATATATTCTTTCTTTACAAGAAATTTTAAGCTTTGATTTTCGTGTGTTTATTTTCCTATTTTGCAAGAACGGCTAGATAGAATGTTACCAAAGATGTTTAACAATAATTTATAAATGCTACCTAATATCTTGTAGTTTAATACAAATTGTGAAAAATAGGTTCTTTTATATGATGTATTTTTCCTTTAATGTTAAATTTGTTTTATTATGTATTATAATGTTGAAGAGTACGAGTTATGAGCAGTTTTGGTTTGGTGGTTAAGTGGTTAGGGCGCTTCACTTGGAGCATCCGTCGCCAAACATGCTCGCCCTTTCAGCCAGAGGAGTATTATAATATTACAGTCAATCCCACTATTCTTTAATAAACGAGAAACCCAAAAAGACTTGGCGGTGGATGGTATTGACTAGCTGACTTCCCTCTAGTCTATCACCAATAAATTAATGACGGCTAACACAGATAGTTCTCGAGTAGTTTATTTAAAAAAAAATCCATTTTTGTTTTATTTTATATACTAATTAAAGTGATAAACTAACCCCTTTTAAAGGAGGGTAAATGATTGTTGTTTGAAGGTTTATATTAATAATGATTATCTCCTCTAAAATATTTTTATCTTCTTTTATTTTTCTTTGTAATGTGTTAGACTAAGTTATCCTGAAGGGGTAGATGGTCCCTGTTAAAATATCATTTTAAAATATGTTTCGTTTTTAAAGGGTTTTCTGTTAACATGTTTGTTAACAGTCTATCTCAAAGTGATCCCACGGTTGACAAGCAGTAAGTCTTCGGAATAATAACGCTAAAATCAGGGGCTCAGTGATCCCCGGTAGACACGGAAGATAGCCTTATATGACTTTGCTATAAAATCATACGCTCTTAAAAGGTTTGTCTTAAAATTATGTTGTATTCTGTATTAAAGTTTTTATTAGTATGTAATGTATTTTTATATTCGCATATATATGTATTCATTGTTTGAAATCGTTTTAGTCTTTATCTTTATTTAAAGATTTTAACATCTGTGAACTAAACACGGGCCTTCGATGGATTTTATTGTCTTAAAATGTTTACATGTAATACAATAATTACTGTTCGCCGAATTTGCAAATGATACCCATTTTATTTTATCACGTACAGATTTTTCACAAACCATTATATGGACTCTTACAAGGGTGAATCATTTTAACTGAAATCGAGTTAAACTGGGTTATATATAAAATGTTGACAACCACTAACTATAGATTTCTATAGACCAAGCGACACGTGAGAGTCTTATCGTTCGTTCTAAAACCCAGACATAATTATATGCGTTTTCTTATAGCAAAGCCACGTCAAGCTATCTGCTCAGCCTACCGAGGGGAATCGAACCCCTGATTTTAGCGTTGTAAATCCGAAGACATACCGCTGTACTAGCGGGGGGCAGACATAATTATAAAAAACGTTCATTGTGGTAAACGAAATAATAATTTGATCTCGGTAAGAAATTTTCTTTTTATAGATTAGTAAGAAAGCCTTCCGTGGTAGGTAAAAACAAACATTATTTTCAAAATGTGCGCAGTTAAATTATGGATAGACATTTTAAACACCAAGACAACTTTTATGGAGTTTAAATTTGCAAATCCTTTGTTATGTAAAAGTCAAAAATGGTCAACACAATTCATGACCAGCATGACCATAAGAATTAAGGGTTTTAAAATTAAAGTTCATTATTGTGAAACGGGAATTGTGGTATCGGAATAAGCCAAAAGTTTATTTTTCTATAATATTAATACTTATTCTGAACTTATTATTTATTTTGAATTTTGCGCAAAGATACTCGAGGGATATCTACGCTAGCCATACCTAATTTAGCAGTGTAAGACTACCCACCGCCATCTCTTGGGCTACTGTTATGCCAATGAATAGTAGGATTGACCGTCACATTATAACGCCCCCACGGCTGAGAAGGTGAGCATGTTTGGTGTGACGGAAATTCGAATCCGCGATTCTCGAATTATGAGTCAAGTGCCTTAACCACCTGACCATGCCGGGTCCCTATTCTTTGTTTTCAACGTGTGTGGATTTCATTTAATAAAGAACTCTGAAATAACATAACTTTTAATGACATCTTGATGGACCTCTAATAACTGAAAATTCTTATCGATTTATGGTAGCATTTTGAGAACTGAACAGATTTGTTAATTACGTAGTAATACGCAGTTTAAAACTAGTTATATTTTGGAGGATCTCCATAACAGAACACTGTGTTGGTTACATCGCAGGACTCCCGACTCCGATGAACTTAACCTTCCATGGTTATGTTGTACAATACTGGCCACTGAAAATGTTTTTCTTCCATTTATCCTCATTCTGTTTCGTACCTAACAAAACTATAATGTTCCCGGTTTTAATTTATGTTTAATTTGTTAGTTTTTCCAATCAATAAGATGACTATGTACAATTATTAGTTTACTCACTTTTAAAATTCAAATATCTAAATTATGATAAATTAGCAGAATAAAATAAAAATTATACAATTATACATTTTTTATTGTATTATTATCACACACACACACACACACACATATATATATATATATATATAGTTTCATCAGGTAATATCTCAAGACATTGAAGTCTGATATGGTTAACACTTATATTTAACTCGTCGTTCCTCGTTAGGTAAGCGGTAAGATTCTAGACTTACATTTCTAAAATCTGGGTTTTGAATTTCCACGGTGGACAGAGCGTAAGTATCATGTTTCGAACCGTTGCGTTGATAGAAAATAAAATAAGTACAGTACAACATAAATCCTGCATAATCAACTGACTATAAGTACGTAATTATGTAAATCAATATACAAGAAACCTAAGCCTAGAATGCACTGAATCATCATGTGTATTTCTTCACCGCAGCCCCAATAATATCTTACAAAAGTTTTGCCAGCGTAAGAGATTTAGTTTAGTATTAAATTAATAAGTGAATTTAACAATGTCAGTAATCCTTATAATAAAAGTAACATATAATATTAGACTTGTTTGTTTTGGAATTTCGCACAAAGCTACTCGAGGGCTATCTGTGCTAGCCGTCCCTAATTTAGTAGTGTAAGACTAGAGGGAAGGCAGCTAGTCATCACCACCCACCGCCAACTCTTGGGCTACTTTTTTACCAACGAATAGTGGGATTGACCGTCACATTATACACCCCCACGGCTGGGAGGGCGAGCATGTTTAGCGCGAAGCGGGCGCAAACCCGCGACCCTCGGATTACGAGTTGCACGCCTTACGCGCTCGGCCATGCCAGGCCAATATTAAACTAATATAAATGTGTATATATATTTTAAACCCTTTAACCAGTGATGTTAATGTTGTTGTTTTCTATATGCAAATTGTCCGTGATTTTAGTGCTGAAACTCTGTAAGTATATTGATGGTCCACTGGGACCGATTGTTAATAAAGGTAGCATTACATAAAGCGTTTTTTGTTATTTTTTTGTCATAAAACACTAGTTAGGCCTATTATATTTTCAAACACTACACTGCTTATCTAGTTCTTTAGGGATTTTCAAGAATTAGACGAATGTTATATTTATACACTTCTCTAGCTATTAAAAATCCGTGAGTGACCAGATAAAGAATACAGTGTTTAAAAGTGTATTAGGCTTAATACTAATGTATTAAGAGAAATATAATTATAATCATGCTTCATCAGCTCTAAAAGGTGTTAACACCCTTAAAAAGTTTGGTTTGTTGCTAAACACAAAGCTACACGACTGACTGGCTACCTGTGCTCTGCCCACTGCGGATATCGAAAACCGATTTTTAGCGTTATAGGCCCTCAAACCACCCACGTACCTTAAACAAAGTGGCCTTACACTATAAAACCTAAAAAAAAACAACAATCATTACATTTAAAAACACTGTTGAGAACTGAAAGCACCTATCTTCTTGTGGGTCTGTAAAACTATTGGTTACAGAGTTACCAATCACAATAAAATATAACCTTCATAAGTAACAAATATGATCAAAAATTAGTTTAAATATTACAACCAATAACATTTGATAAATCAGCGTTAGAAAAGACTGAAGTTGGTGAATGTTTGTACTTTCTGTGGCTTATTTATTTTGATGCCTTAGTCGATATTTCTTTGTAGAAATTACCTTTGCGTTTGCTTCGAGTGCTGATCAGGTTTAAAATAATAACACTCTACATCAATTATATAAAACTGGTGAAAGCTCCCTAAAACATTCCAAGAATGTAGTACAATACTGAGAAAAGGTTGTATAAAATGACTTGGAATCAAATTATCTTGCACACTTTTATGGAATTAAGAGACAAACTTAGTGACGAGTTATACAATAAATCATGAAAACGACCAACGGACCCGTTCGTCTGTATTTTCCTTAACCTCATAGTATCACACGGTGCTGATACGAAGGAAATGTGGTCATTAATATTGTTTTGAAGACTCAGCACAGAGTTTGCTGATCTCTGTCTGTTGCGATGGTATAAGAAGGACGTCAGTGATCCATTGTGCTCCAAGAGTGAAACTAAGAAGTTAGTGCCAAATATACTCCAGTGTTTGATGTACCAGGGATGCTACCGAATTATAGAGAAAACCAGTAATGTAACGTTCAAGAAACTGAATATTGTGTGACATGTTGAAGATAACAGCTTAAGTTTCTGGTACTCCAGAGTTCCCGCATACAATACTGACCCACATTAGAAAAAAATTGTTTTATTACTTAATCAACCTGATCTGAAAGATTGTTCTAAGTTGTTAAGCTACACCTGAGGGATTTGTCTCTTTATATGGTTGGTAACATATCTGATGGAATTAATGTGCAAAACCCTGATGTCTTAGAGTTGTAGCAATGAAGCTGATCACATACTCTTAGATGGACATTGTATTATTATCTACATTCAAAATTAGCAACAGAAAACAACAGAAATTTCAAAAACACTGTTCAACTATTAATCTTAATATAATGAATCTCATCGACCGTTTAAACACATTTTAAAAACTTTTACAAGTTTCTTGTGGGTTCGTACTATCATACAAATATCAAAACTTTCACAAAAGCGCTATTAATACTACAGTTACTTCCGATAAACACTAATGATATCACTTGTGTATTTTACGTAGAAAATGGGTAATTTCGCCAAATTTTTTTCGTCCGTTACTTACAATGAATGTTACAAGTAAAAACGTGATATTGAACGGTATATAAACAAGGTGGTAATTTTGGGGCTAAAAGACTCTTTGAAGGGAAAACATTTCTGTCTTTATATATAATATTACTTCCACTTGGTAATCATGATTTGGGGGCAGAAATACACTGAATACTCAACCAATCGAACCATTCTATTCATTCATCGGTTTGCATATCATTTCTGCAGCTTGATGGGTGAATCACGTTGTCAGAGGACTTGTTTCCTGAGACGTCATTGATTCACATTTCACATTTTAACACTTCAAAGCTTATTGGAAGTGCTCATTGGAACGGGACAGAGAATGTGTTTGTCTTTAATGACAAAGAGTCTTAAAATATTCCATTCGAAAAGAAAGTCTGGACGAGTTCCAAGCAGCAGGGGGTATTTCAAAAAGTCAAAAAAGACAACAAATATTTTTCTTATTTATTTCTCCACACTTAACACATATCATACAGTAGAGGAATGAACAAGAACGTGACTAGTAAAAGATGAAATATTAACAACGAAGCTTTTATGTTACATAGCATTTAACAAAACAAAAACACATGCAGTAAAGGATCCTCAGTAATAAACCACGATGAAGTCCCTTGACAAAAGTCGAGCACGACTACACTGGATGAAAAGCTCCTCGAGAAAATTTACTACACATAAACCGGAGGACTGGTGGCAAGTAACAACAAGTTAATATCTAAGCAAATAAAACCTGTTTCGAGGAAAGCAGTTGTATTTCATCACCAATATCACCATATAACAATGTAAATAGATATGATTACTTGGTACAAGATATATAAATATCTTTAAAAAACATGCACACAATAAAAGCTACTTTATTTTTTAAAAAAATTAGCTTTTGTAAATGTCTCGTCCTCCTTACGTATGCGATATTTCATAAGGTGCCGATTTTGCTCTTATAAGAACAGAAAATGTATGCACTAAAAACACAAATATTCAATATTCAATAGAAATAAGAGCGAACACTCAGTTATGCTTCGCGTTCTTTCTTTACTTTTCTGTGATGTTCATTTCCCAAAATGGTTGCTATTTCCCCTTGCATAAAAGCCCAAGGGACATTAGATCCCACCAGAGGGCATTTGTGACCACTTGGACAATATACTTCGTTTCCATTTGCCCCATTTTGACTTTTAATGCTTTCACGAGAGCATGGAAAGCAGAACTTGTGATTTTGCACAGATGGACATTGTACAAAGTGTGTGTCTTCAAGACGTTCATTGCACAGAGTACACTTTAAAGCAGGAATAGGTTGTTGAGTTTCGGATTGTGTTGAGGTTGGTGTAGTTGTTGTTGACGTTGTGCTGGTGGCAGCTGTAGTGCAACTGATATTGTTAGCTTCGGTATCAGATGCAGTGCTACCAGAGTTCTGACGCCCTCTGACGGGTGTTTTCTTTCCCGAAACGGGAGAATGTCTGGTTGCCGAGGGAGGACGGGACGGTCCATTTACCTGGGAAGGCATTTCACCTCCCGAGGCGGTGCTCCTTGTTGAACTAGAGGGTAAACAATCAACGCCCGATAGCATCGATGTCATGGAATGATTTCCGTTCTGGACAGAACTAACTGGTGGAGATATTGTGCGATTACTCAATGGTGATACGGAACTCAGTGAGGAACTGGGTGTAGTTGTGATACTTGAAAATCCTGGAAGACAAGGAATTGCAATGATTTTCATTTTTCCTTATTTTCCAATTCAATTAGCATAAAAAATGTTTAATATAAATATACATATATGTGTGTGTGTATATATATATATATATATATAAAATGGAAAAGTTACATAAAGTTAGTACTCTATGACTGGTACACTTCGTATTATATGGTTGGTTTTCAAGTAAATATTAGAAGACAATCAATTTATAATTGTTTTCAACTGAAAAATAGTTAGAAATCAAACTACATTCTCAATTAAATAACTGTTTACATGCAATCATTTTTTCCCACTCTGTTATAGCACTAATTGACACATTTCAATTTTCATAATAAAATATACAATATTATAATTTCATTGTTTATCATTAATATGAGGCCTGAGATGGATGGCCTAGTGGCTAGAGTGACCGATCCACAATTAATGTGTTCGATTCCCCGTCGACGAACATATTCTTCCTTTCAGTCGCGAGGGCGTTATAAATAACAGTCAATCCTACTATTCGTTGGTAAAAAAGTTGCTGGCAAGTGGTGCTGACTCGCTGCCTTCCTCTATTCTTCACTGCTAAATTAGAAACTGACACCTGGAGCCCATCTAAGATGATCCGATCCAACGATCGAACACCACCTCGGGACTCAAACAACATTATTAAATTCGAATAGTTTATAGCAAATTAGCTTATTTTGTACTTGGAAAAGGCGGAGATCAAATAGAATATATGTTGTCAGAACTACATGAAATTAAAGCTTGTTGATATTTAGATGTACGATGAGACAATTTGTTAGTTGAATTTCGCGTAAACCTTCTCGAAGGTTATCTGTACTAAGATGTGATTGACTAAAGGAAAAGTAGCTAGTCGACAATTCCCACTCTTGGACTAGTCCTTACCAAAGAAATTGGGGATTGATATACACACCACAACGCCCTCACGCCTGAAAGAGTGAGCGTATGCTTAATAGGATTCTAGCCCGTGTGACCCATTGTGACTCGAACGGCATGACTGCCAGAAAATAGGTTATAAAATGGTCTGTAACAGTGGTAAAATGAACATGTCCAACAGAGTTTTACGGGAATAATACACTTATTGATTATTAGTTTACGATTACAAAAACCTCAAACCTCGCGGTTTATTTTTTTCTCAATTCATAAACGGATTATAATAGTTGATTCGATGTAAGCTCGCCAGTGTTACTGCTGCGTGACTATTTGAAACAAGGTTAAAACAAAGTCATTTGTGGCGTGTACCACAGTTGCGCCACCTCGCGATTTCATGCCATCGGTGAGTAGAATAACAAAAAATCAGTTTGTCACAAGAACACTTGGATATCTTATCTTCAAAACAAACTTTTTCACATCGTCTGCCTGTGTACCATGTATGTCAGTATTAACTTGAGTGGCAGATGGAAGAACGGCTGAACAGCATTACGTCACAATCACATTACGTCAGAAATGGCCAATCAAAATCCAAAACTATGGATATCACAGTACACATGCGCAGTACCTACTTTCGCACTTGTCAACCTAATAACGACAAGTTTGAAATTTATCCGTATCAAAATATTTTTTCTTTAAAAATATTTCTTTTAAGTTTGTGTTATAAAAGCCTTTGAAAAAAAAATAACAAAACAAAAACTAGAAAAATGATGTTCTGAACGAAAAATAAACTGCTGCGTGGTAGATTACTGAGAATAGGTCAGCACATCACACACACAAACGGATCTTGGAAAGCCATGCCGTAAGACTGTTTCACGTAACTAACGAAGCAGATATAATTTCAGTCTGTTGTAACATAATAACAGAAACACAGAGGAACTACAAATTTTTATTTATCTTTACCTCTTTGAATTTTCGGCCTTTGATCTAAAATAGCTCACGTTAATGTACAGTTTTTACAAGTACGTTTTATCTTAGTGAAAATCGACAGAAATGTGCGTCTAACAACAAGATGATACCGGCTTTACCAAAATGTTTAGGTAAACACTTTACAGGTAATCATAATTTTAAAACCGTAACCTTCGTTCGACCTTAACGAGTTGCGCTGTTACCATTTTTTTTTTCTCTATACGCGGTGTGACGAAAGACTAGAATAATTGTACACAACTTTAATTTAGGATACAGATTCTCTATCAGGGAACGATCGCCTGACACATCGCAACTGAGTTTCAGAGATGACCAAATTCCTTAAACTGATTCCAAGTGAATACAGTAAAACGAAACGAAAAGTCCAGTTTTGGAAATTTTTAAAAGAACCATATCACTTACTTCAAATAAGGAACGTGTACATAACATTAGGCCTTAAGTATATAATATGAGTTACACATAATTATAATACTGCAGCTGGGAACTTTACAAGAAAGATAACGATAATTACAGGAATATCATATTGTGACAGCATGTTATATCAGTTATAATGGCCTCTTTATATAATGCGATGTTTTACTCGCTTTGTGTGAAATGTTAGTTACACGAAGTGCAATTAAAAAAAAAGGAAATTATTAGAAACAATGCAGGAAAATTCTCGTTGGGACAATTATTTTACATACCTGTTGAATGCACAGCGCCAATCGATTTCAGTTGTGTTGAAGTAGTTGAATCAAAGGAACAAACTCTTTCTACTAGTGTGTGCTCTTTCCTAAACCGATCAAATGGTATACCTAAAACTGCAGTAGGAAGGCTCTCGCCTCTGATCAGTTGAGGTCGAATCGCCTGGTCATCCAGAAGTGTCCGTTTTTGGCCATTCTCTGACCCACTGGAGCTGTCATCATCCTCACTTGGTCTTTTAGTTGGAATGGAACTTGCTCTGGTTCCAGCAAGAGAAACTGCAACGTGAAAAGATGGATGTGTGAGAGCCAATGTCACGGGCAACGACCTGCCTGCCAAACTCGGGCTGCAGCGGTTTCGGGAAATGGTTGTAGGATCAGAGGCCACATCTTCTGCTCTTTGAAGCCCAGATAGCCGATGATTACTGTGGTCCAACAGGGCTTTTGTTCGGTTATCAGGCGTGGTGAACCTGTCCCGTGTGGTTCCATTTGGTGAAGTAAACATCGCAGAACCTTCACTACTGTTGCTTCTACATGCTAACGAACCCTGTTGACCTTTGAACGCCTTACTGTCCTGGAAACCATGGGCTCTTTTCATCTGTCGAGCAGTTTCAATAACCAGTTCGATGCGATCTGCTCCTTCATAGTTAACACAACCACGGCACACAGGCTCCGAGAAGTCGTGCAGCATCGCCCAGGGCATCCTGGGCAGATCACATAGATAACATTGTTGGCGCTGGCCTCGAGAGAGACCCGACATTTTGATTGTTGACCAAATCACTTTTGCTCCAACCGGCAAAATACTACCACACTATTCGAACAAGACAACGTCTTTGTCTGATAACTCATGCAACAGGGTAGCTCTTGTACCAGGATTCACACACTAAACGTCAAAGAATCGCCAATCGATTTGGATAGCGCATGCGTTATGAGAAACTTTTACTTCAATGATGTCATCGTCAACATAAGCATTTAGCGGAAACGGCGTAAGCCTTGAACGGCGCACCTACATTTGATCATGCCCTGTGAGAAGTGCGTGAATTCAAGTAGTTATGGGCCAGATGGCGCTGTTTAAAATGGGTGTGACAGAATTTTAGATAGGGGAACTTCCTTTTTCTCTTATGTTTTTTTTTTTCTGTATTATTTCATAAATAAAAGTTTTCTTTATTCATGAATAAAAATGTATTGCTTTATTAAAGCTCAGCTGAAAACCTTGACATTTGAAACGGATTTAATAATTTATCTACACTCAAACACTGATCATTTACATTGTTTACAGATCTTACAATAAGTATCCATAAATCGTATAAAAATGTTAAAAACGTATCTCACTGTTTTACAGTTGTTTATTTGCATATGAAGTGTAAGAAGGTTCTGCATTATTTGAATGTATTTTTATCATATTAAATAATGAGGTTATTATTATATGTTCAATAATTTTAGGATAGTAATTTCAGGTATACTTAGACGGGTAACATTAGGACTTTACAAAACTTAGGATTCAGGTTAAAATAAACATAATGCACTTATTTGGCTATGTTACCTCCATCATTTAATAATAATAAAAAAAAATAAAAAATTGGCACGATTCCAACGATTACGGGAAGTCCTGCGGCTGGTTCAACTGCGCCTGTGACGTCACAACGTATCGATCGTCAAGTGCTTGCTCAGGCTTGGCGGTATCGAGCTTGTGCAACGTGCAGTAAGCGTGACATGATATGTATTTAGGTTTGTTTAAGTTTGAACGCAAAGCACCAGACACTACGAACATGCATGAATTGAGTATATAAGTAGAACAATAAAACCCTAGACAAATCAATAAACGTATTTGTTTGTTTTATATAAAGAATCGTTCATGTTTTCTTACGAAGAATATTTATTTTTCATTCATCTATAATATTCGTTTCTGAATATGGCAACCTTTTGTGTTGAAATTCCTTAAACTACGTGATAAAAGTAACTCTGGTAGTATCTTGATAGAATTTTTATTTGAATGGTATTTAGTTTCACCAGCAAATGTTAGAGTATAAAACGATCTTAACAAGAGAAGTTTGACCTTTCGAATGCTAACGAATATTTGTAACCCTTAAAACAAATAATTTAGCATTGCTACGTAATTATCCATTGTTACCTGAAGGGATTAAACTAGATATGTTTAGTATGTTGTTGTTCTTTAAAAAAAAACGTATAAAAATACTGTCAATCTTAATGGATGAGGGCGGGGGATTTGACAAACAATTTATAATGGCTAATAAAGGGTAAATTAGCATGAAAATTGTTGTCCTGTTGGACATAAAACATCCACCAACACATTTATTTTATATAGTTCATGACGTCATCACCAATTAATTAGGTCATGAAAGTAGCACAAAACCATATCGTTCTACGTCACTTTTGTAGTTCCTAAGTCAGAAAGTTCGAAAGACCGAAAGCAATAAAAACTCCGTAGTTTTATTTATTTTTATACAGCATTCGTGGAGTACTTAATAGTGATAAATTCTATATATATACTTATATAAACAGATAGTCAAAACAACAGAATGTTTACAAGACGTTTGGGAACGTTGTGAGAATAACAACCAAAATGCACGATTCCATAAGCACAAGTATGTTTGTTTTTGAATTTCGCGCAAATGTAAATGGAAAGCAGCTAGTCATCACCATACACCGCCAACTCTTGGGCTACTCTTTCACCAACGAATAGTGGGATTGATCGTGAATTATAACGCCCCCCTCGGTTGAAAGGGCGAGCATGTTTGGTGCGACAGGGATTCGAAATTGCGACCCTCAGATTACGAGTCGAACGCCTTAACCCACCTGGCTATGCCGGGCCTCCACAAAGTCTTATGATAATTAGCCCAGCGTGAATAGGTGGTTTGGGCGCTCGTCTCGCAATCTGACAGTAGCGGGTTCGAATCTCCGTCACACTAAACAAGTTTTCTTTCAGCTGTGGGGGCGTTATAATGGTACGGTCAATCCCACCAATCACTGGTAAAAGAGTAGCCCAAAAGTGGGCGGTGGGTGCTGAGAACTAGTTGCCTTCCTTCTAGTTTTGCGCTGTTAAATTAGGGACGGCGAGTACAGATAGCCCTCGTACAGCTTTAGGCGAAAATTCTAAACAAATAAAAAAATTATAACTGTGGAAAGAGAAAACTATCCTTGAGTTTTCGATACTTAACACACCAAAAGTAGTTCGGTTGACTAATTATTAAAAAAAATCTTTATTCCACCTCATTAGTGCTTAGAATTATACTGCATCTATTTATATACATTTGTTAAGCAGCTTAAAATATTAGAAAAGTGACTTAGAACATGATTCAAATGTAATATTTAATAATTTCATGAATCAGAAATGATTTTTGTTTGTTTGAAGTTGAGCACAAAGAAACACAATGCTCTGCCACCCAGGATATCAAAACCCGGATTTTGGCGATGAACGTTCGCAAGCATACTACTGTGCCATTTCACTGGGGGAGGGGAATCAGAGAAGAAATTCAATGTAAAAATAATAGTTCAAAAGTTTGATATCGAGCGACAAAAAACAAGTCTTACTCAGTTGTTTATAAATTGTCTGCTAGATGGCGCTACACAAATCTCACAATTTATAAAATATATTTTTATTGGGCCAGTTGTTGTTAAGTGAAAAGTTGCCTACGCTCTGCCTGCCTCGTATTGAAACCCCGTTATTAGCTTTACAAATCGTTAGATTTACCACTGTGCAACTGGAAAAGTTAAAATAGAACAAATACAACCGATTTTTAGCCAAATGTTAACTGTTACACCAAGATCATGTTAATTGTTCATGTCATTGTTAAGTGTTTTCATTCGGACATTTTTTATATTATTATTTGGAGCACATAATGCAAAATACACAACACATAACAAATCAAGGTTTCCGTTCACTTTGATACAAGTGGGACTACGGACACGAACCAGTTCTAATTCCACAACTAAATTACTGTTTTAATAAAAGCTGAGAGAACACAGCAGATAGCCAGATGTAGCTTTGCTATAAAAACCACACAAACACACACACGTACCCCTAACTTAAATAACTTAGCTTAATTAAAAAACGTGCAACTCACCAAGTATAGAAATAACACACTACCGCTAAATAAATTAACTGCTCCTTCGTATTTATAATGTTTACCAGTCCTCAATTACATACGAGGTCTCTAATGTCTTTTTTTTTTGTGTATTTACGAATTTCCCGCAAAGCTGCATTATGGCTATCTGCGCTAGCCGCCCCTAAGTTAGCAGTGTAAGACTAGAAGAAAGACAGCTAGTCGTCGTCACCCACCGTCAACTTTTGAGATTTTCTTCTACCAAGAAGATAGCCATTTTTCCATTTTCAATTTCTCCTCGGCATCTTTACTTTTTTTTGTGCTGCAAAACTGCATGAAGGTGAAGTTATAAAATTCTGTTTATCGGGGGAATCGAACTCCGGTTTAAGCGTTTCAGTTCTGTAGATTTGCTGAAGATCCACCAAGGTACAAACAATGCTATTCCAGTAATCCTCATTTGACCTGTTTTTCTTTCTTATTTGTTTCATAGATGAAATACTAAATAATAACCTAGGCCCGGCATGGCTAACCGTGTCAAGGCGTGCGACTCGTAATCTGAAGGTCACGGGTTCGCATCCCTGTCACCCCAAACATGCTCCCCCTTTCAGCCGTCGGGTCATTATAATGTGACGGTCAATCCCACTATTCGTTGGTAAAAGAGTAGCCCAAGATTTGGTGGTGGGTGATCTTACGCTACTAAATTAGGGACGGCTAGCACAGATAGCCCTCGAGTAGCTTTGTGCGAAATTAAAAAAACAAACAAGTAATAACTGCAAAAAATAAAATCTCTTGATATCTATAGCAAGTTACTAATTGCAAGTCTTCTTTTGGATAACGAAAAGAAGGCCTGATGTTATTAAATCGTATAAGCGAAGTACCTGTTGCAGAGGAAATTGTCATTACTTTTTATGCCCCCCAGTGGCTAAGCGGTATGTCTGCGGACTTGCACGCTAAAATTCGGGTTTCGATACCCGTGGCGGGCAGAGCACAGATAGCCCATTGTGTAGCTTTGTGCTTAATTCAAAAACAACAACAACAACAACAATTACTTTTTATTGTTTTGGTAAAGCAAGTGAAGTGTAAATAAAACGTTTAAGTTAAAACATTTTCCAACGTTAATTATTATTGAAAGCTGTATGCTCAATATTTGAATTAAAGTGTTTGCTAGAGGGAGTTGATAATGACGTAGTAGTCTGGATATCTCGAGGAATTTGAAGTGAAGGAAATACATTTTAAATACGATTAAGTAGTGTGTGAAGGATTTATTGGTAATTCTGTGACGTGTTTAGTAAGTGATTCAGATCAGGATCTGTAGTGGTAGTATTTGCACCTATTGAGTTAGTCGAGAAAATTATATAGTCGAGAAAATTATATATTTAAGTTTAGTTGTGGGGTAGACGTATCATTAATCTCAGAATTTGTGTTCAAAAGATATTCGTGAAGTTAAGCTTACAAGTTGTTTGGAAAGTGAAAATTGCCTGTGGCAAACGTTAGAAAAGAAATAATTCATTCATTTATTCTCACATGGACTGAATTTGACATAACTGTTACATAATCCAAATTAATATGTTATATGACATAAAACTTCACATCATTATTATTATTATAGATCATAAGTAGACCTAATATGATAAGTATTCTATAAACTGAGATTATGGAATAGAGATATAACATGTAGTAACACATCCTATAAATATTGTTTTTGTCCACTATAGCCAAAGCTATTAAATTAATTATTTGATTTAATTTGTTTTAATCGTACCCGATTTCACCCTTGCGTGAAATAGCATATTTTTGTAATATTAAAATTTTAAGTCAGGTGTAAGGAAATTAATATCATATAAATATTTATTGTATTGATTTGGTCTAATAATAAATGTTAAGTCATTTTTTTTTATCAAACCAATTAACTATTTCTACCAATCAATGACTGGTTCATTTATTTTGGATATTTGCACAAAACGCCCCCTCGTTAGTCCAGCGGTATGTCTCCGGATTTCCACTGCTAAACTCAGGGGTTCGATTTCCCTCGGTGGGCAGAGAAAAGGTCCTCCTATTTGGGGGTTGTGCAGTAGGCTAACAACCTACTCACTTAAAAACCAGTCTGTTCTGAAACTGCATAGTTTGCGGCCCTCAGTTCCTTACGGAATTTAGGGGCTCTATTATATATATATATTATATATTTGCACAAAACTGTAAGAGAGTCGTTTGCACTAGCTATCCATAATTTTGAACTGGCAGACGACAGAAAGAGCAACTAGTAAACACCTCTCATTTCCAACTGTTGGGCTACTTTAGGTAGATAGAATAATGGGATTTGTCATTCCCCCTACATAATTGTACCCACTATCCCTAATGCAAAGTGCAATTTTTAATTTTTTTCCTTGGTTTTGAATTTAAAGTGAAGCGAACGTTGAACCCGCATATTCATAGTATGACACATCAATAACTGTTCTCTTTAAGGACTGGTCCACAATAGTATTAACTGCACTACGTCTGTAATAAGTTACACACAACACAAAGTGCCTAGCCATCCACAGTATTTTGCATTGTTTTAAACTTGTTATTTTTTAAACTCTTCTCTTAAGCTTGGCAAGTTTTTATGTCGCTTTTGTGTTATAATTTTCAAGTTTCACTCTCAATGGTATAGATCAGACAAGACTTGGATACGAGGACTTGTTTTTTTATATTTCCTGTAATTTCCAAAGCATTTGAAAAAAAAAAAACCCTAACAAACTCTAATTGCTTACAATAAAGATTTAAATATTTTTATGTCAACAGATAAAAGTAAGATTGTTTAAAATAGATTTCATTCGTCTGATCCCTTGATTATTCTTAAATTTTCTGAAAGATTTCCAAATGGAAAAGCTCCTGCTATGTAGTCCTGAATAACGAACCTCAAGGCTGTTATGCTTCTTAATGCGATGTTACAAATTAGTTATGGCATGACCAGGTGATTAAGGAGCTTGACTCATAATGTGAGGGTTGCGCGTTCGAATCCTCATCCCACCAGACCTTCTCACCCTGGCCCGATATGGCCAGATGGATAAGGAACGCCACTCATAATCCGAGGGTCGCGTGTTCAAATCCCCGTCACACCAAACAAGCTCGCCCTTTCAGTCGGGGGGGAGTATGTTATAATGTGGCGGCCAATCCCACTATTCGTTGGTAAAAGAGTAGCCCGAGAGTTGGCGGTGGGTGGTGATTATTAGCTCCCTTCTCTCAAGTCTACCACATTAGGAACGGCTAGCGCAGATATTCCTCGTGTAGTTTTGCGCGAAATTCAAACCAAATCAAACCTTCTCACCCTTTCACCCATTTGGCATTATAAATTGACAGTTATTACCACTATTCATAGGTAAAAGGATAACTCAAGAGTTGGCGATGGGTGATGATTGATGACCAGTTGCTTTTCTTGTGGCGTTACACTGTTAAATTCGTGACAGTAAACGCAGATAGATTTTGAATAGCTTTGCGCGAAATTCAAACACAAACAGATACTGGTAGCAGCATTTTATTTTTGAACTTAATTAACATATTCATTATCTTGTAGCAGCGCAGTTCTTTCACTGAAGCAGAATTTCCCAAAGTGCGGTTGCAATCCGGTACAAATCCGCGAAAAAAAAAAAGCCAGTCCATAGAAACTTTTAACCCTTTCAATACCAACCGCCATTGTTATACTTCCTCCAAACCTTTGTTGTATATTAAGAAAAAAATGCAATTAAACCAATTAATATAAATATATTTTAATGGCATGAATATTTTCAAATACATTATAATTTAAATTTTCAATTCGTCTAACTTGGATTTCTCAACTAAGTTAATAGAAAAAGAGAAAGTTTGTACTTAGGGCTACAAAACTATAGAAGTCACAAGTTGACGGTTGTCTTTGTACCTTCAGCCCTTCAGGAAGTAAAGTGTAGGAAACACCTTCTCCAATATGAATAGATGGCTGAAAAAATATTTTTTTGTTTTGTTTTAAATTAAGCACAAAGCTACACAATGAGCTATCTGTGCTCTGCCCACCACGGGTATCGAAACCCGGATTTTAGCGTGTAAGTCCGCAGACATACCGCTGAGCCACTGGGGGGGTGGCTGAAAAAGACAAAACAAAACTTGCATCACGTAAGAGAACCTCAAATGATGCAAAAATGCAGCCTAGTTCTAGTGAAACTGAAGTTAGTGAAAATAATAGGCCTAATTATAAACGTTTAAGTGATATGCAGCTTGGTAGCAAAGAAAAGACCTACTGAAATCGACAGTATTGTTATGAATATTTGAAGTTCGGTTTCACAAGTGGTAATAGCAATAATGACGTGTCACTGTGCGTTCTTTGTCGTTCAACGTCATCAAATGAGAATATGAAATCACCGAAACCGCAACGCCACTTAAACACAAGACATCCAGAATATTCGAGTAAGCCAACCGATTTGTTCATAAATAAGAAAGACGAAAGAGTTTTCCAAACAAATAATTTCACACACTTTTTCCAACGAAGACTTGGTTATGACCTCATATGAAATTTGAAAATTAATAGCCGATACAGGTTATCCGCATACTATTGGTGAAACGTCAATGCTTCCTGCAGGAAAAATAATTACATCTTGTGTTTATGAAAAACAAAAAAAATCAGTGAATTTACTGTCCCTCTCTACTCTAACACAGTGAAGGTAGAATTGTGAGTATTGAAGAAACTCTTGCACGTCGAGTTCGCTGTAGTCAGTTTTTCATTACAAGTGGATGAACTCCCAGACACAGCAGATAATGTCAATTTAATGTGCTTTGTAATATGTAATAGAGACCACAATTCATGAAAAGTTATTACTTTACAAACCGCTTCTAACAAGAACAACAGCCAATGGAATTTTAAATTTAATTATTTTATAATTCAGAGTGATATTCAATGTGTTGGATTGAGTACCGGTGGTGCTCGCTTAATGGCAGGTTCCCAAATAGGAATTTTTCAGAATATAGGTGTAGTGGCACCAGACTGTAAATGGGTGCATGGCAGTATTCACGCAGAGGTGTTAGCTGTGAAGAAAATCCTCTTACCTTTTAATTCAACTATGCAAAAATGGGTTAAATTCAAAAATTTGTATGACCAAGCGTGTTAAGGCGTGCGACTCGTAATCTGAGGGTCGTGGGTTCGCATCCCCGTTGCGACAAACATGCTCGCCCTTTCAGCCGTGGGGGCGCTATAATGTTACGATCAATCCCACTCTTCGTTCGTAAAAGAGTAGCCCAAGAATTGGTGGTGGGTGGAGATGACTAGCTGCCTTCCCGCTTGTCTTGCACTGCAAAATTAGGGACGACTAGCACAGATAGCCCTCGAGTAGCTTTGTGCGAAATTTGAAAACAAATTAAACATTAAACTTTTTAAAATCCAGCTTTTTGGATTCCAGAATCTTTACTTCTTTGTGCAAAGAATTAGGAAGTGAACACGAGCATGTCCTAATACACTGATGTTTGATGGTTATGAAAAGCAAATGTCTTAAAAAGACTTTTCAAAATGAAGAATAAAGTTATATTGTTTTTGAAAGAACACCCCCATCAGCATAGGATTCAATGGTTGAATTTAGAGGTAGGTTTCATAATTTGCATTGGTTAATTAAGGTGGCCTATTTATGTTACATTTTTGGCTTCTTACGCGTTAAAGATAAATTTACAAGATACTAACATAAATATTTTTAAAGTCCAGAAAAAGATAGAAGCAGCTACAAAAAAGTAACTTCTGAGAACATCGAGCTGAAAAGAGAAATTTTATTTTATTTTAACAGAATTACAAAATAAAGATGAAGTTAACATTCCAAGTGAGATTTTATTATCAATCAAAGAGGATCTTTTGAAACTAATATCATGCTTGAAGGAATACTTTCGTCCAATTGACAACAGTAAAGTAAGGAAGGATTACAACTCAGTTATTGAACTGACCTGTGACACGGCACTAAAAGTCCGTTTTTATCAAGACTCGTTAAATCATTTTTGGCTGAGCAGTCGTGCTGAGTATTTAAAAAATTATCAAAAAAAGCCACGAGATCTCTTATGCCCTTTGCCACGACTTATAAATACGAACCAAGCTTCTCAACGTTGGTTTTTTTAAAAAACAAGTACAGGAACATATTAGATGTCAAGCCAGATTTGAGGATCAAACCGACTTCTTTTCCTCCTGCTTTTACGTTGCTGTGTGATGAAAAACAGCGCCATCCTTTTCATTAGGCAAGTTATTTTCTTAACAGAACGTAAATAAACATATAGTTAATATTAAAATGAAATAACGATTAAGTATAATTTTTTTTTACACAGTAGTACTGTGAAACGACTGTATAATGGATAGTGTATTGATAGAACTGTTGTTTTCTGCATGACTCAGTCATGCCTTATCGGGTGATCTAATTAGGTATTTGAGGAGGCCGGGCCTCATAAAAAAATTACAAAAATAAACCGGCTGGAAAAATTTTGGGGAACGCTGCATTTGGAGAAATTTTATATTATCTGATGAAAATAATACAAATAATAGTTGTAAAAAACAAATCAATTTGTAAAATGCTAAAGCAGAAGAGCAGATAGCCATCGATTAGCTTCGGACGAAATTCAAAACAAACCAAACTAAACAAGCACGATAACTGATACAGATCTAAGTACTTCGTGGTAACTCACGGACTAATTCAACGCTCTATCTTGAGGTAATTCTCTTTGTCAAATAATAATTCCACACACTCTAGACTACACCCTGACTATCTGTTTTTGAAATAACTCTCTAATTAGCCGCCCAATGTTAAACGCAACGTTTTATTTGTTTTGGATATTTCTAGGATTTGAGTAACCTCAACGTCATGTGAACTTTTAGAAAAAGTCTCAATTAATGAGCAAACTACAATATCTTTCACGTGTTATACTTTATTTCGGAAGAGTCTCCAATTTATTAAATTGCGTACGTTACGTATAACTATTTCAAATCGTTTGTTTGTTAGTTTTGAATTTCGCACAAAGCTACACAAGGGTTATCTGCGTTTGCGATCCCTAATTTTGCAGTGTAAAACTAGAGGAAAGGCAGCTAGTCATCAACTCCCACCGCCAACTCTTGGGCTACTCTTTTGCTAACGAATAATGGGATTGACCGTCACATTAAAAATACCCCACAGCTGAAAGGGCGAGCATGTTTGGTGCGACGGGGATTCAAATCCGCGACCCTCAGATTATGAGTCGAACGCCTTAACCCACCTGCCCAGGCTGGGCAACTATTTCAAATAACAGGAAATTTTAATTTTGAAGTTAAGTGAATGTCGATATGTATTAAATTTATGGTATTTACCAACAATATCGATACATACAGTTTATTTTTTAACACAAATATATTTTAATACGCAAACGAAAAAATGCAATTTATAATGGTTATTACTAATAGTTACACACGCACGCATAAAGGTTTTACAATCTTGCAAACAGTACCGAGTCTTACCTATGGTCTAGAAGTAAATATTTTACCGACGATCTAGGTCCACGACGAGCAAATTAATTCTGAGTTCATGTTGTTACACATCTCAACTAGCTAGCCTTGATTGGCCTCGCAACACAGACTTTTTACAGAAGGAGATATTTAATGTTCTTGTAGAAATGCTCACGTCTCTAGTTAGTTAATTCACTGAAGTTGAACGGTTTGTTATGTTCGAAATCTATAAATGTTTCTGGTCAAATTCTGTAATTTTCCTGATTAATAAGCGTTAATCATAGTTATAGTTTCCTCGGTCTATGACGCACTGACTGCAGCTGACCAATAATACATTTTCTGCCTCTCGCTTAGTTGTTTTTATGCTAATTACGCGAGTTTCTTGAGTTCAAAAACGTTCTGGCGCATTTTTTTTAAAACTAGTATTGTTTATTCTTGATCTCAAGAATTTTCTACGAGTTTAGAGAACAAACGGGACTCACGAAATACAGCCAATAATATACGTCACACGAAGAAAAAACATTATTGTGAAACAAGCGTAGGTATTAAAATAAACGCTCAAAAGTAAATCGTTACCTTTTATGAACATAGCTATAATATCAGTATCGCGCGGATTACTGATTAGCGTGCATTACTGCGCATTAAATAGTCCAAGGTTCCAGTCGCCAAGTACTGCTTAACATTCTTCGTATTTTCAGCATGGGGGTGTTATGACTGTCACAGCCAATCCCTCTAATCGGCAAGAAGTATGGTGCAGACAGCAGATGTTTCTAATTGTTTGTCTTCCCTTTGGTCGACATTTCTAAATCAAGGCAGTCAAAAGTCCTAAATTAAGGACGGCTATGTTTGAACCTTGTAATCCCTGACCTAGCCGTTTTAGTACATTTGTCGTATTAATTAGTTGTTCAACTTGAAAATACTAAATACCAGGATCATGAAATTTAACTATAACCTTAATTATAATTTCAGTAATGAGATAATTAATGATTAAATTAACTTAAACAGCTTATCTGTTGAATAATTTAAAAGAATAAATTGTCAGCAGTGGCGCTCTATATTCATTAAATACTTAGGTAGATGTAGGTTTACAGTGACGTATGAGGTCGACTCTTACACCACACATGAAACTTTAACATTGGCGAACCAATGACGAAGCAATTCATTGTTAAGTGCTTAAACATTTATAAATAGCGTTACCAGTCGGAGCTTTAATGAAACGTAATTAAACAACACATACGTCTAGAATTTCACGCTGTTAAGTTCTGACGGTTAATATTAATTTTTATAATGTGGGTTTCAATGAATGATGCTTTATCAAATATCGCTATGCGCCTCAACCTGAGACTCATAAGAACTCGAATGGACTTTGGGTTAACAAAAGCGATACTTATCAATGCGCCACTGAATGTTTGTCCGAACAATTTTCAGTTTAAAACTTTCTTCATGTTACTTTACAAGACTGATAAAACGTGGAACCAGATGACAGAAAATTAGTGTCTATTGCCGCTAGTTTTACAAAACTGAATGATAAATCATGTTGTACGAATTGAATATGAACTCTCGATCAGAGCCACCTACCTACTAAAATAGAACATAAGTATCTACGTAACGTACATAATTAACTTTTGTTCTTTTACTTAGAAATATTATAATGCAGTGTTTCATCAATTGGATAACCTCACTGCTTATACTATTTTCGACAGTAAACCCAATAATGTCTCACGAGCTTCGGTCACTTTAGATTAGGATATTTAAGTTAGCCCTGATGCGAGGTTTTTCTGTAAAAATTTAAATTACATAAATAAATAAAAAACAACGTTTATTGGTAATTTATTAGTACCTTAAACGTTCATTTTACTTTTTATTTGATTTTAGAACATCGATTAATCATGACAAAAAGTTTAGATAATTTTTTTTAAAAATCCTAATGTTTTATTTAGTTATACAACGTCAACCTATCTCAAGAGAATCACCAAAATTCAATTTTATTTCTTATATTCAGACCTACATTTGATCATGTAAACTAAATTTGTTTTAAAAGACGTTTAGTTTTACTTCTGTTTTCCTAGTTTTCAGTGATTTTTAACTTTTAGTTAGTTAAATCTTTTAATGTGCTTTTTTTATATCAAAGGATTTGTATATTTTGAATTTCAGGCAAAGCTACATGAAGGCTGTCTGCGCTAGCCGTCCCTAATTTAGCAGTGTGCGACTAGAGGGAAGGCAGCTAGTCATCACCACCTTCCGCCAACTCTTGGGCTACTCTTTTACCAACGAATAATGGGATTGATCGTGACGTTATAACGCCCCCACGGCTGGGAGGGCAAACATGTTTGGTGCGTCTGGGATTCGAACTTGCGACCATAGAATTAAGAGTTGAGTACCTTAACCACCTGGCCGTGCCGGGCCCATATGGAAGGAGCAGCATCTAATTTTGGAAGACCGAAAAATGACATTTATTCTTATACTTTCAAATTAACCATGAATTTACTATTCACGTAATCAGCACAGGTTTTTAAAGAGTGAAAAATTAATGAATATATGTTATGAAACGCATTACTGGACGTCATTTCACACAAAAAATAATATAACCTGAACTACAAACGCCTTTGTAATTCCACTCTCTTAAACCAAGAACCAAAACCCTTGTGTCAGGATTCTAAGTTACAGATTTGGTTTGGTTTGAATTTCGCGCAAAGCTATATGAGGGCTCTCTGTGTTAGCCGTTCCTAATTTAGCAGTGTAAGACTAGAGAGAAGAAAACCAGTCATCACCACCTACCGCTGATTTTGGGCTGCTCTTTTACCAAGGACTGGTGAGACTGACCATCATATTTTAAAGCTCTTACAGCTGAAATGGCGAGCATGTTTGATGTGACGGAGATTCGTACCCTAGACCCTGGGATTACAAATCGAGTGCCTTAACCACCTGGTCATGGCGGGCCTCACTTGTTGTAGCCTTTCTCACAAGAATAACTTGCACTTTAGAACAATGCCTTCATGAACACAATAACTGTTCTATATTAACTGTTTGTGTTATTTTGTTTTCCTGAGGTTAACCTTAGTTATTCAGCAAGACACGCAGCGCTTTTCATATTCTGTCTAGTGGCTCAACAGTAAGTCTAGAACAGAAAATTGGGTTTCGATATTCAATGTGTAGATTTGTGTTTAACAACAAACAAACTATTTTGTAATCATTCATCTATCTGGACACTTTCTATTCTCTACTATATCTTTTATTATATCCCCCATTGCATCACTTTTCCTCCCTATTAAGTCAGCCCGGGCGTGTCCGAATGAATAGTTTATCAGATTGGAGGTCTGAAGGTCCTGGTTTAGAAACGCACTTTCAGCTGAGGTACGTTATAAAAGTTAAATGCTGTCCCGTTTTTCATTTTCAAATAGTCTATTCAGACGGTTGGTGCTGTGACCTTGTTACCTTCTTTCTGTTCCGCAGTTCAAAACAAAGTTATACCATACTCGATTTACAGGGAGTTTCAGGCCTTTCCTTTAGCCTATCGTGCGCATACGGTGTCGTTCAAAGAGAAATAAAAAACACTATTAACTCACTTTTATGATTACTACAAAGATAGTTCCGTACTGTTCTGGACCAAATGCGGCCTAGTGGTTAAGGTGCTGAGATTAGAAACTGGGGGTTCTTGGCTCATATCCCGTTGTCTAAAAAATGCGTCATGCACTTTGGGATCGTGAGTGCACTGTAAGAGTGACGGTCAAATGTCACAAGACTTGGCAGTAGGTGGTACGAATTAGTTGCTTTCTCTCTAACCTTTCCTAAATTGGGGTGGAGTCATTGTTATCCCCAAATTTCTTCCTTCTCACACTGCAAATATTTTAATCAAATTACATGCAACTTAAAAGAAACTTATTAATTACCCTCTAGTTTAGGCTTAAAACTTTTATATGGTTTGATTTAGTTTTTCAATAATTTTTTTTATGTTTAGGAATTCCCAAAATTTTGTTATCACACATATCTAAAAACAAAAAATTGAAATTTCTTTGTTTCGTCTTAGAACTTTAAATTTTGTATTGTTTGTAAGTTGCAGTTTATACATCTATTCAATTTCAACTTGTTTAATTTTCATTGAAATATTTATTTTGACGCTTTGTTTATTGATTACAGTATTGCCCCCCAGTGGCAAAGTGGTATGTCAGCGGACTTACACACTAAAAACCGGGTTTCAATACCCGTGTTGGGCAGAGCACAGGTAGTCCATTGTGTAGCTTTCTGCTTAATTCTAAACAAACAAAAAAGATTACAGTATTCACCACTGCCATCTACATACCACACACATATAGCAAAAACTAACAAAGATCTATTGATAATCTAAGATGTGACATTTCAAAATGGTGTCGGGACGAGCTAGATAATAGTTTGTTAATGAATACTACTCGTCTACATAAATTTATATATTATTTCTTGTCAATAAATTATAAGTTATTTTATTTACACATGTTGATTGAATGAATATTATAAACTTAATAATAGTATTTAATAAGGATTATTTGATTCACAAATATTTTATCATCGTTTACCGTACTCCTTAAACTAAGCCTATTTTATGTCTCTCCACAGAAAATAACTTCCGTAGCTTTAAAATAAATATAATTCAATAAGGTTCGATTCGTCTTGTGTATAATATGTTACATTCCAGTAGACGAATCGAGCGAGCTGGTAAAGGAACTTAAAATTTTCAATATGGTGAATAACGCATTAACTGCCCTTGCGGCTCGTCATGGCCAAGCGTGTTAAGGCGTTCGACTCGTAATCCGAATGTCGCGGGTTCCAATTCCGGTCGCACTAAACATGCTCTCCCTTTCAGCCGTGGGGGCGTTATAATGTTTCGGACAATCACACTATTCGTTGGTAAAAGAGTAGCCCAAGAGTTGGTGGTAGATGGTGATGACTAGCTGCCTTCCTCTAGTCTTACACTGTTAAATTAGGAACGGCCAGCGCAGATAGCCCTCGAGTAGCTTTGTTTAGCAAGGAGAGTTTGTTTTGAATTTCGCGCAAAGTGGTAATGAAACGCAAATCTTGCAATTTTTTTGTTTTTTCAATTTACGAAGAATATGATTTAATAAGCTACAAATTCACACCTTGATGTTAATACCCTCTTTCTGCAACATTTCTGAAACAATTATACGGTCTAAACACTTGAATTGTGGCAAAATATTTTAAGTACATGCTACGTTTCATTGGTGCACTTGTTTCTTATCTTGATGACGACACTATTCCAGTTAACGACATTTCATCGTCGATAACAGTGGCAGAAGTTTGGAACGCTGTTTGAGTCACCTTATTACTGCGCAGAAAGTTCCGCATTTTTATGACGGAGCATATAAATAATGTATAAAAAAAATCACGGTTTATTCCAAGGTCTTCACATAAGATATTGCTGGGTTTTTTTCTTGCAAGAAATTCCCACGAAATCAAAAGTCACTTTTCACGCCGCTCCATTCGATCTGCTTGGATGTAATGGTTTGTAATTTGTTCTATTTAAATTTTACCTGTGGCTGTTTTGAAAAATGGGTTTCGTTAGTGGTTGTTTAGGGTACGTGCTGTAAAGTTATAAAAGGGGTGGGAACGAGAAGCAGTACTGATATGTAATTATAATCAGTGAAAGAGAAGAAACATTCGGCAAGACGCAAAACACTGATGATTATACTTTCAGTTTATGATGGTTTCTTCGCAAACGTTTATCTAAGTTTTGAAACGGGGAAAAAAATTCTACAAAATCGATACGTGAGTTGTTTACAACAAGACTCGCTGTGGTTGTTCAGAAATGGACGTTTAAACATTTTTTTTCTTTTCAAATTACACCGAACGAATGTTATAAAATAATAATTCTAAAGTACTTTTTTTAACTTAGGGTACGTTAAAATTGAGGTAAAACTGTTATTCTTTCACAAGTTCCTTAGTGGAGCAGCGATAAGTCTTTGAATTTTGGGTGCTAGTATCAGGGGTTCGAATCCTCTCTGTGGACACAGCGCATAGCCAGATGTGGTTTCACTATGAGAAAACATACATCCATACAAGTTTTAAATGTGATATGTAGGTTTGTTTTCCACATCAAAATACATAGAGCTAGTCTATAACGCTAAAATCAGACAGCCATTATTAGATAATGGTTTTTGTAGCTTTGCGTGAAAAGTTGAAAATAGAAAATGATTGTACAGCCCTTTCCAATAAAACAGACTACTTGTAATACTATTAGCTGTACTTATAGTGAGGTAAATTCCCAACAATATTGTATTTTAACAAGAACACTGTGGGGTATAAAATAGTTTCTGTACTGAATATATCACTTAATATTTATATCACAATTTATGGAAATGTATTTACAGGGTGGTCGCTAGAAAAGCGGAAAATTTGTCAAACAGCTATTTATTTTTACAAAGAATAACTTTTACAAAGTTTTTTAAAGGTATATGTTATATTACACTCATAGATGCTCAAAATTATTAAAATAATGCATTTTATTCATGATGTAAAGAAATCAAAATAGAAATAAGTAAGCACGCATTTTGTTCATGATCTCATCTGACCCTCAAATTTTCCGCTTTTCTAGCGACCACCCTGTATTTATCTACCAAAATACAGTTAGTAGAGGTGATGTCATTCTACATTAAAGCTACATAACTTCATTTTTTTTTTTTTTTTGCTTTTCTGTCGGTTACTTTGGAGAAATTCGAAACATTAAAACAAAACCTATCAAATCAAAAACTGTTTGAAATGGATTGAAACACACAGGGAGTTAAGGTATTTTTATCAGATTGATTCTTCCAGACCCCAGTTCCACAGCGGTGTGTCTGCTGCGGAGATACAACGTTACAAAACGAGTTTCGATACCCGTAATAGGCAGAGCATAAACAGTTCACCGTGTACCTTTGTACTTAACTTCAAACAAACAAATATTCTTCCAGAGTAGACAAATTACTTGATACAGCTTATTTAAATGTGGTCAACACACGTGAAAGACGAAGGTGGGGTATCGGATACCAAGGTTAAAACGTTATGACTTCCTGAGGATACACACCAGGGTGGTGACAATCAGTCTAATCGTTCACGCTAATCCTTTTGTCAAATAATAGTTTAGACATAAGATAAACGTATGTTCGTTTTATTGGTACGCACACTAACAGAAGTAAGGAGAACCTTGATAAAAAATATTGCTGGACACTGGGTTCATAATTGACACCAATCATAAAAGAACCAAATCAGTATGGTTATTTTAGTTGAATAAATTTGTGAGATATAACACTTTACAGAAATGATACGTGAATTTAATGCCCAATAATGACGAAACCGTGCACTCGGACCTGACAATGAGATAAATGAATTAAGTAAAAAAACAGTTAAATAAACCAGTCACTATTGTAATCCATATAGCATTACAAGACCTACGAAACCAAAATGTCCTTAAAAGAAAATTTTGATTGAAAAAGAAAACAGTATTAAGCTACAAATTTTGGAATATAAATTGAAACCTGAAGTATGACGATTGAAAACTGTCGTGCAGTTGAGAACAACGACACCAAAAATGAATTTTGAAGAATAGATAAAGATGGTACACACAAACACTTGAAACAACACTCGAAAACATTTCGGATTCAGAAGAGAATACAAATTAGATGTGTAAAAAATAGGAGTAAAAACGTAACAATATGGATGCAGTGGTTGAACGTACCTTGCTCCGAGATCTTTTGCTGGACAAGAAACTGTAGAACTGTTATGGGTGTAGCCCCTAAGGGTCATATTATTTTGTGGGTCTTCCGAAAGGTTTTTTATCCACTGTTTGTACACATGTTTAAGAATATTTACTTCAAAATATTACTTTCAATTTTATGATTTAAGGGGGGCCCCAATCACGTGATTGAATTCCAAAATAGGCCTAGACATCCAATTTCTACATTAAAAAAAAGTTAGATTATAAATGTAGTTTTCATATCATGAAACATTCATGGATAAGTTATACAAATGTACGTTATTTATTCTTCAACCTGAACGGAATCTTATGCTACATATGGATCAGATAAGGGGCTCCAAGGCTTAATTATAACTATTCCTATTTTAAATTATTTATCGGATAGAAGGCAACGAGATAGCAATACTCACAACTTACAGAACTATTCTTAATCAACTGTGGAAATTAGCTATATCTTATATACTAGCTGGAACTGTTGAGCATATCACATGTTCAAACCTATGGACAACACATTAAACACTAAGCTATGCCTGGCTAAGTTACGAATTTAGTAAATGCTAAACGCTACAGAAATTGTTTCAGATAATTCCGGTTTTAAAAATCATCTGTCTGACGCAGTAACAAAAATTGTTAATTCTAAGCGCTAACAAAAATTGTTTTAGAAAATTCCAGTTTTAATAAAGAGCTGTCTGACTCTGTAACAAAGACAGTAAACTCTAAACACTAACAAAAATCGTTTTAAATTGCTTCCAAAACACGTAAATCTCTAGTCGTCAGTTCATATTAAATCATAGGTAACACATACACAATATCCAATTATGTACTATAAATCTAAAAATAAAACCAATTTTAAAATAAGTATTTTTAACTCTCACTTAATTAAATTTATGGTTAAATGTTGGTTGCCGTAATTGTGCGCCAAAGGAGACATTAAGTGTCGTAAATTCTATCAATCATGCTTGTTTAAGACTTCCTTATATTCCGTTGACTTTCTCAGTAAATGTCAAAGGTGGTTACAGTTTTATCTTATTGAGTATATCTACCACATACATAGACTTTCTGGCATAATTTTTTTGCCTCGTGGTACACGAGAGTAAGAACTACTCTTTTACTGTTTATTGACAATATGTGTATAGATTTATAGCAAAGTTAAATAAACAAACAAAATCACGAGGAAGAACTGCGTTAAAAACAGCAAATCCCAACCTCTGATTATATTATACTATAAAGATAAATTTATGGTTATAATGTGAATATTTGTATATATATATACATACATATATATTCGATTAACTTATTCGGATCGGTTATAATTGTACGATGCACAATAAGTTGATGTTCTACAGTTGGCAAAATCCTTGATTCTTCCTCCGAATTCTACAAGAATCTAAAATGAGATATGGTTTTATTTGTAGTGTTTCTCCTATAACTGAAACCCCTCGATCTTGAAAGTGCTATACAATATTGTCCTTAGGTTCATTTTTAAAGCTATAAAACACAAATAATTTGATAAAGACTATATCTTTTGAAAACAACTAAAATTGGATTTCTCGTTTCTCTTGGCAACAGTTCCATTCGTTTTATTTTATTTTTTTCAGAACTTGTTTTTCAGCTTAACCTTCGTGGTTAGCTCTTATGCGAAGCATCACATTTGTAATCTAAGGGTTTATTTGTAGTTAAGCACAAAGCTATACAATGTGCTATCTGTGCTGTGACATCACGAGCATCGAAACTTAGTTTTCAACGTGCATTCGATTTTATTAATAATCATGCCTAAAGTTGAGCAAAAAGTGCAAATCCTAACTAACTAATGAACGAATATTTGCCGTAAAGTTCTTATCAATGTTATAAGTGTAGTTACCAGTATGACCGCCAGGTTTGATTTCATTTCTTTACGTTGCACGTTTAGTCCTCTTTGGACACAACTTTGGTTCACACCCAAGATGTTTCTGATTAGATATCATGACTTTTCTTTATAAAACCGACCGGACTCTTTAAAATGTATGGTGGAGATTTCCTATCTAAAACACTGTCAATAGCTTCTTTTATACTAACGTCATGGAATTTAAATTAACAGTTTCTTGTCATCATCCCCAAGCAAACGGTACAGCCGTATTAAGCATCATTATCTATACCAGTTGCTTAAGCTGGTATCATGGGACGCTAAACACTCTTTAATTATGACGATTTCATGACAGTTAGTAACTTTGTGTTGAAAACTTGGCAATCAGTAGTAAATAATAGCTATCCACCAGTATTTTATATGCAAAAAACGGCTCTTTTGGGCTCAGAAAACACTTCAAATAGAAGAGCGAACAACGTTTCGACCTTCTTCGGTCATCGTCAGGTTCACAAAGAAAGAGGTAACTGGCCGGAAGCTGACCACATGTTTGGAAGGGGTTGTATAACTGAGTGTCGCAATGTAGAGGGCGCGGTTTGATGTTTGAATATATAATTTTATCTATAATATTAATATAGGTATAATGGTGTTCCTTTATATTGGTTTATTTTGGGTTTAAGTTGTTGTATAAGTAAGGCTTCTTTAATTTTTCGTTTGTTTATGTTTGTTTCTTTATTTAGTATTTTAGTGTTTTCTATGGTTATGTTGTGTCCATTTGACTTGCAGTGTTCGAAAACGTGTGAAGGTGACTTTTCATGTTCTTTGAATCTGGTTTCCATTTTTCTACTTGTTTCTCCTATATAGAAGTCGTGGCAGTTATCACATTATCTTAAACGGTTTTTTCAAAGAATTTTCTTACAAAACTATCAACATAATTTCACAAAACAGAAAACTAAAAAACAACCTTACAAATAGAGACATTAATTCCATTAAAAACCTAAAACAAGACAGAAACATAAAAATTCTAAAAGCAGATAAAGGTAACGCTATAGTAATAATGAACACGAATGAATACATACAAAAAATGAATAACATCCTATCAGACACGAACAAATTTAAACCAATACACACAAATCCAACAAAGACACATGAGACGCAACTAAACAAATTACTACTACAAATGAAAAAAGCCAACACAATTTCACAAACACTTTATTCCTACCTACGTAAAACCGACTCACGCACAACGCAAATATACGGCATCCCCAAACCTCATAAACCAGATTGTCCATTACGACCAATAATGTCAACATATGAATCGTTCAACTACAATCTTGGTAAATACATAGCATGGGCATTCTCCAAATATGCAACATCAGCCAGCTCATTCATCAAAGACTCTTTTAATTTCAAGTCCAATCTAAATCAACTTAATCATAAAGCCTTAATGGCCAGTTTCGATGTTATATCCCTCTTCACAGAAGTTCCAACAACAGAAGCCTGCAAGATAGCCTTAGAACTCTATATTCGAGACCCTAACCCGATTATAGACATTCCCAGTAACCAGTTAGCAACCCTCATAGAATTCACCACAATAAAGACAAACTTCATGTTCAACAACCAAAACTATATACAAACAAATGGCCTAAGCATGGGCAACCCAGTATCGCCAGTTCTAGCCAATATTTTTATGACACAAATTGAAACACAAGCAATTAATACAGCATTACATCCACCACTATACTGGTACAGATATGTAGATGACACGGTTGCGGGATTCGAATCTACAGAACACATACTTAATTTTTTCACTCACATTAACTCTGTACATCCCAACATTAACTTCACATGTGAACAGGAAGAAAGCAATCAAATATCATTTCTTAACCTCAAAATTATAAGAACCGACACACAATTCAAAACAGAAATCCACCGAAAAATCACCCATACTGGACTATACATTCCTTGGGACTCAGCACATGAAACAAAACAAAAACTCAACATACTAAGAAACCAGATAAACACAGCCATGAAACTATGCTCACCAGATAAAATTAACGATGAATTAGATAAAATAAAACAATACTTCATCAACATCAATAAGTTTCCTCCACAAACCGTAGAAAACATTATACGCACACACCTAGACAGAAAGCAAAATCAACCAACAAAAGTAAATATATCTCACGAATCAAAAAATCACGAAACCATATACTGCTGTATACCATATATTCCTGACATCAGCAAACAAATAACCAACATTTGGCAAAAACTAGTAACAAAATATAACATTCCAGTTAACAATAAATTTATTCAAAAACCAGGCACAAAACTAAGGTCTATACTATGTAAGAACTACACTGACAAACACCACACCAACATTATTTATAAAATACAATGTGATAACTGCCATGACTTCTATATAGGAGAAACAAGTAGAAAAATGGAAACCAGATTCAAAGAACATGAAAAGTCACCTTCACACGTTTTCGAACACTGCAAGTCAAATGGACACAACATAACCATAGAAAACACTAAAATACTAAATAAAGAAACAAACATAAACAAACGAAAAATTAAAGAAGCCTTACTTATACAACAACTTAAACCCAAAATAAACCAATATAAAGGAACACCATTATACCTATATTAATATTATAGATAAAATTATATATTCAAACATCAAACCGCGCCCTCTACATTGCGACACTCAGTTATACAACCCCTTCCAAACATGTGGTCAGCTTCCGGCCAGTTACCTCTTTCTTTGTGAACCTGACGATGACCGAAGAAGGTCGAAACGTTGTTTGCTCTTCTATTTGAAGTGTTTTCTGAGCCCAAAAGAGCCGTTTTTTGCATATAAAATTCTCAACAAGTGGGTTTCTCGACATCACTGATTATCCACCAGTATGATTATTTTGAAAACTTGAGCTAAAAACTTCTAATCTAGTTTGCCCGGCCTAACCAATATTTATGTATCTGCGCGTTCTTTCACCTTACAGTTTTGCTGCTCCAATCAGCCGTCTTTAATCCGAATAAGAAAAACTTAAAATTTTCACTTTTATTTTCAGGTGAAGCTGTAGTAAAAATATTACATCGATAGCTCACGTGACTTTCTGCGTAAGCATACGCAAGAACTGTTGTTAAATATGGGCGTTCTTGTTTAATAACTTTGCGCATGTAGCTTATATTTACAGCAGTGAAACTGCTAATTGTAGATTGAAAAGAACTTCCACTCTACCAAATTTGAAAGAAATCTGTAAAAGTTATGTTGGTTTTTCTGTGAAATAAATTTTCCATACTTTAGGTACAAAGAAGAAAAACAGGAAGAAACTCGATCAAAATTGCAGATGTCATATCTCTGGTATTTCTTCATGTATTTCTTTGAAATTTGGTATGTGAGGTAAGAGCCCGGTAGAACATATTCACTAAAAATATATGATCATATATATTACCATAGTCTGAGCTACAGAAGGTGAAAAATCGCCAAACTATAACTTCTGTTAATAACAGTGTGCCTACAGGTTGTTGATTTGGTCACAAGACACATGGTCGTGTTTCTCAATATATAACGTACTTCTTTGATATTCATTGTATCAGAGACTCGGGGCTCATGTCTATGAAACACAAGTAATTTCGGTAATATAATTTATTGATACCTTATCATGATTTAAGTAGCTTTGAAAATATGACAAATTGCATTTTGGAAATTCATGATCTTTGGTGTTTGTTTAGAATTAAGTACAAAGCTTCACAATGGGCTATCTGTGGTACGCCCACCTCAAGTATATAAATCCGTTTTTTAACATTGTAAGTCCACAGACATACCGCTATGCCATTGGGTGGCTTATTATGGTGTCATTATGGCAGTGGTCAACAACCTTTTTCATGCCCCGCACCCCTAAACAAATTTAATATATTCTCGCACCTCTCACAGTAATTAATTATTTAAGAATAAAGGTGAAGGTGGCCAAAACAAATTTTTATAATGTTACCTCACACCTCCTGGAACGCTATCTCGCACTCCCAAGGGGTGCGAGCACTTCTGGTTAGAAACCACTGCATTAAGGTCTAATGCGATAAATGTTAACCGTCTGTTTCAATAGACTGTTTACTTTCTAAAGTTTATTTGTTATAATGAATATTTTCAAATGGTAATTTCAATTTATATTGTAATTAAAACGATATATACTTAACATATATCGAAATATCATTATTTTGAGACCGACTGTTTTGTACGTTACACAGCACTGTTTATTTCATTAGCTACCTCTATTCAGAAAGTAAACCTTAAGACACTTCTAAGATTTCCAAACTTCCATTTTAATACTTGTTCATTCACATAAGTGTTATTAAAGTTATGGAAAGCAGTTCGTGTTTATTTCCGGTGAGACATCGGAACGTCTAAGAACTCACAATGCAAAATTTGGAATTAGATTTTCCACAGTGGGTACAGCGGATAGCTTACTGTTGGTTACGTTCGAGTTAAAACAAATGATACTTCCATGCAGAGAAAAAAGTTAAAAAAATTGTTTATCTGATATACAAGTAATAATTTAATGTAAAAACTTTTTTCCCTGTATGGATATATATAATTTATAACGACAAACAGATTAAGTGACATTGTCTGTATATAAGTTTTACGTTGCGTGTAACAAACAGATCAAGTGGCATTATCTGTTTATGAGTTTTACGTTGCGTGTAACAAACAGATCAAGTGGCATTATCTGTTTATAAGTTTTATGTTGCGTGTAAAAGAAAGGTGAAAGATGTTATTAATAACCTTAATTTGATACGAAAGTCAGTATAAAATACTTCCATTTACTTTCTCAGTGTTGTAAAATAAGTTTACTCTATCCTTAAGCTTTGATGTCTTCCACTGTAACTGATATTACTTCTTAACTTTATAATACGAAAATAGAAATAACCTAAAAACAGGCTGATATATGGAGCGTTACCGATACATTATGTACGAAAGTTGTTATTTTTATATTACATAATGTAGTTATATCCACACATTAAGTTTCTTTTTTGACGTTAGCGATCACAGTGACTGTGGTAGGATAATAAAATAATTTCAGACCTAATAAACTGCTTTATCTTCCAATTTACCAACATAAGTTCCTTCGGTTAAACTATCTGAAATAGACGCAATAAGTATTTCTTCCGCTTACGAACGACAGTGCATGACAGACACTTCAGGTGTTCCAGGTTCAAACTGTTAAAAATAACAAGTTGTGACATATACAACAAATCTTTCTATATAACAAAACATAGTTTTAAATAAAAATACTCTCGTTACAATAAGAACATCGGTTTTACTACCACTGTACATGATAATCTGATTATCTTTATTGCTGTAATTTTTAAATGAAATATTTAGAAATTGGAGTTTTTTTTTAAAAACTGTTATTTTTTCAATAAACAGAACCACTTTTAATACATAAAATATTACGGTTTATACCAGTAAAATTTATGAACATTTTGAGCTTTGTACATTGAATCACTTTGATGTATTACATATCATTAAAGAGTACAGGTTAAACACATTTCACTTACAGTACTTCCAAGAATAAAAATAATCTTGTTTTAGAAAATCTTCACCTGTTCTAAATGTTTTTAATAATGTATGATTTCCACGATTACTAATTACTAGCACACGTCACATATTCTGCTTCTTTACTTATTCGTCTTTTGTAATTAGAGACCTCAATATTTATGTATTCTGCTAAGGTTTAAACGATACAAAAAACTGAAAAAATAACTTTAATAAAAAAATAAAGCTTTTAATTTCTCCATTCCTTGCTATATTTATCCTGCTCGATTAAAAATTGCTTTGTATTTTGTTTCAGTTCAAAGTTATACAGTGAGATATCTGCGGTCTTTTTATATCGCTGGAATCGAACTTCGGACTTCAGCGCTGGAAGTCTGTACGCATACCGCTGGCCCTCCGGTGGGACAGTGGTAAGTTTACTGATTTACAACAACAAAATCCAGGGCTCAATCCCCCGTGGGTAGGCACAGCAGATCGACTAATGTAGCTTTGGTCTAAAGAGCAAATAAACAAAGTTTAAAGTAAATACTCCGGGGTCAAATCTTCGGATGGTTATTTGGAGTTAATTCAAGCTTGTCTATACTGACAAAGATCAGTTAATTGTTTGAACTTTACTCAAGTTTGTGTATACTGACAAAGGTCAGTTCATTGTTTGAACTTAACTCAAGTTTGTCTATACTGACAAATATCAATTCATTGTTTAAACTTAATTCAGGTTTGTCTGTACTGACAAAGTTCGTTTGAACGATAAAAGATAAGATTATGAACTTTACGTGGATTAAGATTTTTAACCATTTGAAGGTTATTACCCCTTGTGTGCTAAACGAGTGAATGCATATTCCCTTATCGATTTTCTATTACTATTCATGGAAGAAGTCAACGGCCACACGAACGTTCTCTTTTTTCTCTCTTTAAAATTTAATTCTTTATAGAAAACAAAGAACAAAAACACTAAAACGAAAATGTAGAGTTACTTTACAGAACCAGCGTTACAGTCGCTATAGCAACATTCATTTCTATTATCGGACGTTTTGGAATTTCGATTATTTGTCGTCAGCGGGATATAACAGAAACAAGTTTAAAATCTAATATGAAGTATAGCATTATAATTTACGTAAAATAAAATACTGCAAGCAATGTATGTACAAATACACGTGAGATTAAAGAAATGTTTGATGAATACTCGTGGTGTTATATAATCAAACTTATATTACCAACTAACGAATTTATTATTAATACTAATATCGTATTAGGGGCCTGTACTCCAGCACGAAATATTAGTTTACTTCTCTACGTCATATTGTGTTCTGCAAATAATTTAATATTTACAAAGTCCCTGAAATAATAGTCGCTCTTTGGCCTTGTTGAAAATATCCAAACACCATGATGCAAGAGTTGTGCACCACAGCTGTTCGAAACGTGCACGGGTTATTTCACAACATGGTGTCACAAAACGATAACTTACACGTTTTCTTGCAAGGCTAATGACATTCCAAATAATTATTCTTGCACACACGCAAAAAGAGGTGGCTATTGAAATAGAAACACGACTTAGTAAAGGCGGGGCTTGAAATATCATGGTAATATGTGTGTGTTTGATCATCCTGTACATTGTTATGGTTAGTACTGTCTAAACGTAACTGGAAACAATAACAACTTGAAACCGTGAGACGTTTACAAACTTGTAGATCTAGGACTATAATAAACTTATAACAGAACTGCCTAAGTAGACAGTTTCCTGAACTGTATTCTCAAGACGGCTAGTATGGACATTAAAACTTTAATTAAAATAAAGTACAGAACAACGTTTCGACCTTCTTAGGTCATCTTCAGGTTAAGAACTAATTTAACCTGAAGAAGACTTCAGAAGATCTCGTGGATTATTCTTATCTTTATACTTTCAAAAACGGCTTCCGTGTCATGTCTTTGCTTTTATTACTGTTATTAGTAGGGGGTAGAACAAATATCTGCATTATTTGTGTCGTCGTGTGTGGTTATTATTACTTTACATTCGGTGATGTTTAAAAGTTCTTATGTTAAACATGAACTGATCGATACTCGCAAACTGTATTTTCTGTTTCGTGAAACGGTAGCAACAGAAAAGTACACGTCATACTCAGTCACTCAGCATAAATGTAGCGAAAAATAAATTATCTGATCGTGTATATGTAGGTTGCCCCTCAGACCTTTATCAGACTCTGCAAGATTTACGTATGTAGTAAATATGGCACCACCAGCTAGACCAAACTGATTTTAAGTTTGTTGTTGTTGGTGGGATATCAAATTATTATTTATATAACACGATAAGTTTATTTCAAAGAGAAAGTAGCTTGTAGATATAACATAATAAAATCATTTTACGGACTTTGAACACTTTCATTTGTACCTACAGCTCGTACCTTCATCGACGCGTTAATGTAAATATAAATAAGTTATTGTTACACAGTCTCGAGAAGCCAATATGAAATAATACGATTGTTCTTATTATAAACGGTTTGTGTAATTTATTTGATTTTTTTCAAGTTAAGTACAAAGCTACACAATGGGTTATCTGTGCTCTGCCCATTACAGGTATCGAAACCCGATTTCTAGCGGTGTGAGTCCGCAAACATATACCGCTATGCCACTAGAGGGGGCTTATAAACTTGTAAACATATATATGATAATTACCAGATTTACGTGAAAACTATAAAATTCACTAGCTTACTGTTTAATTCATTATTTTAATTTAAAACAGTTATATTTTAAGATACTAAAACGGCAAATAGACAGAGAGGCTTCAAAATATTGCAAAGCAATGACGTTTATCATTCCTAATAAAAAAACTGTTATTTTATTAGTGGTATATCCTTAATATTCAAATGTGAAATACTAATATCATCATTATTTGCTTCAAAGCCAGCTAATTCCAAGAAGTCACATAAAAAAACAAAAGAGTTACCCACATTTAACGAGTTGGCATCCCCGTCTTCTTCATTATTCCTTGATTTATTTTTCTTTCTTTTTTTAATTCCTTGACTTCTATATACTGCTATTGGCTGATATTGCACGAAACAACGTGCTTTTCACGTGGTTTTCAACTGGCTGACGTGTTAAACTGCATGCGACATAACGTGGAGAGAAACATTAAGGTTAGAAAACAGAAACGAAACCTATTAAGTAAGTGTTGGGCTGGAGAGTGTAGTGACATGACCACATACCGTGTTCCAAAATAAAAACAATCCGAAGTGAGAGAAGAGCAAGAGTGAATGTAATATCCAAATAGGCTTGGTGTGATAGTTAAGAAGCTACTCTCACAATCTGCGGGTCGAGGTATTGAACCCCATCACAAAACATACTCGCCCTTATAATGTGACGATCAATTCCACTATTCGTTCGTAAAAATTTGCCAAAGAATTAGTGGTGGTGGGGTCTTGATTAACTGTTTTCTTCTAGTTTATCTCTGCTAAATTAGGGACAAATATAGCCTTCGTGAAGTTTTGAGCGAAATTCAAAACAAATCAAACCATCCCTCTAGTCTACCATTTTAAAATTATGGACGACTGCCGCAGATAGCCCTGGGATATCTCCGCACGAAATTCAACAAACAAAGTAAAATTCTCACATATAAACAACAGAAAGACTGAGAAGAAATTAAAGGAAGATACGTTTCACTGATTTGTAAAATGCATTCTCATTACTTTTTATTTAAATATTCACATAAGAGCTACTTGTGCATAGCTATTCGTAATTTTGAGCTCACAAACTAGAGAAAAGGTAGCACCCAATGTCAACACCTGGAGTACTCTTGTACGACTGTATAATAGTATTTGGTTGGCACTCTTATCGCATACTCATGATCTCAAAGTGCAAACCACGTTTTAGAGGCAATGGTAAGCCCAAGCCATAAACTCTCGAATCCGGGCACGCCAAACTTAGTCGCACCCCATTTAAAACTTTTAAAACACTTAAGAAAATCAAGGGTAGTGCAAATGGGTTCGTGTGTCTATCTGTTTGATTATGCTTTTTACAAAAACTAATAAACAGATGTACACGAAAACGTTAAGCAAGATGGACAGTTAGTGTAGGATAGTTATTCCAAAATATGTTCCGGACCCAAATCTGGACCCGTATTCTGAATCACTTTGAATGATCTTTTACAATGAAGAGATTGGGCATTTTTGTGATTGATTTGAGGTTAATCACTCTGTAAAATGTGGTCTGTTTTTATGAAATTTAATAAACACATTAAAGTTGACACTCCTCATCACTTTGCAAAAAATTATCCAGATCTTTGATCATTCTTCCTCTGAAAAGAATTTTCTGAGTTTTCGAAGGTGAAATTTGACGTTGTCCGATATAAACACGCGCAAACTCGAAAAATAACGGCGGGGCGAAGGTGTGTAACCTCTCTGATTGTTCTTTTAAACTTCAAACTATAAGAAGACAACTCGTATAAGCTTCCACTGCCTGAAAGACTACCTTGTATTTAAGTTTCTAGACTCGTGTTTATGTGCCTTCCAATTAGACCATAGTGTGACAAATACTCTCAGCTTAGAGCTGCAACTTACATATACAAGTTAAATGTTCAAATTATGTTTCATTTTTCTTTTCATGTGTTATCAGTATTTTGTATTTTTATTATAGCCAGTTTTCTCAAAATATGGAAGAGGTCAGGACCTCTCTATATAGCACCAAGTCTCGAACTCGAGACCATTGAATTACCAGTTCGATATACTAGATCCTACAAATACACTAAAAGCCGGATGAATCTATATATGTGTGTGTGTGTACGCGCGCGCGCGCGCGCATCACAATTATTTCTGAAGAAGAATAAGCATATAGGAAGATTATCAAGCGATCTTATAACATTCGACTAATAACAAGAGGACATGTAAGAATTTCCCAAGTGAAAATTTCATTACTACTTTAATAAATTTCAACAAGGACCATTTTCTAAGAAATTAACTAAAGTGCCTTAAACTTAACTAACATAAACAGACTCAATATGACAAAGTATAGTATTGTATTTTCAACATTATTGTAATTAAAATGAACGATTAATGATGAAAAACAAAGAATCTCTAATAGAAAAGACAATCTGCCGCTATAGCTAGACAGAAGTTCTGCTGTGTTCAGCTGTAGATAAAAAAATTACCGAAACACAAATGCACTATATGTTAGATTCTGTTTATTCTAATATAATCATTAATATATAAAAATCGAAATTGACGCCGTTTGATAATTAATCGGGAAATACGGAGAATCATTAAGGTTGTTGTTTTTGTTGTTGTTTTGAATTAAGCACAAAGCTACACAATGGGCTATCTGTGCTCTGCCCACCACGGGTATCGAAACCCGGATTTTAGCGTGTAAGTCCGCAGACATACCGCTGAGCCACTGAGGGGCAATCATTAAGGATCTCTTGGATTTTCTAACATGAAAGTACAGTAATGTGTTGTGTGAGATTCCAATAAATTTTTTTGCTACAACACACATAGTCAAAACGTAACACTGGTACTTTATAGTTAAGTTATTGCATTTTTCTGGGAGGAGGAGCAGTCCCCCTTTCCCACATACACAATTGACGTACTTGCCCATAACGTGTCTTTTTCCACAACGTTCTTCTAAAAAATGAGAATAGCTATATTTGTTTACTACGCTAAGCCGTACGTAACAATTAGATAAAGTAAACTCTACAGGTTTCATTAGAGCATTGTTCAAAATGTTCCTAAGAGTTGCGATTGGTCACCACATCTAAACTTCAGGTAAATTACTGACTCCCTCTTCGTGAGCTATTTGTTTACCGTTCACTCTGTCGTGAACCGAATGTAAACATGTGTTCGTATTTATAAAACAGAAAACGTTACATAAAAAAAATGCAAAAGATTACGAATATCTTTGTTGTCTAACAAGTTTCTCTTATTTAGGAACTGGTTCGTAATTTACGTAATTTGGTTGAGACCTGTAACAACCAGCCATTTAAATGTTGTTTTTTGAATAAGAAAACAAGTAAGCGACATGCGTCTATTCAAGACAGTGCAATAGAAATCTAGTTGCGACCGCACTGTCCTATATAAACAAGGTTATTATGATGCAATTTCCTGGAATTTGAAAATAAATTCGTCACTTCCTTGATAGCTGATTTGCACGTTTCTTTCAAAATCCCCCGAAGTGGCACAACGATATGTTTGCCGACTTACAACGCTACAAACCTGGTTTCGATACCCGTGGTGGGCAGAGCACAGATAGCACATAAAGTAGCTTTATCCTTAATTGCAAAGTGAAAAATATTTAGTGAAAATATCTTGGGGCCTGGCATAGCCTAGCGCGTTAAGGCTTGTGCTTCGTAATTTGAGGGTGGTGGGTGCGCGCCCGAGTCGCGCCAAACATGCTCACCCTCCCAGCCGTGGGGGCATTATAATGTGACGGTCAATCCCACTATTCGTTGGTAAAAGAGTAGCCCAAGAATTGGCAGTGGGTGGTGATGACTAGCTGCCTTCTCTCTAGTCTTACACTGCTAAATTAGGGACGGCTAGCACAGATAGCCCTCGAGTAGTTTTGTGCGAAATTCCAAAACAAAACAAAGAAAATATCTTTTAGTGCCATCTAGTGACGTTTGATCTACTCAAACAAACAGAAGGTGTGGTTTGGTTGTTGTTAAGCGTAAAGCTACACAATTAGCTAACTTGTATGTCCTCTGCCTACCACGGTTATCAAAACCTTAATTTTAGCGTTGTAAGCTTACAGACTTACCGCTGAGCTACCAGGGAGCTTCAAACAGGTGAGTGCAGATCAAAAAAAATTTGTGATCAAAAACCACACGAAGAAAATAAAACAACATATTAAGTATACTTTCTGTATGAAAGAAGTAATTATTCTTTTAAAATACGAGATCCTACCTTTTTAATAAAAATCGCTACCATCGTGCTAAGATTAACTGGGATAATTAAAAATTCATACAAAAATATTTGGTTTTATTATTATTTAACATATGCAGCATTTAAATTCTTAAGTTCATATCGAAGTAGGCCCGGCATGGCCAGGTGAGTTAAGACGTTCGACTCGTAATCTAAGGGTCGCGTGGTCGAATACCCGTCACACTGAACATGCTCGTCCTTTCAGCTGTGGGGACGTTATAATGTGATGGTCAATTCTATTATTCTTTGTAAAAGAGTAGCCCAAGAGTTTGCGATGAGTGGTGATGGCTAGCTGCCTGCCCTCTATTCTTACACTGCTAAATTAGGAACGGCTAGCACAGACAGCCCTCGAGTAGCTTTGAACGAAATTCAAAAACGAACAGAAAACGATCATATCGACGTTGAAAAGCCGCCTAAACTCCGGAGTTTTTCTTGTAATAACATAATGAATAAATTATGTCTTCTTCTCAGTATTATTTTATATGTTGGTTTATATCGAGGAAAGCTGAAAGTCATGCACAGAAAAGCAACGTTTTATCATTTCAACGGTTTATCAAAAGAAAACTCGTTTGTCGTGTGGATGGTGCACTTTAACAATGTGGTTACGATGGCGAATTCGGAATTAACTTGTTACGTCGTGATCTATTTATTTAACTAAAAACTTTGAATCCTGTAAGTCTCTCTGTCTTTTCATGTTTTACTCAAAGTTATTATACACTAAGTACAAACCCGGCATGGCTAGGGGATTAAAGCATCCCCGCCGCACAAAACATGCTCGCCCTTTCACCTGTGGGAACATTATAACGTGACGGTCAATCCAACTATTCGTTGGTAAAAGAGTAGCCCAAGAGTTTGCGGAGGGTAGTGATGACTAGCTGCCTTCCCTCTAGTCTTACAATGTTAAATTAGAGACGGTTAGTGCACATAGCCCTCGTGTAGCTTTGCGGGAAATGTAAAACAACCAAGCATTAAATATATGATTGATTGATCACCGCTAAAACCGAAAATCTTGCAGAATGTACGAGGCTAAGCTGGTATAGTTGACTGAAAGACCAAAGTTCTTTCAGTTTCTCGTCTTAGTTATTAATGATCAATCTAAATAAATAGTTAAAATAAAAACTACGACTTTCACATATACGCGACTTTTTTAATTCGAACATAATATATTTTATTGCAATCTAAAAGAGAGTTACGCATGTTTTTTGTTTTCCTTTTCTGTTTGCCACAACGAACCTGAAATCTCGCTATTTTTTTGAGAACAAATATTTGTTATTTTGGTGATTTTTAACGTATGTTTTCTGCTAATGCTGTTTTTCGAGGCGTTAGATAAATAGTTCAAACACAATCTGTGTATATTGTTTTCGATTTCCTTCAAGCTGCTTACTGTCATTGACACCTTCAATAAGGACATCATAAGTTATGTTCTATTACTGTTCTTAGCACCTTCTTAAGGATAACATAAATTATGTTGTACTTACTTTCTTTAGCACCTTCTTGAGGACAACATAAATTATGTTATACTTACTGTCTTTAGCATTTTCTTAAGGACAACATAAATTGCGTTATACTTACTGTCTTTAGCACCTTCTTGAAAACATTATAAGTTATGTTCTATTTACTGTCTTTTGCACCTTCTTAAGGACAGCATAGATTGTGTTGTACTTACTGTCTTTAGCACTCTCTTAAGGACAACATAGATTGTGTTGTACTTACTGTCTTTAGCACTCTCTTAAGAACAACATAGATTGTGTTGTACTTATTGTCTTTAGCACCTTCTTAAGGACAGCAAAGATTGTGTTATGCAATAAAATGAAAATCTAAATAAAAAATGGGATTCGTTCCTTTTTTCTTGTTTTCTTTTTCTGTAAATTAATTATGTATCTTCACTTAACGTTTCAAGTTCTTCAAAGTCCAAAAAGTTAGGCTTACCTTACTTCTGGAGAACTTGTTTTTATTTCTTTTGTTATTGCATTTTGTGAATTTTCATTTTCTCTTCTACAGATGTCTCTTGTAACCGTTGCTCTCTTGTTTCAGTTTACTTCCTTCTTTAAAAATAAAGATCCTTAGAAGCACTCTAACATTTATTTAGTCCATACAAAAATAAAATTTCTTGAACGTGTTCTGTGTTTATGGCTCACGCTGATGTAAAGAATTGAATTTCTCGTGTGAGTTCTCAGCAACCAAGGTTCTTAGAATAACGTACTTCATTCAGTATCAATAAAAGTCTACATTTTTTAATTTTTCTGTATTTATTTAACGAAATAAACACGGTGGATATTGGCTAAGTATTTATAATTGTATTCACTTCTATCATTAACGTGTTGAAAATTGGTAATCTAAATTGGTCAAACTGAAAATGAAGTTTTTACTTATTTCCATAGTTAATCACTTATTTATTTATAGTAGGCTCCTCTATTTTAGTCATTGAGTATGAGAAAATGGTAATTTTTTTCAACTGTAAAACTGTACATAAACTTCATCTCATTGAACGGTTGTTTGAGAGTTTTCAAATTTTCATTTAATAAACAAGTTACATATGAAAAACGTCATACGAGATATGAAACGAATGTTGTTGTTTTATCAGTGCCAACAAAAAAAACCCTCATAAGAAACAGCAATACAATTCTAAAAGCTACTTATACACGTAGCAATGTCCTCTCTTCCAGCGTAGTTCAGTAGTAAGTATGCAGACTTATAACAGTAAAAACAGGGTTTCGATATTCACGGTGGGCAAAGTATAGATTGTCCATTGTATGGCTTTGGGATTCAAAATAAACACGCAACAATTTACCCTTACAGTGGGTTCATTGGACGACATAGGCCACGCATGGCCAGGCTATTAGGGAGCTCGACTCGTAATCTGAGGGTCGCTGGTCCTGTCACACCAAAAATGCTCATCTTTTCAGCCGTGGGGGCGTTATAATTTGAAGGTCAATCCCACTATTCGTTGGTAAAAAGTAGCCCAAGAGTTGGCGGTGATTGGTGATGACTAGCTACCTTCCCTCTTGTCTTACACTGAGAAATTACAAACGGCTAGCGCAGATAGCCCTCGTTTAGCTTTGCGCGAAATTAAACAAACAAACAAACATTGGACGAGTAAAAGCCTCTGGTTATTAAAACCTAAATTATCTAGAAGTTGGTCCGGTAATAAAAGAGTTAAGTTAGATTTAAAGATTATCCTTTATTGAATCGAGATTTTGCTTGGGCAACCTCGGAATATCGATTTAATTAGTAAAAAATAAAAATAGTGGTTTCAAAATGGTGATATTAAGATGTAAAATACATGACAAAAAGTGATTTCACACGTTATGTCTGGATTATCATGTTGCAAAATAGCAAAGGTTTGTCATTTAAGTAAGCAAAATAATACAGGGTATTTTATTTAAGGTATTAAAATATCAATATATTTTGTGCTTAAAAATAATTATATTTTCAAGCTCGGTTTCATATATATTTTGGAATGTTTTACTATTTTGTTTCTTCTTCTTTGATTAATATCTTATAGACATCTCAAAAGAATAAACGATAATTTTACACAGTCTACTATTCCTTAGTATATTGGGTATCTGCGTAAATTTTGCGAGAACAACTTCGTTGTTTACTCCTTCAACAGGCAAAAAAATCAAAAACAGAAACGGTTCCATAAAAACAGTAATGCCTCATCTCTACAGCGCACTAATACTACGCATGACGTATTTGAACACCACGTGTCTTATTTACATTCTGTTTCACCTCTACTTGAAGTTTTCTTACTCAAACAAATCAACCGTTTCTCAAAGAGCACTGTGTTTCCACTGAATGAGTAAAGGAAAATTATTTAATGAAGTGTATTTATTAGTCGTGAGGAGATGATGCGAACAAACACCAGACATGACCACGTGACACTCGGTTCTTATGCTGTTTACTCATGCTTAAGCTCCCTAAGCAATAGATGAAGAACTAAAGAAAACTTTGAACCCTGCCCTTAGGCTTTTCAACATCAAAGTTATTTCTTCCTTGATAATTCGTTTCAGTTACTTGTAATTTTATTTAAAAAACATGTATACTATAAATAAAATATGGCAACAACGAATTGCAAATTTGCAATAAAAATAAATCGTTTTTAAATTTGGCTCGAAAGGTACTAAATCGATTTTATTATTGCATTCTTACAGTGTCGAGCACTTAACAAGTTAACGAAACCCCTGAGATGTTTGTTTTTTTGCAAACGTTAGCAGTGATAAAGATAAGCCTCACACTGGATCGCCTTCCGATATGCGATTTAAACCCTGTATAGATAAGGTTAAGGTAAATATTATATATATATTTATATATATGTATACATACTGTCTGTCTATTTCTCAATAATAGTCTGTGGTGTAATATTATAATAATGTAGTTCAGTATTACACTTATGAAGTTGACGTCACTTAGGTTTTGAAAATCATTATTTTATTTCCACATTATTTACAAATCTGTTGACCAGATTTTTTTATTTTTTTTTATATATAGAGCATTACAGTACTCCAGCAAACTCCATTGGTTTGGGTCTTGAAATGACTGAGTGAAGTTATTAATTTTACTAAAAACCAAAGAAAAAATGAATAAATTTAGGTATAAAATACTGTGTGTTTCTTAAAGAACACTGAGGACAAATAATCTTTTATTTTTGAATGATAAATCTTTATCATTATGAAATTACAAGTAACGTTGAATTAAAGCTGTGAGACATTTGCAGTGGAGAAAATAGATAGCGTACATTTGATAAGCATTTTATTAACAGTTTATGATCCCCGTTACACCAAACACACTCGTCCATTCAGCCGTGGGGGCGTTATAATCTTGTATTCAATCCCGCTATTCGTCGGTAAAAAAATTGCCCAAGAGTTGGCGGCGGGTGATGATGACTAGCTGCCTTTCCTCTAGTCTTATACTACTAAGTTAGGGATGGCTAACGCAGCTAACCCTCGTGTAGCTTTGCGCTAAATTCAAAACAAACAGTTTATGAAGTTACGCTAGAATAACCAACAAAAAATTAATAAAAACGAAGAAAGCAATAATCTTAACACCAAGGAAAGGTGAAGGAAAATAAAATGAGTCGATATAGACTCATAAACAAATGAAAGATTTATTGAAAAAATATAAGACATTATAAGTGATAATAATAGTAGAATAAAGTCTAGCAAAAAAAAATGCTAACAAAGAGAAACAAAAATTAGTATTCCATAAATCATAAACATTATATCTACGTTAATACTCGACTGAATGTCATATTCTGTGTTTTCGACGTTTTACCACACATTAATTAATTGGGCAGGTCAGACAACCCAATATTTAAATGTGGTTATCTCTATTTTATAAATGCTGGTCAGAGGGAGGACAAACAGTCAATGACATCGACTACCCACACTGCTCTATTAATTATAATCTATAACATAGGGAGATTGACTGTAACATTTATGACGCGCACTCAGCTGTAAGTGCGATGCGTGTTCAACGGCATATTATTGGTTCAAACATTAGATCTACCGATACGCAGACTGGCACGTTGTTCACGAGGCTATATCTTGCCCAGTAATAAAGGTCATATAAACACTAAGAAAAATAGTTTTCATTTGAGCATTTTTATTGGTAATAAAGTAATAAAAATCGCATATCTGTAGCTTTACGTTCAGATGAAATTATTGACGACTTTTATATAAAATATTCAAATATCAATCTAAAAATAAAAATCAATTTTAAAATGCGTGTTGTTAACTCTCAGTAAATTATGGTTGACAGTTAATTATAGGTTGCCGTAAATGTGTGTCCGAGAAAATATCGAGTCTCAGTAATTCTATCAATCATGCTCGCTTAAAGAGTTCCGTATATATAACATTGACTTTCTCAGTAAATGTCAAGGGTGGTTACAGTTATATCTTATTGAGTACATCTACTACATACACAGACTTTCCTATACAAAGTTTTTGTCTCGTGGCACGCGAGACAGAGCACTCACCTTAACAGTAGGTAGCTTTTTTTGCCATCTGCTGACGAGAATACAAACCTCAAGAATATTTTAGGTCATTCGATTTTAAACCTCGAGCACGTTATTTATCAAGGCACTTAAACCCATTTTTCTTATTCAGCTATATCTAAAAGTGATAAGATAAGGCTGAATAAGAAAACTTACCGCTCGTGTTACTTTTATGATTAAAAAAGGATTTAAAAAGTAGTGACATAGGCGTTATTTATCGATTAGAAGCATCTTATGTGACACATCTGACTACACAAACAGGTAAGAAAGGCCTAAGCTTCAAAAATGTCTATTATTGATTTACAAATAACCAAGCCACGCCCGACCAGATATGGATAGTCATTTTCAATCTGCATAATCTTTAAGAATACATGGGTGTTTTCGAGAAGCTACGATATACCTAATGAAGAAGAAATTTTGGTTTTTACAATTTTATTCAAAAACATCACGTTCTTGTAAGACATTTTATACTTTGAGAATCATACAACTATACTCAAGCATATAAAACATAAAAGTAACAGAATAGAATAGCTCATGTATCAAAATTTAAAGTAACAAAATTTTGCACTAAAACAATATTGCTATGAATGGACGACAGTGCGTGTTGAGTGTTACACTCGTTAATTGCATCGATATGCAATATTATGAATAAAAACTAATCTAACAAAAAACACCTTTTCTCCCTCAGTTTATTCTTATTTGATATTTGAATCCCCGTCGCACCAAATATGCTCGCCCTTTCAGCCGTGGGGGCGATATAATGTGACGGTCAATCACACTATTCGTTGGTAGAAGAGTAGCCCAAGAGTTGGCGGTGGGTGGTGATGACTAGCTGCCTTCCCTCTAGTCTTAGACTGCAAAATTAGGGACGGCTAGCACAGATAACCCTCGTGCAGTTTTGCGCGAAATTCAAAACAAGTCAAACTTATTTGATACATTTTCTTAAAGTACATTTTCATGGCCAATAGATGGCAGTTGTTTAGGTGACGTCTATAGAATTACCAGATTTTCAAATAAATTGCAAATATAACTTTTATAAGTACAAACGACCGACTTTTTAAACTCATTCATGTGTAAGATAATCAAAATTTACACACACACACATATATCTTTATGCTATGATATTATATGCGTATAGGATCATGTGCGCTGTTAATGGGTGTTAACCTGTTGAACTGCAAATTTAATGGTCCTTTTTTCGTATCCTGTTGCCATGCGATTACACTCCAGACACTAGGGGTTTAAAATTAGAGAAAACTAAACCCCATTATTTAGTTCGAGAAGCCCAAGTGTTCATGATGTGAGATGTTGAATTACTAACTGCCTTCCATCTAACTTATAAGCTCAAAATCCGGAACAAATAAGCTATGTGTAGGTTTGCACGATTATCCGAAACAAATATCTAAGCATGTAATAAAGGGCTGAATTTGTGATTTTAAAAAAATACACAGTTTGAAGACATTAATTTAACATGAAAATATGATATCTTATAATCCGAGTGCTTTCGAAAGGTTGTCATATAAGGTATGGTATTTTTGTGTTACAGAGAGTTTAGCGTCAGTCATAAATAGGGCATATATTTACTTAAGAGATACATTTAAACGAATCATGAGTTTTGAAAAAGAAATCTGGAATATTGCTTGATTTTTAAAAACGCAAGAAAATTCCTGACTTCACATGGAAAATGTTGAACTAGTTACGTGTGCAAAAATTTGTATATGTAATAAAGTTTTGTGAATATCTAATTCAAATTGGTTGTTTCTAATACATGTCGAAGTAAAAAATGAAGATTTGTATCCATAACAACAATACCTCTCTCTCCTCCTACATGTACACACACAAGCATTAATACTTGAGACGCAGATGACTAGAAAACATAAAGAATGAAAATTACCATAGGGATACATTAAGTGAAATTTACACAGACATAAGCTCTCTCCAATTACAAAAGGACCCCACGTGCCTAGGTGGATAGGGCGCTCAACTCACAACCTAAATCCCCATCTCACCAAACATGCTCGCCGTTTCAGCCGGGGTGAAGAGGGCGTAATAAGGTAACTGAAAATGAGTAGCCCAAGGGTTGGCTGTGGGTGATTAACTCCCTTCTTTCTAGACTTTCACTTCTAAATTAGAAACGGCTAGCATAGGTAACCCTCGTGTATCCTTTGTCTAAATTCAAAACAAACTCTCAGAATGAACTTATTTGTATTACATATTATGATTTACTCGGTCTTCTCAGTCACATTAGATATCTGGATGTTGTTTTTTTCTCCCATGGCTTCTTAGAATAGAATACATATATCTGAGAGAATCGGTACCATTCACAACAATAGTTAATGATTATGTCGTAAGGTTTCTGAGCTCCATTTTGATTGTATTACTGTGGTAAACTGTAAGTATCGACCGAAGGTCTACAGGATAGATGCAAAGATATACAATATTAATAATTTAAGTTCTTATTGTAAATAGAAGCCAATTAAATTTCAGCGATAGTTTAGTTACGTTCATCTTTACAATGTTTTGAAGCATGTACAAAGAAGAACCGTTAACGTGCAGAAAACGAAATATTCCATACAATATTAAGCCAGATTCTGGCTAAAAGGTGTTCAAGATAAACAAACATTGTAAAACTTTTCTGTCATGTAGGTCTTACTTTTGACCTGCAATACGACGGACCAATAGTACTCACATGCAATTTATTCGTTTGTTTGTTGTTAAGCACAAAGCTACAGAATATGCTTCGTGTCCAGTGTCAACAATGAGTACTAAGCCTAATTTTTAGCGTTGTAAGCTCTCAGACTTACCATTGAGTCACTAAAAAGTCATGAACTTTGCTTGCCAGATCATAAACATTCATTGCTTGTTGTTAAGTAAAAAACTGGTCAATGGGCTGTTTGAGCTGCCTCCACAGCTGGTATCGAACCAAAAATTCTCGCATAAGCTTATTTTTAAGCCATGGAGAGGGCAGGCATCATAAACAGGGTGTGTGATGCAAACATATAGACAAACAGAAGCTACTTCGAGCAAATCGAAAATTTTTGTCATTGCTAGAAGTTCAGTTATTTCGTCACAAATATCTTTAAAGACAACGGATTTGTTTACAGGTCATATCAAGCTCTTGAAAGCTACGATTATGACTTATTCGTCCTTGGAGCGTGCCTCCCAAAGGCGCAGCGGCACGTCTGTAAACTTACAAACAAAATAACCAGATTTCTATACGGATGGTGAGCAGATTACATATAGTCCATCGTGTAGGTTTGCACTTAACGTCAAACAATTATTTGCAGTGTATTTTCACCTTTTCTTTTTTATTCTTCCGACGTTTAAAGATGATATCTGTACAATATATAATAACAATAGGAAAATAACCAAGTAAAATAAATTAGTATTGCAACGTTTTGTTTCATGTTATGTTACTAAAATTTTAATTACACTTTGTAATATATGTATATTATGAAACAGTCAATGACTTCATTAGTTAGCAGTGTTACTGATCGATTACTAAATGTGCTGACCAACTAGTTTTGTGTAAAGTCGTAGATACGAGACTAAATATAACAGTCAGGCGTTTTCAGAATTTTATTAGTGAGTTAGTCTTATCGCATGATTATTGCTAGTTCACAAAACCGCGTAAAACATTAACTGTTAAATCACAAAACCGTGTAAAACCTTAGTTGTTAATCACAAAGTTGTATAAAAGCTTAATCCATAAATAAATTGCTTTTGTTATCATTCAGTAGTTATGATTTTATTTTTTATCAAGTAATAAAAAAGAAAGCGATGTTCCAACTGTTACAATGTTCTAAAAGTAATAACAGTTATTAGTAGTTTATGAGAAATAGGACCAACTGAAATTGAGATTACTTTGAGATAACTTTATTGTTTAGTTATTGGAAGAAGTGAAACTACAGTGATTTTTTTCTGGTGGACTTGTATCTTTGGTGAAGCCACTTCCCTCTCGGTTTCTTTCTTTTCTGTTTTTTTCTCTAATGTTTGTTTGTTTTGGAATTTCGCACAAAGCTACTCGAGGGCTATCTGTGCTAGCCGTCCCTAATTTAGCAGTGTAAGACTAGAGGGAAGGCAGCTAGTCATCACCACCCACCGCCAACTCTTGGGCTACTCTTTTACCAACGAATAGTGGGATTGACCGTAACATTATACACCCCCACGGCTGGGAGGGCGAGCATATTTAGCGCGACCCTCGGATTACGAGTCGCACGCCTATAAACTTGTAACTGTCATAATCCAACAACCCAAGATGAAAACTTACAATATGCGTAACAGTTTGGTGTTGAGAGTGACACTGAGTTACAAAAATAAATACTCTAACAAGTAATGACTGTGTGTGTGTGTTTTCTTATAGCAAAGCCACATCGGGCTATCTAATGAGCCCACCGAGGGGAAATAAGTAATGACACAGAAAAAGATTATATATTTGAATAACGATTGGATTTCTAAAGAAAATCCTCAAAACATAAAAACAACGTATGAAAACGGTCCGGTAGGGCCAGGTGGTTAAGGCGTCGACACCTTATATGATGTTCATGCGTTCGAATCCCCGTGACACCAAACATGCTCGCCCTTTCACCTGTAGGGAACCTTGTTATGTTGCGGTCTATCCCACTACTCATTGGTAAAAGAGAAGCCCAAGAGTTGGCGGTGGGTGGTGATGACTAGCTGCCTTCCTTCTAGTCTTGTACTGCTAAGTTAGGGACGGCTAGCGCACATAAGTCTTCGTGTCACTTAACGCGAAATTCAAAAACAAACAAATAAAAGTATGAAAACCCACGTAAGATGTGAATAAAACAGAATAAAACCAAATATGTAATACAAAACTAATGAACGAAGCATGAATTTAAAAAAATTAAAAATGTCTGACACACAATGGAAAACAAAGTTAAATGTTATAAAACGAATTAATACAAAAGACTTTTAAAAATATGGATTATAAATTTTCATCACACTAAAAGACTACTGTAACTGTAACTGTTTGTGACATCCACAGATACTACAACAGAGTTAACAAACATAACTTTTCTGGTTTGGTTTTGAATTTCGCGTAAAGCAACACGAGGGCTATCTGCTCTAGCCCTCCCTAATTCGCCAGTATAAGACTAGAGGGAAGGTGGGCTAGTTATATTTTAAGTCTGTAAATATGTATACTTCTTTTACACAGTAGGAGTTACACTTCACGACTTTCTTTCAAGGCACAGATAGCCTAGTTTCTTTTCCCCATAAAACGCCAAACCAACCAATCAATCTTTCCTTCAAAGCCTCGTGCTTGCGTAAATGAATTTCTGTCAGAACTCACGGAAAAGTTAGTTTACTCAAACGGAATTTAAAAACGTATAAGTTGTCTGTATAAACTGGCGGTTGAAGTATGTAATTTAAAGTATTGTGGCCCCCCCAGTGGCTCAGCGGTATGTCTGCGGACTTACACGCTAAAATCCTGGTTTCGATACCCGTGGTGGGCAGAGCATAGATAGCCCATTGTGTAGCTTTGTGTTTAATTCAAAACAACAACAACAAAAATAAGGTATTGTGAGATACTGCATCAGAACAAGAACCTTGTTACGACTACGAAAATGCTACACGCTCCTTTCTTTCTGTATGTTCTACACTGATCATTTGTTTCAGTATGTAGGCCTAACATGCAGCCCGAGAGCTAGTTTAAACTACATGAAAAATAAAAGTCAGAGAGTTCATAATAAACATTCTTGTGAATAAAGGTTTATGTTGTATTTATTTGCTAATATTTACTCGCTTTCCTTTGCTGTTCGAGTTCAATTCTATGTATAGCATTTCCAAAATCATTAATTTTTTACTTACTGTTTGTAGTTGAGCACAAAGGATATTTGTGCTGTAATTCAGTTTTCTTTCTTTTCCTTTTTTCATTGTGTTATAAGTCTCCAGATTTACTGCTGTACCACTAGGAACTTATATTCACCGATTGGTAAACAGGTAAGTATTCTAAAATTCAATTCAAAAGACAAAAATACATATTTACTTTCGCTGGGAATTCCATTCAAAAGAGAAAAATACATATTTATTTTCGCTGGGTTTACCCAGCATTCTCGTATTACAAGTTTTGAATAAAATATGATCACTTTTAGGAATGGAGTCGAAACAGAGATTTGTAGCTTGAGGAAATGTCAACACTGTCTCAAATCTTAAGCCTATTTCTTTATTTTTTTGAAAATATATATTTATTTTCAGTTATTTTGTTTCTATAATTTCTTGAAGATCCTTATTCCTCCTTTTAAACTTAACAGTTTATAATAAAATAGTTTATTTTGTTTTTATTTATCATCATGTCTATAAACAATGAATTGGAGGGATTATTGAACTGTACTGTAATGGTGAACGAACTGAATTTTGTAACCGCATGAGCTTACATGTGTGCTTACGCAATGCATGCTGGTTAGTATTTATATCTATATATGTACGAAATTGTACACACAGTCTTTATAGTTTTTCTTCGAGTTGTAATGTTTCACGTATAAAAATCCCATATGAATTTTTAGCCGCGGCACAATGGCTTTAGTTTTTTTTTCAAATACCTTTTAGATCCCAGCTCCGCCATCTCTTGACCTGAAATGTAATTACAGTTTTGGACTAAGGAAGTGAAATCCTTCCGATTAATGTATTTGGCCTTGCCCAATGCCTCATACGTTAATTTAATGTAATTCTGTTTAAAATACTTTCAATTTGAGGGTAAGCTGGTACCCTGATGAGCAAAGAAATCAAATTGGGTATAAACGAACCCCATGCTTGACATATTGCTGGCGTACACAAATACAGCTAATAAAATGAAAACAAAAAAGTTTCATAGATTAATTTACTTTACTTCTGCCTGAAAGATTTTCGAGTGCCGCGGCTATTAAAGATTATCTCTTGTCCAAGTTGCATAGATGCATGCGTATATATTCAACGCAATTATTGAACAGCTTGTCATAATATAATAGCATAGGTATACAAATAAACATTTTAAATATTCCTTATAGTCGTTATTTTTCCTCCTTCCTCTTCCTTCTTTCTGCTGGCCATAGTAAGACAGGTCACGGTTTTGCTGCAGCTGGCCAGACTTCCTTTCAGACTAACATTATGCATACTCTACAAGGTCGTAAACGTGTTAAACAACAAAAACGAACTGATTATGTTAATATACTCTCCTCTCCTCTATTTCTGATGAAGTTTGGTTTTTATACTTCTATAACCCCCTTTCCATTGTGGCAACCTTAAAATTCTGGTATGTTGTCATTACTGCATACTTTATCAGAAACTAAATAATCATCAAATAAAATATATAGCTACAAGATTTCTGAGTCATTTTTCAGCTAGAATTACTATTTTCTTCCATTATTCTTGCCATTCCTTACAGTCAGCTTTGAAAATGGTAAAGTACCCTAACCCTGCTGATACAACGGTAACTCTATGGATTTAAAACTCTAAAATCAGAGGTTCGATTTCCCTTAGTGAAGATGACAGATAGCCCTATGTGGCGCTGCTATAAAAAAAACACACACATAAAGTTTGTAATCACCCAGTGTTGACTATAAGTCGACACTTACCATCAGACTTCACTCTGATTACTGATTAAATACTTAACGCAAATTAACGTGGCAAGGGTTTAGTTTAGAGAGAGAGAAATCAGAGAATTCTCTCTTCAACTGGGGTGTTCAGGAACGTTGTGGTTCCTCTTCGTCCCCTTTCGTGGAAGGTTATTGAATTTAGCTTTTTTTATTTTTTTAACTCTTTTTTTGGGTAAAGGAATGATGTTGGCCGTAATTAAAATCATTCATGAACAAGGCTAAGGTAGCATTGGAGAAACAGCTACATCCCGTCCAGAAAGGCAGTTGTCGTAGTAAATGTGAACTCAAACGACCCGATTCAGGGCATGGCAATAAAGCTGCCTAGGCTGGACCTGAAGATCCAATGCCTTAGTTTTAGCTGTGAGGGAAAACGGGAGCTCTCCGAGAAAAACCCGCTTTCACAGGACAGGCGCCGAAAGTTTTTACCTGTCCTGTGCCCGAGTGTTACGTATTTTTTTAAGTTTTCAGTTCTTCGTGGACTAAACGCAACAGAAAAACGCAGATAACAGCTTGTATAATTTATTACACTAAACTATTAACAAACATAACAGATATAACATAAATTATATAATACAGTGACAGATATTAAGTTACAACATTCGAAATTAATTACAAAACAAAATAATACTAATTTCAAACTTCAAAATTAATCACAATACAAAACGGTACTGGCCTGTATCTAATATAATGATCTAAAATGAAAGTCTCAAATTCCAGTCTAGGGTGTGAATTGGGTCCCACGAAGAGATTCCGAAGCTTAAATGAAGAAGTTCAGAAACAGAGTTCACAGTTCAATAAATTCGCCGACTCTCAGCACAAGCAGTAATTCGGATGAATCGTAGAGATTGACGAAGTAAAATTACAGCTTCCGTAGATCTAACTTTTGTCACAAATCCAAGTTGAATAATCACAGCAAACACTTAATCTTTCTCAAATAACTGACTCTCTTCTTTTGAAATAAAACTGATGTCTGAATCTCACCCCTTTTCTTCGAATAATAACTGATGACTGAATCTCTTGCATCTTCGTCTGTTTATATATTGTAGGCCTAAACTCCTAGAAAGACCGCGAAAGTTCTACAGGTCTCCAGAGCAATCCACGCATGTCCGTTCTTGCACGAGACTACACGTCTAGACACATAGTCACCAGCACTTCATTTACAAACATATGATTGGTCTACTTAATTCAAGAAAATTCTAAATGTTACCCTAAATGAATAACAAAATATTAGTTTAAACTTCGAAACAATAATATAAATATGGAAAAATGAATAATAGAAATGAAAATTTAAACACAACACGACATGTTGTCGCTTACAAAATATTTACACGACATTTACATAACACTCTCCCCCTTAAAAGTAAAAAAAAGTTTGAGCTTGCGAAAACTTTTTTTTGTTTGTTTATTTGTCTTTTTAAACCAACTTAAAAGGGTTAAATCCAGTAGATTCTGAAATAACCTCACGAACTTCAAATAATAACAAGGAAACACCCTCAACCCAGTTCTTTGAGTGTTTGTGGCAGTAATTTGGTGGAAACGATCAAAAATGCCTTGTGTCTCAGGATGGTACGCACTGAATGAAACTTGGTGGAGGTTTAGATCATGCATGGCTTGTTGAAATAGCTTGTATACAAAATTTAAGCCTTGATCTGATTGCACAACTTTTGGAATCCCGAACATGGTAAAGAATTTGACGAGAGCCTTGACGATGTTGGGAGCAGTGATTTTTCTCAAAGGGATTGCCTCAGGGAAACGTGTAGAAGCACACATGATTGTCAAGAGGCATTCATTTCCTGCTTTGCTTTTGGGCATTGGGCCAACACAGTCGATAATGACCCTTGAGAACGGTTCTTCAAAGGCAGGAATAGGCTGAAGTGGTGCTTTGAGAAACCCCTGATTTGGTTTTTCAGTGATTTGGCGAGAATGACATGCCTTACAAAAGTTAACCACATCTTGGCGCATCTTTGGCCAATAGAAATGTCGTCGGATACGATCTAAGGTCTTCCTTACACCTAAGTGTCCCGACAATACATAGTCATGAGCAAGACTAAGAATATTATTCCGATAGTATTTTGGAATGACGATTTGGTGAATAACATTCCACTCTTCCTCAGCAGCAACATCAGGAGGTCTGTATTTTCTCATTAACACACCTGACTTCTGGTAGTAACAAATAGGGACAGTTCCTATTTCATTTTCATCAACAGCCAGTTGTAGAAGAGAACGAGTTTCAGGATCGTTGTCCTGTTCCTCAATAAGTTTGTTACGATGAAGAGAGTCGAAAAATGTCTTAGAGTCATCAGTAGAACTTAAAGTTGAGTCAGAAATCACATCGATGTGAGACATGAACGTATCAGATAAAGAGAAATCCTCTTTGGACTCCTGAGAACGTGTCTGAAAACGAGTAACAGCACAGGCGGGAAAAACATCAGGAAACTCTTCAACGAGTTGCTCTGTACTGGGGCTAATAACAAGTGCTTCAACAACACGAACCTCTGGTACCACCTTACTATCAGCCTAAGTCATTCCCCAAAAGCATAGACACACCTTCAACAGGCAATGAGGCTTTAATACCCACAGTCACTGGGCCTGAGACTAAGTTCGAATGTAAATCTAATCTATGAAGAGGAATAGAAACGACGCCACCTTCTACACCAGAAATGAGCACACTGGCCCCAACCGATGACTTTTCAGAAAACGGAAGTACACTTTCCAAAATCAAACTCTGAAAAGCTCCAGTATCCCGCAGGATTTTAATTGGTTGTAGACGTGAATCGCCAACAAAAGAAACAAAACCTTCAGTGATGAAAGGCTTAAATTTGTCCTCAACAAGATTTTCAGGTACATCAATAATATTGGGCTTAGAATCCACAGTGGACTGGACAGGGTCAAAATCATTGGGAACCAATGATGTATTCAACGAGGGCAGATGAAACTATGGGGTGATGGCTTGTTTTTTACCTTATAGCACTCAGAAATCAGATGGCCAGGTTTCTTACAATAAGCACATGTTTTGGGTAGATGACGAGCTTTGAGAATAAGATGGAATCTTCGTTTGAGAATTAGAAGTTTGCTCTTTTTTGTCTCTGTCGGCATTTGCATAATATTTGAATGAGTCATTGGGTTTCTTTGCTGTGTGATTTGTTTTGCTTTTGTATGAGAAATCTTTGTGAGTCAAAGCATACTCGTCTGCCAAGACAGCAGCATCATGAATTTTGAAAGCTTTTTGTTCATCGATATAAGTTTTTAACTCTACGGGAATACATCTTTTAAATTCTTCGACTAACATGAGTTCTCTGAGTTTTGTATAATCCTCTTTGATTTCTTTGGAATCACACCACCTGTCGAACAGAGTTTCTTTTTCACGAGCAAATTCGACATAAGTTTGACTGTCAAACTTTTTCTAACCATGAAATTTTTGTCTATATGCCTCTGGCACCAATTCATATGCATTCAAAATGCATTTTTTGACGTGCTCGTAGTCATAACTTTGCTCGGCTGTGAGTTTGGAAAATACTTCCTGGGCTTTACCCTTGAGAACACTCTGAAGTAATACTGTCCAATATTCGGTAGGCCATTTTAGCCTAAGGGCCAATTTTTCAAATTGCTAAAAATATTTATCTACAGCTTTTTCATTGAATGGAGGTACTAAACGAATTTGTTTGGAAGCATCAAAATTATCCAACCGCATTTGGACAACCTTTTCTCCTGTCTGTGCCTTTCTCATACTGATTTCTTTATCAGCTTTAATGCGCTCCTTTTGTATTTCGGCATCAAGAACAAGGCGTTTGTTTTCTTGTTCTCCCTCAATACGTTTATTTTCTTGTTCTGCCTCAAGTCGTTTGCTTTCAATTTATAAACGAAATTTCATTTCCATTTCCACTTTTTTAAATTCAAAATCTGGGTCAAAATAAGCGACAGGCAATTGTTGTGCAACTTTTTGAAGTAAAACTTTTTGGCTGACCAAATGTTCAACAATAATTTGTTTAATATCTGCTTTCTTCATTGATTGCTTCACTTCTAAATTAAAATGTTTACCAACATCAAGCAATTCAGATTTTTTTAATTCACTGATTAATTCGAAAGAGGGATTCTGATTAAATTCGTTTATAAAATCTTCAAGTTGGAATGCCATTTTGAATATACAAGCTGTCTATCTGTATAGAATATAAATCTTATTTTATAATAAAATTAAATTGTTTGTTTTATATCCCGAACAAGCCCCCAATTTTCTGTTACGTATTTTTTAAGTTTTAAGTTCTTGGTAGACTAAACGCAACAGAAAAACGCAGATAACAGCTTGTATAATTTATTACACTAAACTATTAACAAACATAACAGATATAACATACATTATATAATAACAGTGACAGATATTAAGTTACAACATTCGAAATTAATTACAAAACAAAATAATACTAATTTCAAACTTCAAAATTAATCACAATACAAAACGGTACTGGCCTTTATCTAATATAATGATCTAAAATGAAAGTCTCAAATTCCAGTCTAGGGTGTGAATTGGGTCCCACGAAGAGATTCCGAAGCTTAAATGAAGAAGTTCAGAAACAGAGTTCACAGTTCAATAAATTCGCCGACTCTCAGCACAAGCAGTAATTCGGATGAATCGTAGAGATTGACGAAGTAAAATTACAGCTTCCGTAGATCTAACTTTTGTCACAAATCCAAGTTGAATAATCACAGCAAACACTTAATCTTTCTCAAATAACTGACTCTCTTCTTTTGAAATAAAACTGATGTCTGAATCTCACCCCTTTTCTTCGAATAATAACTGATGACTGAATCTCTTGCATCTTCGTCTGTTTATATATTGTAGGCCTAAACTCCTAGAAAGACCGCGAAAGTTCTACAGGTCTCCAGAGCAATCCACGCATGTCCGTTCTTGCACGAGACTACACGTCTAGACACATAGTCACCAGCACTTCATTTACAAACATATGATTGGTCTACTTAATTCAAGAAAATTCTAAATGTTACCCTAAATGAATAACAAAATATTAGTTTAAACTTCGAAACAATAATATAAATATGGAAAAATGAATAATAGAAATGAAAATTTAAACACAACACGACATGTTGTCGCTTACAAAATATTTACACGACATTTACATAACACCGAGACCTGAAAGAGAAAATACGTAGTATTCACGTGAGTTTTGTCCTTTAAGCACTTGGTTTTGTGATTTGTGATTCTTTGAAATATGTTGTATGGTGAAATAAATTTGGTTGGTGCACTAGCTAATTTATAGAGTGATGCTGTTAGTTTGTTTCTGTGTTCTGCTTTTAAATAGTATTTGTGTCATATTTCCGTTAGTCTATTTCTTAGCTTTGGTAAGTTGCTGATTTGTCAAATGCTCAAAACTGAGCTTGGTGCTTTTACACTATAAATTACCTTTTCTGTTGTGGGAGACAGCCAAGACATTTGTATAACATTTTAAATGTTTGTATAGCATGTTTTGGAAGAGCATTGAACTTATTGGTACATCTAGGCTGTTCCATTCTCTGAAATAAATCTAAATAAATAAGTAAAACATTTTAAACCTAGCCCTTATCATTTATATACTTTTGAAACTTTTTCTTAAGCTTGTTTAAATTTTCTGCCTCTACAACATCTGAAGGCAACCCATTCCAAAGACCAGCCATCCTGTTAAAAAAATAAAACTATTTTATCTGAAGATGCCTCCTACACTGCCAAAATTTATACTTGAGTCCCCTGGTCACACTGTTTTCACCATTAAATATGAAATAAGATAATGCATCAACATTATCAATTTCTTTTACAATCTTAAACCCCTTCATCACATCCTTCAACTCTTCTTTGGCAAAATAAAACAATCTGATAGATTTCAGCCTCTCCTTGTATAACAATCCCTCTACCACAGGTACAATTTTAGTAACCCTTCTCTGAACCTTTTTCAAAAATTCAATGTCTTTGCCAAGGTAAGCTGCCAAAGACTGAACAAAGTACTCTAAATGTGGCCTTTTCACCTCCTCAATCATTTCTGTATTTAAAATTAATAACAAGTCTAAAATACCACTGCTTCTAGTAGGCTCCTTAAGTAATTTGTTAAGAAATCCACCCTGAACAATATTCAAAAACCTTTTTTCTCATAGGTTGACTCTAGCATTTCCCATTCTATATGTCTGAAATTAAAATTATCCATAATTATGACTTCATTAACAGCTGAAACCTTAATCTCATGGTAAAGTTTCTCACTAATTTCATTAGTATCATTTGGTGGGAAGGCAGCTAGTCATCACCACCCACTGCCAACTCTTGGGCTACTCTTTTACCAACAAATAGTGGGATTGACTGTCACATTATACACCCCCACGGCTGGGAGGGCGAGCATATTTTGCCTTTAACAAATTCCCACTAAAAGCCTTTTCCTTTTACATTTATAAATAGAAATTCAAATGGATTCAATCTCTTTAATGTCCTCAACAGAAAAAAATAAAAACCATATAATGTGAGTGCTTTTGAAAGGTAAACCTTTTTTTTCTCCAGAGCAAACTGAATTTTGAGGATACAACTCACATTTTACATATTTATATATATATACACACTCCCTCCCCCACTTTAATATATATTCCTGTTAAATAGACTGTGGCCCTGTATTTCAAAACTTCTTTCATCAAAACCATCTATGTTTCAGTTATTTCCATTATGTCAAACTATTCCTACCCATACCCTAAAGTTGTTTGTTTTATTTCCTATACTTTTAGCATAACAATAATAATAATCAAGCCTATCGTTGTAACTACTTCCATACCCATTTTCTTTGCTAAATGTTTCTCTATCTTTAATTCTTTTTGCATTTAGTTTTTCCTGGCCTTCACCACTGTCTAATCATAGCTTAAAACATCCCTTGGAGATGGGTCAATAGCCTTAGCAAACAAGCCAGCCCCTACCCTATTTAAATATAAACCATCCATTCCACCCCCCCCCCTTTTTCCACTAAAATGATCTCGCAAATCCAGCCAGCCAATCTGCTCATCATTACATACTAAGAGGAGCCTAACATTTGGCCCTAGTGACCTACTTGTAATTTCATCCCCACAACTAATTCTAGTCAGTATACCTAACAAACTTAAGTTATGCCCTTTTTCATTAAATGCCTTTATCAACCCCTTGCATTTATTAATTAGTTCCTCTGACATACCTTTCCACACATTATTAGCTCCAGCATGTACCACAAAATCTACATCACTTCTAGCCCCCTTTATTACATCTTCTGCTCTGTCAGTTGTAATAACTCATATCCTCCTATGCCCCTGGGTAGCATAATCTGATTCTTTTCTCCTTATTTGTCATATTTATCCAAAACTATTCCATCCACATGCCTTGTCAATAAATCTCCTATATCTATAACCTCCTTATCATCCAACCCTTTTGCTTACATTCCATCCAACAGTTTCTTAAATGCAGAAACCAAGGACTGAAATTTGTTGCTCAACATAATAGTCATACTACTTTATGTTTCTAACTTCATGAGTCATTGTTAGTTGATGTATCATTTGTATATAAAAGCTAAAGCTTCTTCTGAAATCCTGCTGCAATTTCCCACAGTTTAAGCTTTCCTTTATTTGTTGCCTCTAACTGTGATAGCCTCCACCTTCTTCTCCAACCTACAAACTCTACATAAATGTTACAAACCCGTATATTTACTTAAAAAGTAAATGCTAGTCCCAAGTTTCTAAACAAAACTCACTCACTATACCCGTTACACCTAATAAATTACAAAAGCTTAACTCCTACACTAGTCTTAATTATTGTGTTTATCCTATACTTATAACTTGAAAGTGAAATTAAATACTCAATAACAAATAACAGTAGGCTACTGTTAACAATGTTACTTTTAGCCTAACTTTTAAGAACCAGTTATGTTTTATCGCTACTTAAATGTACAGGGTGGCCCGTAAGTCACTACCATCTATATATCTCATGTATCCAGTTAATTACTGACTCTTCCACACCAGCACATGACTCTTTCTCTACGTTTAACTGGCCTTCCAACACGAGGTGCATCCTTTGTATTGCCAGTGTCAAACAATTTACTCTCCCAAAAAAAGAAACAGATTTATAATACACGCGTAATTGAATATAACATAATAACATATGAAGGGGTAAGGACGTACGAGCCACCCTGCACTTTGTCTTTACACTATAGAAACAAAGTTTGTTGTTAATTATATGGAACTTAGAAAATAGGAATTTAATAAAATAATACTTAAAAGCCAAAGACAATAAACTAGTTTTTGATTATATTTATTTGATAAAACAACTTATTTATCTTGTTTGACGGTTTACCAGTAACTTAAATATAGCCTGAAGTACGGTTATACGTACAAGCCGTTTTTTATTTTATATTTTAAGGTTGTACTGTGGTAAAATTTACAGCACTAAACTTTAAATTAAATTTTTGACTGCTTTACTTTCATTTAATAAAATTACTAGAACTAGTTATAATTTTGTTTTTAATCAAAATTATTACAAATTGTAATACTAATATTAACTAACTTCCAGAGATCCATAACAATATATGATATTAACTTCATTCACGCCCTCTATACCACGATTTATATTGATATTCAGTGGTTTTAAAAAAATGACCTGATCAGCATAAACAAATGATACGCGACTTCAATACAGTTGCAGCGATAAGTTAATAATTGATATGGTACATGCATCATTTCTGTCATATAAACTTTAAATTACATCCATAGCCTGCAGGCAGTTATGTGGCTCCATATAAACCTCACACTATATTAAAACGATATTTCGTCAACAATTATAGAGGCGCTGTTACTTGATAAATAACCAAATAAGCTTGGAAACTACCATACATAGCGTGCAATGATGCATTTAGGTATATCTCCAAGGTTTTATTAGAACTGCTCACACCTATTTTTAGCTACAGGCTGAAGATATAATATTAAATAATAATATAAAATAGATTAACTGGGCGATTTTTATTATGAAGTATTACCGTAGTTCTTGATTAGGGTGAATAATGGATAATTTGGGCATGCATTTATTGTATCTAACTAACTAACCAAAATACACTTTAAAATTTAATGTAGGAAAAGTCGCTGCCTGTGTGGGAACAATGAACACTACTATCTAATACATTCTAACGGCGTTGGAATAAGTATATAATGGTAATCTTTAATATTTCAACATTTAGTATAAGTTTTTTTTAAGGTTTTCCCATCCAAACCATCTCTGAGACACCACAGTTTATTGAAGTTACGATATGATTTACTTGTATGTTAATTGCAAAATATCGAGATAGGGACTAGTACTATTTACACGCAGAACTTAAGTAACTATTCATTGAGTTTGACGCTTGTCTGTAACGTGAGAGGTAAGGTTACAGTTAGATTGTGCTCGGTAACAATTCAAACGGTATAAAATCTCAATTAAAATATGTATCAGTTTTAAGTAGTGCAATAAAAAACACAAGCTCGTGGTTACGGGGATTCAGGTCGTGAAACTGAAAGTCGAAGCATGAAAACCTAAGCCTTGTTGCACGTGTTGTTGAGATTTGAAATGAGAAGGAAATAGTAGTAAATTAACAATATTATATTTGCAGTACAACGCAGAGCGTTTTGAGACGTTTATTGATTTCAAAGTGTAACTAAATTTAGTACTTACTATGACAGCTTTCTGATAAAAATCTCTAAATTATCAGGTTATTTTAATTGAAAAGCGTTTTCCTTTTTTAGTCACCAATCTTAGAGCAATTGCCGACATTTTAAACATCATTAAAAAAAACAAACTTGAATATTTATAAAAATTTGAGAAATTTTGGTAGTCGACTTCATTTGATTACTGAATTCAAGCCTTATAATCATGATTTCTCGCAAAGTATGCCTCTTATGCTTTATTAAAGTATTGCCAAATCTATATTTATGAATAGGAATGCAACATTAAAAGTTTGTTTTAAAGCAAGTCAGTAATCAAGAGTTGAGACATTGTTCAGCCTTCATGACCAATCAATATAGAAAATGGATGTAATTGTGAAAGACACTAACTGACCAAGTATGATGTTTATGCTAATTAATAACTTGTGTCAATATTATATAATTTTTAAGATAGACTGAGTACCATTTTTAAATTGTTACTCTACCTTAATAGTTAAGAGTTCGGTGGACCTGAAAGAAGTAAGATGTGTTACTTATTGTAACTCGTTAAATTTTAAGGCTAAAAAATGAAGCAGTTTGAATGAGGTCAGAAACTAAAAGTTAAAAACTGAGGCTCACACAATATTTTTAGAAAGAAATATTCAGTATATTAAAAATGTGCAGAGATAATCATAGTGTTTCACTGAATGAATTCTTAAAAATTGGTGATGCAAATCTTACTGCAAAACAAAAAATCATAATTTGTCAGTGTAGTGGTAAGTGATTCAGTTTCATACCACATATGCCTAGTTGTGAATGATTGGATACTGTAGCTTTTGTTTACTTGTGAATGATTGGATACTGTAGCTTTTGTTCACTTGTGAATGATTGGATACTGTAGCTTTTGTTCACTTGTAAATGATTTAACACATTCTGTGGGTCTAGTTGTGAGTAAACTGTGCCCTATGCTTCTAGTTGCAAGTTATTTTCTACATTATTTATATGTAGGAGATACGAGAAATGTTTCTCTGACTGTGGGGAAGCTGCATTCTTTTCCATTTTCATATACTTGTATTACAGCTGATTATATTGTTTCAAAGTAATATTAACAATATTCTTTATATGTATATATATACAGCCAATTATAGTAATTATATTGCTTCTAAAGTTATAAAATTTAATAGTGAAATATATCTTGTATATCCTGTTCTCAGAACTTTTTATCCTATTATTAAAACAGATTCAGTGTGTAAAATAAAAAAAAAGTAATATATTTATTAACTTGTACTAAATGTAATATGGAATACATATGTGGTTCAAACTTTAAATCCATTACATATATGTATAAGTTTGCATAGACCACAAGTTAAAAACAGCATAATGAATTCCATAGAATTAAAACACTTTAGAACTTTTACTTCTGGTAAAATAACTATATTAAAAATATCAATATACTTCAGTAAGAGAACTTTTATGTTTTGAAATTAATAACGTTATATTATGGATTAAACCAAGATTTTAATGACTCTACTGCTTTGAATTTGAGTAATGATTACTGTATTGTTTTTTTGTATAGATAATTTTTTCGTATAGATAAGAAAATAAGAGGTGAAAGAAAAATATATTCAAATGAATTGATTTTCCAGAATTTTATGGTCATGTAGATAAAATTTTTAATTCTAGTATTAGAGTATGTAAATTATTTAAAAAAAAGATTTATCCACTTAATTTTCCTAAAATAAGAGCATTAATTCATCTAGTAAAAAAATAGATTTTTGAAAGGATGATGCAAAGTGCCTATTTGCAGATGTTATAAAATATTGATTAAAAGTCAATGCTTTATCAAGTTTTGAAAAAAGATAAACTGCAAATTAAACTTCCATATTTGGTAATTAATTTTAAACATAAAGTATTCAATGACATGCAGATTCCTGAAATTATTTAACAATCTATAAAAAAAATTATATTTTTTCCAGATAAACACTTAAAACCTATCATTAGTTATAAAAAAAACAAAGTTTCAGTCGGTCTACTATTATATAACAGTAAAAGTTTTTAAATTTATTTAAATGTGGATGAAGTTATTAGCTTTCCTTGAGAGTGTGAAAATAGTTTATTGATACTTCTCATAAACATATTGTTATTGGTAACTTGGACGTTATAAAAGATAAAACAATACTTAAATGCTCAAAAAAGATCTAAATACAGAATAGCCACTAAATGTAACAAAAATATTCTAAAATATATTGAAAATAATAAATTAAAAACAAATTTTTATTAATTACACATGAGATGTTCAGGTGAAAGATGTTAAAACTCTAAGAGAAAAATACTTTATTAACTGCATGGGATGCATCATGGTCTAGTTGTTTGACAATAACATTTATATAATTATTTGTAAGATACCTATATCAGTACTACCTTTTGAGTCATACAAGTGTTACCTACTATTATAAATCTTTTGTTAGGCTTCATCTTATTTATTGTTATGATCAATATTTATAATACAAATGAGTTTCTGTTATTTGACCAATCAAAACCTCACGAGTTTTCGATGAACAACTGTAGCAATAGTGATTTTAAGGATTCTGAACTTATTTTTAAAAAGTTTTATCATATGGTGCATATCAATTTTCTCAGTAAACATTTTGGAGTAGAATATGGACCTGGAATTAGGAAATGTTGAGAAAATTTTTGGTATCAGATGACAGATTGTAAAGAATCAATCACATTTTTTGTTTTGTTTTTTATAATATTTTAAGTTGTATGTTGTTTGGGGTTACATCCAGAATACAACTTGTTTGGCCTTACAGGTTTGTAGACAAAATGTAGTGTGCTGGATAGCCCAGTTATTTACCTTAAATCAATGTATTCTAACAATTAGACTATAATACAGTTTTCTTTTGAAATCTGCCACGTATGAGCTGCTCTAAATTGATCACTTGTGATGCTGACAAGTTGTGTATGTAATAGTACATTTTTATGTTAGAAACATCTAATTACAATCTATCATTAAATTTATGATACTTTTACCAGAAATAACTTGATACTGAGTGTAATTTATCTGAGTATAATAAGAAATTGTGAAAAAGTATGAATAGTGTAACAAGTATCATAAAAGGAGGAGTCAATTGGTCCTTTAAGAGGTTCCTTTTATGCCACCCATCCTTAAGAAAAAATTTAAAAAAATTTCAACTACCTCCCATTTTTAAGGAAATTATTAATTTTCCTCTTAATATTTTCATATATGTCCTGACCTCCACTACTGCAGACAGTAACTCACTCTGCAAATCAATCAGTCTGTTACATAAAGTAAAACTGTTTGAAGTAAAACATTGTTTTATCCAAATCTTAAACTCTTATCCTTTCATCTTATCTTCAGAATAAGGCAGAATAAAAAGTGGAGGTATTTGTTCTGTTGGTCCTTCAGATAATCTTGTAAAGTTCAATAAGATTGCATCTTATCTTTCTCTTCTCATAAGAAAAAGAGATTTTAACCTATTCCTATAAAATAACCAATCTGTCCCAAGAATCATCAAAGTAGCCATCCTTTGAAACCTCGTTACTTATTCAATATGTGTTTTTCAGGTAAAGACCAAAATTGTATTCATAGTATTCCAAGTGAGGCCTTATTAGAGATTGAGATAATTATTGCTTTTGACTTGTAAGCAATATTATAGCTGGACAATCAGTAAGTTTAATTGATTATATTAGTTTGTGGCACATAAAATATCAGTTGAAATTAATTGATGGCTTGAGTCACATAACCACCACTATGACAAGGTTCTTTTCGTTAGTCATACTCTGGAGTAGGTCCCCATGTATATTGTGTATGTGATCCAAATTATAATAATCCAAGTGCATTACCTTTCATGTAATTTGCAAAACATGCAAGTTGATTCCAAGTTATTTTATGGTATCTCAACATCCTCACTATAGCTGGAAACATCCAACTCATCAGCAAACAACTAATTACGCTTCTATCACTATCATTAATATAAATAAAAAACATAAAGCACAAGTCTTGGTACTGACAACTGAGGCACTTTATTAATTGCAAGTATCCAACTTGAATGCACTGTATTAATAATAATCTTTTGCCTTTTTTTCATTAAGCTACACTACAATCAAATAAACTGATTATTCTCCAGACCCTAACAATCTGGACTTATTGGCTGATCTTTAGTGACATATTTTAAAAATCTAAGTACACAAACTTCACAGAATTTCCATTATCCAGATATTGAAACAAGATTTCCTTTGGTAAATTCAAAATGATTAATTTATATGATATTATATGATTTTATATAGCATCTTTCTTTTGCAGAATCTAGAGTGTTTTCTCAAAAGTATTACTAACTGGGCTACAATTTACAGTGCAATTCTTATCACTATTTAAATATAGGAGCAACTCTTCAGTCCTCATGTACTTGCTCACTGTATGTTGATTTAAGAATAAAAGAGAGAGGCTTACATAACTATTTCTTGACCTCCTTTAAAATCTCGTGGAAAAGTTTATGATCTTGTTGCTTTATCTAGTTTTTATCTCCAGTTATTTCTGTTTATACTAAAAGATCAACCACACCATGATTTAGATTAATTCAAATATACTGCTCGGGGTCAAGAGTAATATTAGTATATTTTTTGTCAAAACAAAACATTAGAGACCAAACCATTTCGTGGTGTTAAACAAAACCCTAGCCAACAGCATTTTCTGATATAATGCATTATCCTTTCTCATATATTTATACAGCTATTCTTGTTCAGTGCTGCCCTCCACATATCCCATGATCAAAATTATTCAACTGCATCTCACATGTAAATCACCATGTGACAACCCATTGTCAGTGGGAGTGGGGTAAACACTCCTAATATGTGACTCCCTTTATTCAATTTTACTGAACTTTTACTTTTTTTTTTGGCAGTGCCCATGTGAAGATCTTTTTCATTGTGCTCTTCTGTTGTTGTTTGTTAAACTTGGAAACTTATTTAAAATTTTGTTTGAACCATTTTGTTTTTTATTCCAAATTGTTTTTGGTTTTTTTTCATTTTTAGAAATCCATGTTATACCTTCAGAAGTAATATCTTTTACCAGAACACTTACACAGGCTGCTGGTGGAGGGAACTTGAGTATGGAACTATTGTCTGTCATTTGCCATGAGACTGATTGTTATATGAGTCAACCTTCTTTTTGTGCTGTTTCCTGTATTCTTCTTGAACTCATTAAACCTGTTCAGGATGACAAGGAATTTGACAGCCTTTTTCCTCCACTTAATTTTGCTGTGTCTTCCATGCCTCTACTGTAGAATTAGCTAGGCCTAATATGGCTTTTTTTTGGACACAGTTTCTCAAGGTGTGTTCTGCTTAATCCATTTCCCTGATTTCTTATAATTCCCTTCCTTCATTGTTACATGATACCCACTTCACTCAGTATTTTGCATTTCCCACTTCCTTCAGTATTCGATTTCATGTAGAGAATTTTGTATCTCAGATACGTGAGGCACTGGTATGCCTTATCCTCCACATGCTTCAGATCAGTATGCTTTAGTCAACCATCAGGAGGGATTTCTGTTTCTTGATTACAAACAGGTAGAATTAATTTTGCTCATGTGGTGGGTATATTTTGATCATCCTGTTCACTTAACTCATACCCAGTTTCCTTACTTTTATCTTGTGCTGTTGACTCTCCTGTAGTGCACCACTCCTCTGAGGGTCTCTCAACCTGATTACTTCAACATAAGCACCTTTATCTCCTTTGGCTCTTACCTTATGGAGTTTCTCTGTTGTTGTGGTCTTCTGGGAAGAGATGCTGTATTGTTTGTTTAGTGTTTTTAATGCATAAACTTTTGGCTCAATTATCTAAACCCAAGAGTATGCATTAAAAAAAAAACCCTTAAAAATATGGAGAGAGTCCAAATAAATTACTTAATACAAATATGACTCTTTGCTTTAATACTGAAAAGCTAGTTAAAGTTATTCTGTATTGTGTATTGATTGTTACTTTCATTAATAGTACAGACCATACTATTTAGGATATCCAATGATGTTACTTTTCAATTTTAATTTATATGTAAATTTTATTGTAAAACTATTTTGTATTGTTAGCTTAATATATGTACATATATACATATTTAAAAATCACCTAATTCTCTTAAATTAACCAAGCCACCCTATGAGGTATCATTGGAACTGTAGCTGAAAATATCATTAACAGTGCATTCTAATCTATATAGTTAAAACCCGCATTAAAGAGTCACATATAATAATAACCTCCTTATATTATTCACTCCCTTCTCCATCTGTCACTTTTGTTATATTTCACTTCCCTAATTCTTCACCTGCACACACTAGTGGTTTAAATCTGTTTCTTAATGGAACCTGCAGGCCAGACGTGGCCAGTTTGCTAAGGAGCTTGACTCGTAATCCGAGGGTCATGTCTTTGAATCCTTGTAACACCAAACATGCTCACCCTTTCAGCCATGAGAACATTGTAATGTAACAGTCAATCCCAGTATTCATTAGTAAAAGAGTAACCCAAGAATTGGCAGTGGGTGGTGATGACTAGCTGCCTTCCCTCTAGTCTTACACTGCTAAATTAAGGATAGCTGGTGCAGGTAGCCCTTGGGTAGCTTTGTACAAAATTAAAAAAAACAAGAAAAAACAATAGAACCTATTCATTATAATAACATTTGTGAATATTATCCTCATTAGTACTGTTCCTAACTTCCTGAAAGTCGTCATTAGTGACTGTATCTCTGTATGTAAAAGTTTTAAGTTTTTCTTTAATTGTACTGCCATTTCCCACAGTTTTCTCTCTGTTCACAGCTTCTGCCCTATTTAGGATAACCTAGAATTTTCCTTTCAAATTACAAACTGTATAAAGAAATTATATCAGCATTTTTAAATGTGTGTGTCAATCCTGAATTCCCAAATAAATCAGTTTTTGCACCCAACTCGCTTTGTAAACTGTGAGTGCTGGACACTTACACTACTGTTGTAGACTGGGAATAAATAATCAGCACTAGATTCAAGTAGTCTACTAACAACATATTTAAACTCTGCATTAGAGTTAAATATCTTACTTTATTACTTAAGTAATGAAGTTTATATTTAAAATCAGTAGTGGCAATTAATGAGTTTCTGGATTATAAATATATGATAATTTATTTAACATATTTATAATTTACCAATAACAGAATATAGCTATAGCTATATTAAAAAAAAAATCTTAATTCACGCTGGTGAAAGTTCTCTTTGATATACCAAAATAATGATTCTAGACTTTAAAAATATCAAAATAATACTAATTATTTTGCCAGAAGAATGCTACAACCTATACTGAAAAATGTGATCATCTGATATCTACAACCATATTACTTTGTGATTTGACTAACTCAGCATTTAAGACATCTAATTTTTGGGGTATATTCTATTCTTTATATAAGTAGTTCTGGAAGAAGTTGCAGTAAAGAATTGTGGCCTTGTTAATTTTGTCATCACCAACAGCATCATTTTTAACTTGACTCTGGCACATATTGAATCGCTGTTGGATACTTGTTTAACAAAAATTTTGCATTTCCTGGATGTTACACTTAAGTACAATTTGTAATAAGTATTTCATAGAATATCCAATGAAAGAAAGGATTCTTCCTTTGAATAATAATTTAGGATTTAACCAATTCTGGTGTTTGATAAAATACAATATAAAATGGTTCATAATCAATTTTGTGCTTTGATAAAAGTTAAGAAAACAACAAATTTTACACTCTGGAGTGTAAAGGTAATTTTTTTCTTAACTTTTATCAAAATGTATAAATTCCTCCAGTATGCACTACAAATTTGCAAATACAACAAACAATTTTGTGCTTTATGTAAATCACAACTTGGTTTGGTGTGTTTGTTTGTTTTGAATTTTGCACAAAGCTACACGAGGGCTATCTGTACTTTCATAACTTGAAACTAAGCTATAAAAGGCACCTTCTTTAATGAACTTGTGCATATTAACGTTTTTAATGTAAGACCTGGCATGGCTTAGTGTTAGGGTGCTCAACTGCAATCTGTTGTTTGTGGGTTCATATTTCCATCACTGAACTTCAGCAGTAGGAGTGTGATAATGTGAAGGTCAGTCCACTTTTCATTGGTAAAAATGGAGCCCAAGAGTTGTTGGTAGGTGGTGTTCACTAGGTACCTTCCATCTAGTCTGTCAGTGCTAAATTATGGATGGTTAGCACAGTGATAAAAATGTAACATGGGCAGTTTATTTGCATGATGCAATTTATTAATTTACCTCAATTAATAATGGTTGTAGTTTAGGAACGTTTGTCTCGGATATGAATAATTCTGGTATGTTGATACTGTGGTTAATGGTTACTCTTGAATTATTTTTCTTTAATATTTATAGCTGACAAAAGATGGCAGCAGTTGTATCAGATACACCTGACGCCTCAAAAGTGGAAAGTGAACAAATAAAACAGGTAAATTTTGATGATGTAGATTTTATTTTGCTATTACGTGATGTCTTGACTAACATTTATAATTGATTAACACTGTACAATAATATTTTATTAACCTTTAAACACTTTCTAGAAACCTGAGAGTAAATAGGTGACAAAAGATGATCCATCCCTTGGCAGTTAACAACAGACATAAACATCTGTTTACTTAAATTGCACATTTGACATTAATACTTTATTTCAAATGTATTGGACTATGTCACCTGGTTTTGTACATCGTACAACAGGTAATAATTCAACATCCATTTATGTGTAGCACTTTGGACTTTTTTTTGTTTTCAAATTGTTTAGCATACCAGGCTGTGTATCTGAGGTTACATGGTTCTTACCAGGTTACATCCAAAAAAAAGTTTATAATGTATTATGTGTGAGCCAAAAGAGTGAAGGCCAGATTCCACTAATCAGTTGGCAAGAGTAGATGGTGGGTGGTGTTGACTGCCGACATTATTTTCACTTCAAAAGTAGGGATACTAACAGAGAAAGCTTTTGAGGTATAATGAAAGTCTGTAAAGAAACATTTACTTTCATTACCTTAGCTAGTGTACTTATCTGTTTGAGTATTTTTACTTTTTTGTCCAAATTCTGCAAACAAACAGTCACTTTCATTATCTTAGCAGGCGTACATATGTGCTCGGTAATTTTGCTTTTGACTATCCCGTTAACAAATTATTTTTATGATATCAAGGTTCAGTATAATAACAATGAGTCACGTATTTTTTCTTTTATTCTTCAAGTTGCATACAGCTATGAACACAATATTCATCTTGTAAGATTTCAGTCACTTCTGAGACCATAATTACATCTTCTTTCTGTATTTGTTTCTATTTGTTGTGGCATATATTTCACTAAAGTTGACATTTTAAACAGATATATTTCATCATATTTATCATATAACTCTGAACATCATTGTTTGTGTGAATATTTGCTTAAATGTGGTTAAAAATGATTTTTGTTAGCTGTTTGTTATTCTCCCTATACATGTAATCAAATCCATACACAGAAAGTAGAAAAATGTGAAGTGGCTAAAATAAAGAAATTAAGGCTTTTAGAGAAGAATCATCTTTAAATCATTATGGTTGTAATTTATTTACTTGATGGTGTTTGAGACGCATACTTTTTCAAGCCAGAGATAAACCTGTTTCAAACTTGGCTGTGTTGTTCTTCCTCTCTGATCTAAAAATCCTATCATATTATAACATGGTTTGGAAAAGCTGGTATTTTTTATTTTTATGCATAAGGTTATAAGTTTATTATATCTTATAATCAACAGCTAAGGAGAGTCTTCCATACTCATCCAATGTAGCAACATTGGTAGCACTCTTTCAAATCCACCCTAATAGCTCAAAAACAAGTGTGAGAGCTTCTTACACTAAATATATGGTATTGATACCCAACTTTGACAAAGTTCAAATATGTGTTGTGTAGTTTTCGATTTAACAACAGACAAAATTTTGAAATTCATAATCCTAGGAATAATTTACTACACATGTTTTACACATTTATATTAGTATATATTCTGTACATTCCTAGGTTACTGATTACTGCTATGTTAAGTAAAATTTGGAATAAACATTTTGTCAAAATATTTCAAAAAGCACTTCATTTGGAAAATAAATTTTCTTACCTCACTTTTTCTGCTTTTTTGTTTTATCATAGCATAATAGGACAACTTACTAGTCATTATAGTTCCAGTGATTGTATCGCAAAAACTCCTTTCAAACACTCATTAAAGGCAATATTTAATGTGCCTCCTCTTTTCAAAAATCTAGATTTATGAATATTTATACACGTTGATTATTTTAGAAAATTTTCTAATATACACTTCACATGTTTAACAAACTTACTTGTGTTTCATTACTCAATATTGTATTGTTTGCATGCAGGAAAGTTGAAATACATCCTATAATATTATTATTAAAAGTTGATAAATAGTTTTTTTCTGGATTTGTGGAATATACGTTAGAAAGGATTATTCGTGCATTCTTACCTTGAGTTATACTTAAAAAAACTTATAATTCTGTGTCTGTTGATGGAGGTCAAAGTGTGCATGCTATAGTGCTGTTCAACATGGTAAAAAATATTTGACGTTGGAGTTATAAGTTATTCATATATCCCATATTTCTGATTTTTAGTAGCAGAGAGTAAATACCAGATACAGTAATCAGGGATACTGGAAAAACTGTAGGCATGCATTTAGGAGGTTTTATGGGTTATGGAAGTGCAATATGCAACCTGTATGATGTGCAATGGTATCTTTATTCGTCATGTGCATATTATCTTTGTATCCCAGCTTCTCAGAGTCTGGGTCAGACTGACACAATTAGTGTGCATATATGAGTACAAATAGTTTTCTAACACATCTAATGTTTTTGTGTACAACAGAGTTGTATTTTTTACTACAAGCTGGCTATTTTTAATCTAGATACATTGTAAACTTGGAATGAATCTTTTTCACTCTATTGACTCCAACAATGTTTAGTTTTATTATTCTAGAGTTTTTTATGATTTCATTTTATTTTATAGTGCATGAAAAGCTTTTCCTTTTGTACTGTTTCTAGTAAGTTTATTCTATAATATGGAATGAGAAACAGTGTTCTTAAGTCCCTGAACTTACAGCTCAATTTCCCATTCTTCTTGGGTAGGTATTTTTCTGTAAAACAAAATAAAGTGCAAACATGACTAGCTATTTAAAACCATTTTCTGTGTCCAGTCTGCTTTTAACTAGTTTTCCATTTACTTAGCTGGGGTTCCACTAGTAAAACAACTATCTTAGCCATTGTGGCTAAACAAAGTAATTTTCTTTTAGCCACAGTGACGTAAACAGGCCCCAGTATATTGTGAGAGGGTTGTAAGGTTAAGAATTATCTATTCCGTAGTGTAAGCAGCAAGACCTAGGCCACCTTTATTGATTATTGAGTTCTCGAAAATTTACTTTTGTGCTTCCTTTTGTATTAGATGAGAAAAACAGTTTTGTTTACGGATTAATTTACACAAGTATCACGTTAAAGTTATTAATAGTCCTTAAACAGTTGTAAAAGGGCATTGGAAACAAGAAATCTTGGTAGGATTCTTTTTCTGCGAAGACTTGTACGAGGCTTAAGAGTAAACTGACGTTGTTCAGCCTCAATTTTAGGTCACCAAATGACTTTTAATGTGCATCGGTTCCATCCAGGAAAAAATAGTTATAATTATGTGAAAATCTACAAGACATTAAGTTTTGTACTATTTTTTTATTGCCCAGCAGTCTTCCCTGCCAAAAAAACAAACACGATAAAGAGAAAAATAAAGGGATACATTTTGCAAAATAACACAGAAACAAAAAAAAATGACTTAAAACTAGATTACGGAACCATGACTAGTAAGTAGATAAATCTAACGGCAGCTCTTCAGCCAAATCATTCTCAACAGAAGATGTGGTAGAAGTTGAAACCTGAGGTTCTGAAGCACATTTTTTCAACAGAGAATGGTACCCACGTCTGTCTTTGTGAGTAACTCAGTATCTGAATGCAGAGTCGAAGTTAAAATGATCTAAAGGTTTGGACTTCATGGATAAGTTCAGTAACATTTCTGTTTTGACCACAGACAGATTGCTGTTGTATCTGCTAATTCTCCACTCATAGTTAACAGATGTAACTGGAATTATTAATCCGATTGCTGCAAGCTGAAACAGATTTGGAAAAGTTTGACAGGTCTGGTGGATGTATTCCTTGTAGAAGCTCTTCATGTTTCTGTTTTTGTGAGCATTATGTTCCTTAGTAGCAGTCATTCAGTCAGTGCCTCATCCTCAATGATGAAAGAAGTGCTGGATGAGTTTCTTCAGATCATCCTTATTAGATACAGCTCTGCTGTGACATGGGCTAAATATTGAAAACAATGACATGATATTAGTGTCTGAGAATGTTACTTGTAGTCTTGTGATCACCTCTTCAACAAATGACTCAGCAGCTGATCTGTACTTTTCATATTGTTTCTCAATATCTTTGATGTCATGGCCTCTGTAAGAAGTGTAACCACTGGCATCAGGAGCTTGTGGGAGTTCCTTCAGTGCAGCCTGTGTGTAAGGACCAGGGATGTGTACCAGTGACTGAATTAACAGAATTGGCCCATCAATAATTGCTTTAGCTTGATCATAGGATAAATCAACTCTCTGTAGAGATCTTGACAGAAGTCCAAGAATGCCAACAGCATCAGCCAAACAATGTGTCATCATGACAAAGCTATAACATGACATTTGCTGAACTAGACCATGTAGCAAGGCTCGGGCTGTAGTACCATGTTCCATTGTTACGACCTGCAGGCAGCTTATCACAGATGCAATACAGTTAACTAATGCTTGGACGGAATCATTAAAAGAGAGCCATCGTGTGAAGAACACTTGCTTGATTTCGTTGCTTTTCTCTTCATGTAATGCTTTGCTCTCTTCCAGAGCCCGACTCAACTTGGGAGAATATTTCAGACTTTTTGCAAACTTGTTCCAAACTGATATGTACTTCATAAGGTATGGCACCTGGTTTGCAGCCTTTTCAGCTGCTAACTGTAATTTGTATGCCAAACAATGACTTGCTATTATCCAGGAGCATTCCTCCTTAAATTTTGTAGCAACACCTGTTTTTATTCCCACCATGACATTTGCACCATCAGTTTGTAAGTCCAACCAAGTCAACATCAAACATTTCTTGATCTGCCATGACTGAGCACATTGTGTTGTATACATAATCAGCCCCAGTGTTGGTTAGCTCACGCACAGTAAGGAATCAACTTGTATCCTCACCTAATGATGAAACATACCTGATATAAATTATCAGTATAGAGATGTTTCCTACATCAGTTGCTTCATCTGCTTCAAGAGCAAAAAATGGGAAAGGCAATGCCTGAAAGTCTGCCTGGATTTCATCCTGAACTACATGATTTAGGGCACTGTACATATCATCCAGAAACTGGCTGTGAATGTATATGGAGCTCTCTGTTACACTTTGTGACTGAGTCTGTAGTTTCTTTAGAGAGGTCACTACCTGTTAAAAATATATAAGAACTTGTGTTTTGAAATAAGACCACCAATTAAAGTAATTAACAAAGATATTTGGAAGAGTTGGTTAGTTACTTAATTTTTGATAGATATTTTCAAAACATTTCACTTTTAGAAAATTGTCGAATTGCCTTTTTTTTTAAAAAAAATACTGTAGAAAACAGAAAGTATCTTGTTAATACTAGAATGAAGAATATTCTTACATTAAATACTTGTAGTGAAAGAAGGGAATGAAACTTCACAGTTGGGATGGCTTCCTTTGCTTGTACAAGTAATGTGGCCATCTGTGCCTGAATGCCACCTTTACACCCCACATACATATTTACAGCAGTAGTTGACATGTCCTTCAAAACTTGTGTTCCTACTGCACTGTGATGACCTTCTGACTGTGCATGCTTCACCATGTCGTCTTTTTAAGGTTTAGTAGCAGTTTTCCCAGTGGTAGCATAAATATTTGTCTTCTTGTTGTCCCTGCATAATTTGCAATGAAATGTATTTTGTTGGAAAACTTGTTCTACCCAGGGAAACTGTGAAAACCAAGTTTCTTTAACAACTCTGAAAATTGCAGGTATATTTTTTTCCCACCATCAGTTGATGTTGTTGCTTCGACCTTCTTTAGAAAAAAAAAACTTGATATATCTAACTGTTTAGACATCTTTTTATCTGATCTTGGAGTTGTCATGATCTCAATTCAAACACATGTCAAATGATACTTGGAATTTCTACTTTGATACAGACCATATGTTGGTTTGACAAAAGTCAGGTTTTTTCTGATTGCTGTTTGTGTACCACAGGCAGAATCAAACATGTGGCATAAGAAATGAAAATAAAAAATCATTGGCATAGCTGAATAATATATTTTTTTAAAAATTTAATTTGTTAGTTGTCATATCCCTGAAATCATAAAAATATAGATTACAGTCAGTGGTAGTTTTTAAAGATGTTTCTTGTTTCTTCAACTCGCTGGGGGGCGCCTCTGGTCATTTGTTATCATTAATGGTGTGGATGGGAGTAAAAACCACAAAAGCTGTTAAGACTGAAACTTGAACAGAATAAATAAAGGAAAACCATCCAGGACTGAAAAAATTATTATCTTTCTAGTTAGAAGCCTAGCTTAGTTATTTAAAGTTGATTCTGTCATTTTTGTAACAGAAATTTCCATCACTTTAAAACACTATCTTCCATTATAGTTACTGTGATGACTCACTTCACTTTTTCTTTAATTAACTGATGTATCATTGTGCTTCATTCCTTTGTTCAGAAAATTCACCTCTTTTCACAATTAAACTTAACATTTTATACTCACTTAAAGTGGATTTCTGTATGTGGTGAGGAGACCTCCCAGATAACGTTCTGTACTTCCAGTTTACCTCTTCTGGGATCTGAATAAACATCCATGTGTTTGTTGTGTGTGGTGAACCTTAAAGGGGAGCAGAAGATCCTGGTGGTTGAGGGATTCAACCCTAACACACCACTGGCCTTGAATTCCTATAGACGGGCTGCCTTGGGGTGGCTCCCTCAGGGCTAATCGGTTATGGGAACTATATGATGGACAATAGTATCTTTATTCTTCACGTGAATATTGTTCATGTATTTCAACTTCTCATATTTGCAAATATGAGTACACATAGTTTTCTAATATATCTGATGTTTTTCTTATTTGTACTTTTTACTACCAGTTGCCACTTTTCATCTAGATACATGTAATAAAGTTGGAATTAATCCTCTCCACTCTTTTAACTCCATTGGTTTGGTGGTTGCATGCAGGATTTCCTCTACAGTTTTTGTGTTCACTGCTGAATTGTATGCCATTCATTTTGCCCTGGATCATGTAGAAGCTTTGCAGGAAATGAACTGTACTGTTGCTTAGCTTTCCCATTTCTCTTTATCATCTGTTTCTATCTGGATTTTCTGGATACACAGTCATATTGGTATTTGTGGGAATGTGCTCACTGATGCTACAGCTAAGTCTGTCTACTCTGGTGGTGTTATCACTGTCATGCCTGTTTCACATATGACTATGGCTCTGTATCCAAGTCTAGGCTCCACACCAGTTGGTAATGGATTTGTAGTGAGCAATGTGATAACAAGTTCTTCCAGATAAAACCTTCTATTGGACTTTGACCATCTTGTGTTTGTAAGGATTGGAAGTAGGAAGTTGTCCTAACTAGGCTACATGTTGATCAAAATTTATTAACTCATCTTTTTTTTTTATCTGGGACTGATGCATTAACATGTGGTCTGTATGACATTCAAGTCACAATAGCTCATATTTTACTGTGATGTTGTTACAACCATGAGCAATGGCACCATTTTAGACATTTTTACCATAAGTTTACCCTTGACATTGTCTACCTTACAAATGTTTTTAATTTTTTAAGGGCTATTGGACTTTTTAATTATACTTAAGTTTTTTATCTAACATCAGGCCACTGTTTTTGTTTTAACTTAATCTCCTTTTATACTTTATAATAATTTTACTTTTTTTTTTAAACCAGCTGTTTGGTGTAGACAACCTAGTTGTTTTGTACTATAAAACAAACATTTTATACAGATCTAGACATGTAGTATCAATATTTAACTGAAAACTTTTTTTGGTCGTACCATTAATACCAGGACAAGTGAGCTGTGTAAAAGCTTAGGAATTTTCAGAAATATTTGCATATTATCTATACTGGCTTCTCAATCATTCCATGTAACTTTTCCATATTTATTCATCTCTCCTTTTTGCAAAAGAGTCATTAAGATGAACTCATTGTTCTTACACATACTAAAACCATTTACTGTCTTATCCAAAAACTTGTTCCTTCCATCTCAATGGTGTCGAACCTGGCTTCCACAAAGGTAATACAAGTAATTTTTTTTTAATATTGCCATCTTTAGTCGTACTCTAAGTTATATTTGTCTTTTATTTCATAGTGACAAATGGGAAAATGAAACAGTTTGTAGTTTACTATAATAGTTTGTTGGGAAAATGAAATCTTTCAAATATATGAGGTCTATGTGGAAAAAAAATAACAAAAGGAGGGTCCTTGATGGTGAAAATTTTGGGAACTGCTGTCCAGTCATATTTATCACATCAGCTATGTTGTTTCCCCTAATATCTACTCACTAGGAAAAAAACTGCATTTCTTTAACTTCTTTATTAGCTATTCTTGCTTTTAAATCTCCAATAATTATAATTTTCAAACTTTTATATTTGTCTTCTGATTCAATGAGGTTTTTCACATAATATATCAATTCCGTGTTTACTTTCATACCATTCGTCTGTTTTAAAGCAAGTGATGTGATATGACAACTGTAGTGGAAAAGCCTTCTTTAGAAAATTGTTCAGTTGTAACTCCAGATTTAAATGTTTCAAATATTTGTTTATAAACGTTTCTTTACCTGTATAAAATTAAAACACCTGAAACACTACCAGAGTTACCATATAGCAGGTACTTTAACTTTATAATATTAAAACTCCTGAAACACTACCAGAGTTACCATATAGCAGGTACTTTATAACATTAAAACACCTGAAACACTACCAGAGTTACCATATAGCAGGTACTTTATAACTTTATAATATTAAAACACCTGAAACACTACCAGAGTTATCATATAGCAGGTACTTTATAACTTTATAATATTAAAACACCTGAAACACTACCAGAGTTACCATATAGCAGGTACTTTATAACTTTATAATATTAAAACACCTGAAACACTACCAGAGTTACCATATAGCAGGTACTTTATAACTTTATAATATTAAAACACCTGAAACACTACCAGAGTTACCATATAGCAGGTACTTTATAACTTTATAATATTAAAACACCTGAAACACTACCAGAGTTACCATATAGCAGGTACTTTATAACTTTATAATATTAAAACACCTGAAACACTACCAGAGTTACCATATAGCAGGTACTTTATAACTTTATAATATTAAAACACCTGAAACACTACCAGAGTTACCATATAGCAGGTACTTTATAACTTTATAATATTAAAACACCTGAAACACTACCAGAGTTACCATATAGTACTTTATAACTTTATAATATTAAAACACCTGACACTACCAGAGTTACCATATAGCAGTACTTTATAACTTTATAATATTAAAACACCTGAAACACTACCAGAGTTACCATATAGCAGGTACTTTATAACTTTATAATATTAAAACACCTGAAACACTACCAGAGTTACCATATAGCAGGTACTTTATAACTTTATAATATTAAAACACCTGAAACACTACCAGAGTTACCATATAGCAGGTACTTTAACTTTATAATATTAAAACACCTGAAACACTACCAGAGTTACCATATAGCAGGTACTTTATAACTTTATAATATTAAAACACCTGAAACACTACCAGAGTTACCATATAGCAGGTACTTTATAACTTATAATATTAAAACACCTGAAACACTACCAGAGTTACCATATAGCAGGTACTTTATAACTTTATAATATTAAAACACCTGAAACACTACCAGAGTTACCATATAGCAGGTACTTTAACTTTATAATATTAAAACACCTGAAACACTACCAGAGTTACCATATAGCAGGTACTTTAACTTTATAATATTAAAACTCCTGAAACACTACCAGAGTTACCATATAGCAGGTACTTTAACTTTATAATATTAAAACTCCTGAAACACTACCAGAGTTACCATATAGCAGGTACTTTAACTTTATAATATTAAAACACCTGAAACACTACCAGAGTTACCATATAGCAGGTACTTTATAACTTTATAATATTAAAACACCTGAAACACTACCAGAGTTACCATATAGCAGGTACTTTATAACTTTATAATATTAAAACACCTGAAACACTACCAGAGTTACCATATAGCAGGTACTTTATAACTTTATAATATTAAAACACCTGAAACACTACCAGAGTTACCATATAGCAGGTACTTTAACTTTATAATATTAAAAACCTGAAACACTACCAGAGTTACCATATAGCAGGTACTTTATAACTTTATAATATTAAAACACCTGAAACACTACCAGAGTTACCATATAGCAGGTACTTTATAACTTTATAATATTAAAACACCTGAAACACTACCAGAGTTACCATATAGCAGGTACTTTATAACTTTATAATATTAAAACACCTGAAACACTACCAGAGTTACCATATAGCAGGTACTTTATAACTTTATAATATTAAAACACCTGAAACACTACCAGAGTTACCATATAGCAGGTACTTTATAACTTTATAATATTAAAACACCTGAAACACTACCAGAGTTACCATATAGCAGGTACTTTATAACTTTATAATATTAAAACACCTGAAACACTACCAGAGTTACCATATAGCAGGTACTTTATAACTTTATAATATTAAAACACCTGACACTACCAGAGTTACCATATAGCAGGTACTTTATAACTTTATAATATTAAAACACCTGAAACACTACCAGAGTTACCATATAGCAGGTACTTTATAACTTTATAATATTAAAACACCTGAAACACTACCAGAGTTACCATATAGCAGGTACTTTATAACTTTATAATATTAAAACACCTGATGCACTACCAGAGTTACCATATAGCAGGTACTTTATAACTTTATAATATTAAAACACCTGAAACACTACCAGAGTTACCATATAGCAGGTACTTTATAACTTTATAATATTAAAACACCTGAAACACTACCAGAGTTACCATATAGCAGGTACTTTATAACTTTATAATATTAAAACACCTGAAACACTACCAGAGTTACCATATAGCAGTACTTTATAACTTTATAATATTAAAACACCTGACACTACCAGAGTTACCATATAGCAGTACTTTATAACTTTATAATATTAAAACACCTGAAACACTACCAGAGTTACCATATAGCAGGTACTTTATAACTTTATAATATTAAAACACCTGATGCACTACCAGAGTTACCATATAGCAGGTACTTTATAACTTTATAATATTAAAACACCTGATGCACTACCAGAGTTACCATATAGCAGGTATTTTATAACTTTATAATATTAAAACACCTGAAACACTACCAGAGTAACCATATAGCAGGTACTTTATAACTTTATAATATTAAAACACCTGAAACACTACCAGAGTTACCATATAGCAGTACTTTATAACTTTATAATATTAAAACACCTGATGCACTACCAGAGTTACCATATAGCAGTACTTTATAACTTTATAATATTAAAACACCTGATGCACTACCAGAGTTACCATATAGCAGGTACTTTATAACTTTATAATATTAAAACACCTGAAACACTACCAGAGTTACCATATAGCAGGTACTTTAACTTTATAATATTAAAACACCTGAAACACTACCAGAGTTACTAAATAGCAGGTACTTTATAATATTAAAACTCCTGAAACACTACCAGAGTTACCATATAGCAGGTACTTTAACTTTATAATATTAAAACACCTGAAACACTACCAGAGTTACCATATAGCAGGTACTTTATAACTTTATAATATTAAAACACTTGAAACACTACCAGAGTTACCATATAGCAGGTACTTTAACTTTATAATATTAAAACACCTGAAACACTACCAGAGTTACCATATAGCAGGTACTTTATAACTTTATAATATTAAAACACCTGAAACACTACCAGAGTTACCATATAGCAGGTACTTTAACTTTATAATATTAAAACTCCTGAAACACTACCAGAGTTACCATATAGCACGTACTTTAAGTTTATAATATTAAAACTCCTGAAACACTACCAGAGTTACCATATAGCAGGTACTTTATAACTTTATAATATTAAAACACCTGAAACACTACCAGAGTTACCATATAGCAGGTACTTTATAACTTTATAATATTAAAACACCTGAAACACTACCAGTTACCATATAGCAGGTACTTTATAACTTTATAATATTAAAACACCTGAAACACTACCAGAGTTACCATATAGCAGGTACTTTATAACTTTATAATATTAAAACACCTGAAACACTACCAGAGTTACCATATAGCAGGTACTTTATAACTTTATAATATTAAAACACCTGAAACACTACCAGAGTTACCATATAGCAGGTACTTTATAACTTTATAATATTAAAACACCTGATGCACTACCAGAGTTACCATATAGCAGGTACTTTATAACTTTATAATATTAAAACACCTGATGCACTACCAGAGTTACCATATAGCAGGTACTTTATAACTTTATAATATTAAAACACCTGAAACACTACCAGAGTTACCATATAGCAGGTACTTTATAACTTTATAATATTAAAACACCTGATGCACTACCAGAGTTACCATATAGCAGGTACTTTATAACTTTATAATATTAAAACACCTGAAACACTACCAGAGTTACCATATAGCAGGTACTTTATAACTTTATAATATTAAAACACCTGAAACACTACCAGAGTTACCATATAGCAGGTACTTTATAACTTTATAATATTAAAACACCTGAAACACTACCAGAGTTACCATATAGCAGGTACTTTATAACTTTATAATATTAAAACACCTGAAACACTACCAGAGTTACCATATAGCAGGTACTTTATAACTTTATAATATTAAAACACCTGATGCACTACCAGAGTTACCATATAGCAGGTACTTTATAACTTTATAATATTAAAACACCTGATGCACTACCAGAGTTACCATATAGCAGGTATTTTATAACTTTATAATATTAAAACACCTGAAACACTACCAGAGTAACCATATAGCAGGTACTTTATAACTTTATAATATTAAAACACCTGAAACACTACCAGAGTTACCATATAGCAAGTACTTTATAACTTTATAATATTAAAACACCTGATGCACTACCAGAGTTACCATATAGCAAGTACTTTATAACTTTATAATATTAAAACACCTGATGCACTACCAGAGTTACCATATAGCAGGTACTTTATAACTTTATAATATTAAAACACCTGAAACACTACCAGAGTTACCATATAGCAGGTACTTTAACTTTATAATATTAAAACACCTGAAACACTACCAGAGTTACTAAATAGCAGGTACTTTATAATATTAAAACTCCTGAAACACTACCAGAGTTACCATATAGCAGGTACTTTAACTTTATAAAATTAAAACACCTGATGCACTACCAGAGAAACTAAACAGCAGGTATTTTATAGTTTTATAAAATCAAAACACCTGAGGCACTACCAGAGTTACTAAATAGTAAGTATGTTATAACTATCATATTCCTTTATCAGGTATTTTTTATCATTTCCCAATCTTCATGTTTCATATAGTGCAATGACATTTTATTTGTAAATAAATTAATCCAGTATCTCATGTCCCAGCATCTATTCAATTCTACAGTATACTAAGCGGTAAATGTATGGAAGAAACCTTTTGGCCATGACCAGTTTTCTATTTTATATACATTTAATCCCCCTTTCATTTTATAACAATTATTTTCAACTACATACAGCTCAGGAGTTCACTCCTGATATTTATTTATAATAATTTAAAAGAAGCTAAACTTCCTTCTTTTCTAAACTGTTTTCTCTCCAAACTTTACTTTTTTATGTCTTGTTTAGCGACTATAATCTTCATAAACCCCACTTCCAGTCTTTTGTTTTTCATTTTCAACAACATTGATGACTTTTTGTCTGTCATCAGGTCTTAAGAATTTAAAAGTGATTTATGATTCTCTAATTTTTCTTTTGCCAGTTTTTTATGTTCTTTCATTTTCCAGTTCATCATCATCCTCACTTTTAAAATTCAGTTAACTAAGTAGCATTATCTCTTCTATGCAGCTAACTTTACTTTCTTTTCATTTTTTGTAAAAGTTAATTTATTTCTAATCTTCTAGTTCATAATTTTATTAACATACTCTCAAGCTGTTTGTTTGTTTGTTTTTGCACAGTATCCATCTTATTTTCCATATTTTGATATCTTTGTTTAAAGTTGTTAATTTATTTTCAAACACTTCCTTCTTTTTTTTTTCCTAACTTTTCTTTATTCCATATATTCTACCAGTAATAATTTTAAATCTTATTACGGAGAACAACTTTCCTTTTTTGTGTTTTTTTTCTTCAGTGTTACCTTGTTTTAAAAACAGTTTTTATAAATAGATTACAGTTCCCATTGGCTTTAACTACACTTAAGAAATCCTAACATACCTAAGAAAACATTACAGTTTTCATATCTCTTTACAACACTTACATTTGTCTCACAGATGAATGTGTGTTTCTCCCTTTTGCTTCAGTGTCTTCACTGTACAGCTCTTCACTTCTCAGTTGTAAAATATAATCGATTCTTCTCCACCAGGCGTGGCCTGGCATGGCCGAGCGCATTAAGGCGTGCACTCGTAATCCGAGGGTCGCGCTAAACATGCTCACCCTCCCAGCCGTGGGGGTGTATAATATGACGGTCAATCCCACTATTCGTTCGTAAAAGAGCAGCCCAAGAGTTGGCGGTGGGTGGTGATGACTAGCTGCCTTCCCTCTAGTCTTACACTGCTAAATTATGGACAGCTAGCACAGATAGCCCTCGAGTAGCTTTGTGCGAAATTCCAAAAAACAAACAAACATCTCCACCAGGCTGCTAAGGTACAGTTAAGACAGAAAGTGTTTGTACCCCTGTGTCCCAAGTGGTTTTTTGCCCATAATTTAAAAAGTATCATGATTTGGCCAATAGAAGTATAAAATATTATAAATATTTTACTAACGCGCATCTACATAAATTTTTGTGTAAATTAAGTGATAAACAAACTGTTTATAATAAAATAACCAAAAATAGGTTGAGCAGAAAGTGTTCAGAACGTGTGAAAAAAACTGATATTCCCATAAAATTTTGTTTAGTTTGGCAAATAAACTACATTATACCATTCCAAGACTGGACACTGGGTTCATAATTATTGGAATTCAGCCAGCAAAAATGTACTTCCAGCAATTTACCACCATCTCCGTCATTATCTGCTTGGTCATCATGGCAAACAAGAAACAACTGTCTAGCAATTTAAAAAAATGAACTATTGTAAAATACAAGTCTCATGTGTCTCTTTCTGGTATTGCTACACAACTTAATGTGCTAAAATCTACTGTTCAAAGCATTATTGCCAAGTTTAAGCTAGAGTCAATTGCTAACCTCCCTCGTTCCGGATGCCCCACCAAACTTCCAGAGAGATCCAAGAGGAAGGTTCTCAGAGAAGTTAGTAGGAACCCTCGTTTAACACATAATGATATACAGAAACTGGTAAGGGAAAGTGGGGTTGAAGTAAGCACCTCTATAGTTATGAACATGTTACGCTCTTCTGGGTTCAAAGCATGTCGTCCTCGTAGAACTTCATATTTAAAGCCTGTTCATTTAGAAGCATGATTGAAGTATGCAAGAAGGCATGTGGATAAACCCTTTACCTATTGGAAGAGTATTCTTTGGTCAGATGAGACTAAAATTGAGCTTTTTGGCCACAATGATGTTTGGTATATTTTCTGTAAGAAGGGGAATGAAATCTTCCAAAGAGCACCATCCCTACAGTTAAACACGGAGGTGCCTTGATCATGGTGTGGGGTTCCTTCAGCTCTTCTGGTATAGGCAGCCTTCACCGCGTCAACGAAATCATGAAAAAAGAAGAGTACGTTGATATATTTGGCACTTATATCAAGAATGATGCTCAGAACTTATGGCTTGGACATCGTTGGATCTTCCAGCATGACAATGACCCCAAGCACACATCGAAATATGTGCAATTCTTATTGCAGAGGAACCATATAAGCATTCTAGAGTGGCCATTGCAGTCACTCGATCTCAACTCAATTGAAAATGTCTTGCATGAGTTGATGACCAGGGTTCATCAGTATCATCCAAAAATTTGCATGAGTTGGAGGCCTTCTGTAAAGAAGAATAGAAGAAAATACCAGTCGAGTACTATCAAACAATCATGGAGGGCAATGAGGAGAGATTGCACCAAGTAATTCACCTGAAAGGCTACACAACTGACCATTGAAGTAGATGCACGAACACTTTCTGCCCCTCCTATGTTTGATTATTTGTTTATAAACAGTTTATTTGTTGTTCAATTTGCATAAAATTTATGTAGATATGTGTTGGTATAATGTTTATAATATGCTTTACTTTCATTATCCTAGTCATGATACTTTTTAAGTTATGAGGAAAATACTACTTACGACTCAGGGGTATGAACACTTTCTGTCGTAACTGTACTTTTTAAACTAAGACAATTAGATGTCATCAGGAATTAAACATTACAAAATAATAAAGTATCTTCATCTTTGGTCACATGAATCTCCTTTTGCAGAACTATCTTAATTATTATCATGGTAGCATATTTTTTGCCGATGTTTCAACTATTCATGAGAACCAATGGTATTAATTAACATTTCAAAGACTAAGCTGAAAGGTAAAGTAAGTAATACTCATATTATCAGTTATTATCAATACTTTTAAGGTTTATGGTATACTCGTAAAAGTCCTTAGAATTAATCATAGTTTTAAAACAGTGTTATTTTCCATATATAGTGTATTGTAAATTGTTTATGAAAGTAATGTATATGAAATTGTGTGTTAACATGTGGTTTTGTGCATTTTTTGCAAATAACAAATAAACATATTAAAAACTGTATATTGAAATGACTCAAAAGCATTAAAAATAGTTGTTCATCTGGAGTAACAAACTTGCAAGTGAATAAACTAGAGAATACAGTGCAACACTTTAAGTTTTATGTCATTCATTCATCTAAAAGTATTTTCATATATGAGATGAATTTTCCTTAATTGTGACTGTTTTGAAACTTATTTCCTTTGTTTTCAGTTCAAAGACTTCCTTATATCTTACAACAAGTTATCTGAATTGTGCTTCACAGACTGTGTCCATGATTTTACAGTTCGCCAAGTTCGAGATAAAGAAGTAGGTACAGAGATCTCCACCGAGAAACTGCTGTTTTTCATTTCACTCTTTAATAATCAAAATATAATGAAATATATGTAAAATAACATTCAACTGACAAAATTGTTTAATATTTTTGTTGCTCAGTGTGTGTGTTTTTTACAAAATTATGATTTCAGATGTGTAAGTATTAATATACAAATTGTGGCCATATTTTGTTAGTTCAGCAGAGAAAGGAAAAGTACTGTATTGGTTTATTTTTTTCTATAAAGCAGATGTAGAAAGATGCCTGTGTGTGTGTGTGTGTGTATAAATATAGATATTGAGAGAGAGATATTCTTTAAAAACAATTATAGAATATATAACAATAACATAATTGTCTAACAGCTACTATCTGGCAAAGAAAGTCTGTACACACAAGCATTGCATGAATAGTTTCCTCATTGTTCAGTAGCTGTGACAAAATAGTTCTGCACAAACAAAAACAAATGTGAGATAAAAATATCAGATAGATAAAATTGAGCAGGAAAAAAGCAAACATATTGTTGAAATGCATTAAGAAATGCATTTAAAGTATATAATGACTACAGTCAGATTTCAGAACAAAATAGTATAAAAATTTATTGTTTTCTTATTACACTTGAAAGTAAAATTATTGTGTTTAATCTTCTGAGAAATGTATATGGTGGTCTAAAATTACCTTTCTTATATTAAAATTTAATAATTAAATAACTAAATAATTACAATGAAGCAGTTTACAATATCTCACACCCAAATAGCTTTTATTGGCATGTCTGTGTGCTTCTATGTGAGTACCATTAATGGCTCTCAACACCAGTGATCAATGTTTTATTTCAGTCCGTGTTTACTGCAACACATCCACAGATAAAGTGGTGATAACATTCATTATCTTGGTCTGTAGCTTCATGATGTTTGGTATTGGTGTGTGTGATCTATGATGCCCTTAACATACCCCCAAATAAAGTTTAGTATGAATGCAGAGGCCAGAGAAATGTCTCATTCTGCAAGTTAAATGATGCATTGAGCCTTTTCTTGGTTTAATGGAGTAGAACTACTCACTGTGAAAAAAACATGCTCATAAAAACTTTTTAAACTTAGCTACAAGTTGTTAAAAATGCATGGTTGTATTTCTTTTGTTATTCAATTATTAAACTTTAAAATAAGAAATATAATTTTAGTCCATCCTGTGCACTTAGGTACAGTTTGAATCTAAGGAGTATAAGTGTAGTTTAAATCAGAGAATGGGTTTCAGAAATGTGTATTTTGTTTTTGTGTCCATACAGGATAGGTGTGCCATGAATTGTATGGAAAAGTATCTGAAGATGAATCAACGCATAACTCAAAGATTCCAAGAATTCCAAATGCAAGCTAACGAAGCTGCAATGGCTGCCGCACAAAAAGCAGGCGCCGTAGCTTAATCATTGTGTTCATAGATAGTTTTGTGATTTAACTCTAGATGTTTATCTGCAATGAAATCAATAAATAATTTTTTTATTTGTTTAATTCTTATTCTCCTACTAAATTAGTAAAATAGTAAAGATAATCTATGTTTAGCGTATAGAGGCTTATAAAAAGTGTTTCACTGTAATATTGTAAAATTGAATATTATTAATCGTAGTGCGAGAGAAAGTTTATATACGAAACAGTTTGCTAAAAATACGTAAATATAATTTGCCACTTGACTAATAGATGGCGGACTGTGATAGTTTAACCAGAATGTCAGGCAAACCAAGATATGAATTTTTATAAAACAAATATTTGTTTTCTTTCAACTGAAGATTAAACTAATATTAATTAAAACATTAGACTGACATTTCTCTTCGTTTTCAGTTGTGTGAGTCTATTAAACAAGAACTTTTAGCTAGCTATTTTTGTTCTCTGCAAAACGTTATTAGTAAGTATTTTGAGAGAATAGGTGTATGCTGTAAATTTAGAATTCTGTAAAACTCTTCCTGTTAATTGGAACTCCTTGTATTGCTAGTGAAAATGGTGACGAAAAGTATCCGGGTAATAATGGAGGACTAAAACAAAAATCGCATTAGTAAATTATACTGCCTTTGTAAAAGTAAATATTTTCTGAATTTCTCAATATTGGGCCCGGCATGGTCAGGTGGCTAAGGCACTCGACTCGCTATTCGAGGATCACGGGTTCGAATCCCCTTCACACCTAACATGCTTGCCCTTTCAGCGCAAAATTCAAAACAAACCAAACCGATTCTCAATATTGTGAATTGCATACTGCGAATTATATAGTGTGAGGTATGTCTTACGGTAAGAACATCCTTTAATACGACGAACTAGGTGGGGCCAATCGTAGGTAATGGTTAGCGTCTGAGGTACTCGATTCGCAATCCGAGGATCGCGGGTTCGAATCCCTGGCATATCTAACATGCTCGCCCTTTCAGCTGTGGGGTCAATTTCATTATTTGTTGGTAAAAGAGTGGCCCAAGAGTTGGCGGTGGGTGGTGATGACTAGCTGCCTTCCCTCTAGTCCTACACTGCTAAAAAGGCTGGCGCAGATAGTAGCCGCGAAATTCAAAACAAACCAAACCGATTTTCAACATTGTGGGTCGCATACTGTGAATTATATAGTGTGAGGCATGAACATCCTTTAATACGATGCACTAGGTGGGGCCAATCGTAGATAATGGTTAGCATCCAAAGTTCTTGCCCGAAATATGAGAAGAATAAAAATTGGACACCATTGGAACATCAATTAAAGGCCTAATGTGTACCGGCAACCATAGCAGAAAATAAGGTGGACATTTATGCTGTTAAATGTCAAAAAATGCATCAGAAAGAACTTAGACCAGCTAGCATCTATGGACTGGAATATTAATATCAGCCAAACTTTTTATTTACATTTATTATCCAAACACTCATCACGTACTGTCTTCTCATCTCTTTTTCTTAGAATGTATCCACTATCTATCAGGATGTTGCATACGAAATGTCGAATTTTCATGTGTAAATTTGAACCTCGAATTTTATTGGCTGAAAGAGAAGCATTGTGGTAAATTCATTTCAAGCTAACTTTATTTTTTTTTGTTTCAGAAACTAAATCATGTTGTTTTTTATCACAACGGATAAAATTGATATTTGTGTAATTTTCTTGTACAAGTTAAAACTTGGTCAAAATGCGACCACAGCGGCTTGTAATATCAATCATGCATTTGGTGATGTCACAGCTAATGAGCATTCAACACGGCATTGGTTTAAAATAATTCGCTCTGGTAACACAAGCTTTAGGGCCGCTCTCAGACAGCCATTAACGAGGAAGATTTGATGTCCATAACTGAATCAGATACCCCAAACCGATAACGAACTTGCCAACAGATATAATATTCATTATTCAACAGTTTCTCAACGTCTTGAAGTAATTGTAAGGTGAAAAAAGTATATAAACGGCTATCTCGCGAAATGACTGAAAATCATCATATATTTGTTTTCACTCTGAATTAATAATTCTCATTTTTATGTTCACAAATTCACACTTTGATGTTATTCAAAAAATTCTCGCTTTGAACTTAACACCCTGTAAGCAAATTATTTACTTTTACCTTAATATTTATTTAAATTTTAAAAGTTTTCTTCTTGATTTTTTAATTGCAAAGTCTTTAATCAAATCCTCAAAACTAATTTGGCGTAACAAATCTGCTTCTATACTTAACAAAGACAAGGCATCTAGCCTGTCTTGTCGCATAGTTGTTCTGTTGGGATATTTAATATGCTTGAGTTGAGAAAATGAACGTTCAACTATGCAATTTCTGACCATTAATGTTAAAAATATACCTAATGTCTACGTTTGGAAACACACACTCAATTTTGTCTTCTGAAATTATTTTATAAAGTTCAGCATGACTGACTGTTTTTTTACAGTTTTTGTTGCACTGAACTTATGGCACACATATGAGTGAAACTACTGAAGCTCGGTAGAGAGATTAATGTCCAAGTTCTTTGGGTAAGCATCAATTAGTTTTTGGGAACACAGAGTACCTTTCAGTCTCAGCAGATGAAATGACATCATTTGTCACATCACTTAGAAAAGAAAACCTGTTTGCTATTTCTTTGTACACCTCTCCTCTTCTTATCTGAGTTTCTAATTTGTGTAGAAGGTGGTGATACAAAATTTATCTCTGGCATTCATATCTACTTCTTGTGCATCTCCGTCATTGAGTACCTTCTTTCTGACACGTTTGCAAGTTTGAGCTGCATTGTAATCAACATCTGGTATAATTTCTTTCGAAACTGTTTCAAATCTTTCAAAGTCATCCATTAAAGTGCGTAGTTGGTCAGCTAATGACCCGTACAGATCTGCACATGTTTTCAAGTTCACATCATAATTTTGCAGAGCTTGACTTGCTTTATGAAACTTTTGCAAAATCTCATCCCACATTATCAACATAAAAACAAGTTCTAACCATTGCATCTTATTTGCTTGTCTTGTAGCGTTTCCCTTTTGTGACTGGTCTTCAACTAGACATTCTGAAGCTTCCGAAATCTTAAAGAAAGACTTCAAAATTGCTGTTGTTGCCATAGAATGTCCCTTCTATCTGGTATCAGGGAGGGATTTTAACACACTTTTATTTCCAAGACAAGCTTTAAGAATTTTCCACCGGCTGTTTGAGGCTGAAAAAAATGAATAGAGCAAATGCATTGTAGGGAAAAATTGACTGTAACTTGACAGCAGTCAACAGCACTTCGGCCTACCAGATTAGTGAATGGGCTGCACAGGGCACATATATGGCAAACTTATTTTATTCTGAAATCTTTGCTGCATCCCCTTATAATGCCCAGACATGTTAGCAGCATTGTCGTAAGGCTGACACCTACATTTTAAAAAAGTAAGTTTACAAACTTCACGTAAGTACTGCAATGCCTAGTTTATCATTTCCTCACCGGTATGGCTTTTCATTTCCAGAAAGGTTAAAAAGCGTTCAATAGGCTGTCCATCTTTTAAGTATCGAAGTACAACTGTTAACTGATCTGTATGTGATAGATCTGGAGTCGAGTCAACTGACAAGCTAAAGTAACCAGAAGAATTAACTTCATTAACAAAGAACGCGCAGTTTTGGACAAATGAGGGTTTCCTTTTACAGAATTTCCATATTTCGAAATCTACCCTACAAAAAATAGATCAAACTGACTTATGAGCTCAAGCAGCCCTAAAAATGTATTATGCAGTGAACCAAATTTTTCATCGCTTCCTCGAAAAGCCAGGTCACGTTCAGGTAACGCACCAATAACAGATATTACACACTTCAAGACATGTTTCCAGTTATTGCACTCTTCTTTAATTTGTTTTTCTAACTCTTGTTGCAAGCCTAAACCTTGTCTGTACGTTAAGTGTGTTATCATAGAGTGTCGGTGAGCAGTGCTTCTATCATGATGATCAGTTACAATAGTATTTTGCCAGTTACTGAACCCTTCTCTTTCAATAAAACGTGAGTAAAATTTATGGGCAAAAAGTTTACAAACAAAGAAGTAAACTGACCCTGTTGATGGTAAATACAATAACCACTCTTTCTCGTGTTGCTCACCATTGGCTCTTACCTCAAATAAAAGTTTTTGCGAACAGTAACCTGTGAAAGGTGGCATTGCTACTCACACACAAAGTAGGGTTTTTTACAGCAAGTTGTTTGAAACAAAAAAATTACGGCTCAGAAAAGTTTCAGTGAGAAACACTTATAAAATATCACAACACACACATGAATAATGAATACTAACGCAAATAGAACTAAAACAAACGAGACAATAACCCAAACATAACGTACGAAAGCAGAAGCCGATAAAACAAAACAAGCTACCTCTCTGCACATCTGTCACGATTTCGTTTGACTTATGTTTCTGTGGTATTATACTCTTATTTTTCTGTAGATGTGACTGAATAAAGCAGTAAAAGGTAAAACAAAACAGTTCCACTGTCTATAATTTATTATAAATAGCCACAACAGGAGGAATGATTGATAAAAAATAGTTCTTCAAGAACAGACATCATAACATACGATCATCAACAATTTTTACCAACATTTTGTTCTGCTCTTTACAGTGGTCTTTCGCAAATCAATGACTTCTTACTTCAAATACATGGTTTAGTAGTTTCTCGAAACTTTAGTCACTCACTGAGCCAAATGAAACTTTTTTTTAACAATGCAGAGTAAAGTCGAACACGACAGATAAGGACAATTACAAAAACATCGACTAAAGTTGAGTGTGGCAGTGAAAAAGTTAAGTGCATGATAGCTAGGGGAATATTGTGGTGCCTTTGGTCCCATAAGCACGTGCTTATTTTGCTTAATGACTAATTCAGGACTGTCATTAAATTTGATCTGGTTTGTTTTGAATTTTGCGCAAAGCTACACGAGGGTTATCTGCACTAGCCGTCCCTAATTTAGCAGTGTAAAACTAGAGGGAAGGTAGCGAGTTAACACCACTCATCGCCAACTCTTGAGGTACTCTTTTTACCAACGAATAATGGGATTGACTGAAACTTTATAATGCTCCCACGGCTGAAAGAGCGAGCATGTTTGGTGTAACGGGGATTCGAACCCTCGGATTACAAGTCAAGTTACCTAACCACCTGGCCATGCCAGGCCGATTACCAATCAAAAAGCCTGACAGACGGCAAGTTTGGTTCTCTGTCACACCAAACTTGCTCGTTCTTCAGGCCATGAGGGGGTTATAATGTGACAGTCAATCCAATTATTCGTTGGTTAAAGAACAGTTCAATAGCTAGTGGTGGGTGGTGATGACTAGTTGCTTTATCTCTAGTCTTTTACTGCTAAATTAGGGACGGCTAGCGCAGATAGCCCTCGTGTAGTTTTACTCGAATTAAAAAAACAACAAAGAACAGACAGACAGATGCAATGACGTTAGTAGTATACAAACGTGACAGTTTTTCATCACTGACAAGTTGAATATCTGAGAGTTATAATATACAAAAAGTTTCTTAAAGGTCTACTAGGTGGCGATAAGTATTCTGCTTATGGCTGCAAGATCACCCTAGTTTTATTTGGATATACGTCTATAATGGTTATTTTACAACAATAAAATGGTATTACTTAGTTAATAAATGGTGTTAACATGAAAATAGCAATTACATTTGTTGAAATGCTGTATATAAATTGCAACATGTAGATACTAGTGATGTTCTTATAGTGCAATGTAAGGCTCCACCTGGAAGCGAAAATAGTTTAAGACAGAAAAGATAACAAATATTAATATTTTCACCCTGGGCTGAACGGCTCTAAATTTTGTTTTTGCTTCTTTTTTTTACCAAATACAACTTTTCAGCTCACAACTCCGTTATCTCTTGACCGATTTGAGATCTAGTTACAATTTTGGATTCAGAGGGTCAAACCCTTTCGACTGTTTTACTTGACAACGACCAAAGTTTATAGAGCAATTTATTCTGAACTTGCCCTAGAGAATTTCTTTTTGAGGGTAAGTTGGTGGAAGTCCTGATAAGTAATAAAATCGGGTATACGCGCGCCCACGTTCCGAATTGCTAGCATAGAAAAGTATAGCTAATAAAAGGGAAAGCAAAGGTTTCACATGCTAATTTTTTCTAATCCCGCCTAAAATAATTTCAAGTTCTGAGACCATTGAGGATTCTCTCTTGTTTGTACCACTTAGTCAGGCTACTAAAGAGAATTTTGTCTTAAACTTTAATTTTAGGAATTTCTTAACTAATTTTAAGTTACATAGACTACTAAATTTTAAGACAAAGTTAAAGCTTTAAATTACTATAAAGAAGTATTATAAATCTCAGGCTTGTATATTTATAAACTAAAAAGATGCATGATCAAGAAATTAATAAAAACAAAGAGATTTTACTTTGTACTGTTAATAAACAACAATACACATACATCTCAGAGTCCAGTGACAGGAACTTGCAAAAATAAGAACTATGGTTGATAAAGCAATAACGTAGTGTTAATTAATTTGTCTCTGTATGTTAAATTTAAATACATTAGAATTTAAAGTTTGAACGCCAAAAGCTGGAAGTTTTAGGGATAACCAGTCGGCCTGAGAATTGTGATAAAAATCACTTTAATTGCAGATATTTTCCCCATATCCATCATTTCGGATTCAAAACCGGAGACATGCACAAATAGAACTTCAGATATATCGTTTGTTTCCAATAAGACACCGCGCAAGATAATCTGAAACACCATTTATATCTGCATGATAATACTTCCAAATTTTTAAACTCCCAAAAGTGGTGTTTCAAGGAATCTTTTATCTCCTAGACCAACTGACAAATTCAGGTGCGACGAAAGGCCTCTTGGGCAGTATTTCTGGGAGACAGAAGACAGATCTGAAATGCTATTTTTACATGACTTTGATTTTGAATGTGCAATGAACAAATTAAGAGGAACGTAGAAGAAAAGAAATCCTAAATCTACATATTGTTATGATTTGTGCTGTTGTAACTTTAAAATATTTTCTCATTGTATTAGGTTCGGTAACCTAAACTTAGTTTTTTTTAAGTTTTGAAACTTAAGCATTGGCGTTTACCTTCCTGAATGGCATAACTTTGAGACATGTTAGTTTGTCACTGGGATTCACAAGGCCAGATGGTAAGGGCGCTCGACCAAACATTATTGCCTTTACAACTGTGAAGGCGTTAAAATGTAACGGTTAATTTCACTATTCGTTGGTAAAAGAGTAGCTCAAGAGTTGGCGGTAGGTGGTGATGACAAGCTGCCTTTTCTCTAGTCCTACACTGTTAAATGAGGAATGGATAACGCAGATAGCTTCGTGTAGCTTTGCGCAAAATTAAAAAAGAAAAAACGGTTTTCCCCTGATACGCTATATTTGATGTTGGACTGAATTGTTTCGTAAATCGTACAAATTGTTTGAAGAATCCATCCCATAATTTTCACATACCGAAATTGGTATTGGTATATATAAGCCAGATTTTGGTGGGGAACTCATCTATGTGTTTCTTTTTTCTTTGTTTAGAAGTAACCACAAAGTTATTCAGTGGGCTATCTGTGTTCTGCCCAACACGGGTATCGAAACCTGGAATTTAGAAGGTGTGAGTCCGCTGACATACAGCTGTGCCACTGGGAGGCTATTTCTGTGTGATCGTTTTCGACGGAAATAGGACATTTTTGGCAGGACAATGAGTAATAACAGTCCACATGTGTCCATTAATATTTCTCAAAATCCTATCATTTCTGAGTTATAGAACAAACAATAGGTCTCGCCGAATACCCAAGACCCAAATTAAAAAAAAAGGTTTTCATACAACTAGTAGAATAGCAGCAAGAGTGAGTTATCATTATAATTCCCAAATATTACTTGGGCCTTGAGCCCCACTAGCCCTTTATCTGGCTTATGATTGCTCTTATGGTTAAAAATATTTGTCTCTGAATTGCGAATTAAGAAATTAAGTTGTGAGATCTAATAATTCTTTTATCAGGTGCAAAACTACTGATTACTAGTTCAAACCATTGAAGGAGGGGTGTTCACCAAGGATTCAGAACATTGTCTCACCTCCACAATCACTGACTCTCGCTTTAAAACAAACTAAGTTTTGATGTTGCTTTTCGAGTCATAAATAGAGTTCTGCAAAAATTCAACATTACTTTGATAAAACACAAGGTGCGTAGTTTGTGAAATATTATAACTAGAAGACTTTAATGCGATAATCAAATAAAGTCGACGAGCAAAATTTCTTTAATTTTTATAAATATTGAAGATTTTTTGTACAATGTTTTAACTGTGGGCAATTGTTCTAAGTTTTTCTTGGTTTGTTTCACGTGAAATGAATCGTCATATTTTTTATGTTCAGAAAAAATTGTTTTTCTTTCGTATCAAAATGTCTTTTGTATATTTCTATCATTTTTGGAAAAATTTATTTTCTTATATTCGACTGAAAAATGTGTTTAACAATTGTTTCATTGAAGTAGGACCATTTATTTCTAATGAGACGATAATTTTATAGAAAAAGTGCCGAATTCTTTGCAACAACGTGCATTTTCTCGTCTTGAAAAATACAAGCTACAGGGTGGTCGCTAGAAAAGCGGAAAATTTGAGGGTCAGATGAGATCATGAATAAAATGCGTGCTTACTCATTTCTATTTTGATTTCTTTACATCATGAATAAAATGCACGATTTTAATAATTTTGAGCATCTATGAGTGTAATATAACATATGCCTTTAAAAAACTTTGTAAAAGTTATTATTTGTAAAAATAAATAGCTATTTGACAAATTTTCCGCTTTTCTAGCGACCACCCTGTATAATTGCCAAATTACTTACCATATTAGATTCTCGCTTTGAAACAAACAAACCTAAAATTGCAAGCAAACAAGCTTTCAAAATGCCTCAAAAATGATAAGAGTAAAAAAAAAAAAAGTAGACAATCTAAAACGTATTTTGGTGAGTCATTGTTCTGTTTTTTTTTTTTACAAAATCTAATGAGGTATTTATTATCCGTATAATGTTCACCAAGGCGTTCTGTTACCAGTACGTTCGTAAACAAAGCTAACTGATTTAAGAAACCTTTGAAATTTTGGGGAGTACTCATAGTATCAAAATGTTCGAAAATTTAAGAAGAATTTTCAGAAAGAACGCATCTTAGTGGCCAGATATACGTTTTGTATGGTTACGTAAGAATTTGAATTAAGTAAAATTTCACAATTGTATATTTTGTCGAATTTCAAAAAGTTGTACTTTCGTCAACGAGGCAGTGGCATTCGATGTTTGTCTACAGGACTTTTAATATCCTTAACATTTGCCTTACTCACTAATTTCCTTGTTACTTACTGTTAAAATCAAAACAAGTTCTTACATTCGATCTCTGACTTTTCCTAACTCAAGGGGCAAAAAGAGAACGTGTCACCCCACTTTGATTATTTTTAGCAAAATATTTTTTTCTCGTCGTTTCCAAATATTTTTTTATTTATGATTGCCCCCACTTTCAAGAAGTTAGGTTTCGCACGTGCTCACAATGACGCTGGAAAGCTGGTGGATGTCAGAGGTTTGAGACAAAAATAAATAACACGTCAAACTCAGACAGTTTAAATTGTTTACACACAAATACAAATGTTTCATATTCGTACAGCTATTCGAGTCTTACGACCTTTCCACGTATATTTGATATTTTTCACATGTAGCCAAAAACATCTCCATCTATATGTCAAAGTCTTACAAAGTGCATTGCATTTTCATGTGTCTATAATTTCAGTTACCACTGTACATAGTATGAAGGCATCACTACCACGAAATAAGTAGTTGCACCCTAACTTTCACTCTGTTTAGTCCTACTGTATTTTTTAGATTTCTACCCGAAGAGCATAGTTGTCGGTGTTATTCTAAGCTTTGAATTAACTATTAAAATGTTAAAACTCTGAAATTTAATTCACTTTCTTCATTTAGAATTATTTACTAAGCTGTACTCTGCACATACCTTGTGTTTCTATGGTAAGTGTTATTTTCGAAGCCAGTTGTTGAGCGATCCAACTGTACTCATCTTATACCAGTATATGTGTAATGGCATGGATTAATTCTGTCAATTAATATTGTAAAATAGTGCAGTTAAATAGACAGGTAAACCAAAGAAGCACATGTGCTATTTATTGTATCGGTTCAGGTTTTTTTGTTTGTTTTCTTAAAACTTACGTGATTGCTGGAATTTCGACTTCATAAACTAATTTTAGAAACACATGTGTAGACTGCACAGCTGCGATTTTGTAAATGTCATCTGTGGTTACTGGTAGTATAAATTAAGTGTGTAAGATCAAAGAGAAAATTGTTGATAGTTAAGATTCCGGCTGTAAATTAAAAATGTTATCATGTTTTTATTCTTCTATCTCTTGCTTATTATTTACATTCTACCTCACTAAGCCGCCTAACAGAAATTGATTTGTTTGTTTGTTTTGGAATTTCGCACAAAGCTACTCGAGGGCTATCTGTGCTAGCCGTCCCTAATTTTGCAGTGTAAGACTAGAGGGAAAGCAGCTAGTCATCACCACCCACCGCCAACTCTTGGGCTACTCTTTTACCAACGAATAGTGGGATTGACCGTCACATTATACACCCCCACGGCTGGGAGGGCGAGCATGTTTAGCGCGAAACCGCGACCCTCGGATTACGAGTCGCACGCCAACAACAAACGAATAACAATAAATCCCAAGATACAACAAACTACAATACCTTATACTGCTACATACCATATATTCCCGACATCAGCGAAAAAATTAACCAATATTTGGAAAAAAAAACTTATAACAAAACACAATGTTCCAGTAAACATCAAATTTATTTATAAACCAGGTACAAAACTAAGTCCATACTATGTAAAAACTACACTGACAAACACAACACAAACATAATTTATAAAATACAATGCAACAACTGCCACGACGTTTATATTGGAGAAACAAGCAGAAGAACGGAAACTAGATTCAAAGAACACGAAACAACACCTTCAGACGTTTTTCAACACTGCAAATAAAATAAACACAACATAACCATAGAAAACACTCAGATATTAAGTAGGAAAAATATAACCAAACGCAAAATCAAATAAGCCCTACTTATACAGCAACTAAAATCAAAATTAAACCAATACAGAGGAACACCTTTTTATCTATACCAATTAATAACCAAACATCCACATGCAATGCCCCCTACAATCCGGTACCCTTTTATACTCTTTTCCCTAAGATATGTGTCCGTCAACAGTCACTTTCAAACTCTTTCTTAAGCTCAAGATGACCCAGGAGGGTCGAAACTTTGTTTTCCACTTATCAATAAAAGTGTTAATACCCATATCTGCCGTTCTGAAATACATTCTTGTTTCAAGAGGGTTTCTCGTCATAAAGTAATGCTTACTTCGCTTGTCTATCACTACACTTTTCCTATCGTTGAGGGACTTCAGTAGTGAGGATATCTTACACAATTTTTGCTTCCATTGACATAAATTTGTGTATTTTGAATTCAAAGCAACATATAACGCCTTCTATACGTACAAATATTATCTACCTTTACTTCTCTATCGAGCATCCTTTAGTTTGTTTAAAATTAAGCAAGAAATAGCATAATGGGCTCTCTGTGGTTTGCCCGCATTCTATCGTTGTAAGTCCTCAAACATACCGCTGTGCCACTGGGGGCAGCTTTTTGTCACGAATATTACTTTTAAAAAGTGATGACGTCTTTGGCAGAGTTCCAGCGTCTAGAAGGCGATATCTCCGTGACCAAAAGGTGCATCGAAAATTTCCTTAATGCATTATTTATATCGTACACTGATTCACAACCGACACATACCTCATGGCTCAAGTAAACTAGCGCAATAAATAAGTTAAAAAATGTAAAATAAGCCCCTTTTCTTGCTGGTCAATTCTTGAAAACATAAGTGTTGAACTTTGTGTCATTTTAATACATTTAAAATTACAACATAATGTTGGTGTACAATGTACACATAATGCACTCTTTCCTAGAAACCACACAATACATTATAATTAGAAATTTAGTATTGCTCGAACTTTTACTAAAGTTCACTGTTTTGGGGTCGTTTTTTATGAGTGGGTGTCTCTTCTAAAATCACACATATGAATAAATTCAAAGGGAACTTCGGATCTCGTGACGACAGTTTGCATGTTATAATATAGAAGCACGTAAATATATATATGCAAGTCATGGGGTTACACATTGTGCGTTTATATACTAACTATATTTTACGGTGAATTCCCAACAGAATAAAACACCAAAGAAGTTATCGAATGACATTACCTGTTAGAATCTAATTTGTTCTTGAAAATTCTGTTCGTTAGCAAACGTTATACTGAGTGAACAGACGTTCAACGCATCCAGTCTGTGGGGAATGTAAGTGATTGCAAGAAGGAAACAGGAGTAACTTTGGTGTAATTCAGTTGCCTTCAAAAACTAATCTTTCTACGGTTGTGGAAGGTCTGACTGAGGATTTGGAAGAACAATTTTATGTTTGTGAGAAACTTAATTAATTGTGAATCCCGAATGGTAGAATGAAATATGAGTGACTTTTGTGGATTATCAGGATTATACACGTGTGTTAGAACACGATTAGTTATGAATGATTCGGCTCAATGAAGAGATTCAAATTAAAGAAACTAATTTGAAATTCATGTGGCTTATTCAAGAAATTTCTGTACACATACATATATATATATATATATATAAATATATATATACATTCACAGTCCAAATTTAACTTCGTTGCAATAACCTCATTCACAGAAAACTCTAAAGCATTTATTTCCAATAATGTAAATAAAATAATTGTTATTATCTTAAATGTACATTATACAAGTCAGTAGTCGGTTAGAATGTTAACACTAGACGTTATGAAAAATCCTTCAAGATATAATATAAATTGTCTCAAACATCGTCTGAAAAAGCAGTTTTTTGTGTTAATTCTAATTAAAGAACTACATGCATGAATAAAAGAAATTAAAATTAACGTCACCCAAGGTGGAAACTTCTACCTGGTCATTTTGTGTTGTAAGCTCATTACCTGACTTTTAAAACACGTTTTTATCAGAAGCTAATTGTGTCAAATGTTAAATAGATTTGTATCGGAAGACAGTTTCCTTTAATGCAAACCAGATCTGTGGGGAAAGATGATTGTCTCAAATGTAAAGCAGATGAGTGTTGAAAGATAGTTGTCGCAAATGTAAAACAGATCTGTGTTGGAAGATAGTTGACTCACATCTGAAACACATTCATGTTAGAAATCCGGTTTATTGATTAAATGAGTTTCTTCTTTGTTATTTGACTTTTATGTGATGTTATGAAGCATCAGAAGTCGTTATTTTGTGTGTTTGTTTGAAATTAAGCACAAAGTTGCACAATGGGCTATCAGTGCTCTGTCCACCATGAGTATCGAAACACGGTTTCTAGCGTTGTAAGTCCGCAGACATATCGCTGTGTCACTGGAAGGTCAGAACTTGTTATAATCTCCTGCAACGCTAAATCGTATTTAATCCAACACAAAGCAAACGGACTCGAGTATCGTTTTGTGATTTTTACCAATCAGGCTGTGTGTATAGAACACGTGGTATTGCTTGTTGTGGTTGGAGCCGCAATTCTTTCCGCGCACAATTATTTGTTGTCAAGGCAACCCATGTTAGTTCGCTGTCTATTCAGAGAATTGGCATTCTAAAATACCTGATAATTAGTTTAGTATTTAATAGAGCTACCTACCACGTAGTAAGAACACTATGTGTTGGTTCATATAATATTTTTGTGTGTGTAACGCAGAAACGTACCAACCAGTTATGTTACTTTATGTTGAAATTTTCCTTTGGAAGACAAAGAGAGGGTTCTTACGAATAGTTCGTTACATTCACATATACAGCCAAACTGTGTCTCTTGGTGAATGCCCGCAAATATTTATCCAGCAACACTCTTAAATTAAGTTACCTTTGACCTAGTACTAAGGTTCGGTCAATCTCTGCAATGTCAAAATCACCGATTAGCAGTTGTACAGACTTGTGCGTTGCCAGCAAGCAAACAAAACTATTTTCAGTGATTTTTAACATAATATATTCTCCTGCGCTTATAGACCTTTTTAGTACCTGTTGAAAAGCGCACACACTTTTAACAAGCAACTTCTCATAATAGTGTGCATTTTGTCTGATTTTCTGAATAGTAAATGTATATTTGTCCTCTTCTGGTACAAGGGTAAGTCTGCAGTTTACAACACTAAAATCAGTGGTTCGATTCCTCTCGGTGGACTCAGCAGATGGCCCGATGTGGCTTTGCTATAAGTTTGTTTGTTTAATTTCGCACAAAGCTACTCGAGCGCTATCTGTACTAGACGGACAGTAATGTAAGACTAGAGGAAAGGCAACAAGTCATCATCACCCACTGCCAATTCTTAGGCTACTTTTTTACCAACGAATAGTGGGATTCTCCGTGACATTATAACGCCCCTACGGATGAAAGGGAAAGCATGTTTGGCGCGACGGGGTTGTAAACCTGCGACCTTCAGATTACGAGTCGCACGCCTTAACACGCTTGGCCATGCGACGCCCGCTTTACCATGAGATTTGTTTGATTGTTTTGAAATTCCCCCTAAACTACTCGAGGGCTATCCGTGCTAGGCGTCTCTAATTTAGCAGTGTAAGACTAGAGGAAAGACAGCTAGTCATCACCACCCAACGCCAACTCTTGGGCTACCCTTTTACCAACGAATAGTGGGATTGACCGTAACTTTATAACACCCAAACGGCTGAAAGGGTGAGCATGTTTGGTACGATGGGGATGCGTACCTGCGACCCTCAGATTACGAGTAGCACGCCTTAACACGCTTGGCTATGACGGGCCCGCTTTACCATAAGAAAAAACACACAAATATACATACAATTCTGTTTAAAATGATAAAATGATATCAAGTTGCAAGACCTGGCATGGCCGAGCGCGTTAAGGCGTGCACTCGTAATCCGAGGGTCGCGGGTTCGCGCCCGCGTCGCGCTAAACATGCTCGCCCTCCCAGCCGTGGGGGTGTATAATGTGACGGTCAATCCCACTATTCGTTGGTAAAAGAGTAGCCCAAGAGTTGGCAGTGGGTGGTGATGACAAGCTGCCTTCCCTCTAGTCTTACACTGCAAAATTAGGGACGGCTAGCACAGATAGCCCTCGAGTAGCTTTGTGCGAAATTCCAAAAAACAAACAATCAATTTTTTTATATAGTGTATTTCGTGTTATGAAATCTTTACAGTTTTTTACTTTAAATCAATAAACGGTTCAGTGAAATAAATCTTCGCTCTTCCTGTTTTCGTGTTTGGAAACTGTTGAAGTTTCGAGACACTCGCTCTACTGAACATGTATGTGGGATTACTCGACACGAAAAGGTAGTTTATTTGTTATGTTACTCAATCTCGAAATTATTTCAAAATTTTTAACACTCACATTGTGTAATAATGATGAAGTTTGTTGCTATTGTTTCTTGAAATCCCAGGTTATTTATTACTTTTGATAACGCTTGGAAATAAAATTGGTCTTGTACGTCTCTGAAGTACCTTTATTAGTAATTAAAATGTTTTTCGTTTTCAATTTTGCTGATCAGAAATATTTTTCTATTAAGTTTGTTTTGAATTTCGTGCAAAGCTACACGAAGGCTGTCTGCGCTAGCCGTCCTTAATTTAGCAGTGTAAGACTAGAGGGGAGGCAGTTAGTCATCACCACCCAATGCCAACAAAAGTATTTTTTTCCTATAAAAATGACTTTTGCCAGTTATTAATGTGGGTTTACTCAGTGAATAAGCGGTGTGTTTAAAGACTTAAGAAGAAAAAATCCGGGATTCCATTCCTCATAGTGGAGACAGAGTATATCGTCCATAGTGTGGCTTCAGCTAAAAATGCTCTGTCGAAACAAGGTGTAGAGATGAAATTTTCAACTTGAAATAAAGAGCCCCCCCCCCAACTCAGAGCTTCTAATCAGAAATACGATAATCATTCTGTAGCGTCCACGCCATCATATAGGTTTTTCAAACTTCTTGAATTGAATAATGAACTGTCTGTCACGGTTATTATGTTCTTGCATCTCAAAGCATACTCGGTGGCATCATATCTTAAATCCTGAAACTTGCGATGTGAAGTCAAGCACATCAACCACTTGACCATATCCAGTCGAAGAGATGATCTATTCCAAACAAATAATGCACTATAAAAGGTAAGCCGTCTATTGGAAGTATAAATCACAATCATAAAACATAAGTCAAATATAATAAGCTTTGACCTTTGATGTATGTAAATTCAAATTTTCTAATAAGATTTCTAGTGATAGGCAAGTAAAATATTCTGAATCAAAATTGGGTTTGTAATGAAAAGTACCGTGACTTCAACTTCTGAAATTAGATGCAAGGAAAAAAATTTATCAATTTATCCAAGGCCCCGACATGGACAGATGGCTAGGATGCCTGACTCGTAATCTAAGAGTCTCAGGTTCAAACCCACTCACACCATACATGCCTCACCCTTTCAACCGTGAGGGCGTTATAATTGTACAATCAATCCCAATATTCGTTAGTAAAAGAGCAGCCCAACAGTTGGCAATGGGTGATGATGAATAGCTGCCTTTCCTCTAGTTTTACACTACTAAATTCGAGACTGCTAATTACAAATTATGTAACTTTATGCTTAACATCAACATCAACAAAAAAACAGATTGGAAACATCCAATGAAATACCTAATGATACAAAATAAATTTAAATTTACACTTTGAAACATATATATATATAATATTTTTTTTAAATTTAAATATAAAAGTTTTTCTAAAAATAATTTATTTTGCACAAAATTATCAGATCATCCCTTAAGTAATGTCCAGTTTTAAGTTAAAAAAAAAGAAAAAATTTCAAACGCTTTTAATGTTATTTAATCAATAATGTATGTTCCATTATTATTAATTAATTACTGCCAACTATTGACAAGCTTCCGAATGCCACTTCTATAAATTTCTTGGGGTTTGGAAGAAAATAACATAGAGAGGGTAGTTTTGACATCTTTATGTGTTCCAAGCTCTTTTCTATCAAGATAGTTCTGCAAACTTCGGAATAGCTGATAATAAGATGGAGCAAAGTTTGGAGAATAAGGAGGATGTGAAAGTTTTTCCCAGTCTAGCTCTTCAATCTTTGCAGATGTGATCCTTGCTGTAAGGGGCCGTGCATTATCCTGGTATAACACAACACCTTTACGATTAATCAAAGAAGGCCTCTTTTCTTTCAGTGTAACACTGAAACACTCTAACTGTTGACAATAGAAGTCTGATGTAATCTTTACATTAAGTGGCAGTAAGCACACATTTAACAACACTTTCCTAGAGTGGAGGTCCATTTTGGGCTGTGCTTTAGCCAGTTTACCTGCACTGAGTCATTGTTTGCAGTGATTAACATTTTTATAAGATATCCAATTTTTATCTTCAGTTACTAACATGTCCAACAAAGGTGAGTTACGTTCACAAGAGTGCAAAGAAGTACAGATTTCTACTCTTTCTCTAAGGTTCGCTTCTGTCAAATCATGGGGGACCCATTTTCCAAGTTTTGAAACCTTTCGAAGCTGTTTCAGATGACGGTGAATTGTTGAATGCATTGAATTAAGCTTCTGTGTTAGTTTTTCAATTGGTACAGCACAATCTTCATCAAGTGCAGCCAGCTGCAAGTCATCATTAAACTCAACAGGGTAACCTGAACGTGGCGCATCACTTAAGCTGTAGTCACCTGATCTGAACTTTTGAAACCACCTTCGACATTTTCTATCATTGGGAGACTCCGCTCAAGATAATCAGCAGCCATTAAATAATTTATGTATTTCATTAATATTGATTTTGTAGAAGATACACATTCTATGAACAGTTGTTTGCTTTTAATGTATCTCATTTTTATATGCTTCATTTTTTATTGTTTTCACTGGCTTTTTTATTTGCATTTTGTTGAAAATGAATAACAATTGTTAATTTTTAAAAACGATTACCTCATGTTACTGAGTTAGGATTAGTCTATCAACATTTTAGGAGTATGTACTCCAGAACTGGCTGTAGGTGCTTCCTGTTCATATTAATTGTTGGAAGTTAAGTTTTTATTTCATCTTCGGGTTTCAAAGAGTAACTTGTACATTTAATTTACATTTCAACTATATTTCTACTTTTCAACTACAGCTCCAGAATTGTAGCTTAAATATTTCAACTATGTTCTCCAAGTTGTTTCATGTGTATTTTATTTTATATTTCAAACTGTGAGAGATATACTATTTCCGCATATTTGGATAACTAACACTAATTATTCTCTACAAAATGTAAATCCAATACGCATTTCAAACAGTGATGTGAAAAAATTAGTAACACACTTCAAACTATGAATTGTACGTTTCAGTAATGTATTTCAAACTGTGATTTCTATTACACTATTTATTGCTAAAGTCTACGAATTTATAACACTAAAATCAAGGGTAAGATTCCCCTCTGTTGGCTCAGCAGATAACCCGATGTGGCTTTGCTATAAGGAAATACACACACAAACACTCATTACAGTAAACTTCTTCAAATTATGGCCGATGCATTTCATTAATTTACTCCAATAAAGTGTCTTCTACATTCTAGTAACTTATTAGATACATCTAATAGATTTCAGTAACTTACTTTAAACGACGGCTGGTATATTCCCTTAAAGAACTCAAGCAATGACTTCTCACTTCAATAACTCACATGAAACGATAAGTCGTACATTTTTGTAACATAATTCAATGTGTGTGTGTTTTTTTCTTATAACAAAGACGCATCGGGTTATCTGCTCATCCCACCGAGGGGAATCAAACCCCTGATTTTAGTGTTGTAAATCCGGAGACATACCGCTGTACTAGCGGGGGGCAACATAGCTCAACCTACAAAACATACACTTTAATAATATACTTAATAAAAGACATACACATTACTCGTCAGATTCAAATTGTAGGTTTAGAACGAAGTTTCTTCTTTTCTTTTTATTGGATAACACATATAAACGGGGATTTCCTTTACATTAAACAAATTTATTAATAAACATTTTGGAGCTGCGTCATTAAATCTCTTCAAACCTGGCATGACAGACAGGTCTTTCTAACGAATTCAAAACTTAGATTTTCATATCTGGTAAACATATCTGTTCGTTACTTCAAGTATAAATGTATCTCACGGATACCTAACGCTATACAGCGTGTCCAACTTTCTACTTCCTCTTCTGAACGACTGTATTATATGACACAATATTTTCCTCTTTTAGCAACTTATGCGATCCCATATTTTTTTCCGAGTGACTTCACTCCTTTCTTCAGATTTTGATACACATTCCAATCTAAATTCGGCGAGTGCAAATGAAGAGCAATTCCCGAGAAGTATATATGTCCGACTATTACGAGGGAGTCCATTGTTTCTCAGGCAGAACTAACACCACGTAATGACGATCAGCCCAGTAACCTGACCCTTCACACTTAGGCGTTTCCTTTTTCATAAGCTTAGCTTTTCTCTTACCTTTAGAGCAGATTATCAGGGCATCACGTTGCTACACTTTACTAAAACATCCGCAACCATCTTTAGAGAGAGTTTGTCACGTAAACACATAAAATTAACACTGACATCACCGAAGTTTAATGTTTTTGATCGAGTCCTAGAGGAGCGTAATGTTTCTTTTCACGGTGAATATGAAAAACTGGAATCAACTTGATTGCTGCATCGCTTGTCTCTTGTGACTTGTCGTCAACTAAAGTGTTCAAAAGGCTCTCTGTGCCACACAGTAGAGATTACCACGAACAACGTACGCAATTAAAGTCGATACCAATTTTACGTCCTCCAAAAGAACAACAAAAAATATCAGTCTGCTACGAAAACTTGTGAATAAGTTGAATATTGCTAGAATGTTTAAACAGTTATTGCTTTCTCAGAAGAAAGTTTGTTTGTTTTGAATTTCGCACAAAGCTATCTGCGTTAGCCGTATCTAATTTAGAAGTGTAAGACTAGAAGGAAGGTAGCTAGTCATCACCACCCACCGCCAACTCTTGGGCTACTCTTTTACCCACGAATAGTGGGATTGACCATCACTTTGTAGCGCTTTTATGGCTGGAAGGGCGAGCATGTTTGGTGCAACGGGGATTCAAACCCTAGACCCTCAGATTACGAGTCGAACGCCTTAACCCATTTGGCCATGCTGGGCCTAAAAGAAAGTACTGCGTGTGTGTTGTATTTTTGACAGGTACCTGTCTCAGTAAATGTTGATGTATTGTTTTGTTCTAAACTGTTACCAAGTTCTTTAATGGCCACATAAAAGTTGTTTTTTTCATATGTGTAGAAAATTAAGGAAAAGATTTAACTTATTAACAACAGTAATTTAAAAATATAACCCCATTCCAAAAAGCGATTTAGAGTACACTTTAAGTTAAGAAGAAAAAAAACCTAGCAAAATTAATATAATACATGTTGAAACTTTGTTTGTAAATATTATGTGTAATGTACAATATATTATACAGGTTGTAAATACACACAATTAACCCTCGAAATGCGTTCCCAAACACGTGTTATGTATTATTCAGTTGTCTACATGCAACAGGGACCAAGATTGTGGCATTATTTTGTTTTGGTCAGACAGTGTTTTATACTATCAGTGAAATATTCTATGAGTCCTTGAAACTACTTTATTTCCTTTAAGAAAGGAGAGAAAATTGTAAGAAAAGTAGTTTTATTCTCATAGTTATTATTTTAAGTTTTCATTCGTTTAATGCTTACCAATCGTTCATCCTTCACATCTTGTCTCTGTAAAGCATCGTTCAAACATAGTGATTCTATAAAACTACAAAACTGTTCTTTTGAAAATTAGATTTTCGATTATATTGTATTTGCAACAAAGTTTTATACTGCCCAAGATTACCCATTATCATACAAATATGTCGATGTTGTGAGTATATATATATATAATAACTACGTACCCGTTCAATGGAGATATAAAACATAGTCGAACGCCTTAACACGCTTGGCCATGCAGGGCCTCGAGATATGTTACTGCAATATCCTTTCGGATAGAAAAGACATTATTTAATATAGAGAACAAAAAACAAACAAAGGAAGTATAACAAGGCAAACTTAACGATTTTTTTTGTCCACATGTGTATGCTAAAAATGCATATAATCTATCTAATGTAAAAATCCAAAAATTTCTACATTACTTAAGCAGGTACAATACGTACGATATACCAGAATATCACACTACGACATCATATTCATATTTTTCATATCTCTTGGAAAATAATTTGTTAACCGCGTAGGAACAATTGTCACTGTTGTTCTTAATAGATACTAAATACCAAATCGCAGGTTTAGAAACCATCTATTTTTATCAAAATATTTATACGCTAGAAACACTTCAGTCATTTAGGATGCGACAAGTTTACCAACTAAAAAAACAAACAGAACTAGTGCATTAGTTATAAACTATGAAGGAAATATTCTGTCTTTACAGAAAATGAAAAACGGAAGAAAAAGCAATCACACCCATTCAGGGAATAATATAAAACAAAGAATCAGCTTATTTTGTCTAAGCGTTTATTAAGCAAATGGTATTTTCCTATTATTTTGAAATTCAAAAAACCTTTCTTTTCTGTCCAGATTGAAATTGAAACATTTGTTGCAAATTATTCGTTCGTAAAACAGACATGCATTTAATATTTATATCAGGTAATACTCTTTAATCTCTAGGCCTGGCATGGCCGAGCGCGTTAAGGCGTGCACTCGTAATCCGAGGGTCGCGGGTTCGCGCCCGCGTCGCGTTAAACATGCTCGCCCTCCCAGCCGTGGGGGTGTATAATGTAACAGTCAATCCCACTATTCGTTGGTAAAAGAGTAGCCCAAGAGTTGGCGGTGGGTGGTGATGACTAACTGCCTTCCCTCTAGTCTTACACTGCAAAATTAGGGACGGCTAGCACAGATAGTGCCCCCCAGTGGCTCAGCGGTATGTCTGCGGACTTACACGCTAAAATCCGGGTTTCGATACCCGTGGTGGGCAGAGCACAGATAGCCCATTGTGTAGCTTTGTGCTTAATTCAAAACAACAACAACAGCACAGATAGCCCTCGAGTAGCTTTGTGCGAATTTCCAAAAACAAACAAAACTTTAATCTCTCCGCTATCTTCCGAGTATTGATAATAGATTTCGCTTCATCTTTTGAAGGAGTATGAATATTAATAAAATACAGCTGTCACACATTCTTTGTTGTTTTTTATATTGGTGGCTCCGCGAGAAGCTTGGAGACTTAAAATATTAAACTTTAGTATTTTAGTCTTTACAGTTGACACAGTTCATTGTGTTCTAAAGTGCTTAATCTATGTATATCAGTTGTGTTTGATATCTTATTACTCTAAGCTGAAGAACCAAATATTTATATACCAATCGTGTAATAGTATACCCCGAAGAACTCAATTCTTACTATATCAATTGTGTCTTATACCTCACTACTCTGTCTTGAAATCTTCTTTCTGTATCAATAGTGTTTTATATCTTACCAGTCTGCCCTAAATAACTAAACCTTTCTGTATCAATAGTGTTTTATATCTTACCAGTCTGCCCTAAATAACTAAACCTTTCTGTATCAATAGTGTTTTATATCTTACCAGTCTGCCCTAAATAACTAAACCTTTCTGTATCAATAGTGTTTTATATCTTACCAGTCTGCCCTAAATAACTAAACCTTTCTGTATCAATAGTGTTTTATATCTTACCAGTCTGCCCTAAATAACTAAACCTTTCTGTATCAATAGTGTTTTATACTTTACCAATCTACCCTAAATAACTAAACATTTCTCTATCAGTAGCGTTTTATACCTTATTGATCTGTCCTAAATAGCTAAATCTTCTTTATCAATCATGTTCTATACATCACCAATTTGCCCTGAATAACTAAATCTTTCTATATCAATAGTGTTTCATGTATCACCAATCTACCCTAAATAACTAAATTTTCTATATTAATCATGTTCTATACATCACCAATTTGCCCTGAATAACTAAACCTTTCTATATCAATAGTGTTTCATGTATCACCAATCTACCCTAAATAACTAAATTTTCTATATTAATCATGTTCTATACATCACCAATTTGCCCTGAATAACTAAACCTTTCTGTATCAATAGTGTTTCATGTATCACCAATCTACCCTAAATAACTAAATTTTCTATATTAATCATGTTCTATACATCACCAATTTGCCCTGAATAACTAAACCTTTCTGTATCAATAGTGTTTCATGTATCACCAATCTACCCTAAATAACTAAATTTTCTATATTAATCATGTTCTATACCTTACCAATCTGCCCTAAATAACTAAATCTTTCCAGATCAATAATGTTTTATAGCTTACCAATCTACCCTAAATAACTAAATTTTCTATATTAATCATGTTCTATACATCACCAATCTGCCCTAAATAACTAAATTTTCTATATCAATCATGTTCTATACATCACCAATCTGCCCTAGATAACTAAATATTTCTATATCAATCATAATTTGTAATAATCGTTATTTTAAATTGTATTATTTTTTATATGTTAAAACATATTTGCCTTAACAAAGAATAAAAGCCTGTGTGTATCAGTCTTGTTGGCAAATATCATAAATTTGATTCATATTGACATCTATTAAACTTCTAAAGGTAAGTTATTATTTAACTCAGTTTCAGGCTATCTGAAATTGTACTACGCGTCAAATACGTGCTTATCAACTTTAAGGTAAAGTTTTAGAACTTAAAATCGGACTTTGGGGTTGACAACGGATGATAAAAACTGTTTCTTAAGTTTCCGTTGTATTCACGAATTTAATGGCAAAACTTCTCGAAACAAGAAATAATTTTGCTTTAGCCTATTCCTCTAGTGACACATTAAACCTGTTGAGCAGACACAAATATTAGTTTCACGAAGTTTTATGTTGATGTATCATGTGATTAGGTTTAATTATATGGTGAATCTCCGCTTCTCCTAATTGCTTCGGTTGTTTCCAAAATGAGAAATCGGGCGATGTGTGCGAACAGTGTACGGGAAACACTTTAAATGCAGTAACTGACTCACAAACGTGGAACACACGTGAAAAGTTTGATAAGTCTCGAAACAGACACGGTTATTTCGTTCCAAGCAGCTTTGTTACTATTGGGTCTCTTATGCTGCCCCAAGATATTAATAATGTTTATCACGATTTTTATTATGTTCGGATTAATCATTAACTTGAAAACTGTTTTATGCGTAATCTTTAGCTGGTGGCTTAAAAATGGCACGCATAAAAATTCACATGCTCAAGAATTTTAAAATATAGACAAAATGATTACTCTTTCTTCGTTAAAAGAATCATAAGTATAACATGACATATAAACTGCATTTAAAATATGTCTTTAGATCTTTGTAGTAGTTTGTTATCACCAAAACTTTATATTTTAGCAAAAGAAAAATAAAAAAATAAACGTGTAACCCATCTCCAGAGACGTTGAGGCGCGGCATGGCCAGGTGGTTAAGGCAATCAACTCGTATTCTGAGGGTCGCTGGTTCGAGTCTCCGTCACACCAAACATGCTCGCCCTTTCAGCCGTAAGGCGTTATAATGTTACGTTAAATCCTACTATTCGCTGGTAAACGAGTAACCCAAGAATTGGTTATGGGTGGTGATGACTAGCTGCCTTCCCTCTAGTCTTACACTGCTAAATTAGGGACAACTAGCGCAGATAGCCCTCGTGTAGCTTTGCGCAAAATTAAAAAAAAAAAATCAGAGGCGTTGATAGCCCATTGGGGCACTTCTCAGCCACTACCTTAATAGCACTATTTACATTATATCCATAAACCTAAAATGTACCAACACGAACCGATACACTTATTAAAAAGTCCTTCACAGTTAGGTTCAAACACTGCAACACTGTTGTCCTTCGCAAATCATGCGCGTTGTTTATGTATAGTGTCGTACCTAGCAACCAATCAACGCACATTGCACCGCAGTGTGCTTGACTGAAAAGTATATAGCAGTTGCGCTTTTTAAACATCCGGTCGTCACCGAACGACATTTTTTGGAACGCTTTCATTGAGAGCACGTTTGTTTGTTTTCAAATTAGCACAGTATTAAAGGAGGCAAAGTCAGCGTTAATATAAAAATAATACAAAACATTCTCGCGAATCGAGGACCTCTTGAGATGCTTGACGCTTTAAGCGATTGTTTAGTCTGCTTGTGCTTAGTTACAGTTGCCCGTTATTTTCTTGATGACGTAGCGAGTAAATTACACGTTTGAACATTGCGCATGCGCATGATCATCGTTTCTCTTGTAATGATGCTATACTTACAAACTTTGTTCAAAACCTATCTTACAAACCTTCGGTATTTTAAATTTTAAAGAGACCCATTAAAAAAAACAACTCAGAAATTATTATACATATGTTTTTAATGAAAATATTTTTGTTTGATACCCGAATGATTACAGTCACAACTTACTTCAATAATCACATCAAACGATGTCTACATCCGTCTTGTTAGAAAGTGTTTTTGTCGTTGTTTGTTTTTATCTAGATTTTTTGAGTACTTATACATTAATAACTAACATTTTCACCATTCATCATTCACCTGAATATGTAAGTATGGTTGGAGATATTACATGTTTGCGTCATTAGGGCCTTTTGTACCGGATAACGTATGAAAAGATTATACAAATCCGGAACTTGTTAAGTAGCCCCCCATCAGTGGTACTGTGTTATGTATGCGGACTTATACAGCTAGAAACCGGGTTTCGATACCAGTGGTGGGCAGAGCACAGATAGCCCTGTGTGTAGCTTTGGGCATAAAACAAACAAACTTGTTAAGTAAAGTTCTTATTTAAATGTGTATTTGCATTGGTTGTTTTAACCCATTGTACTGAAGGTTCCCCAAATATTCATCCCAATTCTCCATCTTCCACAAAAGCAGCAACATTGTTACATGATTTAAAACAGTTATAAATTACACGCTTTCAGTCACAAACAGAGCATAATACTGAATATGTACCATCGACTCTCTTAGTTACACGGTCTGGTATGAACTGGTGATTATGGTATTAGATTCGCAATATGAAAATCGTGAGTTTCAGTACCGACCCCAAACATGCTTTACCTTTCAGTGAGTTTCCTAATGTGCATTCCCAGTCTCACTATTCGTTGGTAAAAAGAGTATCCCAATTGTTGGTGGTGGGTGGTGATGACTAGCTGCCTTCTCTCTAGTTTCTCTTCTAGATAGCTTGCACGGATAAACTTTGAATAACTTTGCATAAATTCAAATGCAAACAAACATTTTTACATGATTTTAAAACACTGTTGTAACAAGATATAGAAAAACATTTGACAATTCAACATCCAATAAACAGAAAAGAATACAAGTTTCATAAATAAGTTTACATTGTAAAGATCTAGTTCAAAAACAAACACTTATTTTTCTCTCATACTTTAGAAAGGCAGCAACAGAATCATTATAAACAAAATGATCGTCTTCCATATATCTATGAACGATAACTTCAAATATCAACTGTTCGTATTTTTTTCTATTAAAGCAAGCAGGTAACTATAAATTAGTCTGTAGAAAAATATTGTCATTTTTTAAATGTCTCGGAAAACTAATAATGAGTTATTCACACCTAAAACCCAAATACCAAAAACATGGAAAATATAGTCTTTACCATTATTTTGAATGATGACGTGTTAAAAGTGGATTGGCAAGCCTGGTCCTTTTGCATTTTAATTGACCAACTGTAAAACTTACATTTATTTTTCAAGTCACATTATAGAAAAAAGTGCTCATTCAGTCTAAATGAAGCCCGTTGTTTTATTTATATTTTCGAAATATAACTACTTTGATCGTTTATAGATGACGCGAAGTAAACCTAGTAAAATCTATTCTATATTATACTCGTTTTTCAAGCGGAATGTAAAATTTAATTTTTGCAATTTGTTGAGAGCTCAAAAGAAGAGTCCTGGCGGCCAGGTAGTTGTGGCGTTCAATTTGCAATCTGAGGATCGAGGAATCGAATTCCAATCACACCAAACATGCTTGTTCTTTCAGCCGTGAGAACGTTATAATTTGAAGGTCGATCCTATTCATCGTTGGTAACTGAGTTGGTGGTGCAAAATTCAAAACACACCAAATAAATTATCTAAGTGTAGAAGTCAACCTTGTAGGATGATGGTAAACCTGCTAACTAATTACCTTACCATGACAACACAAAATAGTATGAAGTTTTACACTCGTAATTAAAAGAGAGAAAAAAAAGCCTTATGAGCAGGGGCGTAGATCCTGGGGGGATAGGGTATACATTCCCCCTTAATTTTAGGTGGGGGTATGGTGCATACAATCATTCCCCTCAGCAGTTTGGTCTGTTGAATTGTTTTATGGCATCACAGGCCTACAAATGGTGTGTTTGTTCTTGTGATTCTCGTGTTCTTACCAATCGAATTACATAATTAAGTCTAGATGTAGGCTTTTCATATTCAAATGTAATTTTTTTATATCGGCATGCTTCTAAGCTTTTCGATCTTAGCGATAGTTCGTAAGTATCAGTCAGTAGGCTTAAGTATGCATGCAAGTTTCGTGGCAACAAGATTACTCTGTGACTGCATGTTTACAGCTTTCAGGTTCACGTAATCAGAGACTACCAATTTTCAAATTGAACAATCCACATAAGTGGTTGCAAAAATCATCCCCCATCGGGTGTAAAAAATCTACACCCCTGCTTATGAGTGAAGAAAAACGATAAAATGATATGTTGATTGGTGTGTTGTACATGACGTGTGGATTCTGTGAACAACTCACTTTGATTCTGGGAAGGGGTTCCATTATGAAGTGAAAGCAGCAAGTCTGCTTTCATTTTGATGACACCTTGAAGAAAAGTGCTCTTGAATCAAGAAGTTTAGTTGAACAGACTTCTAAACGAATTTAATGTGTCTCCTGAAAAATCTTGCTTCTCTAATCCGTAGCCGGTGTTTGCTTTTTTCGCAACCATTATAAGATAAAGCTGCTGAAAAGTCAGTGTTTTGGATTCTGGTTTGATTTTTCCTTGTGTCAAAACTGTTATAAAGAAACTTATTCTTGGTTTTTTAAAAGAGAACCGATGTGAATTTAAAATGTAACATAACTTATTTTAGAAGGATCTAGCCGTCATAGGTAGCGACAGACATGACGTTAGTATGGTAATGTAACTCATATTTACATATCGCATTACCAAAGTTATCTACCATATTTTTCCTGAACTGCAAACTAAAATAGAGTTTTTTTCAAGCTGATTCACAATTTCTCGATAAAGTGAAGTTCAGAGTGCACGTATTTAGTCAACAACTGAAAGTAAAGTACTGAATGGCGCATATCGTATGGGGGGATATATGCATGATGTCCGAAGAAATGGAACTTTCTTTGCAGATGATTCCTTAACATCGACTGATAGTTTGAAAAACATATTTTAATATTTGAAAAAAGAAGGAAAATAAAATATTTCATAACATCCAAGTTTTATACTTTTTATTTGCACGTTTTTCACTTTCGAATTTTTTCAATACCTGGTTCTTTCATATCTAAAAAAATACATGTGACCCTGTATATCAATCTACATTTGGCCAGACATGGCCAAGAAGGTCAAGGCGTTCAACTCGTAAGATGAGGGCCACGGGCTCGAATCCCCGTCGCACCAAACATATTCGCCCTTTCAGCCGTGGGGCGTTATAACATGAGATCAATCCCACTATTCATTGGTAAAAGAGTAGCACAAGAGTTGGCGGCGGGTGATAATAACTTACTTCCTTCCCTGTATTCTTACACCACTAAATTAGGTACGGCTAGCGTAGATAGCCCTCGAGTAGCTTTGCACGAAATTCGAACAAAATCAAAAGAAGAAACTTTCTGTGAAAATATTCGTGTTTATGAAAATATCTTCTGATAAATAGAAAATGCACTTAAAATTATTGTTTTACCTACTGTATCTTTGTTACGTAATAAACTGCAATGTTAAATACCCAACTAAACTCAATTTAAGATTTTTGTATTCTTTGATAAGCTCATACTGGTACTTAGCACTGCTAGCCTGTTTATTATTTTTCACAGTCATGTAAGTTGCGTGTTGCAGCAATAGAAAAGAAGACACGCGAACTCAAGAGCCCGTTCCACTAGCCCCCCAGTGGCTAAGCAGTATGTCTGCGGACTTACACGCTAAAATCCGGGTTTCGATACCCGTGGTGGGCAGAGCACAGATAGCCCATTGTGCAGCTTTGTGCTTAATTCTAAACAACCAACCAACCAACCGTTCCACTATTCAGATGAAGGATAATATACGCCGTACAGAAAACAGGTGTTCCTTTATCACGTGCGACGTACGAATTCCGACTGTAAAGTTTTGTCGTTAAAATTACTGATTTTTGCTATCAAAGAAAATGTAGATAAAGTAAGAGACCCAAATGACGGGAGACAAAGTTAAACATATCCACTCAAAAAGTATAAAAAACAACTTGTAAAGATTAAAATAAACATTAATAGCTTTGTAAAAAGTACATTTTTAATTAGAATTTCCATGTGTCCGTCAATATGCCTGTTCATCACCAATGATAAAGCAACACTGTGGGCCTGGCATGGCCGAGCGCGTTAAGGCGTGCACTCGTAATCCGAGGTTCGCGAGTTCGCGCCCGCGTCGCGCTAAACAGGCTCGCCGTCCCAGCCGTGGGGGTGTAAATTTGACGGTCAATCCTACTATTCGTTGGTAAAAGAGTAGCCCAAGAGTTGGCGATGGGTAGTGATGACTGGCTGCCTTCCCTCTAGTCTTACACTGCTAAATTAGGGACGGCTAGCACAGATAGCCCTCGAGTAGCTTTGTGCGAAATTCTAAAACAAACAAACAAGACATTATAGTATTCTACTGTACTGAAAAACTAAAACTAAATATATACACATTTATATTAGTTTAATATTGGCCTGGCATGGCCGAGCGCGTAAGGCGTGCAACTCGTAATCCGAGGGTCGTGGGTTTGCGCCCGCTTCGCGCTAAACATGCTCGCCCTCCCAGCCGTGGGGGTGTATAATGTGACGGTCAATCCCACTATTCGTTGGTAAAAAAGTAGCCCAAGAGTTGGCGGTGGGTGGTGATGACTAGCTGCCTTCCCTCTAGTCTTACACTGCTAAATTAGGGACGGCTAGCACAGATAGCCCTCGAGTATCTTTGTGCGAAATTCCAAAACAAAGAAAGCAACACTGTGTTTTCCTTGGTTGAAAACAAATATTTCACTTCTCTCTAATAATTTTATAACAACGGATTTCTTAAATGTGTTTAACACCATACTAAAAAAAACATTTTTGAAATTGATGTGACATAGATATATTTTAAAAAAGGCAAACGGCTCAGAATAACGGTTTAACTAAAAATGTTTCTTCTTCATAACATTTTTTTCTAAAATTTAGATTCTGGTAAAAGTAAAGTTTGTTTGTTTTTTAATTTCGCCCAAACCTACTCGAGGGTTGTCTGCGCTAGCCGTCCCTAATTTAGCGGTATAAGACTAGAGGGAAGGCAGATAGTCATCACCACCCACCGCGAACTCTTGGGCTACTCTTTTACCAACGTATATTGGGAATGGCCATACATTATAACGCCCCTAAGGCTGAAAGGGCGAACACGCTTGGGGTGACTGGGATTCATACCCGCGACCTTATTACGAGTCGAACGCCTTAACCATTTGGCCATGCCAGTCCCAACGTCAAACTGAGCTGGCTCTCCATTGAACAGGGAGACACAAAAATGAAGCTTATCGCTTCTAAGTCTCTTACGGTCGGTTTGTTCTAAGATGTGTTTTGTGAACTAAAGTATTGATATCCATGACTGCAGAGGAAGCTGGTGCGTATGAATTATTTGAACAGTGGTATTTCCAGAAACAGTCAAGTCATCAGTTATCTCCGGATGAGAAAAAATTGGAATAACTTTAAACCAAGAAAATTAAAAACTTAAACTTAAAAACCAAATTAATACCAGTTAATCTGTCAGTAGACACTTATGGAGCTTGGTAATAGAAGTGCTGTTGAAAGAAATTAATAATGTGGACAGGAGCACCAGCGAAATACTAAAAGTAACACTGAATGTGATTTTTGACAAAACGGTTTATGAAACAGAAGTCATCATTTCCTCGAAATCTCAGTGTTGTGAAAGGTTCACGTAGCTAGGCCTAGATAAATATTGCAAACAAGTTTGGTTACTAGATTCTTGAATTAATCATTTACTGAAGTAAATTATTTCTTTTTCTTCTTTGTGACAGAAGTATAGGCTAAAGCTTATGTTTTGTAGAAACTTACGACTCGAATTTGACCACCAGAACATCTTATTGATAGTTCTGCATAAAATAAAGAACTAAAAGAGTATATATGTTTTCTGATGTATGCAAACTTGTTTATTTTGACTAGAATTATTGTTTTCTTAAAAATAACTTGAATCAAATACGAATATCGATTTAGATACACAAGTATATTAACAACTAAAAGTATGAATACATTATTCTATGAATTAATTTTAAAGATTTTGGCAAGTACAATAATACTTCCTTTTTTTTCAGAGCAGTTTCCCTTGACTTGTAAATATGGTGTAAATTTGTTGGTTGTTTTATTTTTCTCTTTTAGAATAAACTGATCAGAGTACCGAAATTAACTTCCTCGTGCTGTCTGTTAACTTGAGATTTCTTGTAACAGCTGTTCCTTGTGCGTCATCATTGCCTTTTGATACCCCCAAAGCCGCTTTAACTTTAATTAACGAGCTACGAGTTTGTTTATACAGTGTCTAACTTCTAATTCTAACTATATTAATGTAAATGTACCAGACCGGTTTCAGTGCCAATCTCAGCTGTAAATGTTATCCTGTGGGATTATACAATATATAAAGGCCTAAGGCTCCGCAGCTAAGTGTGACTGAGTTTACGTTTTTGACGTATACATTCGCAACGTAACTTTGTAAGTTTCGCTTGTGTATTTTTGCGACACTAAATTAGTTAAAATCCTGAATACAAAACAAGTTCATTACGAACTGTTGAAACTATGTTATTTATAATTAATGAAGTTAGTTTACATTTGCTTTTTAGGCTTAATGAAATTGTACCTTGAGATAGGATGACTAAAGGGTTGCATTAGAAAGAAATTTCCGATTGCAAATTGGAGACTCGGCATTTATAAATGACGACATTGTGACACTTTCTATTATTATGTGTGTTCTTTTGCAATATTTGGTAACAAAATAACTCAAAGTATAGTCTTCACTTAAATACAGCATAAGAATGTTATTTCTACGATCACTGAATGTTACTTAGAAGTCTAAGTTCACAGTACATGCCAATTCAACGATCACTTATTTGCTAATTTTCTCGTATCTATTTTTATTCATACAAACCCATTAGTGACAGCACTGAAATGATGACCTATCTGACAGCAACAGACGAAATGGCTAAATTATGTACTGGTTACTTGTCAACTGTCTAACTAACAAAAATCACCAAAGCAATATCTCATAACAATGTAACTTACCAAATGGTTTAACGATCAATGATAACGCTATGTAACGAAATATTTACTTTTTTTGTTCCTGGGCAGAAAGTGTTATTTCCCAATTGCTTATGCCTAAAGTAAATAAAAAAGAACTATTTTTTCCCCAAATTTTACTTTTGTGACCTGGGAGCGTATAACGAAAACATTATGGGAGACTATATTTGTGGGCTGATACGTGAAAGTGATTTACATTACAATCGCAAATCTCGAAAAACTACGCACATCTAAACATTTTTGTTCATTTTGGGGTGACTTTAGTTCAAATACCTGTAAACAATGATTCATATGTTGTTTTATTTATACTTCATGTAAATGAAAATCTCCAAATGTGCCGTTTTTGCGTGAAAAATAGGTTAATTTCTAAATTTCATTATCCAGGTAACAAAAGCAAAGCTTGAAGGCCATTTTCTATACTTTTACAGTATGAGCAATTAAGAAATAGCACATACTATCCAGGAACAAAATTTGTGTTGCATAGTGTAATTTGCTCTGGACTAAATCTCGTTTGATATTAATCAAATTATTTCCTAAACTTTTACCAAGGTTCTCGTCATTAAGTGACATCAATCATGCTACGTCAAACCTCCCTCTGGTCAAACAACAATACAGGCGTCTAAATTAAAACCAGACACATATCTGTCTTCAGATAGATGCAAAAAGGCATCAGTACTGATGATTTTCGTGTAGTTGCTTAAATTTTGTAAAAGCCTACTAGTACATTATTACAGGAAACGAAAATAATAGGCCACTCATGATGTATTATAAAGATTAAATGTGTATTTGTTTGATTGTTCTTTGTTTGAGGAAGACGTGTCTTTATTTTTTAATCATATTGAATTTGGAAATAAAATATTCAAAGTCGAACCGAAACAGAAAAGAATTACCCTAGAAAAAACTAAAGTTGTTTTCTTTATGACAATGAAAGTTTCATTTGCTGTTTTTGTTGTTTTTTTACCAAAATGCTTATCTCTGTGCTTGTAATTATATCACTTTTTTTTTTTTACTTTGCATATGTGAAGTATGTTTTATCATATTCTCCCGCTATTCAACATTAAGACTGAAGGCATACAACTTGCAAATCGGGTTTCGTTACCCTGGTGAGCAGAATACAGATAGCCCATTGTGTAGCTTTCTGCTTATAATAAAAAAAATCAAAAACTCTATTTTCTAATTTTGAAGAAACATGTGTGTAGTTTTTTAACACTTAAAACACCTATTGAGTAAATAGTAAATATTGAGTAAATTTACGTTTTATTACAGTTATAATATTCAGTATATTGCTGGGAAAGTAATGAATCAATAAGGTTCATATGTATTTTTTAAAAAACGTGTTTAAAAACTCGACTGGATTCCTATAGGTTCCCATCAGTAAGTTTAAAGTTCAGTAAAATAGTTTTTTTTTATTAAATAAAACCTTGAGTTATGTGGGCCCACCTAATATTTTACTTTCGTAATTTAGGGTCAAAAGTAAACTTATATAAAGTTATAAAAGAAAGTTATAGTTAAGTTTCGAAAAAAAAAGTTCTAGAAATTTGTTTTCTTAATTACTTTCTCTGTTAATTTTTTACACAAACTTCACTAGAACAGAAAACAATACGGCGATACTTTCTCATTGTTTTATCATAACTCAAAAAACAACATTAATTTCAAGTAAAACTCATTTTCGTTCGAAAACGTGGTCTGTATGAACTATTTTCATGTTAGAAACTTACAAAATTATCGTTAGGTAGAAATTTTATACGATTAATTGAATGAGCAACTTTCATTTTCCAGTCTTAAAGTAAACTATTTTCTTTTGACTGATGTTTTAAAATTTTATTTCCAATAATAGAAACTTTCTAAGACTTTGTTTTTGATTAATTACTAACATTAAATGACAACATTTTCGGGTAGAAGGTTTATTTTCTAGATATTAAACAAAACGAACGTGTGACAAATTTTATTTTTACATTTTCTCAAACTATTAAAATGAACACAGATGCCGTATATTGAACGCGAAACTAAGTTTTAATTTTTAAGCTTGATTTCAGTATCTCGTGACACCTTAAAATCATGAATTGTATTAATCATTTTGAAACAAGAAAACTTAAGTTATTATTAATGAAGAACTAACCAAGATAACATTCCAAACTCAAACTTGAATATCCTGCAGTATGACTTGGAGTTCCTATTTTGATAGGAGTTGGTTGCCGTTAGATTTAGTTACTTTAAGCACGCACTTGTCATCTCGTGCCCACGAGATTAGCACCTTGTTCTATGAGCTCAAGAATATTTTAATTTACCGAGAACAAAGTTTACTACAGCAGTTGTACTGTTCCTAAAAAATAATAAATAACGAAACGCTTGCATATTAAGAAACCAAACTCGCAAACCGTTCTTGTCTCGTCCAATAGTGTTTTAGTTTATTTTTTGTGAAAACGCATTCCCACATGAAGAAATGTAACACCTTGTAACTTCATAACGCCTTTTATGTTGATGTTGTACCTCTTCACACATTGTAACAAAGTTTGAAAGTGTACACAAAACATAAATTCATAAGGACATTTCCAGTGATGTAATTTTTGTTCCAGGAAGTCCAAAGCCTTGTTAAAATAGCCATCCAAACTTTGACCCATAACACTCAATCAGAAATCTTTGAACTATACCCAATTCATGCACTTTGTGAACTTATCTCACTGAAATAACTCTGTGGTTAACGGAATATTTTACAAATCCATCGATACTTCATACGTACCAGAACGTATTTTTCTAATTACGTTATATAATCTAAAAATTACGGCTTAAACACCAAAAGAAGAAAAAGCACTTAAGGCTAACAGTTTTAAGGTTTAAACCAGAAACTTAGTCTCAAGTATCCTCATAAGTTAAGACTAATGGCGAAAGATTGTGGAGAAGAAAAGACAAAAATATCTTTATCCAAATAAGAAACAATAAAATCGAAGTACTTTATAAAAACCTGATAAAAACACACAATTTATGGTCATTAATCGGCAGCTTCTACGGTAAGCTAAGTATATGCATAAGCTAAAACGTAAAACGATATCAAAAAGTGAAATTGAAGTCAGTCCTTGTGAACGTTCGACGTATCATATATACACTTAATGCAACAATATCAAGCAATAGTTCTGGTTCTAACCGACACAAAAGAGCGGAGTGATACCAAAAGACAACTTCCATATATATGTCAGATTATTATATAATGTTTGAGATGTATTTAATTTAGTACTTATTTTACACCGTTAATAAAATCTAGCTAATCGTAGTTGGGAATTCGTCCAGCATGATCGGATTCTTTTATTTAACATAATTCAGCACTTACTAGAATTAAGTATTTCACAAATGTAAATGATTCACTAATGTATATTTATTTTAATATCCATGTTTGTTTCAGTTTAATATATATTTAGAAATATTCGTACCTTATATTGTTAAATGTCTCTAAGTTTCAAGAAGATCTGAAAGCGTAAGAATCAACAATGTACCATGTGTGTATATAAAATATAAGTATTGTTGTTTTAATTGAAATTTATTGAAAGTCTCCGCTTAAGCTTATAAAAGATAACCAACGCAACGCGAAGTAGTTTAAGAATATTTTTGGTTTGCTACAGTCAGTATACTATAAATCTTGGAAGCTATAATTGTCATAAACGCTTATTAATCAGAAAATTACAGATTTTTTATCAGGAACGTTTGTAGATTTCGAACATTACAAACCGTTTAACTTCCGACAATTAATTTCGGACATTGGAATTTCTAAGAGAACATTAAATATCTTCTTCGGTGAAAAGTGAGCTCATAAGCCGAGTGATGGCAGCTAAGAATAGAGCTAGCTAGCTTCTCCATCAAGTACATTGTACCTGTGTATTAACATAGAAGCAATTCACTCTGCGAACCGTTTATAAAATAATCATATCCCAGACTCAGTACTGTTTATAAATTTGTAAAACTTTTCTATATAAATCACTATTTGTAATAACTGTTATTATAAATTGTATTGTTGTTTGTATATTAAAGCATATTTGTGTTAAAAAGAAAACCGCGTGTATCAGTATTATTGGCAAATATAAATGTGATGATTAAGACATATCGACATTCAATTAAATTCTAAATTAAAAATTCAAATTTCTGGCTGTTTGAAATCGTAATCGGACACTCGTCCGAGATAAATTATAATACGAAACGTATAAAATACACAAACTTAGATTACAGTTGATTTGTATTCATACATTTTGTTACCATGCTGTGTTAGAAATCAAAAAGTAAGTAATTAAAACTACGGACTCAGCATGGCCAGGTGGGTTAAGGCGTTCGACTCATAATCTGAGGGTCGCGGTTCGAATCCCCGTCGCACCAAACATGATCGCCCTTTCTGCCGTGGGTACGTTATAATGTTACAGTCAATCCCACTATTCGTTGATAAAAGGGTAGCCCAAGAGTTGGCGATGGGTAGTGATGACTAGCTGCCTTCCCTCTAATTCCAAACTGCAAAATTAGGAACAGCTAGCGCAGATAGCCCTCGTGTAGCTTTGCGCGAAATTAAAAACAAAACAAATCAAATGTAGATTGATACGTAGGGTCACACGTAATTTTTATATATGAAAAAATCAGGAGTTGAAAGAAATTGTGATAAGATCAAAATTAAGAAACGTGCAAAGAAAAAGTATAAAATATTAGAGATGAAACCAGTTGTTGTTTTTGAATTAAGCACAAAGCTACACAATGGGCTATCTGTGCTCTGCCCACCACGGGTATCGAAACCTGAATTTTAGCGTGTAAGTCCGCAGACATACCGCTGAGCTACTGGGGGGCATAGAGATGAAAGAAAGGTGTGTGTTTTTCATATAGCAAAGCCACAAAGGGCTATCTGCTCAGCCCACCGAGGGGAAACGAACCCCTGATTTTAGCAGTATAAATACGGAGACATACCTCTGTACTAGCGTGGGGCGGAAAGAAAGGTAAAAGATAACAACAGAAGTCAGTCAAGAGGTGATGAAAAAGATGATGCAATCAGATAAAACGTGTAAGGCATGCACATGTTAAGGTGTGAAAAGGAAATAGAAAATAAAATGGAAAAAAAAGATATTGTTAAGAAAACTTTACACTGCAGGAGGTATCTAAAGTTTTACAAAAAAATCTGTTTATTTCATGATCTTTCCCGACCTAGAAGACATCGGCTTTAATGAGGAAAAATTAAAGTCGGACAAAACTCGCAAAAAGGACTCCAAACTGTGTCTTTAAAGTATACTTAATTTTTATTTGTGACATTAGAGGTTATAATTAGTACGCAACACAGCTATTTTCACAAAGAACGAAGTTAACAAAGATCACGTGATGTTTTTTCTTACCTTCTAGTTTATTATTTTAAGATCTGTGAGCGAGACGTTTTATTCGTACTTGAGAAACTTCTACCTAGTGTTTCTGCCTAAATCAGATGGAAATGATAAACAAGACGAAAATATAACACCCTTGTACATTCTTTATTATCGACATCTGGCCAAGACACGAAATATTTCGGAGGCATAACCTACAAAGAAACTTATACCCATTCTCATGACTGAATTTTAGATAAATCATTTTAAGTCACACATATATAATTATTGCAAGTAAGAATTTTTGTCTTAACCAGTAACAAATAGGATTACACTACGGTTTCAAATTATTGATGCGTAATGAAAAAACTAAATGGAATATTAAAAAATGAAGTGATACTTGGGCATTTGAACCAGAACGTTGATCGTTTGATGTGGTAAATAATTCTTGTTTCACCTCACAGAAAGTAGTAAAAACGTCATTTTAATTTATTTTTGAATTCAATGTATCTTTTTTCGAAGCCCAGCTCGTCTCACCTCGCCTATCTTACTGCTATTTATTATCTTTCTTTTGAGTTCTTATAGGTTGCTTATTTACCAATTATTCATTGAAAAGATGAGTAACCACGTGAAATAAAATGCGTTTGACGTGTATCTTCCATTAGATAGAACATCTGTGTAATGTCTGCACGTTTTGATTTAAATTAGTCACTTACTTTTGTGAGTATTCATTCAAGTTATCGAAAATGTGTCTCAAGATTGCTGGATTGGGTATTAAACCTTTTATTAAAATAAAGTAGAGAACAACGGTTTGACCTTTGTTTGACCTTAGGTCATCTTCAGGTTAACATTTTCTTCACTTTTTTTAAAAGAAGTATCAAAGATGACTTTATTTAAAATTGATTAGTATAATATATCTTTTTCAATCATTCTCCAGGTGTTATCTTTATTTTATTTTACTTAAACACTAAGCATGTATATATTTTTAAATACAAATACATTTAGCCATTTCCAAATTAAAATATCACTCACACCTTTTCACACACACTCTCACCATCGGCCACATTGCACCGGAAATGAGACGCTCACAGCAGTACACACAGAAATAAACAATTCCCGGAAAACTGGATGATACCCATGATGTCAGTAAACGCCTTCTACATATATCACTCGTTCAATCGCACTACCACTCCCAGTTTGCTCATGAAGAAGAAAAGTCCACCTTTCGAATGTGCTCGGGTTGTAGGGTTTCTATTCATTTTTATCAAGACTTATTAAACCGACATGTTTTCAGAACATCGTTAATAAAAGTTTCAATACCCATACCAGTCGTCTTGAGATACATGGTTACTTCAAACAGGTTTCTCGTCATTACGAGTTATCGTTTGTTTGTTTGTTTTGGAATTTCGCACAAAGCTACTCGAGGGCTATCTGTGCTAGCCGTCCCTAATTTTGCAGTGTAAGACTAGAGGGAAGGCAGCTAGTCATCACCACCCACCGCCAACTCTTGGGCTACTCTTTTACCAACGAATAGTGGGATTGACCGTCACAATATACACCCCCACGGCTGGGAGGGCGAGCATGTTTAGCGCGAACCCGCGACCATCGGATTACGAGCGCACGCCTTAACGCGCTCGGCCATGCCAGGCCTTTCGAAACTGATCTTAATGTTTTCCTCTCGTACAATTTCGATAGCGGTTTTATGTCATTACACTTCCAAATGTGCAACTGTTTCTTTAACCTTAGGCCAGGCGTGGCTGAGTAGTTAGCATGCTGGATTGTTGATACGATTTCGGAATTTAATCACAAGTAATTACTGAGCTTTCCAGCGTGACCAAAGATTTTAAACACTTCGTTTAGAAACATTAAAGATTATTTTTTGTTTGCAATCATTCATAAAATTAATCATTCGTTTATCAAAAATTTTTAAACGTCTTATATATCAAATATTTTTGTTCCATAGCAACTCTTGAGATTGCACGCGCTACCTCTAACGCCATTTGAATGTGGCGTCTATTTTACTCTTTACTTTTAACAAAGTTTAGATAACATTAGAAAATTCATTTTTGTATTTTAGTTAATAAATATTTCTTAGGGCTAAAACTATTTTTATGTTTAGATATACACAAAGAAACACGTGTTAATTTTTAAAATAAATGCCAAAAAAACCTTTAACAAACACCAATTTTTTATTTGTTGGCTATCTGATGGACTGCTTCAAGGGCTATGGACACACGATGTATGAGGTCATTCGCTCTAATGTGACGTCCCTAGTGTCAAGCATTACAAGTTCCTTAGATGCTCCAGTATTGAAGTGAACAACTTGATATCTATACTTTTACAGAAAGAAAAATAAAATAAAAGCAGAATAAACCATTGAACTACGATGCTGAATGATATTAAAGCAATTACAAGTTTCACATGGATTTCATGTGACACAAGCGATATACAAACATGAAGACTCCATGATAAAAATAAAGCTTCTACAATGTTCTTATTTTGACTCATAAAAATGAAACAATCAAAATATTTAATTAATTTTCTCTATTTTTGCTCTTGATTTTTTCAAGATTTTTCTGCATATACCGAATACAAATAAAGCAATAAACAAATTATCTTGTTACGTTTGAAGACTATTTTCTGTTGTTTTCCTTGTAAACTGAGAATTATCCTGTAAAACTGGATATAATTTAAGAAAGCCATTTTCCATAGAATACAGAGTTTTTAGCGTTGGATAAGAAACCCACTATTCGACATCAAGAAGTAATCTCCTACTGGTCATCATCTTCCTCACGATCATCAGTATACTGAACAAATACTTCTTTTGTCCCTGGTTCTTTACAGATAGGCCTGGCATGGCCTAGCGCGTTAAGGCGTGCGCTTCGTAATCTGAGGGTCGCGGTTTCGCGCCCAAGTCGCGCCAAACATGATCTCCCTCCCAGCCGTAGGGGCGTTATAACGTGACGGTCAATCCCACTATTCGTTGGTAAAAGAGTAGCCCAAGAGTTGGCGGAAGGTGGTGATGACTAGCTGCCTTCCCTCTAGTCTTACACTGCTAAATTAGGGACGGCTAGCGCAGATAGCCCTCGAGTAGCTTTGCAAGAAGTTCAAAAACAAAACAACAAACTTTATAACGGCTTTAACACAAGAAAATATTAAATCCTAATCCAAAACACTGACTTCTCAGCAGCTTTATCTAATAATGGTTGCGAGAAAAAGCAAACACCGGCTCTTAGTTCAATGGATTAGAGAAGCTAGGTTTTTCAGGAGACACATTAAATTCGTTTAAAAGTCTCTTCAACTAAACTTCTTTGTTTCAAAAGCACTTTTCCTCAAAATGTCATCAAAATGACTAGCTGCTTTCTCTTCATAATGGAACCCCCTCCCAGAATCAAAGTGAGTTGTTCACAAGATCCACACATCATGTACAACACACTAATCAACATTCATTTCATCGTTTTTCTTTACTCATAAGGCTTTGTTTCTTTTAATTACGAGTATGAAACTTCATACTACTTTGTGTAGTTATGGTAAGGTAATTAGTAAGCTGGTTTACCGTCGTCCAACAAGGTTGACTTCTAAACTTAGATAATTCAGTTGGTGCATGTTGTTACTTTTGAATTTTGCAGAAAGGTACACGAGGCCTATCTGCCCGAGGGAAGGCATACAGCCATCACCACCAACCGCTGCCTCTTGGGTTCCCTTTAACCAAAGAATAGTGGATTGATCATCACATTATAACGTTACCAGAGCGAGCATGTTTGGTGTAACGGGAATTCGAACCCACGAACTTCAGATTATGGGTCGAGTGCTTTAACCACCTGGCCATGCTGAGCCTTAATTCAATTGGATAAAACATTAGTTCTATTGGTTCAGTTTGCTTGTTTGGAATTTCGCACAAAACTTCATGAGGGCTATCTGCGCTAGCTGTCTCTTATTTAGTAGTGTAAGAATAGAAGGAAGGTAGCTGGTCATCACTATCCACCTCCAACTCTTGGACTACTATTTTACCAACGAATAGTGGGATTGATAGTCACGTTATAACGCCCCCACGGCTGAAGGAACGTGCATGTTTGGTGTGACGGGGATTAGAATCCGCAATTCTCAGATTGCGACTCGAAAGCCCTAACTCCTTGACCATGCAGGGGTTTGATTGAGTTGGATAGAACTGATTGGCCAAATGTTCTAGGGTCAAGCATTAATTTCAGAGTTTCTTTCCACCTATATATATATTTTTCAAATACAATACGTTTGAAATTTTCCTTCATTAATGTTATAAATTAAACATTGAAATAATAAAAAAATTATGGATGAATTAGCAGAAAATAAGTTAGATAGCGTCTGATTGTCATGTTGTCACTTACTCTTTGCTTTCGCTCTTAAGTTGTAATAACTTTATAGTTTTTCAGATACCAATTTAGTGCTCGCTGCTCTCATATTACTATTTCTTTAAAATGTTCTGAATTTTCTGATCCAAACCTAATACGGTATTGTTCTTAGAGCGTGGGTTTATTCTATACAGTACATCTGTTATCTTTATAATGAGACTCAACGTTTCTCTATGCGTGTATTACGTAACTCCTCCACTTCTAAATGGTACCAAAAATCGTCTCGACCCCGAAACTTAAACAAAAGTAAACTTTTCATCCAACCCTTTAGGAAACCAAAATATTTTGCAAAAACATTTTTACGGGGATTCCCCGAAAGAGGGCTTCAAATCTGGCGTTGATTTACATTAAAACATGTAAATAAGTAGGCCTATTAATTACATCTCGTAACTTAGTAAAAGAAATAAAACTTACATCATAGTAATAATGATAATTAAACTGAAAAAATAGTGATTCAGACATCAATAGTGTAACAACCCTGTCAATGAGGCCCACGTACTCGCTTTTATTGCAATAGTTATTAGGCTGAAATGTAAGGTAGTCTTTATTTGTAAAATAATGTTTAATGTGATTAAATACTGAAAGACTAAACGTCACGTATGTTCTGGTTAACTTGATTAACACGGCAATCCGAATTTTGTAGATTATTCTGCCAACTAGTTTTAAAAACCAACAATTATTACATCATATTGTTTCGTTAACATCGTTCTCTTATGAAACTCTGACCTTCATTCAAAGAAAGAAAGAAATAACCATCTCTCACAAATATTTTAATTTATTTATGTTTCATTCAAAACACGTTGGTTTGATATGTCACAGTCTGAAAGTCAAGCGACTACGTCAGGAGAAGGAGCCTCAGCTTAGATTATTTATTACTTAGGGATGATTGATTATTTTGTGTATACGTTATTTCTAGTAAAATTTATGTTAACTGTATCCAAAATGCGATCGATTTTGTTCCTCAAAAAAACAAAGCAACACTAATTAAATAGTTTTGAATAAGTAAAAAAGACTAAAGAAACTAAATATTAATAAATGAAATTAAAATTAATTTCTTAGCTTTAAATATCACTGAAAAATAGGTTTAGGATGTTCGTATTACATCAACTAAAAATAAAAAAAATGCTATTAATAATAATAATAAATATTTCTGAAAGAGTTAAAAGAACAAACTTATATATTAGTATTCAATAAGCCCCGCTGGTACAGTCTACGGATTTACATCGCTAAAATCAGAGGTTCGATACTCGGGGTGAGCAGACCACAGATAACTCATTTCGTAGATCCCTGCTTGATTCTAAAAAAATAGTCAATATTCATTAAAGTTAAAATGTTTTGAAAACATAATATTAAGAAAAGAAACTACTCAACGAATGAACAAAATAATTAGGTTTATAAATAAATAAATAGAATAGCGTAAACTGGCAAAAATTGCCTTCCACGACTTTCATTCTATATGCATTTGATATACATGTGATGAAGAAACTATTTAGTTTTTCAACTCAAAAAATAATTTCACATATATTTTCTGCATTAAAAGAGTAAAACGTTTTGTCTATTCGTGCATATAATATACCAGACTGTCTCTCACATCTAAATACTTTGTTTGTTTGTTTGTTTTTGAATTTCGCACAAAGCTACTCGAGGGCTATTTGTGCTAGCCGTCCCTAATTTTGCATTGTAAGACCAGAGAGAAGGTAGCTAGTCATCACCACCCACCGCCAACTCTTGGTCTACTCTTTTACCAACGAATAGTGGGATTGACTGTCACATTATAACGCCCTCACGGATGAAAGGGCGAGCATGTTTGGCACGACGGGGATGCGAACCCGCGACCCTCGGATTACGAGTCGCACGCCTTAACGCGTTTGGCCATGCCGAGCTTCTAGATACTTATAAAATACGTTTTGATAACATTCATCACTCGACTTAAATTTATTTGTTTTAGCGCAAAGCTACAAAGTAGAGTATTTGTGTTCTTTCTGGTACGAGGAATAGAATCCCGCGTCTCAGCATTGCAAGTACGAAAAACCTACTACTGACCTACTGGGGTACGGACTTATGAGAGCTTTATACAACTGTGAATTGAAGTCTTCAGATATTTGTTTAACTAGAAGAACCTTAAGGAGAGTCTCTATAACGACTAGTGTCAAACTCCATATCTATTTAAAATAGTTGTAGAGCTAATATTGCAGTTGTGTTATTTACGTTTGGCACCAGATATTTAAAAACATCATATTAATACACAGTTTATGTGCAATAATAATGTATAAACTAAATATGTTTACTATATGTGATATTTGTTGTTCCAATAATCGACAAAACACGTTACACTATTAAAAAACGAAGTTTTGGATTCGGATTGTTGTTTTTTTTTACTTTGCGCAAAGCTATAAGAGAGCATTAGCCATTCTTTTCCTAATTTGGCAGTAAAAGACAAGAGAGAAGGCAGCTTGTCATCACTAAACGCCCGCCAACTCTTAAGCCACTCCTTCACCAACGAATAATGGGACTCAGTGTCACATTATAACGGTCCCACGGCAGAAGAAAGGGTGAGAATGTTTGGTGGAAGGATGGGGATTCGAAACCATAACCCTCAGGTTGCGAGTCAAGCGCTCTAACCATGTGGTCATGCTGGGCCCACTAGATGAGGGAACATTCTATTCCACTATTAGATGAGAAAACAGTCTAGATTGCCACTAGATGAGGAAAAACTCTATCCCACTATAAGATGAGGAAACAGTCTAGATTACCACTAGATAAGGAAACAGTCTGGATTGCCACTAGATGAGGAAACAGTCTGGATTGCCACTAGATGAGGAAACACTCATCCAACTACTAGATGAGGAAACAGTCTAGATTGCCACTAGATGAGGAAAAACTCTATCCCACTATAAGATGAGGAAACAGTCTAGATTGCCACTAGATAAGGAAACAGTCTGGATTGCCACTAGATGAGGAAACAGTCTAGATTGCTACTAGCTGAGGAAACAGTCTAGATTGCTACTAGCTGAGGAAACACTCTATCCCACTATTAGATGAGGAAACAGTCTAGATTCCCACTAGATGAGGAAACACTCTATCCAACTACTAGATGAGGAAACAGTCTAGATTACCACTAGCTGAGGAAACAGTCTAGACTGCCACTAGCTGAGGAAACACTCTATCCCACTACTAGATGAGAAAACAGTCTAGATTGCCACTAGATGAGGAAACATTCTATCCAACTACTAGATGAGGAAACAGTCTAGATTACCACTAGATGAGGAAACAGTCTAGACTGCCACTAGCTGAGGAAACACTCTATCCCACTACTAGATGAGAAAACAGTCTAGATTGCCACTAGATGAGGAAACATTCTATCCAACTACTAGATGAGGAAACACTCTATCCAACTACTAGATGAGGAAAAATCCCTCTTTGCCACTAGATAAGGAAACAGTCTACATTTTATTGAATAACTAAACAGCTATTATTCAGTTATATCTTTGAAATAAGATATGGTGTTTATCTTTGAACCATATCATTATCCTGTGATTACCGAGTGAAGTGAGGAAGTAATAACGTTCATCATTGTTTTGTATTATGGATTATTTCTGCGAATGTTTGGTCCTTTCATATTTAAAATTGAAGTTGAAAGCTTGTCGAGGGAACATCAAACACTATTTTGATATTCGTTTTGTTTACAAACTCGTTTTTCTGTATATTTAGTTTCCAGTGTATTCTAAGTTTTTTAAAATTCCATTTCATTTTATCTGATTAAATATCCATGTTCACTCTTATTTGGGCCCAGCATGGTCAGGTGTTTAAGGTGCTCAACTCGTAATTTGATGGCCACGGGCCATTATAATGATTTTAAACGTTTCTTTTAACATTTATTTTATATTAAATAGCTCTAAAACGTCACAGTAAGATCAGCACATGTTATTCAACAGAAGAAATATTGGTCTGATGACACGAATGAAAAAAATGAGCCAGAGTTTGGCTGGCTGTAAGAAGATGGCACATTGTTTATATTGGTTCAACTTTTTTCACAATGGATATTGCAGCAGAATAAACCTTCTCGTCCGATAGAGAATGAATTGCATCATACAATATTACATTAATATTTTGAAAGGAGAGAAATGGTTATTAGCAGGTGCAAAATTAATTCTGCTATTGTCGGTTACGAATACCTATAGGTATTGAATGCACTTAGTATGGAAACATATCTGTCTTATAACGAACAAGGACAGATTAAACTTATGCACAAGGATATGTCTTAGTTTTTATTCGCGCAGAGATATTTATCAAGATGTTACAATGACAGCACCTATCAGAAAACTATTACGTTATTATTTGAGGACCTCTGTACAGTATATGTTACAATGACAGCATCTTTCAGAAGACTATTACGTTATTTGAGAACCTCTGTACAGCATATGTTACAATGACAGCACCTCTCAGAAGACTATTACGTTATTTGAGAACCTCTGCACAGTATACACAGTACTTTAGTTTTAGGATTAAAGTTGCACTAGTCAGTTCCTTGGTTCTCTAAATTCCATTACAAATGGTGTAACTGTATCTTACCAGGACAAGAAATTCAGAACACTACCACTCTTGTTTTGTAAGTTTGTTGAACTTTGCACAAAGTGTAACGGATTTGCTAATATATATTTATTTCAATATCGATGTTTGTTTTAGTTACATATATATATATATATGTTCTTAATATATATATATTAAGAAGAGCATGTAATTTATATTGTTAAATAGATGTTGCGAAATTCGCGTTTATTTTCTAAATTTGTAGATTTTCCAGGGTGAGAATCATCAACGTAATATGTGTGTAAGTGAAAGATTGTTGCCGACTAAACTTTCGAAAAACCCGTTTATAGTTTAAAAATTAACGCACTAAGAGACGGTTTTTATAGTATTGTTGGTATGCAGCATTTTAGTATCATATATACCTCGGAAGTTATAACTGTGACAAATGCTTATTAATCGGAAAACTAAAGACATTTGACCAGGAACGTTTCCCTCTGTGGACTCAACAGATAGCCCAAGTTCTAACATTAAAAAACATTTAACTTCAGTGAAATAACCTCGGACGTTACTATTTCTAAGCGTACATTAGATATTTTCGTTGGAATAGAAAAGAACAGAGAGCTAGATAGCTGCTCATTAAGCGAAGTGTATTTGTTTGTTTCTTTGAATTAAGCACAAAGCTACACAATGGGCTATCTGTGCTCTGCCCACCACGGGTATCGAAACCCGGATTTTAGCGTGTAAGTCCGCAGACATACCGCTGAGCCACTGGGGGGCAGCGAAGTGTAACAATATCAACTCAGAATTATTCGCTCATAGTGAACCGTCTACATATTAATCAGTTTCAGATCAGGTAGAAGAATTTGATTAATCACAGGTAATAATAAGCAAAGAAGTTACCTGTGAGATCAACAGTTGTAAGTTTTCGTAGCCTGAGTTATATGGACACTGTAAGTAAGAGTAAAATCAAAGTAGGGTTAAACAAAGCTAAACAGAACTGTAAAATAAAATAAATGTTTCACTGCAAATGTATCAGTTTTATACTTAACAGTGTTTTTCTATACCTAACAGTGTTTTTCTATACCTAACAGTGTTTTTCTGTACTTAACAGTGTTTTTCTGTACTTAACAGTGTTTTTCTGTACTTAACAGTGTTTTTCTATACCTAACAGTGTTTTTCTATACCTAACAGTGTTTTTCTATACCTAACAGTGTTTTTCTATACTTAACAGTGTTTTTCTATACCTAACAGTGTTTTTCTATACCTAAGAGTGTTTTTCTATACCTAACAGTGTTTTTCTATACCTAACAGTGTTTTTCTATACCTAACAGTGTTTTTCTATACCTAACAGTGTTTTTCTATACTTAACAGTGTTTTTCTGTACTTAACAGTGTTTTTCTATACTTAACAGTGTTTTTCTGTACTTAACAGTGTTTTTCTATACTTAACAGTGTTTTTCTATACTTAACAGTGTTTTTCTGTACTTAACAGTGTTTTTCTATACCTAACAGTGTTTTTCTATACTTAACAGTGTTTTTCTATACTTAACAGTGTTTTTCTATACTTAACAGTGTTTTTCTATACTTAACAGTGTTTTTCTGTACTTAACAGTGTTTTTCTATACTTAACAGTGTTTTTCTATACTTAACAGTGTTTTTCTGTACTTAACAGTGTTTTTCTATACTTAACAGTGTTTTTCTATACTTAACAGTGTTTTTCTATACCTAACAGTGTTTTTCTATACTTAACAGTGTTTTCCTAAAGTACGCGTATTTCAAAATATTTAAACAAACTTCAACTACATTTTTTTATTTTAATGTTTATTTTCTTTTATTTGAAATACGCTTGCTTATCAGACATAGTTTTATTTACAGGTAAACTTTAAACATGTTTATAAGATATGTTTACAGTAGCACAGCAGTCTTTCTGAGGACTTACAACACTAGAAACCAGGTTTCGTTGCCCGTGGTGAACAGATTACAGGTAGCCCATTGATTAGCTCTGTGCTTAACTTCAAACGAACAGTTATAAAATATGCAATTGCATGCTTTTTCAATAAAACATTGTTTTCAAGTCAACTTTTAGAATTCTATAAATGTAATAAAATAAACACAAAACCAGAACACATCTCTAGGATGCACCAGGCCGCAGGATTTATCACCCAAATTTTAATTTTTTCCATGAGGAGAAATAACATCATCTTATTAGGTAACACTCCTCCACATCAACCTCCAACAGCGTAACTTTTCTTAACTCTGGTACGTTCTTAGTGAATTATAATTTTCCAGCTGAAAGACGCCTCACACGTTCGTGTGTTAAACAGCGAAACCCAAGACTCTTTCTGCTCAAACAGCTATCCTTAAATTTGAACTACTGACCAGAGGGAAGATAGCCAGTAGAAAGCACTACAAAGGTTTTGTTCTGTTCTTTGACTATCATTTGTAAAACGTTCCAACAATTGAAAGTACGGATAGCGTTCATCGGCAACACGTCTCGAGTCTTGGACCCATCGATACTCTACTAGACCACAGCCGGGCCGGTAACGAAAAACTGAGCCGAATCAGACCTGCAGTGTTATGGTTCAAGTTTTTATTGACACTTTTAACATTGGAAAGTAGGATTCTAGATCTTGTAGTCTACTAGTTGACATTAAAGGTGATTTTTGAGGGTTTGATGGTTCTTATAAATGCTACTGTTTCTCTATTAATAACATATTAAAGTGAAAAAAACGAAAGCCAATTTTACAGATTTATTCAGGAAAAAAAATTAACTTGAATCTGAGCTGCATGGAATAGTTTATACTATAGACTTAAGTTATTGTTATGCTAGTCTCTTTTTTCCTTTTTTCCTCTTCGTCCAAACCTATACAATGGGATATCTGGGCTCTGTACACCGCCGGGAATTGGATTCTATAATTGGGCACTGTACGTTCGTAAACTTACCGCTTATAGGGAAGGGCTATAGGTATATTTGCTACATATAATCCAAAACGATCCACACTTATGATCTGATGAATGTTAGATGTTTATATTTCACGAGAGTGCTTTCGAGACTGCCACACCCATCAACGAAGCTATGCAGTTTCCTTCGAGAGAGACACTAACTATGTTTGTTTCTTTGTCTTTGATGTGACATCTCAAAATTAATTATTTCTGATTATATATATATGTATACACACTTAGAATTTCGTTATTTTTTTTTCGATTTGTTCACGAAAGGTTTACCAGATTTGATGTATATTTGAAGTTTATTGTGTAGTCACAACAATTTTTATTGCTTGGAACAGTAAGCACGAGTTACATGATGTAACATAAACAACACCCACGTTGCCCTCAAATGGCTTTTCCAGAAACAGCTGGCAAGTTGCCAACTGACTACTTTTGCTGTCTGTAGCTCTTTTCGTTTATCTTGATTAGGTTAGTGTTTGCTATCCAACCACACTTATTTGCCAGAAACTCGATTCAAATTAACTTTGTTCGACTACGAAGTGTTTAAAGTGATTTATTAAAAGGTCTACATCACTAATAACAATTTGGCACATCTCTACACAATATTCTTTGTAAAATACATCACTACAATACATTTCAAAAGCTACGTATGTTGCAAAAATCCAAAATCATCTTACAAGTTCCAGTTATATGCATAACAAATCGCACTCATCACACAAACTTTACCTTTAGAGATTACACGTTCTAGATGACGTGATAAAAGTAAACTGTAACTTACCTACGTTTGTTAGTTTTTTAAGAAACAAAAAGTTATGAAAGCTTGTTAACGTTAACTACTTGATATTTGGTATTTGCTATATTTAACTGTAGGAACATCATGAGACACATGAGTTAAACGTGAAGGCCAGACATCCCTAAAGTTCAGGCATCGATATCCTAACTTAAATATGCTGAGAACTACAAAAGAATGTCAAAACAGTCAGTATAACCAATGTCTGTTTAGCTGTTCATAGGAAAACAGTAGCTGATTTGACTGTTACAATTAGAACGCTGATATTGGGAAGTGTGTTCTGCACCATGTCGCGACCCGAACCTTTGACATTGTATTGTGTCTCTGCACGTTATAACCATTATAACGTATGTCTTCTAAAATGCAGGACTAGACCTTATAGTTCTAGTAAATTAGGCAGTTCAAAACTAATTGGATACGTAACAGAAGTTGTGTATTTGATATTAGATGACAACTTGTTTGTCAAGGTTGGCTGGGTAGTTAATGCGTAATGAGAATTTTCTGCTTGATAATAAATGAAACGTAAATGTCAAGACTAACAGGTTATTTACAGAATTTACCTCATTATTCTTTGATGACAGCTCGTTTGTCAGGACTAGTTAAATACTCAACTTAATTTAACTGTCTATTGTTTGATAACAACTTGTTTGTTAGGAATGACTAGATACTTATTGGAACATCCTACTTGCTGTTTTATCATGGCATGTTTGTCAGGACTGATGACTACTTAAAAGAACTTACCTGCTGTTATATGATAACTTATTTATCAGGACTGGCTGGTTACTTGAAGAAACTTACCTGCTGTTATATAATAGCTTATTTATCAGGACTGGCTGGTTACTTGAAGAAACTTACCTGCTGTTATATGATAACTTATTTATCAGGACTGGCTGGTTACTTGAAGAAACTTACCTGCTGTTATATGATAACTTATTTATCAGGACTGGCTGGTTACTTGAAGAAACTTACCTGCTGTTATATGATAACTTATTTATCAGGACTGGCTGGTTACTTGAAGAAACTTACCTGCTGTTATATGACAACTTATTTATCAGGACTGGCTGGTTACTTGAAGAAACTTACCTGCTGTTATATGATAAGTAATTTATCAGGACTGGCTGGTTACTTGAAGAAACTTACCTGCTGTTATATGACAACTTATTTATCAGGACTGGCTGGTTACTTAAAGGAACTCGATTGTTTGCTGTTAGATGATAACTTATTTATCAGGACTGGCTGGTTACTTGAAGAAACTTTCCTGCTGTTATATGATAACTTATTTATCAGGACTGGCTGGTTACTTGAAGAAACTTACCTGCTGTTATATGACAACTTATTTATCAGGACTGGCTGATTACTTAAAGGAACTCGATTGTTTGCTGTTAGATGATAACTTATTTATCAGGACTGGCTGGTTACTTGAAGAAACTTTCCTGCTGTTATATGATAACTTATTTATCAGGACTGGCTGGTTACTTGAAGAAACTTACCTGCTGTTATATGACAACTTATTTATCAGGACTGGCTGGTTACTTGAAGAAACTTACCTGCTGTTATATGATAACTTATTTATCAGGACTGGCTGGTTACTTGAAGAAACTTACCTGCTGTTATATGACAACTTATTTATCAGGACTGGCTGGTTACTTGAAGAAACTTACCTGCTGTTATATGATAACTTATTTATCAGGACTGGCTGATTATTTAAAGGAACTCGATTGTTTGCTGTTAGATGATAACTTGTTTGTCAGGACTGGCTGGTTACTTGAAGAAACTTTCCTGCTGTTATATGATAACTTATTTATCAGGACTGGCTGGTTACTTGAAGAAACTTACCTGCTGTTATATGACAACTTATTTATCAGGACTGGCTGATTACTTAAAGGAACTCGATTGTTTGCTGTTAGATGATAGCTTGTTTGTCAGGACTGGCTGGTTACTTGAAGAAACTTTCCTGCTGTTATATGATAACTTATTTATCAGGACTGGCTGGTTACTTGAAGAAACTTACCTGCTGTTATATGACAACTTATTTATCAGGACTGGCTGATTACTTAAAGGAACTCGATTGTTTGCTGTTAGATGATAACTTATTTATCAGGACTGGCTGGTTACTTGAAGAAACTTTCCTGCTGTTATATGATAACTTATTTATCAGGACTGGCTGGTTACTTGAAGAAACTTACCTGCTGTTATATGACAACTTATTTATCAGGACTGGCTGGTTACTTGAAGAAACTTTCCTGCTGTTATATGATAACTTATTTATCAGGACTGGCTGGTTACTTGAAGAAACTTTCCTGCTGTTATATGATAACTTATTTATCAGGACTGGCTGGTTACTTGAAGAAACTTACCTGCTGTTATATGACAACTTATTTATCAGGACTGGCTGATTACTTAAAGGAACTCGATTGTTTGCTGTTAGATGATAACTTATTTATCAGGACTGGCTGGTTACTTGAAGAAACTTTCCTGCTGTTATATGATAACTTATTTATCAGGACTGGCTGGTTACTTGAAGAAACTTACCTGCTGTTATATGACAACTTATTTATCAGGACTGGCTGGTTACTTGAAGAAACTTTCCTGCTGTTATATGATAACTTATTTATCAGGACTGGCTGGTTACTTGAAGAAACTTACCTGCTGTTATATGACAACTTATTTATCAGGACTGGCTGATTACTTAAAGGAACTCGATTGTTTGCTGTTAGATGATAACTTATTTATCAGGACTGGGTGGTTACTTGAAGAAACTTACCTGCTGTTATATGATAACTTATTTATCAGGACTGGCTGGTTACTTGAAGAAACTTACCTGCTGTTATATGACAACTTATTTATCAGGACTGGCTGGTTACTTGAAGAAACTTACCTGCTGTTATATAATAACTTATTTATCAGGACTGGCTGGTTACTTGAAGAAACTTACCTGCTGTTATATGACAACTTATTTATCAGGACTGGCTGGTTACTTGAAGAAACTTACCTGCTGTTATATGATAACTTATTTATCAGGACTGGCTGGTTACTTGAAGAAACTTACCTGCTGTTATATGACAACTTATTTATCAGGACTGGCTGGTTACTTAAAGGAACTCGATTGTTTGCTGTTAGATGATAGCTTGTTTGTCATGGCATGCTGGGTGCTTAACTTCCTGTTGGATTACAACATAGTTGTCAGAATTTAACGAAATGTACTTGCTTGGTGTTAGATGAATTATTTCGTTCAAGTAAGGATTGTGAAACAATACACATCTCATTAAAGTACTAGATTTAAAGTTCTTGACATGAATATTTGCTATTATCACATGTTTGATTCATGAAACATGTTGTACTAAACTGAACCGAGTACTTTTTATGTTTTACGATTAATATTTGGAGATATCTTAATCAGTGTGAATGTAATTTAAATGAAGTTTTCTGTGAGTTTCATTTAAATGTTAACTTCTATGATGTTTCTGTCATTGAGTCCATGTTTGTATTCAGAAGTGCATTGAGTTATTACGATACGTTTGGATGTGGAATACAAACAATATGGGTAATTTTACACTTTTATTTTTAGAGAGTGCTTAAAAACGTTATGTTATACGAATAAACAACATAAATTGATATTAAATACATACATTCGAAACAAAATAGCTAGTTTTTATTAACGTCCTGCTTCAGAGACTTTATAACGTTTAAATTTAGTATGTAGTCCCTGCAGTGAACACAGAACAGATAGTTCATTGTACAACGTATCACTAAATAACAAACAATCGTTGTGCTTTATTTACAGTATTTCCTCGCTATTCGCGGGGGTTGCGTTCTTTACCCCCCCGCGAATAGCGAAAAACCGCGAATATTCGATGCAGTTTTAAAACTTCTATGTATGAGATTATATACGGTACTAAATGCTTCCCAGACACTTTCTAAAGACACTCTTACTCATTAATACAGTAATAATGTAGTAATATTGTATGCAGTCATGTATTTCACTAATGTAGTAATGATAATGTAAACACATTTTAATTTGGTACTGCAAGAATATTTTAACCAAAAAGAAACGTAAGTACAGGAGGACAGTAACACCGCATAGTATAGTTACCCATACTGTATTACTGTACCGTAAAGTCACAGTATAGCTACCCATACTGTATTACTGTACCGTAAAGTCACAGTATAGCTACCCATACTGTATTACTGTACCGTAAAGTCACATTATAGCTACCCATACTGTATTACTGTACCGTAAAGTCACAGTATAGCTACCCATACTGTATTGCTGTACCGTAAAGTCACAGTATAGCTACCCATACTGTATTACTGTACCGTAAAGTCATAGTAGAGCTACCCATACTGTATTACTGTACCGTAAAGTCACAGTATAGCTACCCATACTGTATGACTGTACCGTAAAGTCATAGTATAGCTACCCATACTGTATGACTGTACCGTAAAGTCAAAGTATAGCTACCCATACTGTATTACTGTACCGTAAAGTCACAGTATAGCTACCCATACTGTATTGCTGTACCGTAAAGTCAAAGTATAGCTACCCATACTGTATTGCTGTACCGTAAAGTCATAGTATAGCTACCCATACTGTATTACTGTACCGTAAAGTCATAGCATAGCTACCCATACTGTATTACTGTACCGTAAAGTCATAGTAGAGCTACCCATACTGTATTACTGTACCGTAAAGTCATAGTATAGCTACCCATACTGTATTACTGTACCGTAAAGTCATAGTAGAGCTACCCATACTGTATTACTGTACCGTAAAGTCATAGTATAGCTACCCATACTGTATTACTGTACCGTAAAGTCATAGTATAGCTACCCATACTGTATTACTGTACCGTAAAGTCATAGTATAGCTACCCATACTGTATTACTGTACCGTAAAGTCATAGTATAGCTACCCATACTGTATTACTGTACCGTAAAGTCATTTTCTATGCGTACAACACATGTATTAGAATTGACAGAAAGTGGAACAAAGTTAAAAGCAAACTTAGACAGATAAATACAGTACGCACAGTTCAGGTAATAATAATACAGTACAGTACAATTCAGTAATAATTTTTCGATAAAGACGTCAATCGATAAAACTGCTTGAGAGAGTAAATACAGACATACCCTCGAAAAGCGTTTCTAGTCTCTATGACCTACAAAAACCCGGTTTACCGAGCATTGGTTTTTATGACGTTGTGACGCTAGCCCGGTATACCGGCATACGATGCGATAGGGTTAAGAGCCTAACCCGCGAATGGGGAACCGCGAACAGGCGAGGGTATACTGTATACGTATCTGACAAAACAATACAATACTACATCTAAAGAGGTTAATTTTACACTCAAGTTTGGTTATCTATATGTAGCACATATCTAACGATAATTATTAAATGACACATAGATGCAAACTTACATCCATACTTTTACAATAACAAACCGCACAAAATTGTTAATCAACGGGGTCAAGAAGAGATCAATTTATTTTGTTATTTTACTAAAAAAACCCAAACATATGTGTACTTAAACATAGTAAACTTTGAACAGTAAATCGTTTTGATAACAAATATCGTTTTTGTTAGTCTCAGACACTATCAGTTCAGGTTCGTTTAGAAAAGCGTGAAAAACCACAACTTTGGTTACTGAATATGACGTCATTACATTGTTTCTGTGCTTTCTTATAGCTTACCGCTATATATACGTGGCTCAGCGGTATGTCTGCGGACTTGCACGCTAAAATTCGGGTTTCGATACCCGTGGTGGGCAGAGTACAGATAGCCCATTGTGTAGCTTTGTGCTTAATTCAAAAACAACAACAATAAAAAACAACAGAAAAGGAAATGTGTTTGTACTTCGTTTTTTTTGCCTTACAAACTAATCAAAGTCAAAATACTTATATATATTATTAAATAACAGTTATTTAAAAAAAGATTCCATTTACCTTTTGTTTCCCTTTACAATATTAGTTGTTGTTGTTTTTTTAATTTCCCGCAAAGCTACACGAGGGCTATCTGCGCAAGCCGTCCCTAATTTAGCAGTGTAACACTAGAGGAAAGGCAGCTAGTCATCATCACTCATCGTTGACTCTTGGGTTACTCTTTTACTAACAAATAGTGGGATTAACCGTCACGTTATAACGCTCCCACGGCTGAAAGGGAGTATATTTGGTGCAACAGGGATTGGAACCCATGATCCTCACATTACGAGTCAAACGCCTTAACCCACCTGGCCATGCCAGACCTCAGTATTAGTTAAAATTATCAAGTTTTCATGTCTTAAACTTACAAGAACCGTCTTAGGTCGACGAAACTGCATTTCGACAAGTTCAGAGACCAACGTAAATAATACGAAAAAAATACCTCATCCTCACTATGGTCGACCACTGTAAAGTAATAGATCAATGTAAATACATCATTTAATATACTCAGGAACAACGTTTCCTGAAAGGCTTAAGAGAAATCCTAAAATTACTGACTGGGGAAGGGAGGTCTAGACTTCACCAGATTTTTAAACGCATTTTTCTAAACTATTTACGTGGCAAGTTGCTTGTGTCTACGGTATCTCTAATCACACACGAGCCTTAAAATAATGAAACAAAAATATCGTTAATATTGCAATCAATATAAGTAATTGCTACCGGTGTCTTCTATACGTTTTACATAGAAAATGATTGGCTTATTATCCTAAGTGTTGTAACAAGCAAAAACATAATATTATTCAAGTGACGTAATTAATGGGTGGAACCCAACATTCATGAGCGTTATGAAAACCAAGTCGGTAAATTGCAGGTTAATTAATCAAATCTTAGTGCATAACATATTAAGCTGGTGAAGCACTAGAACCTGTTAGGCCTAGCGAAAGAAATTTAAACCATGCTTAACTGCACACTATTATTATTTATATATTTTCTTAATTGACAGCTTCTCAGCGATAATGTTAAGTCTGCCGGTTATAACACTACAATTTGGGTTTAAGTATCATTGATGGACAGAGCATTGACAGATCATGGTGAGGTATTTTCACTTATCAACAACCAAACGTAATTAACATCAGAGATTTGTGAAAATAATGTTTCAAATCTGTCTTTTGTCTGTCACAAATTACTGCTCATGAAGCCTCTTTTTCAACGGTAGAATACATCATTTGTACTGGATGTATGCAGTCAAAAGTGTACTTAAAATGCTGTGTACATATAACAAATATATACGATACTGTTACATAAAATACTTAGTCTGCACTACACATTTTGTAGTGCATACAAATAGTATTTTGAATATACATTTAGTTAGTAAGAGTTCACGTCTATGAGTTCTAGAACGCAATATTGGCCTCCTAGCTAGTTAATTGCAGTATACGAACGTTTCATTTATTTGTCAATCAAACACGTAATGGCTATCTATATGCACTGCCTGCTGTGATCGCCACAAAGACAGTTTTCATAATATTGTATTTTAGTATTCTAAATGCCTCGAAAGCTATAACTGTGACAAACGCTTATCAATCGAAACTACAGATATTTGACCAGGAATGTTTATAAATTTCGAATATTAAAAACCATTTAACTTCAGTAGGTTAACTTCGGACGATAGAATTTTTAGGAAGATAGCAAGTAATTTCAGCTGTGAAAAACTCAAGTGTGATCACCAAAGAGCTAGCTAGCTTCTCGTTCAGTTTGTTTATTTTGAATCAAGCACAACGCCAAACAATGAGCTATCTGTGCTCTGCCCACTACGGGTATTGAAATCCAGTTCCTAGCGGCGTGAATCTGCAGACATAAGGCTGTGCCACTGGGGGGGGCACCCCCTTAAGTAAATTTAATTTAATTTACTCATTATGATATCTCGATAGAATATCAGGGAATGTTCGGATCAGATAGAAGATTTAATATTGTATATAAGTTTGTAAAACTTCTCTATATATAAATAATTATTAGTAATAACCGTTATTATAAATTGTATTGTTGTTTGTGTATTAAAACATATTTATGTTAAGAAGGAAAATTGTGTGTATCAATCATGTGAACAAATATCATAAATCTGATACATATCAACACTTAATTAACTTATAAATCTAAAATAAAATTTCCGGCTATTCGAAATCGTAAGAGGTAACGTACGTAACACAATAAACCGAAGACTCGTCCGAAATATATTATGATACGTAACAAAAGCTACTATGGGCTATTTGGACTAGCCGTTCCTAATTTTGAGGTTACAGATTAAAGGGAAGGTAGCTAGTCAACAACATCCTCTGCCAACTCTTAGGCTACTCTTTTACCAAGGAATAGTTGAATCGGTCTTCGAATTGACCACAATTGAATAAGTTGAAATGTCTAGTAATAGAATTCAAACTCGAAACTTGAACATTGAAAGTCGAGTGCACCTAATCACTAAGGTTATGCCAGGCACAACCCATTTGAATGAAGTTGAAAGTTTCTTCTAAACATTATAAAAATTATTTGAGTGAGTTCTTGTGGATTGTGGTCGTCCTCTTACCAAGTGATGTTCAAACTATAGGATCATTACTTCTAAAACTGTGTACAGTCGTCAGACAATAACAACTTAAAAACGGTTCTGTTGTGACTTTGTCCACATCTTCAGCAGAAAAAAGAAATCTTTTCATGTTGCACATTGTGTTTTTGGAACTTTAGTGGTATTAATGTTTATCAGCTAGAAATCCATTAATTAAATAATAAACACGTTTAAAAGTCATAAAAATGTGCTATCTTCAAATAGAGCAAACTTAAAACAATATCAATAAAGTTTAAATCCACACTAACGAAACAATACCACCTTAATATGAAAACTAACAGAACAGGACATGTAAAATGCTGAAACTAATATCCATATAAATGTGGTATTGTTTGTTAGTGTGGATTTTAGTTGTAATTTACTTTATACAGTATTGCCTATTTACCTATCATTATGATAATAGTAGTTTTTTAACTGAGGTAGTGCTTTCAAAGCAAAGTGTAATGTTAGCAAGTAAAAGCTATTTTTGTTCGTCCTGGATACAGCGATGTTTTGGAAGTGAGCTCAAACCAGATTTGTTGTGTTGTTTGTGGGTAGTGTTTACAAAATTTCACAACAGTCCCAGATTAAATGTATTTAAACTTTATTTCAAACTGATTATTATATTTAAACTTTTTATAAGCTATACATACGAGTACATTATTACCGGATAATTTCTAGTGTAATGAAAAACCTTCGAATACACATGAACAAGTAACCCACTTTCCATTCGTCTTGTACCGTTACTTATGACTGATTGTAAGTCGACAAAAACACCTATAAAGTAAAAGAAAGAAACTGTTGTTAGAAACAGCACAAGTTGTGAAACACAAATCTAGTGTTTGAATGGCTGACATACAAGTTCTCGTTAAGAACTAACAAATCAGAACATGAATGTGTTCGTCGACGCACAGTTGTTGTTCTACACAATCTACAAACATAATAAAACTGTGACTTCACAACATAACAATGCATCTAAATAAACACAGTATTGAATTGCTTAAAGTGCTTGTCATGAATGTGATTAGAAAACACACACGACTTGTGTGTTTATATTATTACAAGAATTGACTATATTACAGTCCATAGGAGTATGTGTTTAAAGACAAAAATTGTGTTGTTTTCAAATGACATAAAGTTTCTATTAACACGATTTGTGTTACAGTGCAGTTTGCTATAATTTTTTTAATTGATGCGTAATGAGATATCTGTGTTGTGAAACTGAGTACTGAAACTCGGTTTTTAGCGCCATAAGTCTGTAGACTTACCACCACTCAGTTTCCTTATCATACAGCTGAGTTCGTACTAACACAACTATGTGAAATGTGCAAAGCTAAAATAAACATGTTGTTGTTGTATGGTGTTGCCATGGAAATAGATATGAGAAACGACTCAATTACGCGTTCATACGGATATGTCGTGTTTTGATCAAAAACGTATCCTATTCGTTGTCTTCGATAGCTAGATGTGCGATAAATATCTTCACGCTCTTACGTAGAAACCATCATAAACACAAAAACAGCTACAGTTAAAAGACGCCAAAGAGAAAATAACATCTGCACACACTGTATGTTTATTAATGAGACGTAGAACTATGTTAAATACTGAGTACATTAAAGTTACCACTAATAACTTGTATACCGAACTGTTCAACCAACAAAACTCCTACAAGTCAACAAGAATGTCCTGAATAAGGAAAATCAAGGTGTTTCTAAACACAAAGTGGAGTTCCAGTACAATTCGCTCGGTATTACGATGCCACATTTGTAACACGTCTTTTCTCTTACCTCTGTGTAGAGGAGTAGATGTTATAGAAGAGTAGATGTTACAGTTACAACACCATTTTTCATATTCTGTCATATACCTGGTTCAGTAAAACAGTTTTATTTTTCCTGCCCTTATTTAAAGCTGAATCGATGTTACAATGTCACGTTTGCTATAGCTGATTTTCACGTACGTTATTATGGCTTACGTGATGTTACACTGTGACGTTTACAGTACAGGTTTTGTGTACTCATATGTAGCTGAATCAATGTACCAATGTTTACCTGCAGTACCTGTTTTCACGTCTTTTTTATTGCTGACTCGACGTTACAATGTGAAATTTGTGAGAACTGTTTTTATGTACTTCTGTAAATTGCTGACTAGCTGCTATCACGTGGCACATGCAACACCTGATTTCCTGTCTGGTTTGTTTTGAGTTTCGCGCAAAGCTTCTGGATGGCTATCTGCGCTAGCCGACACTAATTTAGCAGTGTAAGACTAGAGGGTAGACAGCTAGCCATTCATCACCACCCATTGCCAACTATTGGGCTACACTTATAACGCCCCCACGGTTGAAAGGGCGAACATGTTTGACCTGTTTTCCTGTAATTTTCTACAGAGGACTGGATGTCTCGATGTTATGTTTGTTCACCTTCTTGTTATCTTAACATATTCACTGATTTGTGCCAGTTCTGTATAAAGTGTTCTTATGTGTGCAGTGTAGGATTTATATTTTCAACGTGTTTCTCGACCATGACTACGTTCTTATCTCCATGCTAAAAGCTTTTACCAGTCTTGACATGATAAATCCTTCTTCAAGCTTTTATATATTGAAGTCTTCATACTGTTACGTATTATTCTTTATTTCGGACGAGTCTCCGATTTACGATGTTACGTATTCTATTAGTATTTCAAATTTTGATTTGAGCTTAGTAGTTATATAAATGTTAATATACAATAAATTTATGTTATTTGCCAACAAGATTAACACACACAATTTTCTTTTTTAACACAAATGTATTTTAATATACAACCAAACAATAATACAATTTATAATAACGGTTACTAATAATAATTATTACAAATGATGGAACCCCGCATGGCCATGTGGTTAAGGCACTCGATTCGTAAACTAAGGATCGCAGGTTCGAATACCTGTCGCACTAAGAATGCTCGCCATTTCAGCTTTTGGGGCGTTATAATGTGACGGTGAATCTCACTATTCATTGGTAAAGGAGTAGCCCAAAGTGCAAATAACTCTCGAGTAGCTTTGCGCGAAACTCAAACCAAACCAAACAAATGATGGTTTACATACAATAGTTTTACAAAGTATGCTGAGTCTTATATCTGGTCTAGAACTAAATATTTTATTGAAGTCTCAGGTCCACGACGAACAAATTAATTCTCAGTCGATACTATTACGCCTCTCTTAAACTAGCTAGCTTGGTTGGTCTTAAATCGGTTACAAGCTGACACCTTTCAGTAAATATATCTAATGTTCTTGTATAAATAATAACGACAGAAGTAATTCACTTAAGGTGAACGATTTGTAACGTTCGAAGTCTATGATGTTTCTGGTCAAATTCTGTAGTTTTCCGGTTAATAGACGCTAATCACAATTATAGCTTTCTTGGCTTATGGCACACTGACTGTAGCTGACCAATAATAATAACAATATATTGTCTTAGCGCGTTGCTTATATATAAATCACGCTAGTATCTCGAAAGTTCACTGGGCAAGAATACTGTCAATCATTAGTGTTACATATACATCTAGCACAATTTAGAATTTTTCTTTCAAGAACATTCTGCAAATTTCGAGAACAGGCAGAACTTGCTCAATACACAGTCAACAATATACGTCACAGGCAAAAAAGAGAGAAAACTATACAAAAACAAGAGTAGGTATTATAATAAACGTATAACAGTAAATCTGTTATAATATATTAAAAGCTTCTTAAAGTGTTCCTTAAGTATCAATAGGCCAGAGTCTTTACAAGTCGTTAAGAATTTCTAACTCACTCAAGAAACAACACAAAAACATCCCATTACATGAGTAAACCATATAATATCGATGAAGCCTGCAAAACATAAATGAAATAATAATTTTGTATTTGTTATATCTATACAGGAAACAAACTAATTACAGCAATCACGGGAAAGAGTTCAAGTATATCATGAAATCTAGAAAGTTTGGAATAATTCATCAAACATCTAGTATTTATGGTATATTTTGAATTTTGCCTAGAGATACACAAGGGTCATCCCGCTATTCGTCCCTAATTTAGCAATGACATACAAGAGCTATTCAACACCACACACGTTTGGGCTATTCTTTTATTAACAAATAACAGGACTGGCCGTCACACTGTTATACTCTCACGGCTAAAACAGCGAGCATGTTAGATGAAGGAGATTCGAACCAGCTGCCCTCCGACTGCAAGTTGAGTACTCTAATCACCAGGTCATGTCAAACACCTAAAAGAGCAAATTAAATCACATATCTTAATTCGAATAGTTGTTTCTTTTCCTTAGCAACTCTACCTTGAAAGCGTTCTACGCAAAAAAACACAATAAATAAAATGAAATATATGATAATAGTGTGATTGCATGCATACAAAATTCATATAATCTCAATTCTTAAACAACAATATAATGGTTATTAATACCCAGTTTATATAACAAATACAGCCTAAACAGAGAAAATCAGACTCGTAGTTATTTAAGGTGGGAAAATTCGTTTTCAGCCTGAATATTTCATTACTTTATTATTAAAGGTTAGTTTAAAAACATAATTCTTCATTTATATATATCATAGCTTTTACTTCAGTAAATTATATGAATTTGTAGGTAAAAGTGACTGAGTTTGCCGTTAAGGCAGAATTTGAAACAGAAAAATAATTCTGTATTCTGAAAGCCAAATACAAAAAAAAGATGATATTTCGAAGTGCAGTTCGGTTGAAAGAGAATATAGTTTTTCTTTATAAAACAACAGAAACGTGTCTAGACTAGTTGAGTTAGTTGAAAATTTCGAAAGGCTTAAAGTGATACGGAGCGGAGAAGAACTACATGCAGTAGACGACAGAGTGCCTAAAGTGGTGAACTAGCGAGAAGACGTGCCTCCAAGATACTACTTACTCAGGCTGAGAAACAGTAGATTAAGTGGTCTCCCGAATTTCTATATTTTAAAGGAATATTCAACAGTATTTACTTTCATTTCCATCAATCATATTTTTTATTCCGTTAATGGCTTTAAAAAAACCGATCTAAGTGAAGATATATTGAAAGTGATATTGACGTTATATTTTGCAAGAAAAGAAATGATTGATTTATAATCAAACTTTGACTAAATTCAGTATTAAGCAAGTAATATTTAAAATAAAGAAAAAATTATTTAAGCATTTCCAATTAAAGAAATTACCTCATTACTTCGATAAGTCGTTTATTTTTATTTTCAAATCTTTAGTTTGTAAACACAAGACCAAAGATTTGTTATTTATAATCTTTTCTCGATACTTGCTAGGTATTATGATTCGCGTTGTCAAGTGTGGTCTTTTTTTGTGTGTTCTCGTATAATGTATTAAAACATAACTACCGTTTTACCCTAACTATGCACTACAGTATTTAACACAGACAAATATATATAATGGCAAATAAATACTATTACTATGGGTCACAAAAAGGACAACAAAGTAAATAATAATTATATTTTGAATTAAGTTATTAAATATTGTGCAAGTAAGCTGCTTTTCTGTAAAGATGGGAGAAAGTATAATAAAAATAAAGTTTTTGTAATCAAAACGTACTTGGCTTATGTAAGGTACTTCATGTTTGTAGAATTTGCAAAACGTGTAATTAATTCACGTTATTTGTATTTTGTTCCAAAGCGATGTTTGAACGATTATTTTCATTACAGATAATCTGTAAAAGTACATTATCAAGAGTGATTTCTGAAGTCACAAAACTAGATTTTACCAAAAGAAAAAAACAGAAATGTTCAAGAATTGTAGTGTTTTATGTGTGTGTTTGGAAAAAAATTAAATAAATGCTGGTTCGTTTCTGTTATAATGTGTTGCATGTTTAACCAGTATGTATTACTAAAAAAAATCTTTGAATGTTTCAAATATTTTAGGCCTAGCCTTTTGTGCTTTCTTAGAGTTATATCGTATTTTTGATATTATAATTTTCTAGTCAATAAAAATCTATACAGGTAAGTTTTTAACAGACAGTTCTATGTTTCTGAGTGAAGAACACTGATATACCTTTACTAAACATATGCTTTTCAAATTAATCAGAGGCAGAATAGTTACAGTCTGGATAATTAGAATTTTTAGTACTTTATAAAATGTCTACGATTTACGCAGGAACTACGCCTAATTACAATGGTTCCATAGCTTCATAGGACATCCGCTAGGAGTATAAAACTTCTATTTAATATTCAGGTTTGGTTTGTTTTGAATTTCACACAAAGCTACTAGAGGGCTATCAGCGTTAGCTGTCCATAATCTATCAGTGTAAGACTAGAGGGAAGACAGCTATTCATCACCACCCACCGCCAACTCTTGTGCTACTCTTTTACCAACAAATAGTGGGATTGACAGTCACGTTATAATGCCCTCACAGCAGAAAGGGCGAGGACGTTTGGTGTGACGTAGATTCGAGCCCGCGACCTTCAGATTACGAGTCGAGTGCCTTAACCACCTGGTCCATTTAATATCTAGAAAATTCTGAATTTCATCAATCATGTATTTAGAGATTATAATATTGGAGGGAGAGCGTAGTAATTGAACTGTTTTTTTATTTATCCAACAAATATTTATTGTCAATAAAAATTGACAATCCAAAAATCACCAAATTTAAAGCTAACTCAGAACAACACGTATCCATTTAGCTCTTGAACCGGCCTGGCATGGCCGAGCGCGTTAAGGCGTGCACTCGTAATCCGAGGGTCGCGGGTTCGCGCCCGCGTCGCGCTAAACATGCTCGCCCTCCCAGCCGTGGGGGTGTATAATGTGACGGTCAATCCCACTTTTCGGTGGTAAAAGAGTAGCCCAAGAGTTGGCGGTGGGTGGTGATGACTAGCTGCCTTCCCTCTAGTCTTACACTACAAAATTAGGGACGGCTAGCACAGATAGCCCTCGAGTAGCTTTGTGCGAAATTCCAAAAAAACAAACAAACAAAAAGCTCTTGAACCCTCATTTAATGTAATATTATTCTTTTTATTCCCAATATCATTAAAGGGATATAATCCTTTTTCATGTTATATCGTCATAAAATCAAGCATCTTTTATAAAGGGTATTATTAAAACACTCTCACTAAGAATAAGTTTCATTTGAGCCTTAACTTCGGTGATGTTTAAACCCTCAGTGATAACAGATTGAGTGATTTGTTATTTGATTGAATGTGATACTCAATGTTATACTTTATTAACGAAAACATGGTTTTAATAGCAGATTAGAATCTTTTCTTAAATTCGTTTTTTTTTCTTAAGGAGGCTTTAATACATAACTAGTTACACAGTTTTATCGAAGCCTCAGTGTATTGTCGACAGCAGACCTAACTAAAGTTCCTTTCAACGTGTTATAACGAGTTATACTTCGATGTGCTTTTCGTATGTAACCATGAAGCTGTGACTTGAAAGCCGTGCTAGACTTAGTTAATTGAAAATATCTGTATTCAAACGTGAATTTGAATCTAATTTCTAATGGTTACAGACTAATTAACATTCTGTAAACCCTTAAACTCGCATTCTATAACACAACTGATTCAGATTTGTGAAACTAACACCGTAAGAGCATAAGTTAGGTCTCTAAATATAGTTACGACCTGGAAGAACCCTTGTTAAGATTATGTAAAACTAGCGCTATGTTCCGTAAGAGCATAAGCTGGACCTCTATAGGTAACAGATACGACCTGAAAGAACCTTTGTTAAGGTTGTGTAATACTAATCTATCCTTCTGTAAAGCAAATAACAACATTCTATGAAATACTAGTTATATTTATAAAACTATTAATGAATTTTATAAAACATATGATAACTTTCTTTAAAACTGATATCTATGATTTTAAAACATACTATATACATTTCTAGAGTATTAATGACATTTGAAAAAATGAAACCTTTCTTTAAAACTAACTTTTATTTTTCAAACCTGCTAGGTACATTTTTATAGTAGAAATAAAGATTTGTGAAACATATAACGACTTTCTTTAAAACGTTCTTTTTATGTTTCGTAAAACTACTATGTAGATTCTTCACAGTTACTGACGACTTCCTGTAAAACTGATAATTATATTGTGTAAAATAAACAGTTTCTTTTTGATAAACTACAATGTATGTTTTTAAAGCTATTTACTGACGACTTTTTTTAACGCTAATACTTAGATTCCATAAAATTAATTACTAGATCCTGTTAAAGTAAATGCTGTTGTCTTCTCTAAATATATTGGCAGCATTCGTTAATAGCACTTCATTGTTTTAAATTAACAAGTCACAATGCTTCAAAAAAATAGAACTGCAGGTCACAATCCGTTAAAGTTATATGACTATAATGTGTTCCATATCACAATATTTGTCGCTTAAGCTAAACTTCTTAATGTCGTAGGCCCTTTCTGCTGTAGGGGAGTTATAACGTGACTGTCAATCCCACTATTTGTTAATAAAAGACTAACACAGAGAGTTGGCGGTGGGTGGTGATGATTAGCTGCCTTTCTTTCGTTTCACATTGCTAAATTAGGGAACGCTAGCGCAGATAGTCTTTGTGTACGTTTGCGCGAAATTCAAAAATCAAACAAATAAGCTTAACGTTGTTACACAAAAACATTTTTACTAAAACAACTCAGGAAAAGTACGAACGATCACCAACTGCAACAACATAAGTCATATGTGTGTGTGTGTCTGTCTAACAGAAATTGCTGCTATTGAAATACTATTCAACATTAAATAACATATCTTATGAAGGATAGGGTTAAAAAAATTCCTTTAAATTCTGAATTTATTTAGATAGCACTCAGATAGCAATAGTAACTGCTAATGTTTTGATTCAGTGGTCATATGTAGAAGTTATATATTACTGTTGGTAATACCGAGGCTAGTGAGTCAATCTGTTTCTACAACTCATGAGCGTTTCCACTTTTGAAACAAACTAAGCAGGAGTGTTAATAATTGTTCTAATCGCAAATACTTCTTATTGTTGTGTTAAAAGAATGTTTTAAATAGTTTATTTAATAAAACTATATTACACTCATCTCAGTGTTTCTTCCGTTCTGTTGGAGTAAACACATACACTAATAATTCTTTTCTTGTTAAAATAGGTGTTTTTATCTCTGATATGAAGTAAACCGAATGATTAAAACTCTCCCACACTTACATACACATTCCTATTGTACATATGTAGTAGGTTTACACCTTATAACTATGACGTAAGCTTATGCGTTGGCAGCAATCTCTCACACTCACATGGATTTTCTTTTATTTGAGTTGGAGTAAACATATATATATATATATAGACTACATAAAACTTTCACACATACGTTAACAGTATTTCACTACATCAACGTAGGTGATCTTGTTGTCAAGTTGAAATAAAGATATAGGTGTTCTTGTCAAGTTGGAGTGAAGGTGTATGTTAATAGTACTCTCACAGGCACTTTAACAATACTACAATTGTTTAAGTGTTCTCATTATTGAATTCAAGTAAGCACACATATTCGGTAATAATGCTGTAATGTACCAACATATATATTGTTAGTGTTAAGTTGAGGTAAACACATGCAATATTGTTGAGTTAAAGTAAAAATATACGTTGATAGTTCGCTTACAAGTACGGTAACAATATCACACTTACACGGGTGTTCTTACTGTTGAGATGGTGTAAACAGATACAGTACTGGTACTTCGTGATACACTTCCATTTATATTTATTTATACATCATGTTCTGGGTATAATTTGGTATACCTGATGGCCTGTCGTACCACCATTCAAAAAACTGAATATTTGATCTGAAGTAACTGTACATATAACAGTTACTACACTACTAATGCTTACTCCTCTGTTATTCTCAACCATGTCAAGCATTTTCGAACTTTCCTACACTTCATCCTATGCAGAGGGAAAGTTATTTCTACAGGCGCTCTTATAATATTAAAATGATTCACAACACAGTTTGTTGTGTGAACAGTCTAACATAATACCATTAGAATAAAACAAAATCTATCTACGTGTGTGAACAATAGTCTTACTGAACCACTAGAGCATCTGTTGTATCTCACACGTTTCGAAGAGACTTGGTATTGGATGAAAAGCCTCGTCGGCACTAGATATGGCAGATATAGTGTATTAGGCATTTTCTTCTTTACACTGGCTCAGAAGCTCTTATCAATGAATAACTGCGAGTCAGAAAACAAATGTGTTAGTTTGAAAGTAACAAAATAAGCTTCAAATCATATCTAACAAAACTGTTTTAAAGATGGCGGTCATATTTTCTTCTGTATACGTGAAGTGTGGTACAGCATTATCACTCATTACAAAATATTCAACACTTCTCTGCTTATTCTCGTTTAAAATTTCGCCCTATTCATGATACAGATTATTTTTTGAAAAAGTTATATTTAACGCAATCTTTTGTAAGTTGAAAATAACCAAGAATTATATTGATTGGTACATGTATCGCACACGTCACTGGGATTGTGTATGTTATGGTAAGTTCAGCCGTATTACTTCGTCAGTTACCGTCAACAAAGACATGTCGAATATGTAGTTTATATATTAAACAAAATGCAATGAGCTGAAGAATCCTTCCTTTGTGCGTCCATATTTAGTTAGACGTAATTAGGTTGTCAGGGGAAAAAGGTTTATTGTTTATTGTTGCTATTTGGATGTTCAACCTTCTCCAGAATTCGGAGCAGTTTCTTAATTAAGACTTTTGAAGTTACATTTTGAAACAGTCTATCAAAACAATAATATTTTAAAATATATCTTATTGTCTTTTTCCAATATTATATAGTGTAATTTTTCAACCGTTATTTACCATAACGTATTTTTACTAGAGGACTAACATTTTCTGTTAATATACACTCTAAGCTGTAACGTACAAAGACATGAATACTGATGACACATTAAGACTGACCAAACAATTATCTTCTTATTTCCTCAATCATCTTGACATTTCTTTTGTTTAGACTTCCTTTTTTTGCCATTGCATACATTTCCTTTTCTAGATACCAGCACATCTTTACCATTGTATTATTTGTTCCTCTCAGCCTTATATTCCTTTCCCACTGTATAATTTATTTTACCTTTTATTCCTTTATCATTGAATTATTTATTCTTCTCAATCATTGTATTTTTATTACCAATTCGTTTGCTTTGTAATTTTCCAGCATTGTATTTCTTAACATTATGTTCACAGTTTTTCTAGCGATCTCGTGTTTTTATCCTCAAAAATGTTTTAGCATTTCGACTTCCACTTGCGTTTCTTAAAATTTATGCTTCTCCGTTTTTATCTAAACCATTTTATTCCAGTTCACATTTTTACTACCCTTTCTATTCCCTGTTTCGACTATTTCAGGCCCTCGAGACATACAGTATTTCAATTAATTTGCACAAGGGTGTAGTATTAACACTAGCATTATTGTAACAGTTTTTTTCTTCCCTTTTTTTAAATAAGTGTTAACGTAATTCTTACTTAGGCTATTACACACATAGCTTTACGACGCGATAATGTCATTAAACGACAGTAAAAACTGTTCCATTTTTCTATTATCCAGCACTCTCTAGTACAGAGGTAAGTCTACAGCTTTATAACTTAACAATAAAGGATTCGACTCCCCCTCGGTGGGCCCAGTAAGTATCCCGATGTTGCTTTTCTATGATAAAAACAAACCTACTCTTATTTTTCCATGTCATTTCATTTTCTCACATGTTTTTAACCTTCCAGTTTTTTTTTGAGGCAGACTTTTCTATTATTGCTAATTCCAAGTTCTCTCGTTTTTGTGGCCCTGCATGGCCAAGCGTGTGAGGCACGCGACTCGTAATCTGAGGGTCGCGAGTTTGCGCCCGCGTCGCGCCAAACATACTCGCCCTCCCAGCCGTGGGGGCGTTATAATGTGACGGTCAATCCCACTTTTCTTTGGTAAAAGAGTAGCCCAAGAGTTGGCGATGGGTGGTGATGACTAGCTGCCTTCCCTCTAGTCTTACACTGCTAAATTAGGGATGGCTAGCACAGATAGCCCTCGAGTAGCTTTGTGCGAAATTCCAAAACAAACAAACTCTCGTTTTTCTTAACGCCGTAATTTATAACATTACTATTTTCTAGCCTTCCTAACTTTTATATATTTGTCTGCCATTGCATTTCTCTGTAGTAAAATTCTGTAGTAAACAGAAATGTTTACCAACAGTCTTCGTGCAACAAGCTACAATGAGAATTGAAAAATATATCATTAGTAAGAAATCTATGGCACGCTGATATAGAGAAAACCTACATAATGAACTATCTGACCTTTTCTCCCCAACATTTTAGAATTATAAGCCCTAAAATTTACCTCTAAGCCACCGGGGAGCGATACAACCAGGGTCGTAGATAAGGTAATAAGAAAATAATGAAATATAAAACCCAATAATAATTATTCACGACAGGTTCAGTTTTTTTTAACCTTGATCGGATCACTGCATCAAATTATTAATAATATTATTTTTAAATGTAATCGTAAAAAAAAAACATTATATATTTAAAAACGGCTGGTGTGGGTAGAGACAGCACTAACAGAGAAGCAAACACCAAGTGGGTTTTCTTGTTATCACGAATCACAAAACAAACAGTGACACTACTAAAGTTTTGTGTAGCATACTATAACGTTAAAAACCAGGTTTCGATACCATGGTGGACACAGCAAAGATGGTCCATTGTATAGTTTTTCTCATAAAATCAAACAAACAAACAAAAATAAAAAGTCTTGGTAACTAAACCTCTTCATGTTTTATTGATCTGAGTTGGTATTTGCATAGTTTTCAGTTTTTAATCTAGTTCACTCAAAAAACAATTAAATCGAGAATAATCGATGGGAGGACGGATTCATCCGGTGTTTGAACGCAAGTTACTTGTAGGTCTGATATTATTTGTTGATGACATATGAATCACACAAAACACTAAAAAATATTGCAATTAATTCTGCTAACTAGAGTTGAAACCTTTTTTGCACTTTACATAGAAAATAAGTGATTTCACTGAACTCCTTGCTCAGTATTTTACACTGAACGTGACGATATATAAAAACATCAAAAACTGTACGTAAGACCCATGTAGGGTACAATATACAAAAATCAGTAATTTGAGAGTCGAGAAAAACAAAGAAACGTGAATAAATATTTTTCCACAATATAGATTTACGTACGCAACAAATATAACACATGACTCGTCGTCGCTAAACAGTTCTTCACAATAAGTATTTACATACACAACTGTCGTCGTTAAACGGCTCTCGACATTAAGTATTTAGTGTTTTTACTTTTGCAATGACTTTATTTTAAGTTTTTCAAGCTTTTTGTATTTTTAATTTAATAATTTATGCGGTTGATTTAATTTGAAGAAATACTTAACGGTATTCTCGTGTCATTTGTAGTAGTAATTTGTTTAGTTGCGTCTCATGTGTCTTTGTTGGATTTGTGTGTATTGGTTTAAATTTGTTCGTGTCTGATAGGATGTTATTCATTTTTTGTATGTATTCATTCGTGTTCATTATTACTATAGCGTTACCTGCTGTATACCATATATTACTGACATCAGCAAACAAATAACCAACATTTGGCAAAAACTAGTAACAAAATATAACATTCCACTTAACACTAAATTTATTCAAAAACCAGGCACAAAACTAAGGTCTATACTATGTAAGAACTACACTGACAAACACCACACCAACATTACTTATAAAATACAATGTGATAACTGCCACGACTTCTATATAGGAGAAACAAGTAGAAAAATGGAAACCAGATTCAAAGAACATAAAAAGTCACCTTCACACGTTTTCGAACACTGCAAGTCAAATGGACACAACATAACCATAGAAAACACTAAAATACTAAATAAAGAAACAAACATAAACAAACGAAAAATTAAAGAAGCCTTACTTATACAACAACTTAAACCCAAAATAAACCAATATAAAGGAACACCATTATACCTATATTAATATTATAGATAAAATTATATATTCAAACATCAAACCGCGCCCTCTACATTGCGACACTCAGTTATACAACCCCTTCCAAACATGTGGTCAGCTTCCGGCCAGTTACCTCTTTCTTTGTGAACCTGACGATGACCGAAGAAGGTCGAAACGTTGTTCGCTCTTCTATTTGAAGTGTTTTCTGAGCCCAAAAGAGCCGTTTTTTGCATATAAAATTCTCAACAAGTGGGTTTCTCGACATCACTGATTGTTATTTCTGTTCGAAGTCTAAAGCACGTTTGGTTCACAATATAAAATGAAACGCGTGTGTTAGTTAGAGCCTTACGTCTCACAGCTCAGTCTTTATAGATTTCAAACAATTTCACCAAGCGGCTTCGTGTTTTAAATAAATATAAAAATGAAAAAACAATAAAGCAAATAACACGTTTCCCAGGACCAACAGACTCGTAAAACAATGTGCATAGTAGAAATAAGACACTATTTGAAACCTTGTTATTTAAATATTGACGTTCAACATTACTGTTAGTCATTATTCTCACTGTTATACAATCATGTTATCCTTTCTCTGATCGTTACTGAAGAACTAGAAAGAGTTCCTTAGCACTAAACACTACAACAATTAAATTAGGGGAATTCGTAACAAGCGAGTCCTTGTGGTAAGCGTACCTGACTGAGGAGCTAAAGTTACGTGGTCCGTGTCTCATAAACCAAAATATTCACACTCTGCGCTTTGAGGGATATGGGTGTGTTATAAGAGTGACAATCAAATCCTACTATTCGTTCCAATGAGTGTATCCAAAACATTGACGTTGACTGACGTTGATTAGCCCCATTTTCTCTAATATGTCAAATCAAAACTTGGGACGGATACTGCAGATAAACTTCGTGTAGATTTGCGCGAAATTCAACAAAAAAAACACAAAAGGCTTCAAACTGAGCAATGACAAACCAATCGTCCCACCATCCATAGAAACTTTGGGAATAACATTGTTTTTCATAATGAACATTAAATATTTCACCCATAACAAATATACGTGAAAAGATGTATGCACAGATTAAAACAGTTAGTTTTTAAAATATAAAAGCGCTATGTGAGAGGTCTTTCCAGATACTTCATATAGTTCTGCTGATAATGTCTGCTTAATGTATCTGTGAGGTAATGTGTAGAACAGACTACCTTCCAAGAAGTCCGAACAAACAAACACACTAACTTGAGACTTAAACAAAGGTTGCAGTGCGTATCTTCTGTCAGTACAAATATCTTACCAAATGTTTATGACCTTGAGACAACTAGAATTGATAATTGTATGTAAAAACTGCATGGAAATTTCTAAAAAAACTTGAATATACCTTGATAAAGATAGGATCTATACTATTTACAGCTATTCATTTATCACGCACAGACACTTTCCATAACTCTTAGGAAGCCTCGTCTTGAACATTTAAGTTAAGGTAATGGCCAAGTTAGAAAATTAATATCAGTTCGCAAAATGTGGTCATTTTACTCTGGGAGGTCATGACACCTGAACAAAGCCAAGAGAGGTCAACACATAACACGCCAACAAACAGCAAAAAAAGAAACTAAGAAGAAACATAACTCACAATTGTTACAATAACAAAACACATTAAACATAAAATATACTCTTCAAAAAAGAAACGCAAAAGGGATATTTTTTATTTTAAAAAGAAATATGTGCAATAACGTTACAAGCTCAGAGTATGTGGTGTTACACGTGTTAAGGCACTGATTGTAGGACCAAAATGACAATAAAAGTTGTGCACTTTGAAAACGGAGGAAAACAACGGATTTTTGCCAAAACGCATTCGTGTCCAATAAATTTGTTAAAGAGATCTGCATGTTCTGCGAGTGCAACATGTGAAAAATCCGTATAAAAGTGACTGGTTCTCGGTTTCCATACCTCAGTGTTAAGCCACCGACACGCAATACAGTTACGCCGAGACTGACTGAAGCGCAACGCAACATCGCCATTGGTCGTTTGGAAGCAGGCAAATCTCGATCAGATGTTGCCAGAGCTGTGAATGTCCACCCAAGCACCATCACAAGGCTGTGGAATCGTCACAAACAACATGGATCAACTCGTGACTGTCCACGATCTGGCAGACCTCGTGTGACCACGTCCGCACAAGATCGCTACATCCGATTACGTCACCTTCGTGATAGGACCACCACTGCGACGTCTGCTGCCTCAACCATACCAGGGCTGAGTAGGATTTCTGATCAGACCGTACGCAACCGTCGACGAAATTCTTAGGCCCCATGTGCAACCCATCATGGTGAACGTCAACGACGTTTTTCAACATGACAACACCCGTCCTCACACAGCCCGAATCACCACTGTCTTCTTGAGACACCACAACATCAACGTTCTTCCCTGGCCTTCCATGTAACCAGATTTAAACCCCATCGAACATCTTTGGAAGGAGTTGGACCGACGTCTGCGACGGCGACAACCTCAACCGCAGACTCTACCTCAGCTTGTAGCAGCTTTGCATGCTGAGTGGACAGCCATTCCACAGGATGTGATTCGTCATATCAAAGCTTCCATGGGCAGGAGATGCCAAGCAGTTATTGATGCTCACGGGGGGCATACTTGTTATTGATGTTGAGTGACGTTAAACTTCAATTAGTGAGCGTGGACTTCGTCTTTGTAGACTTTTGATGTTCAGCAGTGAATGTGCAAAGTTTCACACATGTCATACAGAACTACCCGGAATAAACTTGTTAACAATTTGTCTCAAATTTTGCCTTTTGCGTTTCTTTTTTGAAGAGTATATAAGCACATTGAAGCAAAATTAAAATAGAGAATGAAAAATAAAACAACCTCAAATCTTTGCTGCTGTTGTTAAGTATAAAGTTATACACGCTGTGCCCACAACATTCATCCAAACCTGGTTTTTAGCGATATAAAAACTCCAGACCTGTTTAGCCACTGAAATATAACTCAATTTTAAATTATCCTACAAAATACAATTAACTCGCAAAGGAAGTTTTAAAAACTTTGTGAAAATCTACTACTTCGAACAAAATAAAACGCGTTAAAAAGTTAGAAAATACACAATATAATTTAAACAAGTTACTGAAAAAAAACTGAACAGAAAACGTATGAAGAATTAACTACAAATAATCAAAATAGAAATACTCTGTATTAAATGGAAAGTTCTTTACAATATCTAGAATATATAACAGGACATAGATCCAGATGTTCTCGTTATTGTTTTACCATTGAGTTGAAGTGTGTTGGTTATAAGTCGATGAGGCATACACGTGAGGGACTTATCTGTAATGTGTTCTAAAGTAAATAATCTTGACACGAGTGCTGAAAAGTTCATCTTAGTCTTGGCATGATTGCTATATTTGTTTGTTTGTAAATAACAAATAAACAAAGCTACACGAGAGCTATCTGCGCTCGACGTCCCTAAGTTAATGTGTAAGACTAGTGGAAAGACAGCTAGTAATCATCATCCACCGCCAACTTTTGGCCTACTCTTTTACAAACGAATAGCGTGATTGACCGCATATTATAAGACTTCTAGGCTGAACAGGTGAGCATGTTTGATGTAACGAGGATTCGAATCCACTACCTTCAAACTTCGAGTCGAGATCCCTAACCACCTGGCCATGTCGTGGCAATCCAACTCGTGGTAGACTAAAAATCCCAACCAGCCAGGCCATGACTCGATATCTGATGAGAAAAAATCAGTTAGAACACGTGTAAAAGATGGCGATTACGCTCTTAGAAGTTTCTATAGACAAACCTTTAGCATCGTTCCCTGTTCAAAATTCAAGAATTTCAGCAGTGGCGGCGCCAGGATATTTTCGTTGGGGGGGCTGAGGTAAACTATGAAGGGGCTTCCCAAAATGACATCAATATGAATTATAGATGGTAAAATATAATAACATGAATACCAAAGTACATTTCGGAAAGGTGTGCTGTTTTGAACTGTGTTTTCAATGCAGTTTTCACTGTAAACTTATACTCTGATTAATAATTCATTATTACAAAGTTGAAATAATCTGTTTATGAAAATATGCGTGTATGTAAAAGAGGAAGCTAACCTAAATTCCACCCCAGATAACACATAACAACAAAGAAAATCAAGATTAGCTTAGATTGAAAATTTAATATAACATTAAGAGTAAAGCTACAAATCAAAAGAAATATAACATAAAGACATAGTTTGCATAGCAGAAACGAATTATCTCATGTGAACTTACCACACTCTGAGGAAAAGTAAGGTTACTATCAGGCTAACTATCTTTCATCTTAATGAAGACGTTGAGTTCTACAGATCTATGTCTCTTTGATATTAATTGTTAAGCAATAGCGACGATTGTGTTTTCCATATTTTATGAATATATGTAGGTAACAATATTTGAGGGACTGAGGGGGCTTGGCTCATTTTGTGGGGCTCAAACCCCCAAGCCTCCTCCTTGTCGCCGCCACTGGATTTCAGTCTTTCCAGCTTATTTGACAAAATCCCCAGTAATGACTAAAATATTAAGTGAACTTTAAAGTTCCCTATTGTTTTCGCTCAACAAATTTTTGGGGTTGTAGTTTTACATATACAAAGATTCATACGGTCTACTTTGCAGAAAATTCGCCACTACCCGACTAGACAGATCAAATGATTATTACAAAACATTTCATCGTTTTGTTTCCATACATCACTCGTTTCATAGCTTGTAAAGTAAGGGTTACAATGCACTTCGACTTATTGAATTTTCGATCAACCAGCTGTCCTAACGTTGCAATACTGAAGAGTCTATCGAAAAATATACATGAACAATATCGTTAAACACCACTTTATCTCACATGAACAATATCGTTAAGCACCACTTTATCTCACATGAACAATATCGTTAAACACCACTTTATCTCACATGAACAATATCGTTAAGCACCACTTTATCTCACATGAATGATATCGTTAAACGCCACTTTATCTCACATGAACAATATCATTAAACACCACTTTATCTTACAAAGCAAAGAAAACTATTTACTTTGAGTTACTTTTTTTCGAGTAATCCCAACTGAATAACTGTTGTACAAGTATTAATACCAGCCATTACAGTTAGGAGGTCATTGTAAGTGTCTCAGTTAACTAAACACACAATCAATTTAATTGACTCCTAAGAAACACGTAGACATTAATAGAGTCATTGACTCCTGAGAAACACATAGACATCAATAGAGTCTTCCTCCTCATCATCTGAGATGTGTGCGTATGATTTTATATTCTTTTCTTCAGAGTAAATTTAACTGTCCATCTCTGATTCCTGGAATGACAAAAGGTCTATCGGTGATAAGGTTGCAACCATACTTTCTGTGTTTAGAAGCTCATTCGGTGACACATGGTCTACGTAGACGCGAACTTCCTATAACTTTCTGTAATGTGTGACAAATACAACAACTGAAACAATTATTTGCTATTTGTACAATATCAAAATTCAGAATATCTCAGAGAATGAATGACATTCCACCAGATCATGTACTTGGAAAAAACTATGCCAGTTTTACTATCATTTGATAAGTGTAGCTTAAAAATTTGATGTAATGACCAAGGCACACTTAAAGAACTGGGACTTGCCATTACACTCCTGTGTCCATACAAAATGAGCACCAACCTCAATCAGCACATACAGTGTCACAAAATTGATAATAGAATGTAAAATACGAAAGGGTGTAAAAGTTTCAATTATTAGAAGGTAGGGAATAATTTCTGACTACTATGTGCAAACTTTGCAACATAGATTAATAACCTATCTCTACCAACTATATTGACGAAGAAACTGCACACGTAAGCGTTCACTTTTTGTTTTAATTTTCAAGCATTCATTCTTGATTTTCTAGAAAACCATTTTTCAGGTTCTCAGTTGTGGAATGAAATATATATATATGAAGACAAGCATATCATCGAGACAAATAAAACATCTCCCTTATTTCAATCAGCTCGGTGTATATTACACTGACAAATCCAAAGTTATATATATGGAGAAGATATTACAGAGACCAAATGAATTATTTAGAATTCACATTCCTTCTCAGACCTTCTCAGTACTGAAATCAGCTTTAGGTGTTTACTTTTATCAGCCAATTCCACTTAGCATAGCATAGGAAAGGAAAGGCAACTTTGCATATCACTGCATACAATGTTATACAGGTTTCGATGCTTCTGGTGGGCAGAGCACAAATATTCCATTGTGTAGCTTTGTGCTTTACTTCAGTCAAACGTATCCTTATTTCAGGTAATCACTATTAAAGTAACTATGCACTTTCTGAATTTTATTTTGCTATTTTCATTACATCTGCTCAGTTTCATTTTTGGCTACGTTCCTGTTGCTCGGGTAGTTAAGACACTTGACTCGTAATCTGAGGGTCGCGGTTTCGAATCCCCGTCACTCCAAACATGTTCGCTCTTTCAGTTGGGGGGACGTTATACTGTGACGATCAGTCCCACTATTCGTTAGTAAAAGAGTAGCTCAAAAGTTGGTGGTGGGTGGTGATAACTAGCTTCCTTTCCTCTAGTCTTACACTGCTAAATTAGGGATAACGAGCACAGATAGCCCTCGAGTAGCTTTGCGCAAAATTCAAAACAAAACAAACCCTGTTGCTCGGAGGAAACTTGCACCATAGTCACCTGTATCTGTGTTACAATGTATGACTCTTGTCTGACTTAACTAGCTATCTGGTCCCACAATCACATAAGCAAATTCTTTTAACAATTCACTGAGCTCAAGTTTTTATGTAAAGTTGAGATTGATTTCACATTCTTTAGTTGGAATCTTTAGCTCCTGTGAAAGCTGTGTGCTCATTCTCAGATGAACGATGAACATAACACCAGTAAAAAACAAGTTACCGTAACAATTACTATTTAAAAAACAAGTTTGAGACAATTACCTCTGTTACCGTAACAATTACTATTTCAACTGAAAGGTGAATAGTCAAATGTTCTTGGTTATAGATTATCATTGATGCAGCCTGTTTTCCAGACAGAAAACACAGTGCTTAATGTGTTGATTTTATCATTGTAGCAGAAGGTGGCAATGCATCAGCCGTAGCTACAGTTCCACTTGCATATTTGTGTAAATAACCACATAACTTTTAATACGTGCACAAACACACACACATAGTTCACTTTTCTCAAGCCTTATCTGTTCAGTTTTGGATGTTTTTTAAAGCTGCCTGATACAAAATTAAAGCTGGATACAACTTAATCACAGTTTAATACCAAATGTATCTGTGCCTGAAACATGATGTTGCACAGACGAAGTTGGAGACGTGCCTTTCCAATCAAATTTGCACTGACTAGCAACAGTTGTGGCTGAACACAGTGTCTCAAGCACAGCAAGATTAAGTAAATTTCTGGTTGCTCCAGTGTCCACAAAGAGCTCACCTTCGTTGGCAACTAGGTCTAACACAGTCTCTTCTGTATTTAACCAGTAGGTGTTGGTAAAACCACTACTCATTACCAAATTTCCTGTATATGATGATCCTGTCTGACAACAATACATAAATATATACCACAATTCAAGCAGGTACTCCTTTCATTACATCAATAGTACATTCAAGAGTAGAACGTCGGCTACAATGGTGATGTACAGTCATGACACTTGGGTCACAGAAACTCTGGTGATTCAGTGGGAATCATGGTTCTAGCATCTGTGGTATTGCCACATTTGCTGCAGTGAAACTGGTGTAAGCAATGGGTGAACATGTTTTTGTCGCTACGTGTCTTTACAGGTTATGAAAGTTGTTTCACAGCAAGGCTCACGGCTACAGTTGCAAGTGCTGCTGACCTCCTATTTTGTTCTTGCATGCAACTTGATATGTTTGTTTGTTTTGGGAATTCGCACAAAGCTACTCGAGGGTTATCTGTGCTAGCCGTCCCTAATTTTGCAGTGTAAGACTAGAGGGAAGGCAGCTAGTCATCACCACCCACCGCCAACTCTTGGGCTACTCTTTTACCAACGAATAGTGGGATTGACCGTCACATTATACACCCCCACGGCTGGGAGGGCGAGCATATTTAGCGCGACGCGGGCGCGAACCCGCGACCCTCGGATTACGAGTCGCACGCCTTAACGCGCTCGGCCATGCCAGGTCTTGCAACTTGATATGACCACCCGAATTAATATCACCGTTGGAATTACCTCTGTGAAAGACAAAATGTCTTCAGTCTCATGTGGAGCCACCTGGTTTTGCTGAATATATTATTTGCAAACTAACTTGTCAACAAGCACCTCTTTATGGCATTAAGAATAAATAATAGGAAATTCCTTTCTGTAATATCTCCTTACATTATCTACAAATGTTGGCAAGTTTCTCTTGTAGACCTCACGTTAAAGTTATAAAATTGACCTTATAGATTGCTAAGCTTCATACATTGTCGAATTTATAGCAAAACATACTAATAACTGTGTTTCTTTAAGTAATTCATAGTCCAATTACTTTAGGGCATCGAAAACTAGACTGTCTGACTTTAATATCAGACATCATACCACTTGTCCCTGAGCCCATCAATTCCAAGTAATATGTTTACTTGAAACATTTGATGAAACAGTTTAAGTTTTCCTTTGCTGCTTCCTAGAATACTAACAGGTTTATCTGCTTTATCTCCACTCTGCCTGATGCCCACAAGCTACAAATGCTCAATACGCTACTGCAAGTTATCCAGGTGTTTTCACAAATTCATCTACACCTTGAATTCCAGAGACAAATATAGTCTGACATACAATAACACTGCTATCGTTACAGCTTGAACTGTGGTGCCATACTTCATTATCATACACCATAGTTTCCTAGGTATTGTATCAAAGTGTTATCAGAGTTCCCTGCTATGCTTCTGACAATCTTCTGTGCATTCTCCATTATGTTGAGATGACACCTGCTTTGTATGCTGGTATTGTGGTTAAGTGGGCCAAACGTCATACATTGTGACCTTACATAGCACCTTGCATAAGTACTCTAGAGATCCATAGAAATAATTCCAATAAATATTAAGCCCTAGAGACCATTCATTATCATTATGACTCATCTCTACTACCCTGGTACATGTGGTATAACTATTCAAAATAAACTTCACAATAAGAAGTAATTTAGTCCTGGCACTAAAGTGTTTCTTTTTAACTACTCTCTGATATTCAGGTGCAATCTGTCCAACATAAAATCCAATAGTTTCCTCCAAATATAGGCTCAGGACATTTCAACAAAGTATAAATTGAAACTGAATGACAGAGGAAAACAAGAAGATAATTTTTTTAAAAAGAAAATTCTTTATTTAAAAACCATGTTCTGCTCCTTCAACTAATTGGCCGTCTTCTGTCTCATTTAACTAGTGAAATTAAACACTACAAAAATGAAAGAAACAAATCTAGAGGAAACTACTGACCCACAGAAATAATCCCAATTAGGAAGTTTGAGATCACGTGCATCTATATAGCGAGCTAGCTACCAACCACAAAGAACAAGACCTACTTTTTCTTTTTAAACTGACAAACCTGAATTTTTATTTCAAAGAGTGAAAAGTTGGAACACTTCATAGTTTGCAAAATGATATATAAAACAAACATATTCTCACCAGCATAAAGCACAACACCTTTAAAACCACTATGGTAAAGTAAAGAAAATTAGGTATCACGAGTCCACCCACAGGTTACATATCTCAATCAGATGCCTTCCTTAAATGTTAGATTAGGACAGAAGAACAGGTTTTGTATTACCTTTCTAATAAAACTATCATCTCGAGAGCTCATAAGCAACACACACACACATTATCTTGAGATATAAGATTAAATTTTGCAGTAAGAAGCCTTTACTTGTGTAAAAGGATTAGTACACACGTAGGACCTTGAAATACAATGTGAACGAAACATCTTAGCTACGTGTAGAAATTGTATGGTATTTAGGGAAGAATTACTTGAATATAACGAAATAAAGCTATGTTCCTAATTATTTATAAAATTCATGACTCTTTCATTTAATACTTATCAAAACCTTAAAATGTTGAAGGTTAGTTTTATTGATACACAACATGTTGAATGTTTTTTGTTGTTGAAGAAATTTGTTGTTATGTCTCTGGTTGTTTTTTTGTTTTAGAAATTCCCTGATGTTGTTTCCTCTTTAATTTTGCTTAGCTTGTTAGTTAAAATCACAACACTGATTTTTCTTATTATTATAACATTTCATTTTTAAAAATAGTATGAAGTAATAATAAATTTTTGTTTAATTTTTTATTTAAACTTACAAACCTGAATGTTTATTTCAAAGATAGAAAAGTTGGAAATCACTGGTCTAATATTCCTGATTGAAATAAGATACTGATTTCAACAACCGTAGTTTCAGTCTAAATCCAATATTATGGAAAGTACTAGCAAAATGTTATCCTATATTAATTCACGTTTTGTGTTTGTGAAGATATTTGTTCACAAAACTCTCTCATAGTTTTGGAGCTAGCAGGACAAAACGTAGCAAGTGGACATGCCTTATATATATATATATATAAATGTGTGTACACATGTTGTTGGATTCATTCCAAGAAGAGCTAAATTGTGCTCAGAGAATTATCTAGCAATGAAAGGGTCTGCACACAGATTTATAGGATCACTGAACAAAAATCAGGCTTCAGATATTGTGTTATTTGCACCAGTTTGTATCCTGAGGACACCATGTTTGAAAATGTGTTTATATCCCCATCAAAAGCCGGTGAGACAACGCAGGCATATGTGCTTAGATACCACAGACTGGTTCTGATGGGTTTTATTTTAGGACCCTCCTCTTAAGGTGTTTGCAGAAGTAACTGGGGATAATAGAGAAGCTTGATCAGAATATTGGAACCTTAGTGAATCATGAAGGATCCTTATAATCCTACGTCAGAAGGTGGGTACTTTTATGTTAGTGGTGATTATTATATAATTTATTTAATTAAAAATATTATATAACAATTTATTATGTAAATTGCAATCCAGTTTGGCATTTACAGAAAGTGTCATTTGTCACTGTAACAGTAATATGTTCCCTCATGTGAATCATGCATCACTGGTGATGTATTTCATTGACAATGAACACTTACGGTTGAAATATGCTTGTCATAGTCCTCTAGGACAAATACTATTTGAGTTTAAAAATGTAAAGCACAAAGACACAACACAATGAAAATGGGAGACCTTCAAAATTTTCCATTTAAATAAAGAAGTTCAAAGATATAAGGACAGTAGAGGGCTTTCAAACTATACCCATAAAGAATCTAAAAATAAATCCTCTATCTCTCTAACCCAAATGGTTTGACGAAGATTGAAATATTTTCACCAATGAAAAATCAAAAAATAATTTGAATTTAATAAAAGTTCACAAAAAATCGATGACCGTTTTAATGATAAAAATAGTTAAATTAATTGTTACAATCTTGCTATATTTACATTTCTCTTTCGCTTCTTATGGTCATCAACTTTATTTAGGTTGTATTTACTCCTGTAGAAATTGACTGTTACCAACGGAAACTCAACAAATTATTGTATGTTACTGGTATTCAACAACATATAGGTTTAGAAATTGATTTTGTTTTTATTAGAAGCATATTACTTTCTGCCTTCGCTTGTTTCAATTCATTAATTCTCTCTCACATTCTTTCATTCTTTTCTTTTTAGCCGCTGTACAGCGGCCCATAAAACAGCTCTGAGTTTTTGTATTTTTTCCAAGTGCAAACTTTTAACTCAAAGCTCCGTTGTATCTTGACCGATTGGAGGTCTAATTACAGTTTCGGGCTCAGAAGGTCAAATCCTTTCAAACTACCCAAGAACAAATCAATTAATTTAATCTTGTCTAAAATAATCTCAGTTTAAGAGTAAGTTGGTAGAGATTCTGATGAGAATCTGGCGCACGAGAATATGGTTAAGGAAAAAGGAAAAAACGGTCTCACAGATGAATTTATTCCAATCCTGACTAAAATATTTTGATGTGCCGCAGCTACTGAAAATTCCATCTTGTTTTTTTCTTTCATAAAGGTCCCGTTGTTTTCGTTCCTTTCTTAAACCTATGTCTTTTTGGCTTTGTACCCATTTCCTGTATATTAGATCATAACGTTTCATAGCCACAGAGGATATTGAAGTCTCCATATCCAATGAAAGTAGAAAAGTGATGATTACAACAGCTACATCCAATCATATTTTGATGATTTCGACTATTGTAATCCCGTAATTCCTTAGAAATTGACCAAATGTCGGTCATTTTCTCACATTCTATCAACTCCAACCGATGTTACATAACAATAACTAAAATCACAACAATCCCATTCGATCACCGATCTGTAAGGTTCCCTGATACAACTCCAACAAACTTCTGTATCTTCAGCCTCCTTAAACAGGATAAGGAAATTCCAGTTCAAAGTCTGTGGTAGTTTTATCGAAATCTATAATCTAAAACTAACTACATCGTTCCTTACAGAAACTTCTTAGCATGGAAATTTTAGTAAGTAGTGCATAGTCATGAACAAAAGAATTGCTATAGACGACAGAATAAATAGTTTCAAGGTCATTAAATGTTTAAAATGTGAATAATCGTTAGTATTCTAAGTATCTTGAAAATACAATAATTTGACTTTTTCTGATGAAAGAATTATTATAAAATTCAAGGGCATTTAACAAGTAAAGCACGCAACAATTTGTTATAGAAGACAAGTTAAACATTTAAAACTATCTTCTCACTGGTTAGTAGTTTATAACACTAAAAAATATAGCTTTTTTTAACCTTAGTTCTTAGTGCAAATTATGGAGAATTTGACACTAATATACGTTATTTCTATGATGTAGTTTGCATTGTTTATTTTATTCTATTATTCTATGTTATTTTGAACCTAAAATCTATAAAAGCAATGATGAGTAAAATGTTTCATACCAGTCTAATCAGTTTTCTTCTTTTGTTTTGTTAATATTTAATATATTTTTCATGACTGCTATTAAACGTTTCTTGCATTATAAAGTGAAACAAAATATTTTAAAAACGCTTTTAAAATAAAATTTATTGAAAAATATTATTTTAACAGTTAGATATGCTTCCAATCAACGTATTTGTATACGATAACTTTGATAATACCTTTTTAACATTGCCGATTGCAATTGTATCTAACTTACTAAAATGTACGTGCTATATCTACATACAATTTCGAAAGTTTGGTCAACCACAGGGCGTGGTATGGATATAGAGTTAGTTTTAATGTGGTCAACCACAGGGCGTGGTATGGATATAGAGTTAGTTTTAATGTGGTCAACCACAGGGCGTGGTATGGATATAGAGTTAGTTTTAATGTGGCATTTCTAGCTTCGGTATAAAAGAAAGCAAAAGTGAATTTTGTTTGTTGTCTTTTTTTTCCTGGCTAGCAATATTTCAACGAAACAGAACGGTCGACTGCAACAGATAATAAATGTGTAATACGAATCGTTTTAAGCTTCAAGACCAATCCTTGCTCTTAACAGGTCGATGATATGTTCACACTAGTATACCAGCCCCACTTTCTCACTTGTAACATGGTTTTGTTTAATTGTCGTTTTTGCTATGTAAGACGATTTTGTTTTAAGCCTAGGAGTGATTTTTAACAGCTGTGATTGAACATAAGGTGATTTTGTGCTCTCTTCTCTTTATATATTGAAAATTAAAAAACAGTTATATAAGCTTTATAAATCTATGAATCTTTCTATCTATAAATTTGTAACGAAATAAATTGTTCAAGCAGAACATATTGAAATTAACTTGAATTATCATACATCTCTTGTGAAAAGTCTAACTAAAAAGTGTGATAATTGTTCCAGTTACTCTTTACGTTTTCCTGTTTTCACAAAAGACTAAAATTCTAATTTAAAATATGCGTTAGTATTTATGATGTTTTTATAAACTGGAAATACGGTTTGAATTCAGTAGTTTAACTTCATATAAATTTGGTATTTTTTTTTATATATTGTTATTTGAGAGTATTAAAGATGCCCATGAAGCTAATAGACAAACTGACACTGCGAATGTACTAAAAAGGTAATCAGAAAAAAAACAAACGTTAGCGGCGAAATTTGTCATTTTTATTTGTTTTTATATAAATTTACATACCTATATATATATAATATTATTACGAGTTATGAAGATTTAATGTTCTCCTTTGAGAATATTCTAATTGTACTTGATAAAATAAGCTGTAATTACACAGGTTTCATCTTCCCATTTTATCCAATCACTAGTGTATATCTAGGTAAACAGTTTTATCGGGAACGTTCCCCGGACCCTCCCTACAGACACGCTGCAGCCTCTCTGTCTAGCTCTACGAAGAAAAACAACATGGTTTGCGTTCATAAAACACTGCTTGGGTTTCAAGACGATATTTGATGTAATAGAATAAGGATTTAACAATATTCTATTCCACAGGCTGTTTCCAAAGCTACCACAGGGGCTAGTGTCGTGCACCTGACGTTAACAGTTGCTTAGCAACTACTATAGCTTCTGTTTCCTTGAACGAAGCAAACACTCGAGCTGGTTGTGCTGTCATAGCTGTCTTTAAAAGGTTCGGAATTGTAACTTGGTCGCGTCGTCGAGGGAGAAACAAGTAATAGCCTACCATGGTGTGGTTTCTAATTCCCAGCTAGAAAAACTGCGCCCAGCCATCACGTGTGGACGGCTGGAAATAACATTCTCACTTGTGAGGGTTACTGTGTTTGCCACCTGTAAGTCGCAACAAAACAGAGGGAACCTCACGTAAGTAAGGAATGAACTGTAACCTTCTAATGACCACATTTTCTGTAGTTCTTAAAATCAATAATAAACGGCGGAAAATAATTATTTGCTGAAAGCCAAGGGTGTATCTTTGGGCTATTTTTCTTAGTAGCTACAATCTTTAGTACCTACCACAGTTCTTACAAGAATTTTTATTAAACAGCATCAAAGTCCATGTAATTAAAGCTGTCATTCACATTTTCAGTAGATCTGTAAATGAAAACAGACCTGTTAACAACTATCAGTCTTTACTTGTATAAGTTAATTTCGTAAATAATTAAAACATTTTATATTCCTCTAGTCGCAACACGGGATATTTTGTGTTTTATATTACGTTCATATGTGTTTAAAACTGAAAAGTTTGAAACAAACTATGATAATTGTAATATATCTATAATTTTATGGCTTCCCTTGCTTCTAGAATGTTTTATTTTCCACTTTTTCTGTGTTAAACCAACAACCATCAAGGTAAAGACTGCATCTTTATTGTTAACTAATTTATTGAAACTTACTTATGTTGAAGGAAAGTTGGACTTTCGTTTGTTGACTCGGTTCATCACCAAATATCATTTACTTACGTACCTTACTAAAACCAGTTAAAATCTCATTAATTCACTCCCCTAAAACAGAAACATTGTTGTTAACTATCTTGTTGAAAAAACAATTTTATCTTGAAATAAGTTTTGTTTGTGCAAGGAACTTTGAGTTGGATAAGTTTTGAAAACTGGATAATCTCTGTTTCGCTGAATTTACTAAAACAGCAACTATGTCGTTGGCTACCTTGATAACAAAAATTTGCGTGAGATAATTTTTTTCGTATACATTGACTCTAGAGTTTTTTTAACAACAATGGTTCTAGTTATTGGAGAAACAGTTTTACTCGTAGCTCAATGACGTTTGCCTGTTACGAAGAGTTGCTCTATTTATCAAAAGTTACAACCGTGTAATGTGAAAGTATTGAGACAATGGTTTAAAACGAAAGTACTGCGTTTGCGATTTTTTAAAGATTGTTTTTACATCTTTTTAATAAAACATGTCAAGGAAAATATGTTTGAATTTCACACAAAGCTACACGAGCGCTATCCGCGCGAGCCGTTCCTAATGCAGCAGTGTAAGACTAGAAAGCAGCTAGTCATTATCATCCAGTCTTGAGTTACTATTTTACAAACAAATATTGGGGTTGACCTTAGCATAATAATGTCCCATGGCTAAAAGGACGAGCATGATTCATGTGACGAGGATTCGGGTCTGTGACCCCCAAATTACGAGTCGAGTGCCCTAACTACTTGGCCATGGCAAACAATTATAGATGTTATCTTTATTATTAGAAGTTGTTTTATTTTTCAATAATTTGAAATTAACTAAATATAATGAATTAGATATACATTTTTCAAGCTGTTAATGAAATTTATTCAAGTTTTAGAAAATAATATAACATCAAACTTTTGTTTAAGCCAACCTGACAGTTAAGTTTTATAACATTACTGATGAGTCTCAAATCCAACAAAATGCATTACCGAAATAAAAATTAACGATTAAACCGAGTAGCGCCCTCAAGTTCAAACTGTGTTAGTTCAGAATACTGAAAAACACGGTTTTCTCCAACGCCTGTTGCCCTATCACTTGTACAGCGGTAAGTCTACGGATTTACAATGCTAAAATCAGGAGTTAGATAGCGGATAGCCCGATGTGGCTTTGCTATAAGAAAACACAAACACACTAACGACTGTTATTTTTTCTAATACCTTAAAATAAGTTATATTTGTGAGCCGCTCACACAAACATAGCTTTGTTTCCTCATTGTCCATCTTTTACTTCAGGATAGTTATTTAATGCATTTCGGTGGATCTATATATCCTTTACTACAAAACATCGAGGAAAAGACCATCTTATAGATTATTTTAGACTATAAAGTTTGATAATGTTTGTGCGTGTGTTTCTGCCATCCATTTGTAGTCCCTTTAGTAAGTACCAAATGTATGTTATTTCTTGACTGTCTTACGATAATAAGTTATTAAACCAACCAAGCGTTTGTAAGTTTGTTTTTGAAAGCTACACGAGGGCTGTCCGGGCTACGCGTTCTTAATTTATCAGCGTAAAGCTAGAGAGAAGGTAGCTAGTTATTACCATTCACCTCCAACTCTTGGGCTACTCTTTTACCAACGAATAGTGAGATGAACTGCTACATAACATCACCCCTACGGCTGAAAGGGCGAGCATGTTAGGTGCGACAGGGATTCGAGCCCTCGACCTTCAAACTACTTAGGCAAATCGGGCCATGCTTCTAAGAATCTGCCCAAAAGGCACCATTAGTTTGAGTGTTACATTGCGCTAGTGATTACCAATCACAGTATTCATACTTCACTGATAAAAAATTAGAAAAAGCGAGCATTTTCTTAAGAAATATTATTTTTCTGAGGAGTAATACACGGGCAAAGTATTAGAATTGTGCTGATATAAACTGTAATGTTTTTTTATATATTAAAAGTGAAACCCTTTACTGAGAAAAAATAACACTCTTTTAGAACTCCATTTTTAGCACAACATGTATAAATTACACCATACATGAATAAAGACATAATCAAACCCTCACGTGCAGTTCTAATGAAGGTCACGAGGAGATTATTTAAAATTGTGTTCTATGTGCATACAATAGTTATTTTTCTACTTGTTTGAATCTCGAATACGCAAATTGTGAAATACATATGGGTTTTTGTTTGCGGTGCTATTCTATATTTGGCACCACATCGCATTTATTATTTCGATCGCATACATAGATAGATACATGTCCGTTGGTGTTAGATAATTTAGGGTTTTTTCTTTTTGTTTCAGAATTTCGCGCAAAGCCATCCAAGAGTTATCTGCGCATACCCGTCTCTAATGTTATACTGTAAATCTGGAGGGAAAGCAACCAATCAACAGAAACTACCGTCAACTCTTATACTTAATTTTTCTGGTCGAACAATGTTCACCACTCTTAAAACGTTTTTGCAATAACGAGCATTGAACCATAAATCCTCTATTTCTCAGTCTTGGTATATTAACGCCCCACTTGGTCCATTATAATTATGAGATGTTTGAGGTAGTAGAATTGTAAGTTTATGAACATATTTAGGGTTAATACAAATGAATCCTTGTGATTACCACGTGATAGTTCATTTAAGCTTCAACGATGTTGATAGCTCCTATTAAAATATTACCTTCCATACTCTTATTATCTAATTATTGTTTTAATTAATGTATTACTTTGAAGAAAGTTTAGCTCTTAAATGTAGAGAGTCGTAACAAATTTCAGAACAAAATGTGGAAACCTTTATATGTATCTGTTACCATATATATACAGGTTTTTGATTACAGGGAAAATTAGTTCTCGGTTCTCAAATCCGTTGAAAATCAATTTAAAATTCTAGATTTGGTTAAGCAACAAGTGTTAGATAAGTTATTCCCATGTTTTTCACTTGAAACATTATTAGTTAAATTCTAGACTTGAGTTTAAATTATTTATTTTCCAAAACTGTACGTAAAATACAAACGATTTTGCTGCTATTTATATAATGAACAAGCAATAAAGGTTAATTGAAATTTATAATATAAAAGCTATAAGATGACGAAATCACCATCACTTTCAAAGTTCAATTTTGGGCAAATCAAGCATCTCATGGTCGTCAAGGGTAGTCATGGTCGAAGGTAAGTGATTCATCATTAAACCCAAATATACAGTGATTTTACATGGTCTTGTCTCAACTGCTGTTTCGAAACGAATTACGGGGTTAATGCCATTCATAGTGCTTATGAGATATGCTTAGGCCTCAAATTGAACACGCTTATGTTCCACTCATCTGAAAAGACATGAGGTAAAAAGAAGAGAGATAATCATAGTAGTTGTTGCTAATGGGCAGAATTTTAAGGTGCCATTAACAGAATCTTAAATCGTTCCAAACCAATAGTAGAAGTGCTCCAACAGCTCTACAGTTATAAGCAGAATTAAAAAACGATGACCACCTGTTGTTTGTGGCAGTCATGGTAATTGGCCCGAGACTGAATCAGACGTTGAAGACACGATTTCTGCAAGTCAATCTAAAAAGCTTGATACAGATTTCGTGAGTCCAAACAGCATGTCAGACTTTTAGTGAGTACATTCAGCTTATGACCAGGCGCCAGCCAGTCTAGAATGATTTATAAGCTTGTCCAGTGGAAAAACAACACAAACAAGTTGCTCTTCATACTGAATAGAGACAGCAGACGAATACTCCACTGGAGAGAATCCTAAATCTCAATGAAACGGTACGCACACTACAGTGGTAGAAGAATGGTGTTAGTAAGAAAAACCATTGAAAGACGTATTGGTTTCTACACCTTTAGAAATGGTACCACTAATGCTATGCTACATTCTACGATCTTCTGTTTTGCACATAGTGAAGTTGATCCTGCCTTCAGCCTAATAAGTAATAACACCTGCCTTTAGCCTAATGGCTAATAACGCAAGCCTTTAGCGTAATGAATAACAACGCCTGCCTTCCACAGTACTAAAATGGCTGATAATCCTTGAAGAAAGGCAGGTTGGCAGGAATGACCTGCACGTTTACCAGTCTTTAATCTCATATAGCATGAGCAGAAAGCTTTTTGGTGACATCACGCTAAATGACACCAAATACCAAAGATGCCCTAGAACAAGGGGTCCCCAACCTTTTGTATACCGCAAGCCACGCTCGGAAACTAGATGCGATTCACACTGTCGGCTCACTGGCTTACGTGACCGGATTACAAGAGTTTTTTTTGGTTTCATTCTGTATTCAGTAACAAATTATTGGTTTATTTTACGTGACTCGCTGTTTCAAGCCACCTCAAACGGCTACTGGAGTAAGATGACAGTCAGCTACATAATGGGCTCCCCCGCTCTAGAAGTATTTCTTTCAGAGAAGCTCTTATAGACATCTCAGGACATAATCAACACCCTGGATTTATGCATGTAGCATCAGTATGAAACTGCTCTTACTGTTCATGGCGATCATTCATCACACTGAAGTAAAATGACATAAACTCTAGAGAGATGCATTTATCTCTCCCAAATGTTCACCTAGAAGCGAGCTTAGGTTGAAGGACTAGTCTCTTTACTTCAGTTACAAGACAAATCACATAATGAAAGAAGTAACTGACATCATTTTTCAATAGTGGCCGTACCTTGTCATAGCTAAAATGTTGTAAATCACATTTATCCTTTAATCGCTTTGTTCAGCTTATTCCATATTAATTTGCAATGTGTTTGTGAACTTGTTTGTCTATAAACTTCCCTAAAGCTAGTAAGACCAAACTAAACAGACGTAATCGGAGTAATTCAGGGTATGTCTTTATCAGGTGTAATATAATAACATTACTAAAAAGGAAACGAGGGACTGAAATACACTTGAAATGGTACCCAGCACGATGGAGGTCTAGGAGTAGTTTTTCATGTTCGCAGAAACCGAATCTCTCATAAGATATTGTGTTCCTGGCTTCCCTTGAAATCTCGGGACAATTAGGAAGATTCATGAAGGAGATTCATCAGAACATTAAATCCTCAGTGAAATATGAGGGAAGTTTGATCTTCGCAGGTGAACACGTTAGAGATATCAGTGTGAGTCAATATAATAAAAAATAGTATTTGTTTACATTACTTCAAGTAATTTGTCACATTGTGGGTGTAAAAATATATTTATTACTAATTGCAAACAACAAAACAATAATTTGTTCTAAATATATCAGTACAATAGAACAATCCTTCAGCTGGTGTCACTTGACAAATCAAATACATGTGGTTAATAGTGCGTACACCACTTCTTCACAAGATGTATCAGTGAGAAGAACATCGGACAGATGAGAAAAATATTAATGCAACATAAATTCAAAATATTTAAAAACAGAACCAGAAAACTTCCTACATAAACAATGGGAATTTTATCTATTAAGAACTAGACTACTCACGTAGAATATTAGCCACGTAAATGATTGACTAAGGACTAGACTATCCAAGTAGACGATAAGAAAATTAACCTCGTAAATGATGGACTAAGGACTAGAATACTTAATCTAGCTGATAAGGATACTAACCACATGGATGATGAACTAATGAGTAGACTGCTAACACAGAATATTAACCACGTAAATATTGGATTAAGAACTAGACTACTCACGCAGATGATAAGAATATTACTCACGTAAATGTCAGGTTAAGGACTGGGTCTCTTATCTAGACGATAAGTAGATTATTCACATTGGTTATTGGAAGACAACTCACGTAAACGATTGTAGGACTAGTCCTGTAACCATGAGAGGACTATCCATTTAAACGAAACACGAGAACAATGGTACACAACAGCAATTTGAAACCGAACAAAGGCACGCAACAGAATAAATACGGCAACCTGAAACCGAGTGACTAGGTGTAATACTTATGAGATTTTGTATACCAGTTTAAAATACTACACAATTTTATACGAAAGTTATATAGAAACATATGCTAATACGGAATAATTTTAAAACACGTTTTCACCACGTTCACGTGTTATGTCCAGATTTATTGAAAATAGCTTTAAATCCTATTAAACAGAAGCCACTTCTGAAAAACTGATTCATTGGAACCAGATTAAGGAACTTATTAAACCTGTCTTGATAATAAAAATAAATCAGTTAAGTTTGTCTTTAAAGAATGAAAGGTGAGAAGGAAAATGTAAAGACACATGAAATTCATTTCCACCAAGCTAAAACTGAACTGTGATACTAACAAACTATTCGCTACATTATAATTGTGGGTGCGTGTTTATCATATAGCAAAACCACATTGGGTTACCTGCTGTCGCTGCGTTATTAACACAGTTACTGTCGAAATCACTTTTTGAATTTAAAATAATAATTGAGGTATTACACGACTTATTATTACTGTTATGTATAATATTCATTTTATAAGCGTAAAGTATCATAATTCAAACACGTAAAACTTTAAGAACAATAATAACAACGTCATTTCCAAAACTAGAAACACAATAATATAGAACAATTTGATATACAATACTGTATCGCCAGTAAAGCAAAATGATATACTTCAGCACTTATATAGTTTTGTATAATACAAACAAAAATACCCGTCCCCAGTGATGGGAAATTTTAACTTAATATCTATTAGTTTAAATTATTTTTTGGACTTTAACAAGGTTAATGGTGTTGCATTTTTGATTTCACTTAGAGCTCTGAGCTACTTATACCTCCCACAGGGTAAAGGTAATTGTTTAGCATTTTGGTCATGCTAAGAGCCGTTCAACAAAAACATAGGGTAAATCTGCTCTTTTATTCTTAAAACGCTTCAAAGTCTATAACATTATTTAACGAAGCTGTTAGGAAGATCCCATCTAATGTTTTTCGTAAAATAGTGCCCTACAATTGTTTAATGTTATAAAAAAGAAACGGTGGGAGACACATAACTAAAAAGTACACAAACCATTTCTTCATTTCATTTCTGCATTCTGTACAGTATTTTAAACAATTTCAAAATCGCATTAAAAAGTTTTAAAAGAGCGGAAGTCATCAGACCAAGAGCGGTCCACAGGTTAGCTGGCCGGACTGTGGAGCCGTGATTTCCGTGTTTTCTGTTCCGTTAGCACCGGAAAAAATCATGCTTTATGTTTGAGAGTTATGTGTGTCACATACAAATTGCGATTAAATGCCATCGTTCGAACACAGAAGAGCACCCAAAGAGTTACCTTCACAATATACAGACTCAATACCTAATTTTTTCCATTACAGCCCCGGCAAGCTCTCAGGCTGTACAGACGGTGTATGTATCACAGTTAATCTCTTGGTTGTGACTGACAGCTGGATAAGCTATGAAATATCCGTGATTAAAACTAATATCACCACATTTTTATTTCTTTAGACGTTTGTCCTCTAAAACTTAAGCCCAGCATGGCCAGGTGGGTTAAGGTGTTCGACTCGTAATTTTAGGATCGCGGGTTTGAATCCCCGTCGCACCAAATATGCTCGCCCTTTCAGCAGTGGGGGCGTTATAATGTGACGGTCAATCCCACTTTTCGTTAGTAAAATAGTCGCCCAATAGTTGGCTGTGGGTGGTGGTGACTCGCTGCCTTCCCTCTAGTCTTACACTGCTAAATTATGGACGGCTAGCGCAGATAGCCCTTGAGTAGGTTTGCGCGAAATTCAAGGAAACAAGCAAACAAACAAATCCTCTGTAATCAATGTTACGTCACCCGAACATCAGACGTTGTGTATAATTTAACGCGCGATACAAAGAAGAAAAACTAATTAAACAGCATATCTTGGATGAAAAAACAGCGAACACGATCACCTAAACCAAAAATTAATGTACTTAATAAAATTACATCACTCTACGAAATTTAGTGAGACACCCATGAATATATAATAACACTATGTAAATTTTATGCTTGTTTAAAAGCAGACTGAATATCCCATTTTAATCTCTATAATTTTTTGTCAAAACTTTTATTGGCATGGTGAATATCTTACCCGAAAACTGTATAAGACGAACTGAATTATTATTACTGCACAAATTAATGCTAATATTAGTATATGTATATATAATGCATTTATCAGCAGTAAAGAAAACTCTATTTTTCTTTCCCAAGTTCTAGTTTCATTGGAAACCATTACGAATTAAAACGAAGAGATGGAGAACTAATACTGGTAAGCTTTTTATTTGCTTTTATCATCTTTCCGTTGACGTACAATGACAATCACTATTCTTGAACTGAAACATCTGGAAATAAATAATTCAAAAAAGCATGGTTTGATTTATTTAAAGACTGAAGAAAAGAGACTATGGAGTATATTACGTGTGAGCTTGTTGAAACTTGATAAAGGTCAAAGGTCTCATCTGTGTCTTCTTTGAAAAACATCGATGCTGCAGTTGTTCATAAACTGCTCGAAATATTCTGAAGGTTTCGAAGAAAATTGAAACCTCAGTGTTGAAGCAGAACGTTTTCATAACTACAGGTGTGATTTTATGAATTTCGCTTAAAGCTAGGCGAGGGCTGTCTGCGCTCGCCGTCCCTAATTTTGCAGTGTAAGACTAAAGGGAAGGCAGCTAGTTATTACCACCTACCGCCACGAATAGTGAGATTGACCATAACGTTATAACGGCTGAAAGGACGAGAATGTTTGGTGTGATGGGAATTCATAACTACAGAACTGAAGATTTACCATAATAACAGTTTGGTTATTGACACCCGATATCAGCTGATTCTGGAGTAAGAAATTTAATTATACTTAAGTACAACCTTAGCTCTTGACAAAAATAAAAGAAACAAAATATAAATAATGACTAAAATTATTTTTTAATAACATTAAGAATTCTTGTTTTTAGTTTACTACGAGTTTTATCATTGTTTGTTTTGTTGTCTTCACCGATATTTAATACTTAGCGTGTCAGGCTGTGTTTTGGTAGGTCCAAGGTTGAAGCCCGAAATATGAAGTTACGTTCGCTTTGCTATTTCACTTCTGAGAGTCAAATCTGTTATTCGGTTAAGAGTAGTCAAATAAACAGTAGGTGTTACTGGCTAGTTTTCTTTTCTTTGTGATCAGTTGTGAATCAGAGAAGCTATGATCGAACATTGAACTCTCCGATATGTTCGTTTAGCCCGTGTGTCGGATATGGAGCTGTTCAAATGGAACATACTAAATGTCAAACATCTGAAAGAGTGTTTTTAACTGCGATGTTCAAATAATGTTGTTTCGTTTCCTGCTCTTTCAGAATCAGCATCCAAATAGGCCACACATTTAAAAACCTTATCTGTCTAATAAACATACTTACGGCCAAACTCATCTTGTACGATTAGCTGGATTAATAAAATACTTTAATTTAAAATAATAACTCGTAAACCTAATTCATATAAAAAGTTCTTCAAAGTGATGAGAAACGTTTATGTTTTTACATTTTTCCAATTCTAGAAATGTACGACTCATCCATTGTTTTATATTAGGTATGAACTCAAATCTAGGGTCCTCCTTCCACGTTTAGCTCTGAGTGCTACTTAATAAGAGTGAATGCCAATCCCTCAGCGTAGTTGATGTTGTTTTTAATTAAGCACTATCCATACTTTGCGCACCACAGGTATCGAAACTTAAATTCTAGCGTTGTAAGTTCACAGACATATCGTTGTGCCCCTAAGAGTGGCGTGGTTGAAAAGAGACTACTTTCTAAACACCATCGGGTTCCTTTGACCCCGAATCCATCTTAAATTCAGGACCACAGAACAACGTAAACCGAAATATGTACCAAGTTAAACTGAACTAAACTTGTGTGTAGGGTCCTGCTGACTGACTCTTCCTCTGGTCAGTAGTTCAAAACTGAGGAATAGCGATAAATTATCTCAGTAGTTCTGCCGTTAACAGAAATTCAAGTAAATCGTATAAAGTTTAAGCCTATTCCTTCCCGACAACAAAATGTCGTATTCTTGAAAAGTACTGTTACACAGCGGTCGAAGAAATAATCAAAAATATACAATTGAACAAAATACTAATTATTGTCGGTCCTAACTGACTAGGCGGCTAATCAAATGATCCTTTGCAAGGTTATAACTACTTGTTAGTTTAACTAAACCTGATAAATCAGATACTGAGTATTCTTATATAGTGTTGAAAACAGCGTTAATTTAAAAACCGCACAATACCAGTATTAGTGTCCTAACTTTACTGAAGCGAACTTCAGTGTTTGTTTGTTTGGAATTGAGCACAAAGATAAACAGCAGGCTATATGTGCTCTGCTCACCACTGGTATTCTTACCTGTTTTTAGCGATGTGCTACCAGGCAGGGGATTCCAGTGATAAAAAGCATTAATGTCACTAGTAGTGTCATAACACTGTGCTAAGGCCAACACCAGCGATTCTCCTTACTAATACACAATAAGCGTTTCAAAAGTGTCCACAAGAAGTGATCGAAATAAGTGTAAAAACATGATACAAATTTACATATAATATCTGTATGACGACCGTTTCGTCTAAGTTTAGACATGACGTGTCTTTATAGTTAGCTTGACCGGTTCATATCTTGTTAATATAGAACGAGCTCCGAATTTTGAGACTGTGGGTGTGCTCTAAGAGTGACAGCCAGATTCCATGTTCAGTCAGACAAGAGTTTGTTTGTTTGAATTTCGCGCAAAGCTACTCGAGAGCTATCTGCGCTAGTCGTCCCTAATTTAGTAGTGTAAGACTAGAGACGAGGCAGCTAGTCATCACCAACCACCGCCAAATCTTGGGATACTCTTTTAAGAACGAATATTGGGATTGACCGTAACATTATAAACCTTCCACGGCTGAAAGGGCGACTATGTTTGGTGCGTCTGGGATTCGAACCCGCGACCTTCAGATTATGAGTCGAACGCCTCAGCACATTTGGCTATGCCGGGCCTCAGACAACAGTAGCCAAGATTTAGTATTGGTTGCAATTCACTCAATCCCTTCAAACTAGTCTAACGGTTCAAAACTGGAGACAACTATACGGAGAAAACCCCCTGTATGGCTTTACATGAAAATTCTAAGCAAATAAGTTATGCAGCCTTAACGTTCGATTCAGCATCGAGTAGTTTCAAATAACACACTGAAACTTTGATGTAATACGATATATTAAACATTGTGAACTTCATTATTATTAAACAAACTACTTTTCGGGACTTTTTCTTAAAGCCGACACTCTGTTCTGCGCAGTATTTCTGAACATCTACTCTAGAAAATTCTATTATACACGCCTTTTAGAAACGGTACTCCGAGAAAAGGGGGCGTGTCGCAAGATGCCTTGTGTTTCATTATGATTAATGATAAATGGCTGAAATACGAGTCACAGTGAATGATGTATACTGACGTAATAGCTAAAATGCTTGATTTAGCTGGTAGAAAAACTGCTCAGATATTCAAGTTGCTTTGTTGATAAAAGTGTTAAGGCGTAACAGACAGATAGACAGACGAACGGATGGACACATATAGTTACTTGAAAGACTGTTTTCCATGAAGGATCGCGTATCTGAAAATCAATTGTATTATGATAGATCTGGAATAAAACACAAGCATTGAGAAGAGATGGTACATGTGAGTATGTTTTGCACTCGTGTAAATATCAATTTCCGTAACTGGAAGATCGCGATGTTGGTCTTTCAATGAACACATAAACAACACGTCAGCAGAAACGTATTAGACGTTTGTAGTCAGCGCCAGTACTCCTTTGCACAAGATGTACTGGCTACTATAGCCCATAAGTTTGAAATTACACCACGATCCCCTATAATGGCAGACGTTCAGCATGAGCAGAGCGACGCCACTGATCTCGTTGCCTTTAGCCCTCGCCACAGTAAAGTCCAACCAAGCCGAACATTGTTAGATTTAAGTAATGGCTCAGAGCACTTCTTTCGGTTTGTGTTCACCTATTTCCTTTAACATTACATCATACTTTCAGGCAAAAACAGTTGTTTTATTGAGGACAAGAATAGTGGGCCATCAGCCGTAAAGAAGAAAGATAAGTTCCAACAATACTTTGCAAATGATATTAAATATCCACAAAACTCGCGGGCAAAATGTTAACACTATTATTAATTACTATGAGTAAGGCCTCACTTTTTCACAGGTTCATCAAACAGTATTTTATAAGTAAAGAATGTTTATTGAAATACAGTTTATTACGTCACTTTTTACTAACACAGGTGTTTTATCCGAAAGATATCTATTCGTTGTTGTTAATAAATACTCCCAAGTAAATAATAGGTTTCCATTTGTCATAAATAATCAAACCCAAGTTAAGAGTGAATTATCCATCTGTTCAAAATAGCTATTCGTAATTTAAAATGAGATTTCGATTTGTTTTAAACTTAAAACTGTTTGCTTGTCAACCGTGAGTTTCGTGTCTTTTTTTTTTATATACAAATAACTGTTTTCGACTCAATAATAGGTTTGTAAATAACTATTTTAAAAATAACAACCGGATTTCTGTCTGTTGCAAATAAACAGCATCAAGTTTATAATGGGTTTTCTGTATTTCTCGGATAACTGTTTACTAGCTAATAATGGATTTTCCATCTCTTAAAAATATTTCTAATTAACAGTGATATCCATGAACTGTGTGCAACTGTTTTAAAGTTAATGTCTTTTCTATGTGACGTAAACAACCATTTTTAATCAATCGTGGAGTTTCTGCCGCCCCCCGCTAGTACAACGGTATGTTTCCGGATTTACAACGCTAAAATCAGCGGTTCGATTCCCCTCGGTAGGCTGCGCAGATAGCCCTATGTGGCTTTTCTATACAGAAAGAAAACCCACAAAAAAACAACAACAGAATTTTCGGTTTATTATAAATAATTTATTATCGTTTGTTTTGAACTTTCGCGCAAAGCTACACGAGGGCTATCTACGCTAGCCGTCCCTAATTTAGTAGTGTAAGACTAGAGGGAAGGCAGCTAGTCATCACCACCCATCGCCAACTCTTGGGCGACTCTTTTACCAACGAATAGTGGAATTGACTGTCACATTATAACGCCCCACGGCTGAAAGGGCTAGATTGTTTGTTGTGATGGGGATTCAAGCCTGTAACCCTCGGATAATGAGTTACTTAACTACCTGGTAGCACAGATAGCCCATTGTGTAGCTTTGTGCTTAATTCAAAACAACAACAACAACAACTACCTGGCCATGGCGAGTCGAAAAATACTTATTCCCAGAATTTAAATTACTACTTAAACTAATTAACCGTTTATATGGTCATTCTAAAACGAATAATTGAAGTTTGCGAGTGCTGAGAGCTGTACCTAATTATTTTTAAATTTAAGTGTTTTGTGTATTTAAGCATAGCGCAAAGATTGAAACCCGAATTTTAGCATTAGAAACTGTCAAGGTTTACTCTGATCTGGTGGGAATTTGTGGAGTATTTCCAAATTATTCGTTTCTTTCGCAGCCAGTAAATGTTTATTCTTAAGGTGATAACGTGTTTTTTACGTGTTGTTGTCAGTAATCGTTCTCAAGTTTACAGTGTTTTTCCATTTATCTATTGAGTTATTATTACCAAACAGAATAAAAAGGGTTTTCACCTAGATTAGTTGGCCCAGCATGGCCAGGTGGCTAAGGCACTCGACTCATAATCTGAGAGTCTCGGGTTCGAATCCACGTCACACCAAACATGCGTCCTCTTCCAGCCGTGGGGGCGTTATATTACGATAGCCAATCCCCAATATTCGTTAGTAAAAGAGCAGCCCAAGAGTTGGCGGTGGGTGGTGATGACTATCTGCTTTCCCTCTAATTTTACACTGTAAACCCTCTTGTAACTTTGCGCGAAATTCAAACCATACCTGAGTTAGTTCTTGGGTTTTCCACTTAGTTGCACTTTTAATTGTTATAATTATTTATTTCCAATTTTCTACGGACTTTTTAATCCGTTGTAAGTAATTATTCAGCAATATTTCGTTTACATCAGTTATATGTAACGAATCCAAAAATGATACTACTACAGTTATATTACTATCACAGAAACTTTCAAAACCTTTTTATTCGATTCGAAAAATAGCATACAACCGAAACTTTAAATAGTTTTAGCAAGACAAACATCTTGTCTGTGTATTAAAAATCACATTGAGCTGGAAGTTTTCATAATTATTTGTTCTTTACTTCGTTATAACAGCGGATTTTTTTGCGTTAGTTCAAATATACACATTCCTTATAAATTATAGCTGGATAAAAGGGTAAAAGGGGCCCGGCATAGCCAAGCGTATTAAGGCGTTCGACTCATAATCCGAGAGTTACGGATTCGAATCCTTCTCGCACCAAACATGCTCGTCCTTTTAGCCGTTGGGGCGTTATATTGTTACGATCAATCCCACTATTCATTGGTAAAAGAGGTGGTGGTGGGTGATGATGACTAGCTCCCTCGTCTCTAATCTTACCTTGCTAAATTAGGAACGGCTAGCGCAGATAGCCCTCGTGTAGCTTTGCACGAAATTCAGAGAAAAAGAGAGTAATTATTATTTTAGTTTAGCAAGAAGAATACAAATCAAAAAGGAAATATTCTATGTACTATGGTTGCACATGTTTTTTGTACAAATCCACATTACTAGTAGCCAAAATGTATCAAATTCTTTCTAGTCATGTGCGGATTCGCTTATAAGCAATAAAGTAAAAGAAATATATATTTACCTTGTCTGTCAAATGTTATATCGTAGTTTCATAACCATGTAAAAACATATATATATAGATTTAATGGTATTTATAAATGAGAATGTTATTACTGTAGAATTATTAATGAGGTTATACGAACCCCATTAGCTTTCGAAGCACGTTTTTTGTTTTGTTTTGTTTTCAAACTACTTGTACGCCAAATTGCTTGAGGATTCAGAACTTCGTTGGTTATAAAATTTCTAATAACACGTGAATAAATGAAAAACTTGATACGAAATACACCAATACTGCGTCTAATCCCATTAATCACTATTGAGTTTCTCGTGTAATTAAATGGAAAACGAATGATCAGACACAATCTTTTGAAGTTCTTTGTAACAGATGCAACGTAAAAAACGCTAAATATGATGCAATATATAAACTTCAATCAGAATTTCAGACCGAAAGTGGACACAATATAAGACTAATAATTCAACCAAACAACACTCAGCCTAAAGGAAGTTATTCGGTAAATCGTGAAAAAATATTATAACTTCTGGTATAAAAAGTTATTTAACTTCTTTGCAAACCATTTCAAAACTTAGGGGCACAGACGTTAAGAAATACAAGCCAGAAAGATAATGCTGAGTTACTGAGAAAATCGCTACTTTTATTTGCGGAATGTGGTACAACTTAAGGAATTATACATGAACACTTGTTAGTGACAAAACGGAAAATAATAGCTTTAATATTTAATAGGTATTTATAATTCTTAAATAGTATTCAATGAAAGTTTTTCTCAAGTGTCATTTTTAGAGAGAAAAATACATTTCGCTTGGCCCAAGTACAGTTTTGGAATTCTTGAAAATTCTACCAATCTAATTACTTTAAATATAAAGCATAATGTTATGCACAAATTATAGTGCAACTTTTATTAATCTCAGTTTACCGTTTCACGAGTTACGCTACATGTGAAATTTAAAACTTTCCTCAAACACCGTCTTAAAGTTGAGGACACATACGACGATTTGAACAATATTTTTAAGGACACAATAATAATATTTATTCAGTACGTTGTTGAAGCTAGTTGATAAATTAAGACATAATCCTAAAGTTAGTTTAGCTTGTTTAGTTTGAATTTCACGCAAAGTTACGCGAGGGCTATCAGCGCGAGCCGTCCGTAATTTAGTAGCGAAAGACTGGAGGGAATACTGGTCATCACTACCCTTCGCCAACTCTTGGCTATTCTTTTACAGACGAATAGCAAGACTGACCATCACTTATAACGTCCCCACTGCTAAAAAGGCGAGCATGTTTAGTGCAATGATAGTTTGAACCCGCCGCCCTCAGGTTGCAAGTCAAGTTCCCTAACCGTTATAAAAATGTTAGTCAATCCTACTATTCGATTAAGAGTAGCCGTAGCAACGGTTGGTGCTGATGTGCTGCCATCTTCCTGGTCAACGGGTATAATTTTTGGTCTGTTCCCGGCGTTGGGACGCTGCACGTTTATTTTGGACTTATAAATGAACACAGACGAGTGCTATTCTGTCTTCAGCAGTGGTAAGCACAACTCAACGTTAAGTTCGAAACAGTAGGTCGTGTTAGTACATCACTATTTAAGCAGCCTTCTGAGTACACTGCAGTAAGATCAACACAATATATTAGTCATTCGAAATGCTGTTGCTGCTAACAGATATTAGTATAACCTACTGTCCAAGGTCAGGGAGTTCACAAACATCAGTGGACACTTGTGGAGGTGCTGTACATCATTCAAATTCCTGATGCAGGAAGCATCAGTGATACAAGTTACTGGAATGTTGCAATTAGGTTTTTTATCATGGCCAACAGAGCGAGAAAGTTTGCACATCTCCCTTCATAACTGTCCCTTAGTTTGTTTGTCGTATAGCTGATAAAAGCTGACCATGGAACATCCCATGAACGACGAGACCAAGTTCATTTTCCACTGTTATATTCATTGTCCACAGATATATAACCTGCACCACAATTGAACAACCCTTTCGTTCCTCAATGATCATCCTATGATATAGTTTCTGAGTCATTTTTCTTTGACGTATTTTGAAAATGTCAAATGCCTTTTAAAATAAATATCGATCATAGGATCTCAGTAAAGATAATATAATACAGGTGGTCGATCGATATGCAAGCCATAATATTTGGTCTATGACTTATCCCCCATTTTTATTCTCTTACAGTTCAAAAGAATTAGGTTTTTGTTTTAGTTCTTTTCACTGTGTGACTGGTTGGTAGGAAGAAATGCAAAAGCCACATCCTAAATTGACAATAAATAACAAAGAACACTTTTTTTCATTCTTGGACATGTTTTGAAGCTTTCAGTTTTCACTTTCTACTTTTTTCCTTTGCAGTCTCTACACTTTTGAAGTGATAACTTTCAGAACAAATTTACCAAAGAAAAATGAAAATTTTATTTTGCCATATTATGTACTTTGTATAAATATACATAGAGGGAGTAAGCGAGATAAAGTTACAGTGAAAACGAAACAAAAGTCTTATAATATTAAAGTTTTCTAATAAAATTAACTTAAATTAATTAGAGTTTTATGAGGATATTTTTATAATTCGGATCTAAAAGATTTCAAAGATTATATTTGTTACAGATTCCGCAAATAAGGTCAATAGTTACTTAGCAACTTAAAATTATAAACTCTGGAACATTCGCGAAGGGTTAATAATTCTGCTGTCCTTGCTAGAATTTGGGTTGGGTATGTCCTTTTGATTAGTTTGTCGGTCTGTGGAAGGAATGATCTGAGACCCGAAACTTTGTTCCTTTGAACACGCTGTTGTTCGAACAAAAAAATCCCTAACTAACTTTAAAACAATGTTAGTTTATCTCCATCATTTTATTCAAATGAGCTAGGTTTCACTAAAGTAGAAAAGCGTTTTGTGTGTCTGTAGAATTTCTATTTCAATAAGTTTTGTTGATGATATAGAATCTATTAGGAAGAGAGTCATGAACGATTAATATCAGAACCAGACGTCACCTGTCAACAACAGAAACGAAGACTTCGACAATCTCATTGTCAAGTGAAACAAATGTAACACGTGTAAGATTTTTCTTGATGGTGTATCATACGAAAGTATTTTTAAAATTGCTTTTGAAGAGATTTATGCAAAATCTTGTTTCTTTGTTCCAGATTTTTTGCGCAAAGCTACATATAATCCTTTCTCTGTAACTGTCCATAATTTTGAACTGATAGACTAGAGAGAGGGTAGCTCTTCAGTATCACCTATTGTTAACTCTTCGGTTAATCTTATATGTCAGCATAAGTGAATTTAAACGTCACTCTTATAACGTATCCACAGCCCTTAAGGGCGAAGCGCGGATTTTTGCTTTAACGGGGCGTGAGCTGTGATCCTTGGATTTACAGTCTAGGTTCGCTAACAAGTAGGCTACGTCTAATGGAAAAATCTAAGAATAAAAATACACATTGGCTAATTAACAGAATGATTTTGCTTTGTCTGTAAACATTCAACGTTAAGTTCGAAACAGTGGGTCGTGTTAGTACATCACTATTTAAGCAGCCTTCTGAGCACACTGCAGTAAGATCAACACAATATATTAGTCATTCGAAATGCTGTTGCTTCTAACAGATATTAGTATAACCTACTGTCCAAGGTCAGGGAGTTAACAAACATCAGTGGACACTTGTGGAGGTGCTGTACATCATTCAAATTCCTGATGCAGGAAGCATCAGTGATACAAGTTCCTGGAATGCTGCAATTAGGTTTTTTATCATGGCCAACAGAGCGAGAAAGTTTGCACATCTCCTTTCATAACTGTCCATTAGTTCGTTTGTCGTTTAGCTGATTAAAGCTGACCATGGAATATTCCATGAACAGGCGAGACCAAGTTAATTTTCCACTGTTAAATTCATTATCCACGCCCTTCGCTAGTACAGCGGTATGTCTACGGATTTACAACGCTAAAATCAGGGGTTCGATTCCCCTCGAAGGGCTCAGCAGATAGCCTATGTAACTTTGCTATATGAAAATACATACACATACACTCTTTATCCACAGATATATAACCTGTACCACAATTGAACAACCCTTTCGTTCCTCAACGGTCATCCTATGATATAGTTTCTTAGTCATTTTTCTTTGAGGAACTAACACTCCGAGCTAATGGCATGCAAAATGACTGGACAACGAAATAATTATGTAATGTACACTTGTTTCATACAAGAATCCTGAAGACGTAGATGTGCCCATAATGTTGTATCCATGCACAAAAATGTCTATTGTGTGATCAAAACACCGTTAACAGAACCTACTGGTGATAAAGAGGTTCTCTCTCCTAACTGCCAAAATATCTTGTACTGACTTCGGATGAATATTGTTTCTAAACTTTCCTGAATATTTGGGCTTATTACCGTAATTTTCAACTAGAATATGCCATGAGAGAGATTTGGGCAATCCTTAAGGAAACCATTCTCGAGGTAGACAAAGTAACTCAAAGTTATGATCTCAGTGTTAAACAATTAGTTCTTTAGTGCCATTTTCATAAACCAGCTGAATAGCGCTGAGTAATTATCACTTTTGCAGTTTTGTTCTATATTTATAAATAATCACAGTTACGACTGTTGGTCATCCCAATTAGATAATCTCTAGAGGGAAAAAAGTGAGGAAAACTGATACAGAAACAACAGAGATGAAATTCAATAAATAATACGATACATCATACAAGAAAGATTAGTTAACTAATGATATATGGCTCGCTATCCGTATATTAACTCAGTGAATAATACGAGACATCATACAAGAAAAATTGGTTGATTAATGATAGATAATTTGCTGTTCATGGATTAACATACAAGAAAGTAATTTTAATATCTGGAACTAAGATCTATTTTGTTAATAAGTAAAACAACTGTGGTCTAATATTTTTCCCTCGTTGCTTTTATTCCAAAAAGATATTTCGCTACACAACACATAAATATATACGTATCTGTACAGTATGCAATTAAATGATCACACGTCTTCTTTTACCAAGTGATAATTTGATTTCCCGACTGACATTGGATGCTCTGTGATACTTTTGAAAGTTTTGTGATGTTGTTTTTAATAAATAGAAGTACCTGAGAAGCTGTTTGAAATGAATTATGGTAATTTTAAATTAGAGAGTGTGTCTCTGTGCTTCAAGGTTCCATCACAACTACATAAACCAGAGTGGCCTGATATGCAAGTATTGCAGTTTTTACTCAATTAAATTACTTAAACTGACCTGCTGATGTTTCGTGGAGTAATTATAACCGTGCACCACCTATTAAGATTTCAAATAGCTGGAAAGTTAATTCAGTGTCGATATGTATTAAATTTGTGATATTTGCCCACAAGATTGATACACACAGTTTTAATATACAAACAACAATACAGTTTATAATAACGCTTATTACAAATAGCCATACGCCCCCAAGTGGCAAAGTGGTATGTCTGCAGATTCAAACCGATAAAAATCCGGGTTTTGATATCCATGGTGGGCAGAGCACAAATAGCCCATTGTGTGGCTTTGTACTTAATTGCAAACAAACAATTAGTTATTACAAATAATTATTCTTATACAAAAAATTTACAAACTCACAAACAATATTCAGTCTTCTGTCTGGACTGGAACTGAATATTTTACTGACGGTCAAAGTCCATGACAAGCAATTAATTTTATGCTGATACACTTCGCTTGACAGGAATGCTAACTAGCTCTGTTCTGAGCACCAGAGTTTTCCCGACGACAGTATCTAATGTCTTGGTAGAGATACTAACATCAGAAGTTAATTCACCGAAGTTTGTAGTGTTCGAAATCTATGAACGTTCATGGTCAAATATCTGTAGTTTCACAATTAATTAGCGTTTATTACAATTATAACTTCCGAGTCTTATATCATACTGACTGTAGTGAACAAACAATATAATGTAACTATCTCATGGCGCATCGATTTATAACACTTAGGCAAAGTTTTAGAATGTTCAACTGGCAATAATACTTGCAATCACTAGTATTATACATACGTCATACATTGTTGATTCTTATGCTCGAGAACCTTCTACAAATTCAGAGAACAGACGGAACTTGCGCAATACACATTTAACAATATACGTTACATGCATCAAACTGAAATAAACGTAGTTATTAAAATAAATGTACAACAGCAAATCCGTTACAAAGTTCACAGGCCTAATACGTAATACGTGTATTTAACGTTTCTAAGTTTTTACTGCACGAAGAAAAATCTATAACTAACAGAATGCTTGATTTATTTCCATTTTTCAGCCCGATAAATGAGACATTAAGACAACAACAACAAAAAATTAGTGAGTGGATATCTGTAACTGAATACGAACACAGGGCGCTCAGTTTTTATGTTATATGTTAATCGAAACCAAATGTACGAACTAAGTACCCGTACAAGTTCAATTTCGATGCCTTTTTTAATAATTTAAACTAGTCTGAATTTTGTTTAATCAATCAGATCCGCAGTTGAATAGACGTTTCTTGATTCCTAATGAACGTACTCGAACTTGTCAGTCTGTAAGTCGCACAGTTTGCTCTACGGAATGTTCCAGACTCATTACTTACCTGATAACCTGGATGTAAAAATATTATGGAGATCATTTCTGTTTCTCATAATTAGTTACGTCACCTCCATTTTATATAAATTAATTACATTATTCTTAGGTCCGGCATGGCCTAGCGCGTTAAAGCGTGCGCTTCGTAATCTGAGGGTCGCATGTTCGCGCCAAACATGCTCGCCCTCCCAGCCGTGGGGGGCGTTATAATGTGACGGTCAATCCCACTGTTCGTTGGTAAAAGAGTAGCCCAAGAGTTGGCGGTGGGTGGTGATGACTAGCTGCCTTCCCTCTAGTCTTACACTGCTAAATTAGGGACGGCTAGCACAGATAGCCCTCGAGTAGCTTTGTGCGAAATTCCAAAACAAACAAACACATTATTCTTGGTTCCTGTTACAAATTATGATTTTAAGTTAAAATTATATTCGTTTCACAGGTATTCAAAAGACGCAAAAATACATGTAGATGCTATACTTATTGCAAGTACTGACAATTAGCGTTAATCGTTTTTAATTTTGTTTAATAACCTTGATATCTGTGACTGACTTGACTACTTGTTTGTTTGTTTTGGAATTTCGCACAAAGCTACTCGAGGGCCATTTGTGCTATCCGTCCCTAATTTAGCAGTTTAAGACTAGAGGGAAGGCAGCTAGTCATCACCACCCACCGCCAACTCTGGGGCTACTCTTTTACCAACGAATAGTGGGATTGACAGTCACATTATACACCCCCACGGCTGGGAGGGCGCGAACCCGCGACCCTCGGATTACGAGCGCACGCCTTAACGCGCTCAGCCATGCCAGGCCCCTGACTTGACTACAGCAGATGTATTTCTGCAGGGTTCTCTAAAATATTGTTCAAGAATAAATAAAACGAAACTTATCTTGTTTGTTGCTCTTAAATTCTTATGTCATACTGTGTCGTAGCCTACAGAAAGCATAATTCTTCTTGTGATTCATGCCATTCGCACGCTTTACTGACGTTACAACACTACATATTGCAACGTTAAGCGCTCCTTATGTGACGTAATTTTAATGCCCTTTGAATAACAGACTAACAATACATTAATGTATTGTGGTGCGAGTGGTTAACACAGATGACCCCTCCAGGCGGCCTTTGACCTCCTTTAGCAAAAAAAAAAAATCAACCTTATTACGATAGCCACATACTAGTTCTCAATTTTTTGTAGTATACGTATGTCCATAGTATAACATAGTTTGACTTTTCTCAATAAGTCTTATAAAATTCCATTATGTCTACTGTCATAATTTTATAGCTATTATGTATATTTCCACTAAAATTACTGCTTAGTTGAAATAACACTTCCAAAATGATACCGCCTCAGTTATGTTTTTATGGTGTAACTTGCAAAATATTAATTTACCACTTTTTTAAATGAATTCCATTACAAAATGAAATGTTCTCTAAGCATGGAAATTTAATAACGACCCTCGGGAGGCCATTGCTAGTTGTCCTTGGACTGTATTCGTGTTAAGAAAATAGATAACAGAATTTCCATTAGTTTAATGAAGCTCGAGTGTCTCTGCACGAGTTTGTTTCCATAATATAATTCGTTCTCTAACCTGGCTATGAAACGAAACTGCTTCCTTAACAATCACATCCATGTGCAACATTCCACATAATTTTAAAGTAACGCTTTTATACTCTTGTCATTAGGATAATACCATAATGCACTCACATATGCAGAGGTCGATTTTGTGTGCTTGCTTATGGTTAAGCATATCGTTACATTATGGGTTATATGTGCAGGGGTCGAACCTTAATTTTTAACGATATAGACCCACGAACTTGCTACTGGGCCACAAGGGTGCACGGAAACCAAAACTATAATTCAATGACGTAGATATTGGCACTGTTTATTAGCTGCCAAGCATTCGAAATGCTATATGTTCACTGGTACAGTGTTCTACCAGTATTATTATCCTAATGTTATTTCTTGTTCCTATACAACTTATACATTAGATACAATTATTTCAATATCTTTTCGAATATATACAATATATTCGATTATTGTAGCGTGATAACTGAAAGGTTTCGAGTTTATTAATAAAAATCATAGCAGTTTTTCTGGCGTAGCAAACTGTGACGAAGAAAATCTAAGCCTCAGTTGCTTAATGTGTACAGAAGTGATAATTTTATATTGGTTTTGTAGTACAATGATTTAGTGCAAACTTTTAGTTCATCGTACTTTTAACGTCTGACAGACTAAATCCATCTGTGTTCTAATGGATGAAAAATCTAGCCAACTTTCAGTCCTGTCCGCCACGTAGGTAATATTGAAATAGGAAATGTGGTTACATTCAAGTAGCAAAGATGTGTAACTTGAAATAATGGTGATGACTATTCATAATCTTTAAATAAGAACTTTTGGGAACAAAATATCAAATTATAATTATTTTGAGTACCAATTTCGTAAATTGTTAATATTTATTTAGTTTCAACTTTTGGCTTAGCAAGAAATGTAATCTTCAGGTTAAGATGTATTTTAATTCTGTTATCAAAAAACAAACTTACAAGTAAATTCAGTTTTTTCGAATAACTTCTTACAGGATCATCTAAACTCATCTTGATAAAGTTATCTAAGAAATAACTTCTAACAAAAATATTCTAGCCACTATTCTAGGTATTGTAAGGGTTTGTTTGTTTTTAGTGAACGACTTCTTTCTTTTATTGTTAGGTAAAATAATGTAAATTCTAGTCCCTTAATGCAAAAAAAAATGTTTTAACTCCCAAACTGAAAGTTGTACAGCTTACACGGCTCATGAACTAACGATAACCAAGTTATAGGCCTAACTCACAAATGGAAGCCAGTAGTTACTCATTTATTGAGACATAATAGTCACTATTATGTTAAAACCTAATAATTACTCATTTATTAAAACATAATATTTACTCATTTGTTTAAACATAATAGCTACTCATTTGTTAAAATTTAATTGTCATTACTTGTTAAAACATAACAGTTACTCGTTTATTAAAACCTAATATTTACACACTTGTTCAAATCTGATAACTACTCATTTATTAAAATCTAAATGTCACTCGTTTGTTAAAATTTAATTGCCATTACTTGTTAAAACCTAAATGTCACTCATTTGTTAAAACCTAATTGTTGCTCACTTGTTAAAATCTAATAGTCACTCACTTGTTAAGATCTAATCGTTACTCGTTTATGAAAACCTAATGGTAACTCACTTGTTAAGACCAAAATGTTGCTCACTTGTTAAATTTTTTCTCGTATCTACAACACAAAGCAAACCAATTAACAACTTGTTAAGTCAATAATCGATTGACAGTGCTGTAACACAATACTAACTAATAAATGGACCAACTAACTCGCTGATATTTTTTTCATGTAATTAAAAACCATTTTCCTCAAGTTTTTCGAAAGTTCAAGACTTCACGTCAAATCAGCTTAGAATATTTTCAAACGTAACGCTTTATCACTACTTTACGCTAAAATTCTCTCTGTTAAAGAAAACGTCTAAGCTACAATAAATTAAATTACAACTAACAACATTTTGCTTCATTCTCCAACATATTAATCTCTAGGTCACGTCCAGTCTCAGTTATTTTTGCATTTGAGCTTGTCCATAAAATACTTTTTAAAACAGTTGATTATTTTGTATCTGTTTTTAATTTTAATTAATTTATAGCGAGATAAAAACAACTTCATCGACTATGATACTCTGGATACTGAAAGGTTAGTATAACTAACTGACACAAAACGGCAACAAAATAAATCTCTTGGTCCATGATACTTCACAAAAAGTGCAAACATTAATAATAACAACAGTGTGTATGAACAGGTTTTAACAATACACTTAGCGGATATGTTTGTGTATGTTTACATGTAACTGTTCGTTTGACGTAAGTGAAACGAGTTCTAACCCTATACTTCTTAATCTATTTAACTATTCATAGTTTCAGTAAATAGCGTGAAGCGCAATTAATTATCAAGTTCTCTTAGTTTACATTAGTTTTGCAAGTGAGAATCCTAAATGTAACGCATCATCTTCGAATGTTGAACAGTTGATTACGCTTCAGGAAGATTACAAATTTTACTGAAATAAAATTTCCATATACCAGACTTTATTGAAGTAAGCCTCGGTATTGAAAATTTATTGAGATAAACCTCTATTTACAGATTGTACTGAAATAAAATATTCATTATTTAATGTACTCGTTGAATAATTCGACATTTTAAGCAAAGCTTCCAAAGTTCTGCTTATTTGGACTCACATAAATTATTTGAACCTAATAACCTTAATTAATCGAGTTTAGTCGACTATTGACTTGCAACTGAGTGAATTAAAACATCATGATAACGATACATATGTATAAATTTTCTTAAATGTCCGTTAAGTTTTCACAAAGGTTTTACTGGGCCCTGGAGAGACACAGAGGCTATTAATTGGTAACATTATCTTTTTTTTTTTTTTCCAAATGGAGAGTTACTGTTATAAAACCATGTGAGAACATTACTGTTGTAGTACTAAACAACTAAATATATTTGAACATTGGAAACTCACAGACATGGTATGTGTTACAAATTTACAACTTAACTCATATGTTACTTTTATATTTCTATTAACTAGCTCATTACAAAATCCGAACGAGAAGTGTGTAGGAATGACATTTCACATTAAATGTATTACATTGCACGTAAACAGTATTTCTGGTTGTTATAGTCCAGTTCAGTTTTCTAATTCTGTTATTAGAAAGTGACTTGTAGAAGACAAAAGATTTGTTTGTTTGTTTGTTTGTTTTGAAATTTCGCACAAAGCTACTCGAGGGCTATCTGTGCTAGACGTCCCTAATTTAGCAGTGTAAGACTAGAGGGAAGGCAGTTAGTCATCACCACCCACCGCCAACTCTTGGACTACTCTTTTACCAACGAATAGTGGGATTGACCGTCACATTATACACCCCCACGGCTGGGAGGGCGAGCATGTTTAGCGCGACCCTCGGATTACGAGCGCACGCCTTAACGCGCTCGGCCATGCCAGGCCAGAAGACAAAGGAAAAAGGCATGAAATGTTATTTTTAACATGCTTCTAGTTTGAAATCCGTAATGGATAAATTAAGAGGAATACGGAGAAAGCACACTTTGATATTAATCACGTTTGTTTGTTGTGAAGCGCAAAATTACACCACACATATGCTACGTCCTCCCTGTCTTAAGTATTCGAACCAAATTTTTAGCGCTTTAAAACCTTAGACTTATCGATGAGTCAGGGAAGAGAGAATTTATGACAAATATTATGTTTATTATTGTTATTTTAGTGGTTTCTCATGTAATTACCTATTCACACAATAAAATTCTTATTAGTGTTTTTGTAGCCTGAGCGGCTTAGGCCTGTATAGTTTGATGGATTTTAATATATTTTTTCCTATTGGTACTTCAGGTACTTATTGTCTTGTAGTAGTTTTATTGTGCCATTGTATGTGTTACAAAACATTACGCGTATTTTTTGGGCACAGTAATAAGTATAATTTCGTAATATAATTTACAGCCACATAGTTTTGATTAACGTGTTACCATCATTGTACGTGCCTTGGTGATGGTAACACGTTTTGAAGTTGTTATTCTTAACTACAGATCTTTGTTTTTACGAAAAGGGCTAGCATAAGCTACCAGACTAATTTACTTGTCTGGCATAGCCTGGTGGTTAAGGTTCTTGACTCGCAATCTGAAGGTGGCAGGTTCGAATTTCCGTCATTAAACATGCTCGCCTTTTCAGAAGTGGGAGCGTTATAATGTGACAGTCAGTCCTACTGTTCATTGGTACAAGAATAACCTTAGAGTTGGCGATGGGTGGTGTTAACTAGTTGCTTTCCCTCTAGTCTATCACAACTAAATTAGGGTCGGTTAGCGCAGACAGACCTGGTGTAGCTTTGCGCGAAATCCAAAACAAACAAATACAGTTATTTTCTTCTTAGTTGGGTCTTGACGCCTAATAACCTTCACAGGAGTCAAGTTTTTTTTTTATTAAAAGTGTTGTCTTAACTACATCTTGTATCTGTCGTTGACACGGGCGGCTCTCAACTTAGGTGAATATGTGAAGAAAGGTCTTACTCCTTAGTGAATAAGTTATTTATGTAATACACCACAGCCTTCGCTAAAATGATTCGAATAATGTGGAAAAACTAAACAAAATGTTTAGCTTCTTTTCAAGTAGAGACATAAGAAAATACTGATTGACTAGAAAAGAACTGACAACCATACACCATATAGCTTCAGAACTTAGAGATATTTCAACAAATAAGACTTCAGTGAAGGTGTGGTTTATTAGTATATGCACAATGTTCTTATTATACTCTACAACCCACTTTCCTGCTTTTCATCGGACGAAACTGACATTACAGGTGTTTAAACAAAACTTAAAAAATTTCTACCGCACTCGATGAAGTACTTCAAGTACCTGTGTGTAAACCCATTGGCCCTTAATTCGAGTACCTATGTATTAGTAGAGTACGCCCAATGGTCCTTAACTTTGACCCTGTTGACAAGAAATATATTATGGGTTTCTTGCTACAGTAGTAATTGAGTTAACTTAAAAAAAACAACAAAAGAAATATCTTAACGAATACATTTGCTTACTTTGACGTCCTCTACGTGCGTGTGCGCGCGCTCTCTGGCTTTCAACAGAAATCGACTCGGAAATTGGTTTTAATATTAGAAAGACTAAACTCACCAACCACTTCGTACCCTAAGGAAACAAGTAGAGCGTATCGTGCAACGCTTTTCGCGTGCCAAAATGTTTTAGCGTGAACCAAAGTGATCAAGTTTGAAGATCGCAGAAAGTAATAAAATACTTATTTTTGATTATCTGTATCATTAGAATGTTTTATTAACACACGCTTCGGACAATACTGTCTTTTAATAGCTGTATATTCACATTAACTTAGTTTATTCATGTTGCCGAGTTTGTTTTTCGCACGTAAAACACCAAAACGTTGAAAGTTAAAATAACATACTACGGTCACATAGGTCAAGGTTCGAGAAGGTCACTGAGATAAGGTCATTGTTTATTATAATTCGAAGTCTAAGGATGCAGACGTTACGGAAACGTTTAATATACGGATACATTTTTTTCTCTTTCAATTTTGACCCCCGTTAACAGCGGTAAGTCTGCAGAATTACAGTGCTAAAATCAGAGGTTCGATTCCATGCAGATGTACACAGCAGATAGCCCACACACTTTCACTCTTTTTGTTTAGGATACTAGACTATTGATGTTTTATTTGCGCAAAACTACAAAATGGGTTATCTGCGCTATGCCCACCACAGAGAATTGAACCCCTGATTTTAGCGTTGTAAGTCCATTAACTTACTGTTGGACCTAGGCGGAAGAAAGGGACCTAGATACAAAAGAAAATAAAGGACCACCTCCTCCCTGCAAATGAAATTTCAAATTATTTTTAAACTGGTTATATAAGTTTCCGTAAAGCGTCCGTATCTGCATGTATATTATTTATCAATCCAAAAACGTGAACAGTACAGAAAGTCATGAAGTTTATGTACTTCTTTTGAAGCGCGTTGAAACACTTTGATGAGGCGTAAAATGGAAACAAAGTACGCCCCTTAAAACAAGTGTGTTTAATTATGCACGAGATAAAGTAAGTGTCTGTTATGACCATTCGAAACAGCCTTATTGTTTCGATATATTGTTTAGCAAGCAGCAGTGGTGACACCCTAGCCATGCTAAGGATAAACTTTTAGCATGTTGTCATGGAAACAGGAGAGGCTAGTGCACGGTTGTCATGACGATATGTTCACTATATTACATAGGTTATTAATGAGTAACACTGTTAAGACGAGTTTGTAGACGAACTAATGATAGTACATGTTAAGTGCATTACTATAACTGAGAGTAAAGCTTGAGAGAGCAACTGGTAACACTAACAAGAACATTATTTTCACTCCCACTTTTACAATACCGCAGATCTTTCTTTTCAGAACCTAACAGCTCCTGATGAAAGTGCAGAGGAGAAAGTGATATGATTAACGTAAGTCCAATGTTCTAATACTGTCACACGCAACCTCAGCTCAGCAGAGTTGCCCTGGCTTGTGTTTAATTTAGTAAATGAAACAGCTCCTTGTGTGCTACACCAAATATGATAGGAAATGTTTAGTGTCAGCGACAGAAAGTCAAAGAGTAACTTGTTTACTTGAAGTCAAACTTAGTTAACTTCAGATTTTTTTTTCTCCTTTTTCTTTCGTCCTGATTTTTAATATCGTTTTCCAGAAGCATTATATATGTTTATATTTACTCTGTTGTCTGTGTCTTTTGCCACCCTACTCAAGAGCTATATTTGTAGGCGAAGACACCGCAAGGGACTGAATGTTGTCGAGTTTAATTCTGGTTTAGGGTTACAGGTCTCAAAATTCTTTCTAGGGTTAGGAGTCAAACGTTGTATTTCATTTTGCAGTTTTAATTCATGTAATGAAACTAATAGTGCTCTTCTATTAAAAAAACATAAAATATGCTTTAAGCACACAGAGAGACATATAACGGTTCCAATGACGACACCACGAGCCAGGATGAAGGTACAGCTCTGAAAAATCACTTCGTCAAAAGTTTATTTTTATTCGAATTTGGTCATCCACGCATTGTTAATTCTCGACTACTACAGAAATATACTAAAATTTTCTAATGTTACATATCCAATATCAATCACCGTGAACGAGGAGGCTGATCTCCTGTCTTCCCCTAATGTAATACGCATCGTAAACTGAATCGTCTTCATTATTAAAAGTATGAAGACATCACTGGATTTAAATTACCTTATCAGTATCCTCAAATATTTTAATCCAGATCTTTTAGATAAGCATAAATGACAGCATGAATTAGAATTATTGTAAAATAATGCTTACCTGTAACAGGTAGACCGAATTATGATGTTCTATTAGTTAGCGCGTGCTCGGACTATAGATCTAACGGCTCGTGATTTTTGTACTGTTGCTACAAAAACATAATCAGCTCTTTGAGGCTGTAGGTGCGCTTTAAGAATGGCAATCAAATCCCACTAAACGGTCAGAAAAGAGCAACCAAAGAGTCGGCTACTGTTGACAAGCTAAACATTACACTGTGTAACAAATTTTTACTTTTTCTTGTTCCTGGGCAGAAAGTGTTATTTCTCAATTGCTTATGCCAAAAGTAAATGGAAAAGATCTATTTTTCTCTTCAAACTTTGCTTTTGTGACCTGGATAATGAAATTTTCAAATTTACCCATTTTCCACAACATCCCAGGTAGATTCAGTGCTGAGTAGCTGATAGAGAATTTTTTCGAACTTACAAAAATTTTCAAGAACTTTCTAGAATTTAGTAGAAGCCTCAAAGCTGTGCTACTCCATAACGGGAATAAGCATCCGTCGCTTCCCCTGGCTCATTCGGTGCACCTCACAGAGGAATACAACAGTGTCAAAACCTTGCTAGAAGCCTTGAAGTATGATGAGTATGGCTGGGAGGTTATCGGAGACTTCAAAATGGTGGCATTCCTGATGGGTCTCCAAGAAGGCTTTACCAAGTTTCCCTGTTATCTTTGCCTTTGGAACAGCAGGGACACCGTAGCGCACTACAACAGGAAGCATTGGCCACAACGGACCGAGTTCTCTATGTGGAGGCACAATGTAAAGTGTGAGCCACTAGTGGCCAGAAGGTGTTGTTCCCACCATTGCACATACAATTGGGTCTTATGAAACAATTTGTCACAGCTCTTGATAAGGAGTTTGCAGCCTTCGGGTATCTTGGAGACTTCTTCCCTGAGCTGTCTGAGACAAAGGTCAAAACTGGTGTCTTCGTTCGACCACAAATAAAAAAGATCCTGGAGTGCATTGAATTCTCCAAGAAGCTCAGTAGAAAGAAAGTGAAAGCTAAGGGCAGCTTTATCTCAGTGGTTTGGGGCTTCTTGGGCAATCACAAGGCTGAAAATTATGTGGAACTGGTTCAGGCTTGGGTGAAGAACTATGGCAAAATGGGATGCAGGATGTTCCTGAAAGTCCATATCCTTGATACTCATTTTGATAAATTCAAGGAAAACGTGGAGCATACTCAGAGGGGCAAGGCGAACGCTTCCACCAAGATATACTGAACTTTGAACGCCGCTACCAAAGAGCGTATAACGAAAACATGATGGGAGACTATGAAAGTGATTTACATTACAGTCGCTAATCTCGAGAAACTATTCACTTCTAAACATTTTTGTATAACTTTAGTATAAATACATGTAAATCTTGATTCATATGTTGTTTTTCAGATCTTAGATAAATGAAATTTTCCCATTTTCACAGAAAATAGGTTAATTTCTAAATTTCATTATCCAAGTCATGAAGGGAATAATGGCCATTTTTTGTACTTTTACAACATAAGCAATTAAGAAATAACACATACTATCCAGGAAGAAAATTTGTGTTATAAAGTGTTATAGATGGCTATACGCAAGTAACCGTTTCTATAACTTTGCACAATAATTCTAAAATAAAGATAGTTAGAGTGATAAGTACTGTAAAGCTTATAGCCTGATACCAGTTACGGTTTGGTTATCACGTGAACGAGTGCCTTTCATATCACAGGGTATTTCAACTAATATACAAACTTATTTAAGCATGTTTTTTTTCGTGCGTATATTTAAGTGTGTGACAGATTTATTGCTCTTAATAACAGCCGATGTGAACATAAAATGTAGTAATACGTTGCCCTGGATATAAGTCGTGACGTCACACGTACGTAACGTCAACTTATTTGGTTTACGGTGAATTGCAGAACAATTGAGACAACTAGTGCAATTCTACCACGTGTAGCTTACGGATTGAACATTATGTCATAACCCTTTCAAAAACAGAATATTTGTAAAATGAGATGGTTAAAGCCAAAAGGCACAATATTGCCGATAAAAAAGCAACCAATATTCTCCCTAGAAGAAGAAAACGTCTCGCGTGTAAATCATTCAGGAAAACAAGGGTTCCAAAACTACACTGTAAAGAATACCTTATCCGCAAGGGGAACGAACCTCCGACTGAACCGTCCTTTCCAATGAAGGTGGACATATCTCCTAGTAATATTAATAAAATAATAAGAAATGATTTTGAATTCACGCTTCGGAACGAACGGCTATTTTAATTAGTCACAGCAACTGGTTCACGTAATTGAAATACTGGAAGCTGATACATAGTGGAAGGCATGTAAAAAGTTTGTGAAAATGCATGGTTTAAGACCGACCTCGCCGTCCTTCAAATGTACTTGCTACAAAGAAAAATGTAGCATCAGGAAGTAATGTGTAGACATTACCATCAGCTTATGCGCGATCGATAGTGAAGGAAGTAATTCTAAGGACAGCACAGAACCTGAAACATCGTTTTTATAAATTTCGATTAACACTCTCTAAAGAAAATTATAGTATCTTGTAAAATCAAGTTTGGTTACTCTCAGCTTCAAAAATCGACCATTTACGAAATCACTTTCCTCTATTAAGTTAGTGATTTTCTTACTTACATCCTTGTGCAAATCAATTGAAACAATTTTTTGCGTTTTAATTTTAAAAATTACTCACAAATTAATACATGATATGACCGCCTTTATTTTTCAGAAGATCATTAATCCACTTTGGCATTGAGTCCACGAGTGGACTGCAATCTTAACTAATATTTGGATCGCGTTACCACATCTCAATTATGGCCTTAATTAGCTTATCTTTCGTTGTACAGTCTTTACCCCGAAGTCTTTCTTTACAAATCGCCCAAAGAATTTCAATAGAATTTAAGTCCGTAAAGTTTCCAGGCCAGTTCAGTACCTTTATTTGTGTTGTAGTCATAAAATTCTTCAGAAGTTTCAATGTGTGGCACGGAGCCAGATCTTGTTGAAAAATTCCAGATCCACCTGGAAATCTGTTTCAATTCTAAAAAGACTCTTCTCTGCAAATCTTCGATGTACTGTGGTCCTCGCATTATACCTCCTACAATATGTAAGCCTCCGACGCCATAGTAGCTGAAAAAGCCCCCAAAACATCTTCTTCAATGGATGTTTTATGAACTAATTGATGTGTGATTCTCGAAGTTTCTCACCTGGAAATCTGCGAACATGCAAACTTATTTGCCCCTGTACGAAGAAATGAGTCTCGTCACTGAATAACACTTTCCTTCATTGTTCTTACGTCCAGTTCTCGTATTTCAAACACCATTGATACCGTTTTTTCTTCATTGAGTTGTTTTTTGACTGGTCTCATTGCCCTTCTAACGCAATTTCGAATGGCTTAATATTCCTCAAAATTTCGTCATATATCCAAAAATAGATCGACCGTACTGCAAAACACGGCTAATCACACCGACTGTGTGAAAAAATGACTACTAAAGGAAATCAGCGAGTCCAGCGAGCCTACACCGGCCGGCATGCTAAAAATATTGTAAAATGACCATTTGCTTCAATTAATTTTCACAGGGGTGTAAATGTTTCAGTTTAGTGATAAAACAGAAATGTCAGGTGGTTATAGTATCATAAATAGGACCGATAGTCACATGGCAGAACAGCGATCTGCCGGGGATTATTCTGCTCCATTTCAACCCAATGACACGCGCGCCTTCTACAAATCAGTGAATTGTTTATAAAAACACATGTAATATGTGTGTAAATTACCAATTCGCTTTGTTTGTTTAGTTGGTTTCTATGTGATAGTTGTGCATACTAAAACCAAAAATACCATATAAACTATCCATACATCAGTATGAAAACCGTAAAACCGAACATTTATGCTGTATCTGTACGTAATGATACCTTATTACAGCAAAATCATATAATTTTATTACCTAAATTGGAAATTTACCTGTAATACTAAATGCGAAGGATAAATTAAACAACAAATAAGTTGGATATATGGGATATTTAACCTGAGTGGCACGTGGTAATATACGTAAACTGAACAACTAAAGCAGAGAACCTTAGATTTAGGCATACCTTAATATTACAACTACTAACCAAGAAAGGGCAACCAGTCAACCATCCACTTATCGAAAGGCTACTCTTAACCAAACAGTAGGACGTACGACCGCAATGAAAGCATAGAACGCCATATTCCGGACTCAAACCTTGGATTTCCGATACGCAACATGTATCGCTAACCATAGGCCACGGCCGGTTAAATAAACAAATATGATATGGATTTGATGTTAGCATTTATTTACTTGTTTCCTGTTATTTTATTTACAAGTTCATTTAAATAAATAATAAATGAGAGTTTGATATGGTAAATAAACATCGTTACAGAAAATACTATAACAATACAAGTAGCTGTGTTCTCTCAGTATTTATTGGTAGGTCAATATATGCTTATAGACTTACATGTTACAATGTATGTTAAATATATCATACTCACTTTCTTAGATTAGATATTGATAATGTATGTTTATGTTTATTTTGATAAACTTCGCATTGTATTTTATTCAAAAAAGCCTTGAATATTAACTGAAATACGAGACTGTGTATTAAAGTGATTATTATATATTTTAGTTCTGTACAGTATTTCAATTCTATCTCATATTTCTTGAGCAGTTACCAACTTCCAATTTATGTAAGTCATTTACAACAGAAAAATACAAGTTTTGTTTAGCAAACGCTTCAATACTTATGTAATAATGATATTGTTCTCATGTTTCTTTGAAATTTCTGTTGAAGTACTACATAGTTTCACAATAAATGCAATAAATACAACTAAAAATAGTTTCAATCTCAATGGAAAACTAGAAAAAGCACCAGAGATAAGGTTAGTGAGACACCCACAGCCAGGTTAACTTTCACCAAGAAACTGCAAATCTGAATGGTCAGACACTTCTAGACAAGCTGTGTATCTTCACAAGACAATACAAATCTGATTAATCATTCACACTCAGAAAGGTTTTCATAAATTTGTAAAAGTACATATGTTAACCTGAAGATGACTTAAATCAGGTCGAAACGTTGTTCTGTGTTTTATTTTAATTAAAATTGCTAATAACTATACCAGCCATCTTCAAAATAGTCGTTTAGTGTGTTTCTTTTTCCTCCCTCCTTAATTAAAATATGAAAAAGTTTAGTGTTCTCATCAGCTAGTAATTGGTTAAACACACACAGATAGACTAGGTCTTTTCACAAAGCACCACAGATCAGTTTTGTTACACGTGACCAAACACTCATGTTTCTTCACAAAACATTAGATACCAGATTAGTTGGGGAAACCCAGACAGATTATGGCTGTTTACTTGGTATAAATTTACTCTTTAACATACATATCAAGAATGTGAACCATTCTTTAGTATAAATTTGCATAGCAGGAATGTGAACTATTATTTGGTATATATTCAAATCTCAGCGTACAAAGCAGTAATGTAAACTATTAGTTGGTACAAATTAATACAACATATATAGGAGGAATGTGAACCATTATTTGGTATAAGTTCACACATTAACACACACAGCAGGAATGTAAACTATTATTTGGTATAGATTCACACCTTAACGTACATAGAACGAATGTAAACTATTATTTGGTATAAATTAACACCTTAACGTATACAGCAGGAATGTAAGCTATTGTTTGGTATAAATTCACACCTTAACGTACACAGCAGGAATGTGAACTATTATTTTGTATAAATTCACACCTTAACGTACAAAGCAGGAACGTAAACTATTATTTTGTATAAATGATTGTTCAAACACGTGATGTATGATCTGATGTATATAACAAAACATTCTCTTTGTTAGTTTAAAGTTAGTTTACTTACAAATTATAATAGTTACAATCAATAATTAACAATCTAGTACAGATGAACCGCTATGGATGTTACACCAACACATTTATTGTAGTCAAATGCAAAGAATTAAAAAGATGTTTGCAATACTAGTACAAACTTATATTGTTTAGAGCTCTTGTATTCACCAATGGCACAGATTTATAGTACACATATTTAGCAATGGTACAAACTTATATTGTTTATAGCACTCTTATTAGCAAGGATTCAAATGTCCAATGTTACAATACAAGTATTAGTTAATAGTACGAGCGTCTATTGTTTACAATTTATTTATCCAGCAATGGTACAAATTTATACTGTTCACAACACTGGCATTTAACAATGATACAATCTCTTATTATTTACAACACTCCTAATAAATATGGTACAAAGCTATATTGTTTATAACACCCATATTGGCGATGATGCAAATATAGAAGTTTACAATACACGTATTTAGCAATGTTCAAGCTTATGTTGTTTACAGCACTCATATTTAGCAATGGTTCAAACCTATACTGCTTACATCATTTATAATTAAAAATTAAAAAACAACAAACTTGTGTAGTTTACAGCATCCACAACAGATACGGCACAAACATATATTCGCCAGAATGGAAAGCTGTATTGTATGCAAATAAAACAATAATACTGACAAACAATCTCATACACTTTAATAGAACCTCAGAAACAGTTTAATCATTTTTCAAATATGCTTGTTCCTAAATGCAGTATTTTAATTCGTGATGACGAAAGACCAACTTGAAGTAAAAATGTATTCTCAAGACGTCTAGTATGGGTATTAAAACTTTTATTACAATAAAGTACACATCGTTTTGACATTAGATCATCTTCAGGTTAACCTAATACTCCTACCAACCGTCTTCAGAATAGTCTTTTAACGTCTATTTTTCCTACATCTTTAATTAAAATGTGAATAAGTTTATTGTTCTAAATGACCAGTATTTCACTGAAAATGGTATCAAGTTTAATTTGGGTTTGCCTTCCTATAATTGTATAGCGTGCATAGATTAATTGTAACGGTACATTTCTATACCCCTATCAGCATAGATTATTAGCTTCTGACCAAGAGTACCCCTGGAAATCTGTTTATTATGTAGTACACGACGGTTAAATTTGATATTCGTTTCATTTTTTACTTGATTACAGGCTCTCAGCCGTATCGTCTACGGTTCCTTCTGGCGGTAAAATATTTGTTGTTGTTGAAACCATACATTCGCGCTTTTTCCGATTTCTTACGCTCATGTGTCTCAGTCGGCACTAGCTTTTGTTTATTGTGTATGTTTACAGAGTCGAAGTACCATTACGTCATTTTTTCTTACTCTCAACGTGCAACTTATTTTTGTTTTGGTTTGGTTTCAGTTTCGTGGGAAACAATATCCAATAAGATACTGATTGCACTCGCAACCAATAGCATGAAAGTAAGAAGAACCTGCTGGCTTCCAGTGATGCTTCTTTTGGCTGGAATCTGAAACCGACCGTTATTGACATAATCAGTGTGCATATAAAGAGATTGCATCATCTTCCTGCGCCGAGCTAAGATGCTCGTGATAGACGGACGTTGCCAGTAACTCTTAACCAATCTACTCGCCATCAGACAAATCCAGTATCAAGTCTAGGAATAAGCACAGTTAAAAAGTAACTTATTGTGCGGATGTGTTTTTCATCAGCTTTGCTGAGCTGACTAAGTGATCAAAGTCAGTTTGGTCGATAAAGTACACAAACGGATAGTTTTAATCAAATAACCTTCATGTCACTTAGGTAAGAAGAAGAAACAGCATCAAGGAACGCCACGTCCAGTCAGCATCACATTTATTTGTATATGAAAGTGCGATGTTTCCCTTCATTAGAACCCCGCATCAGTGTTCAAACTGAATTATGTGCTCTGAAAGGTTTGCGCTAGAATGAAGTGATATTCTAGTTGAGTGACAGGAGTACGAGGAACCGCGGTTTACAACTTCTCGATATAACACTCCTTAGATGTAGACAGCCAACTCTCTAAGAGGAAATAAAAACCATTACAAATCCCTTCGTCAGCACTTTTCTAAGAAAAACTCATCTGGTTCCGGAGTAAGTATCAACTCTCGTCTCCTATCATAAAATAAACTCAAATCCATCCCCTTCCATATGTTTGATATAGAATAAAATCTATACCATAAAGAAATAGTTATAAGTACTGTTGTTGTTCACAATGATCATACGTGTATTATATATATTATATATTCTTTTCTGTGTGTGGTAAGCAGTTCGAGAGAATTGTCAGGAATGTTTGTTTGTTTATTAATTTATTGGTCTCTTAAAGTCTCCAGTTGTAAGGATGGCAACAGGTTTTATTTATTTCTTACTCTCTTGGTCTCGAAAGACACACTTTAAAATTGTTTTCATTCTTTAGCCTCAAACATTTCCACTAATAAGTATATCAACATTGTTTTTATTAAATCAATATATATTCAAACGTCTCCGGTAAAAAGTAGGTCAACATTTTTTTTATTTATTTGTCTCTAACGTCTCCAATAAGAAGTACATCAACATTGTTTTTCATTCAATAGCTTCAAATGTCTTCAGTAAGAAATATATCAGCATTACTTTTTATTTATTAGTCTCTAACATCTCCATTAAGAAGTATGTCAAAGTTGTTTTTATTCACTAGTCTATAATGTCTCCAATTAGAATCATTTCAACATTTTGTTTTTTATTAGTCTCTAACATCTCCAATAAGAAGTATGTCAATGTTGTTTTATTCACTAGTCTATAATGTCTCCAATTAGAATCATTTCAACATTTATTTTTTATTAGTCTCTAACATCTCCAATAAGAAGTATGTCAACGTTGTTTTATTCACCAGTCTATAATGTCTCCAATTAGAATCATTTCAATATTGTTTATTTTTATTAGTCTCTAACATCTCCAATAAGTATATCAACATTGTTTTTATTCACTAGTCTCTAATGTCTCCAAAAAGAAGTATGTTAATATTTTTATTCACTAGTCTCTAACGTCTACAATAAGAGGTATGCCAACGTTGTTTGTTATTTATTTCCCACTAACGACTCCAATGTGAAGTACATTTATTTATTAGTCTCTAACATCTTCAGTAAGAAGTATGTCAATATTGTTTCTTATTTATTAGTCTCTAACGTCTCCAATAAAAAGTACATCAACATGATTTTTATTTTTTAGTGTCTAATGTCTTCAGTGAAGTGGCACATAAACATTGTTTGTTATTTATTAGTCTCTAGCTCTTCAGTGAGAAGTATATTAGCATTGTTTGTTAGTTATTATTCTCTAACGTTTCCAGCGAGAAGTATATAAACATTACTTGTTATTCACTTATCTCTAACGTCTTCAGCGTGACGTATATCAACATTGTTTATTATTTATTAGTTTCTGACGTCTTTAGTGTGAAGTATATCAACATTATTTGTTATTTATTAGTCTCTAACTTCTCCAATAAGAAGTATGTCTACATTGTTTATTATTTATTAGTCTCTAACGTTTTCAGCGTGACGTATATCTACATTGTTTGTTATTTATTGGTCTCTAAGGTCTCCAATACGTATGTTAACATTATTTTTATTTACTAGTCTATAATGTCTCCAATTAGAATCATTTCAACATTGTTTGTTCTTTAGTAGTCTCTAACGTCTCCAATAAGAAGTATATGGATATTGTTTGTAATTTATTAGTCTCTGACGTCTTCAGTGTGAAGTACATAAACAGTTATTTATTACTCTCTAACTCTGTAGTGAAAAGTATATCAACATTGTTTGTTATTTATTAGTCTGTGGCGTTTTCAGTGTGAAGTACATAAATATTGTTTGTTATTTATTAGTCTCTAACATTTTCAGTAAAAATTATGTCAACATTGTTTCTTATTTATTAGTCTATTACGTCTCCAGTGTGGAGTATATCTACATTGTTTGTTATTTGTTAGTCTCTAAGTCTTCAGTGAGAAGTATATGAGCATTGTTTTTTATTAGTTTCTAATGTCTTCAATGTGAAGTATGTAAACATTATTTGTTATTTATTAGTCTCTAACGTCTCCAGTTAGAAATATGTCAACATTGTCTGTTATTCGTTGTTCACAAACGTCTACAATTAAAAATATGTCAACCTTGTCTGTTATTCACTGATCTCTAACGTCTTTAGTGTGAAGTATATCGGAATTGTTTATTATTTATTAGTCTTTAACTCTTCAGTAAGAAGTATATCAAGATTGTTTGTTATTTATTTGTCTCTAACGTCTCCAGTAAGAAGTATATCAACATTGTTTGTTATTTATTAGTTTCTAACATATCCAATTAGAAGTATGTCAACATTGTTTTTATTTACTAGTCTCTAATGTTTCCAATTATAATCATGTCAACACTGTTTTTATTCACTGGTCTCTAATGTCTCCAAAAAGAAGTATGTCAATATTTTTTATTCACTAATCTCTAACGTCTACAATAAGAGGTATGCCAACGTTGTTTGTTATTTATTACTCACTAACGACTCCAATGTGAAGTACATTTATTTATTAGTCTCTAGCATCTTCAGTAAGAAGTATGTCAATATTGTTTCTTATTTATTAGTTTTTGACGTTTCCAATAAATAATACAACATTGTTTTTTATTTATTAGTCTAATGTCTTTGATGTGAAGTACGTAAACGTTGTTTGTTATTTATTAGTATCTGTCGTCTGAAGTGCGAAGTATATAAACACTGTTTGTTATTTATTACTCTCTAACTCTTCAATGAAAAGTATATCAAAACTGTTTATTTATTAGTCTCTAACGTTTCCAGTAAGAAGTATATCAAGATTTTTTTTATTATTTATTAGCCTCTGACGTGTTCAGTGTGAAGTACGTCAACATTATTTGTTATTTATTAGTCTCTAACGTTTTCAATGTCAAGTACATCAAAATTGTTTAATATTTATTAGTCTCTAACCTCTACAATAAGAAGTATGTCAAAGTTATTTTTATTCACTAGTCTTTAATGTCCCAAATTAGAATAATTTCAAAATGTTTGTTCTTTATTAGTCTCTAACATCTTAAGCGTGACGTATATCAACATTTTTGTTATTTATTAGTCTCTAACTCTTCAGTGAAAAGTATATCAACATTGTTTATTTATTAGTCTCTAACGTTTCCAGTAAGAAGTATATCAAGATATAGTATATTAACATTGTTTATTTATTAGTCTCTAACATCTTCACTAAGAAGTATGTCAACATAATTTTTTATTTATTAGTATCTAACGTTTTTCAATAAGAAATGTCAACATTGTTATATTTCACTAGTCTCTAAAGTCTCCAGTTAGAAGTATGTCAGCATTGTTTATTATTTACTTGTATGTAATGTCTCCAGTGAGAAATATGTTGACATTTTATTCTTTATTCACTAATCTCTAAAGTTTTCTTTGAAAAGTGTATCGGTATGGCTTCTAAATTATTCACTGATCTATTGGAGGATCGACTTCTGACAATGCAGAAATAACAAATGTTTCCTAATCCCTGAGGTAAGATGTAGAAACTAAAAATGCAAAATTTATCAACGCAATCATAATTTTCTCTAAATGTAGAAATGTAATCAAAGGGTCGCGTGTTTGAATTCGTGCCCCACAAAACATGCTCGCCCTTTCAGCCGTGGTGGCGCTATAATGTGACGGCCAATCCCACTATTCGTTAGTAAAAAAGTAGGCCAATAGTTGGCGACGGGGTTGTGATAACTAGCTGCCTTCCTTCTAGCTTTATACTGATAAATTAGGGAAGGCTACCGCAGATAGCCCTCGTGTAGCTTGGCGCGAAATTCAAAACAAACAAACAAACCTCTCTCTCTTATAGGCTTCTCCTCAAATGTAATTAATTAATTGATTTTAACTTTAAAATCAATCAAATTTAATAATTCAAAGGCAAGCGAGTAGTGTAACCTTTTGGCACTATTGGAAAAACAACTAACACACACAGCTCAACCGTTTAACAAAGAGTTTGGTTTGTTTTGAATTTCGCGCAAAGCTACACGAGAGCTATCTGCGCTAGCTGTCCCTAATTTATTGGTGTAAAACTAAAGGAAAGGCAACTAGTCATCATCACCCCCCGCCAGCTCATAGGATACTATTTTACCAATGAATAGTGTTTAGTAGAGAACATTCACTCTGAACTTCGGCTGTTTTCGTTGTTGCTTTGATATTTCTCACCTCATCTCCTCTGACTGGATGTTGGTCAGTCGATGCTGAAGTCCCGCCATTGTGCCCAGTAATAGTGGTAACATCGGGTTTAGTAATCTAGAACCTAGTAAACCCCAAGATGATCGCTTTGTGAAAGCTTTATTTGTTTGTTTTTGTGTAATGTTCTTACTGGAGTTCTAAGCACATCTTGAAGTACCGACGCTTGGTCGCATCACATGGGATATTTCTGGAGCATTTTACAGGGATAAACAACAGTGATAATATCTGCTGTTGGACTACCTTGAGGCTTAGCTTCTCCAAGTATATCTCTTTGGTGTAGGCCAGAACCTAGAAAGGCTGCTCTTTATTAACCTAAGAGATGTAATGAGCCCTCCAATATACAATGCATCAGGAAGTAATACATCTTCTACCATGTACTCATCTATGATAAATGTCAAGCTGTCAAGTCTCAGGAACGACAACATAGTCTAACCCATCATTGTAAAAGAATTCCTGGTTTTACTGATTTCATTGAAGTGATCCATTACAGAGAATAAATGTAGTTATGGAAAACTGGCAAAGTAGAACGGAAACCCAATAATCATTTAAAACTTTAACCTCTTCTAAAATCCTTTTCAAGATTGGAAAATAATGATAAATCTTATCTTGATCAAGTGACATTTGTATAGGTCTTGCCTGTACTAGGCTCTAGATGTCCATAGAAGATATATCCCTAACGTCTATTTACTTCATGGTCCCAAACCTTCAATGCGTCTGGTTATCACATGGATAGAGTTTGGTTCCAACAGAAAATGACAGGGTGAAAATTGCAAAATTTGTTCCTAGACAAATAGGATGACTTGAATTATTTTTTACCATTAAAATCCACAAATATCATATTGTTTCTCCTGATGAACCTTCTCTCACTTACAAGTTTTTTTAGCTTGCAGAAAGTTTTAACAATGAAACGGTTATGTTCACATCTATTAGTAGTCTCCAAGCATGTATTTTATGCATTATAACTGCATCTTACATAAAAATATATTTTTTCAAATTTTCCAAAAGCTACATCCTTATAATATTCTATCATAACTAAATAAAACACTCAGTATGTCAAGTTTACATTTGTTATGACACATAAGTTACCCATTAATTTCTTTCACTACTGATAATATCACCCAATTATGAATATTTAAATATGATCCAATCTGTACTACTCTGTCAATATGAAACTTTAATACTTGATATATATTCTGATGTTAAATCCAAAACATTTTGTTTCCAGTATTGATAAAAATAACAGATGCATTGCAACACCAGAGGTTGTCTTACCTCTAACTCCAGTGTTTCCTCACCTAGCTAACCATGAACAGCAACTTGAATGCTTTCAATTAATTTCTTATCATCAGCTAAATAAACAAATGTGAGATGTATCATTGTTTTCCTGACTCAGTGGTCTCAACTTCTGATTTCTGGTTGAACCAGCAAACTAGATGTTTGTCTGTGACATAGAGGTACTGCTTAATAATGTGCTCAGTACTATTTTGTGCACCGTTTGTCCACTGTAGCTTGTATATCAGTGGATTAGCCTAATAAAGTATAAGACATATTTCTTCAGCCAAATTCGAGCTTTGACATCATTATGTGCCAATAACAGATTCACTTTCCATGCTACTATATCCAATCCTTTATCATCTTGTTATAGCATTTCTTCTTAATTTAGCGACCTATCCTTGTTATTTACGTACTAATTCTTGTGTATCAACTAATGCAGATCTTAACTATTCCACATATTCTTGAGGGCACTGTGAGACATCTGCATCATGTACTCGGGAAGCAGGATTTCCTGTCCAAATACGAGTGCGTACGGTGAATAATCACAGTCATATTTACATCAAGGCAATACCAGATGTTATCTCCAAGAGAATGACAAAGAACAAACGTACCAAGTATGATACCAACTTAACAAATTTCTTAACCACGTATTTCGTGAAAACTACAAAGCAAGAAATAACTATCACAAACGAAAAATTTAGAACAATTCTACAATAAAATAAAAAGTTAGAAAACGTTGGCTTTACCTACATAATATATTTGTTTATTCACTATAATATTTTAAATTATTCAATGAGAAGTATGTTTGTATTATGCTTACCTGTTTACATGTCTATTAGCCATCCCCGCCGGTACAGTGGTAGGTATGTTTTCGGATTTACAACGCCAAAATTAGGGGTTCGATTCTCCTCAATGGACTCAGAAGGTAGCCCAATGTTGCTTTGCTATAAGGAAACACACTCGCACACACTTGTATATTAGCCTTTACTTAAAATATCTTAAAACACTTAAAGTGTGGATTTTGGATATGAAGGCAAGTAACATTAAAATCTGGCATGTTGTTCTCACACAGTTTGTGAGTTATTAGTAGTTAAATGGCTTATTAATAACAATCTTAGAAATATTACTTCCCTTTTGAAAGATTTTAGAAATGATAGACCTAATTACTTAAGGACGTTGTAGGTTTGGTTATCAGCATTAAGCTAATACAATGGGCTATCAGCACTCTATCCACCACTTGTAATCGAAACCAGAATTTCAACATTGTATATATGGAAACTTTCAACTGGCCCACCATGGAACGAAATTACTTATGAAACTATTTGTTCACGACTTTCATGGCTTGCGATCTTTATTTACACATCAATTGATATAAGGCCTAGCCATGAAAAGTGAAAACAAGGTACTCCGAAGTGAATTTTGTGCAATACTTAGAGTTTTACACAAGATAACTATTCTATATAATTTGTTACGTTACTTATATATCTTTCTTTAGATTACTTTCTTGTTAGTGATAATAACAACTTAAAGGTAACTATCATTTTTCTGTTAGATAAATAATTATTCATGCTACTTACCAGTTTTTAAAAAAAGTTAAAAAATTAAATATTCCACAAATCGCTAACTTGTATTTCTAAAAGCAGTTCACAAGATATTCATTGTTCTGATTACGTGCGTCATTTCAAAATATAGTTTTATTAATTAGTTATATCTTTATCAAAATGTATTATACCTCCAGTGGTCAACAAGTGAAACTTCTCTATGCGTGGTCAGCTCTTGGTCATTCTAGTTATCTAACTGTCGCTGTGAATATATATTTATTCCCCCTTAATTAATATTTTAGGTGGTAATTCGTTTCGAATTGTGTAGGAACCTGTGCCTGCCTTCACTAGTAGTTTCTCGAACTGCTTTCACAAAGTTTTACTCAGTAGTTAACAGCCACAGGTGAAGGAAATACGTTACAATTAACAAATGAAACTACCCTTTGTTTTTGTTTTCTTTAAAATATACTGGAAGTTCTTAAACAGTTATAATATTAACATTGTTCGTCTTTTCTTCAGAACACCGGAAACAGTATCCGTACATTTTTAGACATTGACTATCAAAACATTTCGTTTTTCTACACCGAACACTGATTGAAGAGACCACTTCTATTCGGAAATACCACAGGCGGACATCAGTTGCTTGTCCAAACATCTCGACGTAAGGCACCCCCTAGATGTCCTTGGACAGTAGAAGCGGGACGGAAGTCAGTTTTGACCCGTCAACCCCTGGAAACAAGTTCGGTCACAGCCAGCCATACATCTGGAGTTCCATGGGGGCTAGCTTCTCATTTTTGTCCATTTACCAACGATTAATTCGGATGATTCGCAGAGCATGGTCAGGCCGAATACGTAAGTGTATATCAATTCAATAAATACTAATTTCTCTATGACGTAACAATACTTAATTAATATTATTCTCGCATTTCTCCTGAGAAGTGAAACCAGTTTAAATATATATGTTGTTTGTTTGTTTTTAAGCACAAAGTTACATAACGTGCTATCGAAGCTCTGCTCACAACGGGTGTCGAAACCAATTTTTAACGTTGTAAGCCATTAGACTTACCGCTGAGTTCCCAGCTAGGTTAAAGGTTATTTTACGGACTTACAACACCAATATTCGGAATTCAATTTCTACTTGTAGACACAGTTCAATGTGTCGTTGAGTTGGTCCCCCGCTCGAACAGCGGTAAGTCTACGGATTTACAACACTAAAATCAGATGGCTTTGGCTTTGCCATAAAAAACACAAACACACGCTTTGAGTTGAAACAAACTTACCTCAAGATAACTTCATATTATATGTGTAAAATCTAAAGCTTTACAGCTCATTTATAATGTCTTCACATAGCTACACATTTGAAATTAACACTTGAAAGCTAAGACCATATTTTGCTACACGACATATTGAAACTATCATAATTCTGTGGAAATTAAAAATGGTCAATAAGTCTTTATCAGCTGTCAGTTTAAAGAGAATTCCTTTCCTCAACCCCACCTTTGCATGAGATCTCATGAAGTATTATCGGGTAGCGAATTTACTAGCCGCTGTTAAAAATTTTAAATAAAAAACTGAGTTAAATGAAATGCTAAATGATGTATTTATATATCAGTTATCAAAATGACATTTTAAATAAACCACGTGCTAAAAACCGCAAAGGAAACACAAAGAACTGCACTAATGAAAAAGCCGTAAATCACTAAACAATCACTGACTGTTTTTTGCCAAAAGTAAAATTTAAATTATTCGCGTTCTGTCCGATATAAACGTTTTTCGAAGCGTTTGTTTGTAGTTAAGCACAAATCTACACAATGGGCTATCCCTGATCTGCTCACTACGGGTAGGAAGATCTGGTTTCTAACAGTCCAAGTCCGAAGACATACCGCTGCGCCACTGTCCTCTTTGCAAAAATAATTTTGCTTTAGGTATATAGCCCTGGCATCGTCATGTAGTTAGGGCACTCAAATCGCAATCTCAGGGCCACAGGTTCGAATTCCCCTGCCACCAAACATACTTGCTTCTTCAGCCGTGGGAGTGTTATAATGTGACTGTCATCCCAATTATTCGTTGATAGAAGAGTTGCCCAAAATTTAGCAGCGGGTAATGTTGTCTCTCTAGTTTTTCACTGATAAATTAGAGACGACGAGCTCATACAAACCTGGTTTGGAATTTTGCACAAAGCTACTAGAGGGCTATCTGTGATAGCCGTCCCTAATTTAGCAGTGTAAGACTAGAGGGAAGGCAGCTAGTCATCACCACCCACCACCAACTCTTGGGCTACTCTTTTACCAACGAATAGTGGGATTAACCGACACTTTATAACGCCCCCACGGCTGGGAGGACGAGCATGTTTGTCGCGATGCGGGCGCGAACCCACATACAGACCTCGTATAGTTTCGCATAAAATTAAAAACAAGCCAAAGCTTATCACGTCATTTACCTAAAATATGTATGTTCCTTCCCTATACGTTCAGGAGTGCACACTAGTAAATACTTGTATACTTAATTACGATTTCCGTACAGTAAGCAAAAATCTGCTTAATTAATTAAAATATTATCGTAGAAGATAACACACATAATGTATACAGTAATTTAAGATTCAAATCCATATCGTGTTAACAATATATAAATCATTTTAGTAATACGTGTGATATAAAATCACAATAGACTGCAAAGAACTTAAAGTTGTGCTTTAAAGTATTATCGGTTTTATTATGAGGTTATATTATTCACGTATTAGTAACAAAATTGATACTCTGTCAGATAAAGTTTTCTACACCGTAAGTTCATTCAACTGTAAGTTTTAAACACCAATACCCCACATAATTATTGGTTGTTTTTTTTTAATTTCGCGCAAATGTAAACGAGGGCTATCTGCGTTAGCCGGCCCTAACTTAGCAGTGTAAAGTAGAGAAAAGGCATCTAGTCATCACCACATACCGCGAACATTTAGGCTACTATTTTACAAACAAATTTGGGATTTACCGTCACGTTATAACATCCCTACAGCTGAAAGGGCGAGCATGTTTGATGTGATTGGGATTCGAACCCGCGACCCTAAAATTACGAGTCAAGCGTCCTAACCACGTGTGCGTGCCGGGTGTTTTAATCATTAATAAATACTTCTGAGTAAAAGTGAAGAACATGATAACGTATTAACAACACTATACCTTCTATATCCAGTGTCGACGATACCTTTCGATAACATCGGGATATTTCAAATTGGCTGTAATAAGAAAGACATAGTAGTGGATAAGATGCTATTTTATATTTCAGTCGCTTGGAAACAGCTGCTGCAGTGCGAACGTGACCAAGTTCTTTTCCTGTGTGAGAACACCTCACGTTAGGTTAAGGATTATTTGCACCATACTTTTATTCTATATTATAAAGTTAAAAGAGTAGCTTCCAAGTTCCACAACTAGTCAGATGTAGCCCAGCAGTTCGTGCTGTTGACTAGCTAGTTTCACTATAATCTATAATTTGAAAATAAGAGATAGCTAAAATAAATGGTCCTTTAGTACTTTTGCACAACTGTTCCAAAACAAGCAAACTGACGTTTTGATTTATGCCTTCATCAGAAACAATTTGTTGCACATATAGGAGTAGTTAGACTTGTATTTTACTCACCAATGGATGTCGTCTTAATAGGAATTGTCAGGCAACAAGGAAAGGGGGAACGGCTAGAGACGATGACGTCACCAAATCTTGTGAAAGCCTCAAATAAATTTCGTAGCTTCAGAAAATGTTCCATAGAACACCCGGCTATTTCACTTTACTTTCAAAAGTCACAAAGATAACCATTGCAACATATTCTATGTGGACACTAATGTCAAACTAGCTAAACTTTGAATGTTTGGAAATAAAAATATCCTCACGTATCAGACCCAAACGGACAGTGAAGGATGATGACCTTATTGTCTCATCACGTCATTAATGGGTAGAAAGAAGAGGTGGTAAACCTTTATTAAAATAAGTCATTTAGAATACATTGTCACTATGTATTTACATTATATTTAATATTCAAAATAAATGGCTCAAACTTTGCATAATCACATAGTTTCTTCGTAGAAGTAATGTTCACCAAACTTTAACTGGAGTTTATGTATGTTACTGAAATTCAAAAATCAGCAAACATAGTTCTTTCACATTTCATACTGGTACAAAACATTAAATGTGTATTCACGATTTATGATGGAACATTTTACGTTAATTATTGCATACTTTCACTTAAGTTAAGTGAAATGTTCAAATATTGTCATTCAGCTTAGAATAATTTATGATATTCAAATAAACGTGAAATGTACGAGTCTCCATTATACACTAATGCTTAGAAATATGAAATATACGAGAATTCGTTATAGAATACAAAGAATTATGTCCTGCAGTGATAACTGACTCCAAGTAGTGTTGACAAACTCTTGAACAAGTGTAGTCTACAATATATTGTCTAATTGTTACTATAGTAACAAGAAGCCTCCATGTACATGTTATACTTCTTCACTGATGCTTCAGACTCGGAAAATGTAAATTTTCAAAACTGACAAGGATTTTTTCAAACAATATTACGTTATCATGTATTATCTTCTTCACCAAAAAACTGATACCAATCTGAACTTTATGTGTACTGTCCTACTTAAACTTCTTAGTTTAACAAAGCAGTAAATCAAGTAATTACTCTGTAACTGTTTCAGATAGATAGTTCCTCACGTGGATTTTAAAATTGTTATGGTATCGTGAATTATCTTTCATTTACACTTTTGATAGATTATCAGTTAAATAAAAATCATAGGTTACAAATAAGTGATCTGTAACTCTTTTATACGAACACTTAATTCTCATCATGAACTGATATACTGACTTTAGTATATATAAGTAACATCTGAAACTTAAGTATAACATATACTGAAACGAAACTTCAAGATAAATTGATATCATTTACGTGAACATCTTTGTTTATACATTACTAAACTATATGTATCTAACTTAATCTTCTCATAAATTAAACATCTTAGTTTATAAGTTACGAAACTATCGGGACATCCCTTAAGTAACGTCCAATTTTAAGTTCAGAAAATGAGAAAGGATTTCAAACGCTTTTAATGTGATCTAATCAACAATGTATGTTCCATTATTATTAATTACTTCCTGCCAACGATTCAAAAGCTTCTGAATGCCACTTCTACAAAATTCTTGGGGTTTAGAGGACAAGAATGTAGAGAGGGTAGTTTTGACATCTTTATGTGACATCTTTAAGCTCTTTTTCATCAAGATAGTTCTGCATACTGCAGAATAGATGATAATCATATGAGGAAAGTTCCGGAGAATAAAGAGGATGTGGAAGTTTTTCCCAGTCTAGCTCTTCAATCTTTGCAGATGTGATTCTTGCTGTATGGGGCCGTGCATTATCCTAGTGTAACACAAGACCTTTACGACTGGTCAAAGAAGGCCTCTTTTCTTTCAGTACAACATTCAAACGCTCTAAATGTTGACAACAGAAGTACAGCCCGCGGCAAGTCATCACTAAACTCAACAGGACGATCTAAACATGATGCATCATTGAGTGGCAACAACTCAAAGTGGATCACACGAACAATTTTCCACTAAACGCTTAACAAAACTTTCCTTGGGTGTAGATCCATTCTGTGCTGTGTTTTAGCCAGTTCACCTGCACTGAGCCATTGTCTGCGGCGCTTAACACTTTTATAAAATATCCATTTTTCATCTCCAGTCGTGTTAGTCAAAAAGAGGTGAGCAACGTTCACGAAAGTGCAGAGAAATGCAAATGTCCACTCTTGCTCTAAGGTTATCTTCTGTCAAATCATGAGGGGACCCATTTTTCAAGTTTTTACACCTTTCCAAGCTGTTGCAGATGACGGTGAATTGTTGAATGTATTGAATTAAGCTTCTGTGTTAGTTTTTCAACTGTTACAGCACAATCTTCATCAAGTACAGCCCGCATCAAGTCATCACTAAACTCAACGGGATGACCTAAACATGATGCATCATTTAAACTGTAGCCATTTGATCTGGATTTCTGAAACTATCTTTGACATTTTATTTCATTGAGAGACTCTGCACCATAAGCACCCTGAATGTTTCGTGTAGTTTCTCCTTCTATTGCCTTTTATAAACTCATAAAGCATTATGTGCCTAATGTGCTTCTCAGACACATCCATCTTCATGAGGGTTTAGTTGATTAATGATTTGAAAAAGTGGAGATGGATTAGTTTCTTTTAGTTGTCTTAAACATTTTTATACACGTCATGCTATAAGTTTTAATCATTAAAGCCATCTACAAAAAAAAATATAATACACTTTCTGTATTACATTTCGGACCTTACTTATGGGATGACCTGATTTGTATATCTGACTTAGTCTTCTGAAAGATTAAACATCTTATTTCATAAGTTACTAAACTATATTTATCTACCTTAGTCTTCTCATCAATTACTTTTCATGAATATCATTTTTCATCACATGTTCAAATCATTGTTTATATTTGTTTCCTCATATGTACCCAGCTGGCGAAAATTTTAAGGCCAATGAACATAAAGAAAAAATATGCATTTTGCGTTGTTAGACTCAACCACTTATTGGAATAGAGCTTCGAAAAATGACGATAAGAAAAGGGAAAATAAAAATAAAAAATTTTGTTAGCATTTCATAGGGAAAATGTGAACACTATGAAATTTGCCTAAATACCAGCTGCTCAAAAGTTTAAGACCATACCAAAGTTCTAAATAGGGTAGGAAATGACCAATAAGAGGTCTCAGTACTGAGTTGCAGGGCTGTCATTGCGAATAACTTCAAACATTCGCTTTGGCAGAAGGCTGGCTGGAATGTTATTCCAAGTGGTGAAGATGGCTTCACAAAGATCATGTACTGTTTTGAACTGACGTCCATTTCTATAGACTTCCCTTGCCATCCACCCCCAAACATTTTAAATGGAGTTCAGTTCGGGCGAACAAGTCGGAAGGTCCAAAAGAATCACGTTATTTGCCATGAAAAAGTATTTTGTCCTACGGGTATTGTGGATTGCAACGTTGTCCTGCTGAAAGATCCGGTCATTTCCACACAAGAGGGCCTTCAGTCAATAAGGATGCTTTCTCCAACATGCCAATGAAGCCATCCGTTGTTTGACGCCCGTGTATAACCTAAAGCTCCATTGTTCCATGGAAGGAGAAAGCACCCCAGATCATGAGGGAACCTCCTCCACTGTATCGTGTAGAAAATGTCTCCGGTGGGATATCCTTATCGTACCAGTAACGTTCGAAATCATCTGGACCATCCAGGTAAATTTTTTTCTCATTAGAGAACAAAACCTTCTTCCAATTTTCTACATCCCATGTTTAGTGCTACTCAGCAAAGTTTAACCAAGCTGTTTCGTGGTGTGGATGGGGGCGTAGTCTTTAAATACGTTTCCGGTTTTTAAAGCCTTTCTCTTATAGATGACGTCTTATTGTTCTTGAACTGCATTCTGCGGCCGTAAGGGCCTTAATCTGGTTCGACGATCGGCTGATGTCGTACCGGACAACCCGTAGAATCCTCCGGCGAAATTTTCTTGGGCCAACCACTTGAAATTCTCGTTCTGTATCACTTAGGGTCTTTTAAGAAATTTGCAACAGCAGTTTTACTAGACCCAGTCTCACCAGCGATGGCACGTTGAGAGAGATCTTGCTTTTGCAGCTCCACAATTCTACCACGTTCAGAGTCTGTCAACTTTGCCATGTTTTAACCCAATGTAACACAAGAGATGTCAGTGGGAGATGTTGACAACGCTAATGCTTGAACACAAATGACTAAATTTCGTTACATGTTTATCGATTAACGCTTCGTTTCAGTATGGTCTTAAATTTTGACCAGCTAGTATTTAGGCTAATTTCATAGTGTTTACATTTTTTCTTATTATATACTAAAAAATTTTTTTTTTAATTTTTCGTTTTTTTATTTTCATCTTTCGAAGCTCAACTAAAATAAGTGGCTGAGTCTAAAGACGCAAAATGCATATCTTTTCTTTATGTTCTTTGGCCTAAAGATTTTGGCCAGTGGTGTAAATAAGTAAAATGACGTATTTAACAAACATGATGAAACAGTTATGAACAAAACTTCAAGATAAACTATTATTCTATTCACGAAAACAGTTTAGTTTATAAAAGACCAACTTACAACTAAATATAACTATACATTTGGTATATACATGTTCAAGCGTACTTATAGTCCTAACAAATGAAACATGAGGGACATTCTCCAAAGCTATAAAAGTTTTTGTTTTTATTTTAGAAACTGTACGAAACATGTGCACTTGAAATCCGTAAATGAATTGAGTGTTCATCGTAAGCTAAACATTAGACCTTAACACTCACATCACTTCTTCCTGCAAGTTAAAACAGACTTGTCTCACCATCCTTTATCTGTAATATATGTAAGTAGAGAGTGTGAAGTATCTGCCAAAGATAAATGGATAGATATTATCTGCATACCTGAACATCGGAGAATAATTAAATGTTTGATTGTATGACTGCATAAATAAAACACTATGATTATCGGTTTCACTTTTGTTTGTTAAGCACATGACAACTATTTCAGAAAAACAAGTATTATGACGTCTCTACAAAATAGAGACGAACCAAAAATTGTATTTCCGTATCTTTCAAACTTCTTATGGTAAAATAAAATAATATATATATCTTTCAGTTCACAGTTTATGAATCCATCATATTTACTGTCTTTCATTATATAATAAACTTTGAAAGCAAAACAAACTGTATGTCCACAGGAATTCTGACAATGACGAACAGATTCTACATATCATTGAAACAAATTTATATATTCTTATATTTTACATGGGATCATAGAAATATAAATATATACTCATAGAATTCTCAAATGTTGATGGTGCAATAGGAAATTATTTTATACTTCTAATTTATTACTTTCTGGTTTTTGATCTAGAACTCACATTATAATTTTACAAATATAACTCACAGATATATATATACATAGCTTAGCTCCTTGAAAGTGTAAATCTACACATGCAAAGAAAAATCAGTATTGTCCATCTTACAATTTGGATGCTTAAAATCAGGGGTTCGATTCCCCTAGATGGACTCACCAGATAGCTCGATGTGGCTTTGCTATAAGAAAACACACACTTAAACTTGGATTGTGTTCTTCAATTTTAATTGAGGGACAAATTCCTCTGATAAGTTGACAGCATAATAACCTTTGATATTTTCTTGTCTTTTATGCAAAGACTTGAAAGACACAGAAACAGCATTTCTGGTTTGTCTGTCCATTTTGTCAAAAAACGAAGACAATACCAGTTTTTATCAAGTTGTTTACACGTGAATAATGAACAAAAGTGAAACAACAGCATTTTAGAAGTCTTTACTTATATTTATTACAAATAACAGATGATGAGACAAACCAGTTTAAGCGGTAGGAAGAAGTGATGTGAGTGTTAAGGTATGATGTTCAGTACTCTATGAACAGACAATTCATTTACGGATTTCAAATACACATGTTGTTTTGACACAATAGGCTATCTGTGCTCTGCCCACCACGGGTATCGAAACCCGGATTTTAGCGTGTAAGTCCGCAGACATACCGCTGAGCCACTGGGGGGCTAGGTTTCTAGAATAAAAAAAACTTTTATGACTTTGGAGAATGCCCCTTATGTTTCATTTATGGGGACTATTAACATGCTTGAACAAATATATACCAAAGGTATAAGTTATATGTCAGTATTTTGTAAACTAAGATGTTTTCGTAAATAGAATAATAGTTTATCTTGAAGTTTTGTTCACAGCTGTTTCACCATGTTTGGTAAATACGTGATTTTACTTACATATATTAATGATGTAACTTCAAGTTATGGGGAAAGAAATATAAACAATGATTTGAACATATGATTAAAAATTGATATTCATGAAAAGTAATTTATCAGAAGACTAAGCTAGATACATATAGTTTAGTAACTTATAAACTAAGATGTTTAATTTATGGAAGACTAAGCTAGATACATACAGTTTATTAATTTATACAGTAAGATGTTTTCGTCAATAATGTATAAGTTTATCTTGAAAAAACACGTTTCGTTTCAGTAGGTGTTTTACTAAGACTGAGATCTTAATTACATGTACTAAAGTGTTTTTTGTATTAGAAAATCACAGAACAGAGATTTGTACAAGTTTTAAGTAAAAAGATAAGTTATATATGGAAATGATCAATAAACTATATTTTCTAAGCCTATTAAGTGAAATATTGCATGACTAGTTTCTTTTGAATAATTTATTCATTGACATAGTGACACGTCTTTGGTATGATGTTTCATGTTAATTAGTTTAGTTTACATATGTGAGAGCGAATTCAGTTACGGATTTCAAGAGTATGATATTTTTGTATAGTTTCTAAGGTAAAGAAACTTTCATAACTTTGGAGAATGCTCCTTATGCTTCATTTATGGTGACAAATGTCATGCTAGAAGAACTATTGAAAAGAGGTATTATTATGTTGGACTGTAAGTCAAAGTTTTATAAATTAAGATATTTTCCTAAATAATACATTAGTTTATCTTGAAGTTTTGTTTCAGCATGTGCTATACTTATGTTTAAGATTTCACTTACATTTACTAAAGTCAATATATTCGTTCATGATGAGAAGTGTGTGTTTGTTTTTTGAATTTCGTACAAAGCTACTCGAGGGCTATCTCCGCTAGCCGTTCATAATCTAGCAGTGTAAGACTAGAGGGAAGGCAGCCAGTCATCACTACTCACCGCCAACTCTTGGGATACTCTTTTACCAACGAATAGTGGGATTGACCGTCACATTATAACGCCCCCACGGCCAAAAGGGCGAGCATGTTTGGCGCTACGGGGATGCGAACCCGCGCGCGACCCTCAGATTACGAGTCGAATGCCTGAGCACGCTTGGCCACGCCGGGCCCGATGAAAAGTGAGTTTCATATAAGAAAGTTACAGACCACTGATTTGTAACCTATGATTTTCATATAACTGATTATCTATCTATAAAGTGTAAATGAAAGATAATTCGCGATACCATAACAATTTAAAATCCACGTGAGGAAGAGTCTGTTTTAAACGGTTGAAGAATAATCATTTGATTTATAACTAAAATTTTGTTGTTGTTTTTTCACCATTATAACTGTCAAGTGTTTTAGGTATCTCCCCAGTGGTACAGCGGTATGTCTGCGGACTCACACCGCTAAACACCGAGTTTTGATGTCCGTGGTGAGCAGAGCATAGGTGTAGCTTTGTGCCTAATTCAAAACGACCAGCAGTGAAAAGTACGTTTAAACAGTATAGTGTACATAAAGTCTGTGAAACTACACCCCCTATCCCCTCCCTCATATTGCATGGCGACGCATACTGAGGTGACGGCATCCATCAGACGGTAAAGTCCTAACTATTACAGGTCAACACCAGCAGTTCTTTATATATTAACAGTTGTAGCATTTATTTTAAAACATGCTCTACAAACTCTAAGAAACGTCTTATTTTTTCTCAAAGAAGGCTCTTCATAATGCAAAAACAATGAATAAAAATAAAGAAATTGCATTATATTCATAAAAGGAGAATAACTTTATTGTTTTTCACATCCTTTGTAAAATATCCTTCCATCAGGCACTCCAACAAAGTGTTTATATTGTTTGTTTGTTGTTCACAATTGCTGAGCCGGTGAGGAACAAGTTTGTTAGAACTCATGTGTATTGATCTGTATAACCCATATTCTGAGAGCTGTCACCGTAAATACATGTAATTTAAAATATTACCGTATGAGAGAGATAGAGAGGCAGATAATTTTATGGATGGAAGGAGAGGCGTAAGGACTACTGTATTAACCCACAGACATAGTTGTTCAAAGATTAAGATATGCATCACCAGAAGGGTTATTAATAAGTAATAGCATTCAACAACAAAAAATAGTGCGTTCTACACGTGTTGTTGTTGTAATTTATTGAAGGTTTCTAAAGCCCTACAACTTCCAAGGTATCGTGACAAGTGAGCCTTTTTCTTAACTTACAGTCACGCAAGCAGCTTTTGTACCTAAGACAAATCAGCTAAATAATTCAAAATAATCGTCACAGGTTCCCACCGAACTGGTATACTGTGAAAATGGTCGTCAAAAATTTTGAAAGGATTTATAGTTTTCTTTCTGTTGTTGTTTTAATAAATTATCAGTAACTTTCGGGTTAAGGCACACTAACTGAATACAATTCGGATAAAAATTAACCTATTAAACAGGCCCCACTTACCACTTTTATGGACTTACAAGATTAAAATCCAAGTTTCGATTACCTACGGTAGGTGCAGCTGATAGCCCAATATGGCTTTGCTCTAAAAACAGAAATAAATGAACACTTTAAATCACTCAACTAATTCAGTACTCTCATCTAATTAACAAGATACAGTGTCATAAAACAGAAATTAACAACGATAAGAATGCGTTGATTTGTTGCGAATGGCATTTTTGGCCGTAATCCAAAAAGAAATCTTACGAGGTTCGGCCTGCTTTATAGATTCAAGTTAGTCCTCAATCCGCATTACTACGACAACAATGCCAAATGATCTTCAAGATAAGAATAGAAGAAATACATTGAAATCAATAGGTTATATAGTTTAAACATTTAATTTATTGTGTTAATTGAACTAATATTAAGTCCAATGTGGCTTTGCTCTAAAATAAGCAAATAAACAAAATCAATGAAATATTAAACATTTGTTAAACCAGCAGAAAATAAACTGTTGTAAGAAACCACGTGATACTGGAATCATTCGTTCTATACACATTTAGCGACCTTCCAAAAGTATGTATCCTCGTGTTGAATCAGCAACAAGGAAAGAGTTTTAAAATACTATCTGGTAAAAAAAAGAATCAATTTGATTAATGAGTTATTTTATTCTTTATTAATAGGTTACTTTTCAGTTGGGGAAGTCTTTAAGATCAAACAAGGTATCGTTTTTTTGTTTTAATAACCTAACTGGTGTGATGGAAGAAATCATTACGACGAACTTAAATTTTTTTCATTATGTCAGGTAAAATCTGTCTAACAAGTAGTAAATGAAGTTCTGTAACAACCAACCCGGTAGAAGAAAGGTTCATTTCGATCTAAAATTACACTTATGGTATCATGCATATACTTTTAAGTCTGGTTGTGTAACACCGATTTTTGGATTTAGTGTAGTTTAATCAAAACCAAGTTTAAGTGTTCATACTTCTCACGTTAATGAATTGAAACTACTGTTTTCTTTTCTTCTCCACCACTGTTATGTATTTTTGGTATAGAGTTGTGCTTATAAATTCATGAAACTATTTCTGTCACATTATATTTCATTTAAAATATTTAAAACAATTCAAATTCTACAAAGCATGAAATCGTGTTTTTTTACCAAGATGTGTTTCGTGGCTCAGCAGTAAGATCCAGAAGTCATGACAATAAGTTCAGAAACTGATCCAAACAGATACTTCACTAAACAGTTAGAGGCTTGACATGACCTGGTATGGGCACCACGCGACTCAGAATCCGTGAATCACAGGATCGAGACGTTATAAAGTCATGGTTAATCACTATTCGTTAGTAAGGAATAGCCCAAGAGGTGAGGAGGGTGAGGTTGGCTGACTTCCTGTCCTATAGTCTGTTACTTCCAAATTAAAAACGGTTAGCGCAGATAGTCCTCGAGTAGCTCGACATTCAAAACCAAAGAAACGAAAATTTGTGCTTAAATAAATAGTACTCTGCGTTTTCTTTAAATTGATTTGCACCTTGTTTTGACAACCTAAAAAAATGTTACTATAGTTTCTTTGGTCTGAATACCCACTATCTGTTCATAAAGTAATTGCCTACAGTACTAAATCACTTGCCTAAGACTCGTAATAGAAAGATTAAATCACTTCGGTAAGTTTAAGGCCAAGTTATGGGCCCATTAAAGCTCATCCTTAAGCCTTCTTTTTTGTTTCATTTTTTTTAACGGAAAGAATAGTTAAGTCAAATTGAGATCTGAAGTTTCTTTTTTCCGGATATAAAAAAGTTCTATTCTGTTACGCGAAAACGTTTTTGTAATAATTTTGCCATAAAATGATATATTTCCTGATAATATAGGTTCTAGTGACGTCTTGTGGGCCTGAGAGGTAAAAACGTTGCAAGAAGCATAACTGTATTTATGAGCTATATAAAAGAACCGTTTATAGTTCAACCATAAAACGAAAAAAAAAGTCGTATTGAATGTGATAAAAAAAACGTCATAATGAAGACAAATTAAACATTTTTGGGTCTGCTTCAAAACATTTATAACTGAAAATCGATACGAAATGTTCAGCTCTGTTAAATTAGCAAAATAATCACATTTCCTACTGGGGTCTTAAGGAACATCTATTCAGGGTCTTAAGGAACATCTATTCTTACAATAAGTTCACATCTTTACTATTTAACATAACCAGAGATGTACTTTGAATTTCACGCAAAGATACACAATGGCTATCTCCACTAACCATAGAGGGAATACAGTTAGTCATTACCACCCACCAACTACTGGGCTACTATTTTACGAACGAATAGTGGCATTGACCGTCACATTATAAAGCCCCCACGGCTGAAAGGGCGAACATGTTTGGTGTGACGGGGATTCGAACCCGCGACCCTCGGATTATGAGTCGCGTGCCTTAACCACCTGGCCATGCCGGGCCTCTATAAAGCCGTAACAATGTTCTATAACATTCTTTAGAAATGGTATAATTTAAATCGATATATGCACCTAATTTTTCAAAATATAATCGTATATGAATAGATAACCAAGCATATGTAGCAATAAAAAGATATTATTACTTCGGTGTAAAAAATACAATAAGAACTGCTTTAAACCAACAAAATCAAGTATTTCTAGCTTCTTAAAAACAATACATTTGTTGCTACAAATATTACAAAAACATTGTTAACAGAAGAAGATTAAAAACATGAATCACATTCACCATTTGTTTGAAAAACAAGTATTTTGTTTGTTAAAATTGATAAGAACCGGTTAAGTAACTAATTAACTAAATATTCTCCTCACATCTGAGACAATTAAATAAAAATTAAAACACAATTTGGATCATTAAACATTTAAAAATGAAAACGTGTACGTTTGAGAAAACTAAGTCTCTTTTTATAGTAAGCATTTGTGCTTTTTTTTCTAGCATAGTGGAAACAATAAAAGATACGTTAACTAATAAGTCACAGTTCATAGTGTAAAAAGTAGCATAGGTAGAAAAGATTCATTGTATTCAAACATACAGTGTTCAGTTGGCAGTTAATTAATCTACAATAAAGGAAGACTATTGTAGAAGTCCACAATTTCTAAGAGAAAAATGACTCGGCCTTTAGAGTGCCGGACTGTGTATTGGAAAGTTCGATTCTCAGTATACCACTAAGCACGTTTCACACTTTCAGTTAGCGGAACGCTATAAATGTGACAATCAGTTTCGCTATTCACTTAAGAACAGCTAATAATTAGACGAGTGCTGCCCTCTACTTGATCGACATCTTTATGTTAACTCTCAAGTGATTCACCAGTAAGTTAAAAGACTTATGTTGCTAAAAACCGGGTTTTGATACCCAAAATTGGGATGTTAATTAAATTACATGTACTGCTGGAATTAAAATTACATAAGAAAATATTGCGATGCCCACCAGTAACACAGCGGTATGTCTGCGGACTTATAACGCTAGAATTCAGGTTTCGATACCTGTGGTGAGCAAAGTACAGATAGACCATTGTGCAGCTTTGTGCTTAACTTCAAACAAAATATGTTACACACAACAATTGCGCAAAATCAACAACTCGTATTTGGAATTTCGTATTAAACACTTCTTAATGTGAAATAACAGTAATGGGGAAACGATTCCACTCACTAGGAATATTGTTAAAACAAGTGTTAATACATACGCGGTATTTTTCTAACTTCTACTGCAACTGCGTAAAACTTAACAATATCAATACTCACATATTGAAATGTTCAATATGAAAGTACACAATTTGCTACCTTTCCGTTTGTTTATATTTTATCTATCTATCACATTGCATTTCTCTCTGTCCATCTACCTATGTCTATTTATTTTTGTTTTTCTATTTCTTTTAAGATAAAGAATAGGAAGCATAAGCTATAAACGATGCACGAAATTTTTGAAAAAGGAACTCGAGAAGCTCGCGAAATTATTGATCAGTGCGAAAAGAAACAGGTGGATCAGATATTGCAATTTGATCCTAAATAAAGTAGTTTATTTTGTATGGTACGTGTATCGTCTATGTTTAGAGTTGAATCACTGGTTGACCTTCTACACTCACCACATACCAACTAGCGCAAAACCCAAGATTACTGGTTGAAAAAGAATAACAAGGCGTAAAAACATATTTTACTTTAAGCTTAAGAACCGTTGTGACTTTTTTTGTCGTTCCAAACAGGTTAGTGTTTAAACCATACAAGTCTATGGTCACAAGTAAAAGAAACATGCTTTATTAATATTTATGAAGTTTTTAACCCACCATTTGGTAACCTAGATTAATTCAGCTGTGTAAATAATGTTAATATATTGTACACAATTTATTACAATTCTCTAATGGTGATACTATAAATTGATCTTTCTTTTCACGAAGGTAAAGCCACTAGAAACCAGGTTTGGTGGGCAGAGCACAGTTAGCCCACTGTGTAGCTTTGTGATTAAATCCAAACAAAGGCAAAATTGATAATATAATCTGTGAATAAGTAAAATTGCAATTCATAATACAAGCCACAGCGGATCGAAGGATTTATTAGGTCTCAACGTCATAGATTATATTTCGAGTTGTGCTTTTGGTGGAAAAACAAGAGTATTTAATATCAGTATATTGTATTAAGTTTCCACCGAACGTACTAGTAATATCATTATACCGAATGAAGTTTCTACCGAACGTACTAGTAATATCATTATACCGAATGAAGTTTCTATCAGAAAAAACTTCGAATCGTTCAATAACTTTGTTTCTAAATAGTAAGACCTTCCCTTGAAACCTAATTATATTTCAATTTAAAAATACTTGACAGCAGTTATTTAAGACATTCTTTGATAGGTTTATTTTTGTAAAACAAAAAGTAAATTTTGCTACCAAATGTTTCAATTTTACCTTCTTTAGAGAAGAATGGATAAAAACTGTTTCCTTTTTCTCTCTCTTGTTTACTTCAAAATAGGGAAAACTAAAACGTTCTTAACGAAGCACACACTCAAACAGGTGACTCTTCAGTTCTGAATTAGCTTATGTGTTATCTTAAGTAAAAAGATAGCAAAACGTCCATGACTGAAACATTTAAAGGTCACATAAAATATGATGTACGTCTTTGGTAAATTGTTTAAGCAGATTATTGATGATGAAATGTAGCTTGATGGACAGTAACGGCCTGTCATTGAGACACAAATATAGAGGACGATGTTTCGAACGTTTTCCTGAAGCCGAAAGAAGAAACGCTTTCGAAACTTCGCCCTGTGTAACTTGTGTTTCTACAACAGATAGTTGCTATCCATTAAACTAAACTCTGGGATATTTAAGTCAGGTGTTATTGTGTTAGTTAATATATCTATCATACAAAGAATATTTAAATCGCGTATTACTGTATTCATTAATAATTTATCATACAAGGAATACTTAAGTTAATTATTATTGTGTTAGTTAATAGATCTATCATTCAAGAAATGTGTAAATCATGAATAATTGTGTAATCCAGTAGAGTTATCAAAATATTGGATTAATTTTTCACGATTAACGTCTCTCGATAGTACAGCGGTAAGTCTACGAATTTACAACCCTACAATCAGGGGTTCCATTCCCAGCGTAGATGCTGTAGATAGACCGATGTGGCTTTGCTTAAAGAAAAACACGCTCAGGCTTCGTGACTAAACGATAATTAATAACACTAAAATCGTTTGAGTAAAAATTGTAAAGAAGCATAAAACATAGTAATTACTATTAGTGGAATAAACTAATTAGATAATTTTTAAACGTGGTACCCGTGATTTTCATTTGATATAATTGTATATAATTTAAGAGTGTTAAAATTCAGTCCTGGTGCACGTGCTCCAAACATTTTATAACAAGAAATGAAATTATTCTCTCTTAGCACGGCATGGCCAGGTTGTTAATGTAGTCGTCTCGTAATTTGAGGGTCACGGTTTGGAATCCCCGTCACATCGAACCCGCCCGCCCTTCCAGCCGTGGGTGCGTTATAATGTGATGGTAAATCCCACTATTCGTTGGTAAAAGAATAGCTCAAGAATTGGCGGTGGGTGGTGATGACTAGCTGCCTTCCCTCTAGTCTTACATTGCTAAATTAGGGACGGCTAGCGCAGATAGCCCTCGAGTAGCTTTGGACGAAATTCAAAAAACAAACAATCTTCTCTCTTTTGAAGGGCCCCACAGTGACTCAGCGGTATGTCTGCGGACTTCCAACCCTAAAAACCGGGTTTTGATACCCGTAGTGGGCAGAGCACAGATTGCCCATTGTGTAGCTTTGTGCGTAATTCAAAAAACAAAACATCTTTTGAAGAGGTTGCTGTCCTTTTTCTGGTCATTTTTTATTGCCAATTCTTCTGCAATTATTTACAACAAGAGATGAAACTGGCGGTATAAAATGAAATTATACACGTTTTAATAAAATTTGAAGGCATGTTTGTACCAGTAATAAGTAAAGTTTTACTTTAATTTTGTTATGATATAATATGAAAGTAAATATATTGGTTGCATTTAACATATTTTTTATCCCTCTCCTAATCCCCACGTTTCAATCAATTTTCGTTCGACATGTCAATTTCATTACCTGTTGTGATGTTAGCATTTACATCTGATTGTTGGTACTGAAAGTCGAATTCAACGATTCTTTGGTAAAACTCGATGTGTACACCGAAGTAGGCCGAACAAGACCCTTTGGTTTAACGTGGTAGAAGATGATTCGAATTTTCATACTTTCTACTTTGTCACCGTTAAATATATACATGTTTATTCTCCTCGCATTTTGTGTCCAAGGATGCATTATTAGAATGGTATTCATGTCCTGCTTTTCGATTACACGAGTTGACGGCGGGTGGTAATTGTACAGTTATCTTTCCGTTACTTTGTCATATCCAAATTACAGAAAGCGAGCGCAGGTAGTCGTAAATTAGCTTCGCGCGAAACCCTACAATAAATAATAAATGCACCAACTTTGTTTGGGCTACATTACAGACGACTTGTAAAATGTACTCAACTTTGTTGCATCGAGGTTTGTATGGTGTATGAACACAAGATAAACAATTTATTACGGAAATTAATAAACAGATAAAATGAACGGTAAATATTTGATCAAAAACTGGTACTGTTTGATTTTCTTGTATATTTGGCTTTAATATTAAAATAATTTTTGTGTAATTTACAAAAATATAATAATACTGCAAAGGATCTTCACCAAATGTGGTATGGAGGTCCATTAGGTCCATGCAGGGTACATATTAATTTCCTGTTTTACGACTTTTATTGGCGTTTTTGCATTTTTCACCACTACTTCGCCCTCTGTTGATGGACATTCACAAAATTTGACATAAAAATTGTTAAGTATATGCAGAGAAATATACAAGCATGTGGTTTCACGTTGTGTTCTGCATTTTTTATAAGTGTAATTTTTCATTATTACATATAAGAAAGAAACTTTATGTCTCACTGAACTTTCATTTATTGTACACAACTTCCATCCAGAGAACAAGTACTATAACTAGTATATTATAAACTGGGCATTATTTGAAAGAAAACTATGTATATTACACCTTGTAAATGTGTAGGAAACTCACAATCGATACAGTTAACAACCAGCATCGTAACATTATACCTTCGAAAACCTCACAATCGATACAGTTAACAACCAGCATCGTAACATTATACCTTCGAAAACACTAAAGAACAATAATTTAAAATGGACCAATAGCTCGAGCTGCAATATAACTATGAAAAATAAACACTAAACGATTTTTGCAGTCAACTCGAGCTGTTATTCATAAGTAACGATGTCCAGGATATCAATTTCCGATTATGCAAATGTAAAAGTAGTGAAAGCATGGGGCTTGGCATGGCCAAGCGCGTAAGGCGTGCGACTCGTAATCCGAGGGTCGAGGGGTTCGCGCCCGCGTCGCGCTAAACATGCTCGCCCTCCCAGCCGTGGGGGTGTATAATGTGACGGTCAATCCCATTTTTCGTTGGTAAAAGAGTAGGCCAAGAGTTGGCGGTGGGTGGTGATGACTAGCTGCCTTCCCTCTAGTCTTACACTACTAAATTAGGGACGGCTAGCACAGATAGCCCTCGAGTAGCTTTGTGCGAAATTCCAAAAAACAAACAAACAGTGAAAGCATGGAGCTTGAAATTAGTTTAGGTAGAAATACAGTAAATTAATCTACAAGACCCCCCTCTATTAGCTACACTATCCTACTAAATGTCACCAGACACTGAGAGTTACGAGTCAAACATATCTTTATTCGAAGAAATTAAAAACGTGTTAGTCTGCCTTTGGCCTAAATGATTGCTTTAATGCGTCGTGATGGTACTGTGTTCTACTCTTCATCTAAAGCGTTAGGAAAAATGCGGTCTTAACCCTTTCCTAATTCTGTGTTCCAGTTCACACCACGAGAACCACCCCAGACCTTGATAAATCCACCCCCACACGTCACTACTGACACAACACACTCAAGTAATAAGTGTTCTCTTGGTATTCTTCATACTCAGCCACGTCCATAAGAGTGTGAAGCGTGACTCGTCGTTCCACAGGACTGATTTACATTGATCCATGGTCCAGGTTCGGTATGTGTTGCTCCATGCCAATCTACAGTGCCCATTTGTTTTTGTTATCGACAGCTTGTGAAGTGCGGTCCTTTAATGAAAATTCATAGGATCCAGCTCTCGACGTGTCGTGAAACACTAATAGTAGTGCCTGTGGCTGATTGCATCTCTAAACACAGATTCTCTAGAGTCTAAGAGCGAGATGAGGTCACCAGCCTTTTCAAGGATTGTCGGCTCCTGAAAGTCAATATTTTATGGCTAACTGTTCGTTTCTTAGATTTATTGTCACCTTTGGACTCCAAATGTTCAGCACGTTGCTAAATGTCGACCTGGGATTGTTCTGCTGCAGCAGATTTTTCCCAGATAACATCCAACTGACCTGGCGAAACTCCACTAGCTCTTTCCTTAGGTTCATCATTCGACATACAAATGCAAATTGAGCTCTGAACGCCCCAATAATAACATTTATAGGTCAAGTTGTTTATATATTTGTCGCCACATCCATTCTCCTACAATCAGAGGTGTGTCCCATAACTTTTGGTGTGACAATGTACATATTTGTGTGCTAGCGATACATCGCTTATACCTGATTCGATTTTATTACTTATCAGTATCTCTACCAGCCTATCTTCAAATTGAATTTCTTTCAGGCGCGATTATAAAATAAATGAATCTATAAGATGCAGAGCGTGGCTAACTGTATCAATCGAAAAGGTTTGCTTTCCTGAGTCCAAAACAGTAATTAGATCCCAAATCGATCAACAGATGACCAAGCTGTGAGCTAAAAGTTCATACATGAAAAACAAACGCACTGTCGTACTATAAACCGCTAAACGGAGACTAAAAATACCCTCATAAGTACGATAAGCGTCACAAATCTCAAACGTAAAATAAAAATCATAGCTCTTATTATTTATTAAAACGAATATGTCAATCTGTTTATAGTAAAAACCTTTAGGTTTCAACATAAGTAAATATCCAAACACCGAGCTAACCATTAAGACCTCTCGCACATACAAGAAAAGATAGCATAAATGCGGAATACGGCCCAATTATAATTAGCGTGTCAAATTGTAGATCGAACGGTCCAGGGTTCGAGCCACGATGTCACTGAACATGCTCTTGCAAACCAATCCTGTTGTTTTTTTCAAAGCTGAACAAATCATTGTAGATTGCAATTCATTTGTTGATGTTCATATTAATTAAACATAATCACATATTTTGCTGCAATCAGTAAATATATTATTGATTTTGCGAAATCTGCTTTAAAAACTATGAAGTTTTGACCATAATTTTCCTACAAAAGCATGTAGTACACTATATTTGCACATCTCTTAGGGTACCTAGAGATTAGCCTTCTGAAAAAGGCAAATTTTCAAACTGCGTTATTTCTTTATCAGCTCAAACTGACCTTTTGTTAGTGACAAAATATGTGCAAAAATAACACCCCGAATATAAATGAGTATAACTTGATGAAAACCAAGAGTTTCCAAACATCGTCCTCCACACGTGTTTTTACAACAGACATTTATCATCCATTCCAGATTACTCACCATAAATATTCTGCCTAAACAGAATATATATATATATATATATTATACCCGACTTATTTCTATCTTTCGATTTGTTAAACAGTCATCAATTACATCAAAATAGTACCTCAATCAACAACTTGTATTGTGCAAAAGAAAAGAATTTGAAAAATTTCAGTTATTAATTTTAGTAATGCTATGTCGACCACGTTAAACTACTTGTTAGCAACAAACGTGCTTTTCAAGTTTAAAGTAATTTTTTTTACCGTAATGGAATTACATTAATATTTCTTAGACTGGAGTCAGATTTCAGCCGTTACTCAGAATACTGATGAAGGACCGGCAAGAACTAACAAGGATTTGTTTGATTGCTTACACCTGAATTTCAGTGTAGCAATCGCAATATTTTGTGTAATGCGGATATACGAAAAGCATATGTAAAAGTTAAACCTTAAATAATTTTGTACATGCCCAGTATGGAAATGTTATTCGTGCGTAATTAGTTTTGAAACATTTTGTTTAAAATAACCCTTTCTAGTAAAATCAAACTGTTTATTAACTACTTTTAGAGTTGTTTTTTTCTTCGATCTTTTCTGTATCTTTCATCTCGCTTAGAGTCATCTAAGAATTCTCAAAATTAAATTTCTGTCGGAGTTAGTTGAATTCACGTGTATGATGATTCTACTTCCTGTACGTGACCGACAGTTGTAATTTATTTTTCTCATTTCACTCCACCGCCATAAACTTGTTTACTGTAATGTTGAGGCGAAGCCTGCGTGCACGAGAGTAACGACCTTACGTTATAACACATTTGTAGAGGAAATCATGGAGAATAATTTGATCTCAGCCCATGATCCTTACCGATACATCAAAAACGTATAAACGTTGTGCAAGAAGTCCATAAATATAGTGGAAAAGGTGTACAGCACAAACTGGTAGTGTCATAGAAATGAAATAGAAACTCTATTACCAGAGCACTTTCGAACGATGGACCAATCTTCTTCAGGGGCAAACTAATAGTATTATATATACTATTAGGTTAAAATTAATTATTGCATAAAACAAGCGTTATGATCAAAGTAGAAAACAACCTTACCAATGTTTTATGAAGACAATGTTTGTCACAGAGAATCAGTACGTCTGTAACTCAGCGTAAAAGTGGTACTTAAAGCTAATAACTAGCGTTTGGTTTGTACAATAAGTAAAGTATACGCTATTACTTATTTTAAGTTATTAGTTGGGTAGGTTTGATATATTGAAACTTTTCGTATCTTAATATTACGGTATTACTACAGAGATTATGTTGCATTGTAAATATAATACTTGTATTAAAGACTAACCCGAATTTCCTATGCTGGTCGAACCTCATGAGATATTATTAGGCTTACTACCTCATTGACAGCGAGAGTATCTAAATGATTTTTTGTTTGTTTTTGTTTGTTTTGGAATTTCGCACAAAGCTACTCGAGGGCTATCTGTGCTAGCCATCCCTAATTTAGCAGTGTAAGACTAGAGGGAAGGCAGCTAGTCATCACCACCCACCACCAACTCTTGGGCTACTCTTTTACCAACGAATAGTGGGATTGACCGTCACATTATACACCCCCACGGCTGGGAGGGCGAGCATGTTCAGCGCGACGCGGACGCGAACCCGCGCCCTCGGATTACGAGTGCACGCCTTAACGCGCTCGGCCATGCCAGGCCATCTAAATGATAAATCAATGCATTATAATCAGGCCGGCATATAAAGGTAGTTAGAGCGTTCGACTCGTAATCTGAGGGTCATGTGTTCGAAACCCCTTCACGGTCAATCCCACTATTCATTGGTAAAAAGAGTTAGCGGTTGGTGATGACTAACTGCCTTCCCATTTAGTCTTACACTGCTAAATTAGGGACGGCTAGCGCACATAGCTCTCGTGTAGCTTTGTGAAAAAAAACAACAAAAAACAAGCAAGTATTACAGTTTTAACGACTGAGAACTTAAATGCAGTATATTCAATCAGCCATGTTTGAATATAGCTTGTTGTATTTTTGATCGAAGTAAAATGCCTCTTGTGATCGGAAGTTTTTTTATTATTGAAGCTAAACTCAGTCACTTACGTCTTACCAATTCTCATGATTTTGATAACAAGGGAACGAAATTTACATTTATTTTATTAAAGGAACTGTTTTCCTCCTGAATTTGAGTACAGAATAAATATTTTCTAATAACTTTAACGTTTTTGTAATTATAATTTTACCATATTTCGAACAAAATGTTATAAATAACTAGAGACGAGCAGGCTGAACTTATACAACTACGCAAGCATAAAGGAAGCCAGATAGAAATAAAAAGTTATAGCAAACGTCAAACTGACTCTGCTGCTGAAACAGTAAAATTATCTGTTAGCTTAAACTCGGCCAAGGTTAACTTGAAGCGTGTTATTAATTAATTTAATCATAATTGATTAAAGTGCCTGAATGCTCTAAATAAGTTATTAACAGAAATTATTAACACAATTTTTTATCGTTATGGTTTACGTTACCTTCTTTGTTGCTTCACCGCCAATTCAGCAATGAAGTAGGTGGCGAAGCTAATTCTGAAAGCCTTGCAATTAATTGTTCATAAAATATTCTTTGATCTGAGAAAGAAAAATGACTAAATCGAATACGTAAATTATATATGTATATTAAAGTAAAAGGTAAAAAAACATTAATATAATAATAATGTCAAGTGTATACTATTGTGATACAATTATTTCTATTCGTAAATTTTTATATGAGGTATTATTTCTTGACAATAATGAAAGTTTATTTAAAAGTTTAATTTCCGTAATTTGTCTGGCTCCTAGTTGTTCAACCACAAAATAAATTAAGTTACTATTTTTCATTTGATATATTTAGATTCCAAACGTGTTTTTCAGAAAACCCAACAGAGGATTTAGAAACGACAGTTGTGCGCTGTAAACCTGACGGGATCGAAACTCTCTGTCGAACGACAAAGTTCAGTAAAAAAGAGTTAAAATTCATGTATCAAGGATTTAAACAGGTTGGTAGTTGGTGCAAGAATGATTTTTACGCTTTAAAAAAAACGAAAAACATTAAACGGAAAAATATCATTTAAGAACTAAACTAATTCACATAGAATATTTTATTCCTTTATTCTACCATAAACGTAAGAGAACCATAAGAAACATTTTGTTTCACTAGAAAATATAAAGTATTTACGTGAAATAGTTGACTTTACCAAAAATCAAGGTAAAATATTTGTACAAAACTGTTCACATGTTGGCTTGTAATAAAACACAAAGCTACATAATGGATTATCTGTACTATGTCCATCAATGGTATCGAAACTTGGTTCCTAGGGTTGTAAATCTGTCGGAACACATTTTTACCAAAAACAAAAAAGGTGCAAATAAATAAGTTTATTTTCTTATATATATCTTACAGATAATTAATACTGATAAAGTTAAGTAAACAAAATCAAAAGGAAGGACTGCGTTAAAAATAGCAAATCCAAACCTTTGACTATTTATGTTAATTTGTTATAATCTAACAACAAGCCGAAACAAAAATAATAAATAAAAAAAACTGCAATAATTGAAAAGATTCTAGGGCATAAGCTATAATGTGGGATATAAAAGTACCCTAAGTTTTGGAGGTGACTGCGGACGTAGTCACGCATTGCGGTGGGGATACACCGTCTATCAGTCTTATACTAGTGTGAAGAGTCCCATTCAGTTATTTAAATAAACTAGTATAGCTTCCAACCACCACCAATTTTTTAAGTCTACTGTGACCATCATGCTATAAACAAGCCTTTATATGTGACAAGGTATAAATCATCATAAAGTAGTGCCAAGTTGTTAAATGACCTTATTCACAAGTAAAATAGTTATTAAAAATTTTCATTTCCTTATATTTATTGAATACATTCTTATATTTGTTACAGAATAGTTTAATAATTTTATAGAAAGTTTCTCTATTAAATCCATTAACTATTAATTTTTGTATCAGTATTTCAACATTACTGATAAAATATTGTAATTTATTACAAACTTTACATGATCTGAATAATTGAGAAAGTTATAATGCTTACAAGAGAAGGGTGTGGTATATTACTATTAAAAAAGAGTAAACCATAAATTGAAAAGGCAAAATATTTTCTTCTGAAAAATATTTACATGGACACCCTTATCAATTATTTAAATTTCTAAATCTAAATAATATGCCTCTGTGTTAGATATTGAATTATTTTCAATTCTAATTCTGCTGGATAAATAGTGTTTGTAACATTATTTATTTCAGGATTATTTATATTAATTAAATCATTTATATATCTGTAAGTTAAAGTGCTATTATGAGAATAGATTTATCGAAAAGTGCTCAAATCCAGATATAAATTTGCTATACAAATAGAATAGTTAACTCCCATTACGGAAACTTAATATATCTTTTATGTTTTGGGAACTAAATTTTCTTTCTTTAAGTTCTATAAAAGAATAACAAAACTGTTCTATTCATAAATTTAAAACAAGAAATAAATATTTTAATGGCGTTGTGGTGTAGTGTAGAATGTGGTGAAATCAAATGTTTGAATATTATTTATTTGTTCACAATTTTTTAGATATTTTAAAAGTAGTTTGATTATTTTTATTATCCCAAAAACATGTTTTTTATTATTAACACTGAAGTTTTTAATTTCATCAAGTAAAATATTCAATAATTTATTTAATAATATAGCAATTTTTTTGTAAAACACTTTTTATTATTAGAACATCTAGCGTTTTCTTACAAAATGATGTACTGTTTTTCTAGCCCATTTATTTCATTATTTATATGTATATGTCTTAAGCTCTAGTTGGTTTGTTTTTTTAAATATCAATAATTTGTTTGTAGGTATACAGCGTACTATCGATACGTTTCTGGTGTTATAAGTCAGCAGACATATCACTGTACTACAAAGGGGCATTTTTATGAATAATAATTTGAAGCCTCTGTTCACTGAGATGAAGTGACTATATTTTGTAAACACCGAGCAAGTAACACTTGAACAATGTCATTTACTCACCTGATACCTATACAAATTAATTTATATACTGCGACTTGGTCAAATTTCAACGCTATATATATTTTTTAATATTGATATACTAATATTAAATACATATGTTAATAGTAAATATAATCCACAAACTTCCTAATCTTACACCAACTTTTACCGAACAATAACAGACCCAAGCACTTCTTGTAAGTCGACTCTGAAGCCATTGGTTACAACAGTGAATTCTACAAACGAAAATAAGAATGTTCTCATATTATCAGAAAATAGTAACCATTCTGACTTCTTACTGGTAATCTGTAAGTGGGAATAACAGGGAAAAAGTATTAATGAAAAGCACAAGGATTTGACGTTGAAAAGACTTTAGAAAGTATTTTTTGTCCGGTTAGAAGGGAACAAACAAACCCCCTTCTCTGACTCTTCCCACCCGTGGGTTGCTCTTCTTTAACCCTTCATTTGCACTCCTCTTTTAAAGTGATGGTCAATCCCTCTAGACGTCGGCCTGGCATGGCCGAGCGCGTTAAGACATGCGCTCCTAATCTGAGGGTCGCGGGTTCGCATCCGAGTCGCACTAAACATGCTTGCCCTCCCAGCCGTGGGGGTGTTATAATGATACGGTCAATCCCACTTTTCGTTGGTAAAAGAGTAGCCCAAGTGTTGGCAGCGGGTGGTGATAACTAGCTGCCTTCCCTCTTATCTTACACTGCAAAATTAGGGATAGCTAGCACAGATAGCCCTCGTGTAGCTTTGCGCGAAATTCCAAAACAAACAAACTATACTGCTTTCATTACTCTTGGCCCCCCAGTGGCTCAGCGGTATGTCTGCGGACGTACAACGCTAAAAACCGGGTTTCGATACCCATGGTGGGCATATCACAGATAATCCATAAGCTTTGGGCTTAATTTAAAACAACAACAACATTACTATTGTCTAGATTTAAGTGAAATATTCGTAGCCGTTTTCTATTTAGCGACTTGTAAAATTATTATCAATAATAATAATGGAGGCCGTTATAAATATTTTCAACTAGTATAACGGTGTTTCAAAAGCTTCTATATTTGTACGATGTTTGAACGGTTTTGAAGAGCTAAAGCTGGTAACGAAGGGCAACTTAGAAAATTTTAGAAGATGAAAATTTCGACTTTTAAGAATGAACTTAGAATTAACCCTACAATATTCACAGGAGTTTATTTAGCAGCTGTGAATAGATTTTGGCGCAGTATACATAGGTGTTTTTGCTGTAGACTTAGATGGTCGAATGACTTTGAAGAGAAACTTGGCTAGAAGCGATAACAAAACTGGTAAAATCTCTCTTTCTCTTTGGCAATGAACATAAAAATAGTTCTATGACTTGTGTAGAAGTTTTTTAGTATGCTTACCCAAGTTGAGTAAATTATTTATAGCTATTTTTGAAGGCTTGTGAAACAAGAATAATTTAAGTAATAATAATGTGGAGAACAAATGGATAAATTTTGAATTTTGTCTAACGATTGGAAAATAAAAATTTTGGTTATTATGAATATTTTAGCAAACTTAGCCATTGATATGAAAGGTCTTTAAAAACAAATATTATTTTAAAGATGGTTTCAGCCATATGTGTTCTATTAGCTTGTTTGTTTGTTTTTGAATTTTGCACAAAGTTACTCTAGGGTTATCTGCACTAGCCATCTCTAATTTAGCAGTGTAAGACTAGACGGAAGGCAGCTAGTCATCACCAAACACCGCCAACTCTTGGGCTACGCTTTCAACAACGAATAATCGGATTGATCGTTACATTTTAACGCCCCCACGGCTGAAATGACGAGTATGTTTGGTGCGACCAGGATTCGAACCCGTGACCGTCAGATTATGAGTCGAACTTCTTAACTTTCCTGGCCATGCCGGGCCATTTCGACAGGACATTAGTTTGTCTTCCCACACAAATAACTCACTTTATTATAAATCGTTTTTTAGCAACTTGTTATTAATCGTATCTTACAGGAATGCTTGACAAGTACATCGAATATGCAAGATAAATTTCATTGCTTTTTTTGCAATTTGTTTTTTAATACAGAAATGAAAAGAAACTTACAGTTTTGTTCGTGTTTTCATATAGCAAAGCCACATCGGGTTATCTGCTGTGTCAAGCGAGGGGAATCGACCTCCTGATTTTAGGGTTGTAAATCCAAAGACTTACCGTTGTCCCAGCAAAGGACATTTACAGTTCTTAACGATTACTGAAAAACAAATTACTCAACATTTTTATTGTCGTATAAAGAATAAAAACTTTATCAAGCTTTCACACTGACAACATCTCTTCTTCAGAGGTATAATAATAATAATATAATCATAATAATAATAATAAAACAAGAGATAAAGCGATACGAGGTTTAACGAGATTCGTCGTATGCTCTTCTCTGCATTGTATTTTCGATTGTCACTGTGCAACGTACACCGCTACCTACTCGCAAAAGAAAATTTCTTAAAACATTTATACCGACACCTGGTGTTTTTATGTTTGTTTCATGACTGAACAAAATACGTATATTTCTAAGATTGTACTATAGAATCATATTTAACATTTACAGTTAGATACATAAAATAATTAATGTGGTACTCATTACGCTTCCAAAATAATTTGCCAATTTATTCATCCTTGTATATAAATATTTAGAATCACCACAATTATAAAGTGTTAGAATAGACGAAACGAACGTGAACTCCTAATAACTTTTTTGTTTGCTCAACGTTTCGATTTCACGTCTTCATCAAAAGCTTTTGTTTTCTATAATGTACTTTACTATTAAAACTGACACCACTCTATTCCCAGAATGTAACCCCGTGCAGGAGTGTATGTACTATGCTATTAATATTGTATGTATTATATTCCACCCAGCATTATATATCTAAAATAAAAATAAATAAAAACTTAAGTGTTTTACTTGGTTATTAAAAACATACAGGTAATTTTTGACAAAATTGTAAAACAAAAGATGTTTTATTTGGCAATGAAAAACATGCAGAATGTTTTAAGTGTAAATATGTGAAGTGTTTTCTTTTGTTATAAAACATGCAGGTAACTTTTTAATGTAAATAAATGCTCAAAAAATTCGACAATAAACAATAAATTTCTTCCAGAAATAATATGCCGTATTAATGAAATTAGTGGGATTTGAAGTTAACATTCAAAAATTAAAGAAACATCTTATTAGCTGATATCGTGTAAATAAAAACTTAATAGGAAGTCAAATGGATTTGGTCATGTTCAACGATATTTTTAACCAAATTTTCATCTAAAATTCGCATAAATAAAGAAAAATGTTAAAGGAATATTTCCACAAAACTCTTAAAGAATAATACAGTGTTTTATTATGAAGTTCGAAGTTTGTTTCGGTTGTCATCATCAAGTTTTAATAAAGAACGGAGTTCATGCCATAGACAGATATGTACAGAGTTTTTAATATTTGCATATGACATTTGGAATACTTGGCCCTACTGACCTGTGCCATTCTAAATTTATCTTAGTGAGGCCTAGCATGGCCAGGTGGTTAGGGCGCTTGACTCGTAATCGAAGGGTTGCGGGTTCAAATCCCCGTCGCACCAAACATATTCGCCTTTTCAGCCGCGGGGACGTTATAATGTAACAATCAATCCCACTATTCGTTGGTAAACAAGTAGCCCAAGAGTTGGTGGTGGGTGGTGATGACCAGAAGCCTTCCCTCCAGTCTTTCACTGCTAAATTGGGGATGGCTAGCGCAGATAAGACTTCGTGTAGCTTTGCGCGAACTTCAAAACAAGCTAAACCAAAATCATTTTATTATGACTTGTGTTTGAGATTGCCGAGTTCTTTCGAAAATTTTTTCATTTTAAAATTTATCAAGCTGAATTTATATGTATGACCATTGTTGAGTTTAAAACATCAAAAATTCTGTGAAGTAACAACTTGAAATTATTTTTCAAAAGAAAAAAAACAGTCAAAATCTCAAGAAAAATGCAGAAGTTCCCATAATCTCCAGCAAAGCGTGTGCGTTCTGAGCTTATTTGAATGTATCTTTTGCTACTGTACTGCTGTTGTTTAAGCTGCCTTCATTCGAAGCGGGATAAATTGCTTTTTAATTTGATTGAATAATTTAAACTTAAAACTTCTTTGTCGCTGGATTAGTATGTATTCTTTATTACCGTGAAAAGCGATTCAGACAATCTTCTGGTAGTTTTGATCTTGGATTTTGTTGTTTTTGGTATCGCAGTCTTAATGTGGTTGAACTTATTTTTTAGCTGACCTTGACCTAATTAGCTTATTAGTTCATTTCGGGCTGGGCAATCAAATAAACTTCAGCAAATTAGGGGTATGGGTTTATCCCTAGATTTTCTTCTAGTACCTCATTTGTCTCACTAGTTGGTAATTAATTCATATTATCTGTCTTAAAAGACGTGGTTCTAGTTTAATATTTATTTAATAAACCACTCACAAAAATTTTATTGTTTTTTTTGTTTGTTTCTACTTTTAGGCCTGCCCAACAGGTATAGTAAATGAGAACAGGTTCAAGGATATTTATTCACAGTTTTTTCCGCAAGGTGGTATGTTTTTGTTTTTTTTAATCTTACTACGAACTATAATGTAACAAAATATAACAAAACCAAATTTAATTAAACTAAACTACAGGCTGTCAACTGTTAAAAGTAATTAAAAGTCGAGTTTTTAGGTTTTAATATTTCACTGGATTCTTTCACTAATATACTTTAAAACGTTTTACACGATTAATATCTGTAATCTGTTAACTGTTGCGAAATATTTTCAATTCAATAGATAAACATAAAACAATTTTTATGTAATTATCATTTGTTGTTTAGTGTTTGCAATGGTCTTTACTTTTTTAATTATATTATTGTTTGATTAACTTTCTATTTGAAAGTTCATCGAATGAATCTTGTTTTTGTTTGTCTTCCAGAAGCAGGCCAGTATGCTCATTACGTGTTCAAGGCTTTCGACCAGGATCGTAATGGTACAATTAGCTTCCAGGTTAATACCAATTGTTTTTTTTATTTTGATTTAATATAAACTGTTAAAGTCCATCTTTTACAATTACAGATCAGAAAGGAAAATTGCTTGCGCAAGTTAAAAGTAAAAAATAACGGTCTTCAGTACCGGACCCATAATAAAGCTCATCTGTGTGCATATAAATATGCTGAAACTAATAACAACAATAAAGATGTCAAGCAGCCAAAAACAAAATATAAAAACACATTGCACTCACACATTCTCGAACAGGGTATTAAGTTAAACTTTTTTTCCAAAAGTGTATGTGTTTTCTCATAGCAAAACCACATCGGGTTATCTACTGAATCCACCTTTCCCCCAAGAAAGGATCATTTTTTTATAAAATACGATAGTCTAAATTTAGTCAAAATGCTCCAACCTAATCATAAAATCAATAAACCTAAAACTAGTAACCTCATTTACATCTGTTTATTAGTTCTTGCGATACTCAATCAGAATATAAATTTATATTATAAGCATTTTTGGTGAAGGCATAAAATAAGGTCACTTTTTCAAGAATATAAACAAAGAACACAGTTTGATTTTAAATAGCTCTTCTTTGGACATGATCCAAGTGGATAATCCTACTATGGTTGTCTTACTATTTGTAACTTAATTATGCATTTTTACAGAGAAATTCAAAGGAAATAATTTCAGAAGCAAATCAAAATTTCGTTGGTAAAGTGCTATTTGACGAAACACAAAGTAGCCAAGGTCGTTATATTCATGTAATTAATGATCAACATACTACTTATATTCCAGTTTTTAAGCATTAAGAAGACAAGCGACTGATTTGTTCTTCGTGCCCTTCCAGATATACAGATCCCATTTACGTTATTACCGCAATTGTTTAATCCGTTGAAATAATTGTTACACACTAAACCTGAGTAATTAATTTATGGGTGACAAGTCCACTTTAGCACGTTTCCCATTAATAAACTGTGATCTGATTACCTGCTGCTTCAAGCCTCACGGCTGCATGTTTTGATTAATATACTTCATTGAAATTATTTTAAATGAGTGATGATTCTAGTTTAAACAAAATGAAACAATTCATATTATTCTGTTTAGTGCATTTAACATTATCAATTTAAATTCTTTGTGAAAGTATTTTTAAAAATTGTTTTGTTAGTACGCAATCTGCAGTTTTATAAATTAAATCAGTAATGGAATTATTGATACAATCGTTTTATGAATTATCTAGTGTCTAATACGTTTAAATGAAATACGACAGCCACCTAAGTTCTTAATTCTGAAATAGTGCCAGAAAATGCTCAGACTGAGATGTCTCGTACCAGTACCCTTAGTTTCTACAGCATTAAGTATCATTTACCTATCTTCTGCTACTTAACACTTCATGTATCAAACTCTAACATAAAAAACGTTTTGACATCTCAAAACGTTTCTCGCGTTTCATTAATATAATTATTTTATTATTTTTAATTAGTTTACACGAGGGGCATGTTTATATGATGTAATTACAAACTTCCTTTATAAAAGTAACGATTTTAAAAATAAATAACTTAATTTCACACAGACGTTTTATTGTTGTTGGTATATTAATGAAATAATACATGATAAAGATTTGTGTATAATATTTCTTTTCTTAACTGCATCTATCGCTTTAAAAGAATATTTTAGGAATGCTTGTACCTAAGTTGCTTTTTAAGATATATTCAAAGACAATCTAACTACATATAAGTAACCAAACGACAGAGAAAAAGTAATAGCTGAAAAAATAAGTACTCTAGATGGATAATTTAAACATTTTTAATACTTTGAGTTACTGATGTAAAGGTTAAAATATATCATACAAACAAGTGGAATAAAGGGAGTGTTATAAATTCATCTGTTGAAAAACTTTCCTTGTAGAAAATTTCACGAAACATGGCTTCTTTACTTGTTATTTTATACTTTATTTTTCTCAAGGACTTTGTGATAGGCCTTTCGGCCCTAACCCGAGGATCGACGATGGAAAAGCTTCAGTGGACTTTTCATTTATATGATATTAATGGTGATGGTTGCATCAGTCGGGAAGAGATGGCAGATATCATCATTTCCATTTACAATTTAATGGGCCAGTTTGCAGAGCCCTCTATTGACGAGACTTCGGCACGTGAACATGCAGAAAGAGTATTCCAGGTAATTATTTAATCTTAAAACCGAGAGTCATAGCAGTATCCGGCAAACCAGAAAACTGTGTTACATTTGCGATAGTTTAGAAACAGTATTGTAGTTTTCGAATAGTACAATATTTGTAAGCTCATCAATCAACTTCTTGTAGAAAAATTTTCATTTAAGAATGAGTTATTTCGCCCTTTGGTGTCAAGGTTTTGATAAAAGTTTGTTGTTTTTAGCAAAGTAATTTATTCATAGAAGATCTGCTTTTAGTACTAAACTAGTCAATATCGCTGGAATAATATGTTAAAGTCATGCTTACCCTATTGTCATTTACAAGGTCAAGATTGACAGGTGTGACGTTCTCATGAAATGCAAATGTTGCGAGTGCAATAATGGCGTGGTTCCTGTTGTAGTTACAACACTTAAGGTAAGACGTCATCCAAAAACGTTAGAATCCAATCAGACAAGAAAACTACGAAGCTGACAAAATAAGAATAAATTGCCTTTTTCTTCTCACTACAACCACTTCTTCAACCAACAGAAAGCCGTTAGACGTTTCTACAAAACGTGCAGTGTCCTGAATGTCAAAACTGTTCTTACAGTGTCGAATCAATGTAATGACTTTGAGCAAAAGTAGACTTGCTTTGAAAAGACTTTATAAACGCCTAAAGAACATTTTGAGAGTTGCATTGCATTTTTCTAGGCAACAGATCAAACCATAAGCTTATGATAAGATTGATATGAGTTATCTATCTATCAAATCTTCTTTTGTTGAAAGAACAATCGACTAACGATTTTATAATTAAGGAACATTAAAGATAGATTTTACTTACTTTGAAAAATGTGTTGAAGTCAATATAGTTTTTCAGGTAGAAATCCGAAGTTGTAATTCAATTTTGGTTTAAGCCTTCAAAGTTTCTGCCTTACTGTAATTACTAATAAAAACAAACAATATAAAACTTTAAACTATGTAAATCAATCAAACTCGTAAAACTGCCAAGCGAATAATCTAACATCATGTTAACTATTAGTCTGAGATGTTAGGTTCAATTACATCAATCAATTCCTCAAAAACTAGTGCACCAAAACAACTTTAAATGTGGGTCCAAGCAAACATCACACCTTCCAACATTGCACTTGCAACTTATATTACAAGATAGGTGATTGTGATTCTCACACGATGAGAATGAATAATAAACAAAGAAGTAACTTGGTAGTAAATGCTTTGTTTTTGGAATTTCGCACAAAGCTACTCGAGGGCTATCTGTGCTAGCCGTCCCTAATTTAGCAGTGTAAGACTAGAGGGAAGGCAGCTAGTCATCACCACCCACCGCCAACTCTTGGGCTACTCTTTTACCAACGAATAGTGGGATTGACCGTCACATTATACACCCCCACGGCTGGGAGGGCGAGCATGTTTAGCGCGACTCGGGCGCGAACCCGCGACCCTCGGATTACGAGTGCACGTCTTAACGCGCTCGGCCATGCCAGGCCCGGTAGTAAATGCAGTCATCAGAGTTAAAGCTTGTTGCATCATAAACATTTGACATTTATAATTTTAGTATGCATATTACAGTGTCATTCAATATGTGGCGGAGTCGAGTCGGCATTAAATGCTTCATAAAGTTCAGTAAACTCGGAAAAGTAATTATTCCAACATTTCTAGTAACCGAGTTTGGATTATTTTATTTATTTTATTTAAGGCACTGTTCTTGTATACTAATAACGTATAGATCTTTGCAAATAATGTCACGGTAAAATAATTGGTTTGTGAAGAGGTGATTCTTAGTTTCTCTATGGTTTTTTTTTGTATTAATATATGCTAGATTATTATACTGACAGGAAAAGCAGAATACTTATTTTAAAAAACAGATATTCAGGGTAATTTTTGTTTATGTGCCGTTAGGCTTAATAATCGTAGAAAAACAGCGAGATATGTATAAGAGTCGTTCATCAGTCACCCATATTTACTGTTTATTGAAATGTCAAGATCGATGTACGTATCATTTTCAATAGAGAAATTTACTGTGTTAATATATCACGTGCTCGTTATAGGTAGTGATTCGTCTAAATTAATTTGTTTTTGGAATTTCGCACAAAGCTACACAAGGGCTATCTGTGCTAGCCGTCCCTAATTTAGCAATGTAAGACTAGAGGGAAGGCAGCTAGTCATCACCATCCACCGCCAACTCTTGGGCTACTCTTTTACCAACGAAAAGTGGGATTGACCGAACATTATAACACCCCCACGGCTGGGAGGGCGAGCATGTTAGCGCGACTCGGATGCGAAACCGCGACCCTCAGATTAGGAGCAATGAAAATTACCTTAGTAATAAGCGCCATCCTTTGTAATAATTCTGTACTGATGAACTTATCAGTTTGACATGATCTATAATCTATAGTATTCAGACATAAGTGACGTTTTTTGTTTTTGGTTTTCACAATACAGAATGTTAGTTTTAACGATTCTTTATTAATTACTAAAATTCTCCATTCTTTTATCATTTAGTTTGTGTGCTGTTGAGTTTAACTTGGTGTACACAATCGAAAAATAAAAATGGCATATCAGGTTATATGTATGTGGCGGATTCTGTTAGTGTCTATTTAAATCGTTGTATTATTCAAAGGCCAACTGGCGTCTGTCTGAAAAAACGTAGGTATATTGATCACGTATTATTTTTCACCTTTTATATACAATAAACTCGCGTCATGTAATTTAATAAAAAATAACTCTTCTGTAAACACTGATACATTTACTTTGTTTTGCTTTAATAACTACTTTATTAAAACTTCTGATCAATTTCAGATTTTTGATTTATTTGCTACATAGCGTAGTTATGTAGTTTTATACAAAGTTGTCAAGGCCCGGAACAAATTACCAAGTGAACCTTCCAAAAGGGTAAAGAGGTACTCTGGAGTGGTGCTAAATTTGTCGGTTGACTTGGTTCTAAATACTTTAAATCTCACATTCTTGTTTCTTCATGTTTATGAATTTATCTAAGTGTATTTTCTATCTTTTGGCAAGGCCTAACACGAACTGTTTACTTTTTCAGTTCTCTTCCTAACTTGTGTATATACGATAACGGTACAGTTTCCTTTTTTTCAATAGACAACACGATATTTGTGTTTTGTTCAAGATTATTCATTTATTTCTCCTCCTCTATTGTTAAATTTTGTCGTGTCTTTATTGTTTTTAATAGTACAGTAAGTCTAAAGCTTAAGACTTTAGTCTAATTATGTATTCCACGTAACCTATTTTTCGATTACACTAGTAATATCAATAGTTTGTAAAGTGAAGTAGATGCAGTTTAAACACTGAAATGTTCAATAAAAAGCTTGTTAAGAGTATTCGAAAGCTTTTTTTTTTGTCACTTAAGTTAACTACAGTTTCATTCGAAATATTTAATTCATTATCTGGGTTGTACATCAAATCCACAGACATTTTTACAGCTTTAAATGTAAGTTACTGTGTTGAGGGATGCATTCTCAGGAGGGAACCAACACAAGCCTAAAACTTTGGAGTTACCATGTGTAAGATTTGAACGAAGAAGACTCGATTACAGTTGATTCGCAAATTAATTTATTTTCTAATCTTGTATTAGTATAATGCATTTCACGAATACACTCAGCTCTTTATATGTAAGTATCAACCTTTATTTCTATGGGCTTTCTGAAAGCTTCAAGTCTTTTAGTTATGTTTCTTTGTTTTTTTTTAATTTCGCGCAAAGCTACACCAGGGCTATCTGCGTTAGATGTTCCTAATTGAGCAGTGTCAGCCTAGAGGGAAAGCAACCAGTCATCACCACCCACCACCAACTTTTGGGCTACTCTTTCACCAACGAATAGTGTGATTGACCATAACATTATAATACCCCCCACGGCTGAAAGGGCGAGCATGTTTTATGTAACAGGGATTCAAACCAGCGATCCTCGAATTACGAGGCCTTAACCACCTGGCCATGATGGGCTTATTTTAATTATGATACTCGAATCATCATTATGCGGTGATTTGCAAGGTAAATTAAGATATTTAGTTTCTCAACTTTACGAATTATGTGATGTCATTTTCAGACTCGGAACGTGAGTAAACAATTACGGGAAAAAAATTATATAAGAATATACTATGTTTACCTTTTAGTTTTACTTTATGAACAAGCTTTAAATTTGCATGCTACAAAAGTTTATTTTCAGGCTTAGCTATATTATTATAATTCTGCAATTATAAGAATATAGGCCATAACCGATATCCCAAGTAAATTTTAAAGGTAAAAATATTAGTAATGCAATGTTGTCTTGAAATGAGCCAGTCGTTTTTCAGATATCAGATTTGAATACATAAATTAGCAATTGCTTTAAATCTGTTTTAAATGTTTCATTTCAATGCAATACTGCTCATCTGGTCGTGAGCTTCTTACTGGTAACGTCAGCATGTCGATGTGTTAAAAGTTATCGAGCGTGAATTTAAACGATGTGAGGACGCCACCCAATTTTGGTGAAAAGTCAAAAATACGTCACAGGTTAAAAATAATAACAATAAACTTTACATACAATTTATTCAAGCTAATATTCAACTCGCAAATAAATATCTAAATTTTTTGTTTAAAATTTTTAGAAAAAATAATTCATACGTACAACTATATTATTTTTCTGTTTTACAGAGATTGGACCTCAACAAAGATGGCGTTGTTACATTTGATGAATTCGTAGAAACGTGCTTAAAGGTGCAATAAAAATTTGTCACTACGTATTTTGAATTTAGTTCATGATTTGGTTGTCTTAAAATTACTTTTACTTGCACAGTATATTACTTAGCCCTTACTGGATAATTTCCGTATCATTTTAGAAGCAGAGTTAATGGTGTTCTAATGCACTTATGTTTCCACTTTATTCCACTTATGAATTTGTCAGCTATATATCCAGAGTAAATTATTTAATTTTTTTTTTGCTAAATTAAAATTGAAAGTACACCAGTCTAGTAAGATGGTTAAATGTGATTTTTAGAATGCTTTATTAAATTATGATTTTTATTCTTGCTTTTAGAATTCATGAATTATTGAAACAAGTTCTTGTTTTTCATTAACTTACATAAGTCACGTATGTTATGTCACACAAGTAATATAAATATATGGAGTTCCGCTGAAATTATGTTACTTAAATTTTAATTATTACTTGGCCTTTGAAATTAAATGTTTGAATAATAATAAATAAATAAAACTGAGGCTTACAAATATCGGCCTTAATTTAATCTGATTTTTTATTTTTTCTTAACAGGAGATTTAATGTACTTAAGATACAGTCGGCTTTCCATTATACTCTCATCAACAGATTAATTACCGAACTCGTTTCGTTAAAGTCTAGCCTTAATATATTATTCAGGAGAACCTCTTTTATAAATAATTTTTCTCATCGCTTCCCCTCGCAAGTCTCTTAACTGTAATATATTGCCATGCCAGGTTCACTGAGAACATCATTATATTGCGAATGTTTTGGTGCGTTTTTTTTTAATATAATGGAAAGCCGTTGTGTCTATCACGCAGATTTTTGTGATTTTTAAGGTACAGGTTAGATTAGGCGAGTGGAAAAAAACATAATTTTTAGTTTGTTTATCAAATGGATTTGTACCAGTAATAGACGTGTGTGTGTGTGTGTAAAAGAGCAACACGTGTTTTCTTCAGCCTGTGATGGTAGCAAGAATATAATGTCTATAAGACATGATCAACTGCCATATATTTTACAGAGAGATTCTCTATCCATCCTCACCCTTTCACCAAATTTAACCTGGAGTTACTAAGACAGAGTATTTGTATATCAGAAAGACTGGTATGAATATTAATATTTAACCTGAAGGTGACTTAGGAACGTCAAAACGTTGTTCTCTCCTTATCAATAAAAATGTTAATACCTGTTGTTGTTTTGAATTAAGCACAAAGCTACACAATGGGCTATCAGTGCTCTGCCCACCACGGGTATCGAAACCCGGATTTTAGCGTGTAAGTCCGCAGACATACCGCTGAGCCACTGGGGGGCATGTTAATACCTATACCAGCCGTTCTGAAATACATTTTTATTTCAATTGGGTTTCTCATCATCAAGAGTATTTGTGTAATTTTGCTTACTTTCAAACAAATTAAAATAACTATTAGATTTTTTTATTGACACTACACTATCCTAAACTGACTACACGCATTTAGCAAATTTTATAAAAGAAGTAAATTTGTTATTATTGATAACATGATATTCTTATCAAGAACGTTTTATATCTCAGCTTTAACTGACAATAATTTCAGTTTGTTTCCGCGTAATTTACAGAGTTTTAATTGTTTTAATTCGTTTGTTTCATTATTTTTAGGATGAAAACATCACCAAGTCACTTAACCTACTTGATACCGTTCTTTGATGAACGAAATGCCATTTATAACGCTATAGAGCTGACTGGTACCGCCACCTCCTTGACAGGTGTGACGTAATTTCCTGCTGCTTTACAGGAGCTCAGGCTAACAATGAAAGAACTAAACTGTGCCAAGACTGGACCACTGCAGTTTATTCTTCTTTATATAATCGCAAAACACACCAGGTGTTAAATACTTTCATATTTTTCTGGATTTTGCTTACATTACGTAATTACTATGGTACTTAACAATTTCCATCGTAAAGCACTTCTTATAAACAACTCATCTCTGTAACATCATTGCTTCACCGTCCACTGTTACGTATGCATGTACTTAGTATTAAGCTTTTCTGCTTCTTTCTCCTCTATTTTGTACAGATGTTTATGTTTATTAAGAGCTGCTTGTTAATCTCTATCAACTACTTTTTACCAAAAAGCTACTTAGGTATACAACCCTTTCATCTAATATTTTAATTATTTGTTTCGTTTTGATTTTACTTACTAATAAAATATATTATTTTATTACAATTTAAAGCTTTTACTTTAAATAAGTTTAGCTTTTATAAGAGGTAAGACGTTTCGATCACTGGTGGGATCATTATCAAATAGCAATCGAAACGTCGTATCTATTCCAAAAACTAGTTTTTCTTACTGTAAAAGCTGTAAATTGTAATTAAATGTAAGTTTCTAATTAAAAATTGTGTTGATTTGTTTAGAATATCATCGCCCCGACTAGAACAAATTTATGTTTTATTAATTTTTGATTTAGTTTAATTTTATTTTTAATCGTTGCCCTCCAGTGATAATTGGTTTAAATGCTGGCATGCCATTACGAACTGAAGAACTGAAAGGTATGTGTTTTAATATTATTAACATTATCGGTAAAGTTTATTTATTTTTAACACCATCTAAGTTGGGTTTCTTCCGGTGAACCAATAGTTAATAGGAGTCAGATAAGATTTTTATCATGTCATACATCAACAGAAAGTACAATTGTAACGACATTTAGTTTTAGAAACTCGCCAATATCGTTTCTCTTTAGCGTATTGATAAACAGCGTGTTTTATGTTGTGAAATGTATTGACAATGTCTAATGGCAAAATTGAGTCTAGTAACAAGTGGCAGTTCATGCGAGAATTTTCATATTTATTTGACTCTGTTCCGTTACAAGTTTACTTTTTATGTATTTAAACTTGAGTTATTATTTAAAACGTAGACACCAGAATGTTAAATATTTATGCAGTAAAGTTATATCGGCGGCCAAGAAAATCGTATTATTAATCACCTTGCAAAACGTGTTCAAAAACGTAACGTTTTTCCGACCAAAAATTAAATATTTCTTATTACAAAATTTTAGTGAAGTAGATTTTGTTCGGAGCTATATTGCCTCTTTGCTAATAAACTGACAAAACTATTATTTATCAAATAATAAGTGAAACTTATAAGTACATTTAGTTTTACGAGTGTATTTAGAGGAGCTGTAGTGTTATCAAGTGTACTGATGACCCAAAAGTTAATAGTACTGCAGTAGCTTGAAGAACGTCAGGAAATACATCACAGAATTAAACCTGAATTATTAGACTGAGTTTAAAGAAAGATACCAGACATATTATCAAGCCAAAATTAAAATTAATCTTTTTTTGAAAACCAAAGTGACGAGTGCACAGGCTGAATGGAATGCGCTTTAATAGCTTGAGACTTCTAGCTTGTTGATTCGACTTTACTCATAGTAACTTTTTTTGTAGACTAAGAGAGCATAGTATTACATAAAACATTGTGATGTCATCCCTCTCAGTGCGTATATATAACTGCGTAACTGATGATCATTCCAATAACACAATAAGGAGGGTGTGTCCTCAAAGTATCGTCCTACCCATTAAGATCACTATCCATCTTTACATCTTACATTCTACTAAGCAGTAGTATTTTCTAAAAAAGAGCACAAGTGATACAATGTAGAAATGACCCACAGCAATATTAACTAGAGTGAAAGGAATTTAGTTACTTTTGACCAACCTTCTACGATTAATACAGCATACATACACAAAGAGAGAGATAAAACCGTGTACGTTAGAATATTTTTTTGAAAATTCTTGATAAATCTTAAACAATGACCTCATTAAACTTTGGACACTGCAGAGTAACAACAAGTGAAAAGGCAAGCGGATGTCTATACTTTATGCTTGGGTAGAGCTTGACCTTACTGTGTTGAACCTTTTTCTTTAATTGATTTTTTCTCAACAGAAATTAGTGTTAACTTTAAGATATACATATGTTCGAAAGTAAAGATGAAAGTTAGAAGTTTAAATACGCTTATTTTCTACTGTAATAATTCTGTGATAGCTAAGATTATACGAGATATTAGTTGAAGATATGGAGTGTTAAAAATAAGAGGTCTAGTCAAATAGAATGTTTTTATGTATGACAACAAAACTGATTAACATTAAATACAGAACATATCATAATTTTAACTAACCAAAAGTTAAAAGAATAACTAATTCGTCTTCAAGGAACTTTACCTCCATTAAATTCAAGCGTGATTCTGTTAGTGTAAATCTGCACAATAAGAAGAAACACACTAAAATAAAGCTATTATAAAAAATAATAAAATGTTAAATTGAAGGGAAAACATGTTTTACCTCGTGGAGATTTAATTAAAATAAAACTTAAGATGATTTCTGTTATATTATAGCAACTTTATAAGGCGTAAATATTTTGCGTTTTTAAACTTTTTTAAAAATTACCTTTCTTACATATTTCACTGAGTTTGTAGTATCATTTTAATTATTTAATCTTAATGATCTAAATTTTTAAGGTTATTCTTACAATTTGTAATGTGAGCTACTTTTAAAAAAATCATAAAATACGAAGAGAGATCGATTACCTTTCCTTTTATTATATAACTTAAGCCTTATTTAAATGAAATACCTTGGCTTGACTAATATTTCGTTGCTTTGATTTGTACATCGCTGAACTTCTTAGTCGGTACACCTTCTCACGTGATCAAGATGGATTCAGTTTTGATCACAAAATGCGACGTATCTCTTCTGAATGTCTGTAGGTACATTAATTTTGTACAAAATAGAAGTTAACAACGATTTTTTTAAAACTTAATAACCTAGAAAATGCGGGAAAAATTAATGTAGGGATTGTGTTTGTGAATCTCCAAATGAGCGGTGGAGAAAAAAAAATAATTTTATTCGTTCCTAGTAAGATACCAACTTTGGATATTAAAAAGTGATTAAAGCCATTTAGACTTCGAGCTGTTTCAGAAATCTTCGTTTTTGGCTTCAGAGGAGGAACATTTTTTTTGTTACAACTGAGAGAATCTAAACATAAAAACTCACTTTCTAATAAGTGAAAATGGTATAATAATTACAGTAACAAGTTTTACAAGTTGTACACTGCGAACAAGGAGATTGTGTATTTTGAGCAATACTGAAAAAGAAATGTACATCTAGTGATAACGAGAATACTTCGAACGTAAACGATAAAAGTAATGTAGCTTGTATGCTATGAAAAAAACGCAGCCGCGATTATGGTTCTTGAACAGAATATTTCGAACTATAATTTTCCTATTACTGTTAGACTTAATTTATGTTTCGAAGGTACGAACTTGTTTTACTATACATTTACTCTCTCTACACTGATTGGCTGCTCTGATATTTTAGCCCCCCAGTGGCTCAGCGGTATGTCTGCGGACTTGCACGCTAAAATCCGGGTTTCGATACCCGTGGTGGGCAGAGCACAGATAGCCCATTGTGTAGCTTTGTGCTTAATTCAAAACAAACAAACAATCTGATATTTTAAAAATTTGATAGATTTGCTGTCCGTTCGTGTAAATTTAAAAACCTAAAATGAATAAAGACAGCACTGCGTTAAAGTTAACTCCAAATACTTAGAATTAGAAGTGCTAATTGTAATAATATTTATACAGTAAATAATAAAGAGTTATTCAAATGTTCACGTTTTGTATTACGTGAAATTATTTATTTATGTTTGTTTTTTATACACTGGATAATATTATTTAAGGGCACTAATACAGTGATGTCAGTAAACCAGAACTCGCCTTTTTATTGACACGCTTGTAAATATAGCTATCTTGTACGAGCGGATTAAAAATGATAACAAAAAACATTCCTTTAAATGAATGTAATCTACATTTTTGATTTGGCTTATGTTTGTTGCATGTATCTTGCCAGAATTCAATGCGAAACGTATATGTAAGGTGAGAACATATTAGTTTTGCTTTTATAGGCTTTTTGTAAAACCAATGAAAAAGTTTCGAAGCGTTACACTTTAGCTAAAGTACGTGTATTGTAGAAAAAGAGGCAGTGATGTGAGCTAATTTCGTATTCTGCAAAAGCAGTTCTCTCTCTCGGTAACTTCGAAATGTTGCATAACAAATTGTTGTACGTTCTTGTTATCGCATTCTTCACTTTGCCGTACCATATTTTTTACTGGCATTACAATTGTAATATCTTAAACCATGTTTTCTTCTGCCTGTGGTGAAACAATTGCAGGACGTACAGCATTGTTCTTTACAGTATTTTTATACGTGGAAAACTATATGTCTGACATTGTATTCGATATAGATGTTCACAGCATGCTGCATGGTAACGCTATCTCATGCCATGTTAATAAAAGTTCACAATGAATACAAGTCTTGTCTGTCCTTTTTCTTCAAAAATTTTAATTAACACTAAAATCGCTCTGAATCGTAATCATTCAAAGTACTTGTATACGTTCACGTACACCATTGTATCTGGCAGAGTAACCTTTATGAAAATGTTTTTAAATAAAGATTAGCTGTTTAAGAAACTTGTCAACTGGTAGCTATCTATCTGTAGGTTATGATTTCAAATTCATAAACTACGAGATTTAAGACTCAAATAATGAGTGATAAAAACTACACGAACATATCGTTTCCTTTACTACAAATGATTGAAAAACATCCATAACTCCCAAGTACCTTACATGTAAATTTTAAATTGTTTCCCAGTTCGTATGTTCTACAAAAATTATCAGTTTTCTATCAATGTGCACCCACAAGAATTATTTTACTCCAATCCAATGCAAGAAAAATGTATTTATTCTTTAATTTCAACTTTCCACTTTCTTCCACTGTATTGTGAGCATTAAAAATACTTCAAATCATTAAGAGGTCAAAGTATCTAGGGGTTTACATGCAATCGGGGCCCGGCATGGCCACGTGGTTAGGGCGCTTGACTTGCAATCTGAAGGTCTCAGGTTTGAATCCCTGTCACACCATGCTCGCCCTTTCAGCCGTATGAGCGTTATATGTAACGGTCAACCCCACTATTCGTTGGTAAAAGAGTAGCCCAATAATTAGCAGTTAGTAGCGATGACTAGCTACCTTTTCTCTAGTCTTACACTGCTAAATTAGGGATGGTTAGCGCAGATAGCCCTCGTGTGGCTTTGTGTGAAATACTGAAAGTATTGACTTCATGGTATCAGTTATAAATGAGAATAGTTAGATATAAGTGGGGGGTGAAGTCTTCTCAGTTTTTTTTTTAAATAAGCTTTCAGATAAGCCATAACTTGTTACGAATTTTCAGTGGAAATGAACTGTACACGCTCTATTCGAACTTACAGTTATCAAAGTTAAACAGAATTTTAAGTACTTGTATCTGAAATCTTAAGAATTTAACCCCTTCATCTATATTTTCATAGCTGTATCCCTGGTATACCAAATGCTCGATAGGAATGAACGCGCCCCCTCTTCCCGGCATATCATATGAAAATTCGACTATCGACTCTGTACATCGCATGACATCACCTGAAGTATCACGTGTCTATTCTCATTTAAATGTACCTGAAAACTGCAGGAAGGCTGAGCAGAAGATAAAAGATCATAACGTAATATGTTCTTTAAGAATACCTCAAAACTGTTCAACCAATTTAAACGATTCAACGTGCGCAAAACATACCGACTTGTATGCATTATCATATTCAGAACATCCGAATTTGTATCAACGAAAAATCCGAAAAACGTTGTCACACGAGAGTTTTGAACATTTGATGACTAAGCAGTTGATTCCAATAAATTTCAAATTAGTTAGCTCTACTCTATATGAAAACAAATATGGCCCTCGTTTACTATCGTCAGTTTACCCAAATATGATGGCCCTCACTATTCACTCACAAGATTTTTTCGATACGGTCATATTCTAAATGAATCCACGCTAAATATATTTCTCAGCCAATTTGCCAATTTACAAACGATAGAATTTATAAAATGTGTTTGATAGCAAAGCCCTGTCCATCAAAGGGAATCGAATCCCTGATTGTACTGTTGTAAATTCACAGACTTACCGCTGTCCCATAGGGGGATTATAAACTAACTAGACAATACATAAATTGCTCATACATTTCAGTTTAAATTACAGTTACATTTAGCGCCCGTAAGTAGCCAATCAATTTTTCCATGGTTATGTAGACTTGCAGGCTTTCGTTATTTCTATAATTTAGTTCAATAAATGAATGCAAGGAAAGGTTGGGCATTACGCTCAGTAATTCCGAAACAAAAAATAGATGTGCTAGAGAAAACAGATAAAAACACTTTTCAATAAGTGTTTTTTAGTTTGCACAAAAGATTGGTCGCGTTAGATTCAGAAGCAAGAGATCTGAAACGCTTTATTTAATCTATAAAGGCACAGTAGGTTTCACCCAAACAATGGATATCGTTCCAGTGAAGGCAGCGAGTAATTTAACATAAAAAACATTTTTTTGTTTTTTTCTGTCCAAGTGTGCACTCCATAAAGCTGTTATTTGGAGCAGTTGAGGGAGAACTAGAGAAATGGGTCAACAGTGTATAAAGTACTTATGCTCAAATTCGTAGCTTATCAACTCTCATCTCAAAGAAAAATAAAAAGATTGCAGGGTTTATAAGTTCTGGCAACGTTTCAAACTACGAACATAAACTGCAGTTAAAAAACAACAACTTAGCACCGTTCACTTTTTAATATGATTAATTCTAAGCTAATTTATAGCCGAAAGTGTTACTATATTAAAAAAGAGGAAATACATTCTTGAATACATTACATTTAAGTATCTAACCGAATGTACAGGCCTCAAAGAGCGAAACTTAGGACTAGATGGAAAGTGAAAAGTTCCATAATACAGCATGAACACGAAAAATAAAATGAAGAAACTTGCGAAATAAAATGTGTAAAGTTTAATATAAGTAATAAAAAAGAAGTGGCCCCCCAGTGGCTCAGCGGTATGTCTGCGGACTTACACGCTAAAATCCGGGTTTCGATACCCGTGCTGGGCAGAGCACAAATATCCCATTGTGTAGCTTTGTGCTTAATTCCAAACAACAACAACAACAACAAAGAAGTTCAATATTCTCTGATTGCTGGTGTTTGGTATTCACTTACATTAATTTATCTTGGCTATTCAATGATAATTTAGTACAATCTATTGCGCTTATCGACTGATTGTTAAATTTCACTTTACTAATAGTTCTAAATGATTATCACTCATCAAGACCCTCAGTTGCACGACGGCAAAACTGAAGACTTATAATGTAAAACCGGTTTTCGATATCCATGATAGGCACAACAAAGATAGCCTATTTTGTAACTCTGCGCTTAGTTACGAAACAAAGCATATTTCTTCCAGATATCGACGTAGAAATATTTTATTTGGGACCACTTACACAATTTGAGAATCAGCGTCAAAACCACAAGAGAAATAAATGTCTACTGCTTTTACTTGGGTTATGACCGTACGGCTTTTTGTCAAGTGTTTTCGCGACTCTTCCAGCAAAATTTATTACATAATTACGTTCAGTTTCTCACTAGCCGGATTTAATTTTGTTTTTAAAACTTTCTATATTGTGCAACGAATATTTGGAAGTTCATCAATTTATAATAATGCCCAAATGTATTCATTTGCTAAAACATAACATTGATAACTGTGTACGAGACTTGTACATATATTTAACACTGAATTATAAGAGCACGTTATTTCTACCTTATTTCTCTTACATAAACTCTTGACCACTTAATTTTAAACACGCTACTTCTATATTCCTGTCATATTGACCACTCAACTCTAGCAACACGTTATTACTCCCAAATTTATATCAAATTAGCTCTTTACACGTCCCCTATCGACGTTTAGGATGTCTTAACAATCTGACACTCATAATCACACATTTCACTAGATCATGTATTAATTGGAGTATTAGTATTAGGACCAATATCAATTTGAGGGTGTTACTTTACGACCTGAGACATTTCTAAATTCTTGAAGTCTTACTTTATTATTGGTGTAATATAATGTTAATCATGCAACGTTCGAGCTTTTGTTTCTGCTTTCCAAGAGACGCACCTTATTGGCTAAGTTCCTATATGCTTCTTTCTCATAATTCAGCAGATTGTTTATTTTCCAGTTTGATGTACAATTACTAATAGAAACCTATGTAGCTGTGCTCAAAATGAATCATATTATTACCCACCCAGCTTAATCCATTTATTACTTCACCATCTATCACTGTCCAGTTGATTCTTTTCTTCAAAGAGTAAATATTGCCATTCTGTAAAATATGTTTCTACCTGTATGGTTTAACAAATTTATTACTGACCAACTTATTTACGCAAATATTTTCTACCCAAACAGGTTATTTATAACCATCTAACACCTACAGCGCCCCCTACAATGCCGTACCCGTTTATACTCTCGTCTCATTCAAACTCTCTCTTTCTTAACCAGGGGCCTGGCATGGCCGAGCGCGTTAAGGCGTGCACTCGTAATCCGAGGGTCGCGGGTTCGCGCCCGCGTCGCGCTAAACATGCTCGCCCTCCCAGCCGTGGGGGTGTATAATGTGACGGTCAATCCCACTTTTCGTTGGTAAAAGAGTAGGCCAAGAGTTGGCGGTGGGTGGTGATGACTAGCTGCCTTCCCTCTAGTCTTACACTGCTAAATTAGGGACGGCTAGCACAGATAGCCCTCGAGTAGCTTTGTGCGAAATTCCAAAACAAACAAACAAATTCTTAACCAGAAAATGACATAACACATGCCGCAACTAATCACAACAATCATGGGATACATGCTAAAATATTAAATTCACAGTTCTAATCATCAACATCCAAGATGCATCTTCCTTCCAAGAAACACGAGATAGAAGACATAATAAAAGATACTAACCCTAATATTTTTATTCTAAGAGAAACCCTAATTTATCCCAAGAATAGATTCAAAATATGTAACTATACATCAATAAAAAAAGATAGAACAAATAATCAGGACACCAACAGAGGAATTATGCTACTATACAAAAACAGCCTTTCCATTACTGAAATCAAAATGAACAGTAATAGCGAAAATATAATGGTTGATATCGTCTTAGAAAGCAGTAGCAGGTGTTTATTGTTCACCAACTAGGTGCATTGACATAAACCTAATCCACATCTTTTCCCACAACCAAAATACAATTGTAATAGGTGATCTGAAAAGTAAACAACTTTGGATGTAAATCCACAAACTCAAACGGCAGACACCTATGCGACAAATTGAAATGATATCTTAGACATCTGTCTCACCTCTTTTCATGTTAGACAAAAGCTAATTAATTTTAATGTGGGAAAAAATGTTGACAGCGATCATCTTTCAATATGGCGTGTATTCAGTCTCATTCCCCAAAAAAGATAAAATCTACAGACAAGACAAATTTGATTACAAAAAAAACTAATTGGCAGGAATTTCCAAAAGTATTAAACAACATACTACCAGATAAAATTAATCATACAACCGACAACGAATCTGAAATTGATAGTTATAGTCAAATAATCATGGAGTGCCTACTGAAAGCAGCTACAGGCACTGTACCAAAACAACATACAACCATAAACAATGCATGGAAACCAACGAAACAAGTATTAACAATGATAAAACAACGAAAACATTTAAGAAGACAGCTGATGGCAACAAGAGAACAAGAAATAAAATCACAAATTAACAACATTAGAAATAAGATTAGAGCAGAAATTAAACAGCTAAAACAAAAATGGAACAACTTCTACTCCCAACTAAACGTACAAACCAAACCTAGAAAGTTCTGGTTACACCTAAAAAGATTCACAAATGAATCCACAACAAGAAAACACCCAACACTGGAACATAACACCTCAGCGCAAATCAACAAAGAAAAAACAGAAGCCTTCAGACATCTGTGACGTCAGAGAGATTCTTATGGTTCAACGAACAGGTGACTATATTTTATTTTTCATGACGTTAGGAATATTGCATTAAAAAGCAACCATCTGTTACATATCTAATGTAACATTATTCACATTTAAGTCCTGATAAGGAAGTAAAATTGCTACATAAACCATAATTATAAAAATCACATAAATTCCCACTGAATAAAAACTTTTACAGCTTTAAAACTCTTAATAAATAGAGTGTGTTTGTGTTTCTCTTATAGCAAAGCCACATCGGGCTATCTCCTCAGCCCACCAAGGGGAATCGAACCCCTGATTTTAGGGTTGTAAATCCGGAGACATACCGCTGTACAAGCGGGGCTATAAATAGAGAGCTAGCAAAGTTTCTTGAAAAAATTTTGAAGCAGTTGTCATCTGAAATTTGAAACTTTTTTAACCGTATCAGTAAAAACTTTTACTTTATTCAACTTAATAATATCCATAAAAGTATCTTTCCTATAGTTCCATCTTTTTTTTTTCAGAAAAAAGGTTTCCTAATTGATAGTAAATTTAGAGCCTCTTTACATCATATTGGATAAATACAATAACTGACAAATCTTCTGTTAATGGAGTTTTGGGAAGTGTGATCAAAATATGAATTACGTTTTTTGTGAACTCCACCTGTCATTTTTATTTTTAAACAGAATTTCAGGTTCAATACTGAGTCTTGAGTTGAGGCCTAAAATGTCACCATAGAAACGAAAACATTAGGAGAAATTCAGAGAAAATTAACCTACTCCATCAAATCATCATATAAATCACTTGCATAACTAAGACAAGTTTATTATAATAAATACAATGAAAACATTTTAATTTACATTGGGGAAACCTCCCAATTATTGAACATTTTAGTTGACTGGAACATTCTACAGAAAAAATCTATAGCAGTATTAAAATAAATATATTGAGGTTTCAATTAAAAAAAAATAGGCTTCTAAAAATTAATGATCCACTAGATAGTTAACTCTATGATCACAAGTGTGGGTCAAAGCAAGCAGACCAATACCTTGTAAAGTCTGCCACTGAACATAATGTCAGTTACCACAATGTTCTCTTCCCCTACCTTATTAATTTTTCAGAATTTCATGTTAGAACAGAGGTTAATACAAGATATAATATATAGGGAAACTAAAAAAAATTAAATATTCAATTAGATTAGAAAGTTTTAAAAAATGTACATTTGAAAAAAATTGTTTTTTCTCTTCATATGAACACCACAATCTAATCTGTCAAGCCAACTTCATCAATTCACAGACACATCTTTAATACAAATACTTTATTAACACATCTAGTTTTTTGTCGACAAAAGACTTGTATTATTCACAACCAGCTTGTTAACTTTCATGATGGTACATCTAGTTATTTTGAAATTATTATCAGTATTTCTTCTACAATGGACCAACCTTGTGCACCTTTAGTTAAAAGGGGTGAATATAAGACTATGGAAAATGCTGTACATTGGAGGTATTATAGAAAATGGTTGAAGTGTTCCCTTCGTGTTTGGCATCCTTTTCAGGGTACTGAACATAAAATGGAGATTGAGAAGAATTCTAGAAGTTCTTAAACAAACCTAACACACTGGTTTGTACCTTTGGCTTTAACTGATGCTTCTAGTTCATTCTGGTATACTTCTTTCTCTTTCATTTTAATACTAATTTGTTAAATTTTTAAAACTTGGTTAATTTTCTCTAGACATCAATAGTATACAGAATAAACACCCCAGATGTACACCCATTCACATCTAACTTTCTTTCTGAATATTTATTCTTTACATACAATTTGCTGTTTAATAATTAGTTCAGGTTTCAAATAATGGATAACCAAAGTTTGTTCAATGCATTATACAGTTTTATTGTTAGATTCACTAAACAAAAGTTTAAAAACTTGTACTTTCTAGTTGATTTTATCCGTTTACTTTTTCCTGGTATTTCGAGATAATGTATAAAAACTGATTTGCTACTCCAGCCATTAGAAGTGATTTTTATGCCCACACAAATGGCAACTTATTGAACCTATGCAGTTCTGCTCAAAATTAATCAAATGATTATCCATCCAGCTTAATCCATCTCTTACTTCACCATCTATCACTGTCCATTTGATTGTTTTCATCAAGGAGTAAATATTATCATTCTGTAAATTGTTTTAACCTGTATGGTTTAACAATAAATTTATTCCTGACTTATTAATGCAAATATTTTTTACCAAAGCAGGAAAGTTTTATATTAAAAACATGTATGAATCAGCCAGAGTAACATATCGAACCCATCTTTGGATTGTTTGTGTTGTTGCCACATTTACCACCTTCAAAAAATTGATTCGTAGTCCTGAACACACAAAATTAGAAACTTCAAACTCCACAGCTATGGGTCCAAGTTGAAGAGCATAAGCCTGATTCTGTCTGGCATCTATAAGCTACAGGAAAAAACAAAAGACAGCTTAATAATCCAAAAATATGACATAATATTTAACACTTTGTTTTCAACAATCTAAATATATCAGACTTTGCAATTTTAAAGAAATTGTTGACAAGAACATGTAAAACATTCAGTAGCATTGAACCAATAAAGTTAACAAAATAAAGCCTGAGCCAGCTTTACAAATACATCCAACAAAAAACACCATTGATATTTGTAGCATATTTTAATTAAAGAATGTATTAAAATGTACATGTTAATTCTATTAGTTTTTACTCATGTTCACACACATTCAATAGACAGGGAAATCATTTCTTAATGGGAGAGTTGGAAACCTATGCCTACAAATATGTTCAGGAATAAATAATAGAAAATTAGTTAGCCTTATACTGATAATACCTATTTTCAATTTCATACCTTTCTAGTACACATTAAGCCTAACTTTAATCAAATCTAAGCTTAAAATTATAATTACTTTGCAACAGTTTAAAAAAAATTCTACAAAAATATTTTTATTGCAAATTTTCAAAAGGCATTATCTTAAGAAAAACAAATACAACATAACTATTATGTTTCAGGAAAATGTTTTCATTCTTTAGAACTAACTATTGAAAACGGTGATTTCTATAAAAGTACATTATTCAATTCCTTAAACTTGAGTGTACTGTGTTGCCAGCTTCCAGACAAAATATCCCAGTTGGACACTGACAGCAATCCAATAAAATTTATGTCTCTTTGACTGAAAACTAGTCCAAACCACGTAATTGTTCACAAATTTAAGAAAAATTGAAATTTTTAAAGCATGATGGTAATTACTGGGAAATTATAAAAGTAATTCCAGCAGAGCATTCAATAAATTATGGGCCTAAAAGGTTAATCCAAAACAGTAGAGCATAGAATCTATATTTCTTTTGAAACACAAAAAAATTTAAATGTTACATTCATAATTATATGATTCAACTTCATTCTCTGAGTCATCATACACCCATTGCTAATATGGGCAACTGTAACATCCCAAAGAAGAGCCCATATGTTTGGGTTTAAGTATCGCATTACACAAATATATTAAGACATATTTTAAACAAAACATCACCATTCCAGCATCATATTTTGTTCCACCGTCCTGAGATGTCTATGTATTAAAGGTCTTTAGGAACAATCTTAATCTCATACCTCTAGTAATTAACACCGCTTTACACTATTGTGCATCTGTTTATGACTGCATGATTACTGTTCCAAAACAAAATCTTTTTAGACCACTTTTAACATGAAACTTAATATGTTATCTCTCATATTTGCAAATAAAAAATTCATTTAAGCTTTCTATGGACATGAGTTACTCAAGTTTGTACAAACAGTCTCATTTATTACTTTCTGCAATTCATTTACAGCTTCCAGACAATGAAGAACAAGAAAAACTCATTTGCAATACTTTAGACCAGTTTTTACAGAACTAGTCAGCGGTGCTTGCAAACAAGCATTATATTTCTCACCGTCCATTCAACAACAAGTAAATATTAGATTTTCTATTAGAGAAAACTCGTAGATAAAGAACCTCATCTTATCATAGCCTTATGTATGTACATTAAAATGCCATTTAACAATAAGAATTCACCTGAAAATAATCAACTTTACAACTACTAAAAATAACGTGCATTGGTTATATGCAAAGATACAAACAATATTGGTTCTTCATCATCACATCAATGTTGTAAGAGACACAAATAACTTTATTGCTCACTGCCAATATATTCTATTACCATTTAATGAATGTTGCATGGAGGATTTAACCACGAGACTTTTTACTAAAAATATCAGTGATACTCTTTTGTATTCCTCTTGAGATTGCCCATCCTCATTTCTACCAGTTGTTGTTGACTGATGAGTCAGTTCATTGCCACATTCCTCTGAACATTTACATGGACATTTTTCTGTGAAGTCATCCCTTCTTTTCACACAAATGCAGTTATTCTTATGTTCTAACACATCTCTCATATAAATCACCATGGGTTGCTTCTCCATTAATAGGAGAGCACTCTATTATGTGATGTGTGTAACTCCCTCTATGTGCAACTACTGAACTAACACTTTGAAGTTTGGCAGAAGACATGAGCACTAGATAATAGTATGGAGGAAGGATGGGAAATGAGAGCAAATGGATGCACCTATCAGAAATAAATTTCATTTCGGAAAATTATAACTTCCAATTCAGTATTCTCCTTCCACTCACAAGATTAGCTTGAATCCCACACTGAAATGGAGGAAGGACTGGTGTGAGAAAAGCACAGGCATATCCTCCAAAAGACACCCCGTAATAGAGAGGTTCAGATGATATTAGGAGAATTCACCACATTCAAGCCAAGGATCTCTTCACCATGAAAAGGGAAATGGTCAGGAGAGACAGACATGACAGAACTAGTAGGAAACATATCCACAAAGGAAAGAATGGTGTAACAATGAGAGAGCAAAAATGCAGAATTGCTCATTTCCATGATGAAAGGTGGGTAACAAATAACGTGCCCATGGTGTGCAATGTTAGGGTAAAATGGACTACACTTGGTAAGTCAATTACATCCAAAACTTTACTCACTGGGTACCAACATCCCCACAAAGGGAAGATGTAACTCGTATTATCTTCATCTTGAATTACAGAGTCCAGTGGGAACCTATTAGAAGACTCAAGCAAACTATAGGGTGGCCTAATGCCACATATCCTGGAATGTGCTATCTAGAATCTGAAACAAGTCTACTGCATGCACTTAACACCCACTGCCATGAAAGAAGTACAGAATAACCCAGGTTATCAACAACCTTATAACAATGATAGAAAACCCAGGACAAAAGTGAAAATATGCCACAAAGACCTTATGCAACACAAAACATGTACTGAGTGGGAAAGATGGACAACCCAAAAACTGTGTGAGGACTTATCGGATCTGTTCACTATATCTTCAAAACCTCACTCACTAAGTACTGACATCCACGTGAGGGTAGAAGGAGGGCACCCAATTAGAAGGGTTAACTATATTTAGGTATCTCAAAAATGTGATTATCAACCATTCTGAAGATTTATAACTCCCTCTACATTGGAAAAACACCATCACCTACTATGAACTGAATAGTTATGGTTGTTATATAAAACCCATTCATCAGTTTGCTTCTATGGCCAACTATATGGCTTGGAACTGGTAAGTGGCAAAGGACTCTCGTACTCCACTGAAAGAAGTCCAGAGGCACAGCAACACCAATAGGTGATCACAAAACCATAGTTTTAAAAGCAGACCACACTGATTTATTTAATATATGCAGGGCAAGGATGGGTAGTCCCCTTCTGCTTCACCCATTCTATCCATGGATAGTGCAGTCTAGGGTGGGCATATTACAATTCAAGTATCTTTAAGGATTTGTACTCAAGTGATCTTGTTAAACACCCCATTTCCACAGTAAGCATACATAACCATGGAATTATAAGAATTAACATGGTCTACAGTGTGGACTTGATACAAAGATGTCTGTAAATGGTTGTTGCCCTCTAAATGGAACCAATTCAGAATATAGACAAAATACCTGGTCAGGCACCACTTGATACAGAGCAGGATTCAAAGTGAAACTGAAGCAGAAACTCCTGACAGAAAAGAAAACGTTTGTGAGGACCTCATCTCATAGACATGCCAAAATCTGTAGAATAGCTACAGGTTGTAGATACCTTAAGGAAGCAAAAAAGGCATTGTGATGTTAAGTAGTGGGAGACAAGCATGTGGAGTCATCCGGATACCTGAAAAGAGAATCTCATCCAAAGGACAGTGTCGATGAAAAGCAAGAAAAGAGGTAATGTAACGGATTTGAGGAAGAAAATGTTACAAAATCATGCTGGAAAGGAAATAAAGAGGGATAAGCCAAGTGGATTAAATAGTGAGCCCAGATAGGGTAATCAGTGAAAGATCACAGAAGGAAGAAGATAACCAGGGTACAAAAACATGGGAACAAGAACTTCAGAAAGAACCTGCGTGAGCAATATAACAACAGAGAGCATGAACAGGACAGAGAAGCCTTTCCAGATCTGGTTGAGGGTAGAAGTTAGATGTAATAGATAGATAGGGGAAAATATGACTAATCTTCACAAGCTGTAGAAGTCTGGGAAGGAAATAACTGTCCAGATAAAGAATAAGGTAGGAAGAATGGTGCAAAGCCTGAGTAACATCGTAGGCAAATATATCCAACCTTTTTTATCTGTAGGCCAAAATGAGGGCAAAATACACTTTCAAAGAGAGAGGAAACAGAGAATAAGTAGAAATGGGTTTGAATGGAGGAAAGCGAGGGCCTGTAGGACCACATTAATGTCCCAGTCTGGCAGTGATGAACACATTGGAGCTGCTGAATCCAGAAGGAACAGATCAACACGGAAAAAACAGGGGAAGCAAAGACAATATGGAAGCAGGAAAGATGGAAAGTATGTGATAACACAACCAAAACCCAAAAATAGGCTGATAAACCCTTTTCTGAGAGCCACGCAAAAAACTTGAATATACAAGCATCCATCAGATGAGAAGCCTCAAAACCCTGGGTCAATGTCTAGTGACAAAAATGCTCCACTTCCATTGTTATATTACCAAAGAAGAAGAGTGAATTGAACAAGTTAAATGTGAAGCTACTCTGCAGGAGAAACTGGGACTCCTTGCCAAGGTTCTGATAAAAGCCAGGAATGAAGATGGAGGATGGACAGCACAAAATGGAGCACCAATGACTGAAGTTGACAGAACAAGTCAGAATGGAATGGGAGGTGCAACTTGTAATTGAAACAATTTAGAGGACCATGGTTGAGTAAGCCAATAAGGATATGTTTGGTTTGAATTTCATACAAAGCTACACAAGAACTATCTGTGATAGCCATCTCTAGTTCAGTAGTTTATTACTAGAGTGGAGTAAGCTAGTCATCACCACCCACTGGGCTACTCTTTTACCAGAGAATAGTGGTATTGACCATCACATATAATGTCACAACAGCTGAAAGGATGACCATGTTTGATGTGACAGGGATTCAAACTTGCAGCCTTCATATTGTGAGTCAAGTGCCCTAAAACCACTTAGCCATGCTGGGCTGCCAGTAAGGAGCAATAAGGACTTTGCACAGAGCAGTATGGATGAAAGAAAGTACCTGAAGAAGTAAACAGAAGGAAGGATAAACATAAGGGAACTAATAAGGCCAATTTTAACTTAAGATATCTACCACCATGACTCACAGATGGGGAACATTAAACCAAAATCCAGATAATCTGAGATTGAGGGTAGTAGCAAAAGCATTGATATAGGGTAGTTCCAGATCCTGACAGAGCAACTGAAAGATGGTAGGATGCAGGGACCATTCTATGGGGTAAACACTCATGTCAGGAAAGACGACTGGCTATGAGATTGAAGGCACCAGGCACATGACATGCCAGCAAACACATGATATGTGTGGGCCTAATAAGAAGATACAGTGTGTGAAAGCACAGGGATTTGTACCTGGTGCCAATTTTGTGATTGATATAAGCCACCATGGTAGAATTGTTGGTATAGATTATAATCAGCCAGCAGTGGGCAAGAAGAAAAAAATGATCCAAAGTTCTATACAAAATATACAGAAAACCTCAGTATTCATTACATTATTGATACGTTTTTTGTTTTCACTTTTTTCTGTGACTTTCATATTAATAGAAATCCTGTAATTAATAAAGTTATAGACCCACAACCAATTTGGTACATAAACAGTTCAGAAAAATTAGTGAAAAAAGCAAATGGGTTTCATGTCACCAACATCATTAATTCTATGGTTAAAAGGTTTTTGTTGCTTCATCTTTTATTTATATCTTACATAATACACTTGACATAATATAATTTACACACAACAGTTAAAACACCAATAACTGGTTTTATATAATCAGCAATCAAGTAAAAAAATTCTATTAACAAATGATCAAGATAACAGCTAAAAACTGAAATTGAAAGATCTGTATTTTACACACACACACACACACACACTATATAATATGACTACGTAAGGATTTCAAATTAAGATTTACTTTAAACTTTGCCACAATTTCAGCAGATCCAGGAAGTTTTTTGATGTTCCAGGTGACTATGTGTTCAGTTTTAGAGAAGTTGGCTGTATTATCCGACATACTGAATTGCTGCATGACACTAAATCATAACAAAAAAGAAATATTAATTCTGTACAAATTAAAACTTTTGTTGCTTTGCATAGAAAAACTAATGGCTGACCCAAACTTCAACTGCTTACAGATATATTTATAATTACTTTGCTATTAAACTTATAACAACAAAAAGTGATAGCAAGAGAAGATGGCTAACTGAACTGCAATGCTTCCATAAAAAGAAAAAAGAAAGGATTAACTTAATTATCACAAGTAGAAAAGCATTTCACTTTTACATTCATTATATGAAAGTTGACAAAAATTCATAATGAAAACCACTTTCAAAACCAGTCACAGGAAAAGATGGGAATTTTCATATTTTGTTTACAACAGCAAACTATTCAATTTTAGCCACAAAAAAAAATCAGCTTTCACCTTACAAATAAACAAAATGCCCTATACTGTTTTACAATCACACAAACATCTATGTAATACTAGCTTCTGCACTTACTAAAATACAAATTATGATATTTGTTTACTACAAAGCCACAAAATGGGGTTTATATTCTCTGTCCATAGTTGATTTAGCATTGCAAATCCATAAACATATCCCTGACCCATTAGGAGAAGAATTTGGGATGATAAGCACTTAATTAATTAAAAAGTGGTATTTCCATTCTCAGCAAGCACACCTTTAGTCCTTCTTTCATTCATTATTTAGTGAAAAGTACAAAAAAAAATTCATTTGAAGTTTAATAGTCAGTCATTCTAATTTACTAGTTCTATTTCTGATTTCATATTTGCTTTTAAGTCTTTGTACTGATAGCAGTTCTAGAATTACTAAATAATTTCTATAATAAAGTTAAAAGTATCCTAATGACGCTTCTTAATAAACAATTTATAAGATGTAATTAAAGTGACATTTCTCCAATAAAAAATCCACCTCAAGTCATAACAGTGCTTATTATACCTCTTATGACCTGTATTTAAAGTTACATCTCCTTACAGATGAATCTATCTCAAGTCATAACAGTCCTTATTATATGTCTTAGGAGCTATATTAAAAGATACATCTCCTCACAGACAACTCCCTCTCAAGCCATAGGAATGCTTATTATATGTCTTATCAGCTGTATTTAAAGTTACATCTCCCCACAAATGAATTCATTTCAAAACTTTGTTTCATTTGTAGTGTGATAACAATTAAATGTTATTCACATATATAATAAAAACAGTCAGCTATGGTAATACTTTTCAATCTCAACCTTATAACTTATACTAACTGAATGCCCATCATGTAATGGTAAATGTTTTCCTTTGGAAAATTTGTTTGAAATAATTATTTCATTAAAATAATTTAAATAAATAATTACATTATAATAAGAATATATATGTTTGGTGTTTTGTGGTGCAAAACAACAAAACTATCTTCACCAAACAACCAGTATAAAAGGAAAAACTAAAATAATATAAACTGTAAAAAGAAAACAAGTTAAAAGCAGAACAATGTCTGAAACATTAGGTAAAATCTGAATAGAGGTAAAAAGTCCAGTTGTCTATAAAATGCTAAAAACAAAATCGAGCTGCACAGTGTCACCATTTCCAAAAACACCATCTAATGTCAGGAGTAAACCCAAGGAAAGTAAGTGTCTAAAACTGTGCTGCTGCATATAGTCGTAATGAAAGCATGACAGTAAAATGTAAGCTATTGAAACTTGAGTGTCACAAAGGCCACATATATCAGTGGATTAGGCCCAGATAAAATAAACCAGTAAGTAAAAAAACTGTGGCTAATACATAGCCTAACCAAAACAACTTAGTCCTTCTGACTAAGATGATCGAACAACAACAGAAGATTTCATTTGGGAAAGCTTGTTATGACACTGCTCAGTCCAAATTGATTGCCAACTGGCATAAAGCCATGTCTTTAACACAGGACCATATGGGAAAGGTATGGCTGTAACAGCACCAGAGCAGTTGGACTTAGCTATGGCATCAACAAGCTCATTCTCACCAATACCAACATGTCCAAGTGTCCATAAAAACTGGATAGAGGTGCAAGACAGTGAAAAGTGGACCAGTCATTTCTGAATATCAATGAAAGAAAGGGTGAGAACTGACATTAAGCAATTCTAGGCCAACAGTGTATATAGTACAGTCAGTGTACTGCTTAGCTTCTATGTGATCAAGGGCAAGAGAGATAACATACAACTCAGCAATGAACAAAAATTCTGTGAAGGGGATTCTGTAAGCAACCACTGAGCTGCAACCATATATACATACAGTCAGCTGATTTAGGACCATCTGTAAAAGTGTGAACAGAAGAATGGCTCAAAAGATGTTTGGAGAAGATGGTATTTCTAATTGGAAGTATCTGCAGTCTTGGGATGACTCAAAGAAAAATCACATGTGGGGATAGCGGTAAACCATGGCATGATGGGCTGAACATTGGAGTAAGCAAAGTCATCCACTGACAGAATCAATTCAGTCAACTGTGCCTGAATATGAAGACCAAAAAGAGGAATGGCAGACCATCTATTTTAAAAGATCGAAGAACACCAAGGAAAACAATACTCAATGTCAAGTGGGATGCTGCAGTAAGGATCAAAGTTTTGTAACATATTGTAAAGAAAGTTGCTAATGGTGGGGATAAAGAAGAGATTCATGGAACTCTAAACTGGCAAAGTGTGAAAAGCCTCCATGTTAAGCCAAAGCTCTAGATGGTGAAATAGGGTTCAAGATTTTTAAGGTGTAGGGCAAGAGATCCATAGTCAAGATTAGAACATAAGAGGGTATAATAAATCTTCAATATTGAACATTTATCCACTTCCCTATAGGCAGAGGAGAGGACATGGAGGATGTTTAATGCCCTTGTAAATTTCACACAGAGCTGCCTGATATGAGAAATGAAAATAAGGTTACAGTAAAAAATATACCCAAAGAACTTCAAATTCAATAGCCACAAGGAGAACAATATCACTGAGATAAGATGAGCATTAACCATCCTCCAGTTAAAAACAATCAAGAGAGCAAAAGGCAGAAAAGTAATAATGCAATATCTCACAGTGAGTGTCATGAGTCATATTTAAGTACTGCCAGACAGTGAAGAATAAGCTTAAATTTCACAAGTGCAAAAGGGTAATTATATTCATAGAGACAATCAGTTTGAGAGGAAAGAGACAATAGCTCTGCCTAAGACTTGATGGTCAAGAGGGCAGAGGAAGAAACAGAAGTGCTGGAGAGATAACCAAAGCTCACCCCAAGAGTATCAGCAATGAGCTATACATCAGCAACTTTAGGGCCATTTGAGAGCAAAATGGAAAATTGATGGGAGGCTCATTTCCACTGACCCTCCAAATCTTGTCTCAGATGACTATGGAATTGGTGGTAGAAAAGATGTTGAATGTGAACTTAATCCAAGATTCCTTCTAGCTTTGATGTCTGACCCTCTGAGCATGGCATGGGCCTACAGGATTATTTATTTGTTTTAAATTTTGCACAAAGCTACACGTGGGCTATCTGCACTAATCATCCTTAATTTACCAGTAAAAAACTAGAAGGAAGGATGCTAGTTATCCCCCACCTACTGCTATCTCTTGAGCTACTTTTTTTACCAACAAATAGTGGGATTGATTAACACATTATAACAACCACACATCTGAAAAGGCATGTTTGATGTGACATGGATTTAAACTTGGGACCCTCAGATTGCAAGTCAAGTGCCCTAACCACTACCCATGTTCATCACATAACATGTCATTCCAATATAATAAACAACAACTGCTAAACAATGACAGAATCAGCAGGTCTCAGAAATGTTTCCTGTAAAGGAATCAATCAAGGCTTTAATTTCATTCAAATTAAAAGGGAATCCTTGACAGCTCACTATATCAAAGTGGGTAAAGAACCCTTTTGTTTGAGACCACAATGTTTCTATTTACCAGAAAGAGGTCTCTTGACCTACACAGATACTGTGAGCAGATTTTTGTTAGAGAATGGAGACTCCAGAAACTGAGGGTATGACCAAATAATGGTCCTGCACTTTAGGGCCAGAGGAGATGTGGCTGAGCAGCCACTTTATACAACAGTGGAGACAGAGACAGGAGTAGATGCTAACTTGTCAAATCTAGCATTCACAGAAGGCAAAAGACTCTTTACATGGTGTGAGAAAGAATCTGATGAAAGCACAGAAAGATCTATCTGCACTTCCATTGTAGCTGTGGAACAAAGTGCAGCTGCATACATCCAAGATGGAATGGAAGATAACTTCTGAGCTTCAGGGTAAGAAATGTTGACAAATAAACATTGTATCTCTTTTTCTTCCACACACTAGGGGCTAGTTGACTTTTGTAAGCATCATCATCTTTGCCATCACAACAAGAGCACATTACAAAACCACAATAAAATGCCTTTGAATATACAAATTGCTGATACTGGAAACACCTGAGAGAATTAGAAATATAATGTTATATCTTACAGTTCATATAACCTGCTCTGACAGTGGCAGGTAGGTTTGGTGAAGTAAAAAACTGATAGGCAGCATAATTCCTTCTTTATGAGTAGAGAGATGTCCCACAGCAAAAACACCTTGGCCAGAGAAACTGGTGAGGATCTTGGACTCTGAGATGTTTCATAAACCCCTCTCAACAATCATTCCTCAACAGGAATTCAAAGTGGCATGGTAAGTAACCTCAACAGGTACATCCCCAATGGCCTTTGAATTAAGGAGTTCACTGTAATTTGATGTAAATGTTTCTACCAAAATGTTCCCAAAACATAGCTTCTTCACTGACTTTGGAGAACCAGCAAACCCCTCTAATTCCTTTTGAATAAAAAAGAGAATTGTGCTAAAGATTTGTATGATAAAGAACATATATAAAAAAATAAGGTACAGGTGTATAATATGGTGGAGGCTGCTGTTCAGAGTCATCCAAATATAGTCACTTTCCTATCAACATGTGTTTATTCAGGTCATTGGGTATAGGATTCACATAATAATGAGAAATTTTAGTGCCCACCTACCACAGGAGATGCACTACAAAAATGAAGTGGAGCATTGTGGATATGCCAGGGTTCTATGAGCACTATACACAAACACCAATATCAAAAACAACATCTACCATACTCATAGAGAACATCCAACAACAATATCTGGTTGACTCTAGCCAAACAGGAACAACAACTGACCCTAGGTGAGTCACCCCAAAACTGCCCATCTCTGGGTTATTTAAGGCCAAAGTGGTGTGTTCAAAAATACCAATAAGCCATCAATAACACCCCTCAACCATAAGGATCATCTATCACCTTTCACAAGACACCATGCATGGCAAACATGAGGATGGATGTTTAAATCCCAGAGGAGGTAAAACGAAAATACAGAAACATCTCTGGAAGATCCCTTCACCAGGTACCTCAAGGGGGGTGATGGCAAAGGCAAGTTTTAATAGAAATTGTCACTTTTGAAGTATAAATGATAAATCACGATCTGGAAATGTGTTTTTTAACTTAAAAATATCCAAATATGAGACCATTTAATCACTTGTCAAGGTTAGTACATAAACAACTTAGAAAAACAACTGAGTGCATATTTTATACCAGAATACATTCAGTCTTTTTCTCAACTTGATAATTTGTTTAATTTTATTATTTCTTTTAGTTTTAAAAAAATATAGTTTGAATTATCGTATAGTGTTATTGATTCATTGGATTATTTGAGTATCACATTCCAGTATTTTACAAAAAAAACATTGCTATGTATATTTTGTCTTCACCTACAAGTGGTCCTTCATGAGAACTTGAACTTGTATATATTTTAATGTTATGTTCAAATCTGCCTCTCAATGTAACTGTATATTCCTTATACATTTTCAAATTTCTTGATCAATCATCATCAAACTTGACACAGTGATAAAGAATGACATGAAGAAGGTCATGAGGGAAGAGGGGCATCATTTTTATCTTTTATAAAGAATCTACTCTTCAGCCAACAGCTTTCTTGCTTTATCCTTGAAGTACAATTCAGTTATAAGATTGTAACTATTTCTGTGTTCACCTGCATCCCACGAAAACTACCTAAATTAATTTCAAACTTGAGAAATTAAATAGGTATACCATTCTTTCACAAGTTCAAATAAAATATCTTAGTTAAACAGTTAAAAAAAAGTCTCTATTCTTTGTTATCACATTCAAATTACTATGTAAAAAAAAAAATTGCACTCACAACCAACAGGTCTGTCTTTAAAGGTAAATCTAAACTTTAAAGACATCATGGTTAACAGAATTTTACAATCACACATACCTGGTAGTTCTGGAAGGTACAGGAAGATGTACCTTAACGTTTAATGCCTCTGTGTTCCCTGGCATTTCAGTCTTCAACTTTAAAATGACATCTAGGTCACTAACAAAATAAACAACTTCTAAGAAGGTGATGAAATATTATACTCTTATTTTTAATATAATTATTTTACAATATTAAGGTTTTGCCATAAACAAACTATACTCTGTCTCCTTAACTTTACTTGTTTATTAAATATTTTCATAACTCATAAATACAGTAGATTTGCTATCATAACAAATACCTAATAACAGTTGTAAAACATAATACCTGTTTAGTGAACCTTATAAAGTCTTACAAAACAATTTAATTGAAATTTAGCCTTAAGCATCAATAAGAAGAAAATTTATCAACATTTATCTATCAAAGTGTAATTATTCATTCTTCTGTCTTTCTGAATATACTTTCAATTAGAAACTGACAGATTTTTATCACTCCAAAATTCACGGTAATCATATATGAGCCTCCAGCAGGTGAATGGAGGTAACTTAATAATCATGATGGATTTATAAAATACAGTTGTGAGGTTAAATGCACTTTGTTAAAATCATTTACATGTATGAATACAGTGGTTTCCTGCCACAGATAATAATTTTGAAACTACAACCAACATGTTTAACAACTATATATATTTGTTTCATAACAAATCCTAGTCATATGACAGTGCAATACCACAAGAATAACTTGTGGCCAAAGATGATATGTCACAACTCTTTCCAAAAAAAACAACTTCAAATAGTGAGGCTCTCACACAATGCAGAGCCACAGAGTACATAAAAATATATTTCAGTGTTTTCTTTGGAAACAGAAAAATGAACAAAGCAAAATGTTTAGCACAACAACATGCTCAAAAACCACACCTCATCTCAATCGAGCAACATTCATCCACAAAATGAAGACAATTATTATAACAGAGAACCTTCCAAGTTAAAAAGCATTTGCAGTAGAGTTGGGCACATATCATAAAATAACAAAAATAAATTCACAAGCTACAAATCAAAAGATAGGCACAGAACTTGAACAATAACACTTTAATTTGATCACATACTACTAGTCCATTAAAACACAGCAAAGACAGAGTAACCCCTGCAAAACCTAAAGGTCTGTTTTATATTATTGGATACAGTAATATGAGTCCACATGTGCCGTGATGATATAAGTGATGTATTGTTAGTCAGGCATGAGCAGAAAGTCAATACGATAAGATGGTAAACATGTAATGTTATGAAACTTAAGCTATTTAAACTGAACATTTGTATTTTTGTGTTAAAATCTGTAGTCATTCTAATATGAAGAAAGCGTAATTTATATTTATTTCCCAATATTTTATGATGGTTATGAGGTTGATGAAGTTTACAGACCTCAAACAGTTAGGGTTGAGAAAATAACAGACAAAATATAAAGTCTTACTTAAAACAAACGTTTGAAATGTAATTAGCAGGTTTTATAGATTACATAAATAATATCCGAGATTTCTGAGACAAATAATAATTCTTAATCATAATCTGAAAATCACTTCACACTCAAACTAGTAACAAAACAGACTCAGTATTTTTACAAACAAATCTTTTGTAAAATATTTCATTAAAAAATCTGATATTCTGTGTACAAAACATCTGCAGTCTTTATGGAAAATCCACCAAATTTTGTGATGATAAACACAATGCAAATTATAAATACTTAATGTGTATATGAACTCGTAAATATTATACCAAGTCCATCATGAAAGGGTTAATACATTGTGTGAGCAACTGTGCTGAAATAAAGGTGACTCAAATTTCAGTGTGGCAGAAAAACAAAAAAGAGAAGTTCAAAGTCACTTTGTCTGGTCACATGACATCTGTCGCCAATGTTATCATCTCAAGTTTAAGAAAAATAAACCAAAACCAACACTCAACTTTAAACACCCACACTTCTCTTATTATTTGAAGTTTTTACAATTATTTCAAGTGGTACTTCATATCTCACATGTGCTCACTAATTCTCAATAACTAACCAGTTAAAAAAGTTTTACATCAGGGCTGTTTAGGACTCGTTCAAAATAAATAAGACACCCACAGTGAATTAACTGTATAAAAACATAACTCATGTTATTATCCAACAACCACTTGATAATAAAAATATATTAACCTGGTTGCTGATTCCTGTACAACACTAACAAGTTGAAAAGGAAAAACTGGTGGAAGAGAAGCATCCACAGTATAGTTCATCACACAGAACTGGAACAAAAAGTAACAAGGTATTAGCCACACATGACTAGTAATCCAAGATATTAGTAAAACAGCATTATTCATCTTTCTAGAAAACATACATAATGCAAAACGTTTAAATTCATATGCAAACAAATAAAATAAGTCAATAAGTAAGTATATTTTGACACCAAAATTCTAAGCCATTAGGAAGTTCATCAATTATTTTAAAGAATATAATTGGCATGACTTACAAATCTGCAACTGTTAAGAAATAACATGTGTATTAACTTCACTAAAAATAAGGACAAATAAAATATAAAGTACATGTGGATCGACACAGAAATAAGACAGAGAAGAAACAACAACAAAGAAGTGAAAAAATGAAAGAAATAAGTAATTCAACAAAATAAATAACAAGTCAGTCAACAGAAGAAACAACAGACATGCAAATTCAAAAGGAAACAGACCACAAGTGGATGAGCAAAAGAAATATGAGAGGCATGATTCAATGAAAAAACATCAGACAAATAGATCAAAATAACAAACAACCCTCAAGTGATGAAAAGACAAAACTAAACATAATAAAATCAAAAGATAAACAACAAACAAGTAGATCACAGAAGTAACAACTCTCAAATGGTTGAAATAAGAAATTGCATGTGAATCAACAGAAGAGTCAACAGACAAACAGATCAGTTAAAGAAACAACTGAGGGGTAGAAGAATATAAGAAAAACCAATAAACGAATGAAAAGAACAACAGACAAGTAAATCTAGAAAAGAAATGAACCCAAAACTAGAACAACAGAAAACACAATACATAAGGGGAGTTTTGTTTGTTTGTTCATTGTTCAACCAAAAAGCTACTCGATGTGCTATCTGTCCTGTGCTAACCACAGATGTCAAAACCAGGATTTTACCATTGCGTATCTTCAGACTTACATTCGAGTGACTGAGGGGACAGCATTTGAGAAGATATATAGTTGATAAACAGAAAAAAATTACAATCAAGTGAATAAAGAAAAGTAAAATAGTAAAGCTATTAGGTTCATGTCTAAAGTAAAAATGAATAAAATACCTCTCCTTGTGGGGGTTGAACAAGTAAACTGTGGTTGGTATAAAAATCCTCTTTCTTCACGGTTTCATGAAATGTGACAGAATCCAAACAGACTCCTGTGTTATAAGCTTAAAAAATATTTGTGCATTTAAATAGTTGCTAATTACTGAAATAAATATAGATCTATTTTTAAACTAATTACAGTTTTTAAAATAAATAACAATGTACACATATACTAAAATTTTCAAGTTTGGATACACGTTTTTAAAAAACATTAATATTTAGCCACATTAGAGTTCAAATAATATACTTTCTTAACTGAATATTTAAATCTGTTATTTACTTCTGTTTATGTTATGAAGAAAAGATTATAAAGACACCTTTGTTACCTGTAAATATTTGTGTTAGAAAGTTGTTGTTATTGTTTATTAAGTTTTGTATAAAACTCTGTGGCTATCTCCATTAGTAGTCTCTTAGTTTGAAATGATAAACTAAAGAAAAAACAGGTGTAGTAACACCACCCACCACCAAATTATGGGAAGCTCTGATCAAGTTATAGGATTTGACTATCATTCTTTTAAATGCATCACAACCACAAAGTGCAGAGCCCAGTTTGATCATCTGGTGGTAACAAGGTGTTAAAAATTAACACCTTGTTCACTTTTATTATACTGTATACAACTGCATTATATATTTAAAATAATATTACCAAACATACAGCAATTCAAATGTTATTATCATTAACTGAAATTCACTTCATACAAGCACAATAAGAAGTAACAATGAGTATTTATTTGAATAATTGATATTTTTGACACTCAAAGAATGGAGTTGCAACTGTTTTATAATTTTTTGAACAAAGAGGAAAGTATTCATTTTTGATTTTTCAATTACATCATAAACATATAAACTACAATCGAATGGACTCACTTTTACTAGATACCATGTACTAACCTCCTGCTTTATTAAGTTCTTTAGTCACAACCAAATCTTCATTAAGTCCAATCTTCACACTAGCTTGTGATGGCAAGTAAGTCTTCATCTCTAGAGCCCCATTTAACTGGAATCTCTTTACATTTCCCTGGAGAATAATAAATAGGATAGAGAGTACAAGTGGCTGTAGAAGTTATAAAAACAAAAAATTACAGAACTGCAAAATGTTCACTGTCATAAAATGCATGTAAAATTATTTTTTTTCATGAAAAGATAAGGTAGAAATTTTAAATTTCTTCAAAACCTAAAAAATATATAAAACAGATTTACTGAACAGCTAATTTATCAAAGTAATAAAGATAAGTTACAAACTATGATGAAAGTACACAAAATCTCTTCATCACCAAAAACTAGCACAGATGTTTGGAAGTAACAAACAACAAAGATTTTGTCTTTAAAATTATATAATACATTCTTCCTTTAGGAAACCTGTAGTGAGATGAGAATGGTGTATTATACACCATTAGGTAATCAATGTCTCATAAATGAGTGATGTAAATAACTATAAAACAAAGATCCCACGTAAAGTTAAAATGAATAGTGAAAGAAACTTTGTAACAATTGTTGAGCATTTTGACAAGTTTTTGTCATCATCAGTTTGTCAAAACATTGTACATTTGTAATAAAGTTTCTTTCTCTACCCATTCAATTCATCTTCAAACTTTATTTTCTAAAAAGTGGGTTCCTCATCATCAGACTTAAAAACTCCATGTGTTATAACCAAGTGCCAACTAGCCTTTCATAATGAGTAAAACACCTCAATGCATGCAAAAACAACAGATAAAAAAATCAATAACTGCTATTTTACAATCTTCTTACTAGAAATGCATGTTGTACCACTAACAAATGATGTAATACAAATTATCAGACTATACTGATGTAATATTACACAATACTCAATAAAATCAGATATTTTTTATCATAAAGGACTAAATCTCTCTTCAGAACACACAGTATTGGTATTACTGTGATATAATATTACATCTGTTACCTTAAAGAAGTTTGTTACCTTTGGATCAAAAAGAACTGCTAATCTCTCCACGACGTCAAGGAAGATCTCATTCTGCCGACAGCCCTATTTATAAAAAACTTTAACTATGAACTATTTTTTATTTTCATTAAACTGGTCGCTTAAATCAAACCTGAAGCAAGAAATTTAAATGAAAACTTTCCCATCGTATAATTTAATAACTGACGATACATCAACTATAATTTACATAGCATTTAATTAATTAATTTTCTCTGTGTTACTAACCCATAAATGCAAGCTCATATTCAGAAATCTATTTTCAAAGATTTTGTTGCATCTTATAAAAATAAAATATATAACAACTTCAAATTAATTTCTGTGAGAGATTATAAAATACAGTAATTTAAACTAATTACATCATAATGGACATGTTCTGCAACTGAATTAATTCAAGAACAAAGAGAGGTGAAATAGACAACAGTCATATTGTTCAAGGTGATATCTGTAGGGAAAGTCTTGGACAGTTAATCTACAAAACTATCTCAGGTAGATAAACCCTCAACTTTTGCTATTGGTGTCATTCTGAAGCTGGCACTTGTTTCTCATTTCTCCTGTGTTTGCTCATCAAAAATATTCTGCCTAAATTATTTATAAAATAAATTAGTTAATAGTCTTTAGTCAATTATTTTTATTTTCCTATAATTTTGATGTTTTGTGAAGTCCAACAAATTCTTATGGATTATAAAATATGTATTAATTGTTCAAAATAACACAGTAGTTGCTGCATTACACAAAACAGTTACTTAGTAATATTAGTCCTAACTACCAATAGTTTGGTATTCATTTTTTTTATTTATCTCCAGTTGTGCTTGACAAACTAATTTTTCTAAGATTTGAATTAGATCTTCTCCATCAAACAAATGAAGAAAACTTAAAAATATGACTTGATGCAAAGGCAACTTGCTATAAATTAGCATGTAAAGTAAAACATTTCTTAAAACCTGAAGAAAGATGAATGTTATTTATTAACTGAAGCTTAGTTAACCAAGGAGCCAGTGTAGTAATTAATTAAAAAACGAACGTAAATATTTTAGAAATCCTCATATGTAGGTTAAAAAATATATTTATATCTGTATTATAAAATACCAAAAATATTATTATCAGCTTAATCATGAACTTTCAAATGGGTCTTCAAACTAATATTAGGTTTCTTGTTCTAATTCATAATTTAGTTCAATGTATCTTTATTATAACTAATACATCTTTTCCTTAAAACAAATTTCATTTTATGATTATTTTTCATCAAGACCTCATTTCTTGAGTGTTCCTTCCCGATGTAAAACAGTTTTAACTAGCATCCAAAAATATATTAAAATATTCATGTTGCAAATGATTATTCATGTTTGCATGCAATAAACATCCAGACACAAAAATAAACTGAATGATAATAGTGTTAAATAATAAGTCCATAAGGTTATAAATTAACAGAGAAAGGATAACTTGTTTGTTTTTTTATTAAATGCATTTATACGAGATGTCACCTTTGGCCTCAGCATGCTGACAATCGATTGCTACATAATGTTATGTCATTAACTTACATTCTACTCTTTATTCTTTCAGATAAATTTTACTTTCATTGTTCATTTCAAGCAACAGTTTTGAGTAACTTTACTCACTCTAAAATGCAGGCCTACGTCTGCATTCTTCTTTAACAATTGGACATCACTATAAATCATAGCTTTAAGCTTCTCAGTGTCTGTCGTCTGGATGTAGCCACCATTCTGGAAAATACATAATCTTCTACACCAGTCACTGACTGGAATATTTTGGAATTGGCTACAAGCTAAAATATTCTAAACTGAATAGAACTACGATAAAAACTCTTGAAACATGTTATAATACAACTGGTTAGCCTCTTACTATTCTGCTATTATTATCTTGAATAAAATCTCAATTTAATGTTTTGTGTTTACCTACTAGTAAAGTACATTTTATTACAATTTACAGCCTATAGAGTAAGTAAGATTGTATTTTGAAACAGGTACAATGTTTTGATCACTGATACAATCATTAAAGTATATATGTTTTTACATTGAAGAATATTTTAGTATTTAAATCAACGTTTAAAACCTAACAACGTATTTAAATTTCAGAACTTACCGTAATTACTTATTCATATTAATATCAATCTGTGTGAATTTTACAGATTATTTAGGTATGGTTGCACAAAAAACAACACAAAGATGAATTAATATAAATATTAATATTTGCATGAGCTTACAAATGTGTAAAGAAATAATGATCAGATATATAGAGATGACATGAGCTTGACACTAACAGAAGAAATATCAGAGAAGCTTTATTAATAAAATCAAACAGTACCACAACTAACAAATACCCAGGGACATGTTCTAGTAGTGTGATGTTCTGTTCAGAAAAACTATGTTTATGCTTACTCGTATACTCATGGACTCAAGAAGAGGGGGTTTTTGGTGTTCTTTTAACCTAACCTTCAAGTTACATCCTGTTTCACCTATGTAAAAGGCTAGACAACTTTTATACTCTACTTTATAAATGTTTCCTGGTGAGATGGATTTATTATACAATTTTCTTAACATATATTAATTTTTATTCAAGGGGTAAAAACGAATCTAGATGTTATGTTAAAGTTATATTTATGTACTAGTCTTTTCAAACTTTCTGATAAAGGTACACTAATATTTTCAATATATGAAATAGTACAAGTAATTAGGTTTTCTTTGTTTTGTGAAGCATTTGAGTTTTTGCATTTGTTAAAAGTCTTTTGTCTATGCTTTTAAAATGTGTTAATAGTTTCAGAAACTAGTCTAGTGGAGAAGTGGTTAACGTTAATGAAATATTCAATTAAGTGTGGAACTTCTTTACCAATGATATCTGTGGTGTTTATAGTGTATGCTAAAACACTAGTTTAAAAATTCTTAATTACTTTTATTGAGAAAAATGCCATCAGTTCTAGATTAATGAACTAGCTTATGAATAATGTTTTGTCTAAAAACCATTATTCAGTTACAAACTTTACCAGCATCCCAGTCATAATTTCATGCACTAGAACAAGATTTTTCTTAACTACATGTTCAGAAACACCTCCACAAAAATCCTTTAGAATATGATGAAGCCTGAAGAAAAAAAAAGAGAGAGAATGCTGAAAACAGTACTTTACTAAAACAATTTTTCTCTTAAAGTTTCTTATTATACATAAAAAATCTAGAAAATGTTGAGGAAACAGCACTGTTATACACTTATTTTTAATCCATGATTTTAAAAATAAACAAGATTTTCTGTGAAAAAGTCAGATAGATTTGCAAATAGTCAACATATATTAAGTCTTATTTCATACCTGACAATGTGGTACAGATTTGAAGGCACATCAATGTTCAAGTTTTATCTCAGAAAAATTAATGGACCACAAAATAAATAACATAAGTTGAAGGTCAATAAATAGATGTTTTAATATTTAAGCAAGGCTTACTAAGCATAAATATAAATAATTTTTTAATGAAAGTCAAACTGATGCTTTTTAAATCTGAAAAGATATTCAGTCAATATTATTTTTTATTTAACTTTTAAACAGTTATTTGTAAAAATAAATACTTTCATACACAGTAAAGCCACTAAGGCTACTTACTACTGTATCTAAATTTGAACTGCTGAACAGAGGTAAGGAAGCTGGTAAGCAGCATTCACTACCAACTCTACAGCTATTAATTTACCAATAAATAGTAAGGTTGACCATAACATTAAAATACCCCTTGGCTGAAAAGGCATGTTTGATTTAACAAAATATCAAACCAACAACCTTTAATTCACAAGGCAACCACCTGAGTCAATAAGCCATTTCTGCCAAGAGTATTATAATATAATGGTCAATATCCTATTCATTGGTAAGAGGTTGCCTAAAAGTTGACTGTTGGTGCTGCCAGACAGTCAAAAAATAGAGAAGTTAATCTTAGTAGCTTTTCCAATAAGTAAACACCAAATGAACTCACTTATGAATTGAAATATAATACCCCTTAAGCTGGCAGAACTATGTTTGACCATACCACACTGTTCTTTTTGTATATAACTCATGAATATTATGGTGTGCCCTTGTTGCCCTATATTGTATAACTAGCCACAGTAATGTTTTTCATTCATGTTTACATTGCTTGGAGTAATCAACAATGGAGCTTTCACTTAATATTATGCTTAGTTATAAACCTTCTGAAATTTCTCAAAAAATGAAAATAAAAGTTCCTCAAAAGTTTTCAAAAAATGACAAATACTTTAACTGGCAGTTTTATTTGCAATCTAAAAATAACAGTGAACACTATTACAATATAACATGAAGTGCTTCTACACAAGTTCTTTGATATAACAGTTAAATGTCACGCTCTACACTCTTTCACTTATCTTCAAGCCCTAATACAACCCCCAAGAATTATGATACACAAAAGGTGGTGTTCCCACATTCGTTGTTGTTATGCTAAGCTACACAATGGGTAACATGTTCACTGCAGGAAACTGAATCCCTTATATTCTTAGTCAGTTAATTATTTTATGTTCCACATACTAAGTGTGATAGTTACACAACCAGTATGTCTTTTTGAGAAAAATGAGTTCACCTAGTTTGGGTGAAGTAATATATAAATCATTGCAGTAATTTAGCTTTTACATATTAAAGTTTCTGCTATTTATTATAATTAGATATATCTTCAGCAGCTGATTAATTATAAAATAACATCGAACGAGGAAATCATAATCAAAATGATAAAATGTTGTTTTACTTTCATTAGTCAACTTTAAATGTGTGAAGAATCCTTTTGTAAAAGTTACTCTATTCCAAAATATTTGCACAAGCTTTTCAACATTTGTGTGACTCATTACAAACTAAACAACTGAAAGTTATACCTCATGACAACAATCACACAATAAGAAGCACGAAAAATCAGTTGTCTTAAGAGTTATCTCAATAAACTGTTTGTTTTGCTTTTATTTTATGATTCATGTATATACATTTATTTTTTCATAACTTTATTTTAAAGGTCTCAATACAATTATTTGGGTATATTATGTTAAATGATGTAGAAAATTTCATCATATAATTACAGTATCAACACTAAACAACTTACAGCTCACTTTATGAATGTTCTTCTGGTACACTTATTGTAAATTTAACTTCAACAGTTTATGCTACTTGCCTTGTGTAATTTCATGCCAAGTTAATATAATTCTATACTGCAGTTTACACAGTTGCTCTAAAATTTTCAAGTTACTGTAACAGACAGCTTACCCTAACAATAAATACGTATTACACTCTTCTGCACTGAACAAAATCCAACATGTACCTTATTTTTAAAACTGCAAGTACATGTAAAGTATATTATTATACAAATGGGATATATTAATTATTACAGAATGTAAACATAAAAAATATTTTTTCCTCTTATTTATTTAAATTGTTCATGAAAAATAAAATTATGAAACTGTGCTCATATTATAGAATTTCATGCCAAACATAAAATTTCTCTTGAAAATACAATAACATGCAATTGCAAACTTTTTAATAAGAAACTAAAAAAAACATCACTTTTTAGCTTGTTACAGATTTCATATGAAGTTGCATATTTGAAATAGTTTCATGTGCAAACAGTTAAAAAGTAAAAAAAAATAATAAAAAATTGAAGTATTGAGAACTTTGAATTCAGGTCTCAGCTGTAAATACCGTATTTTCCAGTTAATAAGCCGAGGCCAATTTTCAGCTCTGAAAATGAGGGTTTTTGCCAATTACCGCCCAATAAGCCGAGGTCATATTTAAGAAGTGACAAGTTTCTTCAAAATGATTTCTTAGTCTGGTTTTAGCGTCAGCATGCATATTGTGTGTGATCATTGGCGTTCTGTAGTAAAGCAGAACATGTCGTATTGAGACAGAGATGGAATCAATATGTCATTCATTATTGGCTCCACTCACTGTAATTAGGTAACCAATGAAATTCCAGAATTTTTACTTAGTAATTAAAATCACTAACCCAGGGTATAAATACCAGGGGTATGTAGTGGGAGTTTATCATTGTACCGTCAAAAGCCAAAGATGTCTACACCTGCAAAAAAAAGAATGCGTTATGATGCTGCTTTTAAACCTTTTTCTATTAATAAATAAAGTTTATTCAACTGAAATAACTCTGCCATGACTGTGAGATCAAAGGTATGATTTGGGGGCCGATTTTGGTCTTCGGTATTTTTTGGTGATCGGCCAATAAGCCCACCCCCAAAAATCAGGTCCAAAATTTAGGGCCAGAAATTCGGCTTATTAGGCAGAAAATACGGTAAGTAAACACTCTGAACTGTTGAAGATGTGAAAATGTAGAGAATGAAGATTGAGAGTTAACATTTTTCCTAAACTGAAAATGTATTTCTGATAGATACTTATCACCACTCACAAAAAAACCAACTAAAATCCTACACTGATCAAGTGGTAGTTAGGTGTTTCATGTTTATTAGCACAAAGCTACTATGCTATCTGTGCCCAACAAAATGTAATACTCTATAATGGTATATGGAAATGAAGGGAGAAATACATAAAATATGTAAAATTAAGACCTGCTAGGAAGACTGAAACATTAAGTTCAAACTTCCTGTCAGTCACCTGAAGTTGGCCTTTCCAGTCCTGGATTCAGGTCAAAATAAAGTTAAAATGTATGAAAGAAATCATGCTAAAACAGTGTATAGTCCAATAAAAACCTTAAGTTAAAAAGGCCAATGGCTCTTACAAATGTAAAAACATGAATGAGATAGCCAGTATCACCTATGGCATTGGCTAATGTCAAGGGCAAACCTACCTTCAAAATATGTTTAAAATGGCATCGTCGTTCTTGGTTGTAACAATGGCATGATAATAAAATATGTATGATTGTGACCTGAGTGCCACATTGATCCATCACTTCCAGATAAAAGGAAGTGGTGAGTTAAAAAAATGTGACCAATGCACAGCCTAGCCAAAACAACTTCCTCCCTTCAATCTTTACAGAAACAAGATGGCCAAAGAAGGCTTGAAAAAGCTTATTATTTCGTTGATCACTCCAGGCTGAATGCCAACTGGTGTACAGTCAGGTTTTGATAATTGGACCATAGTCTATGTATGGAACAGGGATGGTGGTGATGAGAGAGTCATAGCAGATGGACTTTGCCGCTCTGTCAGCTAGCTCATTCCCACGACTATCAACATGACCTGGTATCCAAAAAAATTGGACAGAGACAGATGAAAGAGAGAGATGGGCCAGTTTGTTTTGGATATTGATAAGAATAGGATGGAAACTAACAGGGAATGATATCAGGGCTAACAGACAGCTGAGTGAATCAGTATAGATTTACAATTCATATATTGCATAGTTTCAATATGATTCAGGGCAAGAGAAATTGCATACAATTTGGCAGCGAACCCAGAAACTGTAGAGAGGATTCTGTGTGCTACAACTGAACTGTAACAAACCATGGCAGAAACCTACAGAGTCACCTGATTAAGAATCATCCAAATATATGGGAATAGATGTATTGTTTGAAAGATGTTCAGCAAATAAAGAGTGATATTTCCAATTGGGAGTACCAGCCTTCCTTAGATGACACAAAGATAGGTCACAGCTGGGGATAGTCATTAGCCTTGGTGGAAGAGGCCTAACTGTTGATACTGCTATGCTATTCAAAAATATATCCAATTTTTCTTATTGTGCCTAAATACGAAGGCTAAAAGCAACAATGGCAAATTTTCTTTTATAGAAAAGTGTGGCCTGCTGAAGATGGAAAACACAACCCCAATAACTTACAGCATCTGAAATTGTACATCAGATCCATGAAGAATGCTACTGTCCTACTTTCAGTTAAGTGGTACTGTGTACAATTAGGAAAACAGGCCTCTATGGTTTACCACCCAAGTGGCTACAAACTGTTAAGTGGTAAAGACCCCACACTTTACTTAAAGAAAGAGGAAAAACAGTATTTAGGGATACCAGAAAAGAACAGCACTAGAGACAATACAATGGGTGAACACAATACCCTAGGTGGAAAAGCAGATCATGTTAATAGAAGTGATCAACCAACACAAACATCAGATCAGTGGTAAGAAAAGCCGAATATGACAGATCATCAGAGATGGGCAGTAATCCCCATCTGTTTTACTCACGTTAGTCTTCAAGTGTACTGTCAGGACAAACATATTTATGAAACAAAAGACCATCAGGTATAACTACTAGCAATTGTGTGTAACACCCCACTATAAGTGTGTGTAACATGACCTTGTGGCATATTATTGCATGTTGATGCACAGATGACACATTAAATGGATTCAATCAACCCATACCACACTGTAAGACTCAAGATTATACACTATTCTGGATTTAACATTACATATGCCTGATCAGGCAACACTTGCTACAGAGTAAGGTCCAAATCAGAAATAAAGGCCCCTAGAAAGAAAATGAACAAACCACCTACCATTCATCTGGAAATAAGGGAGTGCAAAATAATAACAGTAAATAAGCAAAAACTCATAGAGCAGGAAACAGCATGATGAAGATAGAGCAACACAAAGGTATATGAAGTGGTCCACTTGCCACTCTTGATGACATCCTCCAAGGAAATACAGAAATGTATAGTTATAGGCATGGTCATGTGATGGATCTGATGAGAAGAAAAATGAAGAGCCTACAATCAATCTGACAAAGGAAATAATATGTCAGGTCAAATGACTAGATAAACCATCACATGAGGGTAATAGGAAATATGTCATGGGAAAGATTAGAAGCCTAAAGAATAAACAAGTGGACACAGGGACAAGGGGAGGGGGTGGTGCATGATATAAACAAGTGGACACAGGAACAAGGGAAGGGAGTGGTGCATGATATAAACAAGTGGACACAGGAACAAGGGGAGGGAGTGGTGCATGATATAATACCATTGTAAAGCCCTTATCATGCAAACCAGGTGTTCAGGATCAAAATGATCAAAAAGGTAGGATACAGAGAGGAAGAAAATTGGGATGAAGTAAGTCCGAATAGACATGTCTGAAACTGAAACACACACCCGTGATGAAGAAAGTAAAGCAACTGTCTGGATGTAGAGAGAGAAATATGGATATCTGCACTGAGCACACCAGCCTTCATGGTCCATACAATTGGAGTAAAAACCCAATAAAGAGATAATTATGACTTCATGGTGAACTTAAGAATGATAAACCACTGAAGACTAGGTGCAGGTCTCCCATCACTGAACTACAAACAGATAAGACAGTGCTCCTTATATGATAGCACCCTTGTTGAGTAAGTCCAGAATCACCTCCAACAAATTCTGGCACTATGACACAGCACTATGTCTGCTGACTTACACTGTTAGAAACCAGGTTTTGATACTCATGGTGGGCAGAGCACAGAGCTCATTACACAGATTTGCACTTAACTACAAAATAACAATTACTGAAATGTATGTGTCTGAAAATCATGTGATAAAAATAAAACATTTCTACTTACTAAATACATACATTTAGATTTCACCTTATACATAACACTCTAGCAAAAATAAAAGTCAAAATTTCAGGAATCTGCTAGTCTAGAAATGATGTAATCTTTCATGATCTTTAGAGGAGAAGCATTTTTACTAAATTACGAATATTTTAACCCAAATTACCTATCAAGAAGTTCCACAGCAACAACAGTAGAAGTAACAGCTGTTGTTAGAGCAATATAAAGTAGTTTCTCTCTGTGAATAAAATAACAATACACTCCATTCTTTTCCTATAAAAAGTAATAAATGTTAATCAGCTCAAACTAATAAATATAGGTTTAACATCATATATTTCTTGATCTTTTATGCTAGTTAGTTTTCCAAAATGATAGATGAAATGAAACTCCACTGTTCAACTACTAAAACACATAGAACACACCACAATGAACATTTACTGTAAAACAATTATGAGCACTTACTGTAAATGCAGTTAGAAGTAATTTGAGCACTTCACTTTTTAATTAAACAAATTATTACAAAAGATCATTTAGTGAGTTGGGCAAATAAATAGCAGATGGGTTTTGCAAGATGGGTCATCATAATTTGAGTTATAAATATAATATGGATTAGAGTAACCTTAAGAATGTCATAAAAGACAAGGATCTTGTTGTGATGGTTGATAAATCTCTTAAGCTACCCAAGCAATGTGCTGTTGCTAGTGGTTGGGCAAACTGGATTTTAGGTTGTATGTAAAGAAATATTGATTACAATTCTAAATATGTTATAATTCCATTCTACAGGTCACTAGTTAGGCCACATTTGGAGTATTGTGTTCAGGCTTGGGCTCCTTACCTTAAAAAAAGACATTGAATTCTTGGAAAGGATTCAGAGGAGGGTTATTAAAATGGTGCCTGAGATTTAGGGGTTGTCATATCATGAGAGATTAAGACCCTTAAAATTGCTTTCTCTTGGAAAAGAAGAGTTAGAGGGGGTCTGATTGAAGTGTTTGCAATTGTAAAAGTAATTAATATTGTTGATGCATCAAAAGTTTTCACACTTTACAGCAAGAATTACAGAACTAGCCAGCTCAAATATAGATTTAGACAAGGTAGAAGCTGTCTTGAGCTAAGAAAATTTTATTTTTCAAACAGGGAGGTTGCCCTATGGAATGGGTTGCTTTCAGATGTTGTGCAGGCAGTAAATTTGAGTGAGTTTAAAAGTAAAATTGATAGATACATGAATGATAAAGGATGATTTATGTATTTTTTTATTTAAAAGCTTTACTTTGGCTAAGAGGATGGGTCAGCCGAGATGGACCATCAAGTCCCTTGTTGTACCTAAATATCATGTTAAATTACAGAGTTTCACAACAATCAACAGCTTTAACATATGGAACACTCCTGTTGGTGTTTTATAGTATTCTTCAAAGTGAAAAATAAAGTTTAAAGAAATAATAATACAACTTAAGCAAAAGAAGAATAAATCATATTTTGTTTTATATGTAATGGAACACTGCATTTCATAACTGAATTATTATTTGTTACAAAATCCCCACATCCTCTAGAAATAATCTATAAAATGAAAACTTTCACCCATACTTGTTCTCTGAAGTATCAAAAGGATTCAGGCTATCAATAATTATCAAAATATGATTATGAAAGCTTTGTAATTAACAGCTAATTGAAGATTTTAAAGTTTCATGAAACATTAGTGACTTAAAAGTACAGAAGTCAAACATATTTTAAAGATTAAAAACAGTTTAACCAGTTTATTGTTATGTTGATGTCCTTAAACAAATACAGAGAAAAATATCCAGAGAAGTTAGTAACACTGAATGAAAATGAATTTGCAAAAAGTACTACAGTATCACAAAAACAAAACTGTTTTGTTAATTTATTCTGTGAAAGTAAAGAAAGTGTGAAACATGTCAGCTACACTAATCTGCTATATCCAGTATCACAAGGCGTTTTGACCAGAATTACAAGTTCATCACACCAACTCAGACAAGCACAGTAGTGGTTGAGACATTTATGTGATTAACAGCTCTTATGGAGTGAACTAGAATAAGTTGGCAAAATATAACATCCTTATTAATGTAACAAGTCATTTACAAATCAGAACAAGGGTAAGTATTAATAATACAATATAATTTCTTTATTTTAACACCAATTATTTGTTATCATCGTTATTACTCAGATTAATTTCAATCTTCACTTCAAAAGAACAAACAAACTATAAAACTAATATTATTGTCCCAGAGTGGGCTAAGTGATCACAGAGTCAATGAAAAAAGATTACATTACTAATTCTAGAAAGTTTTTGTTTAGATGAAAGTCACATTAACCAACTAGAAAATATATGGTTTTTCATTACAAATTTACATTAATTTGGTATTAGTTTCCATTAAACTGTGGTGTGAAGTCATAAAATGTTAAGTAATGCACTTACCATGACAGGTGGCAGACATCTTGACTTAGATGTAACAATCTCATGTATAAAGCTTTTTAAACACTGTTCATTCATGTCATTTTGATCTTGATAACAAAAAAGCTAAGTCTTTATTCAAATACATGAAAGTCGAGTAAACAATTCAATTTAAATTAAGAAACAAAACATTGGCATGGGCATTTTTGGAACTTAAGTCATAATAATAGTACTAAAGGAAATAAATATTTACTTAAATGTAATGACTCAGAATGATATGAAATGTAAAATGTACACTATCTTAATTAATGTGTAAAATATAATAAAATATTTAATGTCATTATTATACATATATTATCTGCCAAACTGTGAGAGGGTGTTAAAACATACTTTAAAAAAAAATCGCACAGTCTGGGTAGATTCTTTGGCATTCTGGCTGTGAAAGCGAGTTTTTTGAGGAAGACTCCTGTTTCTGCCAACACTTAAATCTGAGGCATTGAATCTCTATATCCCAACTAAGGCAACTTGATCCACTGATCCTTGCCCGACTCCAAATTGTGCCATTTGAGTTGATGTTTCATTTCGTTTAGCATAGTCTGTTTGTTTTGGCACAAAGCTCTCAAGGGCTATCTGTGCTAGCTGTCCCTAATTTAACAGTGTAGGGCTAGAGGGAAGGCAGCTTATAATGCCCCTATGGCTGAAAGGGCGAGCATGTTTGGTGTGCCATGATGCAAACCCGTGACCCTCAGATTACGAGTCGCACGCCTTAACATGCTTAACGTACTCTCTTAATAAGTTGATACTGCCCCACCTCACTTTTTGGCCTCAAACAAACCAAATTTTAAAAAAAGGAAAACCCTCATGCACAGATAAATAAATAATCTTCCACGGGCTGGGGCGATGAGGAACTACAACGTTCCTGAACATGCATGTTGGGGAGAAAATTCGTCAGACTTCTCTCTCTCTCTTAAATAAGCCCCTGACACGGTTTTGTTGTTTCTGAACATCGAAAATAAATTTGTAAGACCATAGGTGACTGAAGTACTTCCTATACCACTTAGAAAGAGCTTAGTAATTTTACTGTCGAATCTATAGTATTCAAAAAAATAAAAAGTAAAAACAAGTACGAAAAAGGATACATTTTTCTGTAATGAGTAAATCTCCTTTAGTTGTAGAAATACTGAGAATGGAAAAATACATAGTGTTAAAATTATTTTATTACACTGTTAAACGAACAGTCGTTCAGCTTTGCTAAGTTGTTAGCATTCTTTGATTTAAGCTTCAGATGAGTTCGGAATAATTTCTTTCGACATTTGCCACAACACACACAAAAACAAAAAAAAACTATGAATTTCACAAATCCTTATATTGCTCTAAATATTCGACTGACATAAATGATTGTTGGATCACTGTTAGTGTTATGATGAACGTGGTGGATTAAAACTGAACTACTGGAAATAAAAATAATACGTAAGTAAATAATATTTATACATTCTCTTTAAATCATTTGCGTCCGCCTCAGGAAACCATTAACTCACATGAAGTATTGTTATAAATATATGTCTTCCAGTTTGTAGCATTGATATTTGGGTTTTGACGCCCGCCCTGCACAGGTAATGCATCGTGTAACTTTACGATTTAAGATTTAAAAAAAAAATACTAAAAACATGAATAGAATTACAGATATTGAAGATTCTAAATTATTATTCTTAACTTTAGTCTCTAGAGAAAAAGTGATTTGTGTCATATTGATTATATTATATAAATGTAAAAAAAAAAAGTTAGAACAAGTAACATATTGTGCCATAGAATCTATTTTCAATCTATATGGTATTTTATGTGATTCGGGTTAGATGACCAGGTGAGAAATCTTAAAGTTCAGGCATGGCCATCCATAATTTAACACGCTTGATGTAAATCAAAATGTTTTAGCATCATCGCATGTAAGATTACTCTTAACCGAAGAGCAGGTTCAATATCATTTTCTAATGTACCAACCTCAAAGGAGTGTAATATGCAGAGAAATCGTATGTTCTATACCTACTTTAGTTGTATAGGAATTCTAAAAATACTGTTTTGTTATTTTTATATGCCGTTATAGTCTAAAGAGTTGGTACTAAAAGTTGTTGGGGTTGCCTTGTTCAAGTTCTTTGTTCTATAGTAAGTAGTTAATGCCCTATTCTGCCCTAAAGGACATTGCAGTAACATATAGCATACGGGATGACAAAATTAATGACTCTGATGTATTTTGCATATCGAGTTGACATTATCCAAATGTTGGAGTTGATTAATGCTGCGAGTTAAAATATATTACTCAGCGAATAAATAAATAAAACAGCGAATGATGCTGTTTATTGGATGAAGAAACAAAACTTTTTTGTTAAATTTTATGTTAATTTATATCAGGAACTATTTAAACAAAGACTTGTTTAGTTGTATAGAAAGCTCTCCCAAATCCTGAGAGAAAAAAATATGCAAGGCTAATCACAATCCAGTAAAAACGGTTGTCCTTTCTTGTGCACAGGCACGAATGCTTCCGCACCTCGCTAGTACAACGATATGTCTACGAATTTACAATGCTAAAATCAGGGGTTCGATTCCCTTCGGTGGACTCAGCAGATAGCCTAGTGTGGCTTTGCTATAGAAAAACATAAACACACAAATTCTTCGTATTCTGTTTCTTTATCTCATAATAAAGATTATTTTCTTACTTCTTTACTATTTCGCATAAACTAAGAAAACCCAATGAAGTTATCAAACTCAGATTACCTTCCTCATTTGCTGATCGAATCTGCTATTATCACGGGTTAAAAGCGTTAATATATTTTGGGAAACCATTTCACATGAAAATACCAATAATAAGGAAGAAGAGAGAAATTTTGGTATGTACTGGTCAGGGTACAGAAGCGAGATATTAAGTATTTGGTAGAAACAGGAGTGACAAGGATCATAACGTACCACACAATTTATTAAACCCTTTGAGTGATACAACTATTTCAACTTATGAATACTGACGAATAGCAATAGATTAGATAGATATTAGAGGAGAAATAGAACTCTAGCTCAGACTAGGAAATATCGTTCACAGAATAAAAGTAGTTTTTTTTTCTTTTATCTGAAATCGGCATCTTTAGGATGAAAGACCTAAAAAACAGATTGAGTTCATAAACAGTAAACTACATGAATGTCTTTAGCAAGATGAGAAACAGCATTTCCATGTACACAAGTGATGCTCCACAGTTTAGTTTTGATCAATATCTCAGTGCCATGTATGGAAGCCATACAAAAAATAAATTGTTCCCTGTCCAGAACGCGCCCGCGTCGCGCTAAACATGCTCGCCCTCCCAGCCGTGGGGGTGTATAATGTGACGGTCAATCCCACTATTCGTTGGTAAAAGAGTAGCCCAAGAGTTGGCGGTGGGTGGTGATGACTAGCTGCCTTCCCTCTAGTCTTACACTGCTAAATTAGGGACGGCTAGCACAGATAGCCCTCGAGTAGCTTTGTGCGAAATTCCAAAAAACAAACAAACAAACAAACCAGAAAGCAAGAGGCATTAGCTCGAACAGCAACCCGTCCTTATTTGTTCTCTGCAACTATGGATAATGAACTAAGTAAATAGATGCTGGAATATTTGTAGACACAGCAGGTGAAGTGGAAGTAACTGATTGATAATAGCAGTAATGATAGAAACGCATCTATTGCACAACGACTGAAAGTATCATATATTTGTGACTGCCATAATACTTGAAGTGATTGGTTAATATTTTTGGCAGAAATTTAGACCAAATTAAGTGAAAACAACTCACTAATTTCTTGGGTAAATATGCCAATGTATCTAGGGACCAGACAGTTTATTCGGTTGAGCAGTTGTAGCTCAATAATAATATAAAAACAACAACAGGCGATTTACATATAATAAAAAGTTAATTTATTTTTAATTTCACGCTAAACTACACGAGGGATATTTGTACTAGTTGTCCCTAATTTAGCAGTGTAAGAATAGTAGGGAAAGCAATTAGTCATTACCACCTATCGCTAACTCTTTTACTGACGAATAGTGGGATTGACTGTTACACTATTTCGCTCCCACGGCTGAAAGAGTGAGCACGTTTGGTGTAACGGGAATTCAAACCCGCGATCCTCAGATTAGGAGTCAAGTGCCTTATCTATCTGGTCATGTCGAGCCATAATAAAAGAGGCTACTACATGACTACGAATTCGTGGTGCACTATGGAGATCATTAGCACTGTGCAGAAGGGGATGTACAACCTGCAGAGGGTGACTGGTCATATTCAGTAGCAATTGTCAAGAAAAAGGAACATCTGTCAAGGTTCTGCGTTTATTTTAGATGGATGGTTGCTGTAATTCATTTTTACCTTTTATTTTGTACTGTGAATAGATGGTTATCTTGATATGTTAATAATCTTCTACCGGTTCATCAAACTAGTTCTGGCATTCAGATGCTGACAAGTCGACCTCGAAGATAAACTAAACTAAACTAAACTAACGTGGCAGGAGTTCAGTTTAGAGAGAAAGAAATCAGAAGTTTCTCCCCAACAGGGGTGTTCAGGAACGTTGTGGTTCCTCTTCGTCCAAAAATAAAATTGAGGATGAGAATGCTTTTAACTTAGGAGAGAATTTATATCGTTCACCTAACAAGTAACCAGACAAAAAAAAAGTATTGTAGCGTACGAGTTCGTCACAAAGAAGGAGTCAACACACAAAAATGCAAAACCACAATTTTTAACTAACAAGCACAATAAACTAAAAGAAAGTAATTACAATGTTTGTTCTGAATGTGTGTTTGACTGGTAAGATAGAAAAAGGACATATAAAAGAACCCTTTATTGGTTTCTCACCAGTCTCATTTGAGTTCTTCCCCGTAAAATAAAAAAAGTGAAACTATAACATAAAAATAACCCCACAATATTATATTTAGGGCAATACACTCAAAATTTTTACAAAACCTAGAAGTTAACAATGTCTTAGCCAAATTATCTAAAATTTTGATCTGAAATCTTAAAAAGCAGACAAATTCCAGTAAAAAGTCTGTTTAACCCTAAAGAATATCTTTTTAATATCAAAAACTACAACACCGTAAACAAAAACCAATAACTTTCTCACATCAAACTACTTCAGCCTTTAAGTCACTCACACTTAAACACGAGGGGGGATCCGAATCTTCACGAGTTGTCAACAGAGAAAAACAAAACAAGTCTGGCTATTGTGAAACATCGTTAGTAAAATAATAGTTATATTTTTGAAACAAAACCTATTCAATGAGCAGTTAAAGTGTCCTAGCCTCGTATGTAGCGAGAGTAAGGAAAATTTAATTGAGTAACTCATTGCATTCAAACTGATCTGAAAGAAAACTATTAGCTAATTACAGAAGCAACAGATACCAGCCTGTACTGAACCTTTCCACTTCTCTGTATGCAAAGGAACCAGTTTTTATTGGTTATGCAACTCAGAATATTGTACAAAGAACAATTTGGCATTCAAAATATGCCAATGTTAAGGCGGGTCTGGGAGTATGTCCCCCTATCCTCAAGAAAATTTTTGAAAACTAGGTTATCAGAGATTGGGCTTTGTACTAGTTTTGCTATGATTTATGGAAATTATTAATCACATATAAGTATTTCTTTATACTTTACCACAAATGGTGCTCACTGGCACTTACACTCACCATAGCTATAAGTAGATCATACATGTAATTTATTATGCATTGTGATAATGATTTACACACACTACTGCAAGTATATCTACGTATCCAGAAACAAGCTTTGAAATGCAGGTTAAAATTATTGTGACAAAATGTTGATTCGGGTGCTGCCTGTCTGCTTAAAGTTTTCGTTGATAAACTGAAAATCAGAAAATAATACTTGGAAAAAAAAACGCTTTCACTTGACCAAAAACAAATTTCTCAGTTGTAATAGATTTTACTATCTCTATCAGTACGGATATAGAGTCAACTGAAAATAACAGTCATACTAATAACCCTAATAAGTTAGCCATAACAATAAGAACTAGTCTTCTTTGTAGATGTTTATGATATGTCGACACTCGTGACAACTTCTGCAATAATACTATGAATCAGTCTAAACCTGGTAACCATATTTTAGTTTATCTTTATATTAAAATAACCAAGTATATTTGCTTTTGCGAGTGTTGATTTCAACTTTTCGAATGATTCCCGCTCTTCTAAGCTAATATTAGTTCAGTCTTATTGTGTGAATAAACACAATGGCTCCGGAAGGAAAATTATAATGATAGTATTCATAAAGTAAAATAAAATTCCCATATAAAGATTAATTAATAAAAAATGTTCGGTATAAAAAACTAAAAATAAAAAACTTGGAAAATTATCATAAAAAATCACATCACACGTGAGTAACAAAAAATATTAATTTGTAACACAGGGAACTACTTAATATTCAAAGATCTGTGTTTCCAGGATAGTTGTATTATATCGTGCATGTACAGAGAATAAACTTATGACTGCAATTAGGTTATTTTAATTCAGTTCCCTCATTTCAAAGAAAATATGAATCGTGAACACAATTGTATAACATTTTATATAGATTTACTCTGATTTAAGAAAATATTTAAGAATATCAAATATTAATGCATGATAATCCCATAGACACATTTCCAATACCTTTAGAAATTAAAATCTTCCTACTGACCTATCACTACGAAAATGTGAGTCAACGATAAGATTTATTCACTGAAAATGAAATAGTTTTCACCGAGTAAAAATTATTTCTTCCTTACTCCCTAACATAGCATTTACATTCAGAAGTTTTTTTACATAATGTATTAATCTGGTTAAAATGTTTGTAAATCCAGGCTTTTAATGAGTACCACACTTTAAAGTTATTATTCAAACTTGCTAGACGTCATACAAAGATAAACTAATTAACATTTCTTAATGGCTTTTACATTATAAGTAGTAAGTTACAACTATCAGTTTTCCTTGACGAAAACTATTATATACAATGGAATACTGCACTTAATTAGTTTAATTTTCAATAAACAACAAATAGTTGACGTTCTTTCTTAGTACACATTTTTCAACTTAGTACCCGAAATAAAAAGTTCTTATCTCGCAATTTTTACTGGCGTGGTACTACAAAGATTCAGCAAAAGTTCATTACATTTAGTTTGACTGAATTTAAGAATTTATGTCCAAATTAACATATCACACCATATTTTTTAGTTATTTACAACTAATGGAATTTTTGTTGACGTTTGATATAGTTATATTAATACCTTATTATTGTTCACACTACACATCTTAAACACTTTACTGATATTTTAAGCTGTTGTTCTCCGTCTAACGAATTGTAACTCTATTGTATTGCTTGTCAACTGATAGCAAGTGTACTTAAAATTAATCGCTACCAATTTATACTGTTTTCATAAACTGATTGTTGTTTTCGGTTGCACACACTAATTTACTCTGAAATTCGAAAACAAAAATTGCTTCAAAGTCTTTGAAACAGCATAAATCAGTTTACGAAGGATGATTTCATAACATTATTCTTTTGAAAACTCCCAAGTTTGTACCAAAGTCAATACCCTAGTGGTACTAAACTTTGAATTTAGAGTTCCTAATAATATTGCTCATATACATCCACGAACAGATTTTTAATCATTGTGATATTCAACTATTGTGCTAAGTTTTCTTTTGGATACTGTGATTTTGGCGTTTATAAAAATAAAGCCACATTTTTGTAATGCGACTGATTTCTTTCCAAGAAAACTGCATTACGCACATGGTGTTACCAACTGGTAATGTACCAACGATGATTTAACTGATGCAAGTTGAAGATCTGGCTCTCATCAAACACGTTATGAAAAATCATGTTTACAACATGCAATGTTTTCTTATTTTTTTATCAAAATCTAAAACGTGTGCACTAGAGATTTAATCTGTCATTAAATACAGTAATCATCTGTAAATAGTTTATGTTAAAAAACAATGTGTTGGATTTCATTGCCAAAATATTCCACTACAGTTCCTACAATCAGAGACCTGACATGAATATAAACTGCAAATCAACTGCTGTATGCTAGTTTACTGAATAACTTATTTTGTAACCATAATTCTGAGTTGAAACATCTAGCCTGAATACTTTTATCATGAAAAAAATTGATGTATGCTCTTTTTGTCTTTATCCAGTTTTCAAGAGATTCTGCAGCACTTAATAAATACTTCTTTCATTACAAATGTGTATCACACAGACTTGATTCACAAACACAATGATAAATGTTCAAATAATCTTTTTCGATGTCCTGAAAATTTATGTAGACACTTAAAGAATATCCAAACAACAACACAAGACACAACGAACGTATCAATAAAATACAAACTTTGTCAACTTATCATATTCTTCAAAATTTTCATTATTTCAGATCAAAACAGTATTTTGTTTACATGTTTTACATAGCTCATAATAAACACAACAGTGTTTTAATGATGTTATAAAAACTGATAACTAGTCATTTAATTGTATATTTTGATCAGTTTTGTGCATATTAACTTAAAAAGTGAAAATTTTATTGGTTTTTGTAAATTGGTATTTTTGTTACAGGTAAACCAAAACTTAAAGATTAGGTATTTTACTACTGATCTAAGTGATTTCTTATAATATTCTCGGAGAAAGAACAGAGAAGTATGTGCAATAAATGAGAGTTTGTGGCTCTAAAGATACAGGTATGATGAATACTTAAAAGATATTACACAGTGTTGAAAGTTTTTAGGTAGAAGTATTGTATTACAGATAAGATTTTATGCTGTATGGATTTTATATCTATGAATATGAAAGAGTGAAATGAAAATTTACTGTAAGACACACATAAGAATTGTAGAAAATTCTAAAGAAAGAAAACAAATATTTTATTCATTAATGAAATTACTGTTTCATCTGTACAAAACATTTACAGTTTCAACTTGTGATAAAGAGCCTGAATTTCAAGTGCTGATACCGAAATCTTAGCTCCACAAAACGAGATATCACGACATCATCCTCAACTTTCACATTCTAGAAATCTGCGTCAGTTTTGATTGTGAGAGTCAGTGGTAAGGTTGACTCATGACCTGGAGGAGGAGGCTCATTGTTTTGTAAAGTTATCAAAGATTCCTGTGATGTCAAGCTCACATTGGAGAGAGATGTACCCTGCACAGAAATAAATACTAGTGATCACAGCACCAATAAGACATCTGTTTATGGACTGTACAGAGAAATTAAAGTAAACAATCACTACTTACCTCACACAGAACTTAAGTAAATTTCGCACAGTAAATTAATAGGTAAGAAATAAACTAATATTACTTGATGATCTAAAAAGAATGGTAAAACATAAAAATCAAATGTACCTTTTTTTTACTGACAAATAGTGTTGAAAAACAACATGAAACATATTTCTATGGCTCCAGTGTTATAATATAAAGTCATCATGCAGTGTTTTGTGGTGCAATGAATACTTTCAATTCAAATTCTTTGCAAAGAGACATAAGCAAGCTGACCTTACAAGTTTCACATAGTTAAACATGCATGTCTAACTTCATGGGAGAAAAATTCAGATAGCTTAAAAATAGTTCTAGGTACCTTCCAATTTCTATATGTTATATAAACACATACAATTCAAAGGGAAAAATATAATAATACATTTCACAATAAACAGACATGGAGGTCCTATATATGAATGAGATTAAGGAATTCTACATAATAATATAAATACACAGTTTCAAAATGTTGTTATAAAACCTGAAAGGCTTGAGTCTTGGTCTAAGATATACAAAATTTTAAATACTTCTGTTTGTTTTCTACAAAAATTCAGGAACAGATAAGAAGCATGATCTGTATTTATGTGTTGCTATAAAGAGCATGATCTGTATTTATGTGTTGCTATAAAGAGCATGATCTGTATTTATGTATTGCTATAAAGAGCATGATCTGTATTTATGTGTTGCTATAAAGAGCATGATCTGTATTTATGTGTTGCTATAAAGAGCATGATCTGTATTTATGTGTTGCTATAAAGAGCATGATCTGTATTTATGTGTTGCTATAAAGAGCATGATCTGTATTTATGTGTTGCTATAAAGAGCATGATCTGTATTTATGTGTTGCTATAAAGAGCATGATCTGTATTTATGTATTGCTATAAAGAGCATGATCTGTATTTATGTGTTGCTATAAAGAGCATGATCTGTATTTATGTGTTGCTATAAAGAGCATGATCTGTATTTATGTGTTGCTATAAAGAGCATGATCTGTATTTATGTGTTGCTATAAAGAGCATGATCTGTATTTATGTGTTGCTATAAAGAGCATGATCTGTATTTATGTGTTGCTATAAAGAGCATGATCTGTATTTATGTGTTGCTATAAAGAGCATGATCTGTATTTATGTGTTGCTATAAAGAGCATGATCTGTATTTATGTGTTGCTATAAAGAGCATGATCTGTATTTATGTGTTGCTATAAAGAGCATGATCTGTATTTATGTGTTGCTATAAAGAGCATGATCTGTATTTATGTGTTGCTATAAAGAGCATAATCTGTATTTATGTGTTGCTCAGCCAGCAGAGAATCATAATTTGTTTCAAGGTTTTTCTGGTGTTCTTGAATATTTAACTTTCAATTTCTAGCTGTTTGGATAATTTATATTTTATCACAAGAACACTGGGTCTTGTAAACATCATATTTATGAATGTTCAGTTTTAAAACTAGATATTTTCCTGTAGTGCTTTTCATTTTTTGGTATACATTTTTAAAGCATTTCTCTTAAAGTAACTACCAACCAGTCAAGTTCTTGCTATAAAGTAGAAATATAACTTCTTAATAATGTATTGTAAAGTATTATCTTAAAAACTGAGATAATTAAATTTAAATACTACCTTAATATGCTACTGTTTTATATTAAATTTATTTAGTAAAGATATACTCTTTATGTTAGTTTAGTATACAAAGATGTTATGTTTCTGGTTTGAACATAAAAGTACATTTAATGATTAAAAGCCTGTTATGCACTAATACCGTGTTGGTAGAAGAAGCCATGTTTTTAATAATGTTAAAAAGCATTTACCAGAACTGAGTTGTTCATTTTACATTTTGTACAAAGCTATATAAGGACTATCTACGCTAGCCATCTGCTAGTTATTACCACCCACTGACAACTCTTGGACTACTCTTTTATCAACAAAAAGCAGAACTGACTGTAACATTACAATACTCTCATGGCTTAAAGGGCAATGTTTGGTGGGACATGGATTTAAACTCATGACCTTCAGATTGCAAGTCAAGTTACCTTACTGCCTGGTTATGGCAAGCCACCATATTTTTTAAGAACTACATTTCACACATCAAATTCAAGGTGTAGTACAAAAACGGCCCCTAATTTTCTCTACTTAACCAAAAAAAAATTAAGTGCAAAAAAACTTTAACTATTTTATAAACATTTTATAATGAAAATGGCAATATTAATTTTTGCTCAAACATTAACAAATAAATATTTGTTATAATTATAATCTTGACTACATATTTCTTTTTCAGTTATTACTGCTGTAAAACATATCATTTGATTTTAATTAACACGACTTACATGTTCTTCTTGTTGTTGACCTTCTGAACCAAACAAAATATTCATGATGGCTTGAGGAATGTGAGCTTTCTGTAATAACAGATAAGTCAAGTTGTCGATAAACGACACTTCAACTATTGAAAATGAAAACATATTACATGATAATAAAAATATAGTTGTAAAGAGAAATATACAAGCCTTGTTTCAATATTAAAGATTAATATCTACAAAAGGAAATCAACAATATCTGAAAATGAAAACATTCCTTCAGGAATACAATAATTAGGCAGCCCATATTGCGATAATCTTGGAGGTCCAACCATGCTCATTTGAAATGGATAATTTTGCTTGAATTGTTTATCCAATCAACAGTAACAGGTTCCTTTTGCTGAAGAGATTAACATCAGCACTGTTTACTATTTAAAATTTAATGATCTTATGACAAGTAATCTTAAAATAAGAAAAATATAGACGAAAATTTAAAGTTAGAATGTACAAGTCACTTGTTCTTAAACACAAAGCACAAATAACTGTGTATTGTGCTTATTGTAGAGAGTATATTCTAAATTTTAACATAACAGTAACTTACCCAGTTACATCATAGCTACGTTCCTAGAAAGTATAAAGTTAGGCAGATCAATGTAAACCTGACATTATTTTCCTACTCCTGAAGATTGAAGGTAGGATATCCAAACTTAACCTAACCCAACATAAAGACATAAAAACTAAAAAAAAAACTCAGCAGAGTGCATATCTGTGTCATGTAATGTTAATCATATTTAGTTTTCACAAAATAAAAAAATGTGTCCATATTTTAATGTTAAAATTACAAACATATTTCTTCATCTCAAAAACCTCCTAAATACATTTAAAACATTTTTATCAGCAAAACTTCATAGCTTATGTAGTATTTTCTCTATTCTCTCTCGTAAATGTAATTTGTAAATTTGATTGACCTCATAATCACAAAAAAATTAAATTACCCCCTTGTTTTCACTTTAGAATTGTAACATGAAACTACATTCATTTATTACAAGTAGCTCAAAGTTTGTAATAGCATATATAATTATAATTAAATTTTATCATTTATTGCCCTTTAAACCGTGTCAAACTACTATCTGTGCCATTATAAGTTTCAAACCACTCGGAAAATGTGTAGCTCACGAGGTACTACGAGATGAAGTGTATGCTTTGTGAAATATTTTTATTATAATACTATTATTATTTATTTTAACTAATCTAATCTTAACTAGCCTAAAATGATCCTTATTTTTACATTTTAGTTATTTTATAATTATACATACAGAATAAATATGAAAAACAAGAAATAAAACAATTAACCCATCTTCTTTTTCCTTGCTTTTGATTATTGAAGAGTTAACCCTAAATGTTTTATAGTAATGCTACTAAAGCACTTAAAAATTATTTAATTAAATATTGTACCAAACAACACAGGTTAATAGTATGCAAAAAGTAGACATATTCTCAATCTCTCAACGTTTTTCTACCTTTGTAACTCTGTGATAAAAATTGTTACAAGTTCATCCAAGTTAGTCAATAACTTTCTCACAGGAATGATGTTGGTACCCTGAGTGAACCTGACATTTACTTCTTAGGAATGTGATGTCATACATCATTTAATGGATGAAAACTTTGTCTTTCTATTAGCTATACGTAATATATAATTAAACATAAGAAGCACTATTAACAAATTATGAAAGAAAATTTGATAGGTAGGTGTGGCAGGAGGGGTCTGATTTTCTATTTCATAGCTCAGTAACTGAGCAAGATGAAAGACTCTAAAATTTGGTTTATCTGAACAATTATTATTTTATGCAGAGAGATCTACATTTAATTTCACACTTTTTTTAGGGGTGGTGGATAAAATAGAGAAGATCACATGCTAAGAGAAAATGTGTGTCACACTAGGAGAAATTCAGAATTTGTTTATTATACTGCCTACTAGAATTATGAACTTAAAATGTATATATTATTAAAGTATGAATTATTAGCTATAATTTTATGCTGTTATAATTGGTAAAACACACATAAAAAGCAGTTTAGTAAAATTCTAAATGTAAGACACTAAAACTTTGTGTCATGTGCAATAAAGGATATCTGTGGTGACAGGAGTAAGAGGTATGATTTTTTTTCTTGACCTTGATACTCCAAAAATAACTGCTCTTGGGTTGGTCACAGTACAAACCTATACTACACTTATACCAACTTTTATCTGCATTCGTACAGTCATTTTTGAGAAATGGTGCTGACAAATACATACAGGTTTGAAAACACAATAAAGAGCTTTTGTGTTTAAGGATTTTTTGGCAAATTTTATGCAAACAAAATCACAGGGAGCATTGCTCAATAGGATGGACAACATGCAACTGTGACCAAGAAAAGTGCAGGAAGTCTGGCTTTAAACTGACTCCAAAGAGTAGAAAAATACCTGCACAGAGCACCTACGTGTTGCCATAATAACAATATAAACCAAGGGTCATGGTTTGAATTTTTTGTTTTGGGCACATGCTAACAAAAATACCATCAACCAGAATTAACTTATTTTGGATAATGTTCTCTAATTTCTTAAAACTTTATCTCTGATCAACATAAATGGGAGAACTCCTGTATAACCCTTCAATCTTATCTCTGGGGAACTGAAAAAGCCCTAAAAAGTGTAAAGAAACTGAGAGTACGTTTTAATAAATACATTTTTAAAACATCTTTAAAGGAAGATGGAAAAAAATGAGACAAATTACAGCTTTTAGACAAATTTGCTTGTCATCATAATCAAGTGTGATAAATAAGTAACTGCAGAGAGATGCTTAAAGTGTTTGTCAACTACCTGGTGGTCAGTGAAAGAGAGAACGTGCTGAAGAAGAGGATCTTGGAGTTCTGGGCTTGTTTCAAACACATTAAGTAGCTGTTGGGGGGGAAGCTGTAGCAGAACCTGGAAAGACTGGGGTTTGGTTCTCTGACAACACTTGATAAATCCTTCCCATACTTTTTTCTGTTTCCATACCTTTAGAATTAGAAGAACATAAAATTATAATGTACAGCCTTGATCTATTCAGAAAAAATAATGCCAGATTAATGAAAGTGTTTTGATGTGAACCTTACGTTTCTTAGTATAAAACTAATAAATATTGAATGAAATGGACTTTTTTAAAAAAATAGGAACAAAAATAGTTCAAACACTCTCAAGCTGTGAAATTTTTTTTGTTCATTTCATAGACATTTCTCTCCCCCAAATTCACATTTGAATTCTAGTTTAATACTTTTATAATAACAATGTGGATATTTTGAAACAACCGAAGCAATGCAGTTATAAATGCTCTCTATTCAATCTCTATCACAAATTTCATTTTAATAATGTACTGTTTCTATTTTGTTTAATCAGTTAACTGACTTTCAATACAGAAAACAAAACAATATTCTTCCAATTGCAGTATTTTACCAGGATCACAAGCATCAAAGTGAAATAAAGTGTAAAACTTTTCTTGATAACAAATTGTTAAGTAACCAACATTTGGATGTTTCTTAATTCCTCTGGTTTCTCACCTTTACTTGCTATTTCATCTGCACTGGCAAACAGCAAACATCGTTTCAATACGTTTCTGTAGTTCTTTCTCACTCAAACTATTTTCTAATTATTTCAATCTTTTAAACCCCTCTCTTACTGGTCTATTGGTTTTCTTTTCTTCTCATCAAGACACATATAATACTCTTGTTTATTACTGGCCTCTGTCATCAACAGCTTTTTGCCCATAACAAAATGTATTAGATCAATAGTTTACCTGACATGATCACAAATTATTCTTCTTTGAAACATGTTTTTCCCATCATGTTTTTTGTTTCAACTTCTTTGTTAATTGAAAACCTAATCTTAAATGATACTTGACAAAAGGGAGACAACAACATTTTAACAAATTGGCATAATTTTTGGAAATTGTTCAGAGAGAAACATCTCAAACCACAAGATGTCAGCTCCATCTGTATTGTGATCAAAGTTTCACGTTCCTCACTGACCTTTCCTGATAAGTGCTATACTGATGGTGAGCTTTGTCTCCATCTACTTGAGATTAAATTTTTTAAATTCCTGATATCTCTTACCCAAGTGCCATAATAACAGAGGGTTTCATCCTCACATGATTTGCTAATATTTAAAATCTTTTTATTTCCTGGACCAAACACGCATGGTTTTTGTGAAGCTAGAAGTATACACATTCATGTTTTGGCTGAACCTGTCAAGCAAGTTCTTAGTAATAGATGACAAATTTGGGACAATATACAGCAGTACTGAATTATCAGTTTCTTATATTTAAAGATAGATGCAATTCAGGTAGCAATGCCCCTCCAAAATGCTAGCTTTGCAAAGTAAGCTAGTAGTGGACTGCTCTGTACTTCACAGAATATCCAATTGTCTGGTTTTGGTGTCTTTTAGCCTGTATCTACACTTTGATATAGGTACAGATGTGTGACCACAAAATAAGTGCTCTGGTATATTTCATGCCTATCTACACTTACAGAATTTTGCAGAAAATGCTCCTCTCTTTTTTTTTCTTTGATGAAACCTGTTATGTATATGTGTAAATATTTTGTAAATGACAACATGTCGTGTTGTGTTTAAATTTTCATTTCTATTATTCATTTTTCCATATTTATATTATTGTTTCGAAGTTTAAACTAATATTTTGTTATTCATTTAGGGTAACATTTAGAATTTTCTTGAATTAAGTAGAACAATCATATGTTTGTAAATGAAGTGCTGGTGACTACGTGTCTAGACGTGTAGTCTCGTGCAAGAACGGACATGCGTGGATTGCTCTGGAGACCTGTAGAATTTTCGCGGTCTTTCGGGGAGTTTAGGCCTACAATATATAAACAGACGAAGATGTGAGAGATGGGGAGTGAGATTCAGACATCAGTTATTATTTGAAGAGAAAGAAGAGAGTCAGTTATTTGAGAAAGATTAAGTGTTTGCTGTGATTATTCAACTTGGATTTGTGACTGAAGTTAGATCTACGGAAGCTGTGATTTTATTTCGTCAATCTCTACGATTCATCTGAATTACTGCTTGTGCTGAGAGTCGGCGAATTTATTGAACTGTGAACCGTTTCTGAACTTCTTCATTTAAGCTTCGGAATTTCTTCGTGGGACCAAATTCATACCCTGGACTGGAATTTGAGACTTTCATTTTAGATCATTATATTAGATACAGGCCAGTACCATTTTGTATTGTGATTAATTTCGAAGTTTGAAACTAGTATTCTTTTGTTTTGTAATTAATTTTGAATGTTGTAACTTAATATCTGTCACTGTTATTATATGATTTATGTTATATCTGTTATATTTGTTAATAGTTTAGTGTAATAAATTACACAAGCTGTTATCTGCGTTTAGTCTACAAAGAACATAAAACATAAAAAATACGTAACAAACCATATATTTGGAATGGAGAGCATTGGAACAGATTACAAAATCTTGACAACAATTTTCCAACACTAAAAATCTGCACCAATTATAAAGACCCACTGATCTTTGTGCAGACCACAACTTTTAGCATTGAGCATAGACTTGTAATCTTTTTCCACTCTACTGTTTATAAGATAAATAAACTTCTAAATGATGTTGAAGGCCATCCAAAGAATTCATTCCTCATATCTTCTGCTGGAAAATGGCCAAAGGCTTGTGGTAATAAATAGCTTGTACATGATATGCATTGTCCACAGTCCACAAGACTGTTGTTAAAAATGCACATTATACAAAGGTTCCTTGTTTAGTTGTGGAATAAAATCAACTGCAACATTGCAAATTAGTTTTCCTGCAATGTATAATCAAAGAATGTCATATTACTCACTTTTCATTATCATGTATTGGTCAGTGTACAAGTATGCTTCCAATATCTTTAACTGCGAGTAACAACAAAAAAGTTCACTTAATCAATAATTTTCAATTATATGACAAATCCTACAGTTTTTATCAGGACAGTTTTATAATCTGTTCTTCTAGGCATTAAAATTAAAAAGTCCAAATTAAAGAGCATTCCAGAAACACTGAAAAGTGTACAAATCATATAAATCATTTTTTGACAAACTGGTTTGATATTAAAAAACTAAAAAGTTTAAACATGACAAAAGTACAGGCCTCAACTTCTGTCAGACATTTTTCAACTGAGAATGCTACTTGCTTGTATTTGTTTTAAATTCCTAAAATCCCTAGTCTAGGAGAGAAGAAATATTTAGATAATAGTAGTAAATTAATTAGTAATGATAACCATAACTCTCTCTAATGTACATGTCACATGCTGGTTACAAAACTGAAGAACAATGTATCTGTTCAAGAACCATTGCTATCTAATAAAGTAATATTGTATCAAAACATCTATCTGTAAGGTAAAAGAAGTATTAGCATTCGAAATTGATTTTACATTGAAATTAATTTACATTAGATATTTAGTTGTAAAAAAATATTTGATTTACCTGTTTCAGAATCAACCTCTGAAGGATGTTCATAACAAAGCCAATTAAACGAGGATAGAGGGACAAGGACTGAATCACTGTTCTCATTAACAGTGTTGGAAGTGGGCTTTGTTCCATTAACTGCTGCATAACAACAGCCAAAACTTCCTGGGTATAGATCTGCTTCTGGGCAAAGCACAGGCCTGTAGCTAAAACATTGAAAGATATAAACATGAATTCAAGTTGTGTTTTATTAGGCAAGAGTTGATACCTAAAACACTTGTAACTGTGTTGTTTTAACACTGTATACATATCTTCATTTTTTACTGGTAATTTGAATTGATAATAGGTGGCACATATACAACTGCTGAGAGGATTTACCATTTAGATTAATTCTTCTCATGCAAGAGATCCTAGGTTTGGTCCTGCTTACAGGAAGTGCCAAAAGTTGAACTACCATAACATTATATTTATTCAATGCTATTACTATTGAAGCTTTGTACCATATAAAAGGAGGGCCCCATAAAATGGATAGTAGAGAACAATTATGTTATTTTTATGGCACTCTTGTTCTTAGCAGAAATTCAAATGAAGTTAATCTTTATGGAACTCTGAAAAACCACGTGATAAATGTGAAACACAGAGACAGTTCCTGTAATACAAAACGAATAACTAACCTAAATTTATACGGTCAATAATACGTTTTAGAAAATAATTAAAGTTACTGGTTATCAGTTAATGGTTAGGCTGACAAATCATCTGCTCATTGAAATTTCTTTTACATTTTTCTGAAGGGGTTAACAGTATATAACAAACATGTTGTACTACTACTGAAATTAAACGATTTGCAATGTCAATAGTAATCTGTATGAAGTACATTTCACTGGACCAAAATATCAGCATTTGCAGATTTGTTTTTGTTTTAAATTAAGCACTAAGTTACACAATGGGCCATCTGTGCTTTACTCGCACCATGGGTATCAAAACCCAGTTTATTGGTGTGAATCTGTAAACATACCACTGTGCCAATGAGGGCTCCACTGATAGAAGTGCATGAGGGTAAAAACAATGCTTGGAACATTTTTTCTTTTTCTTTTTATGTTGTCAAAAACTAACAAAACTATGAAAATACGTAACAAACTGCTTTTACAAAAAACAAATAATTTTGGATTAATTTAATAGAATATCCTCTAATTTACATTAACATCATTTAACAAACATTTTTTTTGTAACTAAACAACTAAAATAAGCATTCCAAACAAAACGTACAGTAACTAATCTCAGTTCACAGAAACACATTTATCTAAGTTTTGTTTCTCATATGACTTTCTCTATATCTCAGTGACTATTTCAAGAACTGTGTTGACAAGCTTTTATGATGCTTCAGCAAGTGGGTTGGGCAAAAAATTACAAACTTTAGCCTCCAAACACGTTAGAACCAATAGATAAAAATGATAGAAAAAAATGGATAGAAAATGTTCTTGTCTGTGTACATCAAATAAAGTAAATAAAGGGGAAGGGGTAAACAGCTGTGCGTGGTTTACAAGGAAACAACTAGGTTTTATAGTAGAGAACAAAAGATTCTAATACACAGTCTACAAAAGTTAGGAACAAGCTACAAACCTGGGAGTATTTCATAGTATAACAATCATGGCATTTGCAATAACCTTCTTGTGTTATACTATGTCTGTTATAAAACCATAGAAATATTCTTACATGAAGAGGTATCAAGTGTGAATGTTTAAGGTTAGTAAGTGAAATAAACTAGGAGTTATGCAATGGCAAAATACATAGATAACAAAAAGACTTTTATTAAAAAAGATATATTTGTACTCACACAAATGACAGAAGTATAACTTAGTTGTACAACATATGATAACTGTTAGAAAGACATTAAGCTTAATCAAAAACACAAGTTGATAAATAACAAAGAGAAATAATCAAAGAAAATAAAACAAATTAGAACTCAATGGAAATATAAAATAAAACTTTTCTGATCAATAATATTAGAATAAGCTTGGTTTTCTTTGTTTTTTCATATCATTTAATAGTAAAAAGTTAGTATTCTTTTGTAAGAACAACATACACTTTTGTCAATTATACTTTTACCGATTAAATAATATTTTGATAAATTTATATGATAAAATCATATAAAACAACAAAAAACAATCCAAGATAAAAGAAATTATATTTTGAAATTACTTTAAAAACAGCATTTAATGACAAGAGTTCTGAAAATTCACAACCAAAAATATAATACAAATACTAATCCAACTTATGTTAACTGAATTTAATACTATTGGAATAAGAATTTTAACTGTGAGAAGAAACCAAACAAGGTTGACCTAACTTCACTATGATAATCCCATAAAGGTTAATGGTTTTTTGGTTTTTCCCAAGTTTAACAATGGTTATGATATGAATTTTAATAACTCAAATTTTTTATTACATTAGATTAGGATAAATATAAATTAAATCAAATCACCAACCTTTAATAATGGTCTTCATATCACATTTTGCAGGGTCAATGTTATGTAGAGCAATTAGGAGCTCAGCTGGTGTTAGAGGGCTGGTAAAGCTGGTTCCTGCATCAGCTGTAAAGAAAAATTTAAGAAGTTTGTTTTCTTGTTAAAATGAATTATTTAAAACCAACCTAAAAACAACTGCTGTTGGAAGTGTGAAAACTTATATCTTAATTTTTCACTGGATAGATCAGTGAGAGTCCAATATCCAAAGAAACACACAAAACACAATGATCTGTAAGAACAGATATCACTATTAAAAACATGGAGATTTTGTAAGGTGGAAACAAAACTATTTCAAAGCCTGTAAAACAATCCAAAATAAAAAAACTATCAAATATTGGAACAACTTAACAGATCACCCAAAATTTCAACTCTGAGTCAAAAGTTGGAGGAAAAAATAATTAAATAGTTGATATCCAATTTTAAAATTATAAAAAACAAACATAGATTAAAACCTTCAAAAACTACTTTATGTAAAAGTATCTGTACTTTATCTAATTACAAAACTTTATTTCATTCCTGAGATTCTAACACATCAGTCAGAAATAAAAAATAAAAACAGTTTCACTGGTTCCCAGTTCTCATTAGAGTCCTGTTAAAAAATTATGTACAAGCTTTTTACATTATGCATGAAGAAACATGTATTGTGATTGTACAAAACATTATTGAGATATGCAACTCCAATGTCAGCAATCAGGAAACGAAACAATCAAACAAAATCTGTCAGCTGAACATGACACACAAAAGGAATGCCATGAATCCTCATGAGTTATTTAGAATTATTCAGAAAATTATTTAAAATTATCATTGCTTTTTAAAATATGTGTGTTCATAATCATAATTTAGGGTTCCCTTTAGGTAGTCTGTATAAAGGGTACAAAATTATGGGAAAAAAAAGTGACAGTACAGTGTACAGTCCCATTGGAGTCCACCAAGATAAAGTTTCAAAATCACTTCACTTACAGTATGATAATAAACATCATCAAATGTTTTCACTGAAAATATGAAAATATTCAATTCCATATATTCTTAGTGACAGTTTTTAATTAAATTAAACTGTGAATATAGTCTGATTGAATATCTAAACGTATAACTGCAAAGACTGCAAATATTAAGCCTAGGTAATAACAGTTTCATGTTTTAAGTAATTCTGGATAAAAGTGAAAGCAATTACCAGATCACACACACACATTTTTAAAAATAATTCAAAGGCTGAATCTACAACTTCATAATACTTCGGTATATACTTCCAATGCTCCAATTAAAATTCTCATTTACTTAGGACATACTTCAAAGGTTCCAACTACAATTCACTTATTCTCAGAACATACTTCAAGGGCTCAAACTGAAATTATCATTTACTCAGGACATACTTCAAAGGCTCCAACTAAAATTCTTACAAACCCAAGATGTACTTCAAAGGCTCCACCTACAACTCCTTCATATCCAAGACATAATTCAAAGGCTCCATCTACATCTTTCAAACATCCAAGCATATACTTATATTCTGTAACTTTAGAGAAATATAATTATGGAAATTAAAATCTAATTTTTATAAAAAGTAAATTCAATCACATTTTTTTTTCAGCTGATAATATTTCAGTTACTAGGATCAGGTGAAGCTGTCTGAACGATCTTTTAATCAACTGAACTTGTACATATATTAAAAAATTACCTTCAGATAACATTACAAGTAGTACCACAAACAACTCACCATGTGTCCCCAATAATCTATTAAAAACTTCCTTGACTACAATGGGATTTAATTTGATGAGCTTTGGTAAAGCAGCAATGACCTCTTTCTAAATATAAATGGTAAAATAGATGACTGTTAGTAACTGAAGACTTAAACTTTTATCAACCATAATTAATTAGAAACTAAAACATTACACAGAAGAGTATAGATATTAGTTTTCGCTTAATATTATTATCAGTATAACTGAGTTGATTCAATAAAAGGTGGTAAATGATTTTATGATGCTATTTTACTGGTGATTGGTTGATTTAGTGTTTTATTGCACAAAGCAGCTAGGCTATCTATGAAAAACATCTGGTAAAAGGGTAAAATTAAAGTAAATTTAGTAAAATTCATAAAAGGAAATTAAGGTAAAATAAAACAAAGTTCAAAAAACATAAATAGCATAAAACCAATGTTTACACCAAGTCTACAACACTAAGAGAAAAATTACAGTAATAAAAGTTGTAAAGGACTTTCTGTAGCATAATTGTAATTATCATAACCTGCCAGGTAGACTAACAGGTAAGTAAAAAAACCACCATCAGTCACCTGAAGTTGGCCTTTCCAGTCCTGGTTCCCAGTTATTTGACATTATGGCCATTTTCAAAGAGTAAAGTAATAAAAATTTGAAAAAATGTGAAGCAAAATTTTAATAACTCGCCAGGATGACTAACGGGCAGTTAAAACGGATAGTTCAAACAGCAGCGTCAGTCACATGAAATTGTCCTTTCCAGTTATGGTGTCAATTTATATAATGTTATGGTCATTTTCTAATTTCAAAGCTAACTACATGGACTTTAATTCTTAAAAGGGGAACTACATTAAAAAAGGTTTAATGTACAAATTAAAAAATTAAATGGCATTAAAAAGATTAATGGCTTTTAAAAAACCTAAAAAACTTACTAAGGTGGACAGTGTCACCATCACCAATAACACTGTCTAACATTATGGACAAACCTTAGGACAGAACATGTTTAAAACGGTGCCACTGTTGAGGGTCGTAACAATGGAAAGAAAGTAAAATGTGGCTTATTGTGATCTGAGTGTTACACAGACTACACACTGGTGTATCAGTTCCAGATAAAATAAAATGATGAGTTAAAAAACTGTGACCAATGCGTAGTCTAGTCAGAACAACTTCCTCTTTCTGATCCTTACGGAAGTAAGACTGCCAAAGACCAATATAAGGTTTTTTTGGAAAATCTTGTTTTAACATTGCTCACTTCAAGTCGACTGCCAGCTGGCACGGAGCTGAGCCTTGAATACAGGACTATACTCAACGTATGGAACAGGCACAGCAGTGATAGTGCCAGAGCAGATAGATTTAGCTGTGGTGTCAGCAAGCTTATTCCTGCAAATATCAACATGGCCCCGTATCCAGAAAAACTGGATAGAAGTAAATGTTAAAGAGAAATAGGCCAGTTGGTTTTAAATATTGGCAAGAACATGGTGTGAACTAACGTGGAGTAATTCCAGGGCCAGTGGAAAACTAAGAGAGTCAATATAAATTGTGCAGAGAGAGTACTGATTAGCTTCTATGTGATCCAGGACAAGAGAAATGGCATACAGTTTAGCAGTGAACACAGAAGATGTAGAGGGGATTCTGCAACCACCTAACTGCCACAAACCATGGCAGAGTCCACAGAGTCAACTGATTTTGAACAATCCGTATAAATAGGAATGGAAAAATAGTTCAAAAGTTGTTCAGCAAATATAAGATGGTACTTCCAATTGGGAGTATCTGCTTTTCTCAAATGACTTAAAAAATAAGTCAATAAGACATGGTGGGTTGGGCTGACCAGTGAATACAGCAAAATTATCCAAGGAGAGACCCAATTCATCCAACTGTGCCTGGATACAAAGGCCAAAAGGAGCAATGGCACAGACTGTCTGTTCTGATAAAGTATGGCGCACCAAGGAAGAAAAACACAACCCCAGGTGGGATGTCTGGTAGGGAATGAAGTTTCATAGCATATAGTAAAGACAGTTGCAAATGGCGGAGGTGCAAAGAAGGTTCATGAGACTTAATGCATAAGCTCTGAACTGGGGAAGTGCGGAAATCCCCAGTGCAGAGCCAAAGTCCTTGATGATGAATGGGGTCCAGCATCTTTAAGGCTGAGGATCTGGCAGAGCCATAGACCAGTGATACATAGTCGAGTTTTGATCAAATAAGAGCATGATATATCTTTAACATGGAACATCGATCCATTTCCCAAGTGGTGGTAGAGAGAACACAGAGGATGTTCAGTGCTCTTGTACATTTGATCCATAATTGCTTGATGCGTGGTATAAAGGTCAGCTTATGGTCAAAGATAACCCCCAAAACTTTGTCTCAGGAACCACAAACACCAAAATTTCATTGATACGGAGTTCAAGATCAGGGTGAATACCCCATTGCGGCAAAAGTGCATACAAACAGTTTTAGAGAGAGAGAAATTAAAGCCGTTTGTGTGGTCCATTTCAGTTAACGTTCGAAGCCAGTCTGTAGCTGCTGCTCAATATACTTCATGTTTTATGACTGACATGAGATATGAAAGTCATCGACATAAAGCCCATTTGCAACAATGAGAGGGAGTCATTCAGTGATGGCATTAATTTTTATACTGAAAGGTGTGACATTCAAAACACAGCCCTGAGGGGCTTCCAAGTTCCTGTAGAAAAAAAAAAGAGGAAAGTGTCGCACCCACACAAACTTGGAATCTTCTGTCCATTAAAAAAAGTTTTAATATAAATGGGCAAATGGCCATGTAACACATATATATGGAGGTCTTGTAAAATGCCATAACTCCATGTTGTATCATAAGCCTTCTCAATGTCAAAGAATATTGATACAAGATGTCATTTGAGAAAGGCTTCTCTGGTTGACGTTTCAAGTCAAATCTGTCATCAGATCCCATACTGGGTGGGCGAGAGGAGATTGTTTGAATCAAGAAACCAAACAAGACGAGCATTAACCATCTTCTCTAAAGTCTTACAGAGACAGCTCGTCAAAGCAATTGGACAGTAGTTTGAAGGAATCTTGGAATCTTTCCCAAGCTTAGAGAAAGGTAGGACAATAACCTAGTGTCAGGAATCAAGAAAAACATTCTCTGTCAGATCCAGTTAAACAATCAGAGGAATAGCAAGAGAAGCAGGAGATAAATGGCATAGCATGTCTTATGGAACATCATCAGGTCCGACCAAAGTACTTCTAGACTGAGTTCTACCAGTGTAAAGGAACGATTATAGTCATAGAGACAATCAGCTCGATAGGAAAGAGGTGATTGTTCTGCCCCAGTCTTGATGGCTAAAAAGGTGGATAAAAAAACAGAAGTACTAGATACCCAGCAAAAGCTTTCACCTAGAGCACTGGCGATGCTCCAGGAATCAGGTTCATTCCTGGCCATCAGAGAGTAAGATCGAGAGGAGGACAGAATTGTATTGCTCACTGACCTTTCGAATCTTGTCCATATGACTTTAGAACTGGTAGTAGAAGATATGCTGGTTATGAACTTAATCCAAGATTCCTTCTAAATTTGATGTCTTACCCCCCAAGCATGTGCACAGGCCTGCTAGAAAGCAATGAGGTTCAAGAGTGTGGGATATCTATGGAAAGAATCCCAGACCCGTTTTTGAGCCTTCCATGGCATGTGGCAGGCAGGATTCCACCACAGACGATGATATAGTAGAAAACGTGTTGAGGCTTCAGAAATACATTCACCAGTTGCTTGTATGATACAGTCAGTTACTGCTGCTATACAGTTGCCTATTGATGGCTTACAGATCATGGCAAGATCAAGTTCTGCAAGAACAGTGAAAGACAGCCAGTTTGCATAATCCAGCTTACATTGAGACATGTAAGTTGGGTGGCACTGACCACAGCCACTCTCTCTCAAAATTATAGGAAAATGATCACTGCCTTGTGGATTATTGTCAACCCTCCATGAAAAATGGGAGAATAATGAAGGGAAGCAAATTGAACGATCAATAGCAGTAAAGGACTGACTAGGTGCAGGAAAATAAATAGAAGAACCAGTATTATAAAGAGAAAGGTTGTGATCAGAGAGCATACGCTCTACAGAGCGACCCCTCCTATCAATATCAGCACTTCTCCAGAGGGGATGATGTCCATTAAAGTCCCTCAGGATTAAAAAGGGGAGACAACTATTCAATGAGAGCATCAAGGTCTGATTGATCATATGTCTCTCCAGGCAACAGGTAGAGAGAAGAAACAGTGATGTTATGAGCCAAGGAAGCACAGATGGCTAAGGCCTCCAAGGGTGTGTTGAGTGGCAAAGATAGGATGGGTCACATGCTAATCAACCAACAGTGCCACCCATCCATACACTTATCCATCACACAGCCTGTCATTTCTGTACAAAGAAAACTGCCAAAATGTGACTGTTTCAGCATGTTTAAAGAATGCTTCCTGTTAGGAAAGACATACAGGATAGTATAAAGCAATCAGTGTTTTGATGTCACCCCGATTAGAACTTAAACTTCGACAGTTCCATTGTATCAAGATGGCTTTTTTAATTTAGTGTAGGCAAATTTGGTGGAGAACACTTCTGTTTACAACCATGTCTTTTTTCCTTACTGTCCTTATTCAAGGGAGGTCTATCAACCTCCATGGATCCTGCCCTGGGTCAATTGGGCAGGTCTTTGCTGTCGGAAGGGGATTCCAGTGACTGAGGACACAAATGACTGTTTTGCATCTTGGGGTGGGAGAAGAAGATGTATCTAAGGAAATGCCTGTACCCAGACACAGGATGTGGATCTTGGGGTTTATTAGAATGTAACTAAGGGATAGAGATGGGTGTTGAAGTTCATTCATCAACTTTTTTAACCATGGAGACCAAAAGGCTTTTCGTTTGTTTTGAGAACAATTATTTTGGAGGCACAGAAAGATCTGACTGCACTCCCACTGTAATTGTGTAACGAAGTGCAGAAGCATACATCCGAGACAAAGAGGTGGAGAGCAATTTTCAAGCCTCGAGATAAGTAATGTTATGAACTGTTTTCAAATGCTACACCTCTTTTTCTTCCAACCATTTAGAGCAAGAATGAAAGTAGGACAGGTGAGAGCCATTGCAATTGACACAATAAGGGTCCATTTCACACTCGCAGGCATCACAATGAACACATGTCAGGAAACCACGACATGACGTCTGAGTAATCAAACCTCTGACACTGGAAACATCAGAAATAGTTTGGAATGTACGACCATACCCTGCAAATACGATAACCTGCCTTGATGGTGGCAGGTGGATGTGGTGATGTAAATGTCAGAATGAGGATAGTGGTCGGCACTGTATTTCCATCTGTGCGAATGGAGATAACCTCACTGCAGAAACTCCTTGAATGGAAAAACCAACGAGAATCTCTGACTCAGGGATGTTCTTCAAATTCCTCTCAACAATAACTTCTCATGATGAATTCAAAGTAGCATGAGGTGTAACCTCAATAGGAACATCCCCAATCACCTTTGAATTCAAGGAGTTCACTGTTGAGATGTTTCCATCAATATATCACCAGATCAAAGCTTCTTTGCTGACTTTGGAAAGCCAGCAAGTCCCTCTAGTTTCTTCTGAATAAAAAAGAGGGACATTTGCCCTAAAGGTTTCTCTGGAAGAGAATGTAGGATAAGAAAATGAGGTTCAACAGGTGGTACAGATGTTGAAGATTGCTGCTCAGAAACTTGAAGATGTAGTCGTTTACCTACAAACTATTCTTTTCTCTCTTTTATTGAAATTTTTATTTCTAGGATTCACAATGAAAAAAGGGAAGTTTCATTGCCCACTGACCCCACCCACTGACACTGCAGCAATGCCAGGGTTTCGTGAGCACTATACCCAAATACCAGCATCAGGTACAATATCCACAACACCTGTTGAGAACTTCTAACACTGCCTGTCTATAGGAATTCAAGGCCAAAGTGGTGTGTTAGGGTTAGACCACTCAAACACCAGGATCCTCTCCTCCCCTTCACAGGTTGCCATGCACGGCAAACACGTGGTTGGATGTTTAGATCCCAGAGGAGGTAAACTGAAAGAAAAAGAACTTTCTTTGGGAGGTCCCTTTACCATGTACAGGAATCCACATCTACGGGTTTACTGGTGAATAAATCTTAAAAATCATAGTTTTTTTTTTACAAACCCTGATTATTCCTGTTACATTAACATAAATTTATAGCATTATTACATCACTGATGATTTATTCACCTAAAAATAAACATTTCTTTTAATCAGAAATTTCTTATAAACACATGCAAATAACATTAAAATGACATGTGCCAATTGTTATTATGACACTGTCTCTGGATCTTGTTTCAGCAAACTTTTAATAACTTATAATTCCTAAGTGACTTTCAGGCTTATACTTCAAATAATGCACAAAGGTAGTGAGAATAAAGCACCTTCTGGAATAGTAAGTATTTTGTGGTTTACACACAATATACAGCAAACACTCTATTTTAATGAAAACAATATTATATGACATGTTTATGAAGAAATGTAATCCTCATATTTCCTCCTTGTCTGTACAGTAATTTCCACTGGTGGGATCTGCATGTTAATTCATATGTTTTTGTCTGTTGCGACACACACTGTGATCACCTGACCACTAAAACTAGGTGAAAATCATTCATGTTGTATTAGAAAATACACAGGGAACCCTTAGTATAAATTAATAGAACTCACTGCAATATCAAAAATTTTGTAATTTTTTATATAATCGATATGTTATTATAAATCTTATAACTAGCAAAGTTATAGACCTACAAGCAAAGTGGTGCATAACATCTTAAACAATTAAATTAAAAAAGAAAAAAACAAAACAAAAACGGGTATTCATATACATACCATTGGTTACTTTAGGGTAAGTTTTTACTTTTTTACTTAATTATTCTCTACAAGTAGGTCTGCTACAAAATTATTAATACCTGCATTTTAACAGGGTCAAACTGGGTGTATATAGTGCACTAATTCTTGATCAAAACACTCATTTACTTACTTTACTAAGTCCATTGAGAACAGGAATGAGAAACCGAACATCTGGGACACGTTTGTGATAAAGATCACGTACCCTGGCTACCAATTCTGCAGAAGGAGGAGCTAGATATGTAATGTACAAAACAAAAAGATCAAATTTAATGTTTGTCACGTGTCAAATTTGATGAAACAGATGTTTTCAAATATTTTTAGTCAATCAAATTATAAAAATCACTTAAATTTAAATACTAGCTAAGTAAATTGTGATCACTCTCAACAATATGTCTTTTCATGCAGAGCAACAGAATCTTACCTTTATCAGTTAGAATATGTATAATCCTAGTAACAAGAGTTTCAGCTCCTTTCAGACAATTTTCTACCAACAGTAAAAGTTCTGGAGAGTTCATCCCCATTCCCTTCACCTAATGACATGAAAACATAACAATTATACTTGAAATATAATAATATACAGGGAATGGACAAAAGAGAGAGCCTTCTCCCCTTGAATATTATTTTTTATTTCTTTTATTGGATAAAAGAAAAATATGCAAAACTACATGTTTTTAGAATGCTCTCAAGAAGGTCAACATGATCTGAGACCTTAATTTTAACACTGGCTTTTGCAAGCATTTAAACGTTTTTCTTATGATTTTAGTTACATTTTCTCATAAAAAGTGTTGTGCACCTGCTGTAGTTTGTTAGATCTTATTACAATTAGCCTACAAAATAATCAAACAAGTTTCTCTGCAATTGTGGAGACATTAACAAATATCTTAGAAATAAAAAAACAGATGTTGTAAAATGGCCGATATCAATCTGAATGAAAATTTATGAGCTGAGTTAAATCAATTCAGGTATTTATGAAAGCCAGTGTTTAAATTTGGGTTTTAGATCATACTTGAACAGATCTCATCACATGTGTTCTAAAAATGCATAGTTTTACTTATTTTTCTGTTATCTAATAAACAATACAAAAAATTAACTACATTTTTAAGGGTTGCCACTTTTGTTTGTCGACCACCTGTAGGCATTTCAAAAAAAGTCAGGGAAAACTACAGAAACACATCTGAAAGAATGAAACAGATCAACCTTAATGAGCTTGAATTACCCATTTTTGATGAAACGTACCAATGTCATGGGTTATATAACCATACTATGTCTAAATAAAAAACAAACATTTATTTGTTCATTCTGTCAGATATACAAAGACAGTTGCCTAAACTACAGAAAAGAAGTATTCACTTACAGTGTACCAATTACTCTTGGCTTCCAATATTTTCCCAAACAATCAAAATATATGTTGCCCTGAATACAGGCAGCATATCTTTGGTTATAATCAAACATAAAAGTAAACTCATAAATGCTTACTTAATTAAAAATAATCCTAATTTAAAGTGTCCATCAATGCTGTTAGTCTTCTGACTTTTAAGAGAATTTTCTTCAACTGATAACAGATAAGAGAATATAACCAAATAAATTTCAAACCTAGCAAAAACATTTAAAAAAATAAAATATTTAAGCAATTTGGGTATTTAAATATTAAAATTATTGCATTACAGAAATAACATTCAACTGCCTACTCAATTTGTTTTTATTTCTCAGACAGTAGAATAAGCGATAAGTACATGTAGCTAATAATTTACAAAAATGGGAAAAAGTATTTATTTTCACACCATTATTTCCTGGAATTAAAATAATGAAAAAAGAAATGCACAGATACAACAAGAACAATCCTACACTTAACCATGATTCAATGGAATAAAATAATATTACCAGAAGATAAAAATAGTCTCCTTCATAATTAAATACAGGTAGTTTTTTCAATCATGTATTATAATTATTTTTTTTTGTGTAAGAGCTAACAAAATATTATATATATTAGTCAACTCTTGGATGTTTTTTATGTATCAAAATGTATCTTTCAAGAGAAACAATTACACATGCATTTTCAGAACACAAATCTTTCTTTATATAAACTTAATACAAAAAGTTATTGGGTTTGTTGAATTATGATTTAACCCTTAAACAGCACAAATTTTGTAGGTAGCAGCACCAATTGATGATGGGCACTGCTTTAGGGTTAAGTAGATTTTGTATCCTAAGTTTTTACAGATTATAAAACTTAAAAATAGTTATCTGTAGAATTTCACTTAACATATTATTATTTCTGAAATACAGCTAAAAAACCGACAAAAAACAACTTCAGTGATTGAACTTCCTCATGAGAGCTAACCTGGAGTTGTGGCCACTAACTGATAAATTCATAGTTATTTAAACCAACAACAACTTTGGTGAATATTTAATTATAAAGAGAGAACTTACAGGGGCTTCCAGAGCTCGTAAAATGGTCCTCTTAACATCAGCAACAGTTCCCACATACACTGAAGCCAAGCTAAAGATTCACCAATACAAAAACAACATAACACGTGTTATTTATACCCACATTCCAATAAAGTACAGAACACAAGACAAAGTAAAGATTAAAATCTAATATTACTGAATTAATGCTTGCTTTTTTCATAAATATTTCACTGCATTAAACACTTTTGTAATAACTAAAAACCATTTACAGATATTTACCAAAACTTTACATCAGGAATTCATAATAATTTTATTACTAACACTGAATAGTAAACAATGCAAAAATCACATCATTAAAACAAAGGTAAATAGAATAAATATCTTATAATAATCATTAAAAACAAACGAAATCACTTATAAAATATTCAACTTGAAGTCCAAAAAAACTGTATGACATTGATAAATGTGTAAAGGTTTTTGTTGTTCCATGAAAACGTGTCACTTAGTTTATAGTCTTCATTAAAATTAGAAGTTTTCAGTGTTTTTGTTAGGTTTTTGTACTCTTGAGAATAGACTTAAACATTACTGATACTGGTACAATTGTATTTTTCTTGAATATCAAACAGATTTCATATTCTGAATTTCTGTACAATTTTCCGTGAAATAACTGTCACCTTACAAAAAGAGTCCATGCTGTATGGGTGAATGATATTTAAAATTATCCTTCAGTTGTATTTAGTGACTTATTCACTATAATTGTTTTTTTTACCAACTTTGCATGTTCAACAATATAAAGTGTACACATACCGATAAAATAATGCACAGAATGCCAAGTTTGGTTTCAAATACTAATGTACTAAATAATATACTTATAACCAATTAAAAATGTGTTACAATTTGTATTCATTGCAAGATTCAATCCAAACACTCTTTACAAATGAACATTTATAAAATGTGAACAACTGTTAAGTTTGTTGGTTTATTGGTTTTTTCTTTTACAAGCGACAACATAGTTATGTGTCCAAAGTTTTTGATAACACCAAAATTCAATACATTATTACACATCAATCAGAAATGTTAATGTTTATTTCTAAACAAAAAACTATAATTAATGGATAAGTTTCAGTTACTACTGTGAAATGCACAGGAATCATAATTTTTTACTAGTAATATACTTGTGAATACCTACTCATGTATAAGCTTGTGATTAACAGGAAGTAAAGTTAGGTACAGATGGAGCCACTGTTTTGTACTTTCTTCACTCCATCCTGTCAGAATTGGAAGTATAAATAAAATTTATGTTTTAAACATTACATTAAGATTAAAGATATATCTAAAAACTTTAATAAATATTCTAGCCAAAAGCAAAATATTTTCTGCACAATGTTTGACTGTCACTAATCTCTAAACTGACACCAGGCTATCCAATGTTTTGCTGACATGGTAATCAATCTCAGACCAATAAAAGTTGACATCATTAAATATTCAGATAGAAAAAATGTAACCAATAAATTTAACGTAGAAAATATTTTTAAATTCGATGAAATCTCATGAAAACTATTTTTCCACCCCATATGCAAAATACACTACTCGTCAAACTTACAAATGCCATTTATCCTCCCCAAAGGCTTGAATAATTTTTTTGTTTCTTAGTCAATTGCTTTTAAATTTACACTGACCATATTCAGGATCAGAAAAATATCTTACCAATTAAGAAATAAAGAAATAAAATTATTAGTAAATATTCAAATAATATACTTTAGTTAAATTTAAACAGTTGGTTTCTCATATTTACATAAAATTATCTGTGTTAGATAACCCTCAGTTTCGAACTGAGAGGCTACAAGAAAAGCAGGTAGTCATTATCACATTCTACCCACTCTTAGGCTACTCTACAAAATTGTAGGATTTGACCATCACCACTATAATATGCCATTTATTTATTTTTAGCATGAGACACGATCATGAACACTTAAACACAAAGCCAGAAAGGCCAATTTAATCAACATACTATATCCAGCTACAGTTCCATCACCATGCCATATCAAGCCCAAATTTAACTACTACGTCATTTCCAGACCTAAATTTCATCACAGTCATAATCAGCCCAAATTAAAGAGAAAAACTTTGTTTTTTTAATGAAAGCCAAAATGGTGAAAATTTAACAATTATATAAATAATTATTGAGTGCCAAGATGAAAATCCTAAATTATAAGTTTAAGAGTTCAAGAAAGTTAGATAAGATACTGAAGATGTCAATTTGACAATATTATGAAATAAAAAGCTATCAACTTCAGAATATTGGGACTTCTTAAAGAAAACCTTTTTTAAGTCCAAGAAGTCTTGTTTCTCATGTGCTTTTCTTTCTCTGTTAGTGGTTTTTATTATTATAGCCTTTAGTTGTCGCTCTTCTTCAGAACTGTGCATAGTACAAATATAAACAGTACTAATTACATTTCTTGGAGCAACTAATGGATGATGCTGCAAAAGTTAACCCTTTCTCCTCAGGTATCCTTTACTATACATGATAAAGTTTTTATGTCTCACATCCAAAATTTTATTTAACCACATCTTGTTTATATTAAACCAATTAGTATAGCATAAAATTTAGCTAATATTTTAATAGTTTGTAAGTATTAAGTTCCTAATTCTAGAAGAAAATACTAAAATAACACTCTTGAAAGAGTAACAAATTAAATGTAAATTATACACTATAAAATTGTCTCTGCTCAAGCCAACCATAATTTTTATATCCTTTAATTTTGTTTAGTTACAGATCTAGCAACAGAAAATCAGACCCTTCATGCTACACCCACGTTATATCCTCTCTTTCATATGTTTATAACTCCCTCTTTTGCAACTACACATGATACATGCTAAGCATTCTCACCATAACTTTTAGCAGTAGCCTTTTAATAATTATTCCAATTTTTTGTATATAAAAATTCAGATTTTTTAATAAAGTATTTTTACTACAGATTTGTTTCAGAACACATTAAGTCTGTTTTGTTACCAGTCTGAGTGCAGAGTAATTTTGATGTCATGATAACAAACTAATCTTTGTCCCAGAAATTTCAAATATTATTTGTATAATCTCTAAAACCTCTTAAACACATTTCAAATGCTCATTTTAAGTAAAACTTTATATTTTCTCTATATTGTCTCTACACTAACTATACAGTGTCTGTAAATTTGAATGACTTTGTAACAAACATAATACATTAGGAAATAAATATAAATTATGTTTTTTCATTCTGGCATGACCATAAATCTTAACATGAAAACATAAATATCTAGTCTAAATAGTTACAATTCACAGCATTATACATACATGCAGTCATGTCCCCATATTGAATAATATAAAACTGGCCTATTGACTTTACAGAGTAACCCTATTTTGGCTGTGTTTAAGTGAATTAGTAATAATTTGTAATATTATATATATTATTTAGACTATTACTATTTAGAAATACCTCTATTATAATACAGAAAAGTGAATCACAAAATTCTCTTCTAGTTATGATCTTTGAACTCAGTTGCTGCTTCTTGTAGCTTTCCCAAGTTTTATGAAATTTGGCAATGGAGGATGTAAAATGAAACAATTTCTTTTTAGGTTTTATATATAGTGTTGAATAACCCAAAAATCATAATATACTGTATCAATAACACAAAATTTCATTATAACCGAAAACGTTTTGTGACTAAGTTAAACTAAAGACACAAGTTACCTTTTTGATATTTTGGTTTAAAAGAACAAGTTGGCCTTCTAACACATTAAAAAATGGCTGAAAAACCACTATGGGGATATTCTAAGCTGTTTATTGGTTATTCCTATGTTATATATAGAAGTGTATATAAGTAACCATTTCCAAAAATAGAAAGAGGTGAACAGGGCCACTGTGTTTGATTCTGTATGTAAACCATATCTCAACAAAATGAAAACAAAAGAGGTTCTTATTTTATATTCTAGCTTGTTAATATTTGTAATTTGAGTTTCTAATACATAAAAAAATAGACTTCATGACATCACAAAAATCAACATTTAACTGTGCATATTTTAACACTTACTTCAAAATTAAAAGTTAATTCACATATGATAATAAAGTTTAAATTATAATCTACAATTTTATACCACATTTACTGACAAATACTTAAAATAGTAGTTCATAAAATCTTAAATGTAAGTCAACAAACACAGTGACATGGCATTTAACCTAATCTGTTGCAATAGGGCTAATTATATATTAATATAACTAATAGAAAATCAAAGTCTTCATCTATGAATTAACATATTGCATAACACTGTGTCCCGAACAGAGTGTAGTCAATTTCATTCAGTGTTACAGTAAAAAAACTTAATGACTAGCTTGGGTTAACTTGTAGCAATTCTCACTGGATAGTTAGAAAGACAGAAAAAATAAAAATATATAAGAGTTAGGAGAAATTGTATACTTTTTGTAGGTTATCAGCGTACATTCTTTGATGCACTATTTAATTAAATAAAATAATCAATACAATGTGACAGCATAATGTGAGCTACACGTCCAATTAATTTACAACTTATTATGAGGATAGTACTTACATATTGTTCAAAGGGTAATAAAACAATATCTTAATTATTAATAGATGCATGCTATTATTAGATTAAAGCTACTTCGAATGAACAAATAAAGTTTCATGTCACGATTTGAAGTCATTCTAGAAAGAAAAAGAAGGTAATATAGATTTCAATTTTTTCTGATGGTTATAAGATTGATCAAACTGACCTATCCCATTTTCAGCTAGGATAGAGAAAATAACAAATATAAAATTTCACTGAAAAAACAAAACAAATAAATTCAAAATACATTTAGGAGGTTTTAGGGGTAACACAGAGGGTTTGCGACAGATTTTAGATGAGAAAAAGTATTTTTCATTTTAACATGAAAATTATTGTGTACAAAACAAATGCCTAATATATTCATGGACATATCTTCAGTTTAGTTTATCAAAAACACTTCAATAAGAAAAATACAAATTTTTCACATGTAAAAAACAGAATATTAACAGAAACACTGCCAAATTTTGTGAAGATATACACACTGTATTGAAAGTTAGAACTATTAAATATATCACAACTTTAAATGAGTACAGAGATAACGGGGTTGGTCAAACTGAACAAACCCACGTTGAAAGAATTAATCCTCAAAAACAGCATCAAGTTTAAAACAGTTTAGAAAAATCAATTATGATTCAACAACTTGGGTGAGAGAGAATATTTTTTTTAATGCTTTCCTTCACGTCAGAGAATAATACACATCATCATAAACTACAGAAGAATGAAACCTTACCTTTCCTTTGTGAATCAGAATACGTTATTACAGGTGGACAAGGTTCAAGTAGACATTTAAGACTGTCTAAGGCAAACCCCTGAAAACAAATGTAGATACACATGTATATACTGAAATTTACATAACTCACTTATCTTATACAGTTTTATATACTCTCTCATGTTTAATTTTTGAATCACAACCATAAATCTAACAATCTGATTTCCTTACACAAACATCACAAAGGATAACGAACGAGAACAAATTGATTAAGTTTTTTTTTTAGTGCTGCATTCTGTTTTTTTCAACTGCTACATCATCAACTGGAAATATCAGACTCATTAAAGTTTTATAATTCTTTGTCCAAAAAATACGGTGTACCTTAATGTGCATTCAATAATTATAGTAGTAACTAATACTTAAATATTACTGTGCTGACAGCCAAGATGTATAAAAACTGACAAACCATAGGAGAGTTAAAACTAACACCCAAGCACTACTGTCCTTACAATGGAGAACTGTGAAAAATGACAGAGTAGAAAGCTTAGCTTTAAGTTCAGCATTTGAATACAACTCTCTTTGGCGAGTAAATTTCTTGGAAAACTAAAATAGAAAATAGGTAGTTGTCTAAACTATATATCTGGTTCATAATCCTGTTGGCTCAGTTTTAAACATATTTAAGAAAATTATAACATCACTTTATAACTCTTTATAAAGTCATTACATTTACTGAAGAGCAGTTAATAAAACAAAATATTAGGTGTCATTTTTTTCATACACTGTTTTTAACAGCTAGTGAACAAAGAAATATAAACCAAAATTATACTTCGGTGATTTAAATATGTATAAATTTCAAAACGTTTGATTTGTAAACACATGATGTGAGGGTGACAAGCAAACTGCAGACTCTGCAGGATATCTAACAGAAAGCCTACTTCAGGTGACTTTCATTAATTTTTACAGTAACAGAAATACAAAACTACTAAAATTTTAATGTTTAAATGTCCATGCACAAACAGTCACAGGAACAAAAACTACCAAACTTTTTAAGGAACACATAAATAAAAAGCATACAAACATAAAATGTTGATAAAACATCAAAAGTCTACACAAGTTTTCTCCTTACTTACTTCAATAATAAACCTTAATTCTCCCCGTTCATGTAGAAGTTTGGCTGTTTTGACTGCTTGGTTCCGAACTTCAGTACGTTCATTGAGGGTTAAATCAAGAAGAACCTTCAAGAACATTTGGTGTCTGGGTGGCCTCCTCTCCACAAGAGACTTTAAAGTTGCCATTCCTACAGAAACTGTTGCCTAATAGAAAGAATACTAGATCAAGCCTAACACTTTTAATGTTTACTATGAACTTGCCATATTTCACTTAGTAAATTCAGGATTACAGTAAACATTATTATATACAGCTTCAGTGATGTGGGAAATGGTTAAAACATAAATTTAAAAACTGAATCACAAATGATATTTGAAACTAAAAAATGTTGAAATAACATATTATACCTAAGACATATTTTTGAATTTTTTTACAATAAAACATTAAATATAAACATACATCATTGAAATCACAAATTCCTACCTCTTCCTGGCAAAATGTTTTCAACAAAATAACTGCATTTTCAGTGAACAATGGAACTTCTAGGAAAAGTCTTCCAAATAAGCTAAAGAAAAAAAAGTTTAAATGCATAAAGCAGTAGTTTATTGGTAAGAACAACATAATTCAGAAATTTTCAGATGGTATGCATAAAGCTATACAAAAGGCTCTTTAGGTAAAGCCATCCTCAATTTTAACTAACACATCAAGTGGAAGAAAATTAATTAACAGCACACACTGTCAACCCTTAGACTACTTGTCTGACCAAATAGTGGGATTTGTCCTCGGCTCTTACAGAGCACCTATGGTCACAAAGTGCAAAAGTATGCTCTGCATACAAGTGATTAGTAGGCCCTACCTGATTCAAATTATTTCAAAACATAGAATTATTAAAAAAAAACGGACTTTACTACTTATACATTAACCATAAATGTAAAATGTAGAGGTTCTCCAGGAAAAATAACTTGACTAATACCCTGACTGGTTCTGCTAGATAAAACATTATGAGTGGTGTTAGTTAATATTTAGCTAAAAATTTATATTCTAAAAGGTGAGTTAAACCAAATCTTTTTATAGAGTATCTCTACTTTGAATTTTCACCTGTCTTATGATTGATGTACAACCAGAGTTAAAATATTTTCAACTGAAAGATTAAATTTTAGAATTTTGAACAATTAAGTGTCCCAGAGTTCACTTATTGTTAAAACATTTACAACACAAAAGTTTACGAGAACAGGTTTTATAAACATAAAACTTCTATAGAGGAATAAAAAAACTTTTATTAGCATAGCGAGGCCTTTTACTTTGAAACAATTTTCCACACTTAACCTGTTTTACAACTAAAGAAAAGTATATTTAAAAATAAATTACAGAAATTAGTTATCTTATATTGATGCATTAAAGACATGCATCTTGAAAGTTAATATTTTCTTATACTGAAATATGTATTGCTAATAGATATTTACCTCCATTCACATAATAGTTTTCCTTATTTTATGCTGCCCTCTATATGGTCAATTTTTGATCACCACCAACCTAATGCTCCCACTTACCATCATGTTTATATGTGGTATAAGTTGCACTGTAATATGCAAAGGAGCATGTGACAGTCCTCCACCAATAGAAGTGAAATACACACTTCTAGTGCAGCTAACCTGCTCTATATATAGTTTTATCATAAATTTGAGATTAGCCAAAAAAGATGCTCCAAAAGTGAAGAGGATTAGTGTGAAGTGTAAGTAGAGAGTAAGTACCCACTGGTTTGGTTTGTTTTGAGTTTTGCACAAAGCTACACGAGGGCTATCTGTGCTAGCCATCCCTAATTTTGCAGTGTAAGACTAAAGGAAAGGCAGCTAGTCATCACCACCCACTGCCAACTCTTGGGCATATTCTTTTTACCAATGATTAGTGAAATTGACAGTTACATTATAATGCCCCCACAGTTGAAAGGGCAAGTTTGTTTGGTGTGATGGGGATTACAAGTCAAGCGCATTAACCACCTGGCCAGGCCAGACTGTGGTTCCTATTGAAAATACTTTTTAAGTGTAATGAAATGTTAAATTACAACATAATACCTTACATCTTACATTGTTCATATTATAAAGCTACTTTTACTGTGTGGTAATGATACAGACAAGCAAGTTATTTATGCTATTATCAAAGTACAAAATCAAAAAAATTGTAATTAAAGAAATTGTAAAGAAACAATAAGATAAATTTATAAAATTTCAGATATGTACTAAGACAAAGGTAAATACTTTAATTTCCTTTCTTTATAAAAAAGAGTTTTAACAATAAAAAATTGGAGATTTCAGAAGATAAAAATTGATGGAAATAATAAATCACATCATATGATTTTTTTGCCATATACAGAAAGCTTTTGGCAATTTGACTCAGAAGTTTCAATTTGCACACTTTGAATAATGGGCAGCTGAAGAAAAAAAGTTAAAGCTAAATAATTCAAGTTGATATTAATAAGTACCTCAAAATTATAAAAAATACTGCAAAAACAAAAAACTACTTACATGTCACGATCCTTTTGGTCAGCTTTCTCCAATAAACCACTGATTAGTGAACTTAAACAGTTGTTATAATCACCAAGTGTAGGTGTTCCTGGTAACTGTGAAAGTTGATTGAACCCTTGATATGTTGCATACTCTTCATACAACCACGTCAGACCAATCTCAAATCTATTGCGAATATCTTGAAATATAAACTCTTCCAGCACTGCAAAGAACCAATGAAAAATATAATACTTTTAATCTAAACTGATATAAAAATATAACCTCTGAAATAAGCTTTTATTTTTATTTAAAAAACAAAAATAGCTACTCATAATAAAAGTGAATGTTTGGTTAATAATAGCATATAACGCATATTTGTCTAGTTACCTATATACACTGCTAGCCAAAATCTGAAAGGCAATAAACACAAAGACAAAAAATGCATTTTGTGTTGTTAGACTCAACCACTTATTTGAGTAAAGCTTCGAAAGATGAAAAGGGAAAATAAACACTTTTTTAGCATTTAATAGAAAAAATGTGAACACTATGAAATTAGCCTAAATACTAACTGGTCAAAAGTTTAATACCATACCAAAAAGAAGTCCTAACTGGTTGGGAAATGCCCAACAAGAGGTCTCAGTAGTGAGTTTTACAGCAGTCGTTGCAAATAACTGCAAACATTCCCTTTGGCATGGTTGATATAAGAGTTTCCAAAAGGCTGGCTGAAATGTTATTCCAAGTGGTGAAGATGGCTTCACGAAGATCATGCACTGTTTGGAATCAATGTCCATTTCTATGGACCTCCCTTGTCATCCACCCCCAAACATTTTCAATGGGGTTCAGTTTAGGCAAACACAGTGGATGGTCCAAAAGAACTACGTTATTCGCTATGAAAAAGTCCTTTGTCCTGTGGGCATTGTGGATTGCAGCACTGTCCTGCTGAAAGATCCAGTCATTTCCACACAAGCAAGGGCCTTCAGTAAATAAGGATGCTCTCTCCAACATGTCAATGTAGCCAGCTGCTGTTTGATGCCCCTGTATAACCTAAAGGTCCATTGTTCCATGAAAGGAGAAAGCACCCCAGATTATGATGGAACCTCCTCCACTGTGCTGTGTAGAAAATGACTCCGGTGGGATACCCTTATCATGTCAGTAACACTAGAAGCCATCTGGACCATCCAGGTTAAATTTTTTCTCATCAGAAAACAAAACATTCCTCCACTTTTCTTCGTCCCATGTTTGGTGCTTCTCAGCAAAGTTTAACCGAGCTGTTTCGTGGTGTAGAAGGTGGTGTGGCCTATGAAGACATTTATGGTTTTTAAAGCCTCTCTCTTGTAGATGTCATCTTATTGTTCTTGAGCTCTAGTCTGTGTCTATAAGGGCCTTAATCTGGTTCAATGATCGGCTGGTGTCTTGCTGGACAACCTGTTGAATTCTCCGGCGAAATTTTCTTTGATCGACCACTTGAAATTCTCTTTCCGTATCCCTCAGGGTCTTTTAAGAAATTTGCAACAGCAGTTTTACTAAGCCCAAGCTCACCAGTGAGGGCCCGTTGAGAGAGACCTTGCTTTTGTAGCTCAATAATTCTGCCACGTTCAAACTCTGTCAACTTTTTAGCTTTTGTCATGTTTTTACCCAATGTAACACAGTAGATGTCAGTGGGAGATGTTGACAATGCTAATGCTTAAACACAAATGACTAAATTTCATTATGTGTTTACTGATTAACGCTTCATTTCAGTATGGTCTTAAACTTTTAACCAGCTAGTATTTAGGCTAATTTCATAGTGTTCACATTTTCCCCCTATTAAATACTAAAAATATGTTTTATTTTCCCTTTTCTTATTTTGATCTTTCAAAGCTCAACTCAAATAAGTGGTTGTGTCTAACAACGCAAAATGTATATTTTTTTCTTTATGTTTATTGGCCTTAAGATTTTGGCCAGCAGTGTATATATTAGACTACAGCAAACTAAGAAATGTCTAGACAAGTCAGTAGATAGAAGAATCTCCTTCTGTAGTTAAGCTAGACTTGACATTTATAAGTTTTCTTCTCACACTAAGTTTACTATTTAGTTCAAATACACTTACTAATTAGATATGTATAAATGATCGAAATGTAAAACGTAAAAATGTAATTTTGTTTGTAAAAACCATTTAAAAATTTAACTTCACTTTGAATGAAAGAAGGAGTGCAACAATAAACATTTTTTTACAACAGAGAACTGCATAAAAATAAAATTATACACATAGTTTTTAAAGTTATACTGTTATGAAGACTACTTCGTGATCCAACAAAAGAAACATACTTCTCAGATAAGGTGGTATTACTACATTTACCGTAGGAGAAAATGTTTTACATAGTTAGTTCACACTTTCAGTAGCTTTTGACAGAAAACCATACTAGTAGTTCAAAATATTGTTTCCAACAAAATATAATGTGGTCTTCCAAACTGTACTGAGAAATACAGAAAAACTATAACAAACAGAATAAAACTGGCTTACTTTCAGCTATTTTTCCCCTGAATTGTGTTGCTAAGCTGGCTAATACTCTTCTGCGAACCTATGTCAATATTAATATACTTTTTTTGCATTTATCATATGATGAATCAATGTTTTTTCTGGTTTAAAATAATATAGTCTTTAACTGATTTTTTCCCCAAAAAATTAATTCAATAATGATAGTATCTAATTTTACAATCATTGTGAAGAAAACCAAATCCAAAATATTTAGAATAACAAATAAGTACATGAAAAAACACAAAAAGACCACTTGTTTACATAAATATAATGGTGGATAATTCTGAGATGATGAAAATTGTGACTCTTAAATCTCTCAACAGAGGCCTAGTCAAACTGACCAACCTCTTTGCCAAATTGTACTTATAGTTTTGATACTACTATATTTTATTACAGTATGTGTATCTTCACAAAATTTGACAGACTTTCAGTAAAAATTAGAAAGTCTCATATACAAAAAATCAGTTTTAACAATGAAATACTTTTACAAAAGATTTATGTCTGAATATACTGAGTTTCCTCTAACTAATCTAAGTGTGAAATGACTTTCATGTTAATATTAAAAATACTTTTCTTAATCTCAATTTTTATTTGAATAATCTTTAAAACCTTCTGAATACATTTCAGTCTTTATATATTATCTGTGTTCTCTCTACCTTAACTGTATACAAGGTTGGTCAATTTGACTGATAGATACCCTAATCAGCAAGAAAAACAAACAAACCTCATTCTTTCTAGAATGATTTTAAATTGTAACATGAAAGTAACTTTGTTTATCCTAAGCAGCTTAAATTCGTAATACATTAATTCATGGATAAATTTTATTATTCTATTGCCTTTTGAATGGTGCCAAACTGTTATTCATACCATTATAAGTTGTAAATCACTTGAGGTACATTCAGCATGTTAGATAATTACATTTTACATTATGCTATACACGAGCTATTCCGAGCTACTCATGCATGTGTCTCATGAAATGTTTTATTATTATTATTTATTAATTTAACCTTGATTAACATAAAGATATATTTTTATATTGTAGTTACTGTTATAATAATAAATAAGAAATACACATGAAAAAGAAGAAATAAGGTACCTAAACGAACCCTATTCTGTTTTTGCTGTCAACTTTTGGTGACACTTAAGCTTCTTTTTCTACTAATGGTATTACTGGACTGAATAATTTCAATTATATTGAATAATACACCAGAGAACATAGAATATTAATATGTGAAAGGCAGACTCTCTAACTATATGACAAAAGCTGTTACAAATTCATTCAAACTAGTCTATGTTTTCCCTGTAGGAATGAAGTTTGAATTGTCAAGTGTTTGTCAATAATTGTCAATTGTTCAAAGTTAATTTGACAATTATAAGTACAAAAACAATGTAATATAATATGTCACTTGATAGATTAAAATCTTGGCTTTCTATTGGTTATAAATAATATAGTATTAAATGTAAGAGATACAATTTACACATCCTAAAAGAGAGGATGTGGCAAGAAAAATATACTTTTCTATTTTGTAGCACTGTTACCAAAGAAAATTGAAGACTATGAAAATTATGCTTTGCCTGAGTGAAAACAACATTAAAATGAGTAATTTACGTTAAATGTAGTACTTTTTCAAGGGGTAGTATATAAATTAGAGAAGAGGAGGTGCCTAGAGAACAAATGTCAACTCTCACACAAGGTGAAATTTAGGATCTTTTTAAATATTGTCTAATAAAATTAAAAATTTTAATATTAAATATGATTTTATGCTATACTAAATGGTATAACAAAAAGCAATTTCATTATATTTTGAATGTAATTCACTAAAAATCTTGAGATATATGCAGTAAAAGATGCTCAGGAACAGAGGGTTAAAACAGAAATTTATCTTTACAGTTCAGAAAATCTGAAAACAAATTATATAAAAATTCAAAAATTTACCTGACTAACACCTCCTTCAGCTGCATTTCCTGTAAGAAAATAAATAAATGTTATAAAACAATGTTACATTGAAACAACCACCCTTACTCATCCTCATCTACATTTTACATCCTGGTAACTTAGTAAATGTTGTTTCCAAACTTACATTTCCGTTAAGGAATTTTTATATAATTGAATGTAACAACTGTACAAAGGATTAAATTAAGAAGTGTTATGTTAATTCATTGACTAGATGGATACTATTCAACATGCAATAAAGTCGAACCACAAATTGATACTTACTAAATTTTCAAAATAATTTCCTTTTTAATTGCATCGATCAGATAAAATATGGTTTAAAATTGAAGGAGCAGTATGAACTCCCATTAAAAAGAGGTACGTAACACTTACAGAACAATATTTTCATTAACAATAGATCGTTCTGAGTAAAAAATTAGCAGTAACCTGATTGACTTTTACTAGCACTTTCTCTTCAAGGTTTTATCACATTTACTTGATCAAAATAAACATAAGTGTATTTCAAATTATTTAAATATCTAGCTAGAGATCTAAAGTACATTAGTAGTCTCTAAAAAAGTATCAAAAACAATAAACTTAAATAAATGTTTTTCCTTAAAATTTTGAATTCAATACCTGAAAGACATATCCCTATAAAGATCATTTCTTATGATTAACATTAGAATAACTAAACTGGGAAAAAAAATTAAGCTACAAGTAAAACACATCACCTGGAATCATACATAAGCATCTTTAATAAAGCATTCAAGACAACCTCTTTTAATTTTGAAGTTATGAGGTTTCAATTTCTAAATACAAATCTTATAAATAAATTATGTTGCAATATTTACAACTCACAGCTTACCACACAGAATTTGTTCAACTTCACAAGATTTTGAGTACAAGGTTCTTTTTCCTATCACTTTCCTAGCTCCATATTTGCTCACTTTTATAATAATTTCAACAGTTCTTTTGCTACTGATTGAAATAGAATTAAAAACTTTACAGTTTATCACATCACTTTCAAATCCATCATATCCACATTTTAATTTTTAGTGTTTAACAGCAATAATGAACAGCCTTGGTTTGCTGAGCACCTTGACCAATTTATCTTCTATCAGTTGAAGCTCTCAATACAACAGTGAATAACTATTGACTGGTTACGAGAGCAACAAATCATTTGTTGCCCAAAATCACCAGTCAAAACTGTTTTGTTCTACTTCCCCTCTATTGTTTTAATTTTACTAAAATCTGATTAATTAGTATTGTCACATAGCATATTTAACTTACATGTAAATCTTAAAAAGTATGGGGTTTTATAGAAAACTTTGATCTCATTTTAAGATTCAGTAATTAATTAATTTTAAAAATACAGCAGCTCATGATCATATCAATAATATAACTGTATAGCCTCGGCACAAAATTTGCCAAGAATACAGACAAAACTTTTGACAGTGTTCATAAATAAGGCTTAAATGAATCAGCTTCTTTCCACTCTGCAGGAAAAATCTGTCATCTGCAAGGTTCTGCTGCCTAATACCTCTACAGCTTTTCATTTACGAGTTAACTGAAATCTTATGTCCAAAGATAAAACTACATTCATTTTATAAGTTTCAGTAACTTGTTTGTACTTAAGCCTTAGTAAACCAGTTTTCACTGTGCTTCAAAAATCTGCTATTTAAAATGTTCTGCTACACATTGCAATGGTGTTGACAACTGAGTAACATTTTTGTAATTAATTACAACAGATTTCAAGGCAACACTGAAAAATGTTTCAAACTGTATGATGCACTCTCAACTAATCACAGCAAATAATTCATGCTAAAAGGAAATATTTCCTTATACAGTGTAAAAATTTCATTACTAGTTTAGTTTACAGTATTTTCAGTTAATTACATCAGTTATCACAGTTATTTCTTTAAAATCTATTGTTATATTTTTTATCTTATTATCACTTACAGTTTTCAGTTAGTTCTTTGGGTTTAACTTTCACGTATGACTTCCCATTGTGTGCCGTTTAAATAAACCATGTGTATAAGGTTTATTTACAGTCAGAAACAGCTCACAGTATGTTTCATAACTCATTTTCGTTGTATTTAACCTGGTTATTGTTATTAGAATATTGTAGTTTTTGCTATTTGTTAAAGTATTTTGTTGTTATTTGCAATATTTATTTCCAAAAGCAGTAGTTTTCTGCAGTATTATACATCATCCTGCCAGCTGTTCATACTTAAACAATACTCCATGACTCACAGTAATTTAAAACATATGTTAAGCTTTGTTACACTATTAAAGTCATTAAATTGGCTCTCATTGACCACTACATGCTATCTTTGTTGTTGCTAAGAACATAGCTATATATAATAGGATATCTGTAATCCACCTACTAAAAAAATCAAAACACACATTTTAAAGTTAGAAGCCCTGAGACTTTCTTCTGAGTTACTTAGGTAACATATACTGTTAAGAAGGATAACAAAAACTTTGGCATGTAATGGTGTTAATCTTTCAAATGAAAAATTAATAGTGCATGGAACAAACCAGTTTTTGTTCTGTTCTTTCTTTAATGTGATTGATTAAACAATATTGACGATATCATTTAAATGGTATATTTTTTATTTTACATATATTCACTTTGCATTCCATTTCTAATTCTACAGTCTATAAAGACAACTTACATAATGCTAACAGAACAAAAGTTCAGCTGCACAAAATATTATGCACTTTAAAATAAAGAAAACAGCTACTTTACACATTTACATAAAAAACTCATCTCAAATATGACATTGCTAGAATTTTAATAATGCATACAGAGATTTCACTTATAGCTAAAATATTATATTGAGTTTCATACTAACAAAACCTTAATATTTTTCATGGCTTTTTGTCTATCCATACATTACACACTTTCTATAGCTTGGTTGAATTTACTGGTAAATGAGTTAGAACCACTCCATCTTGCTAAAAGTTATAAAGAAATTAACATTTTCCTGAAATGAAATATTTCCAATAATACTTACCTCCCCTGATATTATAGCTATATTTCACTCTCCAGGGTTTCCACTCTTTGTTCATCTGGACGTTGAGAATATTTGCTCCAGTTTGTTATACCCCACTCAAATATCTGAGGCAAACTCTAAATTGCAAATTTCTCGACCAACTCCAACGCACCCTCTGTCTTGGCACTCTACATAAGCACCTCATCCTGCTAATATAATCACTTTTTTGACATGTAAACCAGCTTTTGTGAGGGGGGTAGGGCAGGAGAGTGACAAAAAAGGTAATTATTATAAGAAATACATTTTCCTTTCAGGAAAATGTTAACTTCAAAAAATACCATCCATTGACTCTATGGCTAGGATCTCACACTAACAAAGTGAAGAAGCTGGTGTAGGCATGATTCACACAGAAAGCATCTGTAAAAAACCAGAAAGTACCAAGAAAAAATGAGTACAAGGGTGGGGGAATCATACTACATCCAGAACAAGTATGCTCTTCACCTAGTTCCTACATTAGAAGTGTAATAGAATGAGTGATGATCAATATATCCCAGCCCCAACCAGACAGCTGAGGTTCAACAACTCAGGTTGGAATTAAGGATTATGGTACCTATATCCCAGGTTAGTGGCTAAGGATACTGGATTACAATGTCATTTATATATATATGGTGCAATTGGATCCCAGCCTAGAGTCAGAGTGATGCGTTTCACATCACCAAAACCATGATGAGAAAGTAAACAGCATCTAAGTGGACAAACTTTCTCCTCTTCCTGACGAAATCCAAAAGGCAACATACCAGGCTTAGAATAATGGAATAACATATGCCATATTCAACCAAAGGAACAGAACACATCCAGACTGGAATTATGAACATTCATCCTCACTCCCAAACCAAGTGGAAAAGGTGGAATTATGGAGAGGATGTGTAACCTAAGCTCCACCAAGGACCTAGGATGGAACCACTTCAAATTTTGAATTATGAGGAGACAGTGAACCAAACACCTCCCATGACCAACAGACAACAACAACACTGACCAAAGAAAAGGGCCATGCATAACTTTAGTGTCAAATCTGAGCCAGAATTACGAGTAGGTTCCCATGGAGGTTGATGCCACTCCTACTGACATCTGAGGAAAAACATACATGGACACTAGTAGGATTCAAAACTTCCAAGGGTAGAGGAACACACTCTAATACCTTGGAGGAAAAAACCCTCTGTCTGTCATCCCAGCAACTGGAAACTAGGAGTGGTAAGGATTCCTGAGCTACACTAGAAGAGTCTTTGGGAGTAAATATGCACTGGGGAGAGATGAAGAACAGTTCTCTGAAAACTGTGCAATAGGTGAACCAAGTTCCATTCATTTTTAAAAGCAAACCAATGACAAGTTTCTTCAACCTGAAAGTTGCCAGGCATGAGCAGGAACCCCTTTAGATTTATTCCTGACTGTCCATGAGTGGCAGTCAACAGTAAAATGATACCATCCAGTAGCTACCTAGAGGGTCTGATGAAACAAACCCCATTTTGACAGAATTTGTTGCAACCTGTATTAGTTATTGCGAAAGTGGTTGCTAGTGTAAAACTGAGAACAGAAAGTATACCCATCTAGATAATATTCACCACAGAGTGGGATCCAATGAAAAATAAATACTCTAAAAATAAGAGTATATGATTAAAGAAAATAGTATAATTGATATGGAAAAAAAAAGCTTCAGGGGTAATCTAAAACCCTCAGAGGAAGATAGAGATCAGATAATATAAGGAATGAGATAGGAAAGTATTAGTAGTAGTCCACATACTACTCTACATAATGTCTTCCAAAGGACAATTGAACTGGGCAGCTAACGACATAAAAGTATGACAAATCTGGCAAGATGTGACACAAAAAAGATTCCTCTCTTTTACAGATAATCCATTATAGACCACGTAAATCAACTTGGGCAGCCACCTTGTGAGGGAAGTAAGAGATACGTCACAGGAAATAGAAGGATTCAAATGAATTGGTTCTTAATACTTCAAAGTGAGTTAGTGTGAAACATTACACTTAATGGCCTTGAAAGGACGTAGCAAACAATAAGATTTGGATCAGTCATAAAGGTGTAAACTAGCCAGCAAATGGATTGATGAGAAGGATCTTTCCCCTTCTCTGGTTGCCAGAGTCTCAGAAAGAAAAGACCTAACAGGATAGAATTGAACAAACGTGGAATGATAAAGTCCTATGCATACGGACTATAAACAACTCTTACCACTGACGTCCACAAACCAACAAAAATAAGATTTAAGAAAGAGGTAAAACAGAGAACATGAAGCTACAGGCTGAAACAGAGGATTACTAATGCATGTAAAACAAGTGTAAAATTTAAATTCAAAAATTGAAAGGGTCATCAGAACTGAATAATGCAAAAGGATTTAAAGAAACCAAATAGAACTAGGGATTCAAAATCTGCTAACAATTAAAAGGCTTAAAAATGGTGGATGAGGATGCCTCATTTAAAGACACTGTAGATGAAACAAGCCCCTTTTCAAATACACAATTTAGAAAACAGGATCAGATAGACACTTTTGGATGAAGAGAGTTTAACTTCCTTTGTATATACTACTGACAATAAATATTCCATTTCTGTTGAAAAATGATCCTGGTTGGCCTAAAGAGAGATTCAGTTAAATACAGAGAAACCTTAGAAGTTAAACTCTTATGCCTGGCAAAGGACCACATAACTTCTCGGCACTAAGATTGAGCTTCTGAATATATGAGTAAAGAATGTGTGATCTAGGTCAATGCAACAGACTTTCAAAGTGAAAGAGGTAGAGATGGACATTTCTGCAGATACTGAAAAAGTGGGAATAACATTGAGTTAGCCAATAAGGTGCAACCAGGAGAGCTCCACAGGGAGTAGAATGAGCCATAGTCAGAGCCTGGGGTAACAACTGAATCTGAGGAAAGAAATACAGATGTAAATCTGTCCAATTCTATATGAATACATGTGCTTCCAATGTTTGAGGATGAGGTGTTGAAAACCAAAAGAACTGCAGTTGAGAATTCCAATGATTAGTAAAGACATTGATCATTGGAGACTCAAAGCAAGAGTAAATCTAGTGCAAAAAATTTTGTGATACAGCATCCATTATAGTTAGGTTGAGACAAGCGACCCATAATTAAATTCATCACTCCTGGAACATGACAAGCTAGAAGACTAATATAATGGGAATGAGCTCAAGAGGAAAGACCCAAGGTACCAAAAAAAAGGCTTCAGAATATGTGCCTCCTTGATGAGAAATCTGAGATACAATTGTGAAGTTGTTGGAATGCATCATGATAATGAAACATTGCCCAAGGAACTGCAATAAGTTTGAAAACGTTGATACAACTCCTATTCTGTTTGAACTCCTGACCTTGAAGATAAACTCCCCATCTGTGAACAGAGGGATCTTAGAATGAGATGATAGAATGAGTACTCCAATAGTAGTGTCACTTCAATCCAACCATTATTTGCAATTGATGATTTTGGTCCTGAGTAATGAGACAGTATGATCCATTGGTGATAAGCCAAAGTATGCTAATATGATGAATGTAGAGGTTATGCTATCCCATCACACACCTGAGCTGTAAAAGTCCCAGCATGAACAGCAATATTATTAGGAAGAGGAGAAAAAACCAGGTAGAAGCTAAAGGAGTAGAATCAAACCTAATAGGAGAGATCCCCAAAATGCTGTTAACCAACTGAAGAAAAGATGCTGGTCGTGACTGCTCAAAAGGATCCTCTGTCGAGGTTAAAGTAAGTTGAAATTCTCACCAGTCATTCCTGGGTTATTTGCAAAAACTGCCTCAGAACACCTCTGAGAGACACCTTTGGTCTGCATGTCTCCATCTTGCTATGAATCATATGATGTACAGCCTTAACTGAGACCCACACCTTGCTTCATTATTGACAAACACCTGCTATCATAGGTGGAAAAGAAGACATCTGGTTGATCTTTAAGTATTATTCTTATCATTATTAAAAATGTATAATTATAAAATAAATGGTAGAAATGCCAACTGCATTCAAATTTGGAGCATAAATAATATATAAGCAAAACACTCCTGTTGATAGAAACTTGTGCCTGATGCTTTGTTGAGAAAAAGTGATTACATTATCATAACAAAGTGCTTATATGCAGTGACTAGACAGAGGGTGCTATGAAGTTGACAAAGAAGTTTAAAAATTTGAATTCCCTTAAAGCATTTAGGGGTGGGGTATAAAAGCCTGGAGCAAGGATTCATAATACGTAGACAAGCAAAGAGCGGGAACCTCAGAAATCAAGAAACATCTTTAGTGTAGAAGATGGTATGTTTTATATTTTCAAATGAAAATTTTCTTTAGAAATCTCTTCTTGTGATAACAATCCAGATGCATTTTTAAAAACCCAATTCTATCATTTATTGAAACAAAAAATTCTTACTCACTTTCAGCATCTATAATTCGACCAAAAGCAGATATGGCCATGTTTTCCTTCTGTTCCTGAGATAAAGGCTTAGTGATTTCTGCCAGATTTAACTGTTTCAGACGTCTTGCACCTTTTACCTATAAAAACATTTTCCTTTATAAATAAGCTACCTTCAAATAAACCTTTACCAATTGCAATGAAAATATTACCTCCAAAATTTATTCATGCTAAATATAAAAAAACTTGATGACAAATACTGTAAATCACAGGATTATGGAAACTATAATATTTTTATGATAAAAAATTACTATACTTCATAACAAAATTTGCATGTCAAAACATTTTGAAATTTAACTTAAAAATGAAAAAGGTTTAAGCAAATATTAAGCAATTTTAAATGTCAAATTCTTACAAAAAATACTAAATCTACATGGAAAATTAAATGTTTTCTTAACTTTTAACCTTGGTTTACTACCTGAGTTCCTGTAGGAAGAAGAGTAAGTGGGGTTTTGCTTTTTTTCTTTAAAATTCGCCGTCCGCCTACAGAACAAGATATAAAGGTGGCTATAATCTACACACAAATTTTATAGTATTTTGTTTTGTAAAATAAGTCACTTGTTAAACATCAAATGTATAAAATGACCAGCTCATTATATATTGTAGAAAACTTTGAAATGATAGAATTAACAATACTGAGGTCATCTTAAAATGTAATTAAAGTTCACAGATAAAACGGTACTTCATGTAAAGTTATACTTCATTTGAACTGAACACTAGGTTGATGCAAGTGTCCAGTAGACACTCAAATGACTATCTGGTAAAGTGTTTACTCTTTCACTACAGGCTCGGTCAAATTAACCAAGTCTGTGACCCTCAAATTGACCTTTATAATTTCCATATGACAACTTCTAATATGTTTCATGTATCTTCATGAAACTTTGCAAGCTTTCAGTAATCATAAAGTTATTTTTTGATGAAAAACATCTGAATTTAATGAATATTTTCACTAAAAATTTCTCTATGAATACACGGAGTCAAAGTGTTGACTGCTCTGAGTCCAAAGTAATTTTCATGTTTAGATTAAGAATAATTCTCTTAATCTCAAAAATCTGAAATTTTATTTGCATAATCTTTAAAATTTCATAAATAAATTTCAAATTTTCTTTTTTAAAAGTAACATTATATTTTATCTGTTATTTTCTCTACTACAACTTTATACAGTGCTGGTCAATTTTAATGTAACTCACTAAAACCTCGTAACATTTACAGAAAAAGATGCCAGATATGTAAGTGTTTATAATAATCTCATTTCCAATTGAATAGAATAATATTTAATAATTTTCTTCAATTAGTTTTATGTACCAATCAGTCAATGCATTATCACTGATTTATATGAAAGTGTGATTACATAAATGGACCTGATTTTTATTCTTGCACATTTTTATTTTAGTTTCAAAGGACCTTTAAAGTTTCAAAAACTGGAACTTTTTATTTATGCTTAGATATCAAAATTGATTTTCAAATAAATATCATACCTACTAAAGTGGCAATGTTATGTTTAGGAGATGTTCCTCCATCATCATCTTCTTCAGGCTCCTAAAAACGAGATTATGTTACCACTCTTTCAAACTACAAGTTTGCCACCTATTTTAAAAGTCTTTCAGTAATAATCATATCTTTCTCAAGTGATTTTTTAAACAAAATACTGTACTTATTTAAACATCATAGAAAAATCTGTTCACTGTTTTTAAAAGAATGTAATATCATACATTTTTAACAAATTTAGTTAAAAAATAAACCTTTCTTGGTCACTCACAGTTACACTTAACATCATCTCCTCAACACCTTTTCCAATTCCTGCTGCAGTCATCTGTGTACTGATAAGTCTAGCAAGATGTTTGATTTGGCCTTCAGTACCTGCGACTGAAATGGGAGTGTAAGAAGCTTGGAAATGGGCTGGCATGGTATCTGGCAGTGACAGCTGTTGGTTAAATAATGAAATTAGACAAGGTAAATCATTAGAATAATTTTGATTATGCATTGGTAAAATAATACTGAAAGCATAGAAATTCACACTTGTGTGCCAAGAAAACATTTGTGGTGAAACAAGTCAATGAAGACTATCTCTTAAAATAATGAATAAAATGTTACTGAAATGTATCAAAAGAGAAGTTTGAAATACTGTTTATCCCATATCCAAGAACCTTCAAAATGTGAACTTTTCATAACAGCATTAGCCAGAGAGGAGTTCAGAACAAAATCTTGTTTCCAAGTAATGCATGATGTTCAAATATTATTCATGTTTTAAATACATTTTAAACATCATCTGGCTGTGAATACAGCAATATTAATCAGCTTTTACGTGAATTTTGTTTCCCAAGCACAGTCAACTAACATTTTTTCCTTACCGCTTAAGAATACTCACCATGCTAATCAATACTAAATCTGTTACGTTAACAGAAACAAGACGAGATACTAAATCCTCTGCTGTTATATCAATAGCAGTGTTGGTAGCTGCTTTTGAAATCCTTAATGGTTTTTCTTCTTCCTCATCTTCCTCCTCCTCATCCTCTTCCTCCTCTTTTTCTTCTTCCTATAACACCCAAACAAGTGAAAATTACAACACAATTTACATTTTACAATATTCCGTGTATAGAGCTGTTTTTGGAAAATGCAAGGGATATTTTTCAGATCAAACCTAAACATATGGTGAAATAATGGTTACATTTTAACTTACCTCTAATCTAAACAAGTAGCACAAGGCCTTCCTACTTATAGGTTATAATAATTATTTTTCATGTTCCATACCAAAGCACAAAAATTATATAGTTATTTTCATAGTTTTCCTATTATTAATGAATAGTGTATTCAAATTGTATGTAATTTTAAGTCTGGTAAACATTTTCTTTATCCCAATCATTTTAATTTTATATCAAGCTTTGTTTTGTCAGTTTTTATATTCTTGATGACATGAATTAGAAGTATACATTCGTTAGCCAGCTTATGTATTTAACTGCAAAGAACTATTTGAGTTGTGTCCATCTCAAGGATCAAAAACTCCAATTTTTAGAATTAAAATCCCTCAATCGTATTGCTGAGCCATCAGGTGATTTTTTTTACATGAAGCTGATAAAGAAAAGTTGCTCAAAATGTTACTAGATATATTTATTTCTATTTCAATGCGATATTTTCACAACTGCTTTATTTTAGTTGTTACTAAAACATTTGAAGAAAAGTTCCACAATGTGTTTATTACAAATAAAAATGTTAACACTGAATTTATTGGTATATAATGTTTAACAGAATATATTTGTCAGTGCACTATGCACAAACAACTATGATGCAGACAGGAAAAAAAATGATGAACCAAACTGAATAAAATGATCAAAAGTTATGAATATTTTACCTCATATAAAAAACAAAATTCAGATTGTTTGTTTGTTTTGTGAATTTTGTGCAAAGCAACACAAGTGCTATTTACACTAGCCCTCCCTAATTTAGCAGTGTAAGATTAGATGGAAGGCTGCTAGTTATCACCACCCACCGCCAACTCTTGGACTACTCCTTTACTAACAAATGTTGGACTGACTGTAATATACATAACACCCTCATGGCTAAAAGAAACATGTTTGGCGTGATGAGGATTCAAACCCGTAACCCTCAGGTTATGAGTCGACCACCCTAACCACCTGGCCATGCTTGGCTTAAAAATTCAGAAGCCCACATGTGTGGATAAAATACTGATATGTACCACATGACATCCACTGAAAAGAAATGATTAATTTATATGCAAATTACATATTGTGGAAAACATGCTCATTACAATTACACATTGTTAAAACTACACTCATTACAATTACACATTGTTAAAACTACACTCATTACAATTACATGTTGTGGAAACTATGCTCATTACAATTACACATTGTTAAAACTACACTCATTACAATTACATGTTGTGGAAACTATGCTCATTACAATTACGTGTTGTGGAAACTATGCTCATTACAATTACGTGTTGTGGAAACTATGCTCATTACAATTATGTGTTGTGGAAACTATGCTCATTACAATTACGTGTTGTGGAAACTACACTCATTACAATTTTCATTTTCTTGTAACTTTGTTGCTCTCCATCATCATCTTGATCTCTTCTCTGCCTTTTTCCAAGTTCCTCTGCTCCTGGCATATTCTTTGTGATCTTAAACAAAGAAAATATATTCACTTGTAGAAATGTTAATATACCAGTATTTTCTGTACTGTTAATCTTTGATACAACACATTCCCAGAAAACACAGAATAACTGAAAAATGGGCAAAATGTAATAATATACTGGAACTGTGTTTATATGCAAGAAATTTATACAATTAAAACTCTATAATGAAAGAGATACACCAAATTTGCTTAATCCTCTAAACAGGAGCCTGGCTCTTCTTCATGTGATGAAATTTATACAGTCTTAAAGAATTACTTTCAAAATTTAATTAAAGAACATTTTTCTTTCCACATGGAGTCAGAGAATTTCAACAGCTTTGCAACTATAAAATAACCATCAGTTTTCATACTATAACTTTTATCGTGGTAGGTGTACATTCACAAAAAAAGCTTTTTTTTTCTTTAAATCGACCATTTTTAGAAAAGATTTGTCTGTGAATATATGGAGTCAAAGTGTTGACTGTTCTGAGTACACAGTGATTTTAATGTTATAAAACATACTTCTCTTCATATGAAAATTTTGAAATTTTATTTTTCTAACCTTTAAAAGTTCCTGAATAAATATCAAACCTTTTTTTTTCAACAAAACTTTATATTTTCTCTATGGACTTGTGTCGATGTGACCAACCTTTTAACCACCATAAAAATGCGATGTTATGCAAATTATCTTTTTGCTATCAAGAATAATGGTAGATTATAACATGAACTTACATATGTTCATCCTAAATAGCTTAAGGATCACAACAGTCTACATTTGTTTGTACTTTATTTTATTATTTTACTGGCCTTTGAACTGTGTCTAACTAATAATCCCATAAATTGTAAAACTTACTAAATGTGTAGACCACATCACCTATTGAATTACATATGCACAAATGACTCACATTAATACCTCATGAAAAATTATTACTATTTTTCATTATCTCAACTAAGTTAACCTAGTAAGTTTCCAATTTTTACATTTTAGTTACTTTTGTAACAAAAATTAAAAATACATATGACAAACAAGAAATACAGTACTCATGTTTGACCGCTGATTTCTTGCTGTTGGTTGCCAAAGAAATACAAGTTTGTTTTTTTTATATACAAGTACTACATTAAATTTTTTGCAGTTAAAAACATTCAAAAACAACATTATTTAATTAGTATTCTAAAGGAAAAACAAAACATCTGTTAGCTATTTGATCTGAACAACATGTAATGAACTTTCAAACTGAAGATAACATTAACAATACTCTGTACTAGAAACAACATAGCATTATATGTCCTTTGACAGATTAAGACGTTGCCTTTCTATTGGTTATACATGACAGAGAAGAGAATTACTGATAATTTGCAAAAGAAAAGATGTGACAGGTAAGCATGAAAAGTGGATTTGATTTTTTAATTTGTGACTGTAAACAAAACTTGATGGTTATACACAAAGTAAAATTAGCCTTAGTAATATTTGTATTATAATGGGAATTTATGCAAAATTCTATATTTTAGAGAGTAGTGGTAAATATATTTGAGAAGGGGAGAAGACAGAGAACAAATATAATGACCATCACACTGGAAAAAGCTGACAACTTAATGAATTATTTCTTTCAAGAAATTAAAACATGCATACAACATTTAATTTAATAACTACATTTTGATGCTAAGTTTATTTATACACATTGATAATAGTTATTTAAGTGTGTATCTCAAGACAGCCGGTATGAATATTAAAACATTTTTTAAAATAAAATACAGAGCAACGTTTTGACCTTCTTACATCACCTTCAGATTAACTTGAAAATGAATTAAGAAGGTTGAAATGTTGTTCTCTACTTTATTTTAATAGCATTTTAATACCCATACCAGCCATCTTGAGATACATTTTCACTTCAAGTTGGTTTCTCGTCATCATGAATTATTCAAGAAGTTTAAGTTTCGAATGGAACTGTAAATGGTTATGACCAGCACTTTGACCTTACCATAGTGAAAGGTTAACATGTGTTAGTATAATTAGTATTCATATTTCTAAATCATCTAATTAGTTTTATTTTCTTAATTTTAAAAAAATTCTCAATATTTCAGTTTGTATAACTTCAATATCATAGCAACTACACTATCTGACTTATTTTAAACACAATCTATAAACAGTACAATGAATTCACAACAGACAACCCACCCAAATATCCTTTCCTTTAAAACAACATGCAACTATCTAAAACATTTATAACCAAAAGAAAGCTTAGTTTCACTTTCATGTTGTCAACAATCCTTTTGAAACTGGCACCAAAAGGTGTTAAACTAGAAAATGATTTGTTACACATTGGTGTGTTTATTAACACTTAAACAATTTGATGTTTTGTAGCTCAAATAGCTTTGTTAGGAAACTAGTTGAATTATAGTGGTTATTGGGCTTTATGTTTAATAATTTATGCATATTTGAAAAATAAGCTAATATTTCTGTGAACACAGCCTTACAAAAACATAAATAGAGTCCAAAGTTTTCAACAAGGGTATGGAAACCTGCTATTGTGAGATGTCGCTCTTCAGGCATGCACACACACGAAAAGAGAAAGAAAGAAGGAAAAATGCAAGTCAGGCATTAAAACTATTTAGCTAAAACATAAGAGAAAATACAGATAGTTGAAATTCTAAAAAATAATGAAACCAAAGGTATAGCAGCAAATAATTCATTCAACAAAGTAACAGGGTATTGTTCGCTTTATATCACTGTAGGTTGATGATTTAACTGGTTAGTGTAAGAGATGAGAAAATAACAGATAAATGACATTTTTTTATATTAAAAACACTTTCTAACATTTATTTAGAATCATAAAGATATTACACAAATAAAATATGAAAAATGTAAAATGAAAAGAAATATTTTTATACTTTGCATAAGAATCACCAAGCATTCAGGTTGACTCAGTAAAGGCTTCAGATTATTACTATAAGTATTTAATTAAAAATTCTGATTCTGTGTACAATAGACTTGTAATGTTTGTTGAAAGCATGTTTAATTTTATGAAAATGCACTAAGTACATTCAACGTTCTAATATAAAATTGTCACATTTTCCAAGCCCATGTAAAATGACCAATCCATGATTGAAGGGTTAAACACTAACCTCTTGTTGAGTTGCTCCTAAGTCTGTGAGTAATGTGCTGATTTGAGGGTGATAATCGAATGAGGCAGGATGCTTTAAAAGAGTTAACAACTGAAGCTGAAAGAAAAATACCTGATATTAAAATAGTAAAACAAGTAATGAAAAATTTCTTTGAACAGCACTTACAGGCAATATAAAAACTCATTTTTAAAATAACCCAACTGTATTATGTTGCATATGTATCAGAAAGCTATATATATATATGTAAAGAATAAACTTTTATGTCATATGAACAATAAAAAATAATTGATTTAAATAAACTCCATTCTTGACAAAAAGAGACCTTCAACATAATACACAGTAAAGAAAATATTTGTGGTCGTCTTACTCCAAAACTTTGGCTGTTATTATGTTCATAAACTTTATACAATTGGTAGTACTTAACACATAAAACTGGTTTGTATTAACCTAGTTTAAATGGTGCATTACCTTACAGATATATTTCACATACCTTGAGGTGTTTTCTAACACTGCTAACTTGTGATTTTGCTAAAGTTGGAGGTAGATTGGCTGAAAAAAAATCATTACAAACGTACACAATAAGAATATTTTAAGGACAATGCATTCATAATTTTTCATTTCATCCCAAAATAAAAATAATCACTAACAATAAAACATTAGTAAATAAACATATTTTTTCCAGACACTTCAAAAACATGACACCTAATGCATGACCAAAATTAAAGTGTCATGTTTAGATAATGCAGAAATAAATATAGAAATTCTGCATTTTTTGTTCTTCATATCTTATTCTTTGTATCAAATTCATAGATCAGTTTCTGAATGCAGCATTTTTCAGCATCTATGCTGTGTTTATTATTCAGTTATCAATGGTTAAAGTACTCTCACCATGTAGAGAGAAAATAAGTGTAAAACATCTCAGCATGAGAAATCTTCTGGAATTTGAATTTTGTATTTCACTCAGTTATTACAATTTCAAATATTTGTAATTATCGAAAGATAACTGAATACAACTGTTGTTTTTGTTAAGCTGTGAGGGTGTAATAGTACTCATAATAAAAGGCCTCAAACATCATAGAAAATGTAAAAACTTAAAACAATTCATACCATGGAGAGCCTCAAGAGCCTGTACAACCTGGCTCATGAACCTCGGTCTTTGTTTGGCTATTAGGCTCAATGTCTGCATACATGCCATTAAATTCACACTAGAAAATAAAAAATGAAAACGATATGAAACATACACATTGTGAACATGTGTAGGTAAATTCAGAGGAATGTTTTGTGATAAGAAATATGACATGTACATTAAAACCAAAACATTCAATGTTTTTCAAAAACAGAAAAGTTAATGCCTAATATTAAAACAAACAAACAAACAGAGCATATATCATGTTAATAAGGAATCAACATTCATATTTCGTCACATATATAAGTAACTAATGAGCCATGTTCATACAGTGTTAAGTAATTTCAGTGTATTCACTCATTATTCAAACATTATTTCGATCATCACATCTTTTTGTATAAATATGATGTTACTGATGATCCAGGATGTTCTAACCTTTTTGTTACAAACTTTGTAAACAACCATGGCATATGTTATATTTAAGTATTAAACAGTTTTAAAATTATAAGGAATCTATTTAGCTTTATAAGTGACAACTGAGCTTAAAAAAATACTTGCGAAACAAAACACATACATAACTTTTAATTTACCAATTTACAATGCACAATAACAGATGTAATTATATTTTTTAGTCTTGATATTGTTATGATCCCTTTCATTATGAGTAGATACAGGAAAACTTAGCAAGTACTTCGTACATTTAAATGGTGTCTAAATGCTTCTTATATATAGGTGAGCAATCACAATCTATGGTAGTGACACAAGAATGCCTCTTTCTACTGATGATGATCTATGGTTTGATGTTCACATTTATGGACTACTGTCCCACAACAGTTTTCATTGTACAACACTTCCTCAAAAGATGAAGGTCAATGTCATACCCTCTCCCCTAGAAATTTTACAAAGTGTATTAACTATATGAAGGCAACAGCTTCCAAGGACTGTTTCAGCAACTACAAAGTACAGAATGTCATAGGAGATTCTTGCAAATGATAGAGCACGTATTTCTACTTGCAGTTTTATCTTTCAGAAAAACTGGCATGCCAACTTGAAAAAAATGGCTGAGAGTTATACATTATAGTTATCTTGCCTGGGCATCCAATCAATACAAAGTTATTTCCTAGCCACGTACCTGATTGTACTAGAATTCACCTTGGAAGTTTTCTCAACTCTAACTAACCATTAATAAATGTTATCTGTAATCACAATAAGTTCCTTGGAAAAGCATTCATGACATTTTTTTAATGTGGAACAATCAACAGAAGAATATCCAAGTGTCTAGACTTCTGAAGACATTTAATAAAGATAAGTTGTTCAACGCGATGATGTATTTCTATTTGTTACCTTTCAGTTACCACTTGTGTAGATTTTGATATTTGACCTTCTACTTGAATGTGTGCCTTGACAAAAGTCTGTGAATACAGCTTGATATTTGACCTTCTACTTGAATGTGTGCCTTGACAAAAGTCTGTGAATACAGCTCTTCTGTCTCTTTTACAGCATATATCCACAAGAGTTATTTTGTTCATGAACTGTTTCTGATAGATAGCTGTAATGGACCTGTGTTCTTAGTTATTTCTGGTGACAACATGCTGTATCTTAAATGATGTATTTCTATTTGTTACCTTTCAGTTACCACTTGTGTAGATTTTGATATTTGACCTTCTACTTGAATGTGTGCCTTGACAAAAGTCTGTGAATACAGCTTGATATTTGACCTTCTACTTGAATGTGTGCCTTGACAAAAGTCTGTGAATACAGCTCTTCTGTCTCTTTTACAGCATATATCCACAAGAGTTATTTTGTTCATGAACTGTTTCTGATAGATAGCTGTAATGGACCTGTGTTCTTAGTTATTTCTGGTGACAACATGCTGTATCTTAAAAACACTTTTCTGATTTATTTAGAAACTTGTTTACTGGATGTTTTGTTTATATGGCTATGTACTGCTGGTGTAATTTAGCAGTTTTTTACTGATAAAATAATAGTATCAAAGAGAACTAATAAATACACGGTTGCATAGATTTTGACTGAAATTTTAGCTAGTGATAATTTATTATCAATTTTAGAAAACAACACAGAATAACTATAAAAGAGGAAATAGTTGTTCAGATAAGATAAAATAGCCTCCCTATTTCAGAAATAGTCAAATGACATCACCACAAGTTAATACCTCTTCCCCAAAAAAATGCAACATGTGTAAGCAAAGTTAACTTGTCTCCTCCAGTTAAGGAGTTAAAACCATCACTTCAAGTGAATTGAAACAAACAGGTTAAGGTTTTCATCCTATACAGTCACAAACTAAGGGAATTGCCAGAGACAAAGTCACTGAAATTACCATAAATTGTAAATAACCATCTGTACATTAAGCCACAAAACTGACCAACAGAACTATTGATTCAAATAATTTTTTATAGCAAGAGTACTTTATATCCCAAAAGTTATATGGCCAAGATGCAGAATACTGAAGTAAAAGTCTTATATCTCTAAATTATATATTGCAGACAACACAAGACTTATAGCATATGCTAAACAAGATCAGTGATTATAGAAATCAATGGGTTTTTATACCTAGATATATGCTGCGTGCCATGAAATATCACTAAAGTCTCAAACATCTGCCTTGCTTCTTCTTGAAGCTTCCGAGGTCTTGCAATTTTCAAGGTAAGAGGAATATCTGACAGTGTGACTTCTGTTTCTTTGCATGGAAAATCTGGATCCTGAAAAAATTATACAAGTTTTTTTCATTTTATACAAAAATTATTACAAAAGTTGAAGGCTGATGGATATTGTGTGCCAATTTTATTTATTTTTTTCTGAAGTAAATCAGGAAAGGAAGACTATATATCGTTATACTTTTATTTTTACATTACTTTATTCAAAATACAGCATTAAAAATAATAGTTTTAATCAATAATTCTTAGTCAGTTAAAAGGTAAAATACAAAAAATATTTCTTACATTCTTTTCAAAGCATTATAAATTTCTCATGACCTTTTCATGTTCATTACAAATTCAAAATAATTAACTCTTCTATGAGAATACTAAAAAGAGGCTTTAGCACCATTATATAGAGATCTAAATAAAAGCACCTACTGGATAAGTTTGAGTTATAACAAGCATTTCCAGGAATTTCACTGTGTGTGTTCTGACCCTGAAATACAATTAATGATAAGAATCCTACACATACACAAAGTCATATATAAATACAAGCTAAGATAATGAAATAAAGGAGAGAGCACACAAATTTATAATGATCTTATATCCTTAATTAGCTCAATGACAGACAAGAGAAAAATAGAAATACATAACAGTATGGTTAATTTAAACAGATTTAGACCATAACTCCATACAACCCATCAACAGCTTTATAACTTCTATTTTTATTATGAACTTGACACAAGTCTTTATTTGTAGAACCTGGCTGGATCATTGTGTAAAGTTTTACTCTCAGCAAATGTCAATAAACTTGGCAGCAAAATGTCCATTTTAGATATGCATTCTATTCCTATTTAATTTTAATATTAACACAAATTACTAACTTATAGACAGTGCTGTAAGATAAATGAATTTTGTACATGTCAATCTTCTTTTTATTCTGAGATATGAATTTGAACATCAAATCCACTTGCTACGCTCTTTTATCACAAATGGTCTTTCACAGAAATAAAGTCAATAATTTTCTGACATTTGCTATCACAATGTTAGCAACCAACAGAAAATATTTTGAATTTAAAGCTTTACAAATAAGACTTGCTTGTTCTGATGACAGCTTTTAAATTATTTAGCTAGGTTCAAAGTTGTCACCACTAAGATCAGATCAACCAAGGTAGTTATAGCTTAGTTAGAAAGTCAGTTACATTACAATAGTTAAAGAACATTGTATTCTTTGTGAATGTTATTGTTTGTTTTAAATTCAATATCTAAAACAAATAAAACTTCATTAAAATACCAACAAAGACCTTTCACAAAATATTATGGTAAACTTTTATTGAAATTTCAAATCTTCTACTGCTAAAAACACAAAACCCATACATAAGTATTAAATTTTTTAATACACATTTCTTTTTTATTGTAAAACTGACAGATATAAATCAGAAACTTGTTATATTAGATAAAAAACAAAAGATAATAAAAAATTTCTAAGCAAGGTATGCAGACTCTTGTCTTGTGTAATTCAACATCTTGAATTATGCACTTTGTGAGATATAAAAGACTATAGTGAAAAAGTAGTATTATTAACTGATTTAGTCTGTGCTTATAATTCAATGATATCAAGGCAACAGAGATTTCGAGATGGCCTAGTGACAGACATAAATATGGAGGATCATAAGTGCAGAAACAGATGGAAAAAAAAAGTCACAAGAAAGAGAAGACTGGTCAGAGAAAAGATAAAGCTAACCATTGCAGAAATTAAAGTTTTAATGATTAATATGTTAGAATGAGATTAACAATTTTGAAAGAGATAAGGAGAATAAATTGGCTCTTGAAAGGGTATTCTAAAGTAATTAAGCCCACCTAAGTGGACTTTGACAAAAAGCAGTTGATAATTGGAAGTACAGAACTGTAGTAACTCGGATAACAGCATAAATAAACTATATATAGATACCACTGTGATGTATATAATAGAAAAATAGCCTAGCTTGTCAAACATCTTCTAAGCAATTAAACCAGCCTAAACGAACTTCTGACAAGAAAATAAATAAACAGCATTTAAGACACAACTACAATCTCCACAGTCTAAAGAACTTTTGTATACACGTTTTACATGTTTCAAGTGTGTGTATTATTTAAAAAAAAGAAAAAGTGGAGTGTATACTGTTTGTTTATTATTGAATTTATTATAAACAAATCACAGACATCAACTGTAGAAGACTCCTTAGCGAAATACACCAATGTATTTACTTTAAAGTAAGTTCCTGACACACTCGTAACTTGATTTAGGTACCTACCAGGTGAGTTACAGGTTTGTGAACACAGATTTAGTTGTCAGACATGACTTAAAGATCAATAAAACATTTGAATTAATTAAGAGAGGTGTCAACTACTCCAAACTTAGCATTAACTGTTACTCTGTTACAACAGAGTGGCGCTAGAAATAAAAAAGTAATTCACATTTATTTCTTATTTTTCAATTAACCTTACATCACTTGTTTTACCACAGTTAATCTTTCAGTAAGGAAAATAACAGAAAACAAAGTCTTACTGAGGAAAAAAATGATATTCATTTAAGTTCCAGAAATTATGAAAATAAAATATGAAACTGTAAGATAAAAGAAATATTCCTATTCTTAACAAGAAAATTACCTCACCTTACGGTGTGACTCCATAAGTGCACAGACAAATCTTTAGTAAAAATATTTTGTTACATTCTGATTTTTTGTACAACATATTTCTCGCTTTTACTTAAGGTTTCCCAAATTTTGTAAAGAAATACTTGGTATATTTGGAATCATGGTAAATATTGATATATGTTTACTGTTTATGTCACAAGGTTTTAGTAACTTACACTCAAAATTTAACTAATGTACTTTATCTTAAACAAATAGGTATATCATGTATTTGTTGCTAATAATACTTATTTTAATAGTTTATAAATTTTAAGTTCTCAATTTATTAAAGCAATATCAAACAAAATCCAAATATCTTCTAGTGTGAAAAATGTCACATACTTTCTTTAGGTATACTTCTGTATTTTATTCATCATCTCTCCAATAAGCATGAAATTTAATGAAAATTATTTCATGTGTTATTGTCAATGCTCAGACTCCTTATACAACTAATCTATTCACATAAAACTTCAGGCACTGCTGGTCATATTTTGTTTTATTACAAAGCCACAAAATAAAAAATCAAACTCCCTCTTGCCACATTCACCTGTCACATCCTCTTTCAGGATTTGTTAATGGTTCTCTCTTACTATTAATACAGTTATGTACCACCAAAAGAGAGCCAAGGTTTTCATTTATGAAATATTATATTACATAATTTTCTGAATAGAGAATTATCATTTTCTCTGTTAATACAAGCTTCGTTCCCAAAAGAAAAATAACGTTCAGCTTGGATGAGCTTGTAACAGCTCTTTCAGCATTGTTAGAAAGTCAGAAAAATTGTGATAGTTGTGGGAAATTGCCCATGTTTTGCTTGTTATTACTTTGTGTTCTTTTGTGACTGATTCAATTAAATCAAAAAGTATTTAGTACATTACAGCAACTACTAAATATCATGGGGTTAAGTATCACTGACAGCTGAGAGCAAAAAACAAGACCTGGATAAGTACTTTATTTCTTGTTTTTCATGCTTATCGTTTATTAATTATTATAATAATTAATAAAATGTAAAGATGGGGATCTCTGAAAGTAATATTACTTAAAAAAAGTATTTCACTAGTAGCTTGTGAATAATGTAATTCAAGAGTGTAATGTGAGCTCCATGTTCTCTAAGTGATTTGAAACTTACAATGGCATGAATAATAGAAGTAGCTATGATTCAAAGAGCAATCAAAGTGATATAAAACAACACTTAAGTATAAACAGATGTATACTGTTATGATTTAAAACTACTTTGGAAAAATAAATGTATGTTCACATTACAGTATGAAATCATTCCAGAAAAAAAAAGGGTAACTCAGAGTTACTTTCATTTTTTTTTTATAGTTACAAGGTTGGTCAGTTATGAGGATACACTTACTACATTGATAATAAGTAGGATAAAAACTATAAAGAATTTAAGTGAGTGCAACAAGGTCATGTGATTGGTCAAACTGACTGAGTCCATCTTGAGAGAACTAACATCAAAGTTTTCATATTACACTGACATTACCTATAGAACCTTCTAAATGAATATCAAGTTAATAATAAAATTAAAATTCTATCTTACCTTCTCTACTCTGAAATTAAATGTAGTGAAATCATAAAAGTACAGTGAAATGAAAAGTTTAAAAATGGTAAAATCAAAAACTATTTTTCCATAATGACTATAGGGTGTAATATACAATTACAATTATTTATCCTAACAGGCCTTGGCTTCTAACCTTTTCGCATCAGCTTTCTTTTTCATTTTATTAGCAATATTTGAACAATCTTTTTGTGCTGTAATAAGAAATAAATCTCCTGGAGGGAAAGCAGAAAGCTTATGGGAAACAAACTATTAGTCTATATCATGTAACATCAAAACATATGAATGTATTAACAACATTTATCAAGATAATAAATGTTTTTCCTTTTTTTATTCTTTGTTGGCTGTTCACAAATTATTTTGTGGTCTTTCAAATACACATATTAGGACATAAAAAGTTGTAGTTCCTTTTCCTTAGCAAACTACACAATAAGGTATTTACATTCTGTCTATCTAAAGAGCTAAACCTCAGATTTTTGTGTTTAACCTTAGAATTAACTCTGAAACATAAAAAAGTACATTAAGCACCAGAAATCTATCAAAATTTATCTGGCTTTTTAAGTAAATAAGTCATGAAAAGATTTAGAAGGAAATTCGTTGTTACTTAACACAACAATTTTTCTTGTAGTTGTCTCTGACCACTAAAATATAAATGGAGGAAAGTATTGCTGAATGCTGTTCTTTCTATTTATTTGTATATCTCAACAAACTGAAAAGATAGGAGGTTCTTATTACATTTTCTGGTCTAATATCTAAAGTTTGTGTTTTTAATTGTTTGAAAATTCTGAAAACCACAAAAGGTTTTGAATAAAAAAATCTGAAAAAGGAGAAATCAAGTTGTCAGATGCATAATAACATAAATTAGTCTTGGCTGACTTTTTTTTCCAGTTAAACAATCAAACATATGCAATACTAAACTTTTAATGACGAATAAAAATTTGATGTCAAGATTAACACACACTGATAACAAAATTGATTAAATTTTGAAAGCAACAATGTAAAAGCATCATGCCATGCACACTATGATCCACCTATATACAAAACATTGGGTTAAAACTTGTGCATCAAGACACTAGTATACATACAGATATTTAAGCTACAGCATAATAGTTCTTATATATATATACACATATTTATTTTTATGTTAACAAAAAAAAACAAATTTGAAATACAACCTTCAGGCAATACCAAATGGCAACAATTTCTGTCTGAAACTGTACAAAAACAAAATACACAATATGGAATAGAATGGAAAATTATTAATACAGGTGTATAAATAACAATTTTGGATACACCAAACATATTAATAAATGAACTATTCTGCATCTTATTACTTAAAAAAATACCCTGCTTCCCTCATTTTTTTTCTAAAAAATAAATGTGAGACATTACCCATCATTTTCACAGTCTAATAAAGTGACAATTCTGGACTTTAACTGGCACATGTAAGTCCACGTGGATTCCATAATATCATCTACAACTTTTGCCTTACATAACCACTGAAAAAATATGAAAGTTTGTACAAAATGGTGATTAAAAATGTAGTGAACATCAATATCATTATGACATATCTAAATGGAAAGGTATTTGCAAAAGGGTTCAAATACAAAAACATTGATTCAAATACATGTTTTTGAGATTAAAAATACGCCTTACTGCACGATGTATTTTATATTAATAAATAAATTGTTAGTTGTTACAAATATCTGTTTCCAAGAAAAGGTTTTAAATAGTGTAGGTCAATTACTAGAGATCCTACACATTAGATATTAAATTGGTAAAGCACAAACTGGTAGAGCACTAGATTTCTACTTACAAAATTCAATGATTGTTCTCATTAAATAATCATAATATATAAGGACACACAGATGTATAGATAAATATATATAAAGATGATTAATTGATGTCATTTTAAAACTGGAAGAACTGTTATTTTATTATATAAATATTAACACTTTTAACAGTCTAAACATGTTGGACCAAACTGATTATTTCAACAGAAATATGCATGCTAAATTTTTACACCTAGAACTCTGTACACACAAATAAATACATAAACTAGTTACATGTTAAAGTAAATGGCACAATGTAAAGTTCTGAAATTATATATAGCCTGGAACCTGTAGAAAACATGATTTAATCTATTTCATTTTATATCCTTTTTCTGGAGTTTCTTATGCTTTAAAAAACAGTTTTGGATTAAATGGATCAAACAATTCTGTAATATATTTTATATTCATAATGTATAGCCCCACCTTCAGAGCAACTTTATATAGTCGTGTAGCAGCTTGAATGACACGTTTCTGAATAGCTACCGATTCATCTGAAAGCATCATGTTCAAGTTGGCAACTACTTTAGGAAGAACATCGGGATCTTTCTTGCTAAAAAAAGAAAGAAAAATAATGTCCTTAGGAGTAAAATCTGTGATGGAGTGAGAACATAAAAACAAGTATAAATTTAATTTTATAACCATTAACACCATGTTACTTGTAAGTTATCACAACACTACTGTTTCAGAAAATATCTATTTACATAATCATTTTTAAAGTCCACATAACTTTTATTTAGATTGAAAAACTTGCAATTAATTATGATTGTCACACCCATTTAAGGAGCTTAAAATTTATGTTCACTGTTGGTTTTAATTATGCAACAATGATTAGTGTACTTACACCATTAGAACAACAAAGAATTCTAAACATTCAGTGACTTTTTCCTTTGCAGTACTTGAATGAATAATCTCTACACTTAAAATTTCATTTTATGCACGAAAATAGGTTCTGCTCATGAATGAAATCTATGACATTTACTAACCAATTAGAATGCACCATGAAACACAGTAATAATTTTTCTTGAAAAAAATGGGTGTAAAAGTACAACAGTAAAAAATAATCTGGTAAATGCAGCTTTTGCAAACATGATTCTTGTGTCTGAATATGAAATAAAAATTTTCAAACATTTTAGTTGTTTCAATACTGTTTTACACTAAATACATCTTTAAAAACTTTATTTCATACACAAAGTTTCAACTTGTTTTATTAACAAAAATATATCTTTTGTTCTTTTCACAAAAGAATAGTCACAAAGTTACCACAAATTAAGCAATCACCAGTTTCCTGCAAACTTTTCATATTCAACCAAGTACCCCATTCATACTTCTGTGTCAAATGTAACTGGTAGCACATGTTCTTCAATAACTAATGAGGTCTCACAGTTGTCTGCATATACTAAATAACATTAGTAAATACCAAGTAATATGAAATACAAAACAGAACTTTTCCACTTACTTAAGTTTAGCAGCTTGCTCTAACTTTTTAGTGTAAAACTACTTAAATGTCTATCTAGATAATATTTTCCTGATCCTAATTTGAACTTATACATTAGAAAGAAAACAATTGATCAATAACACTCACAACCAACTGTTGAGCTACTCTTGTCTGACCAAACTGTGAGATTTACATATAGCATGATAACGGCTCACGAACCCTCAGATTTACAGTCTGAACACATTAAACACTAGGCCGACCTGAACTAGTTATTAGGCAATCTATTAAAATTCACTAAATAAATAATCAAAATCCTTCTATAAATCAGCAGCATTCCCTTCACAGCTAGCAATATCCAAGGCTTCAATATTATCTGCAAATTTAAGTAATTTATTGACTATTCTTTCATCTATTTCACTGATGTAAAAAAACAAAAAAAGTAAAGGTCCTAAGAATAAGCCCTGAGATACCCACTTGTAACATTAACTCAATTTGACTGAACTCCTCCTGTAACAACCCTCTGCTTTCTTCCTTCAACAACTATTCTATCCAATTTGCTAATTTATCCCCCACACCTATATGAAAAGCTACATATCAATTTGTTGTTATATAGCACCTCCTCATGTCTTGCTGTTCTGCTTATATTTTTTTTATGCCTACAATATACATCCACATCTGATTAACAAACCAGAAACATGAAATTTAGATACTGGCAAGCTAGAATTTAAATGAAGAACTTCCCACCACTTTCATTTGCTGAGACAGCAATGAATCCAGCAAATCAACTAGATTGGCACCTCCTCCTACTCCATTCTTTCCAAACCTCTTGTTTAGTTCCACCTTCTTTTCTTAAGGATATTTTTATAACCAATAAAAAGATCATGTTGTATTTAATGGAATTCTGAACGTTGTTTTTAAAAAGTGTGGAAAAAAAAATAATAATTTTGTTAAGACTGTTGAATAGTGATAACCAAGTTGTTATTTTAAAGAGAAATTAATTTTTTAACACAATTATATTTTTATCATTATTTTTTGTTAGTAGAAATCATTATTTTCAATCTAATTTTCATTCACTTAAGCATTTATGAGTAAATATATAGCTATATATGTAATGTAAGGTAGCCAAAATATTAGCAGAGTTTGTAAAAGGTAAGTATTAGTTAGATTTGTACTTTGTAGGGCTACGTTGTTAGGCCTACTGAGCTATCATTTTCCTAATTGTCGACATTGAGGCAATGTAAAAGGAAATAATTCAACATTAGAAACTTTACAATTTATATTTTTCTTAAAATTTAAAAATTTGAAGTAAAGGAAAGCAATGAAAACCAGAAAAACCTCATCTATATAAATGTATGCAAATATTTACTCATAATGTATATTCAAAAATTGAAACACATGTACAGATATCAAATTGTTCACATTCTTGAAGAGATGGTAAACAACTGTTCAGGATGTGAACATATTCCAGAAAACACATACAACAGGAACTGTAAATCTCACTGAGAATGTCTTTCAAAGAAGATGAAACTTATAATGCTTGCAAAACTAAAAAAGTATTATAGGTAATACTTGTACCTAATTTTTTTTTGGTTGTTGAATAAGTGCTGAAAAGGGAAATGGGATTTTACAAGCTAAATTATAAATGCCCCAACACGATTACCAATATTCAAAGAATTGTGCTATTTATTGTATCAGTACTGAAAAACATAAAAAAGTTCACACAAATTCAAAGTACAGTGTTGTCACTCTGGAAAAGTCTTATTCTGATGATATATACAGAAATTGATAAATTATCACATTGTTGGCGTAAACGTTTTTGCTGATTCTAAGTACAATGGGATTACTCTGAATTTTCAAAAAAATTATTACATTAATTGGGTTCAGTCGACTATCTTTTAAGGAGTGTTTGTTGCCTTCAGAAGTATTGTATTATGGTGATTTGATGTAAACAATCTACTAAAACAAGTAGTGATTTTTTCAATTTATTTTCAGTGTGGTTATACTTTAGTTGTTGACAGTTAAATAAACAGAAAAAGTAAATGTCAAATGTTTAACAGATCAAACTCATAAGAGAAGTACATTGAACCATCATGACTAATAATAATAAAAAAACAGGTTGCTCCTTTTATTTCTTAGGAAAAAAGGGATGATTAGGATAGAAAGATGGGTAGAGTGATAAAGGATAGGTGAAAATTCAATGGCAAACAAATTAGATTGGCAACATCTGCAGGCCAAGAGAAGGAAATAGGTATTAATAGACTGATGAAACAAGAAGTATGAGGAAAGTTGATCAAGCAAAGGTAAAGTTATGGCACAGAGGACCACATTAATTTCTCATACCAAAAGTGTAGAACACATGGAAACCTCTAAATCCTGAAAAAATGCATGAGCACAATGAGAAGAGAGAAAGTAAAAATCCTACTGTAACTGGAAAAATGGAAGGTATGGGAGGAGACCACCTGATATCTGAAAAGCAGAAGACTGAAGACTCATGGTCAAAGAGCTAAGTCAGAAATTCCAACACCCAAACCAGAGAAGACTTATTGACAGAAAATCTCCTGCCAGCAGACCAACACTGGAAGACTTTCCACTTGCACTGATACACTTCCATATAAGATGGATGTATGGAATTAGCTAACAAGGAGGCAACTATATATGTAAAGCTGGATCTTCTTGTTGAAGACCAAACAAAAGCCAGGCATGAAGAGGCAGGACAAAGGAGATTAAGATATAGAATAGGGCATTGAAACTGACAAATAAAGGAAGGAAACAGTGTAAGAGGGACATATGGTGAGATGATTAGATATTGTAACCTTGGAAACAAAGGTTGTCCTGACCCATAAGGTACAATAAAGAGGGCCCAACAAGATGTAAAGTGTAGCAGAGAAATTACTTGATGAAGCAACTGGATGGGAGGGTACACATAAAGGTATTTGTGAGACTAATCCTGGTTGAAAATATGAACAGCCAGAGTCTATGCATGTGGTACAGGTGACCTAAAAAGGAGCAACTTGGTATTGAGGCCCTTGGAAAATGCATTAAATTGGGAAGAACCCCATAAAAGGCAAAGGTTCTTGAAAATAAGCAGATCTAATGGCCTCTTTGTGGAATAGATTCAATGCCAGTTTGAAAGACAGATTGATGTAATGCCCAATGAACCACTTAGAAGTTTGAAAACACTGCAAACCAATGGCCCAAAGCTTTATGGTGACTGACCCAAGCCACCCATCCCCGAAGGAAAACATCCATCAACATCTGAAAGACAATCAAAGGCTAGATTGAAAGCACTTGGCATGTGATATGTGATAAGATAATCTGATATGCATGGGCTCAGAATAGAATACCCAGTCAAAAAACAGATCCCTGAACCAGGTGCCCCCTTGATTGGGGCATTGAAGTGCTATCAGGATGTGGAGGTAGTTATTGGAGAAATCCACTTTTGTCATCCACGACTGTAGATATAATGCTTACCTTAATGTAAGAAAGGACTCCATAGTGAACTTGTGGAGGGTAATGAAGCAGTTCAGACATGGTAAATCAATAACTGGTCTCCAATCCTGGCTTTCTTGGGGACCATGAAAAACCATCAATAAATACCCCTGTGGGATGATGAACTGGTTCAATAGCCTGCTGCAACAGTAAATCTTGAAACTCCTCTGACAGATGTTGACATGTTATGAGATTTCCATGAAAATGAAAGAAAATGGGACGAGGAGAAACAGATGTGGGGAAAGAAACTCGAAAGCAAAACCATCTGAAAGAAACTGTGCCACCCACTGATTGTTGGCGAAGGAAAGCCAACAGTCAAGGGTTTCCAATGGACCCAAACCAACCAGGTAGTACATCACTGATGACCTCAACAAAAGGAAGTACGAGGATTTGAAGAAACGGGTAATGGCTGTCAAAATGAAGAACAGGAAACAAGAACAGATGGCATGAAAGTTTCTGTTCAAGACACAATGGATCATTAAAGTTGATAGGGTGAATTACTGGTGGGCTAATGTCACTAGTAATTTAATATTTTTGGGGATAATATTTCAGATGTAATACCTAAGAAAAGAAGCAAGGCATAAATCCTTGATAAGTGGAGGGTAAATTGACACAAGCCAAAACTGAGTCCTGACCAAAAAGGTCCCAATAATAAAGAAACCATATATTTAATGCAAGAGCAAATAGTAATATGTGGGTTAATGTGAAGAAGAGAAGGTGAAGAGTATCCATAAAAAATTTCTCAGGATTTTTGTGAAGAACTTCTAAAAGCAATTAACCCAGATTCTATTTACATATGGAAGGTTAGTGTACATCAAAAAGTATTCAAGTTACAAAGTCCAGACATTAAAATTGTGTGAACTTGTGCACAAAACTAAAATATAAAAATTAAAGAAATTAAACTTGAAAAATATAAAACTTTGAAATAAAATGTAAATTTTAATGCTAATTTTAACGGCATACATTAATCATAAGATTGTTTAACTGAAATTTGAATGTAAAAGTAAAATTCTGTGACATATGCAGAACAAGGGTGCCCATAACCATAGGGTTGAGGTCAGATAATTAAAGTTAACATTTTCAAGAACTAAAGACATATATCCAAATAGATACTTGCCTCACAGAACACTTTTTTTAACTAGTACCCTCCTCAGAAATATAGAGGAACCTAAATATTTTTGTCTCCATGATGGTGACATTGGGAATATTACATCTTGTCTATAGTATAAACAGCAAACCCAGCTTAAACATGTGGGAAACCATATATTTCATCCATCTTCAACAAGCACCAAATTCACCAGAAACTGGCATCCAGCATAAGGTTTGAATACGAAGAGAGACTCCAATGTTGGGTGTCTCCCCAGTCCAGAACATGGTAGCACTGGGAATTTTATTGTCCACTCTGCAACAGGAGAGTACCAGCCAAACATGTGAGGCATTATGAGACTGAATCATCTTAAACCAACATCTGACCCAACTGGGAACTGACACCTAGAGGTAATGAGACAAAGTGTAAGGGGCAGTCCATATACCTACACTAATGATGTCCAAAGGAAGACAGATATTGGCAGACAAGGACATCTTCGGGAAGGGAATGTGATGACAAAATATCCAAAGAAAGGAAATAATCATCCTAAGAAAGGAAAGAATTTGTCAGGCAAATGAACTAATGAATCTAACCTACAAGGATACAGAGCAAAAGATAACATAAAATGGCAGGGTTCAAAGTAATAAACAAATGTACATGGGAACCATGGAAGCAATCAGTGCATGTCAAATAACATACCACTGAAATGCTATGACTGGACATAAAAGATAATCTCGAGTTTAATTGTAATAAAGATAGGAGATAAATGACAGATAAGTTGAAAGTGGAATTACACTCTTAGGTTAAAAAGAACAGTTTGGAAAAAGGAAAATATAGGAAAAATGGAACAAAACACAGTGAATGTTGATTGGAATATGCTGTAATAATAACAACCACTTGCCGACAACAAGAGGAACAGGAAGATTAATGACAGGTGATATAACAAACAAAATGATAAAGGTTCAAATGGAGAATGAGTAAGAGCATGAAGGACCACACTGGCGTTTCAGTTGGGAAGTGTGGTGGGAAGGAAAGGATGAGAAACAGAAAAAGAACAAAATAACCTAGACAGGTCAGGAGACTGAAACACTGATGAAAAATTGATACCAAAAAGTGGTAAACAAAACCACCTGGTTACCAGCAACAGAGGAAACCAATAGGATCCTGTCATAAAGCCAAATTAAAATGACTACAAATGAATAACAGTAGTAACAAAAGACTAGTGATCCCAGCACAGAGACCAAGCATGGCATGTAGTCCTCTTACACCAACAAACTACCAATGAGGATGGGCAAACATGATGAGAAGTCAAGGAAGCAACATACCTGAAAACTCCACATCTTCTGGAGAGGGTCCAGACAAAATCTACATGTGAAGATGGAGTATGGGTAAGGAAGAATGACATATGATGAAGTGGAGCTGATGAAGGAGCATGAAAAACAAAGAGATAAGGATGGGTAGTAACACAAACAGTGTGTGTGTTTTCTTATAGCAAAGCCACATGGGGCTATCTTCTGAGCCCACCAAGTGGAATTGGACCTCTGATTTTGCATTGTAAATCTGAAGACATACTGCTGTACTAGCAGGGGGCAACACAAACAGCTGTTGTAGTAATGGAAATTACATGATGCAACTAACAGAACTTAACAGAGTGTGTTCTGAGCTACTGAAAGAACATTAGGAAGGAGCCAAGTAGCAAAACATGCATATAAGTACTGTTTGATCAATTATGGCTGAGAGTATCCACTGTGTCTGCCTAAGAATGATGAATAGGAAACCAAAAATGGAGATGTTTGGTATTGAGAGGCGGTACAAAGGCATCCATATTTCAGATATCCCAACAAGCACCACCAACATTCAGAGACCAATATGTCAACAGAAACTTATCAGGTCAGGATAACTGGTTTGCTACCTAATTCGTGGCACACAAAGTATGACACATCAGCAAAGAAACAGAATCTCTCATGCAGAAAGAGATGAGGAGGAGACCTTGTAAACTAGCCATTCAATATCTTGCAAACAAAAGGAAAAGACTGTGCCCAACTGAAAAAAGAAATTGAATAACACAACCAAATGAACCAAAAACTGGGTAGGTTTGAGGAATGACTTCTACATTTTGATGACCCAGCCTACCCAAGCCACTTCCTGAAGAAGAAACCATATATGGAGTGCAATCTGCAAAGATGCCAGCAGTAGCCAGTCATCCATGTAACAATAGAAATAAAGGCCTCAAGAATGAAGCAGTTGTTCTAACAAATGCAAAACTTGGCAAAATATAGAAGGCTAAGGCTAGGTCAAATAGAAGCGCAGAAAACACAAAAACACACCCATGATGAATAAATCAAATCTTGAACCTTAAATAAATACTGGTACTGAGCAGGATCCTGCAAAGGGTGGAAGGAAATTGGATGGAGAGAAAATGGTGGAAAAGACAGTAAACAAAGGACCAGACCTTGAAGAACAATCTTCAAAGCCCAGAGATTGACTGTTAGCATGCCCCAAACATGGGTTAAGTAAAATAGCCTGGCCCATACTGGTCCTGATTCATTAATGAAATCAATGATACTGAGTGCCCCAAAGATGACAATGATCAACCAACTGATTGTGGAGAGTCAAAAAATAAGCAGCAACAACTGGCAAAAGGGTAAAATAAGGGTGTGTGATACCTGCACAGGAACAGGATGTTGGATCAAACAAAAAGCCAAAGAAGAACTGAGTAATGTAAATGGGTTCATTTTGTCAGCAAATTGTCAGGAAAATCCAAATGATCCCAACAGAATGTCAGCCACATCTGTAAATCAAGGAGCAAAGAGGAAAGTGATGTATCAGGGTCTGAACTCCACAAAGGAATAACATTTTTCAAACACTGAGAGTGTAAAAAGGGATAGCTGGTTTGATGACATGCAAAAAAATGATTGTATGATTGGCATATGGGATAAGGCATAATGATCCCAATTTCAACTGCTCCCTAAAATAACCAGCATGAAACCCTTAGACTGGGTTAAGGTAGAAAACTAGACATTGAACCAAAACTTCATTACCAAAGAGGGTAGGGATAGAATCAGAGGAAAGAAAAACAAAACTGAACATACCTTATTTATCATGTCAACAAATGTAGGAGCAGGAGACCTAGACACTTTCCTCAAAAAGACACACAACTGTGAAGCACAACCAGAAGAGATAAAAATACTCTCAAATTTTCGTCTTCCTTGTCAGATACAACAGATGAGAGCAAGACAAGTTACTTCTCATGTGGGGTAGGTGACTGTTCAATATAATGAGAAAATTCACTACAAATCATAGAAGTCACGTAACTTCCCAATAACTGTGGGTCCAACCCTGAACATCCTGTCAGTAATCCTGCCCATGCAGGAACAGTAATAACAGTTATAGTTACTGAAAGCTGTAAAACACAAACTACAAAAAAAATTGCACTAAAGTCAATGATCCTAAAATTCTCAAGCAAAAACAAACACATCTTAATGGTAAGACTATCAACTAAGACGTAGTCCTGTACTCTTATCAGTAAAGGGTTACTGCTTGACAAAGTACATGTAGACATGCAGAAAGAAGCAGGAGTTACAAGACTAGCAGCAAACAAAAAAATTTGCACCAACAAAGGACAGTACTAATTGAGAAAGCTTTTTGTGAGAAGAGGTATGATATTGTACCAAATACTATTATTTTATGGTAACAACTTCTGAGCATTTAGAATATCTTAAAACTATTCCTCAGTGTTCACACTAGCACTAATATTCTATGAGTCCTAAAGTAAACAGAGAGGGCCCTCATACTTTTACACAAAACAAAAACATCAGAATCTTCAATTTTCTCAGTTATTACTTCCTTCATGTAGTAACATTTAAGTTTACTACTTTGCATTATGTTCATGATATTTTCCTGTCATTTCTTGTAGCAAAATCCTTCTTGTACAAAATTACAATTTTGTATTAAAATTTCAATTACAAAAACCCTGAACCACACAACTTTCATTTTAAAAAGTTTTGGAATTTTGATGACATACTGACAAAAAATAAAGAACACATAATTGAGCATTTACAGATCTTGGGAAAAAGTAAGAAAGGTGAAGTTAAATGTTACTACTATGTTAAGTAAGTTATTGTCACTACTGTCAAATTATATAACACTAATCAAGTTATCTTACCAAGCCTCTTCCACAAACCCAACAACAACTTTTCTCACATCTGTACTTTTGTCATTTTGGAAAGCAAGCATTTCCTGTAGAAATTTTAACAAAGAAACAATGTTATAAATATTCCTTTGGAACAAAAAAGAATGCAATGCAAGATGCTTGATAAAATAATAACAGACTAAATTAAACATCAAGAGAATATAACAAAAAAACATTAACTCATGCTTGAAATAAGTACTTCTAAGAATAACTAAAATACCTAGTGTATTTCCAGACTGAAAAGTAATGTGCAGTTTATAGGTGACAAGATTTGCCAAGGATTAAAATTAATCATGAAAATAATTTCACACTTTACATTCACATGAAATGACCAGCTGTCATGCTATTTTAGAGACTGATAAGCACAGCACAAACTACTGAGCTATCCATGATACAGTACAGACAAAAATTCATTCCAAAATATAAAATTCCTGCATCTAGAAAAACATCCCCCACTATTCATGCACTTTGAATTAACAATGTAGCATTTGTTTGAAAATACTTTTATAATCATTCTACAATATATAATTTCACAATACAAGTATGACTAGTTCTAGAGCAGGCCTGTTTCACTTTATTAATACAACTAACATAACAGGTAAAATCAATATTGGTTATTAAGTCTAACTGACAGTTTGTCACAAAGTTACATTTTAAGATTGTCATTTTAATGACAGAGTTTAGAAACTTCTGAACAACTAAAATGAAAACATTTGTCAAAATACTTTTATATTCCTTGCCACACTCAGTAATTAGTATGGTCAATTGTATCTTTCCTAGAATATTTTACTTACATCCAAAAAATTGTCCAGTAAGTTTGGCTCTTTGTGAACCACAAGCTCCTGAACTTGGCGCAAGTTGGTAACTTTCTGACTTTCCCATGACGAAGCTGCTGCTTCATTAAGTAAATTAACAACCTAAAATAAAAAATTACATTTCCTATGTTAAACAATAAAAACATATATGAAGCTCTATTTTCAAACAAAACAAAAACTTAACACATTAAGAAACCAAATGAACACAGCCACAAAACTATGCTCACCCAATAAAATTAAAACAACAAAATAAAACAATTCATCAACATCACAAAAACCACTGAAAACATATGCACACACCTAGCTCAACAACAAACAAACAATAATAAATCCCAATATCAACGAACTATAAAACATCATACAATTCCAACATCAGCAAAAAAATTACCAACAGTTGGAAAAAACTTGTAACAAAAAATTCCAGTAAACACCAAATTTATTCAAAAATTAGGTACAAAACTAAACTGACAAATACAACACCAACATTATGTACAAAATACAATGCAACAACTAACACACCTTCTATATTGGTGAAACAAGCAGAAAAATGGAAACCAGATTCAAAGAACACAAAAAGCACTTTCACACATTTTTGAACACTGCAAATCATACACAACTCCAGAAAACACCCAAATACTCAGTAGGAAAACAAATATAAATCAATGTAAACTCAAAGAAGACCAACTTATGTAACAACTAAAACCAAATTAAACCAATATGAATGAACACCATTATACCTATACTAATTAATAACCTAACACCTAATTGCAATGCCCCCTACAATCCCATACCTGTTTACCCTCTCATTCCCAAGACATGCAATGGTCAGTTGCAAACTCTTTGTTAACCTGAAGATGATTTAAGGTCAAAATGTTGTTCTCTGCTTTATTTTGGTAAAAGTGTTAATCCCAAGATACATTTTTATTAATTTCCAAACAGCTGGCTCAAACTTTATATAAAGATATATCTCCAAATACAGCATTTATTCAACCAAAATTACAATCAACATGGTTATTTTTAGTTTGAGTTGCAACTTAGACAGTTTGTTTTCCATTAGCAATGTCACATTGGGGTACCTGTTGTGTTCACCAAGGTGAATCAAACTGCTGATTGTAGCAATGTAAATTAGAAGACCTACAGCTGTCCCATTATGGGAAGGTTTACAAAATTCTCAAGTTGTGAATACTACTTACAGGTTAGATTTCAAAAAATTGTTTATAAATTTAAAAAAAATATTTATATAATTTTGTACTAAATTACTCATGTAGCTTAAAATTCTCCCTCTTTAAAATAAAAAGAACACAACTATATTTTTATAAATATATTAGCTCACCCTGTCATATGTTGACTTGGGTTGTTCGGGTTCCAGATTCTCATCTTCATCCATAAAAAACTGGGCAGCAGTACTTCGCCTGCTCTCTGTTGAAACAGTTCTCCTCGACATTTGTTCTTTCTTCCTTTGGTTTCAAGAAATAATCTGAAAATAGCATTATTACTTTGTAATTTGTGTAAAGATATGTTCACTTACTGAATAGATTTTCTGAAACACTTGATAAAAACTTATCATTAAAATAAGCTAGGAATGTGCATATGAACATAAGAAATGGAGATAGAGCTATTGTGATCAAAGAAATCACTAATTAATTATAAAATATCAAACCTCAATTTAAAACTTATGTACCCCAATTCATAAACTGTCTGCCTAACTTTTTTCCTGATGGACTAATGCAAGAATCTCTGCTACATCTGCCCTTGACACAGATGAATCAACAGTTAGAGTCAAATATAAAGATGGTAAATGCATTTCACTTGAACCAAATATGACTTCAACTTAATAACAATCAATGAACAAAGAAAAACTTAGTATTTTAAATTACGTTCCATAAACAATTTCCAAAAGTTTATAATTTCCAAATAATACAAAAAGTTTTACACTTTTTATGTTGAAAAAAAGAAATAATGGGTTTTTTCATACAAAAAACCATAAGTGGGAAATGCATGTAAAAAATACTTAGTATAATTTTATTTAGGCTTTCACAGTCTTAACACATATAGCTAGTAAAATGCAAGGGACATTGAATATGGTTTTTAGGTCATAAATCAACCCTATTATAAAGCTTTGAAATATATTTTGTCCATAATTGTTCATATAAATAATATTAAAAGTTATAATGTGCAATGGTTGTGAGATTTACATTTCTTTTTACACTTATCTTAGAAAAAGTAGACTGAAATGATTGGCTATCAGCTTTTAGTGAATTTCTGTGCACATGAAAAACCCGACTGTAAAACAATACAATTCTTGACAAGTCACATCTTGGCAACATTTTGTCATAAACTTATACATAAAATAAAATGTTTTGTAAATATATATAGATTTTAAGTTTAACATTCTATAGGCTAAAAAAATTTTTAGCTCCATTTCATGACACTCATGTCACAGAACACAATTTCAGTGTTCAAACTTGTAGCAAATGTAAGCTTATGGGGTATATTAATGAACTGGGATAGAAAGTTGACATGCATCTGAAAATAAACTTTTATACATTATCCTCATATTTGTATTAATGTACTTTCCCTAATAACCTGAAGAATATGTTAACAATGGTGAGGCCTTTCCTGTATTGTGTGAAGTTTGTCATTTTGAAAACAAATCAAATCACTGAAGTAACATTTAAATTGGAGCAGTTTTTAATACCACAGCCAACTGAGCTTTACTTGTGATAGTGTTGTATAACAGTCACTTTCATTACTATGTGATCTGTCAAAACCAATCTGTTTCAAAAACAAATGTTCAGTTTATTTGCAATTAAAGAATTATACAAATTTTTAAAAGCATATCATAAGTGGTCCACTTCCTTATCTTAGATTTTTCACAGAGCTACACAACTGTGCGAGCCATTCTTAATTTTGAACTGATATACTAGAAGTACGGCAACTAGAAAACAATAACCACCTTCAACACTTAAGCTATGTAATAAAATAGCGAGGTATAGGCAACTTTATGAAAATAAAACTGGTCTATTTTATGTGTACTTCATAAATAGGATATTTATGAAATAAAGGACATTTTTTTGCAACGGAAGATGTACCATCCTTTATTTCAAAAGAAATATCTTATTTATGAAAAAAAGAACAGTACATCTTTCGTTACAAAAAAATATTGTATCTGAAATGTGATAACACATTATAATAATTTGTAAATAATAATAACAAACAATAAACCCACTAAAAGAGTTTAAAAAGGTAATTGATCAATTCACTAAAACTAAAGGAAAGATCTCAAAATTTTATTTTTTCCTCAGGAGTGAATGTGCAAGGTTCTAAATGTCCCTTGTTGTTCCTGTTTTATCTTAAAACTGAAAATATAGCATTGGATTATACAATCACCTATTGTATTTCACCTAACATTCTATGTCCATACCTATTATGCTCGGTATTGGATATAACATTACTGCTGACAAAAATACTGGCACACACTGACAGTAAATGATAAAACTGTACATTTCAAGAACTTTAAAAACTAAGTGTAAATGTGCTACAACATAGATTTAGTTTTTGTTTTCTTTAAACACTATGTATTTTGCTTCTATTGTATATTGACCATCGTACCTTTTACTTGGTTACTTCATTTATCCTCCTTTCTTTTTACTAAATGATCTCTAAGCCTCTAGAGTTTTCAGAAAGCTGGCAACTAAGATTAATCTATGAAATTACTACAATTACTTCAATCAAACAAATTTTGATTAGAATTTACAAAAATTCTGAAATTTTGCAAATTGTATGTTGTGTTACATACACATAAGAAAGTAAAGAGTATATGGTATGGCAATACTATACAGTTGGTATTGACAAAATACTTCTTCTCAGACTCTATACTAAAAAAATTAGAAAAAAAAACTATCCTACAGTACAGCTTACTCATCATGAGAACCAATTTCTTGCCTAGGTTACAACTAGAAATATTAGTTAAAATCTTTGTAGTAAAGCAATTTACTAATAAGATTTAAAATGATAATAACAACAATACAAATCTTGGGCTCGTCACATATTAGAATACTGGTCTAAATATTGTCCAGGCACTTTATAGATTAATGGTGGCAAATTGTAGAATACCTAATTACCTTGCCCTAATATTGAGACTATGTGATATATCATATAATAAATATTATTATGACATATAAGCAACTGGTCTATGTAAACTGTCATACTGTTATTAGTATTTACAGTTAGATCGTCGTATTGAATATTTAGTTTTAGACATTAGGCTTAGTTTAGGCCCTAACTGAATGATTTATAACCTCACTGATTTGGATGAAATGAAACATAACCTCCAAACGAAATCTTGCTTGGATTAGCACACGAACTTATTCATTAATATTATATTACATAGCACTCATGCACATAAACCTATATTCTAAATATAAATGATATTATCAGTATTTTTACGTATCGTAACTAAATTTTAAACCACGTCGAATTGCCAGAAGTACTAGGTCTAACTCGATCACACTATTTTTTTCTGTTTTTGTCTTTAACTTACCTATAACAATATTAAAATATTATATATAATCTCTCTTTTACTTTGTTGTTAAATTAAACAAACGTTTCTGACATACATTTGTCACAATATACATCACCAGCCTCAATCAAAAGCGGCTTGCTATATTTCTTTTAACAACTATGCATAAGGTGGAAGCGTAGAATAGAGAAACGAAATTGTTCTGCATTTAAGGCAAATTGATAAAAAAAAAATTATATCTTGTTTAGCTGTTACATTTGCATTCTGCTAACTTCCAATAAAAAAGTAGACAAAGAAAGTAAAATGATCTGGAAAATTAATAAAAAAAAATATAAATAATATTTATAATATTCAATTAACTATAGGAAATAGAAAACGTATTTAATGTGTCCTGGACTGATATCACAATATATTAATATTATCTTGCAATGCTACGCTTATTTTAATCTCATAAGCATTATCTTACAAAACAACTAAGATCTGGATACAATTCATAGCAAAAGAAAGTTCAATCACGTTCCAGTGGCAAAATGTCATGTCATCAAACTCACAACGCTAAAAACTGGGTTTCAATACGCGTGGTGGGCAGAACACATATAGCCCATTATATAGTTTTGTACTTAATTCCAAACAAACAAAAATCAAGGGACTTTTTAAATGATAAGCAATGTGATACTACTTCTTCAAGAAAGGTTAAGAATGTGTTTGCTATTACAATTCTGCCTTTGATTGTTGAAACAAATTATGAATTGTTTCGATCTTATACAAGACATGATTTGAAAACAATTAATCGATAAAATTAAGAATGCAACACCGAAAACGTTTGATGAAATTTTAAATTTTAGCAATTTATGTTCACACATACTATCGATTTTAAGTGTTTTCCTCATGACTTCTAGAATGAGTAAATACGTATAATATTATGTATTTTTAATAGGCTATTTTAGGTGAACTTGTTGTTGTTGTTTTGAATTAAGCACAAAGCTACACAATGGGCTATCTGTGCTCTGCCCACCACGGGTATCAAAACCCGGATTTTAGCGTGTAAGTCCGCAGACATACCGCTGAGCCACTGGGGGGCTTTAGGTGAACTATTTAATAATATATGTAAATTATAGGTCTGCACATGTGATATGCAATTATAATCAGTGTTTTGTATATCTTCTGAAACTAGTAGACGAGCTTTTCATGTACATTTCTCATTTTAAAACATCGTACATGCATGTTTCTAACAGCAGGTGTAATCGTAAGTTTACAACTTTCGTCGTGAAATGTGGCTAAATCATTTTTGTTCTAACTCTTACTCTCCTATACGTTACATGCACCTTCTCGTGAAAATAAATACTTTAACGTACATATAAAAGACTACAGAGGTTTGACAAATACCTCAATTATTGGGCTCTACACCCTATGCAATTTTACATACAATAAAATTATCAATGGCCTTCCATTAAGACCATGGGCCCTGAAGGTGAGTCCCTTCTAACCTCTACCTAATCACTTCACTCCTTACTTATACAAAGTGATTCAATGTACGTGATAGTTAACAAAAATCCAAATACTTCACTTCGGATACACGGGTCGATTTACTGTATCAGCAAGAAACAACTTTTTATCAATTTTACTATCACCTTGCATTTATAATCTATCCTCAAATTTAATAGAGCACTTGATGTAAAACCATTAGATCTCTCTTGACTTATATTATTAAATATTTGGATTTCCATGTCATCATTACGAATAGCAGCTCCTCTAGCTAACAATTTAATTAAAGCACTGCCCCTTTCTAGATTGTGAAGTTTCTTAAACAAGTTAATACAAAAATAAAGCTCTACATTAAACTGTACATTCGTCAAATTTTTAGAGTAGTTTTCTTTCTTAAGACTCATAGTGTACAGATCAAATGGTGTTTTTTCCTTCATTACTTCCTGTCCTGTTGCTAAGGCAATTCTCTCAAGATATATATGGTTAGGTGAATCGACTAGTGACTCCGACCTTGATGAACCTTTGGAAGTAGTCTCAACAAAAAGTTTATATTCTTCAGTAGGGTGAGTTTTTACTTATCGATGGTATAATAATTGTACTCTCTGATATTATGGGAAGTTCAATTTTTAGTGTAATAATTATCATGTAGTGCAAAGAAGTTTTCTAATCATAGACTGTGCAGCCAGCCTAACCTCTTAAGCATTTTTCAGTATGAAGTCATTTTCGAGTTTGCACTCTTTCTTGATGCAATTTACTTAAAGAACACGATGCATAAATAAGTTTCTATTCTCTGATGATAAGTTTAATTTTTCTTTTGTTGAAACCTTATAACCACTTGCTCATTACATTCTTCGTTCTTTTTTCTGCGTCTCTGGATGCAGTTTACCACTTTTCATTATCAAATTGAGTTGAACTATAGAAGCTGTAGAACATTAGAGATAAGCATTCTACAAATGTTTTCCATCAATAGGTCCATGAACTCGTGTAATGGTTTTATAAGACAATAAAATTCTTATTTAATTTAGAGCAGGTGAGAAATTGCTCCATAATTCCAGCTAATTCCTGTTTCCTGATGTTAAGTAACCTTTTTTTTTATTTAGCTTGGATTGAATACTCATCTTTGGGATATTATCTGTTTGATGTTTTATCAATTGTTTATTCCTTAGAGCCTCAGTTACAATTACCAGGTTTCTTACACCTATAACGTTTCGATCTTTTTTCTAGCCTTTGGTAGAAGCTCTCATTCCCTACAAACTTTGTCTTCTATAATTCCAAGTAAAATAATCTTTCAAAGTACACTTATTGCCTTGTGAATGTTCTCCCCATTATATATAACTAATTGCCAAACCAACCTTTTTAATTCTCCTATACCATCAGTGTGAATTGAAGTTTCAATATTATTCAGTCAGACAGTTATATAAACTTAAATGGTGCCTTTATCAGTTTATTTGTAACTTTAATGGGCTCAAGTTCTATCATTAACTGAGGAGCTTCATTTAGGAATTCACATCTACTTTTGTATAAGTTACATTTTGTATTCTTGTTTGTTATGATATTTATAAATTAGTCACGTGTTGTTGCATCTATAAATTGGCCATGTACTTCTCTAAACCTTCTTTTTATTCATCTAATATATCTTCTTTTCTTCATACCTTGTTTTGGAATAAACAATAGGAACATGTATAGGATATGCACCCCAAAAAGGATAGTCCTATATTGTTTTGTATACAACTACTCTTTTATCAACGAACAGTGGGATTGACTGGTGATTATAAAGTCCCACAAGCACTTTTGGTGGGAAGAGAATTCGAACTCACAAACTGAATGTCTAGCACCATGTCAGGTCACGTTTTTTTGAATAGGTGGGTTAAGGCGTTCCACTCGCAATCTGCGTCTCATCAAACATGCTCGCCATTTTAACTTTGGTCGTAAAAAGGTGACGGTCAATCCAACTATTCACTGGTAAAAGAGTGTTCCAAGAGTTTGCAGTAGGTGGTGATGACCATCTGCCAAATTAAGGACGGCTAGTGCAGATAGCCCTCTTGTAGCTCTGCGTAAAATTAAAAAACAAACAAACAAACTTAAAAAACGATATTCAACAAGGATTTGAGCGGTACAACACTTTACAGTCGCCTAACATACTCAATAAATAGCAAACTCAGCCAAACTTGTCTGATTTTATGATTATTTTATATTGTTAAGTCAACATAATGAAAAACTCTTTATAAATATTGCGACTCGATAACACCAAAAATATCTATTACCAATAAAAGCATTGTAATTTTAAACAAGAACCGAACCTCTATACAATACCTTTATTAAATCGTTAACAATATCCAGTCATCTGACTTGTTTGCTTCTTACTTTATGTATATTCTTGTGTTTAGGTAAACTAATTGAACCTGATGTTAACAAAACATTTTCCAAACATTATCAACAAGTTGTTCTCCCTTTAGTTAGCATTTCAAAATTAGGGACATTGCTAGATAGACTAAGTAGTTTTATAGTAACAAAGACAGAACAAGTAAATTTAATGGCAACTGGAATCAAATCCAAAAGCCCACAAATCACAAAGCATCCTAGCACTTTCCCATCTGTCTATTTTGTAGCTTTTTGCTAAACAGCAAACAAACATAATGGCAAATTTCCAGTATTTGATTATTTTTCTGATATGTTGTTTTTGTTTTGTTTTGTTTTAATTTGGCGCAAAGCTACTCGTGGGCTATCTGCACTAGCCGTCCCTAATTCAGTTGTGTAATACTGGAAGGAAAGCAGCTAGTCATCAAAACCCACAGAAAACTCTTGGACTACCTTTTACCAACAAATAATGAGATTAACCGTAACATTATAACAATCCCCACGGCTGAAAGGGCATGTTTGATGCGACGGGATTTCGAATCAGCAATCCTCGGATTACGAGCCGAGTACCTTAACCACCTTTAACTTAACCGCTTTTTGACTGGCATTTTGTTTTTCGCTGTTTTGCATTTTCATGCGATGTGTTATTTTTATTTGGTATATTTTCTTTAACACTAACAATGTGATATGTAACATATTATGTTTTATACCTTTTTTAGTGACAAAGAAATTCTTAAACGTTTTCGAATATTTAGTTTGTACACAGTTTTAGCATAAACTCTTAATCCAGAAAATCGTTATGTTTGGCTTTTTCTAGTTCTTTTGTTCCTCCGTTTTTTGTATTAGATGGTGTCTACTGTGCGACAATAACTGAGTTGAAAGGATTAGCATGGTGACGTCCTTTGCGAATTAAATTGTTGTTGAAAAAATGCAACAGTTACCTCACGTAAAGAGAGGACAAAAGTCTTAAGGTAACTCTGTCAATTATGAAAAAAGAATGAATTCACCTGTTCAATTCAAGTACACTTTCTTACTTTAATTCAACTAAGAGTCCAGCGATTAAAAACTTACATTATCATGATGAGCTTCACAAAGATCACTCTTAAAAAAAGCAAACTGTGGCATCAAACACACTGTAGTAGAAACGACTGTCATTCATGTGGGTATGTAAATATGCTGTGCTTTCTTTCTTCCATTTTTTATTTATTGAATAATAAAGGTCGTTTTTACTTTATCAGTTTCATGCAATCTCATTACTTTACAGGCCCACCATTAAAACTCGGGCGGGTTTCCTGGTAACATTTAATCTCCTTACTTTCCGAAAGAAGTTGCAATCAATAGCAATTAAAGCTGAAATTCCGGAGAAAATAAAAATTTATCGAGACAAATTTATTTATCAATTTTTTACCAGTTTCTCAGCTTGTTGGTTTGATAGATTATATGCTGTAATTATTTATTAAATTATTATTATTATTATATGCTGTGTTTTTTTGTTTGTTTTTTTGCTTTTCATTTTTTTCATTTTAAATTTGTGATACACCAAACATTTTTGTGGCGCTGAGAACAATTACCGTTAAGAGTTGTTTTATTTCTTCTTCTGGTGTCTCATTTCTTCATTACAAGATGCACAAACATGTTACCACTCTTTCTATGTTTTCTTAACACCAGATTTCCTAACTGTCAAAAAATTACTAAGATAATAAAGTGTTTTTTTTTAAGCAAGCGTAAAAGTAGAAGATGTAAATAATCTTCGTAGTTTCCTGTATCTTTCTATTTCCTGAACAGAACCTTGTTATAAAATTCAAGTAAATTTTCGTCCAAAGAAATATACTCTGATTTGCATACTATAGGGAGCTAGGGTTTACGAAGACAATGAGTGTTAATACTACGTATATGATTTATACCAAACTCATTCATTACAATTCTGTACAGACACTTATTAAACATTGTCGGCCCGGCATGGCCAGGTGGTTTAAGGCGTTCGACTCATAATCCGAGGGTTGCGGGTTCAAATCCCCGTTGCACCAAAATATTCGCTCTTTCAGACGTGGGGACATTATGATGTAACGGTCAATCACACTATTTGTTGGTAAAATAGTAATCCAAGAATTGGCGGTGGGTGATGATGATTTGCTGACTTCCCTGTAGTCTTACACTGCTAAATTAGGGACGGCTAGCGCAGATAGCCCTCGTGTAGCTTTGCGCGAAATTCAAAACAAACAAACAAATTAAACATTAACGTTTTGAGCCCTTAGTTGAATAGAACATGCACTAATAAATGCACTATAGCGTTGTTATAGATTTTCTCTTTAGTGCGCAGTGACATATTAAGCTGTGTCCTCTTAACTTAAACTTTGGAAGCAATTTTAAATTAGATATAATACTTTTGTGGAAATATTTTCTTGAATCATTTATCTCCAGATGTGACTGTAATCGTTGTAGGTATTGCACGATAAGTCAATTTACTGGAATAGCTCTTTGCTGAAATTCTTTTGTAATGACTCAAAAAGTTTGATTAATATAATTTTTTAACTTTGTTAAATATTCCAGTAGCACTTTCTTTTACATGTTTCTCTCTTTCAAATTTTTGTCCTGTTTGTGAAGAATGTTGAGGAATAAATTCATGTTAACCTTGTGAAGACTGAATTAATTGATGTGATATGACTGCTGCTTCAAACGATGAGTCATCTCATGTCAAGGTATTTGTCTTAATAATTGAGAAGTAACAGAAGTATTACATAATGAAAATAATAGCACCAATTGCCACAATATACTATTCGAGGTAAAGGATGTCATCTCTGTACTTGGTTTATTGCCAACTGCTTGCCATTATCCACTCCTAACATCCAATTAAAAAAACACACATTTTAATCCCAATAAACAATTCAATGTAGAGTTACTATTTGGCAGTGGATAGACATCTTTCTTTGTAGATTTTTAACTTTCTTGTATTCTATAAAGAACCTTGTGAATCAATCCTTTTCTTCTTCTTCACAAGTGAAATATGAGATGCCATAGAACTGTTAGTTTTGTTTTCCACTGCTCTTTCATGACTTCTACCTTTTTGAAAGTCTTATCAAGTTTTGCAAGTGGGAATTATCTGGCTAATTTATTTATTGGGGCTCCATCTCGTGTATCAGTCGTATGAGATGTTTTACTTGTTTAGTCTGAGTCATAAAGTCCACTGGAGAAGGGGTCTTATATTCCATTAACAAGTTAGAAAACCAGCAGCCTTGATCAGTTACACCTCCACAGCTCCAGTCATACAGTCCTTGTAAGGAAGGTGAGAAGTTGTCATCATTTAAGGGTCTAAAATTAGATTAACTTCATCATTTTTCAAAAGGGAATATTCCTGTATGATGTGAAAGTACTTGTACAGTCCCATCTTGCTATGTGCCATCCATGTTTGTCTTGAATGTTATATTTTGCTGTATTCATAATTAAATAGACATATTTCTTTTGAAGGTTCACAAGAGTTATTTATATTGTTATTCACTAGCACATAAAATGTTTGGTTCAACTGCAGTCTAGTCACTAGATATAGATTTATTTTTAATAAGCTCTTATATGAGTACCTCATTTCTTGGTGGTATAGTGATTGCCCTCCTCACTGTTATACAATGACCATTGTTTGATGTAGTAATTGCTATTTGATGTTCAGGGTTTTCCTAATTTTGTACTGATAAGTTATTTGAAGTTAGTTTATTTTCTTATCTATATCTTTCTTGAAGTAAGATTCCCATCTGCAAACATAAAATCAGAGTAAAGTGAACAAATCGTAAAAAGTCTTAATATTGCTGATGTTGTTTTTGAATTAAGCACAAAGCTACACAATGGGCTATCTGTGCTCTGCCCACCACGGGTATCGAAACCCGGATTTTAGCGTGTAAGTCCGCAGACATACAGCTGAGCCACTGGGGGGCGATATTGCTGATATTCAATATTTATGCCAGTTAAATTTGTTTACTGTAGGTTATTTCTTTAACTGTTACACACAGTAGTATTATTTTCTAATTTTCAATATGCACCCTGGGGAGCATGTTACTGGATTGAACTATTGTAGAAATATAATTTGATCGCCATACTTCAAGGCTTATTATCAATGATTTCGTTGATTCTTGGACAGATGTTTCAGCAATGGACACTGAAAGTCATTTGAGGCACATGTTGGTATTCTCAGCTGAGCCTTGACTTATAAGTCCAGCTAATTTTTTCTCGACTTCTCTTTAGCCCCTTGTTGTCATTCAACTCAATGGCTCTTCTTTGAGCTATTGATTCTTTTGTGTCTTAACACCTGTTAATTTCTTGAAGTTTTGGCCATAATTTTCAGGATTACCATTCGTATAGCAACTTATTATTCCTGTTGTCATTTAGTAGAGGGCCTGGCATGGCCTAGCGCGTTAAGGCGTGCGCTTCGTAATCTGAGGGTCGCGGGTTCGCGCCCGAGTCGCGCCAAAACATGCTCGCCCTCCCAGCCGTGGGGGTGTTATAATGTGACGGTCAATCCCACTATTCGTTGATAAAAGAGTAGCTCAAGAGTTGGCGGTGGGTGGTGATGACTAGCTGTTTTCCCTCTAGTCTTACACTGCTAAATTAGGGACGGCTAGCATAGATAGCCCTTGAGTAGCTTTGTACAAAATTCCAAAAACAAACAAACAATAAATTAGTAGGCAAATTATATTCCACACCAGCATTTATTAGCGATTTCTGATAAAATGTCCTTTCAAGTTACTTTTGAAGCACTTATTATTTTGCTGTTCATTCCCACCAATATGTGTAACTATTTATACAATTAATTCATTTAACACATTCTATATTATCTTCAAAGTGAATTGATGTTTTATTTACTTGATATGATCATCCCATAAATGCAAAGCTTTCTTTAAAAAGGGCCCGGCATGGCCTAGCGCTTTAAGGCGTGCGCTTCGTCATCTGAGGGTTGCGGGTTCGCGCCAAAACATGCTCGCCCTCCCAGCCGTGGGGGCGTTATAATGTGACGGTCAATCCCACTATTCGTTGGTAAAAGAGTAGCCCAAGAATTGGCGGTGGGTGGTGATGACTAACTGCCTTCCCTCTAGTCTTACACTGCTAAATTAAGGACGGCTAGCACAGATAACCCTCGAGTAGCTTTGTGCGAAATTCCAAAATAAACAAACAATTCATTAAAAATCTACACATGCTTTGCTTCAATCTAATGTATGATATCTTCGTCTGTTACGGCATCTATAAATTATCTAATGAGTCAGTTTTTCATGGGGATCATCTGGGTAAGATAAACGAGAAAGATTTTCTTAATCTTCTGTCATTTTAGCTAAGATATTTTCTTTCCTCTATGCTATATTACAAAACGTCGGTCTGGATATTTTTGTGTGTGTTACAATCTGAATCTGTTGGATAATGTGGTTATTATAGTTTGATAGTTCTCACAACTATAAGCTGGAAGGTTACTTAATGTTTTAAAAACCAATCTTGATAGATAGGCTACAAAATCCATGGCTTGATATTCCTTATCCATTTTGTTTGCCTTGAAATAGTGCCTTCTTATTATACTTTACTAATTTATTGATCGACTAGATTTGGATAATGTCATGATTCGAGCAGTTCAGAAAAATCTTTTAGTGATAGATGGTAATAGATCAACACTAACATTTCTACCATTTTATGCTTGGTAGTAGATAAAAGTTTCGGAATAAACTTTTGATTTAATAAAGAAAATGGCATAGTTGGTTTAATACTTTAATTTAATAATTAACTTTCTGGTTGCTGTATTCTTTCAGTGATATATTTTTTTTACTTCATGAATTTTGTCGTTAATATCTTGCTATACTTCTTCAGCTTTATTAATAAAGCCTTTTCATACTCCTTAAATATGATTGCCAATTTCTTTGTGTATTTTTTTTTTAAGTTTATTGATGCTGTCTTCAATCAGATTTATTTTTGATTTTCATCCTTGCTTAAATGATAGGTATCTTTCTTTCATCTCCTCTCTTAAGTTCCTGCCTCTTTTTAATTTTTTTTATTTCTTTCGTCTTGAGTCTCTTAGTGGTTCAGTGATAAGTGTGGAGGCTTATAATACTAAAATTTTGGTTTTGATACCTTTGGTGAACATAGTACAGATAGCTTATCATATGGCTTTATATTTAACAAACAAACGCACTTTCATCTTGATATTTGTTTATTTCATTTTTCTCACAAAACATATTCGCCTTTTCAGTCGTGGGGTGTTATAATGTTACGGCCAATCCTACTATCGTTGGTAAAAGAGAAGCACAAGAGTTGGCGGTGGGTGGTGATAATTAACTACCTTCCTCTAGTCTTACACTGTTTAATTAGGGACGGCTTGCGCAGTTAGTCCTCGCGTAGCTTTGCGCGGAATTTAAAAAACAAATAAACAATTTGTTTGTTTGTTTGTTTTGGAATTTCGCACAAAGCTACTCGAGGGCTATCTGTGCTAGCCGTCCCTAATTTTGCAGTGTAAGACTAGAGGGAAGGTAGCTAGTCATCACCACCCACCGCCAACTCTTGGGCTACTCTTTTACCAACGAATAGTGGGATTGACCGTCACATTATACACCCCCACGGCTGGGAGGGCGAGCATGTTTAGCGTGACGCGGGCGCGAAACCGCGACCCTCGGATTACGAGTGCACGCCTTAACGCGCTCGGCCATGCCAGGCCCCAACGCCATAGAATTGGCTGTGTAGGAGGGAAGTACCTCGAGAAAAATCTAATCTCAATAACTGGGCACCAATTCTTTAACTTGATTAGTATCCCAAACGATCTGTTTTGGGGAAAAAAAGAGTAGTCTCTATTTATATTTTGTATGTACACATTACTAATACTTTGTTTTGCATTGTTTTTTTTTTTAAATTTAAGATTGTATTTAAGGATGATGTACAGCATTGCCAGAATTTTGAGTCGGCGGCGAGTGATGGGAACTGAAATATTTAATTATTCTTGTTTCGCTAATTTTTTGAAATATGTGTTGTCTATTTCCATTGTTCTGTTTTTATTATTAGTAACTTTTTAATTGGATTTAAATATTGGAAGGAGTTGTAAATACTTTTGTTTGTTTTGTTTATAAATTTCGCGCAAAGTTGTTCGAGGGCTACCTGCGCTAGCTGTCCTTAATTTAGCAGTTTAAGACTAGAGAGAAGGCAGCTAGTCATCACTACCCACCGCCAACTCTTGGGCTACTCCTTTACCAACGAATAGTGGAATTGAGAGATACTTCATAACGCCCTCACGGCTGAAAGGGCGAGCATGCTTGGTGTGACGGGGATTCGAACCCGCGACCTTCAGATTATGAGTCATGTACCATAACCACCTGGCCATGCTGGGCCATGTGTAAAGAGGTATTCGAAAGACTGTTCTTACTGTTTAAGTGTAAGTTCAAGCTGATTGTTGGGCATGTAACAATATTTCCATACTCAGTCAGTAGTTTGATACAATCTTTATAAATTGTTATTATCGCTTGAGATTTACCTCATTTGGTAGTACCTCATATTTTGCGAAAATAATTGATACTTTGGTTTATGTTCGCCATGAACCAAATATATAAATGCTAAATATATTTCCTGAAGTATCATGGTCTAAGCTGTGATGGTTGCCCCCTTATTGTTATATCTATATTTGACTCTTTCTTGAAAAGTACGGTTAGTATACATACTTTCAAAATATGCTCTGTTTTGGAAAATAGTTTAAACGTAAAATTTCGCATTTTCATTAATTTTATTAGACTTTTATTTCTGGAAAATCTCTTCTGTTTATGTTTTGGAATTGAAACACTCTGGAAATTGAATCATTACATCTGATGTCTTAAAATGTCTTTTATTTAGACAGTAATATTAATTTTATATAGAAATTTCAAAAATATGTAACATTTCTTCTAGTAATTGAACTTTAAGTATATGTTTGAGTAAATTGTTATCAATTTCAACGAATTTTTATAATATCTGACATCGTATTGTTGCTGCAGTTCTGTCATCGACACTTTGTATATTTTTTGTGCTTAAATCAACTTTACCGGTTTATAATTTGAAGTTATGTATAAATTACTAAATTTAATTTCAGGGCCAAAACTTTAAATATATATATATATATATATATCTAGCAGGTGACTGGATATTATTATTAAAGTTATACCACGTGGGATATTAACCATAGTGACGTATTGGTGTTAAGTCAACCGAAGTCGTTTTGTAATAAAGGGATATGAAATTGATGGTTATATTTTTTTAAATCATTCAAAGTATTATGAATTAAAGTATTCAACAATCTAATAATAACAGTAGTATATAAACGCTACGTTATATGAAGTTATACACCTAAAGCAGGTAAACTTTAGTCTTATCAATATCATGGAAAAGGAATTTGTAGAAAACCTTACTGCAGCAGTGTCAAACGGTAGAACTGACATTGTTCGTTCATTAATATCAGCATCAGAAAAAAGTGAGTGTAGAGCTTTACTGTTACAAGTTACCTCAAAAATTGAGATGAGTTTTACCTGCATGTTATTACTTCTAAATAGGCTGAAGTAAATGAACGGAAATGAAAGTAAATCGAATTGCATACATCAGAACTTTTTAGTACTAGTAGAAGCAGCTGATTTCTGGGCAGCTTGTGTTTTGCTTTTAATTTTTTCTTATTCAGTTATTGCCATGAGGTAATTAGGGAGGGAATCAGAAAGATACTTATGTGCATTCTTACTTTTATCAGCTCGTATAAGCATACGATTAAGAACGAATCTTGTGCAATATTTGTAACTTTGGGGAGGATACTTTGACATCCACTGTAGAATGTTATTTGCTTGAGGCTTGTCACATTTCAGGTTCAGAACATTATTGTGAATTGAGGGTATTGAGTCAAAACATTGAAATATATATATTACTTTAAAGGACATTCAGGGACTTTTTTGGTCATATAGGTCCTCCTACCTAGTAAATGAAACAATCAAAAAACTTAAAACTAGTCATTATTAATAATAATAATAAGTGTTTATGAAGCTTTGAAACTTCCTAAAATTAACTACATTTACCACATCTCATATTTCAAATCATGATATCCCACATGCATTACTTTGCATTTATTATAACTAAAGGTCTGTTAATTATTTATCTAACCAGACAAATAAGTCCTTTTATAAAGCAGAGGTATCCTCCTCACATCCAGCAACATCCAAAATTTTAATGCCAGTAAAAAATATAAATAATTTCTTGACCATTCCCTTATCTACATCATTGATATAAAATAAACTGAAAAATAAACTGCATCTGAAAATAAACTTTTATACATTATCCTCATATTTGTATTAATGTACTTTCCCTAATAACCTGAAGAATATGTTAACAATGGTGAGGCCTTTCCTGTATTGTGTGAAGTTTGTCATTTTGAAAACAAATCAAATCACTGAAGTAACATTTCAATTGGAGCAGTCTTTAATACCACAGCCAACTGAGCTTTACTTGTGATAGTGTTGTATAACAGTCACTTTCATTACTATGTGATCTGTCAAAACCAATCTGTTTCAAAAACAAATGTTCAGTTTATTTGCAATTAAAGAATTATACAAATTTTTAAAAGCATATCATAAGTGGTCCACTTCCTTATCTTAGATTTTTCACAGAGCTACACAACTGTGCGAGCCATTCTTAATTTTGAACTGATATACTAGAAGTACAGCAACTAGAAAACAATAACCACCTTCAACACTTAAGCTATGTAATAAAATAGCGAGGTATAGGCAACTTTATGAAAATAAAACTGGTCTATTTTATGTGTACTTCATAAATAGGATATTTATGAAATAAAGGACATTTTTTTGCAACGGAAGATGTACTGTCCTTTATTTCAAAAGAAATATCTTATTTATGAAACAAAGAACAGTACATCTTTCGTTACAAAAAAATATTGTATCTGAAATGTGATAACACATAATAATTTGTAAATAATAATAACAAACAATAAACCCACTAAAAGAGTTTAAAAAGGTAATTGATCAATTCACTAAAACTAAAGGAAAGATCTCAAAATTTTATTTTTTCCTCAGGAGTGAATGTGCAAGGTTCTAAATGTCCCTTGTTGTTCCTGTTTTATCTTAAAACTGAAAATATAGCATTGGATTATACAATCACCTATTGTATTTCACCTAACATTCTATGTCCATACCTATTATGCTCGGTATTGGATATAACATTACTGCTGACAAAAATACTGGCACACACTGACAGTAAATGATAAAACTGTACATTTCAAGAACTTTAAAAACTAAGTGTAAATGTGCTACAACATAGATTTAGTTTTTGTTTTCTTTAAACACTATGTATTTTGCTTCTATTGTATATTGACCATCGTACCTTTTACTTGGTTACTTCATTTATCCTCCTTTCTTTTTACTAAATGATCTCTAAGCCTCTAGAGTTTTCAGAAAGCTGGCAACTAAGATTAATCTATGAAATTACTACAATTACTTCAATCAAACAAATTTTGATTAGAATTTACAAAAATTCTGAAATTTTGCAAATTGTATGTTGTGTTACATACACATAAGAAAGTAAAGAGTATATGGTATGGCAATACTATACAGTTGGTATTGACAAAATACTTCTTCTCAGACTCTATACTAAAAAAATTAGAAAAAAAAACTATCCTACAGTACAGCTTACTCATCATGAGAACCAATTTCTTGCCTAGGTTACAACTAGAAATATTAGTTAAAATCTTTGTAGTAAAGCAATTTACTAATTAGATTTGAAATGATAATAACAACAATACAAATCTTGGGCTCGTCACATATTAGAATACTGGTCTAAATATTGTCCAGGCACTTTATAGATTAATGGTGGCAAATTGTAGAATACCTAATTACCTTGCCCTAATATTGAGACTATGTGATATATCATATAATAAATATTATTATGACATATAAGCAACTGGTCTATGTAAACTGTCATACTGTTATTAGTATTTACAGTTAGATCGTCGTATTGAATATTTAGTTTTAGACATTAGGCTTAGTTTAGGCCCTAACTGAATGATTTATAACCTCACTGATTTGGATGAAATGAAACATAACCTCCAAACGAAATCTTGCTTGGATTAGCACACGAACTTATTCATTAATATTATATTACATAGCACTCATGCACATAAACCTATATTCAAAATATAAATGATATTATCAGTATTTTTACGTATCGTAACTAAATTTTAAACCACGTCGAATTGCCAGAAGTACTAGGTCTAACTCGATCACACTATTTTTTTTCTGTTTTTGTCTTTAACTTACCTATAACAATATTAAAATATTATATATAATCTCTCTTTTACTTTGTTGTTAAATTAAGCAAACGTTTCTGACATACATTTGTCACAATATACATCACCAGCCTCAATCAAATGCGGCTTGCTATATTTCTTTTAACAACTATGCATAAGGTGGAAGCGTAGAATAGAGAAACGAAATTGTTTTGCATTTAAGGCAAATTGATAAAAAAAAAATTATATCTTGTTAGCTGTTACATTTGCATTCTACTAACTTCCAATAAAAAAGTAGACAAAGAAAGTAAAATGATCTGGAAATTTAATAAAAAAATATAAATAATACTTATAATATTCAATTAACTATAGGAAATAGAAAACGTATTTAATGTGTCCTGGACTGATATCACAATATATTAATATTATCTTGCAATGCTACGCTTATTTTAATCTCATAAGCATTATCTTACAAAACAACTAAGATCTGGATACAATTCATAGCAAAAGAAAGTTCAATCACGTTCCAGTGGCAAAATGTCATGTCATCAAACTCCCAACGCTAAAAACTGGGTTTCAATACCCGTGGTGGGCAGAACACATATAGCCCATTATATAGTTTTGTACTTAATTCCAAACAAACAAAAATCAAGGGACTTTTTAAATGATAAGCAATGTGATACTACTTCTTCAAGAAAGGTTAAGAATGTGTTTCCTATTACAATTCTGCTTTTGATCGTTGAAACAAATTATGAATTGTTTCGATCTTATACAAGACATGATTTGAAAACAATTAATCGATAAAATTAAGAATGCAACACCGAAAACATTTGATGAAATTTAAATTTTAGCAATTTATGTTCACACATACTATCGATTTTAAGTGTTTTCCTCATGACTTCTAGAATGAGTAAATACGTATAATAATATGTATTTTTAGTAGGCTATTTTAGGTGAACTTGTTGTTGTTGTTTTGAATTAAGCACAGAGCTATACAATGGGCTATCTGTGCTCTGCCCACCACGGGTATCGAAACCCGGATTTTAGCGTGTAAGTCCGCAGACATACCGCTGAGCCACTGGGGGGCTTTAGGTGAACTATTTAATAATATATGTAAATTATAGGTCTGCACATGTGATATGCAATTATAATCAGTGTTTTGTATACCTTCTGAAACTAGTAGACGAGCTTTTCATGTACATTTCTCATTTTAAAACATCGTACATGCATGTTTCTAACAGCAGGTGTAATCGTAAGTTTACAACTTTCGTCGTGAAATGTGGCTAAATCATTTTTGTTCTAACTCTTACTCTCCTATACGTTACATGCACCTTCTCGTGAAAATAAATACTTTAACGTACATATAAAAGACTACAGAGGTTTGACAAATACCTCAATTATTGGGCTCTACACCCTATGCAATTTTACATACAATAAAATTATCAATGGTCTTCCATTAAGACCATGGGCCCTGAAGGTGAGTCCCCTCTAACCTCTACCTAATCACTTCACTCCTTACTTATACAAAGTAATGCAATGTACGTGATAGTTAACAAAAATCCAAATACTTCACTTCGGATACACGGGTCGATTTACTGTATCAGCAAGAAACAACTTTTTATCAATTTTACTATCACCTTGCATTTATAATCTATCCTCAAATTTAATAGAGCACTTGATGTAAAACCATTAGATCTCTCTTGACTTATATTATTAAATATTTGGATTTCCATGTCATCATTACGAATAGCAGCTCCTCTAGCTAACAATTTAATTAAAGCACTGCCCCTTTCTAGATTGTGAAGTTTCTTAAACAAGTTAATACAAAAATAAAGCTCTACATTAAACTGTACATTCGTCAAATTTTTAGAGTAGTTTTCTTTCTTAAGACTCATAGTGTACAGATCAAATGGTGTTTTTTCCTTCATTACTTCCTGTCCTGTTGCTAAGGCAATTCTCTCAAGATATATATGGTTAGGTGAATCGACTAGTGACTCCGACCTTGATGAACCTTTGGAAGTAGTCTCAACAAAAAGTTTATATTCTTCAGTAGGGTGAGTTTTTACTTATCGATGGTATAATAATTGTACTCTCTGATATTATGGGAAGTTCAATTTTTAGTGTAATAATTATCATGTAGTGCAAAGAAGTTTTCTAATCATAGACTGTGCAGCCAGCCTAACCTCTTAAGCATTTTTCAGTATGAAGTCATTTTCGAGTTTGCACTCTTTCTTGATGCAATTTACTTAAAGAACACGATGCATAAATAAGTTTCTATTCTCTGATGATAAGTTTAATTTTTCTTTTGTTGAAACCTTATAACCACTTGCTCATTACATTCTTCGTTCTTTTTTCTGCGTCTCTGGATGCAGTTTACCACTTTTCATTATCAAATTGAGTTGAACTATAGAAGCTGTAGAACATTAGAGATAAGCATTCTACAAATGTTTTCCATCAATAGGTCCATGAACTCGTGTAATGGTTTTATAAGACAATAAAATTCTTATTTAATTTAGAGCAGGTGAGAAATTGCTCCATAATTCCAGCTAATTCCTGTTTCCTGATGTTAAGTAACCTTTTTTTTTTATTTAGCTTGGATTGAATACTCATCTTTGGGATATTATCTGTTTGATGTTTTATCAATTGTTTATTCCTTAGAGCCTCAGTTACAATTACCAGGTTTCTTACAGCTATAACGTTTCGATCTTTTTTCTAGCCTTTGGTAGAAGCTCTCATTCCCTACAAACTTTGTCTTCTATAATTCCAAGTAAAATAATCTTTCAAAGTACACTTATTGCCTTGTGAATGTTCTCCCCATTATATATAACTAATTGCCAAACCAACCTTTTTAATTCTTCTATACCATCAGTGTGAATTGAAGTTTCAATATTATTCAGTCAGACAGTCATATAAACTTAAATGGTGCCTTTATCAGTTTATTTGTAACTTTAATGGGCTCAAGTTCTATCATTAACTGAGGAGCTTCATTTAGGAACTCACATCTACTTTTGTATAAGTTACATTTTGTATTCTTGTTTGTTATGATAGTTATAAATTAGTCACGTGTTGTTGCATCTATAAATTGGCCATGTACTTCTCTAAACCTTCTTTTTATTCATCTAATATCTCTTCTTTTCTTCATACCTTGTTTTGGAATAAACAATAGGAACATGTATAGGATATGCACCCCAAAAAGGATAGTCCTATATTGTTTTGTATACAACTACTCTTTTATCAACGAACAGTGGGATTGACTGTAGATTATAACGTCCCACAAGCACTTTTGGTGGGAAGAGAATTCGAACTCACAAATTGAATGTCTAGCACCATGTCAGGTCACGTATTTTTGAATAGGTGGGTTAAGGCGTTCCACTCGCAATCTGCGTCTCACCAAACATGCTCGCCACTTTAACCTTGGTCGTAAAAAGGTGACGGTCAATCCCACTATTCATTGGTAAAAGAGTGTTCCAAGAGTTTGCAGCAGGTGGTGATGACCATCTGCCAAATTAAGGACGGCTAGTGCAGATAGCCCTCTTGTAGCTCTGCGTAAAATTAAAAACAAACAAACAAATTTAAAAAACGATATTCAACAAGGATTTGAGCGGTACAACACTTTACAGTCGCCTAACATACTCAATAAATAGCAAACTCAGCCAAACTTGTCTGATTTTATGATTATTTTATATTGTTAAGTCAACATAATGAAAAACTCTTTATAAATATTGCGACTCGATAACACCAAAAATATCTATTACCAATAAAAGCATTGTAATTTTAAACAAGAACCGAACCTCTATACAATACCTTTATTAAATCGTTAACAATATCCAGTCATCTGACTTGTTTGCTTCTTACTTTATGTATATTCTTGTGTTTAGGTAAACTAATTGAACCTGATGTTAACAAAACATTTTCCAAACATTATCAGCAAGTTGTTCTCCCTTTAGTTAGCATTTCAAAATTAGGGACATTGCTAGATAGACTAAGTAGTTTTATAGTAACAAAGACAGAACAAGTAAATTTAAATGCAACTGGAATCAAATCCAAAAGCCCACAAATCACAAAGCATCCTAGCACTTTCCCATCTGTCTATTTTGTAGCGTTTTGCTAAACAGCAAACAAACATAATGGCAAATTTCCAGTATTTGATTATTTTTCTGATATGTTGTTTTTGTTTTGTTTTGTTTTTTTTATTTGGCGCAAAGCTACTCGTGGGCTATCTGCACTAGCCGTCCCTAATTCAGTTGTGTAATACTGGAAGGAAAGCAACTAGTCATCAAAACCCACAGAAAACTCTTGGACTACCTTTTACCAACAAATAATGAGATTAACCATAACATTATAACGCTCCCCACGGCTGAAAGGGCATGTTTGATGCGACGGGATTTCGAATCAGCAATCCTCGGATTACGAGCCGAGTACCTTAACCACCTTAAACTTAACCGCTTTTTGACTGGCATTTTGTTTTTCGCTGTTTTGCATTTTCATGCGATGTGTTATTTTTATTTGGTATATTTTCTTAAACACTAACAATGTGATATGTAAGATATTATGTTTTATTCCTTTTTTAGTGACAAAGGAATTCTTAAACGTTTTCGAATATTTAGTTTGTACACAGTTTTAGCATAAACTCTTAATCCAGAAAATCGTTATGTTTGGCTTTTTCTAGTTCTTTTGTTCCTCCATTTTTTGTATTAGATGGTGTCTACTGTGCGACAATAACTGAGTTGAAAGGATTAGCATGGTGACGTCCTTTGCTAATTAAATTGTTGTTGAAAAAATGCAACATGCCCCCCAGTGGCTCAGCGGTATGTCTGCGGACTTACACGCTAAAAACCGGGTTTCGATACCCGTGGTGGGCAGAGCACAGATAGCCCCTTGTGTAGCTTTGTGCTTAATTCAAAACAACAACAACAACAACAACAAAATGCAATAGTTACCTCACGTAAAGAGAGGACAAAAGTCTTAAGGTAACGTTGTCGATTATGAAAAAAGAATGAATTCACCTGTTCAATTCAAGTACACTTTCTTACTTTAATTCTACTAAGAGTCCAGCGATTAAAAACTTACATTATCATGATGAGCTTCACAAAGATCACTCTTAAAAAAAGCAAACTGTGGCATCAAACACACTGTAGTAGAAACGACTGTCATTCATGTGGGTATGTAAATATGCTGTGCTTTCTTTCTTCCATTTTTTATTTATTGAATAATAAAGGTCGTTTTTACTTTATCAGTTTCATGCAATCTCATTACTTTACACGCCCACCATTAAAACTCGGGCGGGTTACCTGGTCACATTTAATCTCCTTACTTTCCGAAAGAAGTTGCAATCAATAGCAATTAAAGCTGAAATTCCGGAGAAAATAAAAATTTATCGAGACAAATTTATTTATCAATTTTTTACCAGTTTCTCAGCTTGTTGGTTTGATAGATTATATACTGTAATTATTTATTAAATTATTATTATTATATGCTGTGTTTTTTTTTTTTTTTGCTTTTCATTTTAAATTTGTGATACACCAAACATTTTTGTGGCGCTGAGAACAATTACCGTTAAGAGTTGTTTTATTTCTTCATTACAAGATGTACAGACATGTTACCACTCTTTCTATGTTTTCTTAACACCAGATTTCCTAACTGTCAAAAAATTACTAAGATAATAAAGTGTTTTTTTTTAAGCAAGCGTAAAAGTAGAAGATGTAAATAATCTTCGTAGTTTCCCGTATCTTTCTATTTCCTGAACAGAACCTTGTTATAAAATTCAAGTAAATTTTCGTCCGAAGAAATATACTCTGATTTGCATACTATAGGGAGCTACGGTTTACGAAGACAATGAGTGTTAATACTACGTATATGATTTATACCAAACTCATTCATTACAATTCTGTACAGACACTTATTAAACATTGTCGGCCCCGCATGGCCAGGTGGTTTAAGGCGTTCGACTCATAATCCGAGGGTTGCGGGTTCAAATCCCCGTTGCACCAAAATATTCGCTCTTTCAGACGTGGGGACATTATGATGTAACGGTCAATCACACTATTCGTTGGTAAAATAGTAATCCAAGAATTGGCGGTGGGTGATGATGATTTGCTGACTTCCCTGTAGTCTTACACTGCTAAATTAGGGACGGCTAGCGCAGATAGCCCTCGTGTAGCTTTGCGCGAAATTCAAAACAAACAAACAAATTAAACATTAACGTTTTGAGCCCTTAGTTGAATAGAACATGCACTAATAAATGCACTATAGCGTTGTTATAGATTGTCTCTTCAGTGCGCAGTGACATATTAAGCTGTGTCCTCTTAACTTAAACTTTGGAAGCAATTTTAAATTAGATATAATACTTTTGTGGAAATATTTTCTTGAATCATTTATCTCCAGATGTGATTGTAATCGTTGTAGGTATTGCACGATAAGTCAATTTACTGGAATAGCTCTTTGCTGAAATTCTTTTGTAATGACTCAAAAAGTTTGATTAATATAATTTTTTAACCTTGTTAAATATTCCAGTAGCACTTTCTTTTACATGATTCTCTCTTTCAAATTTTTTGTCCTGTTTGTGAAGAATGTTGAGGAATAAATTCATGTTAACCTTGTGAAGACTGAATTAATTGATGTGATATGACTGCTGCTTCAAACGATGAGTCATCTCATGTCAAGGTATTTGTCTTAATAATTGAGAAGTAACAGAAGTATTACATAATGAAAATAATAGCACCAATTGCCAAAATATACTATTCGAGGTAAAGGATGTCATCTCTGTACTTGGTTTATTGCCAACTGCTTGCCATTATTCACTCCTAACATCCAATTAAAAAGACATACATTTTAATCCCAATAAACAATTCAATATAGAGTTACTATTTGGCAGTGGATATACATCTTTCTTTGTAGATTTTTAACTTTCTGGTATTCTATAAAGAACCTTGTGAATCCATCCTTTTCTTCTTCTTCACAAGTGAAATATGAGATGCCATAGAACTGTTAGTTCTGTTTTCCACTGCTCTTTCATGACTTCTACCTCTTTGAAAGTCTTATCAAGTTTTGCAAGTGGGAATTATCTGGCTAATTTATTTATTGGGGCTCCATCTCGTGTATCAGTCGTATGAGATGTTTTACTTGTTTAGTCTGAGTCATAAAGTCCATTGGAGAAGGGGTCTTATATTCCATTAACAAGTTAGAAAACCAGCAGCCTTGATCAGTTACACCTCCACAGCTCCAGTCATACAGTCCTTGTAAGGAAGGTGAGAAGTTGTCATCATTTAAGGGTCTAAAATTAGATTAACTTCATCATTTTTCAAAAGGGAATATTCCTGTATGATGTGAAAGTACTTGTACAGTCCCATCTTGCTATGTGCCATCCATGTTTGTCTTGAATGTTATATATTGCTGTATTCATAATTAAATAGACATATTTCTTTTGAAGGTTCACAAGAGTTATTTATATTGTTATTCACCAGCACATAAAATGTTTGGTTCAACTGCAGTCTAGTCACTAGATATAGCTTTATTTTTAATAAGCTCTTATATGAGTACCTCATTTCTTGGTGGTATAGTGATTGCCCTCCTCACTGTTATACAATGGCCATTGTTTGATGTAATAATTGCTATTTGATGTTCAGGGTTTTCCTAATCTTGTACTGATAAGTTATTTTAAGTTAGTTTATCTTCTCATCTATATCTTTCTTGAAGTAAGATTCCCATCTGCAAACAAAAAATCAGAGTAAAGTGAACAAATCGTAAAAAGTCTTAATATTGCTGATGTTGTTTTTGAATTAAGCACAAAGCTAGACAATGGGCTATCTGTGCTCTGCCCACCACGGGTATCGAAACCCGTATTTTAGCGTGTAAGTCCGCAGACATACAGCTGAGCCACTGGGGGGCGATATTGCTGATATTCAATATTTATGCCAGTTAAATTTGTTTACTGTAGGTTATTTCTTTAACTGTTACACACAGTAGTATTATTTTCTAATTTTCAATATGCACCCTGGGGAGCATGTTACTGGATTGAACTATTGTAGAAATATAATTTGATCGCCATACTTCAAGGCTTATTATCAATGATTTCGTTGATTCTTGGACAGATGTTTCAGCAATGGACACTGAAAGTCATTTGAGGCACATGTTGGTATTCTCAGCTGAGCCTTGACTTATAAGTCCAGCTAATTTTTTCTCGACTTCTCTTTAGCTCCTTGTTGTCATTCAACTCAATGGCTCTTCTTTGAGCTATTGATTCTTTTGTGTCTTAACACCTGTTAATTTCTTGAAGTTTTGGCCATAATTTTCAGAATTACCATACGTATAGCAACTTATTATTCCTGTTATCATTTAGTAGGGGGCCTGGCATGGCCTAGCGCGTTAAGGCGTGCGCTTCGTAATCTGAGGGTCGCGGGTTCGCGCCCGAGTCGCGCCAGAACATGCTCGCCCTCCCAGCCGTGGGGGCGTTATAATGTTACAGTCAATCCCACTATTCGTTGGTAAAAGAGTAGCTCAAGAGTTGGCGGTGGGTGGTGATGACTAGCTGCCTTCCCTCTAGTCTTACACTGCTAAATTAGGGACGGCTAGCATAGATAGCCCTCGAGTAGCTTTGTGCAAAATTCCAAAAACAAACAAACAATAAATTAGTAGGCAAATTATATTCCACACCAGCATTTATTAGCGATTTCTGATAAAATGTCCTTTCAAGTTACTTTTGAAGCACTTATTATTTTGCTGTTCATTCCCACCAATATGTGTAATTATTTATACAATTAATTCATTTGACACATTCTATATTATCTTCAAATTGAATTGGTGTTTCATTTACTTGATATGATCATCCCATAAATGCAAAGCTTTCTTTAAAAAGGGCCCGGCATGGCCTAGCGCTTTAAGGCGTGCGCTTCGTCATCTGAGGGTTGCGGGTTCGCGCCAAAACATGCTCGCCCTCCCAGCCGTGGGGGCGTTATAATGTGACGGTCAATCCCACTATTCGTTGGTAAAAGAGTAGCCCAAGAATTGGCGGTGGGTGGTGATGACTAACTGCCTTCCCTCTAGTCTTACACTGCTAAATTAAGGACGGCTAGCATAGATAGCCCTCGAGTAGCTTTGTGCAAAATTCCAAAAACAAACAAACAATAAATTAGTAGGCAAATTATATTCCACACCAGCATTTATTAGCGATTTCTGATAAAATGTCCTTTCAAGTTACTTTTGAAGCACTTATTATTTTGCTGTTCATTCCCACCAATATGTGTAATTATTTATACAATTAATTCATTTGACACATTCTATATTATCTTCAAAGTGAATTGGTGTTTCATTTACTTGATATGATCATCCCATAAATGCAAAGCTTTCTTTAAAAAGGGCCCGGCAGGGCCTAGCGCTTTAAGGCGTGCGCTTCGTCATCTGAGGGTTGCGGGTTCGCGCCAAAACATGCTCGCCCTCCCAGCCGTGGGGGCGTTATAATGTGACGGTCAATCCCACTATTCGTTGGTAAAAGAGTAGCCCAAGAATTGGCGGTGGGTGGTGATGACTAACTGCCTTCCCTCTAGTCTTACACTGCTAAATTAAGGACGGCTAGCACAGATAACCCTCGAGTAGCTTTGTGCGAAATTCCAAAATAAACAAACAATTCATTAAAAATCTACACATGCTTTGCTTCAATCTAATGTATGATATCTTCGTCTGTTACGGCATCTATAAATTATCTAATGAGTCAGTTTTTCATGGGGATCATCTGGGTAAGATAAACGAGAAAGATTTTCTTAATCTTCTGTCATTTTAGCTAAGATATCTTCTTTCCTCTATGCTATATTACAAAACTTCGGTCTGGATATTTTTGTGTGTGTTACAATCTGAATCTGTTGGATAATGTGGTTATTATTGTTTGATAGTTCTCACAACTATAAGCTGGAAGGTTACTTAATGTTTTCAAAACCAATCTTTATAGATGGGCTACAAAATCCATAGCTTGATATTCCTTATCCATCTTGTTTGCCTTGAAATAGTGCCTTCTTATTATACTTTACTAATTTATTGATCGACTAGATTTGGATAATGTCATGATTCGAGCAGTTCAGAAAAATCTTTTAGTGATAGATGGTAATAGATCAACACTAACATTTCTACCATTTTATGCTTGGTAGTAGATAAAAGTTTCGGAATAAACTTTTGATTTAATAAAGAAAATGATAGTTGGTTTAATACTTTAATTTAATAATTAACTTTCTGGTTGCTGTATTCTTTCAGTGATATATTTTTTTTACTTCATGAATTTTGTCGTTAATATCTTGCTATACTTCTTCAGCTTTATTAATGAAGCCTTTTCATATTCCTTAAATATGATTGCCAATTTCTTTGTGTATTTTTTTTAAAAAGTTTATTGATGCTGTCTTCAATCAGATTTATTTTTGATTTTCATCCTTGCTTAAATGATAGGTATCTTTCTTTCAACTCCTCTCTTAAGTTCCTGCCTCTTTTTAAATTTTCTATTTCTTTTGTCTTGAGCCTCTTAGTGGTTCAGTGATAAGTGTGGAGGCTTATAATACTAAAATTTGGGTTTTGATACCTGTGGTGAACATAGTACAGATAGCTTATCATATAGCTTTATATTTAACAAACAAACGCGCTTTCACTTGATATTTTTTTTATTTCATACTTCTCACAAAACATGTTCGCCTTTTCAGCCGTGGAGTGTTATAATGTTACGGCCAATCCTACTATCGTTGGTAAAAGAGAAGCACAAGAGTTGGCGGTGGGTGGTGATAATTAACTACCTTCCTCTAGTCTTACACTGTTTAATTCGGGACGGCTTGCGCAGTTAGTCCTCGCGTAGCTTTGCGCGGAATTTAAAAAACAAATAAACAAATAATTTTCTGTACCCTTATTGTTGTTTTCTATCCCTTTCTTGTTGTTCTATTTTAATTTTTCATTTCATTCCTCTCATTCATGTCTTAATATTTTCATAATTTCAAATAATTCTTGAATATTGCATTTTCTTGTGGCAGTTGTTTCAGTTTAAATACAGTGCTGGGCCGATGTTTCATGGCACTTCCAAACGCAACCTACTTGTTTTGTTACTCAATCTGGCAATCAGCTATCTCTTTTGACTTGACGTCCTAAGCGAAAGCACCACTCATACTACCCACGGTATGATCTTTTTTAAAGTAGTGTCATTCTTTATCCACCACTTTTAGCTCCCAGTTATATGAAAATATAATAAAGTTAAACAGTATAACTCGAAACTCATCAAATAATTTTAACCTCCAATTAGTTTAGAATATATTAAAATTAAACACAATTAACAAACCAAGGGTGTTCGTTTAGAAATCAGTAGATCGTTTTCGCTACTTTCGTGGGATTTATAAGTTATTGAAATGATTTTATGAAACAAACAAACAAACAAACCAAAATACTGCCGGTGCATGATAAGCTTTAAATAGATACGTGGCTTTGGAAAAGTTGGTCTGTCGTCGACTTCGTTATTTTTGTCATTGTTCTAGTTTTTGTATCTTCGAGTGTTATCAGACAATAAGTTTAGTTTTTCATCGGTAAATTCAAACAGCGAACTTTTCAGGAAAGCAGTAATTTACAAATCCAACGCCATAGAATTGGCTGTGTAGGAGGGAAGTACCTCGAGAAAAATCTAATCTCAATAACTGGGCACCAATTCTTTAACTTGATTAGTATCCCAAACGATCTGTTTTGGGGAAAAAAGAGTAGTCTCTATTTATATTTTGTATGTACACATTACTAATACTTTGTTTTGCATTGTTTTTTTTAAATTTAAGATTGTATTTAAGGATGATGTACAGCATTGCCAGAATTTTGAGTCGGCGGCGAGTGATGGGAACTGAAATATTTAATTATTCTTGTTTCGCTAATTTTTTGAAATATGTGTTGTCTATTTCCATTGTTCTGTTTTTATTAGTAGTAACTTTTTAATTGGATTTAAATATTGGAAGGAGTTGTAAATACTTTTGTTTGTTTTGTTTATAAATTTCGCGCAAAGTTGTTCGAGGGCTACCTGCGCTAGCTGTCCTTAATTTAGCAGTTTAAGACTAGAGAGAAGGCAGCTAGTCATCGCTACCCACCGCCAACTCTTGGGCTACTCCTTTACCAACGAATAGTGGAATTGAGAGATACTTCATAACGCCCTCACGGCTGAAAGGGCGAGCATGCTTGGTGTGACGGGGATTCGAACCCGCGACCTTCAGATTATGAGTCATGTACCATAACCACCTGGCCATGCTGGGCCATGTGTAAAGAGGTATTCGAAAGACTGTTCTTACTGTTTAAGTGTAAGTTCAAGCTGATTGTTGGGCATGTAACAATATTTCCATACTCAGTCAGTAGTTTGATACAATCTTTATAAATTGTTATTATCGCTTGAGATTTACCTCATTTGGTAGTACCTCATATTTTGCGAAAATAATTGATACTTTGGTTTACGTTCGCCATGAACCAAATATATAAATGCTAAATATATTTCCTGAAGTATCATGGTTTAAGCTGTGATGGTTGCCCCCTTATTGTTATATCTATATTTGACTCTTTCTTGAAAAGTACGGTTAGTATACATACTTTCAAAATGTGCTCTGTTTTGGAAAATAGTTTAAACGTAAAATTTCGCATTTTCATTAATTTTATTAGACTTTTATTTCTGGAAAATCTCTTCTGTTTATGTATTGGAATTGAAACACTCTGGAAATTGAATCATTACATCTGATGTCTTAAAATGTCTTTTATTTAGACAGTAATATTAATTTTATATAGAAATTTAAAAAATATGTAACATTTCTTCTAGTAATTGAACTTTAAGTATATGTTTGAGTAAATTATTATCAATTTCAACGATTTTTTATAATATCTGACATCGTATTGTTGCTGCAGTTCTGTCATCGACACTTTGTATATTTTTTGTGCTTAAATCAACTTTACCAGTTTATAATTTGAAGTTATGTATAAATTACTAAATTTAATTTCAGGGCCAAAACTTTAAATATATATATATATATATATCTAGCAGGTGACTAGATATTATTATTAAAGTTATACCACGTGGGATATTAACCATAGTGACGTATTGGTGTTAAGTCAACCGAAGTCGTTTTGTAATAAAGGGATATGAAATTGATGGTTATATTTTTTTAAATCATTCAAAGTATTATGAATTAAAGTATTCAACAATCTAATAATAACAGTAGTATATAAACGCTACGTTATATGAAGTTATACACCTAAAGCAGGTAAACTTTAGTCTTATCAATATCATGGAAAAGGAATTTGTAGAAAACCTTACTGCAGCAGTGTCAAACGGTAGAACTGACATTGTTCGTTCATTAATATCAGCATCAGAAAAAAGTGAGTGTAGAGCTTTAATGTTACAAGTTACCTCAGAAATTGAGATGAGTTTTACCTGCATGTTATTACTTCTAAATAGGCTGAAGTAAATGAACGGAAGTGAAAGTAAATCGAATTGCATACATCAGAACTTTTTAGTACTAGTAGAAGCAGCTGATTTGTGGGCAGCTTGTGTTTTGCTTTTATTTTTTTCTTATTCAGTTATTGCCATGAGGTAATTAGGGAGGGAATCAGAAAGATACTTATGTGCATTCTTACTTTTATCAGCTCGTATAAGCATACGATTAAGAACGAATCTTGTGCAATATTTGTAACTTTGGGGAGGATACTTTGACATCCACTGTAGAATGTTATTTGCTTGAGGCTTGTCACATTTCAGGTTCAGAACATTATTGTGAATTGAGGGTATTGAGTCAAAACATTGAAATATATATTACTTTAAAGGACATTCAGGGACTTTTTTGGTCATATAGGTCCTCCTACCTGGTAAATGAAACAATCAAAAAACTTAAAACCAGTCATTATTATTAATAATAATAAGTGTTTATGAAGCTTTGAAACTTCCTAAAATTAACTGCATTTACCACATCTCATATTTCAAATCATGATATCCCACATGCATTACTTTGCATTTATTATAACTAAAGGTCTGTTAATTATTTATCTAACCAGACAAATAAGTCCTTTTATAAAGCAGAAGTATCCTCCTCACATCCAGCAACATCCAAAATTTTAATGCCAGTAAAAAATATAAATAATTTCTTGACCATTCCTTTATCTACATCATTGATATAAATTAAAAAGAGAAGAGGCTTTGAAAATGAACCCTGAGGTACCCCATTCATGCTTTTAACTATAACAGCCCTTTGCCTCCTTCTGACTTGTTAGTTATTATCCAATGAGCCAACCTGTCTTCTGCATCTGCAGATATCTCAATAACCTGAACAGTTATGTAATGAAAAGAGATTTTAAGTATGTTATGTGAATTTAATTTGTATTCTAATATTTTTATTTAATAGAAATAATAGATTTATCATGTAGCATAAAAATCATAATTTGTGAGTGATTATCAAATGGTAGAACATGAGATGCATAGTTATGTACCATGATGGGAGGGGTAAATTCTGTCTGTCCTGAACTAATGAGTTATCAATTATGTAGGCCTTTACTGTTGTGTAAAATAAATAAGTGGGTCTTGGAGTGTAAAAAGTTGAGAAACCTTGACTTAGAAAATGTTTAAAGATTTAGGCAGGAAAGTTCCATTTAATGTTGAAAAGAACATCGAAGAAATTTTAGTAGTAAAATAATAATGGTGAAAGATGACAGTCATTTTGATTTTGTGGTTGTGGTTGTCTTGTGTTAGAAATATAACGTACAGATAATAAGAGATCACTTGGTTCTTCAACAGTTCTTCCTTTATTTTTCAGGAAGTAATTGATTTGTATTTTAAAATTTTTAAGTACTTGCCTCCACCATTCTTGATGGCAGTTCATTCTCCTAGTTAATCACCCTGTTAGAAAAATAAAAGGGTCTTAAATTATAAAAATACATACCTTAATTCAGATTTGCAAATTACTGATGAAAATGGTGATAAGGTCAATTAAAAAACAACAAACATTTTTAGCATCTGGAGTTTTTTGAAGAATTGAAAAAGGAGGTTCTTGCTTTTTTATGACTTCTTTAAAAGAAAGTTTGCAATTTTTTTCATGATTTTTATTTGTTTTCGAAGGGGTCTTGTCAAGCATAAGTCTTCTTTCATTGTTTTTCATCAAAATGTTACAGGGTTTCTGACAAAGAAAAATTTCCAAATGAATCAGTTGTGTTCATCTCATTTTTATTCAGAATTCTTTACATGATTAAAATACAATTATTCAAAAATTAAACAAATTGGTAAAAGAACGTGGTGTGGGATGGCTGTGAAAAAGGAAGTTGGTAGCAATGCTAAACATGACTTTAATTTTACACGGCCTAATTACACTTCACTTTGTTAATCTAGTTTACATAATAATGGTTGTTCTTCATGCATTTAATTTTTTTTTTGTAAGTTGTATATATATGTTAATTTAGATGTTTGGTTGCTAAAAGGTACAAAGTTACAAAAATTTCATCAAATTAATTTTGAAGTTTTGTATAGTATGTAGAAACAAGAGTATGATATAAGTAAAATAATTAGTAAAATTGTGATTTAATGACAATTTGATCATTGTGATTTAGTTTAAAAATGCTGTCTGTTAGTGAGTGAGAGTTATTTCATGTATGTGTTTGCAATTTATTTATTATGTTTGTTGTTATTAGTCACAAGTTCTATAAGTAAGTTATATGCTCATTAATTTTTGAAATTCTTGTTTAACACCATATCTGAAGTTAAGACTTACCATAATACCAGTGAATGTAGTGTGTAGCAAACATCACTGAAGAAACAAGCTGTTGTCATATGGATTGGACTTGATATTATGTTTAGCAAATAATCCAAAAGAATCTACTAAGTAAATGATAGAATCTATTACCTCAGTACAGATAGCATCTTAACTACAACTACGTCTGTTGTATCCCAGTTGGCCTGAAGTACCTTGGTACTACAGGGTGGTTGCTAGAAAAGTGGAAAATTTGAGGGTCAGATGAGATCATGAATAAAATGCATGATTTTAATAATTTTGAGCATCTATGAGTGTAATGTAACATATGCCTTTAAAAAACTTTGTAAAAGTTATTCTTTGTAAAAATAAATAGCTGTTTGACAAATTTTCCACTTTTCTAGCGACCACCCTGTAGATGAAAGGCCTTTTTGGCATTGAATATATATTATTACAGTCTTCATTACATTTACTTGCAATTTCCTACATAAACACATGAAAAATTCTTGTGGTTATAACATTATCAGTTAGATATATTTCAGTACTCCTCGATTTTTTTTATTTCATTTTAACCAAATCTCTAGCTTCTGACTTAGCTTTTTAAATCTTCCATTCCATCTGTCAGTTAAACGTCTTACAATTATGGCATTTATTCTCAGTTAGTTCCATTAAATTTTTGAGTAAACAAATTAACTTGCACTTTTCTGACACTTTTTCATTTTTTTTAACATGCTTATCTTGATTCATAAACAACTTTTAAAATTACCCCAGATCTGCCCCACATTGTCTATTAACTCATTATTCCATTTGTCTAATGATAAATCTTGTCTCATGGCTTTGAAATTTAAGATCAAAAATGTAATTTATTAACACATATTTCAAAATATCTTTTAAGACCATCACCATATATTTGGATATTACCAAACACATGCTATTTAATGCCTAACAGAGTTTCTACATCCATCATGCACACCCGAGAAATTTATATATATGTATATAATTTTCTTTGTTTTTTGTAGTAAAGATTGAAATTGGAAAGTTTTGATTAGTTTGTTACTAGTAAATGACTTGGAATAAAAAAATTGTATATTTATTTTCAAATAAGGTAAATTTGCTCTTTGTTTGAATACTCTTGTTATAATTATGCCTAATAAGAGTTGTAAGAGATGGACAGAAGGCATAGCTGTTGAGTCATCTTAAAACAAGTTAGAAATAAATTTATTTATTATTATGTCATGCAGTTATGGGTTTTGCACACAAGCCACCAATTCAAAGTTGTTTAGATTCAGAATAAAGAATTCATTCAGAGGCTGGTTATGGAAATATAAGTTTAATTGAAAATATTCAAATATTCATTAACATTCATAGTACCAAAATTGCTGTGAAATAATTATACATCAAAATAACTAAATTTTTCATTCTAGATTAAGTGTGTATTTATTAAACCTTCTCTTAAAAGGTACATTGACTTGGATACTATAACAAATTACCAATTAGGCTAATATAAGATATACTTTCAGACATAATCTTATTTAACCAATTCAGTTAAAATTTCCTCTGGAATACATTTTGACAACTATATTGCTTCTACAATTGGTTTTGCTAAATCTGTAATCATAGTCTTTTGTAACAATACACTATTCTCAGATATAATACATCATTTGTGAAGTGTGTTGTTAGACTAGAGAGATATAACAATAATTACTTATTGTGAATTTATGCAATGAATGTTCTCGATATTCCGAAGCACTGCCATTCTTATGTGGAGGCTGAGGGTATATCTGGATGTAGTGGGAATTTGTTATCTGAAAAAACACAGTATTTTACACTTTGTTAGTATAACTGTAACTTGTTAAGAGGTTCAAACGTGACTCTTTCATGTTGAATATGACCTTTTGCCAAATATTAACCATTTACTAATTGGTTTATTTGGAATTATTTCTTGACCGTTATTGACTGATAAGAGCATTGAATTAGGAGACTATAAACTCAGAATGTATGGATATGAACTTGTTAACCTTTGCCTTTTTCTATATACACTTTTGCTTGTTACTATCCATGAAAGCTCTGCTACTCATTATTTATAAGGCTACTACCATTAGGTTAGTGTCTGATATAAACATTCATTGCATTTCTTTACCTCAGTCATATCTGTTCAAAAGTGTTTTCTACTTATAATACAGCCTGGAATGCATTTTCAAGTAACTTTCACTTATTTAGTGTTTTCCTGTTCTTATTTGGTCAACTGTTCTTCGTTAAGTTTCTATTATGCCCTTCCAACTAAGTGTTTTTTTCTTTCCATCTTGCATGCGTGTAAGAGGGCTGTTAAAAAATTACACCGACTGATGTCATAAAACAAAATGTACTTTATTTAGAAGTTACAGGTCTGGGACCCCTTCATAGTACTCTCCTCCCCAACACACACTTATCTCAATGTTGTTTTTATTTGTTGAAACAGTCCTGGTACGCTTCTTTTGTAATGTCCTCCAGCTCCTTCGTCGCATTTGCTTTAATCTCGGGAATCGTCTCAAATTTTCTTCCTTTCAAGGGTCTTTTTAGTTTGGGGAACAAGAAAAAAATTGCAAGGAGCAAGGTCAGGTGAGTAGGGGGGTGGGGAAGAACACCTGATTGAGTGTTTGTCCAAAACCGACGAGTTCTGAGGCACAAATTTCACACCAACAAGGTGCATCTTCAATTTTTTGGTCAAAATCTCGTAACAAGATCCAAATGACATCCCACACTCTTCAGCAATCTCCCTGACAGTCAGACGTTGATTTGCCCGCATCAGGGCATTGACTTTGTCGACGTGTGGGTCGTCAGTTGACGTGGAAGGAGGTCCAAGACACTCATCAACTACAATGGACTGTCAACCATCCTTTAAACGTTCATGCCACTTGAAACATGCCGTACACTTCATAGCAACATCACCATAAGCTGTGTTAAGCATAGCAAAAGTTTCAGTCGCAGATTTTCCAAGTTTAACACACAATTTCACAGCAAGTCATTGCTCCTTTAGGTCACTCATTCTGAAATCTGCCAAACGAAAAAATCGCACTTCACTTAAAACCGGGTTGCTAATACACAAATGAAGATATCTGCAATCGGGAAATGGCGTCGTAATCAGCTGATCTGTGTGATCCTAGCGACGCCAAGTGGATTCCCCTGGAACCAACTGGAGCCAGGCAAATCAAACATTCCATGTATTTTTTGAACAGACCTCGTATAGGCACATATGAAAATTCTAATTTTCAACAAGCTTTTACTTTCAGAATTTGTAATCTAGCAAATGCTTTAGACCATATAACTGTAAATTAGGTGCAATTTCATGTTATTTGAACTATAGAACTTTGTGGATTCTCTTTTTTAAATGAATGTTTATGTTTAGTGTGTAACAAAATTTATATCTTGAAAGCCTTACACTTGTTTTTAACTAGCTTGTTTACTTTATTAACTGTGTAGGTAGCGGTGAGGGTCAAGCATCAGTGATTGATATGTTGAATGAATTGAATACCCAACATGGAACACTTCTTCATTTAGCAACCAAGGTATTTTTTGTGCTTGTTTTAGCATACATACATTTTTATTTCGTTTTAGAATAAGTTTGACACTTTCTAATTTTTGATTTTTACTGTTTTTAAAATTCAAGTCAAAACTTAGGACTGAAGAAAACACTATAAGTGGTCCCAGAACTTTGATAGTGAAGTAATTTTAAAGTTATTATAAAGTGTAGCAGTAACATTTTGTGATAAAAAGTAATTTAATCAATTATGGATTATTTTGTTATTTATAGAGGTGAAATTTGGTACAGGATTAATTTAGCAAATTAACTCACTAGATATAGTCATCTTGAATACAAATAAAGACATTAAAACTTTTTTTTTTTTAAACAAAACTGAGTCATTCGAAAGTGCACAAGTATAAATTTCTGGAAGCTAGAGGGCACTTTTTAGTACAGCTGTACTGTTTAAACAGTGCAAATTTTGTGCAGAACCTCAGATACCTACAAGGATATGGCCATTAATCATTATGCTTCTGTTAGAATGGCATGAGCATTATTTGTTTTTTCTGTGACAGTAAAACAACTTTTTACAATTTCTTTAAGGATGTACAGGGATGATTTTTGGTTGAGAATTATACTAGTATGCCTTTTATCTGGAGCATTGTCCAAATTAATAAATATGTATTACTGTAATTAACATAATTTTTTTAACAGCTAACATTTTCAGCTGATAATCTCTGTAAATGATATTAAAAAAAATTAACCTTTTTTTTTGTCAGAGCTATTATGTTAAAATAAGTGAATACATAAAAAGTTATGATACTTCCATATTTTACTTTAAATTGTTGAGTATGATTGACATGTTATTACAAATAAAATATTGTTAAAACACAAATATTGCTGAAAAAAGAAAAGTTTAACAAGTAAAGTCAGGTTTAGAGGTGTACATTAGCACGACTTCTCACCCTCAAGAGTATCAGATTACTTTTCACTATAATTTATTACTACAGTGTATGTTCTGTTACCTTGTTTGTTTTACTAATGTGCTTAACTGTTATTAACAGATCTAACAAGGAAGCTTTCTTAAAGAGAGAGTTTTATCGCTTTGTTTTTAGTTTAGAGAAAATAAGTGTTGAATGTGAACAATATAATTTTGTAATTCCTGGATGAGAGGTTTACACGTGTTAACTCTAATACATAATTTCAACGTATGCTTTAGGTATGGAAAGTACACTATTTCTAACAAAATTCAACAAAACAAAACATGCATATCAAAACTGAAATAATGTTGAAGTGAAGTGGTTTTGGTTGTAATTCTTAATAAATATGAAAGCATTACCTTGGATTATGCCAGGGCAGATACACATTTTAGAATATAATATGGTATTTTTGGACTTGAAACTGTATGTTTATTATAAGCCAGAAGTAAATTGTATGAATAATGCTCAGAAGTGCCCTAGAACACACCATTTTGTCCTCAATTAAAAAAAAAAAAAAACTGTAAGGAGGAGGACTCTCACCCTCAGAGTTTTGCATCCTTTATGAATCTCAGCTCTTTGTATGCAAGTAGAGCTTTACTTTGCTAGTAAATCACCTGTTCAATACTTCTGTGATCTGATCATATGTTACACATTAGTTAGTAACAATTGCTTTGGTTAATAACACATTTATAAAATCCATATGGCAAAGAAGTTACTAAATGAAACATAAGGTGGACTGTAGACTACAGTGTTGATGTTTCTGAAATATTTTAAAAGTAAATATTTTTTATAACAATGCATTTACTTTCTCGGTAAGAGAGCTCAGTTTTGCATTACATTATCTTCGTGTATCCAAAAATGTTTATAAAAACTTCTGTGATTAAATACTGTGTTTTATCACTTTATCTGTTTTTGTTAATTTTTCAGTTAAATTTTTTCATACCTTTTAGTTGGATCATGTTGATATTGTTCGGACTTTACTATCAGCGGGTGCTAACCCTGGAATGCAGAACAAGGAAGGAGAGACACCTTTAGACCTTGTGGCAACAGACAGAATGGCAATGGTTTATGCAGAAGAACTCTTAAAGGCAACAGCTCAGTCTGAGTGAGTGTATTTGTGATTATTTACATAATAACAAGCTAGAAAGGAAATGTATTTTTTTTTTCAGTTTACTCTGGATATTTGTTTTATAAGCTCACTGATATGAAGACTGTTGTTGTTTATTGCTAATGGATGAGTAAAAAATGTTAATATTTCTTCTTTTGGCATGAAAATATTTACTTTTTTCAAAAGATTCATTCTGGGTTTATTTTTTAATAATTTTGTGTAAATTTACATTTATCAGATGGTTTACTGTGAGATAAAAATATGAAATTCAGAGGCTTATTTGTAGAAATTTATTTACAATTGAAATTTTTACAACCAAATTGAATAATAAAGATCTCTATATAAAAACAAGCAGTGTTATCGAAGGGTATCAAGTTCATATTTTTTTTAGCAACCTACAAAAATGACTGAGTCATTGAAACCAGAGTAGACATGTTTTTTTTTACTTATATCTATTAAATGAAAGCATGTTAGAGAAACCACATATTAGAGAAGAAATATTAGCAATAATTCCAAATTTACAATATGTATCTGTAAAATATGAAAACGTTTAAGTATACCTTGCACAAAAAATCTGATGTGTTGTAAGAGTATTTGGAATCTAGATGTCTGTAAATGATGATGTCCATCTGACTCAGATTCTGATAAGTTGATGTTCCTGTGAAGAATAAGAATACTTTTGCTCACTCCACAATTTTCATATTACATAACTCCTAAAGCTTCTGTAATACATATCTACTGTTGTAACAAACTGTCACTAAATTAGCAATGTGGGGTAAAAGTGAATAATTGACAACTCTGATATCAAATGCATAATACCATGTCGAATAGCTTAATACCCTGTAATAGACTGTGGAATGTACAATTTGACTCCCACCTTTGTTCATACTATTAACATGTATGTAAAAAAATTATCACAAAATAAAATAAGGCTGGTTGCTGAACTTTAAATAAGAAACCAAACAAGATAGGGATGGAAGTGGACAAATCACTTGATTGGATAATGGTCACTTGGCAGAGAAGGCTGTCTCATCTTTACATGGAATATAAAATCCCTACATTACTGACTTTCTCACATTTTTTGTTGCAAGTTTATTGTTGAAATGGAACATAAGCTTTCATCATTACGCCTTTTCTTTACTTAAGAATAACACTTTTATGACTGTTTTACAGTAGAGTAATATTTTATGATTCATAGTTGTAGTTCTGTTTGTTTTTGCAGTGTGAAGAAAGTAATTTAAAGATTTTATTCTTCATGTAAAGTCAAGACTGTTTAGCCTGCTATGTGATTTGTCCACTTCCATCCTTATCTTGTTTGGTTCCTTTTTTACCTTTAAGTTCAATAGCTAGTCCTACCTAGCTTGTTTATTTAGTGATAAATTTTTTCTTTACACTTGTTTGTTTCTAGGTTATAGAGCTTATTCTAAAGCTTTATCAATTTTGCTTATAATAGTAATAAAATAGGTAGTCAAAGATTATGAAACAGTTTCACTTTATCAAATGATGATAAAATTATAGTTACTGCTAGAATAAGGAAGATGCTGTGCTTATTAAAAAAAGGTGGTGATAGATGAAAAAAATGAGAAATCTTGGGTTTGAAGATTCGTCAGTTTTTGACTTTTGGACGGTGTGGATAGCTGAAGAATGGTATATATACCAGAGGTAGAGCATATGTGCCAAGTAGCTCTTTATATCTGGCTCCTGACAATCTACAGAGGAGAGAATCCAGAAGACTTTCATATTTCTTTAAAATGAATCTTTGAGCCATCCTAACACAAAGACTGCTAGTGTACTTTCTGATAACATAGTCATTGGACAAAACATTCAATATAACTACCAGTTTGCTTGTTCTTAATGATAAAGTTAATTAAGTAAAAATTAATAACAATGAAAATTAACAAATGACTGTAAAATAAGTAAATAATAATTTGTTATTAGAATATATCCTAGTTGTGGTTTCTAGATGTCTTGAATGAAAATTTATAAGAATTATTCTTCACTAACTTAATTCAGCTCACACTGTGATAGCTATTTTTACATAGTTTAATATAAACAGCATCTCAACCACTTCTGTATCTGTTGTATCCAACAGGTCTTGTGAAATTTGGTGAAAGGCCTCGTAGACATTGGTTTTATTCTTTGCTTCACTAAAAATTATAAGGATTGCTGATGTTATTTTCAGTTAACTTTGTGGTTGTTTAACTCACTGTGAAAATAAGAAAACTAGCTTATTGGTTTTCCAGTTCTTCTGAATGACAACTAAAAAGTTAATTATGGTGAAAAATTAATAATAATAATAAATTGTTGTTATCAAAATAAATAACTTGTTCTTGACAATAAGATAATTGTGATTTACAAGTTACTTGAATAAAAATATTTAAAAATTGTACTTAATCAACTCAGTTCAAATCGTAATTATTGTTGTTTAAGCAGTTCAGTAATTTAAATATAATGTTAAAAGCTGCTGTAGTTATCTTACCTATGCTGGCCTGATGAGCCGTGATATTGACCAAAGGGTTTTGTTGGCTCTGGAGCTGAGTGATGAATTAGCTTAATCAAAATTTTCATTAACTTAACTAATGTAATGAAAATAATCACATTATTGCAGTTAATGTACCTTGCAACTATTGCTTTTATTATTATTCCAATTCTTCAAGTAATTGAAATTTTGCTATTATGATTTCTTTATTATTTTTGATGAATTAAAGATAGATCAGGTTAATTAGCTAGTGTCACGACTTATGAAAGTGTTCAAGTAATTAAAATTAATGTTTCTGAATATTAATATTTTTGAATATTGCAAACTTTCCAAGTTACATGTGAGATTTATTGTTTACTGGAATGTTATCAGATGATGAGTGCAGTGAATACTTGATTATCAAATTCTGTTAACTTCCAAGTTCTAGTCAACAGTAAATACTTGACTATCAAATTCTGTTAACTTCCAAGCTCTAGTCAACAGTAAATACTTGATTATCAAATTCTGTTTACTTCCAAGCTCTAGTCAACAGTAAATACTTGACTATCAAATTCTGTTAACTTTCAAGCTCTAGTTAACAGTGAATTTTGCACATATATTATGGTTTATGTATTGTTTTAGATTCATCTTTACTTTCATTCATAAGTTCCTATACTTGTGGAAAAGAAAAAGTTTAAATCTAAACATCTATAGTCTTTATTTATTTTCAAATTACATCTGAAACAGTTCCCTTACACAGTCTTTTCACCATAGCAGTTTAAATCACTTGAATCTACTCATTACTAGAGAAAATAATTTTTAAGTGTGTAGACTTGTCTTCGCACTGTAATTTTGTTGAAAAAGTATCATTGAAGTAGCCAATTTCACATTCTTTCCAGTTTAGCTTAAGATGACACCTACCCTGCCAAAATTTGTCCCCTATTCTTACTGTTGAATATGAAAAAAAAAGATGATACATCAACACTGTCAAACCTCTTTTTACAATATTAAACACCTCGATCAGATCCCCTAACTCTTCTTCATTAAGGAGAAAGCAATTTAAGAGATTTCAACCCATTCTTGTATGAGATACCCTCCTTCTTAAGTATCATTTTAGTAACCCTTTTCTGAACCTTTTTCAACAATTCAGTATCCTTCCTAAGGTAAGACTGAACACAGTATTCCAAATGTGGCCGAACCAGTGACCTGTATAAGTTATAACCATGTTCAGTTGAAATTCTCTGTTATATACCAGTATTTTCACCACCTTTTCAAGATCACCATTGTTCCTCTCTTAGGAGATGAAAGTTTTCTCAAATTTCCTGATTCCAAGTGTATTTACATTTTTTAATATTTTAGCTCATGTACATTACAGCTAAATCATCAAGAATTTCCTGGACCTTTTGAAAAAAAATTGACTCATTGTTCATGGAATCATTCCATTCCTGCATGTTAATATCAGAGACAAACTTGAATATTACTGACTACATAGCTTTTATAATGTTCATTTAAGTAATATGTATTGATTTTGAATCATGTAATATTCTAACTTTTTTCATTCTAAACATTTTTTCCCACTGGAAGAATGGTCACTTATTTTCTCCAGACAAATGATTTATTGTTGGTTAATATTTTTGCCAGCTTCATAAAAATTAAACTCTGAAATAAACTTTCATGAAGCAACTTACAAAAGCTCCCTAAAAATAACACAGAATTTTTTTTCTTTAGCAGTGTCTTAATTAAAAAGTGAAAAAGAAAAGAAATTGCTTCCAGAAAGATTATTCTAGAAACCATACTGAGACTTATACACTGAGTTCAATTTTCAGTATGAATTTATAAATTCATATTCTCAAAATGACTAATATGAGTATTAGCACTTTAATTAGAATTAAAGTACTGTAATTTTGTTGAAAAAGTATCATTGAAGTAGCCAATTTCACATTCTTTTCAGTTTAGCTTAAGATGACACCTACCCTGCCAAAATTTGTCCCCTATTCTTACTGTTGAATATGAAAAAAAAGATGATACATCAACACTATAGAACCTCTTTTTACAATCTTAAACACCTCGATCAGATCCCCTAACTCTTCTTCATTAAGGAGAAAACAGTTTAAGAGATTTCAACCCATTCTTGTATGAGATACCCTCCTTTTTAAGTACCATTTTAGTAACCCTTTTCTGAACTCTTTCCAACAATTCAGTATCCTGAAAACAAGTGTTTTTAATTAGAATTAAAGTGCTAATACCTGTATCAGCTGTCTTGAGAATACATTTTTACTTTAAGTGTTTCTCTTCATAATGATTTTAGAAATTAATTCTCAGATTTTATTTCAATGTGATGTGTCACCTCCATCCACAAAAAGGCTTTTAAGCTTGTACTGCTTTCTATTGGCATAAATATTTGCTTTTGCCACAAGCATTCTTATTCAAACTTACTACTGCATACTAATATGGAAATACTCGTGCAGAAGCCTTCCACCAATAAGAGTGTGGCACTACCCCCTGTTGTAACTAATGCCCTCTTTAATCATCGTGGTTGTCAATTTTTGATTTGCAGTCCTACTGATTACCTCTAATTTTTGCTCATGATGTAAGTAAATTATTTGTGTTTTTCCTTTTCTGGATTTCTCCTTCAGTTAATTTTTTGTGTTTTTATTCTGTTTTATGAAGAGTCACAATTCATTTTATTTTAGCTTCAGGAGTTGTGTATTCTCATTTTTTGGTGGTCATCACTACAACTGCTTTTACTGTAGCAGCAGAATTCCTGACCGTGTCTAACTGATTGAAAATATGATTCTCAGCCAACTGAGTATGGTTCTGGTCTATCAGGAGCTGACCATTTTCATGTAACAATTAGCACACTTATGATGGTCTTAACAAGTGTTTCAGTGATTTTTTAGCTTTTGATTGGAACAACCCTTTTGCTCCTTAATATTCCTCTTAGTCATGTGTTGTTTTGGGGGACCTTTTTCTCCTCTGGTGGATTTGTTATTCAGGTATATGTCTATATTTTTTTTTACTAATTTCATATGTTCCATACCTGCTTCTCTTGAGTGTTCTGATCCCACTAATTCCTTTGTCATATCAGTATTCTTTGAGGTTATATGATGCATACTCTTCATTTCAATGGTTCTTAAGTCTTTTGGTTTAATTTGTAAAATGTTTACCTCTCCTGTGAATACTTTTTCATCATCCTTTTAAATTTAATTTGTGATTTCATTCGCGTGCCATTTTCTTCTCTTTCTCCTCATCCCATTAGGTCTGTTATCTTACTATGTCCCTGGCTACACATTTCCATCTACTTTTGGGAGACATCATCAGTGCTGTAACTGTTCTGTAGTGATAAATACTCTAGTCATATTTGTTTTTTTCTTTGAAGGCACCTTTATCATATATTTGGATCCCTTTCTTTGGCAAGGGTTACCTGACCAGATATACTTAGTCTTAAATTTGCAATGTACAATCTGTGAATATACTAGATAACTGTGATGTTAAAGCTCTTCTTACTGCAGACTCAACTTACAATTCCAGATCTTGCCAGCTGTTGTTTGACTAACTGTCTAGTATGTATTTTTATGCATCAATATAAAATGTAGAAAGAGTGACAGAGTAATGTGTCACATGGTTATTTTATGCCCACTGTTGAAGTGGGGTATTCTGCTGAACCTCTTGAAAGTGTAGCTCATGGTCTTTTGCTTTGTAAACATGTTCATTCTAGATCGTACATTTGTGGACAAACATTGTAAAGCAAGCAGGGATCACTATCCATTTCTGATCATCTGTGGCGGTGGTTCCGAACCTTTTTTATGCCCCACATCCCTGAAAAAATTTTAATATGTTCTTGCACCCCTCACAGTAATTATTTGTTTAAGAATAAAGGTGAAGGTGGTTAAAACAAATTTTTATAATTAGTTTTTAATGATATATAAACAAAAACGAAACACTTGGAAAAGAAAAAAATATTACAACAAACTAAAAGTTGCATAAACTCTGCATGGCCAACAAAAAAATAAATTTTCATCCAAGCATGAAATGAAATTTCTTTGAATTTGAAATGTTCAAATGATCATAAGCCAATTTAAATTTAATGACTCTTTTGTTCCTGTTTATTTTTTATGAGTTTTTCAAAGCGTGGCACTTTGTTGCTGATAGCAATCTGCAAGTCTCCCTGTGCACCCATGTGATTTCTAGATTTTGTCTTGATTGACAAAAGGGAACTAAATCCAAACTCACATAAGTATGTCATCGTGAATGGGATGAGCTCATTTAGTGCTTTTTCACAAAGGCTTCAAAACATGTCCATTGCCAAACATTAATATTGTTCCAAAGTTCTGCTTTCAAACTGGATTTCAAGAACTCGATTTGTTCGCAGTTCAATAAGATCTTCCTTCAGTTCTTCATCATCTGACATATTACCAAAATTGAAGTAGTATGGATTAATAATCCATTCTTCAGAAGTTTCCAGTTCTCCTCCAAAATATCCATCAAATGACTTTGATAGTATTTCAAAATGATCCACAATTTCTTCACACACACATGAAATTAGGGATTCATCCTCACCTACCATTTCTTCGAGTGATGGAAAATTTGAAAGATTCCCTCTTTTAACTCGTCAAAACCAAAGATGTAACTTTTCTTTGTAAGCATTTAACTTTTTGCAACATTTCATTATGTTTATATTTTTCCCTTGAAGCAATGACCTTCAGGTCATTCATACAAGTGAAAATATCACTCAAATAGGCTAGTATTTGGTTTAATTCTTGTGATTCTGTTTTTCTGGGCAGATCATAGTCATGTTCCTTCAGAAAAGCTTTGACTTCTAGCAATTCAAAGAAGCCCATTAAAGCTCTCCCACATGACAGCTAGCAGATTTCTGTATGGAAAAGCAAAACTGAATGCTCACTTCCAAAATCCTCACAAAGCAACTTGAAGAGGTGGTGTTTCATAGCTCGATCCCTAATCCAGTTGATGGTCATGGAGGCAATGTTTTTGATGCTAAAACATGTTGATGAATATAGTGAATACCTTGCAAGTGCGGAATCTCTTGTTTTCTCAGTGCAAAAAATCCTGATTTTTTCCAAGCATATCAGGGGCACTGTTGGTACACACAGAACCAATAATTTGAATATATGAATCATATTTGGCAAAGAAGTCCTTCACACACTGGAAGACATTTTTCCCTTTTGTGGTTGTTTTCAGATCTTCACAGAACAGGAAATCTCCATTATGGCACCATCATGGACATACCTGACAAGTGCAATGAGTTGACTGCAATTTGCAACATCAGTTGTCTTGTCCAATTGGAGAGAGATTTTCAAGGGACTAGCCCTGATTTCTGCGATAACTTGGTCCAAAATGTCCAAACCCAAATCACCAATTTGGTATTGAATAACGTTATTTGATAATGGCACTAATTTAAGCTTGTTTGAGGCTTCTTTTCCCAGAACAATTGTTGCTATTTCTAATGCACACAGTTTTATCACTTCTTCTGCAATTGTATGGGGTTTCTTTGATTTGGCTACTTTATACGCCATGTGGTATGAAGTTATCAGCAGTGGTTTGTCAGCAGATATAAAACCTAATTTTGGAAGAGTTGCTCAAGAATCAAAGTGAGCCTTTCTACCCTTCAACAATTCAACATCATGGCCTGCAACAGCTGCACCACCATGCCAGTTGTTGAAGTGTTTTTGCAGCTTATATGGCTTCAAATTTGCATTTTAAAGGATAGCATTGCAAAGCTTGCACTGGGGTTTTTGCAGATCCTCAGTTGTTCCAATGCAAGTGAAACCAAACTTCACATAATTGTCATTCCATTTTCTTTTCTTTGACATAATGAAGTTTTTTTTGCACAAACACAGAAACCACAATGCACTGACTACCATAGCATTGCGCATAGGTTTATATACTCTGTGAAACTTTTTAGAACATTCTCGAATATACCTCACATGATGGATACTTCTGGAAGTTTCTTGAGTTATGATCACGTGAATACATAACATAAATAAATAATAGACACTTTAAGACAGCATTCACGAGCATAATTATATGTGCTGAGTATTTAGGTCATGTTTATGTTTCATGTATTGTTTATTTACAGTTGTACATTAAGAATTCAATCTGCACCAGTGATGGTAGAAACGATAGTTTATCATAACAAGGTAAAAAACTATATCTGTAACAAGAAAAATAAGAAATAAAAATTGAACGTAATTGAATATATAGGATAGTACCCTTAATATAAACAAAAAAACTGAAATTTTATCTTGCACCCCTAGTTTAGAACCACTGATCTATGGCTTTTAATGCTTGTCCTACTGACTTGATGTACAATTGTAAATGAAGCTAGGTGTTGGAAGATCCATAAATGTAATTGCTTTGGTTTTCATTATTGGGAATTGTAGTCACTCATTGCACTGTCTCTAGTGCTGAGATCCTTAGAACTGTCCAATGCACTCTTTTTTTTTTCTTTTTTTCCAGTGGAGTATAAAAGTCCTTGCCATTTACCAGTTCCTAGCTGTTAGGGTAGTTGACTATGAAGGCCCATCATTCTAAGTGATTCTGAACGTGCACAATACCTCTTAGTTGAGAGTAGGACAATGGTATTCTGCAGATTTCAATGGCATGAAATCCTTCCTTCTCTGGACCTGATGTAAAATTCCATCTGCCTCTGGGCATTGGATGTAGCACTCTACCGTATGTATTGTTGTTTGTCCCTTCAGCTGAGACATCCTCCAAATATAGGCTCCTGGGAATTGAATGTTGGTTGGAAATGGTTCAGGCACACAAGTTCTCACATTGGTTTGTCTAGTACCCTCTTCCTACAACAGGCTTAATGATAAATTTCCAATGTCATCAGGTTTAGGACTTGTCATACAACCCCAAGCTTTCAGTTCCTCTTTGTACTGCCCATTGGATGTCAGTTTCCAGTGGATCTGGTGTTAATTGTAGCTGGAGGAAGCATATAACTTACAACTTATGTCAGACTGGACACTCTCATCTTACGGCAGACTGGTGAACAAAATTCGCAATGATGCCAGATTTTGAACCAGAGATGAACACCCACCTGGTCTTTCCTCCTCTTTACCATTTGCCAGATGTCAGTTCCTACTGGATCTGGTGTTGGCTTTGTTGGAGGTGTTCACATGTGGAGACAGGGTCTTGTTACGGGAGATCCTCTTTCTGCCTGACCCATTTTTTATGTGTGTAACAGATTTACTGTTATATATTTATTTTAATATTGATGTTTATTTCAATTAAGTATATATTTTAAAATGCATGTAACTTTAATTTATACAGGTATGTGGTAGGTAACAGCATCAGTTGCCATTTAAGGGTTAAAAGTGTGTTGTGAAATCCTCACTTATTCATCAGATTTGTAGAAGATTCTTGAGTGTAAGAGTCAACAGTATATCTTTTATGAAAGCACTAGCATATCCTTAAGTACTGTTGCCAACTGAAATTTTGAGAACATCACTTAAAATTTATAAATCAATACACCAAGAAACAATTTTATATTATTGATTTGCTACAGTTGATATACTATAAACCTATGGCTATAACTGTGATTAATGCTTATTAATCAGGGAACTATAGATATTTGACCAGTAAGATTTATAGATTTGAACATTACAAAATATTCAACTTCAATGAATTCACATCAGATATCAGTATTTTTACGAAAATATTACATAACTTTAGAAGTGAAAAGTCAGCTTGTAAACAGCATGAAACTAGCAAAGAATATAGAGCTAGGTAGCTCCCTGTTTAGTGAATTGAATCTGTGTTAACTCAGAATTAATTCATTCATTGTGAACCTTCAATAAGATATCAAAAAAGGTTCCAGAGCAGAAAGAAGACTTAATATTATTTGTAAATTTTTATACACTTTGTATATAAATTTCCATTTGTAATAGTTATTATCGTAAATTGTATTATTTATTGTATGTTAAAATATATTTTTATTAAGGAAGAAAACTGCATGTATCAATCTTGTTAGTAAATATCATAAATTTGATACATGTCAACATTTAATTAACTCCTAAATCTAAGTTACAGTTTAACTCAGTTTTGGGCTGTTTGAAATTGTAATGTGTAACAATGTTTAATAAATTGAAGTTTCACCCAAAGTAAGTTATAATATGTGACATGAAAGTTAAGGGGACTTTCTTCCTACTGTGGATTTTGTGTCCCATTCCAGAAGTGCCAGGTGTCAGTTGAGGCTGAATTTCCAGTCTGTTGCATCTTAGTCACTTTACACTAGGGGTCTCGTTATTACTGTTGTTTGTTTTTTTTAGGCCTCTCCAAATTCTTGCCCTTTATGTTTTGATGACACATAACTAAAGAGTAAAGAGGATATCTTGCTCAGAAGTGGTGCAGTATCCTACTGATGTGTTGTTTTTAATGCCTTATGACACCTCATAGTCTTTCTTTGAGTACTCCCCAGAGGGGGGTCACTGTTTTATAGCCCTTCACCACATTAGGGTGACATTCTAATTTTTTTTTTGTGGGGAGAAATAAGATATTGTATTGGAAGTTAACATTTTTCTAAACTAAAACTGTGTTTCCAATAGATACTTACCTCCTTCATATTTCCCACCTATCCTCCCTATTTCCAGTTTGAATTGGTTCGGTTATTTTTGACCAATCTCAGTGATTAACATGTGCATGATTAGAGAAGTTACTAGTTACAATGAAGGTAGTGTTGCAGTCCTATTGGTGGTAGATTGTTGCATGATTATTTGCACATTACCATGCAGTGATAAGCAGGACTAACAAAGTTAGTGATGAGCAAATACTTTGTGTTGATAGAGGGCAGTACAAGTCAAGAAAGTTGTTTGTGAGCAGGAATAAGTAACAATCAGAAATATATTTTCTGTTTATGAAATAACTTTTCTTGGTAAAATATAAGTAGAATGCATAAAAACTTTAAAATTTTTGTAATTGTCTTGACTATGATGTTGAGTTTATCTAACAGACTGCAAATACTAAAGAAATACATAAACCGTTTATTATAGATTAAGGTAGTCAAGTCTGTTATATGTTCGTGATTTGGAGGATTGGAATTTTTGTCTTAAAATTTGTTTTGTTCGTTAAGTGTTTTAAATGTATAAAATTATTAATAGCGAGTATATGCGGCAAAATCAACTGAGACTCGATGCAACTCGGAGATTACTTCTTGGACCATGCAGCTGTAGGTAAAAATAATCTATAAATTTGTATATCGTTAGTCTGTTTAATATTTCAACAGTATTTTTTTATTTCCGAATATTATAATTTTGTGAACTATGTAGCCCTAATGCATGATCTCTTTTTTTCAGGGATAATTTTTAAGGAAATAAAAGACTTTGTAGCTTACTGTTGATCAGAAGTTTTTAATACATGTTTAGTATAGGACGGGTTATTCAGTTGCTTCAGGCAGGAGTTAGTGTGAATGCTCAAGACTGTCCAAGTAGTGGAAACACAGCTTTACACTGGGGAGCAAGCTTTAGTAATGTGGATGTTGTACAGTGTTTGCTAGGTATGTATCACTGTGTGATGTGTCACCATGTTGACACAAAATTTGATCCATTTCTTTTTTCAGGTATTTCTTATATGTGTCTTTATTTGAAGACATGAACTAATCGAGTACATGAGGTTATACAGTAACTTTTGTAAATCCTCAAAGTAACTGCTTTTGTAACTAAGAAGTGTATTAACATTTATTTTTGTAGATGAAATAAAATTTGCATAGTTTTTCAGAGAAGCATGATGGGTACTACCAGAACTACTTGTTTAAAAATTTTATTTAAAATACCAGGAATATAGTCAGTGACATTTCCACAATGCTTACCAACTCAAGTAAATTTATTTGAGAATATAAAATGAGTTAGAAAGCCTTTATATGAAAACATACAATATTAATTAACATCAGTAAGTATATCATTAATCATATGTCCTGTTAACAATAGAAATTTCTAGTCTTAGTACATTATAAAGCTTAAGAGCTGGTAATAAACAAACCTTTAGATCTTGGTTACATTTCGAAAAACTATTCTCACTGTTTGACTGAGGCTTTCCATTGGTGGAGCAGAGGACACGTCTAGCTGGTTATTCATCTGGAATAGTTGTAGGTTTTCAATGCACACTGACTTACTGTGATTTTTACCCAGCTTTTATTTAGGATTTACATTTGTTTTATTGGTATGTAGCATGTGGTGGACACACTAAACAAATACTACAGTTCACAACTTGCACACAGGAAATCCTTGTTCTAAAGACCCAGAAATGCATGAATATTGATCTATAAAGTTAAAGGATAATCTTGAGTGACAATGTTTATTTAACTCATAATAAGTAAGGTCATTGCTCTGACCTTCTGTCACCACTTTTAACTTTACATTAAGCTCAATGGACCATCCTTAATGTTCTAATTTATAGTGTTTATCTTTCTCAAAAATTTGATAACTTTTTCTGTGTTTTCATGACAGAAAATCTGGTCTTAAGATAAGCAGCTTGGTTTGTTATGAACCAGAATATTTCACATGCAAACAAAGCAGAATGACTTTATATTCACATGTGGTTGCTTAACTAATATGTAACCTTGATTTTTATAAATGCTGTTTCCAAACTCTAAAACATTTTTAATGCAAACAGGGCAAACAAAAACTACTTTGAAGTATTTTCAGTGTATAATATTATTTAACTAAGAAATAACCTATTTTTTTTATCTTATACTTCCTATTAATTTTGACTTTTACTATCTTGGCATGCTTGTTTCACAAGCTTCCTTATTCTTCCAAGACCTGACCATCAAGATAACTTTTAATCATATGTGTTTAGGACTAGACCATTGGATTGACCCTATATAGGAAAGTTGATGTTTATTATAATTCCAAATTCATTATGTGTATCTTAACAAAATAAGACATGCTTTTAGTAAGCATAAAAAGGCTGTTGTACACGGAAAATAAGATTTTTAAAAATAAAAGTATTTTTATTAATGATTTGTTTGTGAATCTGTCTGACTTAGACTGACTAATCTGAGTTCAAAATTTTCATATTAAGATTTTTTTTCAACAGTTTCACATTTCATTTATAATAATCTCCATGACCTAAATTGATATCAGGTTATTGTTTTTTATGTGGTTAAACTTTATATCTTATTTTCTTTACCATAAAGCTAACTGTAGCACAATATTTTATGGCAAAGTTGAAAAAATATTAAATAAAATTAAAATTACAATTATTTATCCTAAGAGCTTTAGATCTCTAAACATTTTACAGATGATTTCATTTATTTTGTTGTTTCTGTTGGAACTGTGTGTATCTATGAATAATGTATCAAAGCAATAAATCACCCAGTGAGAGCACAGCTCAAAGTATGGTAAACAGAGTATCATATTATAGAATGCACACCTTGTAGGAATTTTTTATTTGTACTTTTTTCATCAGAGTCTTTCTTGTCTAATCTGGTAAGTTGATTTTTAAATGGTAAATGAAAAAGCCAAAACAAAATGTAGTGCTTATATTGGGCTAATTGCACTCAATCAATTTATGTCGTGTGAAAAATTAATATTATTTTATAGGGGGATTGTTTGTATATATATTCAAATATGCAAATTACAACAAAAAATATTAACATGCAATAATTAGCAATATCCTAAAACAATTGTAATTTAATTGTTTCTATTTACACTATAAGTTCATTAAAATAATTCATTTACTTGGTGAAGGTTATCTTGATAGTAGTAATAATGAATCTGTTGACCGAAGTCTGTTGTCTGAGTGAACTAGTTTTATGTAAATTGAAATTTCTGTTTGTTATAAATAATCCAGTAGTAAATCTTAGAGAGAATTATTGACATTTTTGTGAAAGATGTGATAGGGCTTGGGAAGCATGTTTTACATTTTTTATTCTATATCTCAGTAATGCAGAAATTTTGAAGGAAATAAATTTGTATTATGTCTTAGCAACACATGGACATTAACTGTATAATTTTTACCAGACTCAGGAGGCTATATGGAAATAGAAAAAGACATCTGAAATGGGTATTTCAGTTCAACAGTTGTTATGATACAGAGAAGTCATTACTAAAGATTGATTTAAATATTTTCTCTTGAGATTAAAAAATACAGATTTATACAGTTTTAAAATTTGAATTAAAAACTGATTTGGTGTCAAATTTATTGACATTTATAACTGTAAAAGGTTGTGCTGTGCACATGGACCCTTCATCGATGCAAATATGGTTAAAAATGACAGAGGTTTGGAATTCTTTGAAATAACAGTGGTAGCAGTAACTCATTTAAAACTTGCATCTTATAGAGAATATTCTACTGAACAAATACATGTTTATGTTACTATCTTGTTTAATGTATTGAAATAAATATGTAATTTAGAGAAGTTGTATAATTATTTCAGATCTGAATATTTTGTCTTTGAGCTTTATAGGTGAACTTGTTTACTATTTTTCAAAATAATCAGTGCTTCATATCTTTCAATGATTCTCTCATAATTTGTAAAAACAAAAAAGTGTTATGCTTAAAACATATAATAACCACGGCAAATCTAAATTTTATCTTTACTTGTGTGTGTGTGTATAAACATTTTACAATTTTACTTTAAGAAACTCTGTATCTATATTTGATTATTTTTTTTAAATTTAAAAACAGACTACGGTGCTGATGTAAATACAGTAAACGGCATGGGTGCTACCCCTTTGCACGATGCTGTGCAACGTAGAGATATTAGAGTTGTGGAGAAGTTGTTAGATGCAGGGGCTAATCCTATTGTGAAGGCAGTTAAAGGGTAAAGTTCTGTTGAAAAACAGAGTATTTCTTGTTTTAAATGTGTATCTAATATGACAAGATACTGAAACATGTATATATCATATCATTAAGGAATTATATTATGCTTCATAAGAAGAATTTTTTATGTTTAGGAACATGTTGAAACATGAATGAAAATTATATTTTTTGTAAAGTAACAAAATAATATTAAAACGGTTATGAACTTGATAAAAGGCTTTCAATCAGCTGTCTCACAAAGTCTGTTTATTTGGAGTTTTTGTATTAAAATCAATCAATGACTGTGGTTTTAAGTTGAAAATATCAGAAAATTTTTTCTTTCATCAAACTAAAAGAACTATGATATTTGTACTTTAAAATTTGGAGTAATAATTATTGCTAACCTGTTGAGATTTAAGGAAGCAGTTTTGTAATATAAAAATTAAAGTATCAACAACTGCAAGGTTTGTTATCCGAGAAGAAGATAATTATTATAAAGTAACAAATTCACAATTATTTAGAATATAGTAAAAGTGAAGAGTATTTCCAGAGATAAAAATGTCAAATAATAAAATAATTTTAATCAGTAATAAACAGTCACTCATTTGATTACACTATAGTACATAAGATCAGAACATATAGAAACTTGCAGTACATTTTAGTTTAACAAGTATTTTTGCATACATATTTTAAAAATAAACATCTTAAATTTATCTTTCAGTTTTAATTATTTTAGTTAAACTATAAAGCACTTTCAGGGACTGGACAGAAAATGAAAGCACCTCAATTTCATTAAGCAACTGAACTCTCTTTTTTTTTTCCATAAGTGAATAAGTGTGTGCATTTAGTGTGAAAAAGCACATTCAACCTTATATCTAAGTAAGAGCTAGTCATCATTGCTATACTTCATTTTCTCACATCATGTTTTCTAGGAAGAGTTAATGGGAGGCAACACCATATTAAACCTTGTGAGACAAATGCCAAAGTTTTACTTAGCCATACTACACATTCCAGAACTTATCTATATAATGTAAATGTTATAATTTGTTAGTTGCACATTTTGTAATTGTTTTCTAGTAGGTATAAATCATAAGTGTTAATTGTTCTTATTCAAAACTGAAATTTGATCTTATTAAAAACGTTTTGTATAAATCAAAGTAATAATTTATATTGTTGCATGAAGACTAATGACATTTTTGTTTTTTACTATTATAGGAAGTTTGCTGGAAAATCACCAGTGGATTTAGCAGATGAAAATTCAGAAATCTATCATGTTTTGTGTTCTGCTCATATTGAAACTTGTGAAGATGGTCATGGCAAGTACATACACATTCAGTTACTCCAATGCGTGGATTTCATTCTCAGTGCTTGTTTTGTGATTGGTTATAATAACACAAGATTCAAAGCATTTGTATTTTCTTTCTGTTGTAAAATGGGTTCTCTTATTTGTAAATATACACGTTTGATATTTTTTAAATGAATATTTGAGATACATAAAAAAGTGGATTGTATGAAAGTAATATGCTGAGCTTAAAAAGGATATTTTTAATATAGATATTTATGTGTTTACTTGTTAAGTCAAGCATTTAATGTGAAATGGTGTTACATTGTAATATACGATTTCAGAGGTCTGTTTCCCACAGAGATAATCCATGTACAAAGCTGATCTTAAGTTATAGCAAATTATTGTTTTGTTTTTCATGTATAATACATGTATCTAAACTACAGTAATTGTAGACTGTGTAATTGATATAAAGTCAGAAAACACAGTGAAATATCTCAAAATTTCTATAGTTCCAGTAATTTTTTTAAAATTTATGTTCTTTTATTTTCATCTCGTGCCATTTTAATGGGTGTATATTTTAATGGGTGTATATTTTAATGGGTGTATATTTTAATGGGTGTATATTCAACAGTGATTTTTAACCCTTTGACAGTGGGAGTTTTGTAGGTTACAGCATCAGTTGATGATAGCTCCTGTTTAAGGGTTGATATATTGAGTTCTCATATACTTTGGGAAATTGTATAAAATTTAAGTTGTATGAAAGGCGTTAAAAGGTAATGAGGCTTAACAACGTTTAATACAGAAAACACATTGTAGAGTAATGTGAAATATTAAGTTGTGATAGCAAAAAAAATGAGTAATTAAATGAATTCCAATGAACAGTTTCATTTAAAGTTTTATGGTTGTTTTTTTTTTAAAGAGTAGTGTATTATTTATTTCTCTGCTTCTTTTTTTATGGAAGCTTTTGTGCATTGATTTATGAGTATCGTTTTTCAATTCACAACAGATGTTGCAGATATTCAGAGCTTATCGCTGGAATCTCTGGCTAGTGCAGACCATGGGAATCTTACTCCCAGTGTTAGTCGATTGTCACTAACCTCAGGAGATTCTCCTTCCAGACAAGAGTCTTTCGTGGCACATCAGGTGATGAGTGATGCAATATTAATTCCAAACACTGGGGTTTTTGAGTTAAAATTAATTCGGTAGAATAATGGAGAATTGGTCTCATCAGATGTATACTTAATTAACTATATGGACCAAATGAGTATAACTTAAATTGTCTGTAAAGTTGCAAAACTGAATCATTTGAGCAATATATGTGAACTACCGTAGGTCTGTGTGTGAAGGTAGCTTTTGTAAGTATTAGTTGTGATATTGTGAGTTTCCCAGTTTATATGCTTCTATTTTCATATATTTTTCTTAAGTTTTTTTTGAATATGTTGTTACTCATTAACTTTGTGACTTTAAGAAACTTAACATTTAATATACTTTATAAGAATTTTAATTTAAGATTTGTAAAAATAGTAAAAACGACATTTGAAATTTTTATGTTTTACATTATGTAGGTTAGTAGCAACTTTTAAATTATTTTCAAATTAAATGAGTGTTGTGTTAATCTATAAATTTACTTTCTTTTTTATATATCCTGTTATCTTTTAGCACTATATTTATGATAATAATTACATTTATTATTAATTAATAATTATTGTATTATGGTTTTTGCTCACAAGTATTGTGCTTGTAGCTAATAATTTTATCTATTAATCTGTGATGATGAGAAAACCCACTTGAAGAGAAAATAGTATTCTTAATGAAAATTTACATAAAAGTAAACTTAAATTGATGTTTCTCTGGTTACTAGACAGCTGAGCTCCCAACTCTAATGCCACTCGCCACTTCTCATCTACCTCTGGTGACTGATAGCCGTCTTCATCTTTTGTGGCCTCAGCCGCGGAGAATTGTACAAACTGAAGGACACAACTTTGTACCTAAAGAACAGTTTGGAGTACACTTCCTTCAGAGCACAGGAAATGGTATTAAAACTAGTATTTTCTAGCATTACTGTATTGAGATGGAACACCATGCTAACTGCATAGTTTGTCTGTATTCTAAAGACGGACAGGTTTTTCATCATCAAGAATAGTTTGTTAAGGGTTTGAAATGAGATTTTTGCAAAAGTTTTAGTAATGTGACAAAAAATGAGTGCAGTCAGACAAATAGTTCATCACTTGGAATAAGCAAAGAATTTTCAATTTTTTGGTTTGACAACTTATGTTTTGTCTTAAGCTAGTTCACTGTGAAGGAGGATAATAAGTATTAAACATAGAAACAACTATGTCTGAGTTAAAAATGTGAGAAATATGTAAATGTAAAGTGCTCTGAAAGTAAAGTGTAATTTTCTAATTGAACATTTTCTCTTAGTTTTTGAAGAAGATTCAGTTGCAATATTCAAATTTTTTTTGTTTTTCTTCACAAAATATTTTCAGTTTGTGTATTCAAGACCAGTGATCTTTAGGATTACTTTTTAAACTCTGAACATTGTAGCTACTATTCCAGTAATTGAACTATAAAGTTTAATTTATTCTCTTGTGGTTTGATAATACATAAAATATTTCTCTGATGTATATGTTAAAGACTTGACTTACTATATATTTTATTTATCTAACCCTAAAAGTAATGCAGCTATTTTTGTGGAGGCCTGTTTGAGCTGGTTTAATTTAGGTAGATTGCTACAGAAAACAAGTGGAGGAAATACGAGGGCTGTTCAAAAAATATGCAGACTGACTTCATAAAACAAAATGTACTTTATTTTGAAGTTACAGGTCTGGGACCCCTTCAAAGTACTCTCCTCCCCAATGCACACACTTATCCCAGTGGTATTTCTACTTGTTGAAACAGTCCTGGTACATATCTTTTGTAATGTCCTTCAGCTCCTTCATTGCATTTGCCTTAATCTCAGGAATCGTCTCAAGGGTCTTTTGAGTTTGGGGAACAAGAAAAAATTGCAAGGAGCAAGGTCAGGTGAGTAGGGGGGATGGGGAAGAACAGTGATCGAGTGTTTGGCCAAAAACTTGCGAGTTCTGAGGCACAAATTTCACACCAACGTGGTGCATTTTCAATTTTTCATTCAAAATCTCGTAACAAGATCCAACTGATATCCCACACTCTTCAGCAAGCTCCCTGACAATCAGACGTTGATTTGCCCACACCAGGGTGTTGATTTTGTCGACGTGTGGGTCATGGTCGTCAGTTGACGTGGAAGGACGTCTAGGACGCTCATCATCTTCAATGGACTGTCGAACATCCTTAAAATGTTCATACCACTTGAAACATGCCGTACGCTTCATAGCAACATTACTGTAAGCCGTGTTAAGCATAGCAAAAGTTTCAGTCACAGATTTTCCAAGTTTAATACAAAATTTCAAAGCATTTGTTGCTCCTTCAGGTCATTCATTCTGAAATCCGCCAAACAAAAAAATCACACTTTACTTAAAACCGCATTGCTAATACACAAATGAAGATATCTGCAATCAGGAAATGGCATCGTAATCAGCTGATCTGTGCAAACCTAGCGACACCAAGCGGATTCCCCTGGAACCAACTGGAGCCCTGCAGTTCAAACAGTCCGCGTATTTTTTGAACAGACCTCATAAATCTAAAATGTTTGTTTAAGCACATATTTTTCTGTTATTTATTTTCAAGTGATAACAAACTATTTGTGTTTCGTTTTTAAAATTAGACTTATTGTTAGCCTAATTTCATTTACACATCTTCTCTTTTGTTTTGAGTATTTATTACAGACAACATTTCAACAAAAGAATCTGGAGTTCGTAAATGAGATCAACTTTTTATTTTGTTAGCCATTATAGATTTAACTTTGATCTAAGTTTCTTCTCTTACAACAGTGATATTTATTTAAAATTAATTCCACAGTTACAAACCAATTGATCAAAGAAGCCTTTTTTAAAGGGGAACATCTTGTTTCAATGTTCTTTGACCCTGAGAAAGCCTGCAAAACCACATGGAGGTATGGAATTTTGCAAAATCTCTACTCCAACAGATTGTGTAGTCATTTACCCAGTTTTATTTGGAACTTTTTACTGGACAAGCGATTCCATGTCCTTGTGGGTTTGACACTTTTCAATTCTTTTCCACAGGAACTTGGAGTCTCTTAGAGTTATGTCTTAAGTGTCATATGTTTTGGAATGGATATTAATGCAATAACTACACAACTTCTTCCTACTGTTGCAAATGGGCACTATTTCAACAAGTTCTACAACTCGTGTAGGTTGTTAAATGAGAGGTTTATTAAGTGATAGTTTGAGTCTACCCTCAATCACTTGTTAAAATGGACCATCGCAAACAATTTACCTTTTCATTCTCCAACACCATTTGCATACACTTTTTCCACCAGTGGAGTATACTTCTCGATTCCAAGTTCCGTCACAGTGATGTTCATCCCACGGTCCCTGAGGCAAATTTCTTCGAGCTTATCTTTTTAATCTTTGACTGTAAACTAACTTACATTTCTCACATCAAGCAGCTATGTTTCAAGTGTACGAGGGCACTAAACATCTTCCATGTCCTCTGTTCCACCGCTTGAGGTGTGTATCAATGTTCTATGCTCAAAATCTCTCATGCTTTCATTGGCTCCAATCTGACAAACTTGACTGTGAGTCTCTGGCTCTACTATGACATTGACTTTGAAGATGTTGAACCAAATTCACCATATGGGGCTTTGACTCTCAACAGGTGCTTTCTGTCCTTTTCCAGTCGAGAGTTTGTACAATAAGTCCCATAAACCTCCTCTTAACTTCAGTTGCTTGTAACTTTCTTTGCAGTATCTAAACTTCGATTCTTATGCCAGCATTCATCTTGGGGTTGTATCTTTTTTTCTTCAATAGGCTATGCTCTTTCAGAATGTACAGTTTGCCAGTCTTTTTTTTGGCCTTTGTATCCACTCACAGCTGGTTGAATTGGGTTTGTTCTTGGATGATATTGCTGTCTCCACTGATCAACCCATCCCACCATGGCTTATTACCATTACCACTTGTGAACTGTCATTGAGTCATCTGAGGAAAGTTGATATTCCTGAGTGGAAGTACAATTTTCTGTTTGACAAACATCCTTTGAACCATTCTTCTATTCTTGTTTATACAGATGGTTTGAAATCAGGTGAAACAATGAGCTCTGCTATGGTTTGTTGTGTCTCAATGTTTGCTCATAGGGTCCTCTCTACAGTTTGTGCCATTTCTCTTGCCAGTGTACCAATTGTACGTTTACACTGACTTTCTTAGCTCTTTACCAGCTCTGGAATTGCTTCACATTAATTCTCGCCCTGTTCTCGTCAATATTCAAAAATGACTAGCTCATTTTTCTCTATCATCTGTTTCTATCTGGATTTTCTGGATACATGGCCATGTTGGTATTTGCAGGAATGAGCTCACTGACACTTTAGCTAAGTCCGTCTGCTTTGGTGCTGTCATGGGTATGCCTGATCCATATATGGAGTTTGGACTTCTCTTGAAGGCTTGTCTTTGGATAAGTTAGCAATTGACAATGAGGGAGCAATATGATAACAGGCTTTTATGGATTAAACCTTTTGTTGTTCTTTGACTGTCTTGTTTCCATAAAGATTGGGAGGAGGAAGATGTTCTGGATAGGCTAGGCATGGATCATAGTATTTTAACCCATCAGTTTCTTTTATTTTGGACTCATCCACCAATGTGTGACCTTTGTGACATTCAAGTCACAATAGTTTACATTTTACTGTTGTGCTGTTGTTACAACTCTGAGTGATGGTATCATTTTAGAAACATGTTTTGTAAGGGTTTATCCCTGATGTTGGATTATGTCATTGGTGGTGATGATACTGTCCAACTTGATTGTATCTTAAAATTTTTATGAGCCATTGACCTTTTAAATCCTGTTTAAGTTTTTTATTTGAAGTTTGGACATTGTTTAGTTTTAATTCAATTTATTTTTACATTTTATGTCAGTTTTATGATTTTTAATGGTTGTTTGGTGCAACTAGCCTAGTTACTTTGCATCAATTAATGCCAAACAACCAAATAACTACAAAACAGTTGCTTAAACATTCTCAGTTATCATGTTGAAAGACTAATGTGTATTTTAGTTCTTGAAGGTAGATCCCAATAGTACTTAGCCTGTTATATTAATTTGTCTCATTTTAATGGTATTAATGTTTGGCATAATTAACAGATGCACTCTGAAGCACTCTGTGTATTCTTAAAAAAGAAAAACAATATGTATTTATGTTGCAATTTGAAATTTGTTTTGTTTTTAATTTATAAGTGAATCTGGATTACTGTACTACTTGGCTACTGCTACTAACCAATCTAATAGCTGTCTGTGACATGTATTATATGTGAAATATAGATAAATGTGAGTGTGTGTGTGTGTGTGTGATCATATGTACATATTTGTTTTTTATCTTTATATTATTTCTATTTCTTCAAAACTTATTATTTTTCTTGTATTTTTACAGTATCTGTTCATGCTATACAAGAGGTTTGGGAAATCCATCGTACGGAGCTGCAAACACTGGGTTATCAGCTGAATATAGATGGTATACTGGCTGCTTCCAGTAGTCCTGAAGCTAGAATCATCTGTTTGGTGAACCCAGCACTGTTTGCTCATAGTGAAAGTTACAGAGTTGCAGTGACTTCTTCTCAGGTAGGATTTTATTATTATTTAAATGGCAAATTTAACTGTTTTATCCTTACATTTAAAGTTACTTTCTTACAGCTACTTCTCATCTCTCTTTATTTCTTTAATAGCTTATTCAGCACATTTTTTTTGTACAGAAAGATATATGGTTAGTTATTTTTAATGTTATTTTCAGAACATAAAATTGTCATTTTATTAATAGTTAAAATTAGCCATCATTATTGGACAACTAATATTAGTTAGTAGTTTATTTGGTAGCCTTGATGTTTATGTTAAAAATAAATATAACCTCACTCCATATGTAGGCAAATTTCACTTTTTGGTTTTTTAAAACCTGAAGATAAAATTTCATAGCTTCAACTTAAATCATCTTACAAACATAAACTAAAATATATTTTAAAAAATTACTTCATTTTTAAATAATTTCTAGAAAAAGTGAGATTTTTTAAAAGAAAACTACAGATACCTCTGTTTATTTTTATAACCCCTAGTGAATAAATCTAAGTTATAGAGATTTGGTCTAGTTTTTCAGCGGTTTATTGTAACTTTCTGTATTGTTGTGTACCTGTGTTTGGCCATAATAACTGAAATGTTGCCTGCCTGTTTATTTCACAAACAACCAGTAAAGTGTAGCACAGTATTTTCAACATGCAGAGTTGATTCTTCTGGAAATATTTTTATTCATAGTGCAGATAAATACACAATCAGTTAAACTGTTAGGAAAAAAGAATTCTGAAACTCATTGTAAACTAGACAGTGAATAAGTGTAGACTGAGCATCATTGTCTTTGTAAATATTCCTTTCAAACCTAAGAATTTGAAGGAAACTTAAATAAAATTAAATCTACAACTGGGCAGTTTGTGAAATATAAAAATACAAATAAGTTAATTATTTGATTCATTAAATGGTACATTAAAGTAATAGCCTATGCTCACATGATTATTTGTTCTTATCTTCAGCCAGTTTTGTTTTTTATAAAGACATCATCAGACTACCTTTGTTTTCCCTGTGATATAATTCTTCATTGTTTCCCTCGATTATCAAAATCTACATATTTTGTGAAAAAAGTTGTTTTAGTAAAAACTGTTTTAAAAAGTAAATTAATTTCCAACTTTGTAAATCAGTATTGTTGAGACAACCACAAAGTCATTGTTTTGTTTGTTTTTAAAATATACAGCACACCTGGTATCGATCTTGTGTGCATATAATAATGAAAATGTTTTACAATCAATGATAATGTTAATGATGCTTTATTTAACATAATATTCAATAAATAAGGATTTGAGTCACCATAATATTTTTCCTTTGCTTACTGTATTCATTAAATTTAACTAAGCTTATCTGATGTCTTTTTATTGAATAACATTTGTAAATTTCAAGCAGATATAATTTAATACAAAAACACTTATGAATTAAGACAACTTATCAAGAAATTGTAAAAAGATTCCCAGTTTTTTTATTTGTTCTTGAGTCATCGTTTTGAATGCCTTTGATTAATGCCACAGGATTTATAACAAGAAACTTTCCTACTAAACCATTACTGCTCAAACCGTTTTATTTACTCCACTGACACTTGAAAAGTTTAGTATTTGCTTTATCAAGTCATATTTAAACTTACTTTTTAGCTGTTTCCAAAACTGTATTTCATAAAATAAAAATTGATCAAACTTGTTGAAGTGACATCATAAAAGGGCGACAGCTTAGCCTGTAAAAAAATAAACATAAGAGGAAACATACGATAGTACATTTTTTTATATCTTTGAAAAATGTTTAATATAAGTTACTCCATTTAGTAGCAAGATCTGATATTTCTTTACTTTAATTTTTCTATTTTTGGAAATGTTTAAAAAAAATTATTGTATTTCCAATTGTGCAAAATGTATTTAATTAATTGAAACCTGATGCAGATCTATTGTCAAAACTAGTAGTGGTTTTTAATCTTAGAGTATGAAGCTCAATATAAAAAAGTTGAAAATGTATCTTGGTATCGTTGAAAAACAAGATGTTGCTTAAATTGTGATATGTTTCCGGAATTTTTTTTATAAATCATAAAAATACTGCACATGATAGTGACTAGTGAGATTGCTATAAGGTCGAGCTTAACATAAGTTATGTGTATTTAAAAGCTATGGTTTAAATGCAGTAAGCTGGAGAAGCATCAAAACCGATAATCCTTAATTTTAGACAGGATAAAAATGGAAAAAAAAAACTGTAGTTGACATGATATCTACCACAAATTTTAAATCTGTTGGCAACACATCTTTATTTCTTGGGATCAATTTTATAATTTTTCTTTAAGCATAACTGTATCAGTGTTATCAATCTTATAGTAGACTGGTGAATAGTGTGAAAACAACTACATTGTTACTTTAGATATATTGTCACTATACAAATGGCTGACAGAGGTAGAGAAGAATATGATATAATGGGTATGAAATTATTATGTTCTCAACAATATTCTAGTGCAAAGAGAGCCAACAGTATATTATTTTGAATCAAAAAAGTGCCAAATCACAAATTCTTAACCTTATTACATGTCTGTTTGTCTTTGCACATTAAAACAAATAATTTAATTCTAAATTTATGATAAATTATCAGGAAAAATTGAGGCAAATATGCTGTGTATTTTCCCAGCATTTCTCATTATTAAACATTTCTATGCACTCTAGCATAACATTGTCAAAATAGAGAATGTTTTTCTTGCATTGTTTCAAATTAGGCATTAAGTACTTTTAGTTGATTTTATAGTTTTGTTTTGGTTTTTTAGCAACTATGTGTTATTTTCCTTATAACATTTACTTACCACAAGATCTACAGATTAGAAACTGAAGTCCTTAATACTAATACATGGTTGTCCTAATAGACTTTCAGTTAAATTACATTTATAATTAGAACAAGCTATTTACTTGAACTGAAAATTGAAAAAAATCAGTCTGCTAATCATTACATCTTATTAAATATAATTATCTCATGTTCTTATAAATATATAAATGTGTTACTCTTATATACTTCCCTCTTCTCACAAGACTAGCTTTTCCATTTTGTGCTGCCCTCTATATGCAAACTTTTTATAATGCATGGCACATGCCTTTTGCAGTCTCCTATTGGAATCAAAGATACCAGCATGCCTGTCAGGCAAATCAACATGCTTCTTCATTCTACCAATTTTTGTTTGGTAGATATCCTCTCCATTCACATTTCCCACTAACCTCCCCTCAAGTTTCCTGTGCTACCCAGCTTCAAAGTGATGATTTGGTAGTGTTGCATACAGGGAATCACATGCATCATGTAATAGTGTTGCTCTCCTATTGATGTGAAAGACATTTTGCAATCTTTACTTCTGATAGGTGGGGTGCAGAAAGCTTTAGCATGTGGTATACAAAAAATGTGCATATAGAAGGCAGCACTCAAAGGGAAAAGCTGATCTTGTGAGTGAAGTTAACTGCCTATTAGAAATGTATTTTCTATGCACAAAATTTATAACTTTTTTTAATTCAATACCCTGGCCTTTAGTGAAGTTTTTAGCCATAATTCTAGTAAAAATTGGTCATCGTAGGACGTAGGAGATCTAAGTTAATCCTAAATGCATATATTAAGTGAACAGTGTAAAACAATCTGTATGAAGAAAGTGTACTAGTAATAGTCAGAAATAAAATTAAAAATACAATAAAGTTATATACATCAACCTTTTTGGATATAGGTAGGAAGAAAATGTGCAATGTCACATGTCACTCTGGAAGTAAAAGCAAGCATAAGCAGTGAATGTAGCTTAATATTAAATCCAGCAAATACTGCTTTTTTCTACATGTGATTTTCCATGGTTTATCAATGGTTTTAGGAACTAACCATTTTACTTCATGATTTTGTATTTGTTTTTCTGTAATTACAACAAATGTTGTTCTACATCCAATTTTTAATTTATTTGTTAGTGAATCCAATACTATTTTGTTATGCTGAAACACAAAGGATGAAGATAAGTTTTGTTTTTCAACTACATTTTAACACATTTTTTTATTTTTATAATAATGATATGCCCATTATTGTAATTTCTTTATAGATTAGAATTATTGGAGGAGATTTGGTTGGCCTTCATCAGGGGATTAATTCACTGATGCAGCTGTTAAGGCTATATACTAGAGAAGAAGGAATACCCACAGTTTTTGTGAGTTTGATTATAATAAGTACAGTTTTACTAGGAATTCCAAATTGCAAGTTGCAAAATCACGTGGTAACATATTATCAACAAGAAATATTTGATTGGAATTTTTCTATAATTTTTCATAAAAATGTACACAACAATTCTAACAAAAAGTTCAATTGTATATCCATCAAAGAAAATTGATAAGCAATTTGTATTTTTGCTTATTAAAATGAAATTGTAAAACATTTTTTTTATTTTTATAAAACATATTTATTCTAGATAGATGATTCTCCAAGCTTAAAACATCGCGGTGTATTGATTGATGTTTCTTCTGAAGCCAGAATTCCTACCTTGGTAAGATATCCAATTTATAGGTTTCTCTTAGACTTGTTAGAAAGGTGCAAAATTAAGCCTTAAAAATATAATTAATTTTGGTATATTTTTCAGAAAATGAACAACTAAATAAAAAATAACTGAACAACTATGGTTGGTGGTAATATTCATGTATATTTATTATTATTATTTAACAAATTATGCTGTGATTTTGATATGAAATAACTCCTGGTTGTTGGAAATAATTTCCACTAATTCAGCCATTTTATACTTCCTTTAAATGCATTTATGGTGAAGGTATTGATTTTTAAAATTATCATTATTTGATGGATCAAACAAAAATATGCATATGGTGTACTTGTTTAATTTTAAATAAATATGTTTTACTTTTACTGCATGCTTAATCAGTATAAATGGTTTACTAGAAGAAAAGGTAGATTATAATAATGCAGACGTTAGTGAAAATAATTAATGGAAAATAAGTGCTATACAAGGTGAATTGCCCCCCAGTGGCTCAGCGGTATGTCTGCGGACTTACACACTAAAATCCGGGTTTCGATACCCGTGGTGGGCAGAGCACAGATAGCCCATTGTGTAGCTTTGTGCTTAATTCAAAACAACAACAAGGTGAATTTAGGCACAAAGTATTATCTCAAAAGATACAAATAAATTTATTAACTTTTATGATGCAATAGTAGTTAATACATAAGCCTTTTGCTCTACCCAGAATATTATACTTATTGCCATGTTACAGTATGCTGTTTGCATAGAATTACAAAATATTGTACCGACTGTTCTATATTACTCTCTACAATTTATCTAAGCTGTTTGGTCACCTTTTGATCTTAATTTTCACCTGTACAGTCAATAATGTTTGTATGAAGACTTTGTACAGATCAAGCTGTGATTGTGTAAAGATATTATTTCACAATTACATGCTGAGATAATTTTTTTAAGGAAATGGTATGATGAATCTATATCTGTCTGTGCTTGTCAGATATTAGGGTGCTATCAGTTCTATGTAACTCGCTGACACTGTTGGCCGAGATTCAGTGTCAAACTTGTACTGATTTTTCACCAATTATTTCTTCCAGTATTCCTAATAACTCAGTAACTTTGATCAGCATCTTAAATAAGCTGAATGTCTTCAGATTAATGTATAATTCACATTCAACTAAATCTGTATATTCCTAGAAAGTTAAAGTTTTATACAGTTGAAACAGGATATTGTCAAAGCTTCTAGAATTACAACTAAAACTAATGTACATGTTTTATTTTGCACTCCACATAGCCCTTTTTTATCCAGTATGAAATAATAAAGGGTTAGTTCTAGGAAGTAGTTGTTCATTGTTAGGAATGGTAGATCAAAGTCTTAGGCTCATCCAAGTCACAGCTATCTCATGACTCTGCATGTGTTTTTTTCACATCAGCATCCTACCTTGAGAACCATGATTTCCTTATCTGGTACTGTAATACAATTTTGTACAGTTTTCTCCACTTTTATAAACATTCTACCAACTTGATAGCTTAAGTAAGGCCTGGTTACTCAGTTCTAAAATACTATCTAGCCTTTTCATACACACTTTATTATTTTGCATTTAATCTCTGTTTCTTTCCTTAGAATGTTAGATTCTTCATTAGCATTGTTTTAGCTGTATTGCAAATTGCTACATTATGCAAAGTAAAAAAAATGTCTGTTATGCAAATTATATTAGATGATGATAAAAAAAGATCCTTAAACTCTGTTCCTTTTCTCACTTGCTTCTCATTGTTGCTAAGCAATACAAACTTGGATTTACCTGCAAGGAATGCACATCTCAAAGGTTTTAGTTATTCTACTGCTTGTGGTCTTATACTTATTTCATCTTTTAGTTTTCATACCTCTTCTTAGCAGTGATTTTATCCCCATTGTGATAACCTACTTACATAATGAGTTGGTGACATAACTCTCGTGAAATATCTTCACAAAAAATCAAACTAGTGTATGAAATTGTTTGAAATTTGGCAAGAACTTTCCTAAAGGTATTTAATTGCAGAAAAATAAATATTATATTTGTATTTTTTATAATAGTTTAAATAAGAATTCACTATTTCATGTAGTTATTTGCACTGGGACTCTGAATAGCTTACATGCAAGTTGTTGTTTTTTATATGAAGTGTAAAAAATAGTGTTTTTTATCTTTCATTTTTCACATTTTATTTGCATAACTTCTAAAACCTCATAAATGAATGGAAACAATTTTCTTTTGGATAAACTTTTATATTTTATTTTCCATTTTGTATACCATATCACTAACTGTGAATATTATCATTAACATATGCAACTGAATGTTTAAAGCTAAGAAATAGAAATGTGAACATACAAAAAAAACTCGTTAAATAATCTTAAAATATCTTCATTTAGTTGTGTGGTTTTATGTTTTTACCATTTCATTTATAGATTATTTTTAATGTTTGATTTTTCCATTTCCATTCTTTGTTTTAAAATGGTTTATGAAACATCATCTTGAGCCCACAGCCAATCATGCATCACGAAACTTTGATCAGCAGTTCCTCATTGCCAATGGCAATATGGCTTTTGCAAGGGTATCTTTTCTAAGCCCTTCTCAGAGAGGGAGGAAAACATGTAAACTTAATAAAAAAAAAAATCATTAATCCTCTCAAATATAAATCTTAAAACACATAATATATAATTAAATAAATTATAAATGTTAAACAATTTATAACTTAACCGTCTCTCTAACTGTGGCATATTCAGATAAATCAACTGTAAATCCTACAATAGATCAATCAGACAAAAATAGTACAAGCAGCTAGACATATTCCATGTTGACAACTGCTTAATTTCAAATTACCCATCGGTGGATCATAGTGTAAGCTGAACTCTTCCTAATGACTGTATATACACTTTTTTCAACTAACCACTTGCACTTTGTAAATCTCATGGCAAAGTATACAAGGTGGGAGTGGCAAAATCTATTACTTTTTTTTCCAGTGCATGCAGCTAACAGACAATATTATAGGTTAATTGTTCAAATAGATCTGCATTATCATCTAGATATTGATATACAGGACTAAACGTGTGTTACAAGATAGCTCATGTGATAGTTGAAGAGTTTTCATAGCTTATGAAACTAAGGAATTAAACTTGGATAACATAAGTCAAATAATAACATACAATATAATGATAATTTTATTAACATTAGTTTCTGATGAAGCTGTTTTATTGAATTTGGAATGTAACTCAATAACGTGAGTGGAGAGAAATTTAAAAATGGTATTGTTCCACTAGGATTAATTACTTAAGCATTCATGAATGACATTTTGTGCTGGTGTACATCTTACTGTTCTTAAGGTAGCATTGACACCTGTATTTTACAGTGAGGTCTGATACAAAACACAACTGGAGATACTTGACATTACATTTGGAGAATTTCAGTTTGCCACTGTGATAACTTCTATTACTGTTATTTATAGTGATAATTGAACTTGGCCCTCTTCTGCTCCTTCTAATGTGCGATGTCTTTTACCATAATGTTATCCTTCTAATGTGCGATGTCTTTTACCATAATGTTATACTTCTAATGTGTGATGTCTTTTACCATAATGTTATCCTTTTAATATGCGATGTCTTTCACCATAATGTTATCCTTCTAATGTGCGATGTCTTTTACCATAATGTTATCCTTCTAATGTGCAATGTCTTTTACCATAATGTTATACTTCTAATGTGTGATGTCTTTTACCATAATGTTATCCTTTTAATATGCGATGTCTTTCACCATAATGTTATCCTTCTAATGTGCGATGTCTTTCACCATAATGTTATCCTTCTAATGTGCGATGTCTTTTACCATAATGTTATCCTTCTAATGTGCAATGTCTTTTACCATAATGTTATCCTTCTAATGTGCGATGTCTTTTACCATAATGTTAGCTTGGATTACCTTTGATCAGGTGAATCTTTTATTTTTACAACCTTTTCTTGTATATTACTTCTTGGAACCATGACTGGAATTATGTTTCTGATATTTTATGTAAAATGATAGCATGTAATTTCATAGGTTTTATTACTGATTTGACACTTTTTGATCAGTGAGTGTGTGTGTGTGTCTATATATCTTTTATTCTTCTTCCTCACAGGAAACTTTGAAAGGACAAATTGATATTCTATCATCAATGAAAATAAATCAAGTAAGTTCATTTTCTTCAGCTGTCATCAAATTCATGATGATTCAATTTTTGAAAGATGACTGTAGTTAGAAATGTAATATCCTTGATTCAATAGAACGAGAAAATTATTTTTAAGCAGTTTCTTTTAAAATGTTTCATTTGTGATGGTTTCCTTTCATCTATTTCAGTTGCATCTCTATGTGAGGTTTGCTCTCAGGGACAATTGGCAAGTTCCTTATAGTAATAAGTAAGTAATTAACTGTTTTGTAAAGTTACAGGAAGATGAGTGGGAAATTAAATTTAATGTGAATGTATGCACTTTTTGTTAGACCACTTTTATGTGTCAGTTAGAATATGTGCATGCAACTGAGCTCCAGGAAAGCAAATAGCAATATTGATCTAATATTAGCTTTTTTTTCCACCTCAAGGGAATAAATTCTGACTTTTTTATTTATAACAACAAATACTTTATTTTAAAACTTAATTTATTAGGTAGCATTTTCACTACAGACTTGGTCCCAAGAACTGACCTCTTAGTCACTTTGTGCCTGTTATAGTTTTCATGCTATACTAGTGGTTCTTAACCTTGTCGGAGGAACTGAATCCTGGAATTTTCATACTTGCATTCACTGAACCCTTCATAATTGGAAAAATAAAATGATTTTTTTCAAATTCAAAATATATATAGATATTTTATTAGTGCACAAAATGAACCTTGCATCAGTTGCACACAATATCACTGTTTTCAAAGAACAAAACATGAATTTCACACAAAAACGAAAACACAACTCAATGAATATTTACTGCAAATCAATGTGACATTTGGTGTTGCCTTTCAGAGACAAGTTCAGAAATGTGTGGCTTCACCTTGGCAAGTGCCAATCTCATATCATTTTTGCAACAAAGTCTATTTCTTTGTTTTTATGTCTACCATCCTCACAAAAGGATTACTCGCAAAGATATGTTGTAACAAACGGTATGAGTATCTCAAGGGCTTTCTTAACAATAAGAGGGTACACTACGATTTGGTGACATCAAAACGTTGAGAGCGTTGTTGTTCTGAAAAGTTTGCTGTTGAAATTCTGCTCTGCTGAAGTTCAATGATTTTGTCGAGGTATTCATCATTGACATCTGTTTTCGCAACACTAAGTGTGAACAGCTGTCTCACCCATGCTGGATGTGACTCTCTGTTGGGGAAGTATTTTTTGAGAGATTTTGTGAGCTCATCTAAGTGCATGGCAGTTACTTGCTTTAGTTCCCTGGGTAAAGAAATGCCTTTGATTTCAGACACATCTTTGATCTTTCACCAGTGCACCAAAACCAGAGTTTTATCCCAGCATGACTGGAACTCCATCCGAACAAACTGCAGAAATCATATTCCATGAAAGATCGTTGTCACTGAAGAAGTCATCCACAAGTTTCTTGACGTTGGTTGCTTCAGTTGCTGTTGTAAAAGTCTTACAAAATAAAAAATCTTCTTTTATCTCTTTGTTCTTCACATAGTGCATGAATACATGTATAGAAGCTGGTTAGAGTAGAAATGTCGGTGGTCTCTTTGAGTTGAAGGCTGAATTTTGCTGGGCTTGAAATTAAATCTGCAACTATTTGAGCCAAGATGTCATCACTCATGTCACCTATTCTGCTGCTGATGGTGTCATTTGAAAGAGGAATTTGGGATTACTTATTTTCAGCAGCCTTTCCCAGCATGATATTCTCCATCTTCAATGCAGCTGGTTTTACGAGTGCTTCACCATGTGAGGATCAGTTTGTCGATGGGTACATAGCCAAGAACAGGCAAAGTAGCCTTTTCATCAAACATTGTGTTTTTGTATTTCTCATCTCCATGCAGCTTTAGGGAATGTTCTCTTAGTTTTGCCAGTGCTAGACTAGAATTGCTCAACTTGGCATTGCAAATCATGCATTGAGGACGCTGACTCCCATCGTGTTCTGTTATACATATGAATCCATATTGTACATATTTGTCCAATCACTTTCTGTTTTTACTCAACACAGTTAGTATGAAGGGATTGAAAGATAAGGAAAAAAATGTCAAATGATGCATGATTACTACAGTCACAAGTCAACTACTAAGAGCACGAAGTTCCCTGCAGCACAGATATTAAGGCCAAGTGATGTGATGTGATCAGCCGCAGTCAATGATGGACAAGTGGAACATGATGTCATGAATCATACAAGTTGGGTGAATGGAACAGACACACACACAGTGTGTGTCTTGAATTCCGCTGAAACCCTGAGACTGACTCACTGAACTCCTGGGGTTTGATTGAACTCAGATTAAGAACCCCTGTGCTATATGTTTTAATGCAATAAATTCTTCTTAATGAAGTTTTACCAATTATCAGTAAGCATTGGCTTTTTGTAAGCAAAATATCTGAATTTTCAAAATTAAGTTTTAAAATTTAAGTAGTGTTTCTTGTGCATTTTTTTCTTTCCAAATATAAATTAATTTTGATCTTAAGATTTAAAAATACTTTTATGCATCAAAAATTTTTAAAATTTCACAAGCAAAATCTTTATAACCTTCATATAATTATCAATTTTTTTATTAGAGAAAAAGTTATATTTTTCTGTTATTTTCACTACTATATCTTTGTACAAGTTTTGTTTATTTCACTCACCATGTAACTACCATAAAAAAATTATGAAATAGATATAAGTTATGTTTTTCATTCTAGAATGGCTACAGATTCTAACACAAAAACCGTTTCTATAAAGTTCTTTGTTCATTAATAAATGAATCTGGTGAACCATGTGGTATATTCCTGAAATGTTAATTTCTAAATTTGTGTGAACCTTTGCCAAATTATAGATCTATAGTTGAATCATTTTTATCTTGTTGCTTTTCAAAATGTCGTACTCTGCACACTGTTACTGTGTTTGTGTTATAAGAGTGACAGTAAAATCCCAACACTCTGTCATAAAAGAATAGCCCAACAATTGTTTGTGGGTGTTGTTGACTAATTAGTTTTCTCTAGTCTATAACTTCAAAATTAGAGATGGTCATTGCAGATATCATGTAGATTATATTTATAACTAAGTTTTAAATACAGTCATGTTCCAGTTGTAATATTTATTGTTTATCTATTAATAGCCAATAACTCTTGTTTTACTCTGTACTTAAGCTTTTTAAAGGAACACCAAATTTTAGTAAGAAAACTTAATTTCAAGGGATAATGGTAATGTCTCTTGCACTATAATTGTGCTTTTTTTCAAAATTACCACTAGTTATTAATAACGCTTGTAAAAGCAGATATTCCATTTGAAACTGTCACCTTGGAGAAATTTGTTGACACCATTGTTTTGGCTTTTGAGTTATTTTGTAATAAAATAAGAAGTATAAGAAATTCAAACTTTTTGGTGTGATGTTTACAGATATTTCCAAAACACGTGATTCAGTCATTACATAGATATTGTTATAAAAGGAAACACTGTATAGTATTGTAAAGTTCTTATGACCTGTTGAAGATCCTTTCAAAATACCATTTCAGTGATCAACCTAAGCTATCTTTGCATGGTCAGTGCTATTGTCTGCCTGATGATTTCGTGTGAAAAAATTAGGACACCCTATGAAAGCCTGTGTATTTTTGTAGCATTTTTTGATATATAGATATTTAATCTCAATTTTAACAATACTGAGAGATTATAGGAATATAACTAAACAAACTGAAGAAAAGACTTTTCAAGATCTTCTGTAAATGTCATGCTACAAGCATGCATATTCGAACTGAGGAAAAAGTCAGGACATCCTACCCCCTAATAGCTAGTGTTACCCCCTTTGGCTGAAATAACTGCAGTGAAATGCTTCTTCTCTGACATTGATCTGAAGAAATCTTGCCCCACTCCTCATTGCAGATTTCTGTCAGCTGTGAGACGTTTGAGGGGTTTCTTGCATGTACAGCCTGTTTCAAGTCACCTCACAGCATTTCAATGGGATTAAGATCTGGGCTTTGACTTGGCCATTCCAAAACTCTCCATTTCTTAGTTTTCAGCCAGTCCTTGGTGGATTTACTGGTATGTTTTGGGTCATTGTCGTTTTGCAGGGTCCATTTCGCTTCAGCTTTAATTTTCTTACAGATGGTCTCACATAATCTTCAAGCACCCTCTGATACACAGTAGAATTCGTGGTGGATTCTTTGATTGTGAGCTTTCCAGGTCCTGCTGCAGCAAAGCAGCCCCAAACCATGACACTTCCACCTCCATGCTTCACAGTTGGTATGAGGTTCTTTTCCTGGAATTCTGTATTAGGTTTATGCCAAATATGTCCTCTGTTCTGGTGTCCAAATAATTCAATTTTGGATTCATCTGTTTAAAGAACATTATTTCAGAGATCCTGATCTTTATCTACATTCTCTCTGGCAAAGTTCAGTCTTGTCTTTATGTTTCTCTTAGAGAGCAAAGGATTCCTCCTTGTATATCTTCTATGCAAGTTGCACTTGTGCAGTCTCTTTCTGATTGTAGAGGCATGCACTTTCACATCAACAGTAGCCAGAGCCTGCTATAAGTCCCATGATGACATTTTAGGGTGTTTGGAGACCTCTTTTTTTAGCATCTTACAGGCTGGGGTAAACTTGCTTGGATGACCAGACCTGGTGATATTGACAGTTGTTTTAAAAGCCCCCCACTTGTTGACTATTTTCCGGACAGTGGAATGACTGATTTCAATTTTTTAAAAGATCTTTTAAATCCCTTACCAGACTCATAAGCTGCTACAATTTTCTTTCTGAGGACCTCAAACAGCTCTTTTTTCTCATCATGGTGCTCACTCTCACTTCTGCATTCAGGAGCACACCAAACTAAATGTCTGAGGTTTAAATAGGGAAAGCCTCATTCACATTTAATTAATAATTTCTTTAAATATTAATAAATTCTTGATTTATGAATAATTTGTTTAAATATTAATAAATTCTTGGACTTTTGTTAGAGTAAGTATCGGTTAAATATTTTCTGTTCTCTTTTCTGACATTATTTTTTTTACAGTTAAATTAAATTTATGATTTGTAGAAAGATATTTGTCTTTTAAGTGCAAAATTCTACTCTTTAAATAATTCACGAAAAAATAAATTCCTGTCTTCCCTAATTTTAAGGTTTAGGGAAAATTTACCACAGGTAATGGGTAAAAGTGAAAATTTGCACTGTTTCAAAAATTTAAGGAAAAATTAACTTCCTGTGGAATGGAAAGTGAATAATAAATCATGATGACAAGTGCTATATTTGAGTAATTTTTGAACAAATTAAACAAAAGAATGGAACAAGAAACTAGGAATATTCTACTTTTCCTAGATAAATGCAATTTGTCACCCAAAAGTTCAACTTTCTAATGTTCATTTAGTTTTTCTAACTCCACATACAACATCAGTTCTACTGCCACTATATAATGGAATTATACAGTGTATAAAATTGAAATACAGAAAATTGATGCTTCAGCATATTATTGCAAATATTGATGACTGTAAGAGAGCATTTGAAATGACCGTGAAAATTGACAAGTTAGATGCATTGCACTCTTTAATTTATTCAGTCAAATGTGTAATAAAGTGCTTTTGAAACTGTGGATTTATTCTTGATAATGATGGAGATTGTGGAGAAGTTGCTTGTTGTGACAATTCTAGTGAAATCCAAACTCTAAGACAGTTGTTGCAGATGATTCTGTGAATGCAAAAAGTTTAGTGAACATTTACAAGAATGTTTTAACAGAATTGCAAGATGGTAACAGTGTGAGACTCAGAAGATGAATAAAATGTAAAAGACAGTGATGACATAAAAATTCCTACTTCATCACAAGTGTTAAGTTATATTAATGCTATCAAATTGTGTGCAAAAATGGAAATGCCATAGAATTGGCATTCTTTTTAACTGCACGAGAAAGCCCAAGGATACTTAATTTCATATAGTAAACAACAGTTTAAATTGGACACTTTCTTCAAATACATTTGAAGAAGATTTTGTGTACTTTTGTATATTTTTGTTTTTACTCTAATAAATATAGCATAAACAGTATAATAACTTTATTCACAAATATATTACTTCTCTTGCATGAAGTAAGTATAACATTCTGCTCAAAAATTATATATAATTAAGGAAATGCATGTTCACTTTCCAAACCGGTAAACCTGCTTAAATTGGAAATTTTCTCGGTTTTATGCAATTACACCTTTTTACTGTATAAAGATTCATTGTGGTCATATATTTAAGTGACGAAGGTCTGTTTGCTTTATAAATATTTATTTATGTTCTCTTCTTTCACATCTCACTCTTCAAAGAGAGTCAAAAATTTATTAGATAAATATTTTAACATTTTAAACTTTCATTTTTGCTGACTAATATTAATGTGGCTTACCATTTTGAACAAAACTTTTTGTTATTGGTGCTCATTATTCAGATATCCTAAGTATATATTAATGTTTCATGTGTCTCCTTATAATGCAAGTTCTAAATTTGATTTAAAATAATTTTCTTATGATATATGAACTCAGTTTCATACTGAATAAGATTTTGAAATCTTTGTTCTGTGATCCATGTAAAAGTTGTGAAGGTAATGGATTGGTTGGTACATTCTGAATTGTGAGATTGACCAGAAATATGTACATTTTATTCTCTAGAGATCTACTGGAATTAGACTACTACTGTTGTCAGAGGTTTGTAACTGTAGTACCGACCCTTGACATTGGTGGACATGTAGCTTTTGACCAGCTACCTGAAGTGTACAGGGCTTTTCAGGATTTATTAGCTTGTTTTAGTTGTTTACAGTAAGTTACATTATATATTGTTATTGTATTCCCCACTGTGCACAGTAAGTTACATTATATGTTGTTATTGTATTCCCCACTGTGCACAGTAAGTTACATTATATGTTGTTATTGTATTCCCCACTGTGCACAGTAAGTTACATTATATGTTGTTATTGTATTCCCCACTGTGCATAATTTAAATGCAGTCAGAAATTAGTTTTTGTAGGCTAATATAGTCGGTTGTAAATCAGAAAAATGCTGTTTTTTGTGATGTCTGACTCATTTTGATATTTAATCTACTATACATTATTGAGTTTATAAAACAAATATATTGATGTTTTCTTACTTAGATTTGTTTTTGTTAGTTTTTCACAATGTTTTCAAATTTTGTGTGTGTAAATAGACCAATACTTACTGGCTTTGTTGTTTCAATGGATATGTTTAAGAAAGTGTAGTATCTTATCTTATGAGAAAAGAGTACCTAACACTTCTCTTCCTTTCAATTATTAGGTCTGTACACATAGGACCTCAACTTTCTCGACTCCTGCTAGATCCCCAGGATGAAAACCACAATTTGCAAGATATCTGGAGGCTTCTGCCACTGCATCCAGGGACAGTGATATATCTAAACACAAGCTGTTTTAAAGAAAATGCAAATCAGATTCAAAATGTTCCTCTCAATATTATCCTTGTTGAATATGGACATGAGGTCAGTTGTTGTACTCATAATTTTTCTTATTACTATCACTTGACCATCTAGACTTAGTTACTCATATTTAGAGTTTGGTTTGTGGAGTGACATAAAAAACTAAGGAAAATGTTTTCCAAATTCTTAATATTATGCTAGACCTAGAGTGGAACTAAGCTTGACTGAATGTTAAAGGAGGCTAACACTGAACTGTTTAATTTTCATGGAAATAACACAACTGAGATAAGTTTGTTTTAATGTACCGGTTGTTGACTCGCAAAGAACAGAAATCAACCTTTAAGCATAATACATGCATTTAATAAGTCTGTGGTGATTTTCTTTTATTTGTTGAACAGCTGGTTGGTAGGTGAATGAAAACTGAGTTAATTTATATAATAATAGTGTGAATTTTAATTGTTTTTTTTTACTTTCTCTGTGTTACAATTTTGATTGCATAATAATAGTGTGATAATAAATCAACCACTAAGACTCATTGTTGTCTGCATGTGATTTGTTTGTATTCTAAGATTTGGCACTTTGCAGAGCTTATACTTGATATAAACAGTTTGATTTCATCCCTCTCATTGTTGTCTGCATGTGATTTGTTTGTATTGTAAGATTTGGCACTTTGCAGAGCTTATACTTGATATAAACAGTTTGATTTCATCCCTCTCATTGTTGTCTGCATGTGATTTGTTTGTATTGTAAGATTTGGCACTTTGCAGAGCTTATACTTGATATAAACAGTTTGATTTCATCCCTCTCATTGTTGGTTGTTTGACTGCATGTTAGAAAATGTTTGGAGATCCTGTTAATAATATAAATAGTGGTAAAGATGGTAAAATAGCTTTTTTTTTTTTTTAACCACAAACAGTTATTTAGCAGAGGCCAGTTTATATGTACTTCTAATACTTTAATTAGTCTGGCATTACTTGGTGGTTAGGGCATTTGACTCACAATTGGAGTGTTACAAGCTCAAACCACTGTCATAAAGAATGCTCATCCTATATGGTTGTCGTGTGGGCCAGCTCTTGGGTGTAAAAATACAGGCTTAAACCAAACTAGTTGGAATTCAAGTTGTTGTGGTGAAGATGTTTATTGGGTGAAATTAATCATCACACATGTAACTTTCTTGAGTATTTTGAAAGAATGTGTATAACTGTGAAATGTGACAACTGAAACCTCTGACATAATTTCAACAAGAAAGTATGTTCAGTTGTTAAAGATTGGGTTACAAAAACTGGATGCTAAACTCTGCTGTTGGAGGGAGGCATGGCTGTAGTAAAGTTGATATTCCAAACTACTAGAGATGTGATTCAAGGCATCAGGTCAATTTACAGTAATGGTTGTATTACAGGATGCATGTAACTGATATATTCATTACAATTAGAATGGGGTCTGCATACTACATATATACGTATACCTGTTTGTCCAGATTAGTATATGCATTTGAAAAGTTAGATTGTTAAACAGTGTAGGATTTTTGACAACAACACTTACAGGTATATCTGTGTGTTATGCATTTGTATTGTCTTTAATCTCCATTTTCAGAAAAACAAAAGTTTGTTATTTATTGTATTTTGATTTTGTTAATATAGGTCAAAATGCATATCACAACTGTTTAGAGTTATGTTTAAAATTTAATTAAACTACTCTATTATCATTTTTAAGAATAAATTGATATCAGTATAGTTAATAATTAAATTTTAATATTATGAGTTTTAAGTTCATAATTTTATTAGGAAATATTTTTAAAATCCTCAGTTTACCCTGATGTGCAAATTGTGACAGTTGTTTTCTTGGTCTTCAGTCTTCTCTAATTTATGAACTACCTGTCTGAGAAACAAGAATGTTAACATAAATTACTATAATATAGGTACAACTAAAGATATTGCTTGTCATGTCATGTTTTTCACAAATTGCCAATAGTTCTCTCTGACTTTTTTATATAAACTGAGATACCCATCCTTTGTCTGGGTTATGAATTTAGAAAAATGTGGAGTGGGTGCTATAATAAATAATGCAAAAAATCTCAATTTTTACACCATTTTTTGTAATGTATTATTACAGTCTTCATAATTACCTTGCAAAAGGTTTTGTATAAGCTATAAAAACTCATTATGTATATACTTGAAATATGGTGCACATTGTGCTCTGGTCAGTGTGACTGTAAGAAGAGGCAGTGACCAAAGTAGTGGCATTAGGAGTGCTTCCTGTTGTGTGCTTTCAACACCCAGTTCTCAATATTTTTCCACAATGTTTTATGTGGTAAATTAATTGATATTCATTGGCTACATAAGTGTGTTACAGGCAGAAGTTTAAGGATTACAGGTCGAAGTAGGAAGTGGGAATAACTTGAGAAAGGACTCTTCATATCATCTTTATGGTGGCTATTGAAGTAGAAACTTCAGTCAAGTTTATGCATTATTGCAACAGTGGTAGCCATTTTTATCATTGCATTATTTCACAGAAAGTACTAAGTGTTTTCTCTGAGACATGCAAGACATTGGTGTGCTCTCTCCCACGGTGTGTATATGTTGTTTTATAAAACATTCGAGAAAAGTTTTTTGTTTTGTTTTTTTGTTTAATGATGTGGTGCTAATTTACATCAAAGATAATAAATGCTCAATAACAGCAAAGATAGGGTGATTAGGACTCTGAATTCTCCATAAACATGCTCTTTGTCCCACACTATCATCCCACAGAGTTTGAATGAGATTGGCTCAATGACCTAGAAGTAGTTAGATGATAGACAGACAGACAGACAATTCCACAGATTTTTGTGCTTCTTGTGTATAGATTACATATAACCAATAAAAAAAGTTAAAGTTTTAATCTGTTACATGAATTTATGCTACATTGCTTTCTCTACAGAGTATTGTCTGTTTTGCCTCAAGTTTGAAAATTTCTCTTGTGGTATTCACACCAGTAAGCTTAGCCAACTTCTTACAGTTTCTTATCACATTTAAAAAACTGTGTAAGTTATGATAATTTGCTAGTTTTGTATTCTTGAACATACTAATTTAATTTAATTACTTAGTGTACTCATACTGTTAGTATTCGAAAAAAAAAAGTACACTTAACTTTCATCAACAGCCAACAGAAAAACAAATAAAGAATGTAGGTGTCATATTTGTTGTTTTTCATGTGTATTTTGTATTTAGTATTATAAAAATAATTGGATGTAAAAATCAAACACGTTTGGTTAGGTAAGATAATGAAAAATTTTTTTCATAAGGTATGTTTGTGAGCATCTAATGTATTATTTAACTCAATTTGGTAATTTGAGGTACTTGTTTGCTGATTGATTTATAACTTGTGTGGTGAGATTATTAACTAGACATTGAGCAAAGAGCAATAAAATAAAGTTTTAACTTTAAACAATTGTAGTTTCTTGTTACAATGTGCAGTCACTCTGGAAAGAAAAAGGATAATATAGATTAATTTCGTATTTTTTATGGTGATTACAAAGTCAGTTAAATTGACTGTGTGTGTGTATATAGTTAGTTAGGTGAGAGAAAATAACAGATAAAATATAAAGTTTTACTGAAAAGAAAATGTTTGATATATATATTTAAGAAGTTTTATAGATTATGCAAAAAACAAAATGACAGTTGAGGTGAATAAAAGAATTTTTAATCTCAGTATGAAAACCATTGTGTACTTGGAACAGTCAACACTTTTGAATTCATACATTCATGGACAAATTTTTAGTAAAAACACTTAATTAAATAATCTGATTTTTTTTGTGTATGCAAGACTTGTATTGTTTACTGAAGATTTAAAAAGCATGTAAAAACACAGCATGAAATAGGGTTACTTATAGATCACAAGTCGGTATAATACATTGCACCCATACCAAGAAAGTTAAAGTAAGGTTTAACTTTAAAAGAGTTTAAAGTATTCCAGTTTGTGTTACATGTAAGTCTGTGTGTGTGTGTATCATTACTTTCATTGGTCCAGGTTCTTAAGTGAATAAGTTGACAACCTAGATTGAAAACAGTAATGCAATATTTGATCTATTATTGCTTTATAGAGCCGATTCAATTGCTTTTTAACATTTAAGATAACCAGTAGTTTGAAGGCTATTTATTTAGTTGTGTATATAAAAAAATAAACTGAATTAATAATAACCTCACCAAGTGAAAGGAACGAGTTTATGAAGAAAAGAAACTGGGAATTTATGAACATGTGAATTTATTGCAAACTTTTGTTGAATGTTTGTGAAAGCTTTTGTACAGAGAGTATTGTTTATTATGCGAGAAATTTTTCCCTTGCATTTTGGTAGAACAATATTTTATCTTTACTCAATATTACAGGCATCTATGGACTACAACACACCATGCAAATCTCTTACCCAGAGTGGGTAAGTTGTTGTGCTGTATTTTTCTTCATTGTATGAATATGTGTATGTGATAGCAGAGGATCTTTTTCTCTGTAATATCTGTGTGAGGTCAGTTGTAATCATTGGTTGGGGAATATTTTTTTAAAATAAGGAATTTTGTCACGTATAGTGAAAGCTTCATGTCATTTGGAAAGAGATATGTGTGTACTGCTGTTTATATTATTTTGAAAATGTTTAAATTTAATTTCTACATAACTACTACCCTCTCCAGTGGCACAACAGTATGTCTGGGGACTTACAATGTCAGAAACTAGATTTAGATACCCAAGGTGTGCAGAGCCGAGACAGCTCATTGTGTAGGTTTTGTTTAACTACAAACAAATAAATCATAACAACCTGAAAGTATTCTGTTGTACTCAAGACTAAAGAATGAGAAATTATATATACAAGCTGGTATTTCTCAAATAAAAGAGCAAAATATAAGGAGTTAGTATGTATGTAAGTATACAGTTCTGCTCACAAATTTATCTCCATTTAAAAGACATCTTGATTTTTGCATTGAAAATAGTAGTCTAAAACTAATATTTTTTGTCATTTTATGTTCAGTACTATGTAGGCTGTCCACTTCTTCCTTTATCTATTTATATGTATAAAATGGTTTTAATTAAATGTTTATTTTTGTTATTCTACAGAAGTACCATGTGTTTGTGTGCTGGAACATCTTCTTGGAACAGGTAATAGTTTTTATTACACTAACATGTAATGTACATTGTTATTCCAGTAATGTAGTGGTAATTTTCCCATTTCAGCAGTGCTGATTAGGCACTGATTACTCAGTGTTTGTATAAACATTAAAAATGAGCATGTTCTGAAAAAGAGCTTAGAAAAGTAATCATAGGGTAGATAATACAAGTTAAAAACATGACTTGCAAGTTTAAAAACTCTTAGTATTGCATTGTTACGTTTTTTAATGTTTTATGAACGCAACAGCATGGATAGAATAATTTAGAAATTTAATTCAATCATATTTGGGTTGAAGAATAAAAAGGATTAAATACTTAATACAGAAGAGGTGTTAAAACTGTATTTGTTGCATCAACCAACTATGAGTTTCAAAATTAATAACATTTTATCTACTTTCTTTCCTTACTGTAGTTTTAAAGACAATCATGTTGTTTAAAATGCAAAATAAATTATAGAATATTAGTGAATTGTTTGGATATGTATCAATAATACTTGTGTTACCTAATTAGTAGTTAAAATGAATAAAAATGGTTATGTTAGATTACATGTGTATGAACCTAAGAGTTTGATTTAGGTATAGATGTGTATTTAGTATTCTAGAGAAAATCTGAGCATACATTTAAAACTGGTTAACTGATGAAGTTAATCAGATATTGCAAAGGTGAGATAGAAAATTAATGAGTTTGTGAGTAGACATATTGTTTAAGATTTTGTAAGATGCACCTTGTATTTCTCAGTTACAAAAGGAGTTTCCCTAGTGTGAGTTTTGTTGTTTTGCATCTTTATTATGAGCATTTAATAATCAATCATCAAAATATAACTAATTTTTAATGCAATAAGTGACTGCACTAACCAGTCATTAATATCACAGTCTTTGAGACTTGCAATAAATGTTATATAATGGGTCCACGTGTGTGTGTCCATGGCAGTGAAAGAATTAAGAGTAAAAATATAATAATTTTTTCAGGAGAAAATTAATAAATTAGAATTAATTACTTGTGAAAAAAAGTTATTATCCACAGACAATTAAGTTTTTAATGGTTGCAGATTCTACCATCAAGATTAATGTTGCAAACATTAACTGTGTTCACAATGGTAATTTATTGAAATCCTTTCATTTCTCATTCTTCTTTATACTGATACATATGTTGATGAGGTGACCTGTATGATTAAAGGACTGGGCAAGTGGAAAATCATAAAATTTTCATGATTGCCATAATGTTTTCCATCCTGCATGCTGGAGATTAAATCTTTGGTTGTTAATTAGACTTAAACAATTTCTTATTATGTGACAAATTAAATCTTTGGTTGTTAATTAAACTTAAATGGTTTCTTATTATGTGACAAATTAAATCTTTGGTTGTTAATTAGACTTAAACAATTTCTTATTATGTGACAAATTAAATCTTTGGTTGTTAATTAGACTTAAACAGTTTCTTATTATGTGACAAATTAAATCTTTGGTTGTTAATTAGACTTAAACAGTTTCTTATTATGTGACAAATTAAATCTTTGGTTGTTAATTAGACTTAAACAGTTTCTTATTATGTGACAAAATAAATCTTTGGTTGTTAATTAAACTTAAACAATTTCTTATTATGTGACAGATTCTTGAGTTTTAAATGATGTTTTGTAAATAGAAACAATAAGTGTTAGACTCTGCATTGTTGAAATATTTGAAAACAAATGTTTCTTACATTTTGCTTGCTTTTGGAACATTTTTATCAAGTTCAGTCTCTCTCTCTCTCAGTCTTTGTAATGTGCAAGTGGTGTCAGTTTTAACAGTAAAAGTACAATGGTCTGTTTGTACTTATAGTAAAGTACTTTATAGAATGTTTGTGTGTGGGGAAGAGTATTTAAGTGTAATTATGTTATCTAGAATCATTACTAGTTGTACATGTGTCATCAGTGAAACTATCTGGATTTGAGAAACTTCATAAAGGACTTTTGCAGGAGCTGGTTTTTAAATTTATCTGAAAATGTAGGTGAGGTTAATAGCTATCTTGGTACTTATTACAGTACCTTTAATTAGTACCCAGTAGAAAGAGGTTCTTATACAATAAGATCTTTGGAGTTAAAACATTTCTATGAAGACACAAGTATTGATTTCAATATGTAGCTGGATGTTTTGTCTTGATGAAGCCAAATCTTTCTGGCATCATTTCTCTACAAAGAATGCATTACCTTATGATGTTATAGTGTTAGAAAGCTGACCTGCTAATATGCAGAGTTCACTGCAATATGTTTCCCAATTCTCTGGCTGTTATATCACTGTCAGGACATGGTAAATCATATACGATTTATTACATTCACTTAAGTAGGTGTGCTTGGTACAGTGCAACAACATCCTTCCACTTACCACATGCCAGAAACTGGTCATACAGCTGAGCAGGTTATCCATTCAACTATGTGCTTTAAGAGAGGCTTGAAAATCATAGCTGTTGTGTTACTTTTGTTGTCTCACTTTCGTGGAAGTATTTTGTTTAGAGTTCCAGTGGAGGTTCCTTCTTTACCTGTAGTGGATTACTGTATTTTTGCATTACTTTTGGTAACAGATTTTTTGGTGTTTTTCATAACTCCAATATGTGGTTAGTATTCAACCAAATTGCAATGAAAGGGTCAGGGCTTTCAAATTTACCTACACTAAAAATGTATTGCAAGTCAAACTGGAAAACTGTGAAGTTTAACACACCAAACAAATCCATTTTTCTTTTTTTTTGCCATCTGTCTTACCAGTATAGCTGGCTGTCCTGAAGCAACTGTCAGTAACATCTATAGAGCAGTGCAGGCTGCTAGCAGTCACAACCTACTGGGATTGATAATAGCAGATTGGTCAGGAGTACCCCACCATACAGCTACAACGTTTAGCTGGCCAGGCTATGTTACTGGAGCAGGGCTGGCCTGGAACAGTACAACTCACTGGGCAAGTTCCTTTTTTTTCATTATTTATATATATATATATATATTCTTTCTTAATATTGTATTTTATACCTTTCATGTTAAAAAGTTCCTTTTTGTTAATACTAATCAAAACATTTTTGTCTTTCCATTTTATTTTCATTTACTTAGTTTTAAAAAGTTGTTTTTACACTGTATTCTCTATAATGACATCAACAATCAATGCACTTCAAACCTAACAGGCCATAATTCTTACACATTACACATTTTTGCTTTAAAGGAATGTATAACAACAAAAATCCTTCCCCCTAAAATATTGTTATGGTATAATGAAAACTAAACAGTAGAACTGTAGAATTACTTACTATGTTTCTCTCAGGATTACATTCACAGTCGTCTAGGGGAACTGATGAACAGGTTTGTGTTGTTAGACTCTGAAGACGTTCTTGGTCAGGTTGTGGTGGAACTTGGACGTGCAGAAACGTACATACTCCGGGCTAGTCGCAGCCAAGGAGACCATGATATCACCAATCTACCAGATCCTAAAGCAACAGTGCTACAACAGATGATTGTTGATCCTGACAGTGTGTGTCTGGAAAACCTTACCATTGACATCTTTCAGGTACTTGTTTTACACTGGGAAAACCATACCCTTTTGATTTTTTCTTTGTACATCAAAAGCTAGAAAATTATTTGCTCAAAATATATTTATTATCCAAAGATTATAACTTACTTCTCTTTGAAGAAGAATCATTTAGACATTTTATCTAGAAGCACTATTTAAAACAAAAATTGATTAACTATAGAAACTGCTTGTTTTGGATGCACTTTTGTTTGTATTCTTTTGTACAAAAAATATTTTATCTTCAGGATTTGAATGTAGCAACCTTGTAATTGAATTTTTTTAGTTTGCGAGATGCAGGTCTTGATGTTTCTAATAACATTCAAAGTTTATGGCTGCTTTGTGAAGTTACTATAATTATGGACAAATTTCAATTTAAAAAAACAGATCTTGGGTTATAATTTTTGGTCTTATTAAAATACAAAAGGTAAGTATATAAACTTACTTTATTCAACTGCCATTTATTTATAAAGTAAATACACCTTTGTACTTAATAAATTCTAAATTTGTGTTGATGACAACAAAACTGAAACCTAATATTTTCTATTGAAAAAAATCTCAGCTATTTGTCACTTTCATACATATAAATAAATGTTTCATGATGAGGCTTAAGATTTATGGGTAGGATACAATTTTTTTTGTTAAATTTAAGATATAAAACAAGCAATAAAATTTTGAAATCAGTGTAGTCTTTTTTTTTTTTTAATGCAAAGTACATTTGTGTCACATAAACCAATCCTTACACCAAACATTTTTCCTGATGGTATTTTAACTGAAAGAAAATCAGTATTTTTGAATTTAATATGAGAATGTCTTTTTTTTCTTGTTTCATTTGTTAAAATTGTTTTTAACATCAAATGAATTCTAAAAATTAATAACTATTTTATTTAATTGACTATTTATTTAATGTTTATATTTCTAAAACTATTGACCAGAATGTCTTTAAATTACATGAATATTAAATTCACCATTAACTTTTTTACATCAATTTTTCTGGTTGTGCAAAAGGAACTTGAATATTTAGAACTAATCTTTGATGAAATCGGGATTGTTATTTTCTCCTACAGAAAGCTGTACGTCACATTAAACGTTGCCAGTTAGAGCTGCATAAAGCTAAGGTGCAGTGTTTCCAAAGTGGAGAAGTAATATCAGAACTGCAGATGGCTGTCGAACTTATGCTTTTTGCTTGCAGGTAGGAAGATAGAAGTTTTGCAATGTCAAACGTTAATTTTTTGCATAAGCTAATTACTTAAAATTGCCTTAGAGTATTTTAGATGGACTTGCTAGTTTTCAAATTAAAATTTTTCAAGTATATTTTTCTGTTAGATTTTGTGAGATTAATATTAAAAGTTAATATTAATAAGTTGTTTATACTATAATATGAAATTTCAAACAGGTAGTAAACTGAATTGAAATATACTGTTCTTCTCATTTTTTATGGTTTTACAATTAATTGTCCAGTCTCCATCATGTTGGTTCTGATTTGTTTTTTGGTACTGTTTACTAAACTAGAGCTATGTATCTTGAACATTTAATAGTTTTTTAATAGGTTGACCCAAAATGCAATTTTTGTTATTTTACTGGATGACAAGTTTAATAAAAGAAAATACCTTTATGATTACTTTTTATATACTGTAGGTTAAAAGTAGAGATAGAGAAACTTCTTACACCATAGAAAATCAAATTATCTATATAATACAGTTCATGATTAAATATTTTATCCAAACTGTGGTTAAAGCTTCATTTTTAGGACAATAGTAATAACAAAACTTGAAGTCAAACAAGTGTCAATTATCCAATTAATTTGTAGGTTACTATAATGGCATAAAAATGTGGGTCAACGCCTTACAGAAATAGTATAAACATTTACTTCTTTAAACTTTTAGTATTTCAATGAAGTATATCTTTGAATAAACTATTAACATTATTTTTAATATTGCTTGTATATTTTTTTCATATTTTTTTTATTTCATTCAAAACCAGAATTGGCCGATTGCTCATTACCATTGGGCAAAATCCAGATAGCCGTTGTGGAGTAGCAGTCATCAATGTGGGTTTGGTCAATCTTCCTCCAACATCTCGCACTGACTTAGCTAACAAGTAAGTTACGCTCTTTTCAGATAAATGTTTTTCCAAACTACCCATAGAAGTGTACTTATAAGTCATTATCTTACAGTAATGAGAAAAATTTTTTCTGCTTCTAAGTTGCAGCATTATGCAACAACAACAAAGCGATTTTCTCATTTATAAATTGTATGAAACCCACTTTCCTATTCTTAAAATGTTCATCGGTCTGTTAGTGTGGCATAAACATGCCATTACTGACAGTGTCTAATGCCAATACTAGCAATAAATAATTCAATTCAAGACTAAAACTTTGTTTAAAAAAAATCTGCTCATAAAGCCTGGTGCAATAAAAGCTATAACAGAATGCACAATGATTTTTGATAACTGTAGCCCACCTTCAATAATGTCCATGCTGTACATTTGATGTCAGATTGTGCCAAGCAACCTGGATTATAACACAGTAAAACAGTCGCAACTAGTACAGTGAGTACCACTGATTAAGTTAGCCCAGTATTATTCTTGCTAGGATAACAAAACTGATGAAACATCACATTGTTCTTTTACTTCTTAATTTGTCGTTATAAGTTCAATGATGATAGTAAAGGTTTAGAAGATACATAATTTAAGTACCATGTGACAGGTTGTGGTGTTTGGGATAAAGCTGTCATGGGTCGTAGGCTACACAGTTTTCTAAGCCTAGTTATTAATTAATCACTCTAATTTACTAGGTAGCAGCTAACACAGTCACCTTAGCTTAGTTACTAAGTAATCACTCTAATTTATGAGTTATTTGTTACTAATTAGTTTTTTTATTTTATATATTGATTGCTTATCTGCTGCTTAAAAGCACTTTATATATGGTTGTTAGTGATGGAACTGATCCAAGTAAATTAGACACCTGCCTCTTGCGAGAAGAGTTAGGATCAAATTTCAGTCACTACAGCTACAGAAATAGTCTTCCACAGGACTTAAGAGGACAGTGGATTTACAGCTAAAATATTGATTAAAAACTAATTAGTATCTAATAAATACTAGTTAACTAAACAGTTAAACTTAGATAATAATAATAATATAGTCTACCAACAATAATAACTAATTTGTATAAGTAAGTACATACACTAATGTTATTTTATAAGCATTGCAAAAAAACAAACAAATTACTACTTATTCATTGAAGTGTTGATAATTTTGTGTGTGTTTCTTAGATTCTGTTTTGGAACTTTACAAATAATTAATTTTTTTGTTCTTTAATAAAACATGAAAGTGAAACACCAAATTACCTGCACCACCGTAATTCTTGAATTCATGAAAGTTATAAAACAAAAACAATTTTAAATTTAGAAAAAAAGGAAATATTATTTAACTGAAACCTTTACTCATATTGATAGAATTTTTACAATATATATCTTAAAGGAAACTTAAAACATTTGGAGAATTTTTATTTTTTTTTAAAAGAAATTATTAAAATGTTCCCAAAAATTATACAAAAGTTTAACACAATTTTAATTTCATACTCCTGTCATACAGTTTCAATGTTATGTTATGAAGGTAAATATGGATAACAGAGCACTTGAGATATTCTGTGTCAGTGTTATGTTTTGCAAATTAACTCTGTTTGAACTGGTAAGCACCTTTCAGGTGTTGAATGCACACCTGCATGTCAAATTTCAAACATTCAGTAAATAGTAATTCTAGCCCTGTTTCAATAATTTATTACTCTCAAATATTTTAAAACATATTTCTGCATAACTTTCGACAAGACATGCTTGTAAAGAACTCTTGTTTTTTAGACTTGTGTTTACTATCAACCCTTGAGGATTATGCTTTTTTTTCTATTACTTTTCCTTTCCTTTCTCTGATTATATTAGTTTATCTTCTAACTCACACTCTTATATAACCTCAAAACATGTGGTGTGAACAACAGCTAATAAAGATTAGCATTGAGAATCTTGTAATTAATTCATTATTTATTCAATACTGTTGTTGTTAAGCATGCCAAATTCAAGTCATGGAGGCAATAGAATAACTATTTATTGACAAGAATTTATATTTATTAAAAAAATAGTTCTCAACAAAGATTGCAGTTACTAAAAAAAATGTTACTAAACATGAAACCGATGTGACAGATGACATCAAAGGTCATCAATAAATCTTTTTCAGTTTTTCGATATTTATTTATTATTGATAGTTAGAAGTAGCAAAATAAAGTACTGAAAGAAATATTTTAACATTTCGTGAAGTGTCACAGGTCAAAGGCTTTGTCTTCACATTTGTTGACTTGTATTCAAAATGTTGTTGAACTATTATTTTACGAATTAATGTTAATAAGTTTGGGATCAAATTGTAGATTATAATTAAACTTTTAATATTATACGTGAATTAATTTCTTAATTTTAAAGTAAATATTAAAAGAATTTCATCCAAATATAGATTTTAGTGAGTCATGTGGTATGTTGAAAACAGAACTGTTTAAAATCAGATGTTTGTGATGTCATAATTCTAAATCTATAGTTTGTACAATTAAGGAACTCAAATTACTAATACTATCAAGCTAGAATATAAAATTAAAACCTCATATCTTTATGTTTTGCTGAGATATGGCTTATGTACTGAATTAAAGGCATGCTCCCTTCACCTCTTTCCACTTTTGGAAACAGTCCCTTATGTACACTTACTTCAATATATGACATTTGAATAACCAATCAACAGCCTAGAATGCCTCTAGAGAGGTTTTCCTTGTCATTTAATTTTTGAAAATGCTACAGCATTCTCTTGACTCAAGATTTCAATGAGGTAAGTGTTGCCTTTAGTCTGCTTTAGGTTTCATATTTCTTTAAAACTAAATTCATCTTAGGAATTTAGCTCAAGAAATTATAGTGGAATTTTATTGTATCAATGTAGTTATTTATGATTTTTTAGTTATTCAAATATATACATGAGACCAAAAAATTTTTTCTTATATCCTCCATGTGCAAAACTTAAAAGGCTTAGCAACCTGTGTGCAAAGGTCATAGCAGAAGACATAACTGTTTGCTTTACTTCTTGATTTATTGTTCTACATTAAAACATAATAAGTTTAATAATTTATTTCTAAAGAGTAATAATCTATATAATGCATAATAATTAAAATGTGACTGTATATTACAAAACACTAGTCCACTAAAATACAGCCAAGACAAGAAAGACTAAAGGTTAGTTTTATATTACCAGATATGTAACGTGAATGAACGTGTACTACATCAATGCAAGTTATGTAATGTTACCCTAGATGTGATTGGAAGGTGAATATAATAAAATATATATATATAAGTGTGTGTGTATGTGTGTAAATATATTGTGTTATGAAACTTAAATTACTTAGACTGAACATGTGTATTTTTGTGCTATAATATGTCATCATTCTGGAAGGAAAAAGCATAATTTATATTTATTTCCTAATTTTTATATGATGCTTACATGGTTGGCCAGGTGACAGACCCCACATAGTTAGAGTATAGAAAAAACATAAAATATAAAGATATACTGGAAACTAATGTTTAAAACGTATTTAGGAGGTTTTAGAGATTACACAGACAATATCTGAGATTTTTGGGACAAAAAATAGTTTTTAATTATAACATGAAATCATTTTACACTTACACTAGTAATGAAACCAACTCTATTTTCACAAACAAATTTTTAGCAAAATATTGCATCACAATATCTGATTTTTTTTTTGTGTGTACAAAAAAACTTGTAATATTTACTAAAAATCTACAAAGTATTGTGAAGATACACATGCTGTATCAAAAGTTATGATGCAAATACAGTGGTACCTCAGTTCTCGAACTTAATCCGTTCCAGAAGGCTGTTTGACAGCAGAATTAATTTTTCCCATAAGAAATACTGTAAATTAAATTAATCCATTACAGACCTCCAAAAATTATGCATTATGAAGCATTTTATATAAAAAAATATTGACATATTTATACCTGTATAAAACTATGAACACAATAAAAAAACAAAAAATGAAAATTTAACTACACTTTACCTGTGCTGATGGTGTAAGTAAAAGGTGGTGAGGAACGTGGAGTGTAGGAGGGTTATTATTGTTTGGAGGGGGAGTCACCTTTTTCAGGGTATTTTTCAGGAGGTCAGCATGCAACTGCTTTGCTTTGTCACAAATGATGGTCTGATAAATGCTATCACCAGCTAACTGTTTTTCATTTACCCAAATCAACAACAGTTTTTCTATTCTATTGTTTGTGATCTTTGTTTCATAAGCACTGTCACTCCTTTTGCAACATCAGCTCCTTTGATGACCTCTTTATTTTTAAGTATGGTGCAGACTGTAGCCACACCAAACTGTGTAGCAAGGTCAGATACGTGAACACCACTCTCACGCTTCGCTGTGAGATCCATTTTCACCTCTATTGTGGCTCTAACAACTTTTCTTTGTGGTTTGCTGCTTTCATTATCCTTCTTTGACCCAATGGTTGCTTATTTAATCAGAATATTTAGAAAAACAACAAAAAAAGAATAAAAAAAAAACAAGAACATTCACAGCAGATTTTAGCAGGGATGTGGACTGAGTGACAGGTGCAGGTAAAATGTTTTGAGCAAGTTTGGCATGGGCCGAAAATGGTTGAAGGGTTGTTTCGGGGGTTTGGGCCATGACAACTAGGTTCAGGGAACCAAGTTTATGTTTGACAACCGAGACATTTTTTTCTCAAACAATATGTTTGGAAACTGAATTGTTCAAGAAGGGAGTTGTTCGAAAACCGAGGTAATGCTGTACTTAACTTGTGCAAATGTGTAGCGAATTTGTGTATATTTTACCGAGCCAGTTGAGAAAGGGTTCGTAAATATCAAGTCAAGTTAAAAGTGATTGGGTATATTAAATGAAATCTTCTGATCAGCAGTATAAAGAAATTGCACTTTAGGAAGAAAGGAATTATTTTAAACATTTTTCAAATGGGGTTTCACAAAAAAAAGTTTCAAAATTTTATACTAAAAAATTGTAAAAAAGAAAGTAAATCGAGTTTGTTTGTTTTTTTAAGCCAAAATTAGATACTATTTAACAGGTTTTTACTTTGTTTTATGGAATTTTTTAAGTATTCCAAATGTAAATAAAAGGAAAAAAGAATTGACAGATTTTAAATGAATGCACACATCCTGATGTGGTTGAAGTTATGTTAACAGGAATAATGGAGCATTTCTGATGCACAGTTAAGATGTTTTTTTGCAGGTGAATAAGTTTAACTGAATGCTCCTGATGTACAATTTTGATTTTATGTTTTGCAGGTTAATTGGGTTAACAGAACAATTCAGAGCTGTTTGGCTGAGCAGACACTTACCCCCAGGTCTTCATGCTTCTCTGCTAATATTCAACAACATTTTGAACAGGTTGATACCTGATTGTACACAAACTCATTCGCATGATTCGGGTGTGCTGGAGTGAACATGTGAGCTGTGTAGGGATACCTTTTTTGACACATTTAACTTTGCACATGGAGTACTGAATCACTATACAGAGATGATCATCACAGTAAATCTTTGTTTACAAATGACAAAATGGTCATGCATCACTGGGTTTAGTATGGGTACGATTGATGGAAAATGTTTAATTGAAACTTGGCTAATTGTATGCATGTGTAATAACAAAAACAAACTAATGTTTTATTTTGTTCAGAAGAATTTTCATTTATTTCAGTTGTTTAGATAATTTCTAAAACTTCACCTGATATTTTAATTTGACAGTTCATCACTGTCTGTGATACCGTGGTTAGAAAATACAGACATCAGCATTTACAAGAATTACATAAACAAAATACTTTAACTCGAAATAGTAATTTTATTTCATAATTTTTTTCTTTTAAAGTTTTGTTAAAAATCTATAATAAATAAACCTGTGTACAAAGGTAGAATCACAGCAAAAATGATTTAATAAAAAGGATCACACAGAAGCCCAGGGGTTTTCCTATTGTGCAGTTGATCACAAATTGTAGAAATGTTTGTTAAAAATTCACCTGTATAATTAAGTTCTAGTGGATAAATATTAAAAAAAAGCATTTAGGATTTTAAAATTCCATTCCAGAATTGGTAAATAAATAAATGTATTTACTAGAATGTTCTTCATTGTTTGGATCATTTCTTACTAGTCCTGTATGTATGATGTGCAATAAGGTATTCATGTATTGAAAAATGATGAAGTTAAAATATAATGCTATGTGACAAATTTTGTTTCTAGATAGTATGCATTATTTCTTAATTGCTTATGTTGTAAAACTGCAGAAAATGGTCATTATTCCCTTCAAACTTTGCTCTTGTGACCTGGATAATGAAATTTAGAAATTAATCTATTTTCTATGTAAAAATGGGCAAATTTGCACATTTTTATTTGCACAAGGCCTGAATAAAACAGTGTATGAATCAAGATTTCCATGTATTTATTCTAAAGTTATAAAAAAATGTTTAGAATTGAGTATTTTTTTGAGATTTGCAAGTGTAATGTAAATCACTTTCACATATCATCCCCCAAATATAGTCTCTCATCATGTTTTTGTTGTACACTCCTTTGGTAGCAGTGTTCAAAGTCCAGTATATCTTGGTGGAAGTGCTTGCCTTGCTCCTTTGAGTATGCTCCCATGTTCTTCTTCAATTTATCAAGGATATGGACTTTCAGGAACATCCTGCATCCCATTTTGCCATAGTTCTTCACCCAAGCCTGAACCAGTTCCACATAATTTTCAGCCTTGTGATTGCCCAAGAAAACCCCCAAACCACTGAGACAAAGCTGTCTCAAGCTTTTACTTTCTTTCTACTGAGCTTCTTGGAGAATTATGTGCACTCCAGGATCTTTTTTATTTGTTGTTCAATGAAGACACCAGCTTTGACCTTTGTCTCAGACATTTTAGGGAAAAAGTCTTGAAGGTGCTTGAAGGTTGCAGACTCCTTATCAAGAACTGTGACAAATTGTTTCATAAGACCCAATTGTATGTGCAATGGTGGGAACAACATCTTCAGGAGGTCTTCTAGTGGCTCACACTTAACATTGTGCCTCCCCACAGAAAACTCAGTCTGTTGTGACCAGTGCTTTCTGTTGTCCTGAAAGCAAAGATAACAGGGCAACTTGGTAAATCATCCTTGGAGATTCATCAAGAATGCTTCCATTTTGAAGTCTCTGATAATCTCCCAGCCATACTTATCACACTTCAAGGTTTCTAGCAAGGTCTTGACACTGTTGTATTCCTCTTTGAGATACACCAAAAGATATTTAAATTTTAGAATTTCTAAAATTTGTATAATATAAAATCTTACTATTCAAGTAAGCAAACATTGTCCGTCTTACCTTCTAGTTTTTTTTGCAGTGCTCCCAGGTAAAATGAGGTGCCCAGGGTTTGTCTTGATCCCTGACAGACATGACAAAGTATGCATTGTAGGCTTCACACATTTTAGCAGGTGCTGTCACAGAGTAATTTTTCACTTTTGTCTTCATAAATTGGCCACATACATAGCAGAATGCATCTAGAGAATGCTTGCAACTTCTTGATTCCATATCTGATAAAATCTGATAGGTCTGTGTGTTCACTTAGGCAGCTAAAACAAAACTGAAGTGGTGAATGGTGAGCCTCTGTATATATATTATTATGGAAAGTTCTAGAAAATTCTAAAAGGTTCAAGAAAATTCTCTATCAGCTACTCAGCTACTAAATCTACCTGGAATGTTCTTGAAAATGGGTAAATTTGAAAATTTCATTACCCAGGTCACAAAAGCAAAGTTTAAAGAAAAAAATAGGTCTTTTCCATTTAGTTTATACATAAGCAATTGGGAAATAACACTTTCTGCCCAGTAACAAGAAAAAGTAAAAATTTTGTTACATGGTATAATTATGTGTGTAAAAAAATCTTTTGGAAAACCTTATTAAATGAAACAGAAGTACAAAGCATTTTCACTTATTGGTATTCCCCTACCTTCTGTTACTTATTTAGAGAAAACATTTATTGTATATTTCATACACGTAAATGTAGAAAAAAGATGAAATTGTTTTGACAAAAAAAATTGTGATATTGTCCTAGCTACTTTTTTTCTGGTGTACAACAATGTATGTTATTTCAAGTACAGGATGTAACGTTTCAAATAACTCTTTGTTAATGTCTGTGTATATTTTTATGAAATTATCTGAATGTTTGTTATCTAAAACCCATAGTGAAACTTGCAAACAAATAGTAATTTTATTCATTTTAAGAATGTCACCTTTGACAGTTTTTATAAAACACTGCAGCTGGTAGGTATTCTTACTTTTGCTTCATATTTTTGAATCATCCAAAGGTAGTTTTTCAATAAAGAACATTGTGTGTGTAATTAAAACACCAATAAAGACATTTTAATAGCAGAAAGTAATGTAAAAATAACCCAATATTTTATAATAATTTTCTCTGAAGCAAACAGTTTGAAAAAAACCTAAATGTAAGCTATTGATTGTTATAGTTTTAATATCAAAATATACTTCGTAGAAAGGATTGTGTGAAAGGTATTATATACACACACAGACATACACCACTATGACAGAGGATTTAGCTGTAAAAATTTGATTATATTAATTATTTTTAATTTTCAAATAAACAAGTCATGTGGCAGTAACTAACATAAACCTTTAACTATAACAGTGTTTGGCATTGTGTTGGTAGTATGATGCTTCTGAAAACTGGTCACTTTGGGAAGGATGTGTAACAGATATTTCTGAAACAAAATATACAATCAAATTATAAAGATTTCTTCAACAGTTTCCAAGATGGGAAGATCCTTTGTACTCAAAGCTATTGAAAAACAAAGGAACATGGATAAATTTAGGATACCAAGATGATTTTTTAAGATTTGGCAAACAAGTATGGCATCTTGTTTATTGGTTTAGAATTAAGCACAAAGCTATACAATGAGCTATCAATGATCTACCACCATAGGTATTGTAACCTGGTTTTTGTGTGTAAGTCTGCAGGCATACCACTGTGCCATTGGGGGGCAGGCATCTTGTAACAGATAAGAATCCATGAACACAAAGGTCTACATATCTCAGATAAAATTGCAAAATATTCAAAGATCTTCATCTGGAAATGAGGTCAACAGGGTATGACTGGAAGTCATACTCATCCAGTCATTATTTACCCAAAGCAGTTGAAGAATGAAACAAGTATTCTTGCTTTGTCACATGACATAATGATCCAATTGTTGGAAGAAGGACCCCTGGGTTATTGTCGAATTGAACTGTTGAAATGAGTACTGATAAACTTTCAGCTCCATACACTAGATGGAGTATGGAAAGCAGCCTGGAGGAGTGATGTATTTTGTGTATGATGGCCTCATGACAGAACCTTTTGCAATGAAAACTACAGGACTATTGTCAGAATGCATAGTTGTTAGATAACTCATGACAGAATGTGGCAACATGCTTGTAATGATGTGGTGAAACTCCCAAATTGTTTTAATATAAAGTAACCAGACCTTGTGTGTAGAAAACATCTATTATCTTGAGCTAAATTAATGTGCAAAGGATGAAAGAAGAATTACATTCAAATTGGGCTTCCTTTTGACTTTATTTCATCGAAGTTTTAGATGAAAAGTAATTTATATGCGTTTATTTTTTTTCACGCCACAATTACTCATTCAAAGCAGATACAATAAGAAAATTCATTAAGAACTAACCAGTTTAAAACCTTAGTCAAAAATGTTTTCAAACAGAATAGATCACGCAAATTAAATCAATTTAAAAAAAATTGATAAAAACAGGCTAATTAAGAAATAATCATTCTGAAAAGAGAAATCGACTTTCCTTAAAATATGAAGCAACTGTAATTTTTATTAATTGTAAAAGCGTCGCAAAGTCGCAAATTTCAATAGTGTAAAATCAATATCAGGGATTGTGAAAACATTATTTGTTAATAAAAGTGTTGACATTTTAGCCGAGTTTGGTATTGCACAGTGTTCGCTGTGCATTGATTGAACGATGACATTTAGTCTGACCTGAAAAGCTTGTTATGATTAAATCTCATAGTGCCTTTTTCAACGACTTCGCTTTTGTTAAGGTCAGGTTAATGCCGTTTCAAGTGATGTAATCAAAACAGTGTAACATATTCGCTTGTCATCATCCTTCATGGCAATATCTGTAAACTCGTGGTGGTGGTGCTTCATGTAGGACTTATCGTGTTTTAATGATCGATCTGCGAGTCATGGAGACATATTTAATGAGGTGATTACCAAACAAACCTTTCAAGTACTCTTTTATTAAATTTATAAATAGATATTTAACTACTTTCAAAGTCTGAAATCTAATTGCTCACCGGGGTGACCATATTTGTAATGTTATTATGAAAGTTCATACAAATCACGATAATAAACTCACATTTTGAGCAATACATAATCAGAATCCTCAGTTCTGTGAAATGGGTACAAATTCTGGCCAACTCCCTGAACCTCAAATCTTCGTGGCCAAGCCCTGTTGAGAAGTAATTTAGCAGTGTAATGTTTTTTTTTTAAAGTTAGGCTTTTTTATAAAAGTAAAATTTCTAATTCTACCTCGAAAAGGGAAACCGTGACACTACTATAAAACCAAACACCTGAAATCTGTCTATTTGACAATCAAAGTGAGTGTTAAATGAAACATTTTTTTCTTCAAACAACTATTTACATCAAAAATGATTTTCACATTAATTATCCTAATTATCAAACTTTAAAAGTGTCTCCAGATGAACTCCTTTAAAGAAAAATTCGATAAAAATAAAATATTGCATTTATCACAGAAATTTTACTGACAATTTTAAAGTATAAGGGAATTTATAATAGGCATGCCAGTTGACAGTATCCACATGGGTTGAAGGTGATAATGATTGTTCAAAGGTTTTACTACAGGGTGGTCGCTAGAAAAGTGGAAAATTTGAGGGTCAGATGAGACCATGAATAAAATGCGTGCTTACTCATTTCTATTTTGATTTCTTTTCATCATGAATAAAATGCATGATTTTAATATCATTTTGAACATCTATGAGTGTAATATAACATATGCTTTTAAAACACTTTGTAAAAGTTATTCTTTGTAAAAATAAATAGCTGTTTGACAAATTTTCCGCTTTTCTAGCGACCACCCTGTATATCTAAATCATGGGGTTCATGATGTACTTTTCAGATTTAAAATAGCAATCATGTTACCAGTGAAGAGCATTTATACCACATAATGCACAATGGTATACTGGCTTAAATGATGAAAAGGTTGTGTATTAAACTGTTAAAATAACCGGTGTTAGATTAAGGTGTATTAAGTGCTTAAAACTACTTGCTGCGGGTGTAAAACATTTTCTTAATTCGTCAAAAACTGATGAGCAACAAAAGTATACGAGCTTTACACACTCTAATTACTTTAATTGTTTAGGTTAAGCATTGACGGTTTTATATTTTAATTACAAATACCACTGATAGTGTGTGACAATATATTTTAAAATTTCCATTCATGAAAGTATTTGCATTTTACTTTTTTTTTGTTCATGTCAACCTAATTGAGAAATGTTAGGCCTGGCATGGCCGAGCGCGTTAGGGCGTGCACTCGTAATCCGAGGTTCGCGCCCGCGTCGCGCTAAACATGCTCGCCCTCCCAGCCGTGGGGGTGTATAATGTTACGGTCAATCCCACTATTCGGTAGTAAAAGAGTAGCCCAAGAGTTGGCGGTGGGTGGTGAAGACTAGCTGCCTTCCCTCTAGTCTTGCACTGCTAAATTAGGGACGGCTAGCACAGATAGCCCTCGAGTAGATTTGTGCGAGTTTCCAAAAACAAACAAACAAACATGAGAAATGTTACCTTCAACATTGTATCTTCCATAATGAAACCTAAGTTTGTAGGTTTTGTTTTTAAATAAAAGACAATTCATACTCTTAAAATATTATATCTACGATATAGTTAGCAAAAACATTACTGTGGTTCTTACAGTAATTTATGAAAACCGGTGAAAAGACTTATGTAAACTATAGGGGGAAATTTTGGAAAATGAATTTGGTATCTACTCATAATCACAAATCGTAATAGCACACCTCATTCTACAATATTATTTTTAGGGTTACTTGTGTTTTAGATTAAGTTTTAATTTGCATTTCTCTTAGGTTGTTTATATTAGTTTTTAACTTACGGGGAGGACCTAATCTCCTCCAAAGATGTTCTTTGTCAGATTGTGGTGAAATTTCAACGTGCTGAAACGTATGTTCTGTTACCGGCTGATCATAGCCGAGGAGACCCTGACATAATCAATTGACCAGCTACTAAGGTTATAATTTCTGCCACCAGTTGTTAATACAGTACAATGTGTACAGTGAGAATTAAGAGTTAGCCACGTAACTTCTACAAAAAAGTACATTAATATTTATCTGTTAGATTAACGAGGGTATGTTACCAGTTTTATTTAACTAAAAAATAAATGTGTAGGTCAAATCATTATTCGATCCACCACTTATCACTGATTTACACCAGTTTCATATTGGATTTTCTTTTATTGTTGCGAACGGGTTGTTGGCTGAAGATTAAATTATAAATAGCTTTATTTGTTAGCCCTACAACCAGTATATGGTATTGAACAAAAATGCTAGAACAATAGGATATTTATCATTCTTTCTACTTTATGAAGCTAATTCTTTATGTTATCATAGACTATAAATTTTAACACTATAGTAATGCTTCATTGATTGTCGTTGACAACTGAATGAACCAGAGTAAAAATGCTTATCATTCTTTAGAATTCCCATTAACTTGTACCAAAGGCATGCCATAATGGTTCTACTTGAATGAACATATCGATCAAATTGAAATAATTGTCATGGTGTCCCATGCAGTGTATTAACTGTAAAGAAATAAACTAGTATGTAGTACGAATATTTTCTAGAAGGAATCAATTTAATAGCCCAACAAACATAACTTGATAAAAACGGTTTTTAACACTGTATGTTAAGTTTTATTGTCATGACACGGCTCAGAAAATGTATAGAATTGTTAGTAGAGCACAGAGTTCCCACAAAAGCTCTACATGATGCTGGTTGGACTCTCCGACAAATTGCTGCACACTTGAAATACTACTGAAACTCCCTAGATCGTAAGCCGAGATAGGTTAATTTGAAAATGGAAAGAAAGAAGCTAAACTCAGTTATACTGATGTTAAGTATCTTCGTTTATACAGCCTTCAAGACAGAAGCAAGACTTCATCTTATCTGAAACATGAGATAAATGACCCTGCACCAAATGATAGAGACACGTGCAGTTTCATAGTATCAAAAAAAACAAACTTAACAAGAATGGAATATTTGGTCGTGTAGCAGTTTAAAAACCTTTACTTCGATCTCTAAATATTATCAAGAGACTAAAAAGTAGAAAAACCGGACTTTTTTTTTTTTACCATGAATGCAATTTTGAAATATTTAATTCAAAGCGCAGATTGCACGTCCGGTGAAAGAAAGGTGAAAGATACTTTAATGCGTAGTACCTATCACGAAGCAGAGGTTTTCGGGAGGTGTTTTTATGCTGAGGGGAAGGTGATGCTGCAAAACAGATAAAATGATGGACCAGCGCAAGTGCCATCAGATACTAACCCGTCATGATGTACTCAGTGGTTTATGTATTATTAGTAAGTGATTCTGTACAAAAGAGATAAAGACTCCAAACATACACCCAACCTATGAAGAAATTATTCAACTGTAAACGAAGCTGTGAGAGTCATTCAAATGATGAAATGACCCCCACAGAGCCATGGTCTTAACCCAAAGGAGCAGATCTGGGATTCGATGGATCAAAAACTTGACAAATTAAAAGCTACTTCCATAGAAAGTTTATGGGATGTATTAGAGATATTTTGAACAAACTCCCAAATGACACTTTGGTTAAGTATAATGCAACAATACCTGAAAGATTGTCTACAGTTATTAAAGCAAAAGGGAGACATGTACAAAATATCAACTGTTGGCTAAACTCAAACATTTCAACTGAGTTTCTGTTGTACTAAGTATGAAAGTTAATAAAACTTTAACGTTTCATCTGTGATTTACCTTCCATTAGTCTTTGAAAGCAACCTGAAATATAATATTTGACTTTGACCCGACACTTTTGTACAGTACTGTATGAAGGAACATTAATAGTTTTTATTTATTAGCAATTAAATTAGTACAAAACTGTACATTTATTAGGCTAATGTGTTAATTATGCAGCTAGTATACAAGACAACACTCGTTTTAGTTGTTAGCTATGCAACCAATACCAAGAATGCATTGATAGTTTTATCTGTTAGCAACCAGTGTAAGTAGGTACAATAGTAGATTTATATATGCAAAAACGGCTCGTTTGGGTTGAAAAAATATTTTACGTAGAAGAGCGAACGAATGCCACGACTTCTATATTGGAGAAACAAGTAGAAAAATGGAATCTAGATTCAAAGAACATAAAAAGTCACCTTCACACGTTTTCGAACACTGCAAGTCAAATAAACACAACATAACTATAGAAAACACTCAAATACTAAATAGAGAAACAAACATAAACAAACGCAAAATTAAAGAAGCCTTACTTATACAACAACTTAAACACAAAATAAACCAATATAAAGGAACGCCTTTATACCTATATTAAATATAATAAAATAAAATTATATATTCAAACATCTAACACCGCCCTCTACATTCCGACACTCAGCTACACAACCCCTTGTGGTCAGCTTCCGGTCAGTTTCCTCTTTCTTTCTTTGTTAACCATGACGATGACTGAAGAAGGTCGATACGTTGTTCGCTCTTCTACGCACGTAAAATATTTCTCAACCTAAACGAGCCGTTTTTGCATATATATTTCTCTACAAGTGGGTTTTCTCGACATCACTGAATAGTAGATTTATCTGTTGGCCATTCAACTAATACACGAGAGCACTCAGTTACATTTATCTAGTAGTCGTGCAATTAGTACACTATTTGTGGTCTCCCGCTGGGACGGCGGTAAGTCTACGGATTTACAATGCTGTAATTACGGGGTTCGATTCCCCTCGGTGGACTCAGCATATATCTCGATGCAGCTGTGCTATAAGAAAATACATACACTATCTGTTTATAAAATACATTTTATAATGTGATCATAATAAATGTAAGAAATCATTGAACAGTACACAGCATTAGATCACATTTCTGGGTGTGATTTTGCACTACAGTGTGATATTAATACACAATTTATTGTTTTTATGCTGGTGTGTATATGACCATGGCAGCTCAATGGTAAGCTTGATAGCTAATAACACAAAAATATGGAGTTAGACACTTAAAGTGGGTACAGTGTAGATGGCTCTTTATGGATTTTTGCACTTGAACAATTATAGCTTTCTAATATTAAGAGTATAATATGACACCTCATACTGTACTCATTCAATGCAAACTATATATTGTTTCAATTTTCTCTGATATTCCTTCTACTTATTTCTAGTTAGATTTTTTTATTTCGCGCAAAGCTACTAGAGGGCCATCTACGCCTTATTTTTAGAAATATTTTATGACAGAGGGTCGCGCTACAGATCAGAAAGTCCCAGGTTTGAGTCACGATGCGACAGAGTACACTACATTTTGATGAAGTAGAAGTTGTTTATGAGTTGGGTTTACAAAAAGAAAGAAATGGTTGAAGTGATAAACTTTAGTGGAAATTAAAAAGAGAACAGTGTCGTTTAAAAAGTTTTCAATAGATGGCAGGAGCGCTGAACTCATACAAAAATTAAAACTATCCTGATTTTTAAAAAATTCAATAAATGATACTGTCGAAGTATTAGCACAAAATTACAAGTGATAGCGTGTTTATAAAATATCTGTAAATGGCAGAAAGTCTGTGTTTTTGAAACATTACTAAATATTGAATGAAAGTATGATCATAGTATCTAAATCTTTTTTTTTCTTGCTGCTGTAGAAAGCATAAAAACTTTTCGTGATAACGAGAAACACACTTGAAGTAAAAATGCATTCTCAGGATGGCTGATATGGGTGTACAACTTTAATTAAAATAAAGTACAGAAGAATGTTAACCTTTATCAGGTTAAGAAGATAAAGATGACTAAAGAAGGTCGAAACGTTTTTCTGTACTTTATTTTAATTAAAGTTTTAATACATATACCAGAAGTCCTGAGAATACATAAAGACTATTCTATTTAGTTTGTTAGAAACAGTAAATAACAAAATTATACATGCTTTTCTTCAGATTTTACAATTTAAATTTATTTTTAACCAAGTAAATAAAACCTGGGAATTTAAAAAACTACAAAGAAGGATCGTAAAAATGTAAGAAAACAAGGTTGGAGATGCCATAGACATTATTTACTGAAACTATAAATCCCTATTTTGATTCCACCAAAAGTATTTCTAGATAACATCGCGGAACCAAGATAGGGGTTTCTAGTTTAAGTATATAATGTCCCTTTTGCAGGTTTTTAAATCCCCGTTTGTTATTTATCATATTTTCCGGCTTTTATTATCCACAACTACAGAGAAATTCGATATGGTAGGTAAAGTTATACGTTATAATTATAATAAACATAGCTAGTAGTTAGTTGATACGGTTTATTATGATACACTGTCGCTATCGACCATCCGACTTCATTGGTTCGATATGTAAAATGTTAACCAGCAGCTGTAGATTTGTATGGAGAATTGTTTGAGAACTTAGTAAAACATTACACGTTCTGTGTAATTAACGTATTTAAATATGACGCATAGCAATAAGCAAATATATTTCTGGTCTAACGCACAACCCCCACTAAGCGCATACAAAATTTTACCAATAGAAAAGTATCTCTTTCAGATAAAATTTGCACCTAAAACATCGTTTTCAATTAACCTTTGTGTCTTTTAAAGTAATTACTCTAAGAATGTTTGTAATAACATTTAATATTATCTGTACTAGTTTTTTGAGTCCTTTACATCGTTTATACAATAGGAAGCTGGCTCCGTAAAGCCCCCATTGTATAATGGACAAAGCATTAAATATTTATTTACATTTTACAATCTGTAAAAAATAAGCTAAATTCAAGGGGTAATGATAACATACATCGTTTACACTAGAATTATGATGTTTTTGCTTATGCAAAATATAGAAGAAATAAACTGACTTTTCAATACCCTACAACCCTCGTAGTAACTTATTTAATATTCTACAAAAGGTTTGGGTGCAATATACCAAGCCGTTTTTGTTGTAGGCTGGCAAGAAAATATGAATTGCAAATCGACCGTTTACAGCGGTTTTACTTTCCTAGTAGTTCTAACATGCGTGATATTTTTACATTTTTAAATCTGTACAGTCTTATCAGCCAACAGTAAAAGTTTAAAGTGTTGTTTGAACTAAATCTTTACTGTTTAAGATGCTTCGTGCTCGAATGTTCTGTAAAAGTTTTGTGAAATTTCTTGCTACTCTTGTTATGAAGTACAATGGTAGCTCATGATATTGCTGAGCACGTGAATTTGACCTGGTTTGAATTTGAATTGCAAACCTTACTCAACAGTATATGAATAGAAAATCACGCTTGAAAACCATAGTCTTTAAGCGCTTAGAGGTATCTAGTTGTATCACTCTTTACAAAATAAAACTGTTTCACTCGACAGAGCGACCTGAAGTCAGAAAAAAAAAAGAATAGAATAATCTACAGAATTCCTTTAAATTAAATGTTTTCAGGTTCGTGTATTGATAAATAACTATTAATTTGTCTTTCTTAAATTCTAAATTCTGTATATAGTGCAGTTCTTGAGTTATAATTACTTAACTAGAGGAACTCCATCACTTGTTGTTGTTGTTTTGAATTAAGCACAAAACTACACAATGGGCTATCCGCGCTCTGCCCACCACGGGTATCGAAACCCGGATTTTAGCGTGTAAGTCCGCAGACATACCGCTGAGCCACTGTGGGACAACTCCGTTACTAAACATTACAGTATATATGTGGAAAGTGTGCTTCTGTTGATAATTGGAAGCGGAGTTAGTTAGTGGAGTTTCACTTTCAAAATGTTCCCCATTAATTTAATAAATTAATATTTATTTCAACAACAGAAACAAGTATATTCCTTTCCGTTTTCCCTCTCAATTCGAGCATGGCTCCTGTGTTAGAAGTGCGTGTTTTACTTTTCAATGTATTTTCATCTCTAGCGTTGTTTCATAATGAAATTAATATTTAGATTATGTGGTCTAATTTACTTCATGATTTATATATTTTTATTTAGATATGTATATTCGAGATTTATTTTTCCCAAGTAGTTTTTAATTATTATTTCGAATATCACTCACATATTGTTTCTTGTATTAAATTAATTTCATAAGCTCTGTCTCTACACTTTATTGATGAAATAATAGTATTACAACATTTTTGATACACATTAATATATTTATATCTTCCGGTAGGCCAATGGTCAGTTTACAGATTTACAACGCTGAAATCCAGATCTCCGTTCTTCAGTGATGAGAAAAGAAATAACCCAAAGTTAACAAACACATATATCTTCTACGTTAACAACTGCAACAGACTTCACTCAGTATAATTTATATAAAATAGTACGTTACGATTCTACATATATCATTTCATGTTTTTAATTCTTCATCTTGGTTTAGCTATCTCCTCAATTAATTATAAACTGTTGATGTTTTAGCGCAAAGCTACACCATGGGCTATGTCTTCCAGAGGAAAATATATACACGTGTATATGCTATTATTTAAGACTTCTCAACGAATGTCTTTAGAAATATCGTAGAAAGATGACTGAAATTTTTTCGTAAGTTTTACTTGTTTTTCATCGGTAGGAAGAAAATAAATGAAAAAAAAACAACAAGAAAGAGAAAGGACCCAGTTTACCACTAATAATGATATAAACCGATGGTTGTAATGATTAAAAGTTTCAGAAGAGGAACCATGTGGTTCATGCAACTTTCCAAAGAGTTAGTGGAACTTCATTAAGCTGCTCCAATCTAGATAATAAACTTTCTGAGTTCCCTTCGTTTTTGTTTTGTTTGTTTTTATCTTATTTATTATATAAAGGGTGAAGAGCTTTGCTCGTTATGGGTTAACGATTGGGTATTACTCCATGCTTTTTTAGGCCCCTTTTTTGCTTTTTTAAAACTTTCTTGGAACCTTGTTTGTGGCTTCTCTCGTGCTAAATACATCAGCATAGTCGCAGAGACCACAATCTTAATCGCAACTAAACAACACTTTCTTTGATAAGGTTAGTTTAATGTGTGAAGTAAGGTTATTTTGCGTGAGACAAAAACGAGTTTGGTCATTTATATATGATTTTAGTACAATTTAGCATTTAAATGCTGTATAGAACATGAGGTAGAAAAACGTGTGGGATGTAAGAATATATCTTTACTGATTTTATTATAGTGTCAGTGCTAGTTATTACATTTATTATCCTTATACCTCATTCTCCCCGAGATATATGATTAAATTCTTCCTGAAGCATTCATTTATTATGCATAGAAACAAGAAGGGATTATGTAATTGTTTCGTGTATAACAGTTTAATTTCTATCTATTACAATAACTGAAATACTTTTCATTGTCTTCGTAATATTTTATTTAATATAAACTGTACAGTAAGTATCGCCCTACTGTGTATGTACGTATATATATATGTGTGTGTGTGTGTGTGTATGTGGTAATATATATATGTATGTAAATCTCTTTACCATCCACGTGGCTCAGCTCAGCGGTAAACTTGAGAACCTATGACACTGAACAATGGACTTCTCTCATTACGATGGTACAGCGCAGATATTCCATTGTATAGTTATGCGCTTAAACTTTTGCATGTTTGAGTGTGCGTGTTCAGAATTCTACATTTATATGCAATGATACTTTCCTACATATTAACATTTATATTATAAATAATAAATATAATAATAAGCATTTGTCGATCTCTTTTAAACACTGGATTTTGAAAAACTCGGGATCTATGCTTAATGTAAGTATCGGTATTATTAATTCAGCGAAACAAACTAGTTATTTTTTGCGGACTTTAGATGTAACTGACGTTTGCTTGGCATTTTAGAGAAACTGATTGTCAGCGGTTGTTGTTGTGTTGATATGATTCTTTGCTTTCATTCTAGTTTCTACACTTGGATTTTCTAATTAAATTCTGGAAAAAAAGTTCATGTACAAAAGATGCTTTATCGTTTGGTACAGAATGCTTTCGAGCGTACGAATGAAGCTTGATTATGAGTGACAGTTCACTTTGCATTAGCTTGAGGATTGGAAACCAGTATTATACAAAATTCATTTTACTTGTTTAGTGGAAATTCACTGACGTGACTTTAGGATAAATGTGATGTTACGTTACAAAGTTGCTTAGTAAAGTGAGAACTGAAACATAATATATCGAAAAGATATCAAAACAGACATGCGAATGAAGAAAGAAATAAGATATAACTAAACAATCTGTCAAAGCTGTAGTTCGTTACCGAACTAAATGGTAATTTCATCTACTACCATCACTCTGAGGTTATGTAAATGTTTTTTTAAGAAACCCGTTAATCGAGTTAATTGGGAACACATTTATAATAAGTAACTTTTATTTAAATCAGCCAGTCAGCACGTGGATGTTATGCTCATAAAAACGCGTTTTGTATATGTGCCCGTGCTTTTAAGTAACAGTTGGGCTGGACGAGGCCTAGCTCCTAGAGTGTCAGGCTACGTGTCGAAAGTTCTACAGTTCCAGTTCGATCCCACAAAATGGCGCTGAATATTCTTACCTTCAGCTGTGAAATAGTTATAACTGTAATAATCCATCCAACTTTTTTATTATTATTATTAAGAGTAGCCACATAATTTGCAGGTGAAAGTGACTGGTTTTTCTTTTTCTAATCTGTATTTCTAAATAATGAACAGGTGTACCTGATCGTCAGGGTCCTTATACCAGCCGCTCAACCCACGTGTTGCATGATGTACAGTACAGGTTGAAAACATTGAAGTGATAGTTAAAAGATGTTTAATACTCTAAAAAAGCTTTCCGGTACCTTCTTTAAATAAAATAAATATAGAACTGAGTTCCTTGCATTATCTCTTAAATGCAAATTCGCGACAGTATAAAAAGTGCTAGTTCATACAAAACACATATTGTGCAATATTTGGTTCTTTATCTCTGTAAAGCCATATTCGCGAGTCCTGTCAGTACAGATGGCTGAGAATAGCTTAGCAACACTTACTTGCGACTTCGGAGTGGCTTAAGTGTGGTATCTGGTTGAAATAAACCCCAATATGAACACTCACATCATTTCGTGTATAAAGAAGACAGCCTGGTCAACCTCCTCTTCCCCTTAAACTAATCCTCTGAATTCGATTTCATCAACCTTACTGTTCTCCAACATTAAATAGACTGAACTTTTTAAACTTGTTGTATGAAGTATTGATCTTATATATATCTATTGACTGTAGTGTCATTAGTTCCTTTTACACAAAAAGTGTTTTATTCTATTTATTGGTTTTCTCCGTGGGCGTGGGCGTGTAGCATAAAGATTTACACAAAACAAAATATGTCGGAAAAGTAACATCTGAAAGAGAACACAATGGTTTAAACCATCTACTGAAGTTTGGAATTTTCCCTAAGACACACTTTTCTGATCCAAAGGTTCGTTCCTTTATAAAACTCGCTTCGTGTGAATAATAATCTCTCTAAAGATATTCATTTTGTTTTACCCGCTTATTTTATATCCGACCGCACATTATAAATCACATTTTGAATCTTTAATTAAACTATTTATTCGTTAAGAAGGCGGAATTTTCTGAAAGTTCTGATTTAATAAATGAAAAGTGGAATCATATTTGCATACAAAAATAAATCGAAGCAAACAAAATTTTTGGCCATTACGGAAACAATAGTGGTCAACATGGAAGATAAGGCCATGAATATATTGTTTGGGGAATGTAACTATTATATGCATACATATTGTTGGTGCTGTATAATAATAGTTTTCTTTAGAAAATCAAGATGATGTGGATAGACCACACTATGATGTTCTTGAAATGGAATATTATAATATTAAAAATCAAAGTTTACAGTACGATATATTGCATTGTGAGAAACAAGGCTTAGTACAAAAAAAGTAATTATCAAAAATACAGAAGACATGTAATAAAATAATGAAAAACATTCGTCATAATGAAAATTGTTTCAAAAACCTAACACCAGGACAAATATAATTAGCACTGAAAGGAAGTTTTGAAAAGGAATTTCCTTAAAAGGACGTACCTCTAAAGAAATTACTGAGAAAGGAATAAATTTTAAGAAAATTGTTCAACTCTTGATTGTTGCTTGATTGTTTGCCATTTTTACAAATGTGGATATTAAAACCTGTTAGCAAACATTTAATATCTATATCCAAGATATCTCAGACCTCATGTGTAGTCGAGTGGTTAGTATATCAGACAGTAAATCTGATGTTTGTGGCTCACGCCTTACAAACGCATAAAAAAGAAGTCGCACTTTAGGATTATGATAGTACCGCTCAATTCGCGCTATTCGGTTTGACTAGGGGGGGGGGGGTTCAAGAGTTGACGCTGTGTCGAATTCCAGTGACACCAAACACGCTCGCTCTTTCAGCCGTGAGAGGCATTATAATGTTACGGTCAATCCAACTATTCGTTGGCAAGAGAGTAGTCCAAGAGTTGGTGGTGAATGGTGATGATTAACTGCCTTCCATCTGGTCTAACACTACTAGGGCTAGCGCAGAAAGCCTTCGTGTAGCTTTGCTCGAAATTCAAATCAAACAAATATATATAATAATTAGTTAAAAACCAGGTTGTTTGAATGGGTGTAATGTTAGCTGTAAAGACAATGCTTAAACGTCCTCTGGAGGCTCACGTTAAGATCTTACAACAACAAATTTCTGGGCTAGATTCCTCTAGTAGACAGAATGTACAGTCGCTTAGCATTAAACAAAATAATGAAACTTAATAAACAAGCGTTTAAATCGCATTTGCCTTTTGTGCACTACAGAGGACAAATAAGGGATAACTGGAGGTATATTAGTCTAGCTGTAAAGACGAACCGTTGTATAATTTTAATCACATCCATTAATTATGCTTGATTAAAATCAGGTAATTGGTAACTTGTCACAAGGTCTGAAGAAAGATGATCACTCAATCAGTGTATGTTCGTGATGATCATTTGGAAGATATGATTTTATATCCTTTACGTTTTGTGACATTTCTCTTTACACACAAATTTTATGGATGCTTAAGGTAGGCGTGGCCTACGGGGTTACGGACCAGACAGTCAGAGATTCAAGACGTAGTTCCATTAAACATAAATTCCTCACTTTCAGCTGTTAATGTATCATACAGAGTTGAGAAATATTAAAACGAATTTGAATATGCGAATTAGCGACTCGCGTGACATTCATGGCTAAATATAAAGTTACGCTGGAATATAATGTATCAGAACTACATTTTTACATTGTTTGGTGCTGCGTAGGTAATGTAATTTAAAAAATTGAGAGTAGTATCTAATCATTTTTCTGAAACAAAATGATGGTTAGAACGCTGAACTCGTAATTTGCGGGATCGAAACTCGTCGCCGAATGTGTTTGCTTTTTTTAGCTGGGGATCATAATTGTGATGGTCAATCCTTCTATTCATTCATAAGAAATAGCCCAAAATTTGACAGGGATAGTGTTGTGCAGCTACCTTCCCTATAAGGTATTAGTTAAAAATTAGAGACGCTTAGTGTAAAGAGCTCTCGAGGAGCTTTGTGCGAAATCCAACAAACAAGCAAATTTCACCCAACGTATTTATGCACTCATATAATACAGAGCTGTTTAAAATACGGATTTAGAGTTTACAAGACAGGAACGAACCGCTTACTTTATGACATTGGAGAAACAAAGGGTTTTCGATCAACTGTGTGTATATGTTTTCTTATAACAAAGCCAAATCAGGCTATTTTCTGTGTCCACAGAGAAGAATCAAATCCCTGATTTTAGCATTGTAAATCAGAAGACTTACCGCTTTCCCAGAGGAGAACTAACTTGTGGCACCAGGATCGTACAGAAAGAGATCTACAACAAGCCACCACAGATAATAAAAGTTATGATTTTTGTCTATCTCTAAATCTACTCAGTTTTGTTGCATTAACTGTTTATTATATAATAACCAGTAATGTTTAATATATTTTTAAAGGTGAATTTTCAACATATTTAATAATTGCCTTCGAAAGTGTACTTTGGTTAGGTATAATTCCTGTGTGGTACCATATTTTTAAACACTTTAGTTTCTGAGTAAAAAAATGAAACAAAATATACGGGTCCTCGAACTCAAGTTCCTCTCAGTCGTTCGGCTGTTTCCGTGACGTTTTACAACTATGACGTAATAGTTGCCAAACACGCTTCGTTGCGCGCCGACTATTTTGTTCCTTTCAGTGCTGGTGTTTTATGTAATTCTATTGGTGCTTTTTTCGGATTACATACTTTGTATGACTATTTTTTGTCTTGATATTGCAACTTTATGTTTATTTTATGATAGCATGGCTTACTTCGTTGCTTATGGCTGTAAAAAACGGTTCGGCATTGGGCAAAAGCTTCTTTTCGTTTCCATGCAAGGAGAAGGAACCGGCAAGGTGGCGACAGTGGGTGCGGGTGGTCAATAGGAAAAACTGGACTCCTTCACACCATGTAAAGCTTTGCCAAGATCATTATGAACGCTCATGTTTTGTGTTAGATTCCACTGTTTATTCTATGGGTTTCAAGCTTAGTAAGTTGAGACTGAAAAACCAAGACCGTAGACAAGATCGTCCCTACCATCTATCCTCGGGAAGAGCTGAGGGCTGATATCAGCCTGCAGCGTACAGGTTCTCCTCCTCTGAAGCCATCTTTTGTCATCACGAAAAGAACAAACTTTAAGGTATGTGTGCAGTATAAAGCGATAAAGAATAACTAGTATAATATAGTAATTTAAAAAGTACAAGTTTTTGGAGAATGTAACTAGACATGTACATTTCATATTTCTGAGCGTGTTTTGCATTTGTAGCACCTGAAAGTCAGTGAAACATTGTTTTCCTAGTCTAGACAGTAGACAAATCTATCCCAAATAGAGTATATTCCAAGTTCAAAAACTGGTAGATCATTCTGTAAATGTTTTTGTATCATTTTTAAATATGGAAAAGTCTGAAGAATTCCAGACTGCTACATCTAGTTTGATTTTATAGACAGAATTATGACGTGTAATTGAAATTCATATTTTTACGAGTCATAAATACTCGGTACAATGATTATGGAAGGGCCGAGTATCAGTTACCATAGTCGGCAAAGTATAAACAAATAAAACCCAGTCTGTGATACCAATAATTTATAAACACCAGACAGGTTTTGAGATGCTTAAAATTGCACGTGAAATAATTGTTTGTTTTGGAATTTCGCACAAAGCTACTCGATGGCTATTTGTGCTAGCCGTCCCTAATTTAGCAGTGTAAGATTAGAGAGAAGGCAGCTAGTTATCACCACCCACCGCCAACTCTTGGACTACTCTTTTACCAACGAAAAGTGGGATTAACCGTCACATTATAACGCCCCCACTGCTGGAAGGGCGAGCAGGTTTGGCGCGACCTGGATGCGAACCCGCGACCCTCAGATTACGAACCTTAACACGCTTGGCCATGCCGAGCCCTCGTGAAATAATAAAGACCTTATTTGTTGTCATGACTTTGGCTTTCATTCTTCCACTGAAGGTTTGACCGACTCGCAACCGGCCTGGGCGCTATCAGTGTCATTCACAGTTCGCTCGTGAAACTATCCTCATCACTAGAATTTGTCAGATCTGTGTCAAAAGTAATTGCTTTACGTTCGTTCAGAGTAGGTTCGAATTGATATGGCTCTATTCCACGTTGTTTCGAACACAGAAGTCAAAACAGACTCTGCCTCTGCTTCTCCGTATGCCATGGCCATGTTTATTTACATTCAACGCGCTGGCGTTGGCGATTTGTTTGGCAACTATTACGTCACAGTACTTTTCCTAGCGGCAAACGTAAAAACTAAAACGTCCGGATTGCCGCTCGGAAAGGGCTCCTTCTTCACCAAGTTCTATGTTTCATTTATTAGCATATATTTTTTATAAAAAATGTGAACCTGCAAAATTAATCAGTATGAGTAGTTCTTTTGACTGCAAAGTTTTCTTTTCTCTCTAAAATTCACATACATTCAGTATGTTAGATAATGATTCTAAGGACCTAATTATTTTTCCATTTCTTTATAACTGTGTAGATATTTAATATAATATTTTTTGTTTTGTTTGTTTGCTGAATCTTGGCTACCAATGCTTTTTATATTTCTGTTTTTACATTCAGGTTTTGGTATCCTTCCTTAATTTATCATTTTTTGAAAACGATGTGTCATTTTAATCGAATTATCGATAAATATGACCCTATTCTAACTATTTCTTGGTAATCATTAATGTTAATACTCTGTTTTAGCCATTTCATGATAACAATTAATATTAATATTCTGGCCTTGAATAACTAGACGATTAGGGCGCTTGACTCTCAACCTGAAGGTCGCGAGTTTAACTTACCTTCCTACCAAACATGTTCGCCCCTTCAGCTGTAGAGGTGTTATAATGTTAAGATTAATCCCACTATTTGTAGGTAAAAGAGTAACCTAAGAGTTGGCGGTTGGTGGTGATGACTAGCTGCCTTCTCTCTAGTCTTACATTGCAAAATTAGGGACTGTTAGCTTAGATAGCTCTCGTCTAGCTTTGCAAAATTCATAAACAAACAATTAACGTCCTGTTTTAGCAGATTCTTGATTACTACTGATGTTAACGACATGTTTTAGCAGTCTTATGGTTATGAGTGATTTTTAGTATTTATATTAATCGTTACTTATTAACTATTTAATGTTATTGAAGAGAAACTCTCAATCCTTAAATTTCGTTATTAGTGATTGAATAATTTTATATTTGTACGTCTTACTCTACTTGGAGTTACCAATAGGTAAAGTTTGGCAACAAATATAAATAGAAAAACTTTACTATTAATATACAATTATTTTCATTGAAAACAAATTGCTTCGGTGATTTGGTAACATGGTTGATTGAAGTACGATTTTTTTAGAAAGTTCAGCTTTCAAAATGTTACCATCGTATTTTATAGCGAATAAGCAGCATTTTTTAAATTCTTATAATAAAGAATCATATTAAAATTTACAATTAATGGTGCAATCAGGAAAATCTTTGTATCGGAAGAATTTCATCAAGATTGGATATATTTTAAGCTTACAACAATTGCTGATGAGTGTCATCGATTTATGTAAAGACGTTTTGTTACTTCTGTGGTTTACAGGACGAAACATGAAAAACAATTAAAATGTTTGTTTTTTTAATTTCGCGCAAAGCTACACGAGGGCTATCTGCGCTAGCCGCCCCTAATTTAGCAGTGTAAGACTAGAGGGAAGGCAGCTAGTCATCACAACCCACTTGGGCTACTCTTTTACCAACGAATAGTGGGATAGATCGTCACATTATAACGCCCCCACGGCTGAAAGGGCGAGCATGTTTGGTGTAACGGGGATGCAAACTCGCAACCCTCAAATTACAAGTCGAGCGCCTTAACCACCTGGCCATGCTGGGCCTCAATCGATATTAACGACACCCATTATTAAAAACAATAGTAATAAACTGAGCTTTGAAATTGATTGCCGAACTTCTTGTCATCAATCCATCATATTTCAAAACAATCTAATCTCTTTTGATCATGTTTCTATCTGTTTGTATAACAATAAGAATTAGGTTTCGGTATTCATGGCTGACAGAGAACAAATAACCAAATCTATTATTCTGTTAAAAGCTTTGGTTTTGATAAGAAACAAATGAACAAAGTATATATTTATTTATTTATATGAGTGTTAGATAACCTACATATGTGTTATTTTTTATTGGAATCTATATCTGCGACAGGAAAATCCACTCAAACGCTATATTAACACCCTTTGTTATCACATTCTTGTACTTTTATAGTCCTATAGTGAATTTATATATGTTTGTGCAAATCGTTACATGTGGAAAAAACGAATAAATCGCTAACAAAACACACCTGATGGTAGGACCACCTGCATAGTGGTAAATGTTCCCACCTCTGTGCTTCAAGTTGTGTGAAACTTTCGGACAAGCAAGTGTTCAGACACACGTGCTTCCTTATAAGAATATGCATAGTTTCCAGTTTTAATGGTCATATGGTGACAGCCCTTTACATATCTCCAAACCAGTCACGCCCTATTTTGTTGAAATAAAACAGGAAGAAAACAATAACGACAAAAATAACAAAAGAGGAAACGCCTGAAATCTGTTATTTCTTCTCTACGTATTCAGTGAATAGTGGAATGGATTGAGGTTTTGGTAATACGTGCGCACTCTCACACACGCATATAAGTAAATTGCAAACGCGTTTATATGTGATATTTTGTCACTGAGTTGTCCTTCAATTCAGTTAATAAGTTTTTTTATGTAATTGAAAATTATAAAAGTGGTGAAATCAATACTTAGATTATTAGAATAAAAACCTTTATAATAACGCACATATATATATGTACATACCAGTCCTCTGTTTTAATATTTCTTGCCTTATTTTAAACACTGTTAACTGGATTATTTCCAGTAAGTCATACACATATATACAGATGAAGCTGAGAATATGTAAGAGAGGTCAATTTTTGCAAGTCGCAGACAAGAAATCCGAGTAGCAGTTCAATGCCATGATCTTAATTTATGACCGTTTAAAAAATTCCATGATCATCTCAAAATGGTCAAACTTTCGTTTCGTTGTTCTCACGTTCAATTTGATTTCTGGAAAACGTGATTGAAATATTCTTTTATATAAAGTAAGTGATTTTTTAGCAAGCTTGAACGTTTTTTCAATCCATTATTAAGCTTTCTTATTATTTTTTCATAAACTAAAAATAAAAATAATTAGGGTCTTTAGTGTCTCTGCGGTAAGTCTGAAGGCTTTTATAACTAAAAACCAGCTTTCAATCCCCGTGGTTGGCACGTCTGAGATAGTCCATTGTGTAGCTTTGCGTTTAAAGGCAAACACGTTTTTGTAAAGAAGTATATTCTGAAAGTGTTAATTTTTATCTATGTATATTGTATGATTTTGTATATCTAAGGTTCTGTTGCGTTAACATGTATAAGAACGCTGCAGGGCAGACTTAAACTTCGAAAGCTATGATATCATATTGAACTCATGTTTCTCAGATTTTATATGGTCGGGTTCTTTATAGTACATCCTTGTACAAATTAATTGAAACAAGACGGAAAATTACGATTTTTAAAAAAAAAATTTGCGTTTTATTTCTGAGAATCCAAAAAATCGCTCACAAATTAATACATGAGTCATATCATGTATTATTTTTCAGAAGATCATTAATCCACTTTGGCATCGAAACCACGAGTTGACTGCAATCTTCACAAGTTTTTGGATCGCGGTACCACACCTCAATTATGGCCTCAATTAGCTTATCTTTCGTAATACAGTCTTTACCCCGAAGTCTTTCTTTCCAATTGTCCAAAGATTTTCAATAGGATTGAAGTCCGGAAAGTTTCCAGGCCAGTCCAGCACCTTTATTCGCGTTGTAGTCATAAAATTCTTCGCAAGTTTTGATCTGTGGCACGGAGCCAGATCTTGCTGAAATATGCCAGATCCATCTGGAAATCTCTTTTTCAATTCTGTAACGATTCTTCTCTGCAAAACTTCAATGTACTGTGGTCCTCGCATCATACCTTCTGCGATATGTGAGACTCCAACGCCATAGTAGCTGAAGAAGTCCCATAACATCTTCTTCAATGGATGTTTTATGAACTAATTGATGTGTGATTCTCGAAGTTTCTCATATGGAAATCTGCGAACATGCAGACTTCTTTGACCCTATATGAAGATATGAGACTCGTCACTGAATAACACCTTCCTCCATTGTTCTTGAATATTGTAAAATGACCATTTGTTTTAATTAATTTGCACAAGAGTGTAGGTATTTGTGACTTATTGACGATAAATGTCGACAATGAACGGAATTCACATGATCCATTTGTTTTAAAGTAATACATTCAAAACAAGTCAAACGTATGCACAAAACTTAATTTCACTGTTGGTTATCATAGTTGTTTCCAGAGCTTTAAATAATTTTCTTTTTTTTCTTCAGAGTCCACAAAGACAGGTTCAGTTAGTTTGGAACATCGTTTGACAAAATAAATTATTTTCTTCTATCTATGTTATTAAAATACAAACTGTAAAACTCACTTTAAGAATTACTTTTATTTTCTCTTTCACTAACTCGCTTTCATCACTTAACTTCTTTACCTACTTCCTTACTCGCAAAACTTTGTTGCCTGTATATATATACACGTATATGTATCTTCGCTAACGATCCCTTATTTGTAACCTAGGCCAGATGGAATACAAATAGTCAGTAGCACTTGCCATCATATCTTGGGCTATTCTAATCGAATAAAGCTGTTTGATTGTCACTCTTATAACACACTAATGGCTCCAAAGTACGGATCGAAATTTCGTAACGGCGTTTGAACGTAGTCATTTAAATCCACACTAACCACTAACTTCTTTCTGAGGGTCGAAGATTCGAATCTCCGTTCCATCTAAATGGCTTTAATGCCAAAGTATTTTCCTTGTTGCATCTTTTAAGTTGTTTTTGGATTAAACCGCGGGATTTGAACACTCTTTTCCTTCTTTACGTCTATAAAACATTTATCCATCCTTGTTTCACCTTTGGTCATACTACCTGAACAATCGCACTTTTTTTCCTCCCACTATCGCCTATAGGTTCCAGAACTCCATGTTCTACATTTAGCTTTTCGCGTCCTGCTGCCCAGTCCTACTCGACCCTCTATTATTTTTATCCCTGTTCTTGCTATTCACTGAGATTTTTGTTGTGTTCAGTTTGATTTTGTATTCAAAATATTCTCTTTTCTGCTTCCCATCAAACCCATCTACGTCTTCAGTAGGACATCGCCTGAACCTGTTTGATTTATCCTTCCTCCCGACGATCCAGAACGTATTGAGATTACACAGTCTGGTTGGTCTAATCTGCCCAAATGATTCAGATTATTTTGAGCAGACTCACGAAAGAACGCTTTTTGCATTTCCTCGTGTTAACTGTCTCCTTGTGTCACCTTTTTATCTAGTGCCATATTAGCTGTTCTTTGTCATATATCTCTCACTCATCCACCTTTTATTTCCTCCTATCGTGATTACTCCCCTAGATGAAGAGATGGTGTAATTCTCTAATGGCCCTCAGTTTTTGTCTCGAATGGGCTTTCCATTCATTGACTGAAATTAATGTTCCCTTTACCTACCCTACATTGCACATAAAATACATTAAGGAATAATATTCTATTATGTGACATGTCCGTGATTGGCTCACCTCTTACCATATTGGACAAATTGCATTATTACATCAGTACAAATAAAACCATTTGTTAACTACAACAGACCAGCTGAGGTCCCGTCCTTTGTTCGGGTTGTGAAGCTAAGAAAATATGAGAATGGATGTTACGATAAATAACGCAAAAACTGAACTTGTACACAATTTATTTATAACATATTATTACAGTATTCGTTATCATCCTACCAAAAGTTTTGTTTGATGGTAAGAATGACTTTATTTGAATAGTTTTTATGTATCCGAAGTTTTGGATGTAGAAGTGCTTTCTGTTAACACTTTCAACACCCACTTCTTGATGTCCTTTCACACTATCCTACGTTATTAATTAATTGATGGTCGTTATCCATGTCTTACAGGACACTGACCAAAGTAGAAAGTACGTTTAACTCGAGAAATGGCTTTCATAAGAGCGTTGAGGTGGCTGTTCAAGTATCACAAGAGCATTGTGGTGGCTGTTGAAGTATCACAAGAGCATTCTGGTGGCTGTTGAAGTATCACATGAGCGTTCTGGTGGCTGTTGAGTATCATAAGAGCGTTGTGGTAGCTGTTGAAGTATCACAAGAGCATTCTAGTAGCTGTTGGGGTATTATACAAGTATCATAAGAGTATTGTGATGGCTGTTGAAGTATCAAAAGGGTGTTCTGGTGGCTGTTGAAGTATCATAAGAGTGGTGTAGTGGCTGTTAAAGTATCACAAGAGCGTTGTGGTGGCTGTTGAAGTATCACAAGAGCATTCTGGTGGCTGTTGAAGTATCACATAAGCGTTCTGGTGGCTGTTGAGTATCATAAGAGCGTTGTGGTAGCTGTTGAAGTATCACAAGAGCATTCTAGTAGCTGTTGGGGTATTATAAAAGTATCATAAGAGTATTGTGATGGCTGTTGAAGTATCAAAAGAGTGTTCTGGTGGCTGTTGAAGTATCATAAGATGAAGTATCACAAGAGTGGTGTAGTGGCTGTTAAAGTATCACAAGAGCGTTGTGATGGCTGTTGAAGTATCAGAAGAGCGTTGTGGTGGCTGTTGAAGTATCAGAAGAGCGTTCTGGTGGCTGTTAAAGTATCACAAGAGTGTTGAGGTGGCTGTTGAAGTATCAGAAGATGAGGTATCACAAGAGCGTTGTGTGGCTGTTGAAGTATCATAAGATGAAGTATCACAAAAGCGGTGTAGTGGCTGTTGAAGTATTACAAGAGCATTGTGGTGGCTGTTGAAGTATTAGAAGAGCGTTCTGGTGGCTGTTGAAGTATTAATTCCATCTGAATTTATATATTATTGCTTGTTTTGTTTGTTTGTTTGTTTTGGAATTTCGCACAAAGCTACTCGAGGGCTATTTGTGCTAGCCGTCCCTAATTTAGCAGTGTATGACTAGAGGGAAGGCAGCTAGTCATCACCACCCACCGCCAACTCTTGGGCTACTCTTTTACCAACGAAAGATGGGATTGACCGTCATATTATACGCCCCCACGGCTGGAAGGGCGAGCATGTTTGGCGCGAACCTGTGACCCTCAGATTACATAGCGCACGCCTTAACGCGCAAGGCCATGCCGGGCCTCTATATTATTGCAATAGTAACAGCCAGGCACGGCATGGCCAAGTGTGCTAAGGCGTGCGACTTCTAATTTGTGTGTCGCGGTTTCGCGCTCGAGTCGCGCCAAACATGCTCGCCCTCCCAGCCGTGGGGGCGTTGTAATGTTACGGTCAGTCCCACTATTCGGAGGCCAAAAAGTCTTCCAGGAGTTAGCGGTGAGTGGTGATGACTAATTGCCTTCTCTCTAGTCTTACAGTTATAGATTAGGGAAGGCTAGCGCATATAGCCCTCGTGTAGTTTTGCGCGAAATAAAAAAATAAACAAATGCTCTTTTATTCCTAAACGGCGTTTGTTTTTACTCCTCAAAGGTATTTTGAGGCTGCTCAACTTGTTTATTTGGCTCACGCACGTAGTTTTTATCCAACCTCTGAACCAAGGTTAATAAGAATCTGGCATGTAACATCAGATAATAAACAGTATCTTATAGATCAACTGAAAAATCCAGTTGATAAAGGATACAGGTTTTAAAATCCGTTATCAGGTTGGATTCCTCGTCTGAGATAAAGTGATATTCTAATTGATAATGAAATAATATTTTTTTCTTTAGCATTATATATTATTAGTAAAACAAGGATCATTCATACAACCAAGGATGGTTAGGACATTCGACTCGCAAACTGCAGATTGAAGGTTTAAATCCATATCACGGAACATGCTCGCCCTTAAAACCATGGGTACATTATAATGTGCGGTCAATACCACTACGATTTGGTAAAAGAGTAACCCAAGAGTTGATGGTGGGTGTTGTTAACCAACTGCTTTCCCTCTCAGCTTTCGCTGTTAAATTAAATTGTATCGTCTTCTTCCCAAATGGTTAGATTGTTCCCATAAAATTGCAACCCGAAAATTTCTAGATTGTTTACATAAAGTATTCAAAATAATACAGGTTAAAAATCGTACAGAAATAAAAACAAACATCAAGAAAATGTTTGATTAATTCACACACAAAAATAAAATAACATTAGTGCTAATTTCTGAAACAATGTCAAGTAACAATAGCTTGTGAGGTGTAATCTTCCTTTACTTAACATGAAGTTACATTCAATGCGACTTGTGAGGTGTAATCTTCCATTACTTAACATGAAGTTACATTCAATGCAATTTAACTGGTGTTTCTCATTTTAACATAATATTAAGTATTAAAAGATATTTATAAACTCTTAATTTCATGTTTCAAAATATGTTGAAATATTACTTGGCTTTTAAATATAACTCTTTGACAAAACGTAAATTTCTGTATAATATTAAAAGTGAAACAATTTTCATAAATTTGAAGGGACTAAAAAATCCTAACAAACAGTAAAACTACGCACTTTGACACCAATCCACGTCATAGTTTTAATTATCTTAATTAATAAACTTCTGTACAACTAATGTACATAGAACTCGTTTTGAATTTCTCATCATTCAGGTTAATAGAGAAAATATACTAAGTTCCTTTACTATTCAATATGCAAACTAGCCTAGGAATATGACATAAAGATAATTAATTACTTCGTATCACGCAATAACTCAATACTAAAGTATGTTTGTGCATAACTATTTTAAGTTACGTGAATAAATATTGGAATTATAGAATGTTCACTATCGAATACACATCTAGTGAAACTTCACGAATTATAATATTTAAGAATTCGGTATAATTATAATTAGTCCTGCAAGAAAAAAATGGCCGAGAATATTCTTAAACACGAATTTATGGTCGATTGAAAAACAAACAATTTATATACATGGAAATTTAACTGAAATTTTAGAAAAGTGTTGTAATAACAAGTAAACCAATAGAATATCAGTTTGTTTTCAATTATTTTGTTGTTTTTATGTTATAAAGGATAAAAAAATGTTGAGATAAGAATAAATATTTCACGAAATCCTCGAAGTATTGTTTGAGTGTGTTTTTTAAAAGCAAAACGACAGCGGGCCATCTGCTAAGACCCCCAATAGGAATCCAACCCCTGATATTAGCGTTGTAAATCCGTAGGCTCCCCACTGTACTATTGAGGGTCGGTATTATTTGATCAGAGTATATGTTGTTATATATAAGGCATCAGTACAGCAGGTTAGATTTCCTAAAATTGAAATCCAACTTGTAATAAGTGACACGTAAACAACAACCAGATCTCGACTTTTGGCTTACAACGCTTCGTATTTATAAGTGCTCGAGAACAACAATGCCCAGAGGTGTTATTTTTATTCACTCCTTATATACAATAATAACGTTTATGAACAAATATAGAACAGTAATTTTTGTAAAGTAACCAATTTGTCAGCATACCTACTCTGTCAGTAATGTCTATATCTAAAGTCCACACTAATAAAGCCGAAACACTGGAATTCAAACGTCTTGTGGTGTAATCCTCAGAGGTCTATACTATCAAGTTACTAGTGGACTGAACGTTTCGCTCTGTTTTGTAATATAAACTTAGATATTCACTTTCTAAATTTCATATATATGTACATATGTATAGAAAGCACAATATGTAATTCTGTACAAACAAACAAAGTCCCTTTTTTAACTACTCTTAGGTCATTGAGCCAATCTCAACCAAACTTTGTGTGACGATAATTTGGAACAAGGAGCATGTTTACTGGAGGGTTCATAGTCCCTCTATTTCCATTAGTGATTTTATTGAACACTTATTATATTCGACATAAGTAACGTTAACTACAGTCATAGATAGCGCTACATTCTAACATCAAAGGTTTGGTTTGGTTAATTTTGAATTTCGCGCAAAACCACACAAGGGACGTCCCTAATTTAGCACTGTAAGACGAGTTTGTTTTGTTTGTTTTTTTGGAATTTCGCACAAAGCTACTCGAGGGCTATCTATGCTAGCCGTCCCTAATTTAGCAGTGTAAGACTAGAGGGAAGGCAGCTAGTCATCACCACCCTCCGCCAACTCTTGGGCTACTCTTTTACCAACGAAAAGTGGGATTGACCGTCACATTATACACCCCCACGGCTGGGAGGGCGAGCATGTTTAGCGCGACCCTCGGATTACGAGCGCACGCCTTAACGCGCTCGGCCTGTAAGACGAGAGGGAAATCAGCTAGTGATAATCACCCACCGCCAACTCTTGGGCTACTCTTTTACCAACGAATAGTGGGATTGATCGTAACATTATAACACTCCGATGGCTGAAAGGACGACATGTTTTGTGTGACGGGGATTGGAGCCCGCGACACTCAGATTACAAGTCGAGAGCCCCTAACCAGTTGGTCATGCTGGGCTAATAAGATTGTGATAAATTAAAGTGTTGATGAAAAAAGTATAATGAAGCGACACCTCGAAACTCGAAATAACAGTTCACTGCTAGTTGTATTTGCATCACTAGAAAGCAGAGAGTATTTATAAAAATCGCAAATCTTTATCAGCTGAACATTTTTAATAAATAGTTTTTTTTTTAGAATTTTGGTAAAGTGCATTTTTGATTAAGCCAAACTTTAATGTTAAAATATAAACTTTTCTTCATGGATCACCAAGTCTCAAGAGAGAGAGAGTCGTTAAAAAACAAGATTAGTTTGTGGTGAAAAGTATTTCGCAGAAGCTTTTATCTTTCAAAAATAAAATAAAATAAAATATCTAATTTGAGCTTTCATGCTCTTTATTGTACTATTTATTAGATTACATGGCTTTACTCTAGTATTAACAGTTCTAGAGCTTTACTAAATCGTAAAGTTTTGTTTCAACGAAATCGTTTCGAGTGGTCGTAACTTGTGTTGGGATGATTTCTTTACGGACAGACAGTTTCAGTAATAAGTATTTTATTTCTTAACGTAGTTTTACTGAAGTGAATTCATCTATCATAAAAAGGTATGTCCAGATTTTTTCTAACGTTTTTCACACATCCGATACTTTACTGGATTGTAACACTTATTTTGCTTTTCATTGAGGACTGGGGTGGTCGAGTGGTTGGCGTTAACTAATCGTATCAAGGTTCTAGCCTAGATGTTCTGTGTAACTCACTCCACATTTTCACCCGAGAGAGAGGGTTACTCGGTTAGGAGTAGATGGTTACAGGTTTAAGTTATGCATTTCTTATGCTTAGATTTTAGAGTCTCTAACCTAAATGCTTAACTCATTCGTTGGAATAGAAACCGTTCAGGTTTAGAACACCAGTATCGTTTTCCAATGAAATTGTACACATTTTAATTTACTCGGCCTAAATTAACCTTTCATTGAAGGGATATTATTTCAGCCTAAACAAACATTCCTTGAAGTAACCCGCTATTGAAGGGATGTTATTCTAGCTTGTACGAACATTCGAGTAAATATCGAATCACTGCAACTTACCAAGTTTCCTCATGAGCAAGCAACCTTCGATTATTATTTCTAGATCTTTTATAGGTTAATCACGTTGCACACTGTAATTTTTCGATTTTTAGTGGAATTTTCTACAGATTGTTTGATATATATGTTTCTATAATGTAAACAAAATGCTAGTGATATTATTTTACACAGAAAAGAGACCACACGTTTATTCAGTATGGCACCAAAGAGCTTTGTGTGCACAGCAGTGGGCTCTAGAAAATTTACAACAGATTTATTTATTACAGTGAAAGTAAACAAGGTCTGATATCCACTGAAAGCAGCCCTTACGTAATAAATAAATCAGCCAATCAGGCATGGCCTAGTGATTAGAGCTCTTGGACTGTGAATCTGATTGAGTTTGGGTCTCGTTGCCGAAAAAAGTAAAGCGCTCTGCACTTTGGGGATCGTATGTGTGTTTACATTATTTATAGAAAAGAAAGATGAAAGTCTCTTGTATGCTCTGTTGGCTAGTTGTCTTTCAGTAGGGTATTATTTTAAACATAGCGACAGGTATGAGTATATATCCTTCGCATTACTAAGCATGAAAGTAAGTACTCTAAAGTGAAAGTTACGAAAACTGAAATTGCCCCCTCGTGTTCATTGGCCTGTCACGCTGACCCAATTTCATGTTTGTTTCATTTTTTACAACTGTTGTATATAAAGGTGACAAATGTAATACCATAGTCTTTACATCCCAGCTGTTTTGACAAACTGACTAAGATAGTCTGGTGTTGTTTTTTTAATATTTGTGATTTTTGCTCAGTGCAGCACAACGGAATATCTTAGATTTGTGCACAAAATTTAGCGTTATATATATTTACAATCTTACCTCCGAGCCACAGAGAAATAAGCAAGAGGAATACATTGGTATAATTTTCTAAGTTAGAAACTAGGTTTTCAAGGTTATGTTTTTTAGTCGTTTATTTTGAATGTTACATCAATTTATGTTTTTCGGTGTGTATTATTACGAAAACATGACTACTCGTAGATATCTTTACAACCATTGAATGTTGTACCACAGTCGTTGTTGTTATTTTTTAGAAAAACTGCACTGGCTTCTGTCATGAGGAATCGAACTCCGGATTTTAGCGTTGTTATTTTTAAAACTTAACTTCGACCCATCAAAGGAACTTGAGTTGGTGAAACGTGTGGATTTCAAGAACAAGGTTGGTAGTGGTTTCATACAGTTTTCTAGTTGTGTGGATTTCAAGAACAAAGTTGGTGGTGATTTCATACAGTTTTCAAGTTGTGATGTACTAATTTTTTCTTTGTAGTTATTTTCATGAAACTGTTTTATGATGTCTATGGTAATTTTTAATATATACTTGTAAATATTTTCAGTTACTTTATTTTAAAAAGTATGAAGATATATTTTTCTGTTGTTGATTTATACAGACTTGGCACCAATCTGAATCTCCAGCGACATTATCAGGATTGTGGCTAAAAGTATCATTTGTAGTGAAGGTGCTAATCTAGTGATTTGGTGCTTTCTGGAATTGACCTGATTTATGGGGAGATGTTTGGTTCTTTTCTGTGTGACGTGCTTATGTTTTATCAAAAATATACTCCTGGATTACTCTTTTACCGACAACTAGTGGGATTGACCGTACATTATAACGCCTCCACAGCTGAAAGAAGGAGCATGTTTTGTGTGACGAGGATTCGAACCCGAGACCCTCAGGTGTTTTAATCACCTGGTCATGCCAAGCCAGTTAGTTTCGGTCTTACTGACTCATAATCATGTCCATAATATTTAAGCTTTACAATAAAAACTCTGATGCCTTCTGAAATGTAATAAAAGTTTTTAAAATACATTACTAGAAACAAAGATTCCGAAATTCTTTAATAACTGATGTGTGTCTGTGTGTTTTCTTAGAGAAAAACCAGATGGTGCTATCTTTTGAGTTTACCGAGGGGAATCGAACCCCTAATTTTAGCGTTGTAAGTCCGTAGATTCATTGCTGTATCAGTGGAGGACGTTTAATAAGTGGAGTAACAAGTGCTTATGTATCATAGATCGCGTGTTTCTGTTTTGTTATTATTTTTCTCATTTCCTTGAAAATTGATCAATATTTCGTTTCCTTTTGTCTTCTCTGTAACATTCGAATAGTTTAAGGCTATGTTATTTCCTTGAAGTGTAAGCAATCATCAGTTGATTGCAGGCTAGTACAACACTGAATACTTCCTTTACGTTTGATCAGTCCAGCATTATGTTATTTTTTGACATTTGATGAATCATCTTGAGCAAAGTAGGCCTGTTCAATATTACGATATCCACTTTACATCTGATTGATCTGTATCTACGGAATTCAGAAGATGGGTAGGATACATTTTGAAATGTTGTACATATTACATTGTACCACAACGTAACCTAGACCTAACTAAGATATCTGGTGATCTAATGCCTTGTTTGGTCCAAACAAAGAAATGTTAACTTTGTGTTAAACAGTATTCCATAACTTTTCACGTGTCCCAGTGGGACAGCCGTAAGTTTATAGACTTACAAAGCTAAAATCCGGGGTTTGAATATCTGCTGTAGACGCAGTAGATAATACAATTCGGCCTTGATATTAAACAAACAGTATCACCTTTTATATTCTTTAAAGGAGTCGTTATAATACCTACGAACTAGCCGCGATTCGCAAAACAATGCGGTAGTTTTCATATTCCTCACTTAAATTATCTTTATTTTGTTCATGTCCTTTAAGCTCCGTCTTCTTGAAGGCATTACGTATTAAACTGATAAATGTAAGCGGTCAGACAAAAAAACTCACGTAGACGCAACTTTAATAAAGCTACAAATAAAATAAACAATAAACTACAGTAATGCTATTTATAATAATGGATAGAGTAGAAAACAGTTATAAGCGTTCAGTCCATGGCACGTTTTTACAAGTTGAAACAAAGAAACCTACAAAAACGAAGAATAAAACCCATAGCAAAGAAAGAAAGTAGCAGAAAAGTACTTACAGTTCATAAAACAAAACGAAGAGAAGTTATTGCAAACTTAGGTAAAGGTAAAGCGGCAATGAAGATGAACTTAGCTGATTATGCAGAAATGTCTGCATTCGTGTTCAACAAAAAATGCGCCCCAGTGGCTCAGCGGTATGTCTGCGGACTTACACGCTAAAATCCGGGTTTCGATACCCGTGGTGGGCAGAGCACAGATAGCCCATTGTGTAGCTTTGTGCTTAATTCAAAATAACAACAACATCAACAAAAAATAAATATATGTTTTTAAACGAACTGGGCGTACGTATTTTAGACTAAATAAGTCAAGAAAGCCCATAACAATTACACTGAATGCAATGTTAATTTTTTTAGGCAATTACATGCGGGTTAAAAGTTGTTTGTATGAAATTGTTTTTTAAATCAAACAGTAAATGTCGTCACATGGAGACAACGATATTGTGTCATCGTTGTATTGAAACTTTTGAGTAAGCAAAAACAAATAAGGTGATTCTTAACGGAAAAACCAATATACAATTTGAACTCCTCTGAAAAAGGCCTTTCTAACGATATGAGATTTGGAGTGTTTGATTGAGAAATTTGCTAGTAAAGTTTGGGACAGAAAATTTATTACAGTTTATTTCGGAAAACATATTGTTGGTGTCATTCATAATTTTGAAAGAAATCAATAGTTTCAAATTAAGTTCACTGTAACGTTATTATTCGCAATTTAGACAATGATGTTAGTTTTCTGGTTTTATACGGAAGATTAATTAAACTTTATTTCAATAATTTGTTAATACAATGCCATCAAATACAAGCCGTGATACCACTTGCGACATGTTTAGCGACTGCATATGTTTGTTCACAGTGAATTCCTGACCAATCAGCAGTACAATGCTGCTTCAGATAGAATTACGACTAGACAAATATGTCACAGCAACTCGCAAATAGAAATATTCATACAACAAGACGCTATGGTGAAGAAAAATAGTCCTCATATCCAAAAATCCATTGTGATAGAAGTAGGTCTAGCTCTTGTTACTGTTAACAATAAATAAAAAATAGACTTGTAAATGACAAAAGTTTAAAGTTTGGTAATTTTCAGCGCATCACAAAGTCCACTTTTTCGTGCTTTATTTTTTCAGTAGAAGCATAGTCAAATAAATCTAAATCACAGTAATTTCATTTGACCTTTTATGCTCTTCAATGAACTTTTATGTCTTTGACCTGCGTTGAAAGACTATGTCCGCCTAAAATCCTGGTTCTGTAATAAATTCTTTAGAATTTGTGATCTAAATTTGACCTCGTCATCTTTCGAAAAAGATCGTTATAATGGGCAGTTTAGTGTCAGACAAATCGTGCACAAACTTGACCACCTGATAGACCACCAAAGGCAACATGAGATTTGGAACGTTGGTTTGATACAGTATGAGGTCTGAAAAATTATAAAACACGATTAACCCCAGAATTTTTCCATACAATATTTCATTAACTTTCACCCTGCAATCTGATTGCTTTGTTTTAACGATTCTCGATACTAGGCTTTTAAATGAACCATTAGATCTATGTGCAGTTTTATAAAAAACAACAGCATGTTTCTCTTGATGAAGAAAGCCGTCGTCTTTTGAAACGTTTGATTTTCTTTTTGCTGTTGAAATTTAAACAATTACTTTTATAAACCAGAGTTGTTAATAAATAACTTTATTACTCGTGAAATTGCTTAACTGTTCAATGTTTTTCATACGTTACACTCAAATAATTATTTATAGGTAAGAGGAATACAAAAAAATTTTGACGAAATGGTTTTCTGAACTGAAGGCTATGTATGATGCTTGAAAACTATGAAACGTATAAAATCAATGCTTCCAAAAATAAGTGAGTTTATTCAGTTATCCATAATTATATCATTGTAAGTGCTGTAGTTCAGAATGTTAAAATCTAATTATCTACTAGAAAAAGCTGGAAACGTACAAAGAGTGGCCGTTTATAATTTATTGTCTTTTTCGCTATTATTTCAACGTTTTTTAGGGTTATGAACAAATTTAATTGCCGTGTTTTAACTTACTTATGCTAATAGGATGAAGTGATTCCGAGTACATATTCTTATATTGATCTAATCTTCGAAAGAGTTTTGAGAAATGGGTCTTCAAATGTTGAGTTACACTTTATATATATATATATATGATAATATATTTTGATCATGTCCTGAAAAAGAATATACAACGGAAGTAGAACTTTTTCGTCACAAGTGTCCAGCGTCTGATAACTAACGGTCCTATGCTATCAATCAGTAGAATAGTTGGTCTCGCCCACCATCAAGGAACCAGTATGAACAAACAACACTGTGTGTGTTTTTTCTTATACCAAAGCCACATTGGGCTATCTGTTGAATCCACCGTGGAGAATCGAACCCCTGATTTTAGCGTTGTAAATCCATAGACTTATCGTTGTACCATCGGGAGACGACAAGACTTTCTTAAACTTATCAAAAAATTGAAGATAATTTATTAAATTCAATATATCGAAACCTATATAATCTATTAAGTCATAACCCTACTAATTTTAGTATCGTCAGCTAAGAACCTCTGGTATAATTATAAAAAAGACAAGAAAAAAACAGTGTTCTCATTCATTGTAATCGATAAATAAAATGTTCCTCGTGTATCAAAGAAAATATTCTCAGACTGTTCTTCTTACTTTGCATTAATCCTGATAATGTAAGAGGATAATTATCTGGATGCAATTACATATTTACTAACCTTAAAAAAATCCAGGACAATTATAATATTTGAGAAAATAAGTATATTGTATTATAACGGCACTATTTTAAAAGGGACAATTTAGAGCATTAATATGTCTTAATGTAGTCGAAAACGCATTTAATAATCCTCCGCAGTAAGAATAAGATCAAGATCTAGTTTGTTTGTTTTTTAATTTCACGCATAGCTTCACGAGAGATATCTGCGCTAGCCATATCTAATTTAGCCGTGTAAGATTAAAGGAAAGGCAGCTAGTCATCACCAGCCACCGCCAACTCTTGGGCTTCTCTCTTATCAACGAATAGTGGGATTGAATGTAACATTGTAACGGCTGAATGGGCGAACATGTTTGAATCCGCGCCCATCGGATGACGAATCGAGTGCCCAGCCATGCTGGGCCCAAGATATAGTGATAATGAAATTGAACATGAAGAATGTTTGACATTTAAAATTATAATTGTGTAGTAATATCTTCTGTTCTTTAGTTTGAAAATAAGCAGAAAAAATTACTTAGTTCGAGTCCTGTTTTCTCAAAACAACGAACGTAATTACGTTAGTAAAAAAAATCTTCTCTCTTTCTGGTTCTGTTACTTTGAAACGAGAAACTAAACTCTGAAATATTTCAGGATAGCAGTATGTAATAATAAGCAGACAAAGATTTAGCTGGTTTTAAAATTTAATTCGGAGTCATGTAACGCACATGCACATTAACAAAACTTACATCAGCCAAAAGAGAACACATAAAGGTTCAGCTGTCCCAAAGCTACGTAAAATACTAAATGTTAAGGAAAACGTGTGCAATTGCACTATGATCAAACTAAACCCTTTAGCTGGTACCTTTATTTTTATGCTTAAGCGGGTGTTTGATCTTCCAAAATATCATTTAGTAATTAAACAATTATGTGTAATTATTAATGAACACAATAATCAAGTCCTCCTGCGTTGTGCCGTGTCTGTTGTTTATGTTATAAATTATGCACAGAATAATAAAGAAATATACTTCCTGTTGCTATGTAACAAGTAAAAGATAAAATTCTAAGAACTAGGTCCATGGTTCCTTCTACCTTGTGTATTATGTTTATTTTACTTCAGATCTGATATTCTTATTTTGCTAAGGGAAAACTTTTGTTAAGGTCTCAGAGGGAAAAAAAGTTTGATTTTTTCTCATTTCTTTGTTTCGAGAAAACGTGTAATTAACTTCCTAAATATGCACAAAAACAAAGAAATTTAGTCCTAGTAGTTTTTGTTTTGAATCTTCTCAAAGCACAAAGAAAAGATTTTTTCTTCTTCTCAAATTAAGTGGTGAAAACTGACTTGAGTAAATTACAAAGTACAATTATAAATACACGTATACTTGTATCTATGTCTGCATATTTTCTAGTGCAAATATTTCTGTACAATACGAAAAATATGCACATAAAGAAGTTCTAAATTGCACCAATATAACATATTGTTAAGGTGTCTAGGACAACATTGCTACAAAACGTATGTGAATATGAAAATGTATTGACATGACAGCGCAGGAGGACAAGTTACAACAATAATTTGACGAAAGCGCATGCAGAGCTAATAGTTATTCCATGAAACCGGTGCTGACGAGCTTGTCGAGAAAAAACTTCACGTCAGCCAGTTCAGAGTCGCGGATGCCCAGGGATTTAAGCATGCCCATGTCATCAGTTTCAACAGCCATGAAGACATTCCTCAGATGGTCAAGGTCTGTCCTCATCAGGTGCAAGGCTTTTCCAAAGTCTTCAAGGGTTTCGCTTTCTGGAGATATATAAGTAAATAGTCTCAAACTAATTAAGCCTTTTAACGTTTTACTTCGATTTAGAACTAAGCTAATTTTATAACAATGATAATTATAGTTTCGTTTATTAAGATGACTGTTTTTATACTTATACAATTATATTTACAATAATGGAAATAATTACACAAACGTACGGGTGATACACACCTTCCAAAGTCATTAACATTGGAGAACTGCAACTGAATTGTCTGTTAGAATTAGTCAATACATTAGTTCTTCCATCTCCAGTCAAATATGAGTGTCCTAGTTTAGAACATTCGATTGGTCTTTTTTACCACCAGGTGGTGTTTTACTTGGAAAATAAACATTATATCTGCAGGTATGACAAAATGGAATTTTCTTGCCTTTATGAGTAATAAGTGTTCATCAATCATGTATACATATCCAACACCACTGACTGAGATGCAAGCCACATTCGTACTGCTTTGTTAACAAGCTTCATTGTAGATGCACATTGACCATGCTACTAATCTACTCTCTGTTATAGAACAATCTATTTTTGATTATTACCGAACAATTGAATTTGGATTTTGTTTGTAAAGACCATTCCCAGTCTTAATAAACTTTTAGAAGCATGGTATCCATCTTAGCGTTGCGATTTGGTTATCTCTCCCAAGTAGTGGTTTTGGAGCAGTCATACATCTACTAAGTCTAATTTTACTAACTTGTATCTTATTGTTCTAGAAGCAACGTTCTCGCTTGCCCTTACAGCTAAACCATTGGAAAGATCGGTGACCGAAGTAGGTCTGAACGTTGTTCGCTCCTCTACACAGAGCTATATCTGCTCATAACAGCTGTTTTCACATACATACGATTTGTTTTGAATTTTTCCCACGAGGGTTATTTATGTTAGCCGTCCCTAATTTAGCAGTGTCAGACAAATAGGAAGGCAACTAGCCAACACTATCCACCGCCAACTTTTGGATTACTATTTTACCAACGAATTGTGAAATTGACCGTTACATTATAACCTTCTCATGACTGAATAGGCAAGTATGTCCGGTTACAGAAATTCAAACTCGCGACTAACAAAGTGCGAGTCGAGCGCCATAGCCACTAGGCCAGATTGTGAGGAGACAAAAATTCTGTTGTCCTTTTTATCCAAAACAATTATTTAAGTAAAAAACAGTTTGTTTCAAGATTTGTTTTTTTCTCATTCTATAAGGTCCCCTTAGTAGGTCAAAGGTATGAACGTAGGCGTAGCAAACAGACGTAAATTAAATTAGTTAAATTGACATTCTAAATAAATAAATATGGAAAGTCTCGGATACAGGACTGATTTAAAAATTTCTATAATTTTTCTTATATTTTGTTAAACCAAGTAAAACACTTTAAACATGATAAAGGATTTTACCTGACAAGGCAATAGCAACCTTCTGAATTCCTCCAAGTGGTTCAAGTGCATCTCGTGCCTTGGCTCCAAACAGTTTCTCAAGGTAATTTGGCCCGTGATTTGCTAGAAGAGTCTGCAGAAAGTTTGCAGTCTCTTCCACAGGAGGTCGCTTTGCTATAAAATAGAAAACCATTTGTGTTATGGAACTGAAGCATAAATTGTTTTAGCAAGGTTTGTAACAATAACCTAGAATAAAATTCCGTAACCCAGAATTTGGTATTTTGTATCCATTTCAGATTAAGAAACATTAACGAGATTTCAACTTTCTTTATTAAACTTCTATATTTTCTGAAACTTAGTTAATTAAAATAAGTGCATCATAAATAATAAAAAAACAATGAAACTTTGAAATATATATATCGATATATTAATACTGAATAGCTAAGTAAAATAAATTTAGTTCTGTCTCGTTTGTAAAGCAACAAACCCTACTACCTGTAATAAATAACAATAAACTTGCATTATTAAAAATTGGACACTAGTACAGGGTGGCCCGTACTTCCCTACCCATATTATATTCAATTACGCATGTATTATAACTTTGTTTCTTTTTTTTAGAGAAATATGGCCGATGTAAGCCCATTTACTCTTGAAGAGCGTATTGTGACAAGTACGTGGGTACATGAGCGCAGCGAGAATGTGGGACACCACACAAATACACTGGATACATAAGATATATGGATGGGTAGGGACTTACGGGCCACCCTGTATACTTACATATTAATGTACGAGGTTTCAACAGTAAGGAAGATTACGCCACCTACATAAGTTATTTTATTTATTTGGATATTTGAGCAAAACTAGGCTAAACCTATTTGCGCTAGCCGTCTTTAATTTTGAATTCATAGAGTAGACTAAAGAAACTTCACTCATTGCGAACTCTTGGTCTGTTCATGTCTTAGCAAATAGTGAGATTTGCCCAGCCATGTTTGTGACACATTCGCAGTTCCAAAGTACGCTAAACAACAGGTTACGCCTAACATCAACTGAAAAACAGAGAAGGTGAACTGAAAGCAAAAACGATTTTTTAAATGTTCAGAAAGAAAGATTATAAAAAGAACTGTTAAAAATAAGAAACATTTAGACAATTGATTTACAACAAATAATTTAATGTGATGGTTTCTACTGATGACGTTCTACAGTATTAAAGCAAAGCTATATATTATAGTTTACCACACAGTTCAGCTACCAGACATTTGGTTATTAAAAACAAACTGCAGACACGAATATATATATCATAATACATATGAATCACATATATTCATTACATTTGTTACTTACACACTATGTTTTACGCAATTTTGTTTTAAACCATACTGAGTGTTCTAACTGTATCGTAGTATAATATTCGGTAAGTATAAAACCACAGCATGATACTCGGTGGTTACCCAACTGAATAAAAGAAACCTAGTCAATATGGTTTTAATGGAATGAATGAAAGATGTGGATTTTCAACGTATTAACCAGCTGTATTTGCCAAACGAAATAAAAACGTTGAAACATGTGATATATGAGTTATAAGCAAGGAAGTGGGATAAGATCAAAGTAAAGATACTGTTTCTATTATGTATACCAACAGGAGATTTTACTTTGATTACTGAGTGACGATATACAGTAGAAAACAGGAAAGCACAACAACCAATATTTAGAGCATCTGGGTCCGCTGTAAAAGATAACGTGAATTAAACTTGACAGAATAGTAATAAATCACAAGTATAGAGGACGAATGAATTATTCATATGTATAATACCTCTATTGATACAAACTTTATACGAATATTCTATTGTTTGCAGTAGTATGGGATGGTTTTCGCCGATTTTTTTCAACGTCAAGTTTGGAATAACGACCTCCATAAAGCACCTTTCTAAAGGCATCCGAACCTATTTATACATATGTGTAGGCGCCTCACGAAGCAGCCTGTCTTAGGCCTCACATGCTTTTTAAAGATGAATTTACTTTGGTCAAAGTTGAAATCGAAGGTCTTACACGAGCTTATTGTGTATTATACAGAGAAAATGTGAGAAAAATAAGCCCCATGATCGACAATTCTGAGTCAAAATATAAATACTTTGATGGTTTAGATGACTTCATTCAGGAACACTTGAAAACACCAACTGTAAGAATAATATGGATTCACTGGAAACAACACTAAAATTTCATGAGCTCGTGCTTTATTTACTTGAAGAAACTTATGTTTGGAATAGAGAAACACAAACAAATATATATATATAATTTTTATACCATTATTTCAGTAATAAATATAGACAAAAAACAAAACAGTATCTTTTAAAAACAGGAAAATGTACATTTTCGTGTTTCATATAGAGCGCAGAATTTAAAGTTACCATAAAAAGAAAAATATGTACATTAATTTAATGTGAAAGTGTGGTGATGAAACTGAATAAATACATAAAGTGCTGCCCTAGTGGTTGATGGTAAAAATACGTACATGAAAATATGTTGGAGAAGTGAATAACCAGAAAGATAAAATCCCAACAAGTGATCATGTTAAAAAGTGGATCATTCGATAGAACAAATATCTACAGACTATCATGTTGACAAAGTTATGACTATGAAACCAACTCAGTAAAAGGTTGAGGTTAAAAAGAAAATAAGCCATAAAATTTTGTTCAAATTTAAACAACGGTAATTTTTTTTTAAGTTTTTGCCGATAAATCTAATATGTACAAACAGTTCTTCAGAAATATTAAAAGTAAGGTCAATTCGGAAATCCCAAAGACGGTGATTTTGAAGATATATCTATGGCACGAGTTTTCGTTTGTTAACTGATAAATATTTAAGTGAAATACAGCATTCTTGAGTCTCCATATTAATTAAGATTTATCAGCTAGAAGTAAATTCAATTTCTATATCACTAAAGCCAAAGTCTCAACATCATTAATTAAGCAATTGCCAACCTTTTATGCTTCTGCTATTACCTTTTTTATGTTTAACTTTCAACTGAGATACAAATGATTTCACCTGCGATTAGGTAGGGAAGATCGAAACATCACGATAGTCAGCAGTGGTATAAGCAGACAAGAACACTTTGAAAGCAGCTACAGGCATAATATTTTACTCGGCTTGCTGTACAATATTAATCAAGGTAGATGTTTCTTAATACGTCTACATATCATTTGTAGATTTTTATGCTCTTATGCTTGGTCGTTAAGATCGTGATGACAGACTTCAGACATCTTACCATTTCAAATCACGTTTCGCAGTGCGCGAAAAGTTTTCTTTTTAGTCAATAAACATGTCCAAAAACAAAAACAAACAAAATTGTTGGAGCCAATTTTCTATATGTCTGTACTCTAAGATCATCATACCTCTGGCTAGAGTAAAAAAATTTAGCTGTAGAAAACATGTTTTCATTTTACTAATTAATGAAGTAGATTAATAGAACAATAAAGATAAGTTAATATAAAGGTATCTAATTAAAACTCCTTGTTAAGCATGACACGAATAACTATTGTTATAATTTTAAACCAACTGACATTTTCTGGGATGGTGAACAAGCTTGAAGTGAAGAACTGAAACTGAAGTTTGAATTTTCCTCTGACCATAAAATTTTGTTTTAATATTAGTCCTACAAAACGTTCCCTTGAAATTCTGTGATTTGGGGGAGGGAGACAGTCTTTTTAGCATTTTCCTTCCTTCTCTTCTGCAGACTTCCACACATACGTTTAGACAAACTACATGCACAAACATTCATTGCAGTTGTATCGAAGGATTTTACAAATATATATTTGAAAGAAACTGTCATGGTTTTACCGTCTTTTTATTAAGAAAACGGATGCATGACTTGAAAATTTTCAGTCTTCAGTCGCAAATTACTGTTAACGGTCTTTCGAAGTACATATACAGTTATACTGCTTCTAATTATTTAGGGGGATTGAAATATTCTCTTTCATAATCAAACCAGTTATTCTGAAGTTGTTGGTCTCGATTTGTTTGACGTGTATTTTAGAACAATTTGCTATTCTATAAGCTCTGCTGTACGAATTATTCAGTTTCCATTGAGAAAAATGAACTCTTCCTTCTTACAAAATGGTGTGTCGTTTGTGAAGAGTTGTTACTTACTTTTCCACCAACTGATGAAGTTTAAGGGCCAGTTTACAGGATCAGTCAAACCAGAAAATTATGATAGTAATTCGGTTTAGCTCAAAGTTTAGAATCAAATGTAACCGGGGAGTTCGGAAATACATTTCTCTTCACCTCCCACGAATGAAGGATTATTTGAGAACAGCTTTACGAGAAAAACAACAACTGATAATTAGATTGTATAACTCAGCGCAATGTCTAAGTCCAGCAAGCAAAACTGAGAAAAATCTAATATGATTCGCGACTGGAGAATAACACAACCGAACGGGTGGAGTTCTATGGATCTAATACTCAGAATTTTGATGTGGGAGGAAAACGAGAGTACCTCGAGAAAAAACCCACTTTAACTTCCAGGATGCCGAATATTCTATTCGTATAATGCTTATACTGTGTATATGAAAGGAGAAAAAGAGAAACAGATGATTAACACACAACATGTTAATGCTTAAAAAGGATCGGTGAGCACGGACTGACTTTATATGTGGGACAGATGCCTTTATGGCACGTGCCCATGTTTCTGTGATATGTCTGATATCTGAATTTATGAACCCTTATGCTTACAATACTGGTATCTTTCGATATTTGTTTAAGATGAAACGGATAGTCACACAACTGTATACACATTACCATCACACAACTGATACGATAATCTTCATTGACATTTCAGAGATGAAAACTTTCCTTTTTATTTTTTAAACAGGTCATGGCTGAATGATTTGTGACCTCACTTCAAAAACTATTTGACTACTGCGATTTTGACAATTTTGTTTTTCTCACGTGGTTAAAATTGTGTTCCAGAACACTTTTTTTTCCTAAAATAAAAATTTCATTTAACGATAACAGTGTGTTAATGAAATTAAACAAACCATCGAAGCTTTCTTAGCTACAGACATTTAAACATAAGTATATAGATAATCCGTTATTTACATAGGTGTAAACGAAGACCTTTGGTAGTTTGATATCCGTATTTGTGGAAGAAAGACAGTTAAGACAGTAAAGATACTAAAATAATTTAATAATTTCCCAGTGTTAAAACAGTGATGTAAGATGATGAAATAACCTAATAGTCACACAGTGTTTAAGACTGTTAAATGCAGAAATAGTCTTAACCTAGTTTAACTGAGTTAAGTAACAAACTAGGATGGCGTAGTTGTTGGATTAATAACGCCTCTTAATAAGGACAAAAACTAGTTATTTATCATTGTTTCTATTCTAATATTTGAGTTTAAGAATTAATAAAGCTTAAGTTTTTGGTCATATCGTGTTGTTTATTGAAGATATTTGAATTTCTTTGTTTTCATTAGTTAGTATTGTTCTACTTTGGTTGTTGCAGAAGTGATTTATGTTTCTAGTAATTATCAAAAACGTTCTTAGGTTATTAAGTATAAAGGTACTACTTAATATTTGTTATTATATTCATTCTCCCACTGGTGTGTAATTAAACACAAAGCTACACAAAGGGCTGTCTGTGCTCTGACAACCAACAACATTAAAACCTTGTTTCTGGTGTTAACCAACAATATTAAAACCTGGTTTCTGGTGTTGTAAGTCCACAGACATTCTGCTGTGCTTCCTGGTGGCTCACCCCTAATGATCCAGTGGTGTGGCTGCAGACTCGTGCCGTTAGAAACCGGGTTTGAATACTCTCGGTGGGCGGAGCATAGACAGCCCTTTGTGTGGTGTTGTGATTAACGATAAACAATAACCTCCTTCTTCTTAGGCGGCAACTCGATGCTGTAATCCACTGTGTATTTCTACTCCAGTAAGTAATCCCGACATGTGATAAAGTTGGAGAAGAAAGTCGAAGATTTCAATATAATTCATTTGCAGGATTTTACTGTTATGTATCTATTCTAATATCAGTGTTTGTTGGAGTTAAATTTAAATTTAAAAATGTACATAATTTACACTTTTAAATCTTTATTGTGAAATTCTCTTCTGTTCATTAAAGTTGTGAAAGATTCTTGAGTGTAAAAATAAACAATATATGTGTGTACGTAAATATCAGTTTATCGTCAATACTGTTGTGCAGGCTGACGTTTCTAAAAACTCTCCTACGTCTATAAATGTAACCAACGTGACATGTCGAGAGACAATATATATTATCGGTTTGCTATAGTTAGTATGCTATAAAACTTGGAAGATATAACTGTGGTTAACGCTCATTAATCAGGAACTTGAGATATAATGACAACATTTACAGACATAAAACATTATAAACCATTTAACTTTAGTGCATTCACATTGGACATTATATAACTTTATCGATGGAAAAAGAAAAAAAAAACAGAGCGAATTGTACCTATATCAACACAAAAGTAATTCGCTCATAGTGAGCCCTCGATAAGATATCCAGTTAGAAAATATAGAAGGTTCAATATTTTTTGTAAATTTGTAAAATTTTTGCATAGAAGTCACTATTTGTAATAACCGTTATTGTAAATTGTGTTGTTGTTTGTATATTAAAACATATTTGAATTAAGAAAGGAAATAGTGTGTATCAATCTTGTTGGTAAATATCATAAACTTAATACATATCAACATTTAATTAACTTCTAAATTTAAATTGTCATTTAATTCAGATTTAGGCTATTTGAAGTTGTAATATGTTACGGTTGAAGATGGGAGCTAACACAAGCCAATGGTAAGTCTTATTTTGTAGAGTGACGTAACAATATGAAATGTATTTATTCCAGTAATTCACCTAAGAGAATGAAGAAAAATCGATTTACAGTTGTTTTTGTTTTAAAGACCAATATCACACTTCCCTTTTAGAGAACTATGTAATTAAAAATATGGCTGTTTTGTTAAAATTTGATATATCTATTAACGAGGATTCTCTCTGGCTGACACGACTATTGATTTTAGTACAGTAAAAATAGTATCATATTGAGACACATTAAAAACTATACTTTAAATAAATTTCTACACGTTTTGCCCTACATTTAACCTCGCAGTTTCCTTTAAAAATAACGTCAATAATCTTACAGTGCCACCTTGCGTTAGAATACCCACAGTCATGTTTTTTAAATAAAATCTTATTGGCTATTCTTGTCTACTTCTAACAAGAAATGATAGCTTCCACCTAACGAAACTTTTACAGAAGAATAAAGCCGTTAATTTAAAGCAGTCCCAATCACATTACGTCATGTGTGTGAGTTCATATGTGTTCGGCGAAGTGGTGGAATTACCCAGACGAGACAGGTAATTTGTTGTCGTTCTTTCCCTCGAGGATTACCTGCCCGATAGGCTGATTGCCACTTATTTTTCTAGATAACTAACACTTCGATTTTCCTTTGCAGTCTTTCGTTGGAGCAATGGGAACCGACTTGAAACCACGCCTATAAACAAATACACGTGACTTTGAACTCCATTGCAAGTTACACTTACCTTACAGGCATCCGAAAGAGATATATTGCGTAGTTTATTTATTTAGAATGTCTTGTACTCTGCACGGAATGTGTTTCTCACCAGCCTGTACAAGTCTTTCGTACTAGTCACAACGGCATTCTGATATCATAATATGTGTTGTGTGATGACATTCTATATCAGATATAGAACGTATTTGGATGGAATGAGTTTATTACATGCATTGGGTTCTACATACGTGAAATTCTCAGACAACAGTAATCAACAATAAAATCGTCTGAATGGATGTAAACTTGTTTACATTTGGCTTAACTTTTTAGGTATAACTTCCATAGCACTGACAAACGTCAGTGATGATATAAATCCAACAGACACACTTGCTGTTGTTGGTATGACGAGAATACACACTCTCAAAGCTATAAATCTTCATATTTCTGTTATATATCTAAACTCTAAAGGGATAAAAGGAGTGTTAACTTATAAGCAGAATGGAAGTGATGTAAAAACTATATAACACTAAACGAATGTTGTCAGTACAACAAATGCGATGAGAACTCCACTGAGAGGTGATATTGTAATTTTAAAATAAAGATTAAATAATGTTTTTCAGTTAACTAAATTACACTCTTGTGGCACAGTGGTATATCTGCGGACTCATACCACTACAAATCAGGTTTCGATACCCGTGTTGGGTAGAACACAGGTGGCACTTTGTTTTGCTTTGTACTTAATTCCAAACAAACAAAAAACACAGTTAACTCAAATGTTATAGTGGTATGTTAAAGGCTATATGACAGAACTAGCCAACAAGTAACTTGTGTTGTTGGAAAAAGTATTGAAGGATACTTAACGGAACGAACCAACAAGTGACTTATGTAACTGTAAAAATTATGGAAGGATATATGATAAAACTAACCAACAAATAATTTATTAAAATAGTCATGGAAGGCTACATGACGAAACGAACCAACAAGTGACTTACGTAATTGTAAAAATTATGGAAGGCGACATGACAGAACTCACAACACGTAACTGTGTAGTTAACAAAAGTATAGAAGGCTACTTGCCAAACTAACCAATAAAAATTTTAAATATCTTTTACCAAACTTTTGCCAAAACTTACGGCAGTATTTGTCGTTCTGACATAAATACGAGAAATATTTAATACAAGTGTAGAAGATGAAATTGTTTCGCCTGAGATCCGTATTAGTCAACACCCGAAACTTTGTTCTTCATGGATAATTTTACACAAATCATGCTAAACCTTGTTGTTTTGAACCTTATAATTAATCCCTTTCAAAACAACCAAATTATTCACGTTATATGATAAGTAATTTACGAAAGTCATGTGTGTATATACACAATACACAGGTTGTACATTTAATAGCAGTGTTAGACTAGAGGGAAGTCAAGTGGTCATCACCATCCACCACTAACTCTTGGGCTACTATTTTACCATCACATCATGATGCCCCCCACGGCTGAAATAGCGAACTTGTTAGGTGTGACGGGGATTCGAACTAGAGACCCTCAGATTACGAGTCGAGCATCCTAACCACCTGGCCATTATTCTTGTTTTGAACTTTAAAAGCCCAGCGATGTTGAGCAACTTTAATGGACCACAAACATTACCTTTTGTTGCGATGTTTTAATTGTTAGTTATTTCCATGACGTTTACATTGTTTCACTCCAGACTTTTATTGTAAATCCGATTACGAGCATACAGCCTCTGACGGTTGTTTCAATACCATACAATTATGCAAAGCACCTCTTGGATTTTGAGTAGATTAATACATGATTGTAAGATATGCTTGTGTTTTGCGTTAATATAATTACCATTTTAGCATTTATTTCCTTTTTTGTAGATAAGTAACATAACTAAAGTAGTTTTGGCGGATCATAATTCTGGCAACGGACGTGCCTTTTGATGAATTGACTTAAGAACGGTAAAGTTTTGCAACGACGATGACAATCTAATATGTGAACTCGAAACACGTTGGACGGAATAAAGCTCAATTATTGTCTAAGGTTGAGTGGGGTTTAGATGTTAGAATATTACAGTATAATCTTTTAAACATATAATGTATCAGTAAAATATTTTTTTTGTTTTTTGTTTTCTTCATTTTAGGCAGATTAAAACCGTCTACTAATAACTTACATAATCACATTAGTAGTGTAGGCCATTATGAATAAAAATTATAATCTCCTGTCAATAGTGCAAGTACTTCCCGTTAGCAGAGGTATAATCACAGTATGTGAGCATGAAAGCGAAGGATGTAAAATTTCGTAGAAACTTACCGGACCATTTCGAGAATTGTTTCCGAAAAAAAAAACCCGTTAATTTTCATATTCTAATATATATGGTCAATAATATAAACTTCAAGGTTCCTACCTTGGTATATTCTATGTAAAATTAATAAAGCTTAGAGTGAAGTTGATGGATGGTATGTCGTTCTCTTACTACGACGATTTAATTCTCTTTTGTGTAGGTAAATGGCGTAAAGCTTGTATTAGCTTTGTTCTGCTGGTCTTCCCTCTAAAGGTACATAAAATTCTGATAAAATATTAGGTTCGAGGAAAGCAAAAGAAGACATATTAGGAATTCGCTCATTTACAAACCTTTATTGAACAATCAACAGAATATATTACAAAAACTAAACTTTGAAACTTCTTTTCTTTTATGTAATATTAATTTTAGTACTATCATTACGATCACACTCACTAGCAGAATGCTTGTTACTTAAGATACCCAACATTTACTGCCATCTATGTTAAATCAAACTAATCAAAGTAAATAATATCTATATACTATTGATATGCAAGAGAAGAGCAATCTTATCTTTTTCTCGGAAATTCATAGGATCAACCAATGAAACACATTAAACATATAAATCTAAAATAAATTTTTCTACGTAAGCTAAAACATTCATCTTAACAAGAAAAGAGTAGCAAACCACAATATTGAAGTTATTTACTCAAAAATAGGCATTGTAATTCCCATTACATATCCAGGTACTTTTATCTCTGCTACTATCGTAAATTGTTTTAGTTTGTTTTTACCACAACACATAAATTTACTATATCTTAGACAGTACAAAACTAGTACATTTCAGTCACTCTTGTCTCTGTTATTTGTGATGACAAGAAACCCACTTAAAGTAAAAATGTATCTCAGGGCGGCTGGTAGGGGTATTAGCACCTTTTTTTGAACCTGAAGATGACCTAAGAAGGTCGAAACGTTGTTTCCTGCTTTATTAATGAAAGTGTTAATGCCCATACCAGCCGTTATGAGATACGTCTCTGTTAATGTTAAATTTGTTTCAGGGAATTCTATTCACAAAATACGATCATTCAAGTCAGAGCAGTTAGATTTGTCAGGAATTCCAATACTGATTCTCTGTGTGTAAGTAATTGGCCTCTTTCCTCTCTAGGTAATTGGTCATATAAAATTGTATACTCAGGAGGTGTACACTAAACCTCTTCTGCCTTCTCTTTCCTATTGCTATGCAAGTACAATATTTGAATCAAGAACAGAATACAAGCGCCCCCCAGAAAAATGAAACAAAGGACAGATTAGGCCTCTACGTCATCTCTTCTGCATAGTATTTACGTTTAGGCCTAATCTGTCCTTTGTTTTGTTCTCTCCAGTCTCTAAGTCACTTCTTCACTAAAATTCTCATCGAGAAATAAATTCACAAGTCTGTTCTGTGTTAGTTGTTGAGATGTTTTCAAATGCTTACACCGAATTTAAGTATTACCTGGTAAGAAAAATAATAACACAAATAAATATATAACGAGTTATTCTCTGAATAATAACAGTATGTCACGTGTTGTTAATACCCCTAGAGTATTTTTAATTTATTAGTGTTGAGTGAAGGACCATATTTAAAAATCCACATATGGAGTTATTGAAAACAATAACCTTGTATTAGCACCTATGTAACATAGTATTATACGACACATAAGTAAGAAAACAATTCAAATGAAACCAAACCTTACTTCCTGAAATAACAACGTAGTCTACACTGAAATAGGTGTAATCGGCAGTACATCTTGTACTAGGTTTCGTTTTTGTTTACTCCTTTCGGGTGTCGGCACTAAGCTATAAAAGGCTACATGCGTCAACCAGTCCTCAGTTTGAATTCGTAGACTATGGTAAGTAGTTACTTAACTGCCTAATCCAGTAATAGAGTCTGACCATCACTTTTACAATGCACCCATAGTCCCAATCTGCAAAGTGCATTACAATGCACCCATAGTCCCAGTCTGCAAAGTGCAACTTTTAGAGTGACAGAACGTAAGCTATGTATTTTGAACTCTACAGTTCAAAGTTTGTTTGTTTTGAATTTTGCGCAAAGCTAATCGAGGGCTATCTGTGCTAGCCGTCCCAAATTTAGCAGTGTAAGACTAGAGGGAAGGCAGCTAGTCATCACCACCCTCCGCCAACTCTTGGGCTACCCTTTTACAAACGAATAGTAGGATTGACCGTCACATTATTACTCTCCCACGGTTGAAAGGGCGAGCATGTCTGGCACGACCGGGATTTGAAACCGCTACCCTCGGATTTCGAGTTAAACTACATAACACGCTTGGCCATGCCGGGCCACAGTTCGAAGTTCCAGCCACGCTCGTTTCTCCAGTGTTAAGGAAATAATATATATATCAGTATGAGTAAAGTTGTATTCTGACATCAATTTCTTTAATAATTCAGTAACACAGACGGATTTGACAATCAAATACCTGTGTATGTTTTAATAAGTGTGATAATATATTAAAGCCTTTTGTTTTATTTTTTTATGAAAAAGTATTAAGAATTAATAACGTACTGAATATATGTATAAAAAGTTATATTAAATAAAATAAATAATGCAAAATAAATTATAGCATTCAGTTTCTTTTCTTCTGGAATAAATAAATTGATATATTTGTAATTCAAGATCAGAAATCTTCATCGGAAAATCGCGGTATGTTGCAAAGGCCGAACGTTTACAACAACGAGATTACATTTTCACCACGAAATTTACATAGATTGCTTGTGGAATAACTGAGCTCGAGACAGATAATATTCTTGCCTTACGGCAAGCTAGCGAATTCGAGATCGCTTTGAGGTAGACATTCAAGTCTAACTGGGAATTCATCATTGCATTTCGTGTAAAAATGGTTGCTTATTTCTTGTAGGAAGTCAAGTTTTCTCTAAGTTTTAATTGGATGCCAAGAAGCAAGATATGTCATCTATTCAGGTGACATAAAAGCTTCAATGTAATTAGGCCTGGAGTCCGGAGGGAGCTGTGGCTGGTTAACTCTCAGTATCTCACTTTGCATCTACTAAACGTACATCAGTTTTATGCTTCAAATGGAAGTAATACTGTTTTCTAAATTATGAAATGCAATCAGAATAAAGCATACTTTGTCTCTTCTATGAGCATTATTGTTTAAAGATAAATGAATGATTCCCTAAAAGGATTTCATGAACGATTTTAACTTCTCTCGAAAGTGTATAGATGTTTTTTAACTTTAACCTTTCATTTTGGTCACGTTCTGAATGTATCTTTTAAAGTTTTTCTCTGCTAATGCTCAGAGAATTTTCTGCCTTTGCAAACCCAAAAGAACTGATGAAAAAACATAAACACGAAGTAACAAATCCGATGAAAGAGCACTTTTACTGTTAAACACTCGTCGTGGGTAAAACATAACTTAAGGAAATCATATAACGTCTTAATTCGTGTCAAGTGTCTTTAGTAACCAAGAACTCGAAGAGAAATAACTGGTACTTAATAGATACATTTCTGTTATGTATACACAAACCAGTTACTAAGATCACAAGGCGTTACATTTCCCGACCGTGTGTTAGATACTAATATTTTTAAGTGAGATAAACGAGTGATATCAATATAAACTTTTCTTATGTGGCATTACGTTTCTGTTGAATTCATAACCCAGATTTTTCATTAAGTGCGCTTAACTGTGATAGAATAAACTATATATTTGAGATTATAGTCACATATAACGTGAGCCTCTCTTTTACCTACGGTATGATTATCTTAAGCTTGGACTTACACTTAATTTGTATAAAAGGATATGAAAAATATAATAATGTACATCTCTATCCTACATATTCACGTTTATCTTATATTCTAATCACATTTTCAAGAGATATGTTACACTGACCACAGTGACAAAGCATAAGACAAACTGTGTAACATGAAAGATAAATATTTTGCATGTATGTATCTCACGGTTAGAGTGCTTGACTCGTAATCTGAGAGTCGCAGGTTCGAATCCTCGTCCCACCAAATATGTTCTCCCTTTCAGCCGTGGAGGCATTATAATGTATCAGTCAATCCTATTCGTTAGTAAAAGAGTAGCCTAAGAGTTGGCGGTGGGTGGTGATGATTAGCTACCTTCTCTCTAGTCTTACACCGCTAAATTAAGGAACATTTGTAGCTCCTGTCATAATAGCATCCTTCAGGTAAGGAACATTTGTGTTCTGATAAAAGGTTTTAGTACTCTGTTCAACCATGGCCGAATCCTCTGAAAAGATTTTAGTAGTGTTAAGAACCATGGCCGAATTATCAGAAAATAGTTTAGCACTATGTAGATCCACGACCGAATCCTCACAGAGTGAATAACCATGGCCGAATTATCAGAAAATGTTTTAGTAGTGCACAGAACCATGGTGAATCCCAGTGGAGCTTTTAGCTAGTGTGCATAACCATGGCTGAATGCCCCCAAAAAATTTAATGGGTGGTAAAACTATGGCTGAATCATCAGAAAAGGCTTTAGTAGAGCGCTACATTTTCACAGCAGTGTCCACTCAGCGTCCTCAGCTTGGAATTACATGTGATGTAGTTTCGTGCACTCAAAGAGCAGTGGCAACGGTTGTGCAAGACTTTATCTGAGGTAAGTGCCACTGAATGGATCCATTTTTACAAACGTAATAACATATTGCATTTTCAAGTGCTGCTACATCTCATCTTATGCTCATTTACTAACGTTATTTGTATAGACTGTATACAGCGCTCTCTGGAGCTATTTATAAAAATCAGTGAGTGCCCCGTTGCATAATTCTTTATTTATATTTGCAAAATATTTCGTCTGTACGTTAAACGATAACCATCTGGACTGGCTAACGCATAGTGAATTTATTATCACCTTTTTACCAGTTTTAAAACAAAGTAACAAATACAAAGGATTTTTGTTACACTTTATGATAGTTTTCATGGAGTTTATGGGAAGAGTCTAGTTACAGAACACAACCAGTCGTAATACTTGAAATCCTTGCCTTGCCATAATACTAAAATCACGTTTTCATCATGGCGGATCGCAACCGTATATATATATATATATATTAATGAACCAGTAAACAATAATTAACAACGAAAATAAATCTACATGCCTAAAAATATTTCTTTATCACGTTGTTTGATTAGTAAGACATATTACTACGTATATTACTGTTGAATATTACCTTATGAGACGCCCCCCGCTAGTACAGCGGTAAGTCTAAGGACTTACAACGCTAAAATCAACGGTTCAATTCCCCTCGATGGGCTCAGCAGATAGCCCGATGTGGTTTTGCTATGAGAAAACACAAAGATACCTTATGAGATACATTAGACAAACGTCCATGTTGGAGACTCCATAGAACTTCTAACCAAAAGGGGGATGGCATAGTCCTAAAGTTACTATACGAAGGTAAACTGTGGTTAAAATATATTTTTAAGCTGTTAATGTACTTGTTGTCTTAAGCTCATAACATATGTGTCACACACGAATAATACACAGAAAATCGATTAATATTGCAGTTGATACCATAAATTGCCACCTGGGTCCTATATATTATGTATAAAATGAGACGTCCCACCAACGTTTTGATCAGTTTTATACAGAAGTTTTTGACAGACAAAAATGTGAAACAACTAAATTCATGGGCCCTACCAGTGGTAAGCGGTATATAAACAAGTTTGAGGATAAAAAGAGTATACTTAGAGATACAAACCATTTACATAAGACTACGGTTCTTTCACTACTTAACTTATAATTACTTTTCCAATTTAAATGAGTGAAAACTTTAGTTAGAGTAAGATGTGCAACATAATATCAAGTAATTTGTGTATTTTGACAACAAAATGACCAACTTATATAAGGAAACAAACTTCACTCTACGAATTTTATAATACGAAAAATAAATATATGTATTCCAAGTGCATAGACCACACATGTGTCAATTGTCCAAGGTAATGAGCGTGATTTCGATGAATATTTCGTCACATTAACATTGCATAGCACATGAAAGTGCATAAGCTCAGATGTTATCAATACCTTTGACATGGATTATCTCACATTTCAGCTAAGGAAGCGTTATTAAAGTGACAGTCGATTATTCGGTTAATAAATCAAGCAAAGCCGTTTTGGCGATGGGTATTGCAAGCTGCCTAATTTTCCATCCGATCAATAGTCGACATGACCAAAAAGGTGTCTGATTTGTGCCTTTAGCACAGATAGGTATCGTTCACGTATAAAAGTCTAATTCCAAATAGATTAGAATAAAATAGATAAAAGATTTGACAGGTAACTCACAGCCTTAAGATAGGAAGTTCTGTTGAGTCTCTATAGTACAAGCATCTTTAAAGTGTGTAAGGTATGCTCCAAGAGTTCTTAGTTGGCTATAGATGTGTCTTAAAAGGAACGTGTACTTGTAGCAAATGTTTCAAACACTGCACGTTATTGTTGTAGCTTATGTGATATATACGTTTTAGCACAACAATATACATAAAATTTTACATTTTCTATCTATTCGTCAAATTCAAGACAAACCAGATCTTTTGTAAAAAAAAAAAAGTTACATTACACAGCATTAATTAGACATGATTCACTGTCATTAATTAAATTCAGTTACGTTCATTATAGATATGAATATAAAGATGTTTAGGAACATTCCTTTAACTATCTCGGTTTTTAAACTTATCACATCATGCACATACCAATTTGAAGTAACCTACACGGTAACAAAGAAGATAAACCATTTAATAGCTATGGTTAACAAAACAGTCGAATAGAGTAATATATATTAAATTAATATTGAGAGACTTTTCTGCTTTGGTTAAAATTACTCGTGTAACTTTATTCTACATACATTTCTTTACATCATTATTAACACAGCAGTCATCCTGCGCTCATAAAATTAGTTAAATGTGGAAAATTTGTATATGTTTTAAACACCGATGTATTAACTTTGTTAGTTATTATTCATATAACTGCTTACTTTTTAGTTCCCTGTAGAGTAATTAGAACGCCATCTTTCGTTCTACGAAAAGATACGATGCTTTAATTTTAACAAGAGTTGCAATACCTGGAAACTATACAGATATATATATAGGATGGCCCGTAAATCCCTACCCATCCATATATCTTACGTATCCAGTGCCCCTCATTGTCGCTGCATAATATTATGCGACGCCATGTTTTGTGAGACATTTTCCTCATCATAGAAATAGCAGGGGTTATTGTTCCAAATGCCGCGGTAACAGCTGCCTTAAACTCGTCATTAGTATTATTGAATATAACATAATAACATATGGATGGGTAGGGACTTATGGGCCACCCTGTATATATATATATATGTGTGTGTGTGTGTGTGTAGAGAGAGACGTGCACTGGGTTCTACACACTGTTCATTATCGGTAAAATAAACACGTCATAATCATATTCAACGTGCCATATGCAAGTGGAATATAAAACAAGCCAGGTAGCAAAATCAATAATCCTGATGCTTAACTGCATGTTCACGGACGTGAGTTTGTGTGGTATATCTGAGGTCCTCTGAGAACATGACGTGAGTTTGTGTGGTATATCTGAGGTCCTCTTTCCTTTGAAGAGAAAACTTTCGTGACGTGGTTAACGCTAGCGTTCACGGAATAACCTACATTTTATGTACTAACTTAGGATTTTGACATATTACTTCTATTACTGTATATGTTTGTTGTTTTTTATTCAATCCGTGACTAAGTTTCAGAAATATATCTGCTTGTGTAGAAATATGTCACTGTGTGACTTTATACATTGCTCAGTTTCAGTTTTTGATTCACCATATCAACCCCTCAAATAAAGGACCATGGTTGAAACTGACTGTTAGAAACATAGGTGACTGACTCACAAACAACATGACTGCCAATATCATTTGCCAAAAAAACACCATATTGTAGTTTCTAGCCTGATAGTTTACACCTTTATGAAGTGAGAGCTGCTAACTTGCTGGGATTGTGCCTTGCTTTTAATATATACAACTTGAGTTAGAGCTCCTAACTTGCTGAGACTGTGCCTTGCTTTTAATATATACAACTTGAGTTAGAGGTTGATAATATTAATATAATTACATTGTGTCAGAAGAGTTATTGTGATTTATATTAAGGTTTATAAAGAAACAACTTCTAGTAAAACACCGATGCTTTAATCTCAAAACTTCATTAAGATATTTCTAGTAAAAAATGCCTTTAATTCCATTCATGAAAACTTCCAGTGAAAAATACATCTTTTTTTTTTAAATAAAAAAGCTATTGAAAACAAACAGGTCTTATTCTTTAAAAAAGTTGTAAAAACAAATCTGTTTTCCCTTTACAAAAATGTATTCACTCAGGAGACATATCTTAACATTCATATGAAGACATCTGATGTAAGATATTTTTAATCTTTTGAAAAAAAACTTCCAGTAAAAAAAAGTCTTGATTTTCATAAAGTTCTTGTGACAATATACTTCTGGGAGAAACAAATACATCTCAGGTTGAATATAAAACAAGTCACGTAGCAGTGTATTGAGTGAATACGTGAGCTAGTTTAAAATAATTCATTAAATACATTAAAAATAGGGAGTAACATAAAGGGGTCAGATCCAAACGTTGACGTCCTGGACCTTAGGAATACATTGTAGGTTTGGTGATAATCGGTACAGTGATTATTCACTTACGAGTGTACACATTATAAGATAATGATTTAGATAATAATCTACTCGGAAGGGGGACTTACCTGCAGTACACAGGCGGTGATCCTCATCATAGCCATCGGGACAGTCCGGGGCTCCGTCACACAGATACTGGATAGAAATACAAATCGTTTCATCTCCAGGACATCGAAATGGACGTGTGGGATGGCAACGGTCGTGATCGCCTACAAAAATATAAAGTGATCATTGATTAATTTATATAGAAAGTAAAAACATATTTGAGCTAATATGCAACGTATATACAGTGCTCTGGTTTATGAATGTATACCGGTATTATCTGAAACCGGTGATACGGTCCGAAACACCCATAATACTTCTACTCCATTGATATACGTTTGTTTCTCTTCAGTTGTATGTTTGTGTTGTATTTTAAACTGTTTTCATTAATGTCAATCCTATGTCACGAGTGCTCACTTTATTCTACCAGGGCAGTATTTATAATACTATCAGAAAACATTCTAATAAGGATAATATAAAAAGATATCACAACACGTAATCATAATTTCCATCCTTGAATGAATTGTAGGGTTTTCAAGTACTGTTACATTCTTGTTTGTCTGTAAAGCTGATACTGAAAGCTCTGAATAACTCATTCTCGAAAAGACTGAAACCGGATTATCTCAGAATACAAAGAACGAAACTCCCGGAGGACGTAAGAGCTAGTTTGACGATAAGTGACTAATGTTTTCAGCTCAAAGCTGAGCACTTTGGTGGCCGGATTACGTCAGCGATTTCCTAGCTAATTGAACTGTTTAATCTAATATTTTCTCTAAGTTCCACACGGCTTCATTGAGATTGAACTAATGTTCGAAATACTCTGAAACCTTTACAAAACAAATTATCGCGGAACTTTCGGTAAAACAATAAGCACGCTTTCAAGTAATTAGTCATGCAAATGTAAACCCAGACTAAGAAAATTTTACCGAATGCCTGTTAAGGTTTCGTCCCTGGCTCTTCCAATATGGCTTCGTCTTTTAAGATATTTGAATGTGAATATTCGTTTAATAGCTTTCTTCAATGTTTATTTCAACTATCTACAACATAATCTATACCCAGTTTTCGTTTACTAATGGAACAGTCCTATTACTGTTAAATCTTTACTAATGTTAATACGAACCCTCATCTTAGAAAGAAAAGATAGTTTTAAAAGTCATTTTACATTAACACAGAAATGGTATAATATTTATTTTTTAAGGCAGTCGTTCTAACTTAAATAAGTTTGGATAAGAAAGTTATCTTTGACGATTTACCATCAACACTTCTCACTCTCCTTTATTTGCAACACGGTCTAAGAAGAAAGAACGCCAGATTTAAGTCAGCTTTATAACTGGAAATAGGTCAGTCATAAATGTAGTAAATTTGTACACGGACAATTAACATGTTGTAATATTACCCTTAGATAGATAGGGCTTTATGGAAAAATGGGTTTTTATACATTTGTACGCGTTTTTATGGGTTTGGTGTAAGAGCGTAATTACGTTATCATCCATTGGAGTAGCAACCAACGCTCTTTGCAGAACAAAAACAATAAGATTAAATCAAAACGAGACAGAGCTTTTAGAATGTATCATTTCTCAAACTACAGACAGAATGAACTCCATTCCAGAATCTCTACTACCTCTATTTCTACTCTTGTTTTTCTTTGTTGTATTATTTCAAATGACTCATAGACCAAGATTGCACTATAAGAACTACTCGTAGTACTGGTTCTGTCGGTGGCTGTGTTTATATAACAATATATATATATAAATATAAACACATTTTTTAAGAGCTTGAAAGTTATTTGCTTAATGTTTCATGTTACAGACTTCTGAACCTTCAGATTAATATAAAACAGCATAATTAATTATAAGAAACGAGTGGGGGGTGATTATATAATTTTCAACGAAAATGTAAGATAAAAATTACTTTTAATTCCAAAAACGGTTGGCGTATAATAAAATAACAAGAAATAGCAACTGCCCGCGAAGCTCACATTTTATCACTTTGTCATTCACAGATGTAATTTGTTTCAACATGCTATTCTAAAATTAATCGATGTTACTTTGGCCTAAATTCCCATTTAGGTTCTGTTTAAATTTAATGTTTAGTGACTGATATTTCTGTCCTTGTTGCTGAGTGTTTGTATTTTGGCATTTCTTGGTAGTTACGTATGATATACTGGTTTGGTTTGATGTGTTTTGATTTTCGCGAAAATCTACTCGTGTATGATCAGCACTAGCCGTCCTTAATTTAGCAGTGTTAGACTAGAGGGAAGACAGGTAGTCGTCACCACCCACAGCCAACACTTGGGCTACTCTTTTACCAACGAATAGTTGGATTGACAGTCACATTATAACACCCCCACGGATGAAAAAAAGAGCATATTTAGTGTTATGGGGATTCGAACCCGCCACCCTCAGATTAAGAGTCGAGTGCCTTAACCCCCTGGCCATGACATATGAGTATGGCGGGCTTAAAGCCTAAAATAAAGTAAAAGTGTAATATTGAAATTACGATTTCCTATAGAGTTCAAAGTTAAATTAAAACAATAGGTCAACTTTTGTATAATATGTCTTTTGAGCTTACGTACATGTGTACGTCTCTTTCTTAAAGTAGTGTAAACAGTTCTCTTTTTTGCGCATCATGGGTATCGAAACCCAGTTTTTAGCGTTGTAAGTTCTCAGATATACTGCTGTGTCGCTGGAGAGAAATAATAATAACAAAAATTGCACGCAGTAATTTATTGTATTTAAGAAAAGCCTTTGTACCCATTTCAGTCTTTTTTTTTCTGTTACACAATTGAATACTATTAATGAATAATTTATAAACAGAGCATTCACAAGTAAAGAAAACTAAAGCGGAGATGTTTGGTGACACTATAAATATTGTATGATTTACATATTTTTTTTACGAAGATGTCACAAAACTTTTCAAACTGACAGCAGTATTATGAATTACACGACTTCACTTCTTTATGGCTTTTTTAACACTAAGCGACCGATTTGATGAAAAATAATAAAAAGAAGAAAAAACGTTATGAAATTTTCTTTGATCTTTCAGCATAAGTTGGGAAGAAAATTTGGAAACATCAATCCACGATGTGTGTGTACATTCATCATTTCCTTTGGGGTAAGAACAAATGTACATCACTGTTTCAAGACTGCAGTTATTTTACAGTATAATTCAACGAAAAATTGGAGTAGTAAAACTGTAACTAAATAAATATGTATGTGTTTTTACAATAGAAATAACACATCTAAGGTTAGTGTGAGATGTATTGTAAATGGATGAACGGACAGTTCAACAGATAGAAACGCAGACATACAAAAACTTTTTCTTCCTTAGAGCTTTATAACAATAACGATTATGGCTTTGGCAGAACAGTCATGCTATAGATGTAGAAGTTGTTATTTGCACAAAACGTACTTTATATTTTGCTCTTTCTATTACAGCATTTATCATGCAGTGAAGTGAGACGATGTACAATATTGGGGCGTGGTTTAAATTTATGAACTTATGAGAGCAACAAAAAAAGAATACTGCAAGCTATTTAAACCCCTCTGTTGTACAAGTATATGACTGTTTGCGTGTATACTGGGGTAATGCTATTGACATTCAAGAAATCGCACATGCGATAAATTCAGCAACGTATTGAGTGTATCTAAATATATCACGTTTTGAGTATTAAATAGCTTAACAAAATATGTTATTTTATTCTGTGTAATACATGTATGTGTGTACGTCAGGAAGCCTATTAGGAATTTCATCTTTACATAAGTTCTTATGACACACCCATAGATTTCTTTTTTCCTAAAACATTCAGATTTTGTTATATACAATGTTTTAGTCTTTTCCATTAACTTTTAAAAAGTTCCCTCTCTCATAATCCATTGTGGAGCTCGCTTTCCCACGTGCTTCCATGAAATTAGCTTTATCACAAGGTTTTGCATATTTGATATTGCTACAGGCTTATATTTTTTCGTGTCTGTCACAAATTTCTGCATACTTGTACTTGTTACCAACTCAAACGTATTTGGCTTTGTTACAAGATTCAACATATGTGTCTTCGCCTTATGCTTTAGCTTTGCCGCACACTTTTACGTATTTGGCTTTACTGTGCGAAGTCTTCTACTGAATTCAGGTTTCCTGTATGATTAAATGAATTTGGCTATCCAATTATCTTCTACGCAATTGGCTTTACCGACAGATCCCAGGTTTAAAATATGTGTTGGGTCTAGACTAGAATCATAGTCTGGAATAGCAAATTAAAATAAATACCAGAAGATACATGCTAGGTAAGGTCATGAAAAATGAAGTGCGTCTAGTTGGACACCAACCACGTCATATGAACATGTAAATCTCATTCACAAACAATCAGTGCAAGAAAAGAGGGTTGTTTGTCTGTTTTTTTGAATTTCGCACAAAGCTACTCGAGGGCTATCTGTGCTAGCCGTCCCTAATTTAGCAGTGTAAGACTAGAGGGAAAACAGCTAGTCATCACCACCCACTGCCAACTCTTGTGTTACTCTTTTACCAACGAATAGTGGGATTGATCGTCACATTATAACTCCCCCACGGCTGAAAGGGCGAGCATGTTTAGCGCGACGGGGATGCGAACCCGCGACCCTCAGATTACGGGTCGCACGCCTTAACACGCTTGGCCATGCCGAGCCAAGAAAAGAGGAAAAACAAAAAGAAGTAACAAGCCAGGTGTGTTTATTCCTTCATCACGTAGTTAGGAATAACAGTTCACTCGAGTTGGTTCACGTTAATCATTTTTTCTCCATTAATGGCAGTTTTGAATAATTTTTGTACAATTAAGAGTATTTTACCAGTCTAGTTTTGTACAGTTGTGGGTATTTTATCAATCTAGGTTTGTACAATTATGTTTTTTTTTTACTAGTCTGCTTTCACAGTCTCCATAGACTGATCACATCAAGACACTTTGTCTGACAGTTCTTACAATTTCCATGTTTCCCTTGGCAGTTAATGGAAATGTTGAAATATTAAAATTTATCAAAAGCATGAATAACCTTTTTAAATGTAATAAAGTTTTTACGTCAAATTGAGCTGAACTTTTGTGTGACGAGTTCGCAAAGATATTTCTACAGTGATATTTCGAAACTTGTCGGTTCTATATCTCATTTATTTCATATAATGAAACAGCAATAACTAATATTATAAAAACATCCATTCAAATGTAATCACATAAGTAAACAATCTTCTTAAGAAATATTCGAACACTATGCATAAACAGTGGATAAAAAGTGTTGAATCTAGGTATTGCAAAGCTGGCTGTGCCCTAATCGTTAACGTACTGGGCTGAGGATTAAAAGGTCCAATTGTTGAGCTACACTATGTTGCTGAATACGATCTACACTTGTAACTGTAATAGTTAAAAGTACTTTATGCTTTTTTGTTAACAGAGGCTGCTGACTATTTTCCTTTTCTCTTATCGGTAGCTTTTAATTAGAATTATAATGCCTAAAACTTGAAGTCTCTGACCTGGCTGTTTAGTCCTAGTTTCGCATAAGTTGCTCTTAAGATGAAAACATCAAATACCTTAAAACTGCGGATGAGGTGCAAACCTCAGAGGAATTTGAACATGCCACGAATCACGAGACGAATAACGCACTCTGTAGGCTACAACACAACATGACATATGAATTTCGATAAATTCTTTGTTTGATTAAACTTCAGCACAAAGTTACGCAATGACCTGTCAGCGCTTTGCTCGTTACGGGCATCGAAACCCGGTTTCTAGCATTGTAAATAAGCAGACATGCTAATGGAGGACGAACTTCATAATAAATAACAAATGTTTGTTACTTTTCATTTTATTTTTATTTACTCTTGAAACAGACCACATTATGGGAGCTTGCGCAAGTAAGTCCAGTCTTATGTAGTTTAGAAAACTAGTTTTTCTTATATTATCCAACAGCTTGAGATGGCTAATGTTGACTGGCTGACTTGCCTCCAGTTTATCAGTTTATGATAGAGAGCGCACATATTCCTCCTATAGCTTTATTAGTAATTCAACAACCAAATAACCTTCACTAATATACATAGTAGTTGTTAAAGAACTGTTTATAAGAGTACTGGAGTTGGAATCCAAATTAATGAATTTTTAACGGTTCTCTAATCATGATGAAAGACGTGTGTGTAATGAATATGGGAAGGCACTGTGTCGAAAGCCTTTATGAATATGTATAGGGAAGCAGACATTTCTTGATGGTAATACAACTTTGCTTAATTGCATATGTATAGAGGTAATTCATAAGTAAAATGTTATTTGCTAGTTGTTATGCTGTATGGAAAGGTCTGTGTGCAAGTATTAATATACATGAGCTGAGAAGTACTAGGAACAATATTGGGTTCACGAAATGTATAAGTCATGTATTAATTTACCTAAATGTTACATAGACAACTGACTGTATCAAAGCCTGGATCTGTCCCAGAAGGTTTTAATGTTTTATACATGTGTATTGTACACCGTATTTCAACATAATGTTCATGTGAAGGTTTGTACCGAACAAGGACTTTATGAGTTTAACAAGTGTTTGTGTAGATACACGATCAGTGTGTGTGTGTGTGTGTGAAGTAAAACTTGAAACGTTCTAGTTTGAAATTATTAATCATTCTTTATCCAAGACTCGTTATGTCATATAAACGTCAGCATATCTGGGGTTTGGTTTGTTTTCAATTTTGTGCAATGCTACTCTAGGGCTATCTGCGCTAGCCGTCACTAATTTAGCAGTGGAAGACTAGAGGGAAGGCAGACAATCATCACCTCCCACTGCCAACACTTGACCTACTCTTTTACCAACGAATAGTTGGATTGGCTGTCACATTATAACACTCCTACGGCTAAAAGGAAAAACATATTTGGTGTAACAGGGATTTGAGAATGCAATCCTCAGATTACTAGTCAAACGCCTTAACCACCCGGCCATGCCGGGCTCCATATCTAATTAATATTGGTATTAAAACAGTTAATTATCGGTTTTTTTTTACCTGCAGAACGACGTGTATAGCATTACTGTGTGCGTAAGAAAACCCTAAGTATATGAGTTAATTATTGTTAATGTTCCTGTGTAAGGAAGCACTGAGTATAGAGAGTGCTAATTGTTTTGTACATATTTTTTGTGTAAGGAAACATGGGGGAAGATACATTGATTATAGAAGGAATTAATTGTTCTTTACATATTTTTTGTAGAAGAAAACGTGGGAGAAAATACATTTAGTATAGAATGAATTATTTATACTTTACACATTTTTTGTGGAAGGAAACATGTGATGTAGAAAGGGTTAATTGTTCTTCACTTGTAAGGAAACACTGACAGTGATTGTAATATGTTCACTATTTATTACGTGTGTACAGAGTATGTTTGTGGGACACTCGTAAAGGTAATTAAGAAAAGTTTGTTAGTGGATGAAGTTGGATAGTATGTTGCCACTTTTGTTGAAAAAGAAAAAGGAAATAGACGTGTGCAGTAAGATACAAAATTTACATCTGTCATCTAACGAGCATTGTTGTCCTCTTATGTACAACATTATATATACTCCAAGAAAACCCCATTAACCTTATTAGTAACATTATTCTTAACTTGTACATCGAAATCAAACATGGAATTTGTTTATGTTCATTTCTACTGAGTTACTGACTAAGAAAAAAATGATGTTTACCGATAACCAAGACGAGTTCTGATGTTAGACAGAAATTTGTTTGAATAAGTATCACGTTTATTGAAATAAATTTGATAAATAAACAGATCCAAAGATAGATAGAACAACAGAAACTCACTTTCAAAGTTAATGTATACGCATTTTCCAGGCTTATACTTCAACTGTATATTTTGTTTTGAATATCTGTAAATACATTCTGAAGAAGCACACATTATTAGAGAACAACTCTAGTTTGAAAATCAGATTTCATGCTGTCAAACAGAATACTTCAAAATACAGTAGAAATGAAATAACGAGATACTTTTCGTTCTTCCGGTAAAATAATTCTTCCAGTATTAATAATGCATTAGAGTTTCAGTAATGGAGATTCATCGGTAGTCATAACCGTATTTCTAATAAAGATTTCATACAGAAAAAGGAATTTTTGAAACGTTTCTCTTCCACTAGACGTACGTTATCTTCTTTTTACGTAACTACAATACGATTCGTATAGTAAAAACTTTAATCCCTTTGTTAACATGGGCGAGTGTGTTGCATCTTGATGAAGGCTGATCCTTCGAGATCCAGATTAGTGTCCCCTCACCAGCTCTATAGGCCCCGTATGGCTATGTCACTAGGGGCGCTCGACTTGTATTCTGAGAGTTGTCGGTTCAAGTCCCGGTCGCACCAAACAAACTTGCCCCGTTTAGCCGTGGGGGCATTATAAAATTACGCTCAATTCCACTACTCCTTGGTAAGAGAGTAGCCCAAGAGTTGGTGGTGGATGGTGATGATTAACTGCCCTCCATCTAGTGTAACAATGCTTATCCGATTTGTTAGCAGCCTTTACCCCAATACGAACCATCTTTACGTTTTTTGAAAATATACAGTTCCATGAACACGGATGAGTTTCTGATATCCTCCTGAAAATATTTATATAGCCTTTACTGTGAAAATAGAGATTTTTAATACCCTTTAAATATATTTATGAAATGCCTAATTTGATTATATACTTCTTATGTGCTCTGGATATATTTACTTATAATTTTTTATACATTCTGAATATAGTTATATATACTTCTTATATATTCTAAATATATTTAAGTAATAACTACTGTGACCGTAAGGCGTTTCTGATACACTCTGAATTTCTTTTTATATCATCTATTATGAGGGCATACTCTAAGACCAACAGTGGCTCAGCGGTATGTCTGCGGACTTACAACGCTAAAAATCAGGTTTCGATATCCGTAGTGGGCAGAACCCAGGTAGCCCCTTGTGTAGCTTTGTGCTTAATTCAACACAACAGCGTAATCTCATGAAAACCCCTGCTCCTGAGTTATTAAATGGTTAATAAAACAGATTATTTTTGTACCATTCTGTTATTTTTTATTTTATTGTTTCAATGAATCCAAGATATTAAAGGTCATCCACGAACTCTGTGTTGTGTTGTTTATATTTCCTTTTTCGATTTGTTTTTAATCAGCATCCATAATACATGCTTGCGAATTTAAACCTCAGAAAAGTTGTTTTGGATTTAGTAACTGATTTTCCATAATTCAACTACGCAGATTTCGAAACTAATATTCATTTTTTTTAATCAGAAAAAAACAAACTTACTCAGATCATATTATTATATTTGCTCACAAAAGTACAAACAAACTGAAGAAAAGAGAGGAACATTGATATCAAACAAACATCCATCCTCGTTCACTCTGAAATGTTTCGGGAAATTTACGTTTTATACCCTTAAAACTAGGTCTAGGGCGTATCATTTCAATGACCAGCAGTAAGAACCATCGTGCTGATGTTTCAACTTCCTGGATACCTTATCTCCATTTCCAAGATGTCTCGATGAAACCTTGTTCTCCTCTGAATGCACCGAGATTTTCAGGAAAATAATTAATACTTGAATGTAAGAGATGAACTGTAAAACTCATATTAAAATCCACTTATTTGAATTTATCGACCATATTATTGATATTTTTTTTCAGAATTTGGATCATTTTCATTTTGTAAATGTTTTCGTTAACATCTTTAAAGGCAATTCACGCTTCTTTTCTAACTCCCCATTGTCTTTTCGAACTGTTCATCCGAAATTAATATTCTAATCTGAGATCCAATAAAATCACTTCTTTAAGTTTGCCTTCTGAAACAGATGAGAATTGCCCACATGGATACTTGAAACAATCGCCATCTTTGCCTAAGCCTTCAACAAACTGCTTCATAAAGCCCAGTTTTATGTGAAACGGATGAAATAGGAGTTTGTTTGTGTAAAGGAAACTTTCACTTTCAGTGTTTCTCGATTCTGGCAACAGGCTGCCTCTGCGTGGTCACACTTCTTTCTTTATCCAGTGCTGATTTCGTGCTATGCTGTCTCATTCAGCAAAAAATAGGGAAACTTTGTAAAACCCGATTGTTGACCCAACAACATACAAAGGACTTTTAAGACTCCACAAAGTAGCCAACCATGTTCTTTGTATTTGAACTTATTAAAAAAAAGTTTTATATTTTCTTAAATTTCCTTCAAATGAACCGAAAGAATAATAGAAATTGATAAGTATATGTTTCCATTGTGAAGGAGAACATCTTATAGGCTTCTTTAGGAATCAATGAGCACTTGCCATTCACTTAGTTTACAGAGTGGTATTAATTCGCCAGTATTGATGCAATAAACCAATGAATTGTCTTGCAAAAAGTACAGTATAAACACTAATACTATTTCTATACCTCTAAAATAATGTTCCTGGAGAAAGTAAGTTCTTAGCTCAACGTATGGACCCCAGATCTCTGAAGAATCTTTTGGAAGGTCTCAATCTATCACCAAATCATTATGTTCACTTTGTATAAAACGTTTTGGTTATCCAGATGTTTCAGGTTGAAAAAACAAATCCCTATCAACATTTGTAACCGATATCAGATGAAACTGTATCAAGAGTCCATTGTGATATGAGTACAGGTACATTAGGTCCATGAGCAACAGGTCTTATAGCAGACTGTAGTTCGAATAAGAATTTTCCTTTTTATTTCAAGTCTTGTAGCTTTGCACATTATATGAGCAAAAACTAACATCCATCTCCTTAGTTTCTAGGACATTGGAATTTCAAAAACCAATTTCTTTTTCTTCTCACGGTTAGTCCATTAACTCAGCTGTTCGACACAAACAGTGCAACCTTTGTGTGGAGCTCTGGTCTCCAAGTTGAATCCTAAATTACGCCTAATACGTTTTTTTTTGACGAATTCTGTCATGTTATGCGTTTGTTTCTTTATAACACATTTACCTCAAACACAACAGAATGCATTTGGTTGACGTACACAACCTCTTGTTGCCATAGCAATGAATAAGCAACATTGAAAAGAAAAACGAAGTTGTATAAAAAAGAAAAACATAGTTTTTGTGGGTTCTAGAACGATCGATAAGACTCTAACGTTGCGATTAGTTTAGGGAAAGCTATAGCCAGTGGTTGTCATCATTTTAAGCATAAAAAAATGTGACTCGATTTCAATGCAAGTGGTTCATTGATGTAATTCTAAATACGTCTTTTTGCAAAAACGTCTGTACGTGATGTAGAAAATGAATATAATTTTTGGGTTCAGCAGTTACTGAAGAACATTTAAAAATCTCGAGACAATAAAGCCATAACAGGCTTGTGTAGTTAATAATACATGTTACTGAGTATTGTATAAGAACGATGTTCCAGTGCCCCTTCTATTCTTATCGGTGCTCAGTTTGATGGTCGTGATTACGTACTACCATTGGAATTTCAGTTTCTATTTACAGACGAAGACGAAGTAATCTTTGAATACACAAGTTATTTAGGTCTTCCACTGAAAGTCAGCTTTTTCAATTTCACTGTTTATTAGCACATCAAACAAGTACTATGTGGGACGAGGGTTTGCTTTCGTAATCCCAGACTTAGATATACGGATATAGCGTTGCAAATTATTAGATTGGTGTGTGGAGCCTGTTGGCGTCTTGAGAGCTTTATTCTGCGAGTTTTATATTTCCATGGAGACCATCAAAGGCACTGTTCGTGGAAATGTTGTGTCCTTTGGCTTCAGATTGTTTAAAAATATCGCTGCATAAATATTTCTATTCGACACTCAAATAGTCGAAAATATTACTGGTCGGCATACAACTCGACGACAATATAATTGGTCCACATGCAATGGGCGACAATATAACTAGTCGGCAGACATCTCATTTGCCGACAATATTATAACTTGTTGACAGACCTATATTTAAAATATACCGGTAGTATTGCCGATAGTAGGCTAGGCGAGTGTTAGGGAATACCGAAGTAAAATAATTCGCTCAACTCTTTGATAAGACTGTAGCTTTTTACTGTATAAATCATTATTACGTCATTTTAGGTTTTGGTATAAGGCATTATATTTCAATATTTTTATATTATTTTCTTATTCGGTTCATTTCTGAAGGATAAATTCAATACTTCCCAAACTTGTTTCATCTATATCAACTCAGTGTATTTTGTATTTATCTATTTAAAATGCAACAAATTACTCATACACGATGTAAACCTGATTCATGTTCATCTAAATATGTTTGGGCTGGGCATGGCCAAGCGCGTAAGGTGTGCGACTCGAAATCCGAGGGTCGCGGGTTCGCGCCCAAGTCGCGCCAAACATGCTCGCCCTCCCAGCCGTGGGGAGAGTTATAATGTGACTGTTAATCACACTATTCATTGGTAAAAGAGTAACCCAACAGTTGGCAGTGGGTGGTGATGATTAGCTGCATTCCCTCTAGTCTTACACTGCTAAATTAGGGACCAGTAGCACAGATAGCCCTCGAGTAGCTTTGTGCGAAATTCCAAACAAACAAACAAGTAATGATGTATGTATTTCTCGGGCCTGGCATGGCCGAACGCGTTAATGTATGAGCTCGTAATCTGAGGGTCGCGGGTTCGCATCCGAGTCGCGCTAAACATGCTCGCCCTCCCAGCCGTGGGGGCGTTATAATGTGACGGTCAATCCCACTTTTCGTTGGTAAAAGAGTAGCCCAAGAGTTGGCGGTGGGTGGTGATGACTTCCCTCTAGTCTTACACTGCTAAATTAGGGACGGCTAACACAAATAGCCCTCGAGTAGCTTTGTGCGAAATTCGAAAATAAACGTGTATTTCTCTAAGTAAACAAAAACATGATAACAAATCTACCTCATTATATAAAAGTTGCCCCCCAGTGGCTCAGCGGTATGTCTGCGGACTTACACGCTAAAATCCGGGTTTCGATACCCGTGGTGGGCAGAGCACAGATAGCCCTTTGTGTTGCTTTGTGCTTAATTCTAAACAACAACAACAATATAACAGTTGAGAATAGCGAACAATAGTTGACAAGTTGATTTTTTGATTAGTTGCATTTCGATAACTTTTCCAGTCAACGATATAACTTACTGTCGCAGAACCACATGAGCAGTAGTGACAATGAGTGTTGGTTCATAATGTACATAAACGGTTTTAATATGAACTTTATTCCTTACTACACACTTGTTCTTTCCTTTAATTAACTGGTATTATTATGTTTTTATAATTTCTGTAGTTATTAATTTATTGATATTTGATAAAGGACCTTGTAAGTTTAAATGGTTGGGATAAACTCTCGTTACCAGGAATTCATTGAATCTTTATAGGTTTGGATGTCTTTAAGTCAAGCCGTGTAAGGTTTCACATAAAATCAGACAACTATCAAACGATATTGATTATTGGTCGAATAATTTTCTTTGTGACTTTTCAAAACATTGTAAATTTAGAGTTTTGAAAAATCTGGTGCTGTATCTCCTTATTTACGTTCGTCAAAGTTTCTCTTTAAATATTTCTTAAAATTGCTTGGGATCAAAATCTACGACCATATTTCACTATATTGTCTTGCTATCCCTAAAGACATTTGAGATTTGAAGCTATAACTGTATCACATATACATATAATTTTTATTTTTTATGTAATCCATAGGGGATGTTTCGAATTAAACTTTATGTCTGTAATTTATCTTCTCTTGTTGCAATCTCATAAGTGCCAGGAACAAAAATGGATGAGTATGTTTCACTGTATTTTTGTTGTAATCAATTTAATGTGTTTAGGATCAAATGGATCATGAGTTTCATCTTCATTTTTATTGCAGTTCATTATGTGCTTGAATTAAAAACTATGAACGTTTTTATTTACATTTTGTGATATGTTATTAAAAGCATATTTTCTCACATATATATATCTTCCTTTTTGAGTGCTAACATTCTAAACGATGGCAAACCTTCATCACTACAAACCAACGTTTACTTTATATCCTCAAAACGGCTTGTATGGGTATTAAAACTTTAATTAAAATAAAGTACAGAACAACGTTTCGACCTTCTTAGCTCATCTTCAGGTTATATATGACCTAAGAAGGTCAAAATGTTGTTCTGTACTTTTAATTAAAGCTTCATTACCCACACAAGCCGTCTTGAAAATACATTTTTACTTAAAGTGGGTTTCTCGTGATCATGAACACCTTTACTTTGTTTTTAGTTAAGTTTGTTTTTGAAAGATGTAAGTACTTCTAAGCAAGAGTTATGTCAAATTTCCATATCGTCGATTCTCGGCCCGGCATGGCCAGGTGGGTTAAGGCGTGAGACTCGTAATCTGAGGGTCAATCATCGATACTCGTTTTATCTGAAGAATCCTCTACAGTTATGTTGCACGAAGTCTTTCTTTCATGGCTAACTGTTAACAAATGAACCAATGTCAACATTTTGCTCCAAATATCTTAATATGCATTTCGTATTTAAAGTTTGTTTGTTTTTTGAATTTCGCACAAAGCTACTCGAGCGCTATCTGTGCTAGCCGTCCCTAATTTAGCAGTGTAAGACTAGAGGGAAGACAGCTAGACATAACCACCCATCGCAAACTCTTAGGCTACTCTTTTACCAACGAATAGTGGGATTGATCGTGACTTTATAACGCCCCCACGGCTGAAAGGGCGAGCATGTTTGGCGCGACGGGGAATCGAACCCTCAGATTACGAGTCGCACGCTTTACATTTAAACTGAAGATAATAACAGCTGTTATACATATAGAATTAGTGCACTAAACTGATCATATATCTATCTTGCATTCCGTTCTAGGAAAACGCGCTATTCAGAAAAAATATAAAATATAACAATTTCATTAGTCCAACGAGTTCCTTGTAAATCGAAGGTAATTATGATAATTTGAAACTTTTATGAAAAATTTAATTCCAACAAAGCAAGACACCTAGCGACTATATATAGTAGTTTTGATCGTCTGATAGCTGCCACGTGTTCATCTCGACTCGTTACGTGGAACTGTTGGCGAGTGCAAAGTGGATTAGATTCATTTAGTAAAAACATGCATGATCTGTTTGCCTATTTTGGAAAAACCCGATTGTTCTCTTAACAAAACGGTCAAAATGTGCAATGTGTGAGCTGTAATCAAGATGAAACATACTTACAGAAAACTATGTTTTCGGTTTAATTCGTAATCACATCTGCCAAATAGTTTAATGTGCCTAATTGGCAAACAAGAATAAAACTGACCTATCTTTAATGTTTTGGAACTAAAGTTAAGACGATTAACTTGACGTCTCATGTATGTTTTTCTTTTAGTTTCTTTTCATTAGTTGCACCAGAAACTAAGAAACTGAAAATACCTTATTGTTAAATAGTCAAATAGTTTAAAGTATTTTTATATCACATACCTAAATATACAGTCAGAAATCACTTTTGTATGTTATCAACGTGAGCCTAATGTTCGATTAGAGATACTAAGAGCTGTATTATTTTAGAAATATATACTACATTAATCTTAATTCGTTAAACGTTTCACCTTTAACGTCCGTAACAAGAGATATGTGGTGGGTTAAGTACCGGGTAACTTGTAATGAGAAGAGTTGAGATTTGCCATATGTTCACTAGCATGTCCAACTCCTGTAGTGACAATAAAATCAAACGTTTGAGCTCTTGTATAATCACTATTGTATTACAGTTCCTATAAAGATAGGATGACGGATTCGAACTGAAAGTTTCTTTAACACTTTTGAAATTAATTTTATTGGAGGCCTCCGTTTTGATATTGTAAATCATATGACTCACTGTTGCCCTACGTGGTACTTCTAATTAAACAATGGATCTTTCTAGAAAACGATCCAAAATTAATTAACATATATAGCAAATATAAACTTGTAAAAGATGCTCAAACTCAAATTATGAGAAACTCTACAAAACATTTTGGTTTGGTAACAGATTACTAAATATACATTTTTTAACTTTAATATATAGACAAATTTGTTATTAAGCACAAAGCTACACAATAGACTATCTGTGCTCTGTCCATAACAGGTATCGAAACCCAGTTTCTAGCAGTATAAGTCCGTAGCCACACCACTTGGGTGCATATTTATACATGTATGTGTATAATTGGTTTAGTCAGAGAGGCAGCGAGTCTTTTAAGCGCATAGTTACAACTGTCAACATTATATCACTGAGGACATACAATAATAATAACAAGCAAACAATATTATGAGTTTTAACTCCAAGCGTTGAAATGAATTACGTTTCAACACTGATTCAGATGGGTACGAACAGCTCAAACTGGTTGTCTTAAAAGTTTCACATTCTATGATAACTCGTAGATTCTTGTTTATTCCATTTCTGTCTCCAAACAACAAATGTCTGGCATATCACCCCTAAGATAATAAGTTGAAACGTTTCAAATCATTCTTCAAATAAAAACAAGAAAACTTGACTTTGTGACGTCATTGGCGCACACGTTATCATGTTACTATATTTCCGTAAATGTCTCAACTATGTCTCGTTTTAGTGTTGTTTTTGTTTAATAATGTGTTTCATTCACAGAGTGAAAGTTTTCTGTGTGCATCTGGTCGATGATGAGCCAAATAGTTCTTTCTCTAAGTGATGCAGAATTTAAAACGTCACGTCGTTTCGTAGGGTCATAAATGTTTTTGAAAAAAGAAAAACTGATAGCGAGTATTTGGAAATTTATTTTTCCACTTCACGTTTCATTCATTGTTTAAAATGGTCAACACAGTTAAACACCGGAAATGTTACATTTGTACATTCACGATTTCCACTGAACCACGGGAGGTAGGGGGTTAAATTTGGTTGTTATTTCTTGTTATTGTTGGAAGCTCAAACTGTGAGTCTTCATCAACCTCAAATTATTGTTTGTTATCTGGTTCATGAGATGAAGAGTGAACCAAATTCCACCTTTAACAGACCAAAGAAAAAAAAACAGATTTTCGAGTGGAAAAGGTGTCCTTTGTAACCACAGGCATTATTTTGGGAATGAAGGCATTGCTTTAGATTTGGTTAGCGTGTGGGTGTCAAAGGCCGTTGCGTTCTAAGCGCCCTGTTAAGTGAGATTATTTATGAGAATGCCGAAGGCAAACATGCAAAAGTTTCTTTTTTTTTAGAGGATATAGGAGAACACGGAAGGAAGGTAAGAGACAGTAAGATATAGAGGGGAAAAAAAAGAGTGTGAAAATTTACAGAAAATTATAATACGATTTTCTTTAACTGAGCGGAAATGTATATATTTAGGTAAAAAGTTAGTACAGAGACACTGATTCAGCTTTAGCTGGAATAGATGACCAGTAACAGCAGTACTCCCTGTTATACTAATTGTGGTAAGGGAGAAGACCGCCAGTAGCAACACTTCCTGGTATAGCTATCCCTGACTGTTACAAGAGAGAAGACCGCCAGTAGCAACACTTCCTGGTATAGCTATCCCTGACTGTTACAAGAGAGAAGACCGCCAGTAGCAACACTTTCCGGTATAGCTATCCCTAACTGTTACAAGGGAGAAGATAGCCTGTAAAAGAACTCCTTGCCATTTCTCTTTCTCTTTGTACCGAATAACAGGAATGAATGTCAATTTTATAACGCGCTCATACATGAAGATTGGGAGATTGTACAGAAGTACCACGGTTCGAACCTTAGGCACTCTGATCCTAAACTCAAAGTAAGGTAATAGCAGAACAAACTAAGCACTAAGATGCGATAAGGGATAGGTAGTATTGTGAGAAAAAAGAAACAGCTACCAAACGGTGACTTGGATAGTAGAATAAATAGGACAAGGAAAACAAGAACGGTATATAAGACATTATATTTTATATCTAGTTTTCACTGAGCCATTTAAATCGAGTTCAATGTAGAACACTTCCTATATTTTCACAGGAGAAAGTGCAAATAAAAAACTGAAAAAAAATGAAGTCGAGTGTCCTTTTAGCTTGGTTAGTGTTGTGAAGTACATTCTTGTATAATATTCTCTTAATATGTAATAGTTGGGTGTGGTTGTCAAACAATGATGTGTGTTTTCTGTTCGTTTATCTGTCTTCGCAATTAGAAAAAGTTGCAAAACCTCAAAGCAATACTAAACATTAAGTGTTTGCTACTGATTCTTTCATTTCGAATTCGTTTATAGAAAAAATAAAAAAAATTAAAAGTCAGTAATCAATTATGTCCTCTGTGTACGTACTTTCTGACTAGAAATGGAGCAAAGATTCAAATGAAAAGCGGTTTGTGTTTAATAACTTGAAGTAATTTGCCAAGAGTAATCATTTCAGGTAAAACATAGTAAAAAGAATAAACAATGGTGATATTTCTCTATTAAAATTACTTCTAATATTACATCCCAACTTGTAGTTGTTACTAACCTAAGTAGTTAAAATTTCCAAAAAAAGCACCTTTAAAATTAAATTTCTTTTTGCCAAATAATTGTACGATTATTCCTATCGGAATAAAGAGGAACTTTATTCACCCAAGATTAGAGAATTCAGCACTTTATTATCAATATTGCAAGTCATTGTTTCTGAACACAAAGCTTTGTTATGCAGGTCGCCATGGATACTTCATACTCGAGAATCGTCGTAATTGTAAATAAGCTAAATATTTTATCTGCATGTCGCTATATACCCCTTTCGACCAGAATAAAAACAAATAACTTTTTTTTTCCAAAACCTCTGGCTACAATCGATCGATTTGCTGTGTCATATGTTTTAATATCTAAGTAATTCCTCTGTCTGTGTTTTATTCTATCCATTAATTTATCTGTTTATCAGCTAATCCAAATAGGTTCGTTATTTTTTACCAGGTCTTTTCTATTTCAAAATGAGGCAAAGGATTCAAAAAACATAAATAAAATGATAAGAGTTTTGTTACCAAAGGTTAGCTAAAGCAGAAATAAAAGAATGCTCATTTGATCATGCGAAAGGGCCAAGTATTGTTCAGGAAAACATTTCACAAAACCTTCATGTTATGGTGACCTATAAAAGCCTCGCCAGATTGGGATTTAGATATGTTTATCCTAATAGAAATAGTAATCTCTTATTTGTCAAGTACGAAAAATTTGGAGATCTGTGAAATCATTTGGATACCTGTGAAACATTTGAAGACCTGTGAATACATTTGGAGACCTGTGAGACATTTGGAGACTTGTGAACATATTTGAATACTTGTGAAACATTTGGAGACCTGTGAAACATTTGGAGACCTATGAATACGTTTGGAGACATGTGAATACATTTGGAGACCTGTAAATACATTTGGAGACCTGTGAAATATTTGGAGACCCATGAATACATTTGGAGACATGTGAATACAATTGGAAACCTGTGAAACATTTGGAGACCTATGAATACATACTTCATTCCTTTATTATTTAGGTTATTTCTTTTTAAAGATTTTTTTGCTGGATAAATATATAACATTTCATAAGAAGTTTCAATCGTAATTATTATATTGTTTTTGTAAAGTTGGTTTATCTTTAAAACAATGTTTCATATAAAGGGAAGTTCTATAATGTTTGTATGACGAATCACTTTCACAAAACAGCAACAAGTTCGTTTGAACAATGTGTAATAGCGAACGTATTGAGAACTGAGAAAATTTTAGAAATAAGAAATCTTTTTCCGTATTTCCGGTCATATACTGAGATGTTGCTCACAACAGTTGCCAATGCTGGAAACTCACTTTTCTTCAGTCTCTGAATAGATCTATGCACTTTTTCTTAGCATTAAGAAACACCAGCCTCGTATGCGTTTTAGATCAAGAGAAGCGAACAGTCAGAGAAATGGTAAAATTATTATTTCCATTTGTTCCTTATCGAAGGAAACAACGAACTGGAGTGAAGCCAGATTCCATGGTGAATATATTAATATTTTTCATAAATTTTGTTTGATAATTTTAATATTGAATTGTTTGTCATAATCTTTAAGTTAAGATGCTGATTAGGTTTATACGGAAAACGTGAAGTGAGGGAAGAACGTATTGGTCTAAGTTACTACATCTGTGATGGTAGCATCCCTTGATAAATGGACTTCAAACTTCTCTTCGGGTGGAGTCTTTTCCTTAATTAAACTTGAGCATAAAAACAATAAAATTAGAGTAAAGGAGTCACCTTAAAGGTTTAATATGAAAACAGAACCAAGTTTCACAAACAGCCTCGTGAAGATATGATGTTGAACTGGGAAACGCTGATCCTCTTTTCTACTGCAAAGACGAGAACCAGTATAATATTTTTAACTTACTCATTTTTGTATCTTATCTTTACATCACGTCTTTACAGAGATTGACCTTTTATATGACTCGACTATCTTCTTTATATCTCATTTTTACTTGGTTTATCATTTCTTCTAACTTGTCTGTTTCTGACAAATAAAATGTTTTGATCAGATACTATAGATGAAAGCACTCAAAATAAGACATTGTATCGTGCTTGAAAAAGTCAAAATTACACATTGTATACTCTTTACGAGAGAGAAAGATAGCGTCTTCCCTTTCAAATGACTTGAGCCAAAAACCCAAAATTCTTTCTTCAAAATTCTGAAATTACGTTCAGTAACTCTCTACTTTCACACGTCTATTGGAAACAAATAACTTGTTTATTATTGATTCGAAGATCCTGGAATCCATTTTGATGGTTTAAGCAAAAGTTATAAAAAATATTTTTATAACTTGAGCAAAGGATCTGGAATACAACATTGCTTCCGTGATAGTTTCGAATAAAGATCAGATGTGAAAAAAAACAAACAGATAACAACAATAAAGCTATTCTTTTAAACATCTGTTAAATGACACCAAATTTGCTTACCAAGTCTCCAATACATAAGGCCTCCTTAGTCTTTCTCATTATCAACTAAACGATAGTAATTATACGCAGATAACCTTAGTGGTTAAAGTATTAATAAATGAAGCCAACTTAGTTTCTCGTTATCGACTAAACAATAATAATTCCATGCAGTTAATCTTAAGTTGTTAATATACCAATAAATGAAGCCAACGTAATTCCTTATTAACACTGAGCCAGAAATAATTCAACAAAACTATTTTAAGGAAGAAAGAACATAAGAGTTTTTACAGTACTCATAAATTCAGTATGAGCAAACAAACTTTTTAGTTTCTTCTTTATTATTATTATTATTTAGACTTGCCAGTACGTTTGGTTTTAAAGACCTTAGGTCTTAGGGAGACCCCTAAGACAAACCAGGAGCGCTCAGAAACTTTTGTTTCTCTTTAGCCCCGCGCATGATTGAGGGTTCAAGACCTCTCGATGAGCAGATTGGATCGTTGGGTGGTTTCTGGAGCTTGTTTTAAGATGAGCTAGATATGGTCGTGCAGGAGACAAACGTCGTCGGAAGAGAGAGGGAGGGACGGTATATGAAGTAGAGGAGTGTAGAAAGGAGTAGTTAGGGATAGAAAAGTGTGTCTCTTTCCAGGGCCAGTATATAGTCATACCCATTAATTTTGCTGTGGGGGGAAAGGGAGTGCCCCGAGAAAACCCACTTTCACAGTCAGGGCGCCGAATAATCTACCCTAACCGTGCCTTAGGTAGCAGGGAAGTTTGTATCAAAAGATTAAGGCGAATTTAGACAAGGCCATTCATCGAAGGAGAGGGTTTGCTTTGGTCGGAGTTTATCGGGTAGCTTTTAAAAAGCTTAGGTGTGTAGTTTGGATCAAAAAATTTATCACGTAATAACGGACGAAGCAAACTTTTTAGGTCTTTGGCTTGGCTTTCCTTTTCTTCTAACCATGATCCAAAGTTTGGGTCAATTATTTGGTCATTTACATCGGTTTGCGATGAACATGGTTTCGGTGAATTGGATGGTTGAACTTGTATAGGTAGGTTAGCAGTGTATTCCACTATCGTTTGGGTAGATTTATGTCTTTTGGGCAATTTGGCTTGAGTAGTTTGCAAGATCTGAAAGGGTTTGTCTACTGTGGTTGCTTTATCTTCTTAGGTAGTTTGCGTACATTTAGTCTGAGTAAATTTGCTGAGTTATTGTGGCTTATTCGTTGCTTGGACGAAGGAGATATCAGGTGTCTGGGTGAAATTATGGATCTTATTGGTGGAGATTTGGGTTGGAGGGGATGGCGGTGGTAAAGGAACAAACAGTAGGCTGTGGTGGGAAGGTACGTGGTTTTGATGGAACAGTGGGAGGTAAAACAGGTACTGGTTGTTTGGGTGGTTTCGGATTGTATGGGCGCCGATGAGGACGTTCAGCACTGAAATGGAATATGTGGTAAAAGCACCCGTTACGCAGAATGGTGTCAGCAAACTGTTTGGTGATTGTAACAATTTTCTTGTAGATGGTCGGTTGCTTGGTGTTTTTCGAGAATATTCGGTGCACGGCGTGTATCTCGGATTGTGTTTGGCTCTCAATGGCTTGTTTGATTTCACTTGGTAGGATTGGCTGGTGAACTCCCCTCAGGAACTCGGTAAAAAGGTTTGTAGGGCTCTTGGTGGGTGCACATTTAATATTATATTGTGAGTTCCAGGGTTCGCAGAAATACGATAGATCTGCAGGCGTCGATGGTTGGAGGAGAATTCCACCACGGCGCAGAATTCTTGTTCTGGAAGGATCATGGGTGGCGCCAGGCTTAGCCTGCGCAATGACCGTGGCGATTTTGAGGGGCGAAAGGTGGGGTGGTAGGCCGTCGACGATTACCGGTGGGACTTTTGGTGGGATGGGTACGGCAGGACCAGGCAATGAGAAAGTCATTCTGGTATAACAGCAGGGAAAAAACACGTCTGACTAGTTCGGTGTCAAGGCTCGTGATTCTTCTTCTTTATGATTAAATCTTCAAAATATGTATTATAGTATCCACGAAATTTTAATGTTACAATTCACCAGGCACAAATGTATAAGAAATAAATGCCTAGCAAATTACTTCTAAAACAACTTATTAGAATAAATGGTGTTCGATTAATTGAACTAAAGTTATGCTCTTTTAGACTTCATTCCTACCTCAAGTTCCAGCACAAAACAAGTGGGCCAGAATATTTTTACAACTTTAGTTAAGATTAAGCCAATATTTTTAATTTAGTAGCAATTATTTCATCATACAAGCGCTTCGATTACAGCTTACAACAAAAAGCTCTTTTTTTAAAGTTTCTTACGAAATGAAAAAAACAGATAAAAAAGAAACATTTCAGTTCCTTGTATTGTATCATTGTGCCTACTTACTTGTGGGTGTGTTAAATTACATTAATAACACAAGCATGTACACATTATTTTATATATTAGTCAGTTTAAACTCATACACAAGTATAAATAATGAAAATAAAACAAGGCTAAGGAATGTGGGTTCAAGAATAGCACGCATTTTTAAAGTCATAACTTTAGCATTTAAACAGATTCGTATCAACCTCGATTTTGCGGTCTTACAACTGCATTACAATATTCAGAGAAAAGAATTTATCATTTACAATAACTGGATTTTATGCATGACATTTTAAAGCAAACATGTAGTTTTTATTGTGTTTAATTAGTTTAACTGCTACAGACCACCTCTAAAACCTATGGATCGATAAACCTTTATCCTTCATTGTATGTGGGTTTTAAAACTAAGAACTGTTTAAGTGCTTATAAAATATGGAATAAAGTATGGTTTAAGTCTTCAAGGACTATTTTCAATTTCAAAATAATAAAACTGAATCATTTACAAAAACTGAATGCCAGTGGGTATAATAAAAATATGTCATGATACTGTAACTAGATACATCTTAAAGTCTCGAATAATGAAATCGTTTTATACCACAGCTACATCCTAGAAACCGTAGCTATGGTAATGACTCGTGTAACACAGATGAACCCAAAATTCAGTCTAAAAACTAAACCATTTACTGCAAGTTAGACCTTCAAATCCACATGTCTAAAACTCAATTATTTTCTGCAGTTAGATCCTAAAATTGTAGTGAAAAATCAAAATATCAGATCAATGAATTTCAAACGTTTATCACAATTATATATGTAAAAAACGGCTGGTTTGCAGCCGTTTTTACATATATATTTTTCTCTACAAGTGAGTTTTCTCGGTATCACTGTTTATCACAATTGGATCTTTCAACAAAGAAAGCAAAATCTGAAGCATCTAGCAGAGACAGATCCTGAAATTTAGAGTGATTCGATTATATCTTCTATACTAATTGTGTTTGATAAGCTAGAGCAACAGAAATGCGTCATTTACTGCAGATGGGTCGTAATGTCCAGAATAATGAAACAGAGTTTTCTTTCGTGTGGACTCTGAAATCTATAGGGATGAAATTATGTCTTCTACCAGAGTTCACTTAATAATGAAGTCATTATACCTAATATATATGTCACTGGATAAACTATGTCTGACATTATTATCCAAGGTCACGTGGTTGTTGTTGTTGTTTTGAATTAAGCACAAAGCTCTGCCCACCGCGGGGAATCAAACCCCTGATTTTAGCAAAACGTAGTCGAGAACAACTTAGACGTAATACAGAAAAACTAGTGACACTTGAACTTGTAAAACCAAACATTTTGAAATACCTTTTGAAGGTCCCTCCAAACAAACATAAATTACATGAAAACAAAGTAGCATTTGACCAGGTAACTATCCACCAAGATAATATAATGTGTGATATGTTATAGCAAAGCTGAGTCTACTGAGGGGAATCGAACCCTTTGATTTAAGTGTCGAAAATCCGTAGACTTACCGCTGGACCAACGGGAGATCCAGGTCACGTGGTCTTGCAAATTAATAGTTATTATTGGAAATGGTGGTTGACAAGTTGGTAGTTTTTAAAGATAAAATATAGTGACATATTTGGTGGGCAGAGCACAGATAGCCCCTTGTGTAGCTTTGTGCTTAATTCAAGACAACAACAACAACTAGTGACATATTAAATATAATAACATATTAAATACTTCACAAAGAACTCTGCAAATTTTCTTGTAAAAAAGCTGATATCTCAAAAAAAGTAAAATATTAACTTTGGAAGAAACGGAGCTTATGGTAATTACAGCAATGAAAAACATGAGTAAATTCTGAAATACGTTTCCGCTTATCGGGTTTAATATGAATCAATTTTTTCATATCTAACTCATTATCTATGACTCTAGTTATAAAATAAAGATACGAATATTCTTGATTTGAATATGGAATAGAAAATTGTATTTGAAAAATGAATCAAGAAAGTGGGCATACGTCAAGTGTATAACAAATTAAAAAATAATTAATTATACATCAAAATTAGTTCATTGGCTAAATAGTTATCACAACGAAGAAGCTAGGATGGAAAATAACACTGAATTAGAGTAACTCTCGTGAAATAAGAGTAACATGTTATGGCTTGATCACGTTTGACATGCTGTACGTTCAAGATAGATCATGTTTGAAATACTTTATAACAACATGACATGGTTAGAATAGGCTGGGAATACTGTCGTTCAGCCTCTTACTGTACATTAGTTTCTGACAATTATTTGTTTCAGGTATTAAAATAAGTTGCTGCTAGTGACTTTAATTGGATGTCATGTAAGACTCTCTGCGATAAGGAAGGACTAGAGTAACTGTCTAGCCCAGGTAAATCTTTGTCAGTGTAAATCAACTTTATACACAAACTTTAGAGATAGGACTATCTGATATTCATCACAGATAGTGGAAAATGGAGATTAGGTTTTTCTACCCTACCTTATTGTTCAAAGTTGGCTTTGATTCCTTATCCTGTTACTTACAAAGAATATTTTCCAGTTCATCACAACTAGCCTTTAATTAGTATCAACAGAACTACGACTTTGCATTACTTCCAGAAGAGAGAAAATTCGCCAGTGTTAAAATTAGAAGTAATTCTCGCAGTAAATATAATTATTAATTCGCAATCATTGAAACAAATGGAAATAAATATCCAAATTTAAGTCTGATTACGTGTATGTTAATAATATGGCGTCGCTATCTCTGAAAGTACACTTTCAGTCATGTAAGTCATATGCGTAATTAATGTGCCAGGGATAAATAAATCCATAACATAAACTGTTTTTAACACTGTATCTTTACTGAGAAACGATTAAAAACGTGAAAATGATACATAAGTTCGTTGTAAGCATTCTCATAATTTGCATGTAAAACTTTGCAAATTTTCTGCAATATTAAATAGCTATGGACAATTAATTCCAAATAATGTCTACTCTAGCCGACTCATAAAAAGATATTTGGGTAATATTTCTGAATTTTAAAAATATTCAAGCTATGTAAAAGTATAAGATTACCAAGAGTGCTAACTTTCGTGCTGATAGTGACTTTAATGGTGATGCTAATAAATAGGTGACCCCAGTGAAAACTAAGTTTTGAGGAAATAACTGTGAAAGTTTTAGTGCTCTTACATGTCAGTAACTTTTTAATAAATGCGAACATTTACCACATTTAATCATTTTTCCTCAACATGTATATTTACCAAGTTTAAAGGATCACCTTAAAGTTTAGTTGTTAAAAGCTGATTAGCCACTCTAGTGGGATTTATTTACTTCACTATCTACTGTGTAATAATGTAAAACACATGATCTGTTGTGCTTTGTTTTCATCAAGATTCTATATAACATAACAAATGCGTGACAACAAAACTCCTAGCCCGCATCTCGGTGTCCAGAGAGACAGAACAGTAAAATGCTCCACACGAATTTCAGTGTGTTAAGCCTAACGAGGAACGTGTCTTATATCGACATAAATTCACTCTCACGAAATTGAACGGAATCTAAAGGAATTGTTGTAGTTATTTGTGAAGTGGAAAATACAAAATCACAGATTTCATCAGAGCGAAATGGTGTCATTTTCTGAGTTTTTTCCCGCTCCATCAGGAGAATATTACTGCTTATAGACTTTTAGACAACTATTAAATTCACTACTTCTTTACTAAGGTCGATTTACTCGACTATAAAGGGTACATAAAAACAAGAGTTAATTAATGAAAAACACTCAAACTATAATTGTTCTCTTGCTTCTTCTATTTTTTTCTGCCTCAGTGCTCTTGGAGTTATTACAGCTTTTCTTTGATTACTTAGGCGTGAAAGATCTTGTAAATAAAGATGTCTATTTCTGAGACGATGTCTCCATATAAATAAGAATATTCAATAAGGTTTTTATTGTTCTTCGCACCCGTATTAACCCCATATTTTTCATTTCATTTTGTATAATGATTATAAAATTAATATGGCACGTATGAAATATTTTATAATTTTCTACACAGAAAATTCAAACCAGTTCCTTTAAGATTCTTCCAGTTAACAACCAAATGCATTTTTATGATGGCAAATATTACAAAATGAAAATATGTATACAATAAACAGTTTTGTGAAAATTGTGTTGAGTTTTCACTTTGTGGAAGATTGTAATGTTTAGACTCAGCGAAAGATGGATGAACGCTGAGAAGAGAGAGAAACAAGGAAGCATTCCTAATTCGTACTCTGTAACCTAAGCTGAACAATCAACTAACTACGTCACTTCATTTCAAACAATGATCAAGTTATTGTGTCTGAGATGGAAAAAAAGTGAGAACTACATCCAACAAACAAATGTCAACATCTACTAAATTCTGACTGGTATTTTTTTACATGCCAGTTTGTTTGTCAAAGCCCATTTCCGGATTCGTTTTCATAACTTGTGGGTGTCAACGTTATGCAGTTGTTTGAATTTATCTTTCGGTCGATGTTTACAAGAAAAAAAACATTTAATATCTGATGCAGTTGAGGTTATGTTTTAAATAACCAATCATTTACTACATAAACTTAAGCTTTCCTTGTTGGCATTGCCTCTTCGTTGTACTTTTTTCAATGTAGATGTCTCATCTGGATGTCGTGTTCTGGAAAGAATCTTGATAGCTTTACACGAAACTTGATTTTTCCTTATTTCAACCCTTGTAACTAATAGTATGCCCTATTAAACTAACATAGTGTCCAAAATATTTTGACATGTGTTTAGTTTTGGTGTTGTAAATTCAACAGATGGTGATAAAATTATTTCTTAGTATCCAAAATTCTTTCCATATAATCATTTAGTCAAGGATTTCTCGTGAAGTGTATTAGACATGATGAAACTCAGCTTGTTTGAGATTAAACATTCCCTTTGTGTTGCATCCTTTCAGTGAGCACATACAAAATTAAAAAGGTTCCGCTAGCTAATACGTAGTAACCAGCTTGTTCGGACCAACACTGTGTACTTTTGTTTTGTACAACGTTATCTCCTAGTGAGAGTTGTTTTCAGTTCGGTTTTGTATGATTGAATGTTAAAGGTTTCGGTACTTGATATAATCATAACAGTCATGGCCAGTTGGTGCGTTAGTAAAATCGGTAGAAATTGATTTGTATGTTCATATTAATTCAGTCAATGACACATAGATGCCGCTACAAGATTTTAAAGAAGTTCGAATTCTGTTGATTTTGTTTTTGGAATTTCGCACAAAGCTACTCGAGGGCTATCTGTGCTAGCCGTCCCTAATTTAGCAGTGTAAGATTAGAGGGAAGGCAGCTAGTCATCACCACCCACCGCCAACTCTTGGGCTACTCTTTTACCAACAAATAGTGGGATTGACCGTCACATTATAACGCCCCCACGGCTGGGAGGGCGAGCATGTTTAACGCGACGCGTGCGCAAACCCGCGACCCTCGGATTACGAAGCGCACACCTTAACGCGCTAGGCCATGCCAGACCCAGTTTGAATTCTGTTCGTCGTACATCTTTCTTATATATGTGTTCATATGTAATATTATATATATATACACATATGTATTATAACCATAAAATATTCAACCCATCTATGAATGTATTAATACGTGAATGATTTTGGTTTTAATGATTATGAATATTAACTTCAAAAACTCAAATATTATATATAAAATTCAAAATTAATAGCTAATTTTAATCAAACATATACATATATATATATATATATATTATTTTATGGCTTGAATATATTACGATTGTAATATAATTAATCAGAAGTTCTGATTTGCTGTTTTTAACGCAGTACTTTCTCACGATTTTGTTTATTCATTTAACTTCATTTAGATATAGACACACACATAACGTAAAACTGCACGAGTTATGACTCTAACTCTATACTGATCACGTTGTGTTTCAATAAATATTTATACAAGTTTTTATAACACACCGATGCTATCTATTCATTACTTCATGGTATTCTATGTTACGATTCAATTATATACGTTTATGTATCATTTTCGAAAATGTTTTGCACCTTATAAGGAACGCATACTCTAATTTAAAATTCTTCTATATCAAACTGGCTAAGAGTATATAAATATGAACAAACAGCCGCATCTGTTTGAAAGCATACTTAACAGTCCCAGCGTGAACGAAAATACGAAGAAATTATCCTGAACAGAACGTAGTTTCAAACTACCTCAGTTCAGTGCGGCGATGAATGGTATGGAACTTGCTATTTCACAGTGTACAGAAAAACGAGAATGCTGATCGTTTTGTATATTTGAATATGTCATAATTGCTCTAAGGATTCTGTTATTGTCAGAAACCTACAAGTATCTCCAATTCATGTTTATTTCTGGCTCAAAACGGAATTCATTCGCACCCCCATCCCCCACGTCCGTCTACGCCCCTGAGTGATGTAGTTTTACAGCAGCATCTCAGTTGTTTTATCTTTGCCACACTCGTAATGAGGTTCTCTTTATGTGAGGCTAGTTTCTAGGGAGGTTAGATGCTGCAACAAGACTTAAGTGTACAACAGAACTTTAACGTTCTGTTATTTGATGTCTCCGCTGTCGTGGAAGAAAAAGAAGTCTAAGACAGTTCACTAACAAAAGTTATCAGATGAAATATTAAATGGCGTGACTCAGATTTATTTGTTTTTCCAACGATCTCTGTAAGATTATATGTCTTTGTTGTTTTTATTGGACTCTCGGGCAACATTTGAGCTAACTCCTTCAAATGTTGTTGATTAAGTTGGTCTTAAGAACAAAAGTAAAAATTCATCACCGTTGGAACGTGATGTGCTCACGTTCGTATCACAAATACTCAAGTGAGGCTTAGTTTGGAATGACACTTCCTCGAGTGTTATACCATATCAAGATTTCGACTTTATTTAATAACAGTAATTTCTTATTTGTAATAACATTTGAGCACTTCGTGCAGTAAAAATTCTAACATACGCGATTTTTTCTTTACATCCATATTTCCAGGTGTTTTTTTCTGATTTTAATGCATCTCTTTAAAACCAAGTGCTCCAGAGATTCATAGTAAAACATTAGAAAAATGGACGTTAAATGAATGTATGAAAACGTGAATGATTTTGGTTTTAATAATTATGAATATTAACTTCAAAAACTCAAGTATTATATATAAAATTCAAAATTAATAACTAATTTTAATCAAACATATACAGATATGTATATATATTTGCTACTATGCTTTTTGATAAGTAACAAGTTTTTACTTTTCTGTAAAGTCCTCGTTTACTATTCAGTAATTATTTTAATAAAAATTATTCTTCTGGGTAGTGAAAACTTGACAAACGACCTTAGGAGAATTTTCCAATAAGCATGATCCCTTGTGTATAACCTCCAACACGTGGATTCGTTCTGTAGAACATTCTACTACGCTTCTTCGACTAACCCGCCCTCTCCCAGGAGCACAGCGGTATTTCTGCAATTTACACCGCCAAAAATCGAGTTTAGATACCCGTGATGGGCAGAGCACAGATAGCCCTTTGCATAGCTTTGGGCTTAACTACATACAAAACAAACTTAGACTACTCAAACAAGTCAACATTATTCTTGTGCTAATGGAATACGCCAAATTCTCTAGAATTATTGAATAAAATATATTTAGTTTAAGCATTTCACAGTCCTTACAGGACTTAACCTTTTGAGCTATGAACGAAAGGCTTTCAAAACGTCATCCTCTCTACCTGGTGTGTTTTTGTCCATTTCGTCTACAAGTGGCACAGTTGTCTGTCTGCGAACTCATGCTGCAGTGCAGAGCAATAACAACCCTTTGTGTTTGAATAACAAAACAACAGTCAACTATCTATAAAATAAATTGCTGATGGTCAGGCATTTTAATTAACACGTGAAAATAATATAGAACTAGAAATTTAATCTCTTATTAACGGCATAAAATATTTATTATTCTAGAATGCAAAACTTGATAATTAAATGTCAATCCAGGGCAGCACTTAATTTTTCAAAATTTTATAATACTACTGCAGTCTTGTTCCTTTACAAAATTATCAATTTTTAATTAATTATTAATAATTATTTAATTGGTCAGAAAACGAATTAGCTTCGATATGTATAATAAACCCATTTTCACCTTCATTGAGAAAATAAGAATGACATTTTCGAGAAGAATACTGAGTGCTGAAGAATCAGATTAAAATAAATATTTCTTTGTTTATTCAAACAAAGTACGACAAAACCACTAATTAGTCGCAAACCATTTAAGGCCTATTTTGTGATATTTTGAAAGTAAAGCAATTTTAATTTATTATTTCCATTTATTTGTTGAATTACAATTAAATCCCCTGGAGAGTTGTCTGAACTATCCGTACCTTATTTTCAACAATAGACTGCAGGAAAGGTAGCTAGTCAATACCAGCCACCACTAACTTGTGAATGTGTGTGTTTTCTTATAGAAAAACCACATCAAGTCGACCTAGGGGAATCGAACCCCTGATTTCAGCGCTGTAAATGCGTAGACTTACCGCTGTACCAGAGGGGGATGAACTTAAAGGTGACTTAATTTAAATTAAAAACAAAACTCGAAGGTTTTACAGAAATTCTAATGTTTGGACTCTTTCAAAACTTTCCTGAATGTTTTATACTTGGATTTACTGTCGAGATATTTCAGAAACAATCCGTTTATAGTCTATACTTTTAAGTAAACTATAGTTATAAGATTGCTGTGTGTCCTAAAATTTCACAAGTAGAATAAAAATAACATGAGATAAGACAGTTTATAATTAAAGGATCCAGGATTCTCCGATAAAAGGAAAACAGGGTTTAAGTTTATGTGAAAATTCTAAGGTGAATATTTATTGTGCATCAGGAAATAGGTGTAACAGGGCTTACATTTCTTACACACTCAGGATTTGTGTGAAGAAATACAAAGATCAAGACGACTATCACAAGCTGTAGAGTGAAAAGTGTGTTTTGTTTTTGAATTTTGCGCAAAGATACTCAAGGGCTATCTGCGCTAGCCGCCCCTAATTTAGTATTGAAGACGAGAGGGAAGGTAGCTAGTCATCACCACCCACTGCCAACTCTTGGACTACTATTTTACCAACGAATAGTGGGATTCACAGTCACGTTATAACGCCTCCACGGCTGAAAGGCGATCATGTTTGGTGCGGCGGGCATGCGAACTCGCGACCCTCAGATTACGAGTCACACGCCTTAACCCAACTGGCCATACCAAGTAATGAAAAGTGTGAATTCACTTAAAGCAGGCTTATTGCAAAGCAAGAACACCTGCGCCTTGTCCGTAAAGCTTCTACAAAACTAAATTATTTTCAGTGATATATAAAACTGGTTGTCAGTTCTAGCGCTACAAAACTAAACTTCGTTCTTTAATTCAAACTTAAAATAAAGACTCCGAAACCATCGAAATAAGCAAATTTTCACAAAGAGTGAATTTAATGTTACAGTAAAACGATTAATTTCGTTTCTTTTTGTATCTTGTCTATAATTAGCATTCAACTTTAAATTCATTGAATAAGGAGCTATGAGAGAATTAGGTTTGCAAATTAATCTTTTGTAAAATTCTAACTTAATAGTTCTTACGTACACTTGGTCATCGGGACCTAACTGAAGGCGATTGGTCGAAAAACTTGAGTTATTTAGCTGTCTATTATAAATAATTATTGTTCATTTGTGGCAAAGACACATATTATGGTAAATTTTCAACAACGAAATTTTGATTACAATAATACAAAATAGCTGATTGTGCATCATGATGTTTATTTTTTCATTACAATGAGTCTATATAAACATAATAGTTTTGTTTATACAATAACTCCTTATGGAGGTTCATTGGGTACATTCAATTTTTTCAGTTTTGTATTTTACGATTTTTAAGGGACTTTTTAAAATATCATTTACCCCCCCTCACCTCCTGAAGATAGATCTTCATCACCTCCCCTCACCTCCTGAAGATAGATCTTCATCCCCCCCCTCACCTCCTGAAGATAGATCTTCATCCCCCCCCTCACCTCCTGAAGATAGATCTTCATCACCTCCCCTCACCTCCTGAAGATAGATCTTCATCACCTCCCCTCACCTCCTGAAGATAGATCTTCATCACCCCACCTCACCTCCTGAAGATAGATCTTCATCACCTCCCCTCACCTCCTGAAGATAGATCTTCATCACATTTGATACGGATTAGACTAGATCCATGTGATCTTGCGGTTTCACATTTGTGTTTTGTAGTTTTAACGGACATCTTTGCATTATTTTTTGCAACTGAGTATAAGGAAAACAACATTTCGTTAAACACGAATTTACATAGCTTCCGTCCAGGTGACAGGTGCTACATAAAACTCAGTCCAGAGTTTTGATACATTTCATTTGCAAGAAGCTCAACTGGTCACTAACTATATAAATATTATGAGACTACTTGCTACAGCAGTACCACATATCTTAATGTATGTTTTCCATGGCTTATTTTATGAATTCATACAAGGTTGACAGTATTAACATACTTCTTAACACCTATTGGAATTATCAATAAATTATTATTTATTATAATGTTTGTCATAAGGTACACAACAAAATAAAAGTCTGTAAAATATTTGTGGGCGAAAAACTTGTTGCATGGCTTAACATTTTGTTTTGTCGGGAATACGGCTTATCAAAAAATATAGGAGACGACAAGATAATCGTGTTTATTTTTCTGATTATTCAATGCTACAAAGACTAAATCAAAGAACACTAATTAAAGAAAAATAGTTGTGTTTGTTTGTCTGATCAACCAATTGTTGTTTTAGTTATTTCTGTGTTCCGCAGATACACGAACTTTCACGTTAAGCGAGACATTAATTTGTTTTCAATTTTGCACAAAGCTACACGAGAGCTATCTGCGCTAGCCATCCCTAATTTAGCAATGTAAAACTAGAGGGAAGACAGGTAGTCATCACCACTCACCGCCAACTCTTGGGCTACTTTTTTACCAACGAATAGTGGGATGAACCGTATTTATAACGTCCCCATGGCTGAAAGGGCGAGCATGCTTGGTGTGACGGAAATTCGAACCCATGACCCTCGGATTACGAATGAAGTACCTTAACCACCTGGCCACGCCGGGCCGGAAACGAAGAGAGTTGTAGAGATACGTCTGCTCTAACAAATTATGACTCTAGCAATGAGTGCGCTTTTCCGTTGTGCACTTATTTCTTTTAATGGAGAAACAATTTTTTAATTATATATGTCCTTATGGTAATAAATCACAAAGACTCCGTGAATACATAATTTATAATGTAGAAGCTTGTTATTGTGGACAGTCATACTAAGATTATATAATTTACTTATGAATTTTGTTTTCATAACGAATGACTGTTTTCTTTGCAATGCTAGAAACATATTATCTATTGCAACCATATAAATATAATTTTTTATCGAGATTATTTTTATCAATTCATACACTAACACTTAATATTTAATTTTGGATTAGCTCAATTTAAGCAAGACCAAAACGCAAAGTTATGAAAGATTTTATCTTCGAAATATTTACACATATGTATAAGCCAAGTTTTAATATCTTAAAACAGATCCTATGTACGCATACAAGTGTTAAGTTGTTGGGTTTGTTCTGAATTTCGAACAAACTTACACAACTGCTGTCTCCGCTACCGTCCCTAATTTAGCAGTGTAAGGTTAACGAGAAGGTAGCTAGTCATCACCACCCACCGCCAGCTCTTGAACTACTCTTTTACCAACGAATAGTGGAGTTGACTGTGACATTATAATGCCCCTACAGTTAGAGTTAAATTGGCGACCATGTTTGGTATGACGGGGATTCGATCCCGCGACCTTCAGATTACGAGTCGAGTGCCTTAACCATCCAGTTAAGTGTTAATGGAAATAAATCGTCTATCTGTGATTCGTAGCTCCACCTTCTTCACTGCAACTTTAATAACAAAAAAAGAGATATATGGAAGCGCCCTCTTTAAATAAGTGCAAACTTTAGGAAAATCAGATTTAAAAATTCCCTTGTTATTATTTTTTGTATCTTACAACAGCAACAAAAGTTGAATTTTACGTTTATGTGTAGCTTCAGTTTTTCCTTACTCACGTGTTTAAACACTTAACTACAATGATGTTAAAAATAGACTGCAAGAGAATATAACATATTTAATTAAAATAATTGAATTGGTTAGCGAAAAAAATCACATATGAGTATGTGTTTGTGTGTTTTTCGTATAGTAAAGCCACATCGGGCTATTTGCAGAGCCCACCGAGGGAAATCGAACCCCTCATTTTAGCGTTGTAAATCCTGAGACATACCGCTGTACTGGTTGAGGGCGTTGCAAATTATATCAAACGAAGAATTGGAAAACATCTATATTGCTTGTAGTTATAGCAGCTTATCAATAAAAATATATGTTAATTAACTGATCATCGGAGAAGACCTTCGTTAACGTAAATACAAAACAACAGCTACGTAGCAGGCAAAATTATGTAGTAGTTTGGATAAATATGATTCCTGCAACTCACACTGTCTAAACTTTGCACTTATTAAAATCTAGGCATTGTGTGAGGTAATACGCACGTGTTTTTTGTACTTAACTATTTAGAAAAAGGTAAAAAAATTGAACTTTCTTTAAATATAAGTTTTTATTGTTTTAATAACACGTCTGAAAATGGTAATAAAACAAAGAAGTATGTGATATACATTGAAAAGACGTAACAATTCAACTGAGAAATGTTTAACAAGATTCCATTACATTGGATACATTTGTATACAAAGAGGTACGACGTTTGTTTCTTTAAACTAAACTTTACATTTCAGCAATCAAGTGCAAGAAAATACTTTAATAATTTAATTATTTATTTTTCTTGTTGTTATGTGGCCAAAGATATACCTGTTATCCGTCTATGACGGTCGAAGGAATCGAGCAATGAATTTTAATAAGTCTTTAAACTTACTGTGTGTCTTTAATATTCAAATTTTTAATCACCAAACTAAATTTCAAAATTAAAGGTAATCCCACAGGTATATTTTCTTTACGTACATCAAGTTTGACTTGTGGCGCTGAGGGTCGCGAGTTCGAATCCGGGTCGCACCAAACATGCTCGTCCTTTCAACCGTGGGGCATTATTACGTCACGGTCAATCCCACTATTCGTTGGTAAAAGAGTAGCCCAAGAGTTGGCGGTGGGTGGTGATTACTAACTGCCTTCCCTCTAGTCTTACGCTGCTAAATTAGGGACGGCTAGCGCAGATAACCCTCGAGTAGCTGTGTGCAAAATTAAAAAAAACAAAAAAACAAATTAGCCTTACTACTGAACTGTATCCAGCTCGCTGTGTTCTTACAAAGGTGCTAAGTTGATATTCGTCAGATTTAATTGCGAAAGGTAATAATGGCCTCGATTACACTACTAGTATAATCATAGAAACTTTATTAACTTTTTGTGCAACAATAATAACTTCCTTCCCTTTGTTCACAATGTAATACCTCATTTAACAAAACCGAAGGAACATATTATTGTTGGTACAGAAGAGGCTGTTAAAGATAAAATACACGAGTTAAGTAATAACACAAGAGAAAAAAATTACAACAGTGGTTAAGGCCTCTCCATATAATTATAATATATCACACCAGTGTGGATATCATACCAAACTATCCTGACTCAGTCATTACTGGATAAAACTTATATCAGAACCCGTGAACTGTAGAAAAACTTTATCGGTTATAGTATTTGGTAGTTTCCTTTCGTCCTGAGCAGTTGTAATATAAATCCTCATTTTTTTAACGAGCACAAAAATCAGTATAAAATTAAGGACGATTTCTTCATCATATTTTCAGTATATACGTTTCAGGTGTTATTAATCAAATCTATAGCTAAGCCTTGTGTTGAATTTTCCATAAAATATTTGTTTGTTTTCTGCCTAAGAAATACGTTAGTGTGGATTATATTATCATTTTTGAAACAAGTTTCTAATGGAACTGCTGCATAGGTAGTTCTTTCGATACTCATTTGTTGTATGTTTTGTCGCTTTTGATAAATATCTCACTTATTTAATATAACCATACAATCATCCTGAAGGTGTCGCTTTTGTAGCTATTACTCTGCATTTCAGCACAAGTCCCCCAGTGGCTCAGCGGTATGTCTGCGGACTTACACGCTAAAATCCGGGTTTCGATACCCGTGGTGGGCAGAGCACAGCTAGCCCATTGTGTAGCTTTGTGCTTAATTCAAAACAACAACAACAACAACATTTCAGCACAATGGAATTTATCTAACATCACGTGGCATTACATAAGCTTTCTAGTTGTTGGAATTTCGTAATTACGTAGTCATTGGTTTAAAACTGACAGAACTGAGAATGACTTGTTTGGTTTTGAATATCGCGCAAAACTACACGAGAACTATCTGTCCTTGCTGTAATTAATTTAGCGGTGTAAGACTAGAGGAAAGGCAGCTAATCATCACGACCCACCGCCAGCTCTTGGGTTACTCTTTTACCAACGAATAGTAGGATTGACAGTTGCATTACAACGTCCTTAAGGCTAATAGAGCGAGAATATTTGGTGTGACTAGGATTTGAACCAGCAACCCTCAGGTTACGAGTCGAGCGCCCCAACCGCCTGGCCATGCCGGACCCAAACTTAGAATAAACTTGTATCTTTGTGTTTAACTATTTCTGTCATTATTATTCTGCCCCCCGCAAGTACAGTGGTAAGTCTACGGATTTGTAACGCTAAAATCAGGGGTTCGATTCCCCTTGGTGGGCTCAGCAGATTGCCCGATGTGGCTTTGCAATTAGAAAAACACACAAACATACACACTTTGTCATTCTAGGTACTGAAGCAAGAAAACACTGAAACCACATTATTACCACACCATCTTACTACAGGCAGTACTGAACATTATTACCACACCATCTTACTACAGGCAGTACTGAACATTATTACCATACCATCTTACTACAGGCAGTACTGAACATTATTACCACACCATCTTACTACAGACAGTACTGAACATTATTACCATACCATCTTACTACAGGCAGTACTGAACATTATTACCATACCATCTTACTACAGGCAGTACTGAACATTATTACCATACCATCTTACTACAGGCAGTACTGAACATTATTACCACACCATCTTACTACAGGCAGTACTGAACATTATTACCACACCATCTTACTACAGGCAGTACTGAACATTATTACCACACCATCTTACTACAGGCAGTACTGAACATTATTACCATACCATCTTACTACAGGCAGTACTGAACATTATTACCACACCATCTTACTACAGACAGTACTGAACATTATTACCATACCATCTTACTACAGGCAGTACTGAACATTATTACCATACCATCTTACTACAGGCAGTACTGAACATTATTACCATACCATCTTACTACAGGCAGTACTGAACATTATTACCACACCATCTTACTACAGGCAGTACTGAACATTATTACCACACCATCTTACTACAGGCAGTACTGAACATTATTACCACACCATCTTACTACAGGCAGTACTGAACATTATTACCACACCATCTTACTACAGGCAGTACTGAACATTATTACCATACCATCTTACTACAGGCAGTACTGAACATTATTACCAAACCATCTTACTACAGGCAGTACTGAACATTATTACCACACCATCTTACTACAGGCAGTACTGAACTTCTGGATTCCTCATGGAAGAAAATAGGTTAATTCTATTATTTAATATTGATTAAAATTATCTTTGCTTAGATCAAACACTTTTAGGAGTAAAACAGATAAAGAAATGTTGTTACTAAAGAATGGAGAGAAAAAGGCTTTGGAGACAAGCATAAAGACTAGAAAGGACAATTACAGGAGTTTGTATTTATGATAAATATTGTAAGACTAGCTGCTTCTGTCCCTAGTCGTGAAGTAACAGCCAGAAGGAAATTAGCCAATCAGTAGCATTCTATCACCAACCATCCGTGCTAAGAGACTGACTTCCACTCTTATAACGCACCCACAGTTTAAAATGTGAGGAATATATTATTGCATCACAGAATTAAAACTCAACTTGCATTCTCCAAAACTCAGAGCTCTATTACAGAGCCAGTCCTAGCAACAGACAATGCTGTATTACGAAGTTATGACGGAAAACAGTCAGGGCGAAGCTTTAAAACAGACACAATAATAAGAAAAATGGCACATACACATCATGATTGTTTGTTTGATTTAATTAAGCAAAAAGCGTTACAATCAACTATCTGTGCTCTACTCACCACAGGTATCGAAATCCGGATTATTGTGTTGTAAGTCCACAGACATGCCGCTATGGGGAAGGGGGGCACATCATAATAGACACAATTTAATGATAGCCACTACATATCTTCATGTTAATTGAATCTAATAAAATAATTAAACACAATTATGAACTCAAAACATAACACCTACGTTGATCGACTTTAAAAACATACAGATATTTAATATATTATTTTTTATTTAACTGAACAGAAAAAGGAAAGAGGTTGAATTAAAACCCTTTGTCAGATTCCATACTTATGAAAACATTAATAACAATAGATTTGTTATTTCATCTCACTGTATTATACGTTATTACGGAAATCTGTCTCTTGGAACATCTACACTAGATTATGAAGTTTAACCGTCATTTAGTTCATTTGTCACGTTTGTTGTTCTTCTTACGGCCCGGCATGGCCAGATGGTTAAGGCTCTCGACACGTAATCTAGGGGTCGGTGGGTATAATATCCGTCACACCAAACATGCTTACCCTTTCAGCCGTGGGGGCGTTATAAAGTAACTCTAAATCACACTATTCCTTGGTAAAAGAGTAGTCGAAGAGTTGGCGGTGGGTGGTGATGACTAGCTGCCTTCCCTTTAGTCTTAACTGCTAAATTATGGACGGCTAGTGCAGATAGCCCTCATGTAACTTTGCGCGAAACTCAAAACAAACCAAACAAACCCTTGCTACGAACTAGAGGTTAAATAATAAATGCACCAGCAATCTGAAGTCAATTCTAAAGCTTAAAAATGAGAAATATTTAGTTAGAAGTAATAAAAAAATTGTAAATATCTAACACTTGTTTAATTCAGACATTATAAAACACATAAATATTATCTTCGAACTTCTGTATGGAGTTTGGTTGTCATGACGACTTGTCTTGTTTATGGCCATCCCCTACATTGGCATAATTAAGTAAATTACAATAAATACTATTTAGCATATAAAGTCTCTGGGCAAGCTAATGTTAATTCAAACGTTGCTATGTTTACAGAAACCTGGATGGTTGCTGTCTCTTCCAGCCGCGTCTTTCCAGGTGCCCTTGAAGATCGCAGCAATGTATCTGTTGTTGTAATGATTTGTTTGTTTAAAAAAACAAGGGAAGGTAAAATATTAATTAAAAGTAATTGGCCTCACTAGTCTTTCTTATCTCTAACATTAAATGTTAATGTACCGTTGACACCAAATATTAGGCATGCTAAATTAAAAATGTTAATTTTTTTCTTTTATACATGTTTATTCATTCGAAAATGTTTAAAGTGTGAACGTTGTACAATTCTAACACTATCTCTGCAAAATGTGTATTTTTACCTACCTAATAACTATGAATGAAATATATTTTCACTTATTTGTGTTCTAGAATTGGTCTTTTTTTCCTTCCGTCGCGTGATAATACATTATTAAAGAAACCTAACTCTATTCCATTACGTATAAACAGTAAAAAATTGAAAGCCAATGTACTCATTTCCTCGCCGGAGATTATCTTCTATGACTTTATTAGTTCACGAAATGTCGCAAAATAGTGCCAACGTAAAACGAAGATTGAAAACTGTGACAGTAGTTAAGAAAAATTTGAGTGTAATAAATGTTTGAATACTAAATTATTCATATATTAAAACAATGACTGAGGATGGGTTTCTTATAAATATGTATTTTGGATTTTTTTTTTAATTACCGAACTTAGACAAGTACACATAAGCAAACTTTATCCTAAAACATAGATCTTGCCTTCTACAATGTCTATTTCAGATAACTCTTCAATTAAGTTTCTTTTTAAAGAAATTCTCTTTAATCAGTGGATGTCTTTTATTAAACAAGTAGATAAATAATGAAAGGCTGTCAGAAGACGATTCAGAACGAGTCGTTATTGTACTAATGTTATCAGTGCTGTGGTACTACATTTTATAGCACCCTATCCAAACTCTGATATTCAAAACTTAATTTATTTTTTTACGAGCCTATTTTAAATAAATAAAATATATTTACGGCCAATTACTTGAGACTACGTATATTAGTGATAAATCGAATACGCATATATAACGGAGAGAAAACAAGTAACTCGATTTCCTTTAAATTAAAATGAGCAACAACAGGCTATCACACTTACAATAATTTCAGTGTCATTTACTTACAGTTTTAGCGACGATAATATGCAAATAATATAAGCAACTTTCACTTTAATAATGCTTTGCACACCTTCTGCTCCCAGTATCTCAGCGGCAAGTCTAAAAACTTATATTGCGAAAAGGATGCTTTTGGTACCCGTGGTAAATACAGCACAAAAACACTATATTTTAGAGCTCTAACAGCTTCTTACGATCCGGAGCGATCTCATGGTGTCTTACACCAAATTCTGAGGGAGGATGACAGGTGTGTTATGATGCGATCATTGGAGAGGAGAACAATAAACAAGCATGTGTTTTATTGCCTTTGCTGCGGTGCCTCGGCATGGTCGGGTGGTTAAAGCACTCCACTCGTTAAAGCACACCAAAAATGCTCGCCCTTTCAACTGTGGGGGCATTATAATGGGACAGTCAATCCGACTATTCGTTGGTAAAAGAGTAGTCCAAGAGTTGGTGGTGGGTGGTGATGAATATATGTCTTTCGTCTAATTTTACACTGCTAAATTAGGGACGGCTAGCGCAGACAGCCCTCGCGTAGCTTTGCGCAAAATTAAAAAAACAAACAAAATAAGAGGAAGAAATTAATATAAACAAAGGATAATAATGTTTTGTTAAAAAATAAACTAATTTCAAAATAATTAAATTAGATTATTTAATTAACTAATTAAATATTTTTCCTTTGTAATTAAACAAATACCTGCACAACAAGCTGTTCCCACCATGGGTATTACAACCCTGTTTCTAGCGCTTTAAGTAAGCAGAATTAGCACTGTTACACTAGGAGGGGTACGATTAGTTTTAAAGAAAATTATTACTCGTTTCTGCACGTAAATATATGTTTTGTCATTACATCTGAGCTGCAGCTAGACATAAATGGTATAACTCGTACCAACAGTAATGCATTGCAACATAAGATTATGGTATTCAGTATTTTCAACCTGAGCGACACCTTACGTGAAACATGGACTTACGAGAAAGTCAGAAAGAATGTTTTTGATTGTTTTTTGAATTTCGCGCAAAGTTACTCGAGAACTATCTGCCCTAGCCGTCCCTAATTTAGCAGTGTAAAACTAGAGGGAAGGCAGCGAGTAATCACCACCCACTGCCAACTCTTGGGCTACTTTTACCAAAGAATAGTGGGATTGACCGTACTATTATAACGTCCCTACGGCATGTTTGGTGCGACCGGGATTTGAGCCCGCGACCCTCAGATTACGAGTCGAACGCCTTAACACGCTTGGCCATACCGGGCCCAGTCAGAAAGAAACTCGAAGATATAGGTATTGCCATCTTTAGTAGAACTGCGGCTACTAAGAAGATAACTGGATTGGCCTTTATTGTTCTAACACTACCATAACTGGGAAATTAGAACATGTTTAGAAACATAATGCCGCTCAACCCTTGGACCTTCCGACACGTAGCCTAGCACGTTGAACAGTAATTTACACCTACCTGAGCAGAACATCACGCTGCTTTTTTTTTCGTTAAAAAAAATCAAAAGTGATAACCTGTAGAACGTTAAGTAATGCTTCCTCCGTCATCAAGAACTGAAACTTAACATTCTAATGAAACTGGTAATGACACCTTTGTTTGCGTCAAGGGAAATAAATGTTGAAACAAAATATAAGAACCCGGTCCTCATTAAAGTAAATTACAACATGTTTTTACCTAGATCTAGAAGTGGCGATAATGGTCATTGTTAGTAAATTATATATAAAAAAGACATCTAGATCGTATTGCTTAACATAATACGCTATCTCGAGATATACGGTCAATAAAAATGTGTTGTTCATTTGATCTCGTCAGACTTACACGTCCGAGAACGCAGAACATTTAAAAATAAAAAAATTTACAAAATAATGTGTATATAAAGGGAGATACGACCAAAAACGTGCCACTCATTAGCCGTCAAATTACTGTTTTTATTTTGAAACCCATCATTCAACTGTAATTCGTATATGCACAGCCGTAAAGTCAAATGTATGGATCTTTTACTCCTTGCGATGGGACCGGAAAAAGTTTCGAATTATTAGAAGACAAAAGTGTAATTGAAAAGCAATTATTAAGTTCTCCGTACTTAACACTGTGCACGTTTCAAACATGATTCACGATGAATTGCAGTGTGAACAACTTACTGGTGTTGGGCCCACACTGCCTTGTTTGACACCCAAAAACTGATTTCTATACAAAGTATTACTGCTAAGACAAACTATTTAAAATAAATAATTCATAAACAGTCACGACTTTGTTGATAAACGTCGTAAGTTAATTTGTATCTTAAGCTCAGGTGTATATATAATTAGAGGCTGTTTTTTTCTTTCACTGGTGGAGAAGAATTATACACACAATATTATAATAATAAAAAATAGAGTTTATTTTACCCTATGTTTATACAGGAAGTCCCAATACTATCGTTCGCAGGTTTATCGTTTCGTTGTTATAATATACCAATCACACACATAAAACTAAAAAAAAGCTGTCATTATTGTAATTAACCTTACTAATTACTGTTGGGATTCCTACGTATTTTACCTGTAAATTAGTGGCTTCATCCGTTTTAGTTTCTTTACTGTGTGATCAGTTTGTTTGTTTGTTTGTTTTGGAAATTCGCACAAAGCTACTCGAGGGCTATCTGTGCTAGCCGTCCCTAATTTTGCAGTGTAAGACTAGAGGGAAGGCAGCTAGTCATCACCACCCACCGCCAACTCTTGAGCTACTCTTTTACCAGCGAATAGTGGGATTGACCGTCACATTATACACCCCCACGGCTGGGAGGGCGAGCATGTTTAGCGCGAAGCGGGCGCAAACGACAGTGATCAGACAAAAACATAAAACTACTTAATACGACACAATGTGTGGATCCCATTGATACAAAGCGGTATTAAAACAATTTAGTGACCTGAGGAGTAAATTGAATCATTTATTGGTAAGTAAGAAGTTTAAGCTTCTCAAAAGTCTAAAGATTAGGTTGTTAACAGTTTGGGACTTTAAATATTTTAAAGCCTGTATACAATATTTTGATGTCATCATGCATTAGACAGATAATGTTATAATTCTGTCGAATTTAAAACAACTTTGTTAATGTTTAAGATATAGAACTAACGTAGTTGTACGAATACGTGAGATAGGAAGTAAGGTAACTGTATTAATACGCAAAACAAGTAATTAACGTAATCATATAAATGCGTAAAATAAGGAATTAGCGTAGCCATATTAATATGCAAAGTTATGAATTTACGTAGTCATATAAACAAGAAAGATAACGAATTACTGTAGTCGTATTAACACATATGATAAGGAAATGACGTAGCCGTTTTTATTTAAGATAAAGTTAACGAAAGTGAATCTGAAAAATTTCAAGACATTGATAAGACATTCAGTCGTTGTTAAGTGCTCTTTTTATTACTATTTCAATTTGGATACCAAAACAATAACTTAAAAAGTATTTTTTGTGTATGGCCTTAAAAATCTTAGATTTTAACTGTTATACAGGTAAAGCGCCCTCGTATGGCATGGAGAGTGAATATACATTTTTTCGTCTCTTCCCAATAAGTCTTAAATATGAAGCCGTAGTTCGTTTCTTTCTGTGATGTTGGTAATACAGGTCAATAAACAAAGAGTCCTTACATTGAATACAAATGAAATCAAAACTTCAGATGTGCCCTAACTGTATCTTTATTGAATATTACTTAGCTCATGATAATCGTACGCACGTAACATAAAATATAAAACATTCTTCTGATTACGTGACTGTTTTGATAATAAAATATTAAACTAATTAGAGTAAAATTCTAACAGTTATTTCAAAGTAATCTTCATAAAAATGCAAAAATATATATAAAGTTTATAGAATAAAATTTTATTAAGTAATTACAAGTATTAGTTTGTGTGCCCCAGCATTCTCATGTTAAGCAAACTTTAAACCTACTGTGGAGGGAAGAACCTTCTGAATTATAACAAAATATCTTTCAGGAAAAATCTTCATAACCTATTAGATTAATGTATTCTCAAGCCTTACAAGAAATATATCTTATATAGTGTTGTAAAAATAGAATATTTAAAAGGTACAAAATAATCTTAATGAAGTATTCTAGATTCTTAAAGTAAAACCCTGCAATACATAAAACTGTACAGTATGTACCCTGATGAAATAACTAAGTCTACGGAATTCTAATGCTAAAATTAGGGGTTCATTTTTCTCACAAGACACAAAAGATAGCCGATGTAAAACTTCCATAATGAATTGGTAAAAAGTCTACATTACCTAAGATCCAATTTTAATAGCATATGAAGTAAAACCTGTATAATGTATAAAATAAAGCTTCAATAATTTGACTTATAAGAAAGCTAACGTGTGTCACGTCATGCTCGATTTCTCGAAACTGGACGAGTCGTAAAAGCCAAAATACATTTATCCAGATAGAATAGTTCGATTACATTACGAATTTAGTGATGAGATTTAAGAGAGGCATGAAGGGAGGGGGATGTCATGAAACCTTATAAGTGTAGTAGGTGTTGAGATTACTTAGCCTAGAGTCAAATGCATAAGAATATCATAAAATTTAAAATGTTTGTGAATTAAGCTATTTTCTGTCATATTATCAAATATTTTAATAACAACAAACCTCCTTAATCAACGAAAACTATAAATTAAGAAATCAACAAAAATAGTTAAAGTTTTATCGTCTATACGTTTTATTTTATGCTTTTATTACACAGACTAACAACAATATTAGGCTATACTTTTGTTGCTAAGCTATATGCCATTAAAACCATTGTTGGAAAGTTGTGTTACCAAAACGCACTGGCTTTTTTATATATTGGATATTGCCTGTCAAACTGTTCGCTTCTTCTGTGTGGGTATTTGGGTAGGTTAATTTTTGAATACTCAGGAGGGTCAGGTGTACGAGACCTCTTCCTTCATCTCTAACTTTGGTGTCGTCTACTCTTGGGGTGTGTTATTTGGTAGAACTTTGGGCCAGAGTATTACCCAGTACTGGGTCATCCTAGGTCATCAGGATATATATATATATAATCTTTTTCATATATACGAAATACTACTACTACTTAAAAAAATCTCAGTTTTAAGTGTCTAGCGCGTGGTGGCCAGCTTGTCTGATATTTCTTAAATATATATTTATAGGAGAGAGGTATTTAAGACTATGATCACCATGTACGTAATATCTGTCGAGATCACACAGTAAGTCATTTTTATGCCAATTCTTACTAAAATACATTAATGTATTATGTAAGAGTCTTACAGATATTGTTTCTATGTTTATATACTTGTACATGAAGTACCACGTGATACTTCATAGGCTGAAGTTAAAACTGAGTTTTGTATTCTTTGTAGTTTCTGTAATTGTTTGGGTGATATATTTATCCAGGCAGGAGATACGTAGTCTATAATAGGTCTGATGCATATTTTGTATATTTTTATTATATTATCAGGTGATGTTCCTTGATTTTTATCTGAAAGACTTCTTGCATAATTTGCTCGTTTCCAGATTCTTATCAGGATATTGTTTGTATGCTGTATCCACGTTAATTTCGTGTCATAAATTAGTCCTAGAAATTTTGCAGAAGTAGCAGTTACTAAAAGTGATCCATTCATGTGTAACTTGGGTGGATCTTTATTTTAGTTTATTTAATCAGCTGAATAATATTTATTTAGGTTTTCGAAATATTAATTTTTATTCTATATTTCTGGCAGTATTCTTCTAAATTATTCAGGACTGGTTGTAGGTTTTCTGCTGCTATTGCAGGAGTGGGGGCACCTTTCCAGACCGCTACATATTCAGCAAATTGTGATGCTAAACCTAAATTTAGATCCGACAGAGGCATATTACTCACATACATGATAAATAATATAGGACGAACTACCCCTCCCTGCGGGACTCCTGCCTCGGGGGAAAAGGACCCTGAGTGGACCCCATTTACATTAAACTTACACGTTAGTCAAACTGATTTTTACCAATAATTATTCTTTCAAATAAACCGCGAATCCATTTTATGAATTATCTTAATTTTGATTGACTCACGAACAAACTTAACGATATTTGACTACCTCGACCGCATTTTGCCGCCTCTTTCTTGGTCAAGCTTGATTTTGCAAAGTTTAATCATTTCAGTTTGGGCATACTATAGGATGGCAGGATGACAGTACATGCCTCGTCAATTTTGAATCATTATACGCTTGTATAATATATAAAATATAAACTTTACAATACAGAAAGTAAAACTTTCTAAAACACACAAGTGAACTCTAAGCAACACATAATGCACAAAATTTTAAAATGCCATAAAATATATGCAGTACATAAATTAACACACGTCTTTTCAATATTAAAAAAAAATACTTTCACTATACAGAGAGAAAGTTCCCTACAATACATAGGGTAAACCATAACTAAGTTAGGTAAAGACAAACAGACGTGAGTGTTAATAAAAAGTCCCAAACATTTTTTACACTAAATTCTTCTAAACTATTTAAATGAAAAACGTGTTGACAGTCTTTACGAGAGATATTACAATTTCATGCACAGATAGATACTACTGTATGTAGTTATTACCTGAAAGAAAAGTTTTTCAAACTCACCCTGTCTTTTAACATTGGCCAAATTTCTATGAAATACGTTATCGAAGTCAATCAGAGTAGCCCCATGAGCCATGCCGATGAAAATGTATATGAATACGTTAGTATAAATGGTTTTCTGTAGAGTTTTCATGGCTAGTAACAGTTGGGTGGTGACGCCTTGGGAACCGTCGATTCTCGCTAATGCTTTCTGTTTCTCCTAAAATTGTCTGTCGTTTGCCTTAGCTGGACCAAGTCTGCAACAGACTAAAGCGCCAAAATGAGTCTGTACTGCGCCTGCGTATTGCCAAGACCGATGTTTCAGAATGCTAGTGTCAAAGGACTGCAACAGATAATCGACCTATTTATTCAATTTCTATCCCACGCATATCTTTAAGGTGTTTTTGCGAGCAATTTGATTGGTTAGTGCCGATAATTGAGTGAGGTGTTGGCAGATAAATGACCAATCACAGGTCAGAGAGAGAGAAGGGCTGTGCAGACAAAGAGTACGATTATCTGTGAGATTCCTTTTCTAAGGAACTGGGGTCAGTATGGCTTAAACCAAAGGTAAGAAATTGACGAAAGACAAAATGGGAAAGATTTAGACGTGATTTTATTGCCCCTGCAAATGTGTTTACTCCTATGTCATTATAAGTTAGAAATGAATTTTAACAAACAAATAAGCATACCTATAGAACATAAGAAAGCAACAAACAGTATCAATTATACATTTAAGCCTTTAACGTTAATGTTTAGTTCGTACCTCACCAGTACTTTCTCTGTAGACGTTATAACTAAGGTTGATGTTCGTCGTTTATCAGTAAATTTAAAAGAGCTGAGCACGGCAGGTTGATCAGTTTGTCGGACTGTGAAATTGAGACACGTTGTTTGTGACCTGTTACCGTCCTTAAGGTTGGCGCGTGGATACGTTACAAGATGATGGTCAATTCCTGCTATTTGGTGCGATAATAGTAGCTGATGAGTTGGCGGTGGGTGGTATTAATTAACTGCCTCCCCTTTAGCTTATTACTCAAAAATTAGGTACTGGTTGTATCTTTTAGTCTAATCAATTCTACTTTTGTCAGGTATAAAACTGTGTAGGAAATTATACATAGCAGTCGTTGAAAGAGATAAAAGAAAAGTGTTACAGATCAAACCATCAAGAAATTAACTACAGAAATATATTTAATAATATGTACACTATTGTCGATACAACGCTTCGGATGATTCCCTTCTTCAGGTATCACTAAAGCTAGTAATACTTGAAGAAGGGCATTCGTTGCCCGAAACGTTGTATCTACAATAATAAATATATTAATATTTCTCACGCCTACTTGTACAAAATAAATTTGCTTCACGTTATATAACTCACATTCAAAAAGTTAACATTTTTCTTTATAGTTTTCTGGCTTGTCGGAAACGTTCTTGTTTTCTAGCTACACAGAAGAAAGAGAACTATTTTTAACCATTGTAGAAAAACGCAAATCAACTTGGCAGGGGCTTAGTTTAGAGAGAGGGAAATCTGAAGGATTCTCTCCCCAACAGGGATGGTCAGGAACGTTGTGGTTCCTCTTCGTCCCCTCACATGAAATATTATTTAACTTTGCTGGGAATTTACCTGTATTTTACTTTGAGTTGTTTAAGGTGATGAAGTGCAGTGGAACATTATAAAAATAACGGGTAAGAAAAGGGTGAGCGAGGCAAAGAAGGCACAAGAGAAGTGAATCAGGCCAGAGCCAAAAATTGTAGATTTTACAGTTTACATGAACTAAAGCTGCTACACAACAAGGAAATGACATCCAGATCTATACTATCACAGACTTTTAAATTATATATATATAATCTGATAAGTTTGTGGTATTGATACAAAACTCACGGTATTAGAGAAAATACATGAAAACTATATTATTAGTTAACAGAATTAGTTACAGACAGAAATAAATGTCTAGAACGTGATTACTAATTATCATTATAAGCTAGCGGTTTATATTTTATGTTCTTTTACCTTTTCTGTTTGATAGTGTGTGTATGTGTATTCATACATAGAGTTTTAATGAACACATTTTCTCGTATAAATACATATATAACTTGTCAACATCTTCCCAACAATAAATGAGTATGTGTACTCAGAAGAACAACACAAATAATCAATAATTTTGAAAGAGAGGCATTGATGGTGATAATTTACCCATGACAACGAAATAATACTTAACCGTTCGACTGGATTACACATCGAAAGGTTGATGTATGAAATGTTCTGGCAATGTTGAATTTTATATCTTTTGTGAACAGGTTTACCGAGACGAATTTGAATATTTATTGACATCTTTTATGTAAACTTAATACAGGCCGAGATTCAACCGCATTTTAAAAACACATTTTATATTTTTTGATGTTTATAAATAAATATAAATAATAATAACGAAGACGTCCTGTCACAGTGTTAATAAGACAATGGTGGTGGCATTTTTATAAGAATGTGTTTCATTTATAAGACAGTGATGATATTCTGGTAAAACAATTGTAACACTAAAGCTCCACCAGCAAGAAAACTTTGACACGAAATTTTGTAACACTAAAGCTTCGCTGGCAAGGCAATTGCGACAAGATATTCTGTAACACCAAAGCTTTGCTGTCAAGACAATTCAGACAAGATATTCTGTAACACTAAAGCTTTGCTGTCAAGACAGTTGCGAGAAGATATTCTGTAATGCTAAAATTTCGCTGGCAAGACAGCTGTGACAAGATATTCTGTAACACTAAAGCTTTGCTGTCAAGACAGTTGTGAGAAGATATTCTGTAATGCTAAAATTTCGCTGGCAAGACAGCTGTGACAAGATATTTTGTAACACTAAAGCTTCACTGGCAAGACAGTTGTGACAAGATATTCTGTTCACACTACGGTTTATTACTAAGATATATTAAAAACTATGAATGAAGACTGAAACTAAACACCTATAACTAAATTAATATGGTGTAAGCTTGTTTTACATTAGTACTTCCTACGTGTCAAAGATAATATTTAACGAGCACATTATATATATAATCTCCTGGTGGGACATTAGTACGTTTACGGATTTATAACGCTGAAATCCTGGGTTCCACTCCCCGTGGTAGACGCAGCAGCTAGACCAACGTATTTTTACTTTAAACAGAACGTTTAAACATTTTATGTTATTTACCCAAGGTACTAAAGCTAGTGATAAGATCTTAACAATGATACAAACTGCTTATTTCTCGAGCAAAAGTTGAACTGAGGAATATCAAAACGTGTATATTATTTAGCTAAATGTTAAAGTCGAGAATGTTAACCCTAAAGTGAAATCGTCACAATGTTTTACTTGTATCATCTTCCCGTAAAATGCTATTAAAACGAGTTTAATTCATCTATAAGTTGTAAAAGTAAATGAAAACTAATAGCAGTATTGGTGGCAAAACGTTTATAATATTTAATGAGGACACTGGATTTAAAGGAAACTGGGTGTTATAGGAAAAAATACAGGTATGTGGGACGCCGTTTCGAAAGTCTTCCATTTTACACACACTGAAATTAAGACGAAACATGGTAGACTTCCGAAACGTCGTCTTTCACACCTGTGTTTTTAATGCATTATACCCATCATATAATTTTTTCTTAAAACAATCTATCAAAGTTGACAAAACCTCTTTTATTTTTCCTCTATGTAAGGATTACAAAAATGAATTTTGACTGAATCAAGAAATTTAACAGTATGAATGGCAAGTAAAGATGTAGAATGTGTATCTGTTAACCCTAAATATTATAAACTCTTCAAAAAAAGAAACGCAAAAGGCAAAATTTGAGACATATTGTTAGCAAGTTTATTCTTGGTAGATTTGTATGACATGTGTGAAACTTTGCACGTTCACTGCTGAACATCAAAAGTCTGCAAAGGCGGAAGTCCACGCTCGCTTGTTGACGTTTAACGTCACTCAACGTCAATAACGAGTATGCCCCCCGTGAGCATAAATAACTGCTTGGCATCTCCTGCCCATGAAAGCGATGAGATGACGAATCACATCCTGTGGAATGGCTGTCCACTCAGCCTGAAAAGCTGCTGCAAGCTGCGGTAGTCTGCGGTTGAGGTTGTCGCCGTCGTAGACGTCGATCCAACTCGTCCTAAAGATGTTCGATGGGGTTTAAATTTGGTGATCTGGAAGGCCAGAGAAGAACGTTGATGTTGTGGTGTCTTAAGAAAACAGAGGTGAGTCGGGCTGTATGAGGACGGGCGTTGTCATGATGAAAAACGTCGTTGACGTTCACCATGATGGGTTGCATATGGGGCTTAAGAATCTCGTCGACGGTTGCGTACGGTCTGATCGAAAATCCTACGCAGCCCTGGTATGGTTGAGGCAGTAGACGTCGCAGTGGTGGTCCTATCTCGAAGGTGACGTAACCGTATTTAGCGATCTTGTGCGGGCGTGGTCACACGAGGTCTGCCAGGTCGTGGGCGATCACAAGTTGATCCATGTTGTTGGTGACGATTCCATAGCCTTGTGATGGTGCTTGGGTGGACATTCACAGCTCTGGTAACATCTGATTGAGATTCGCCTGCTTCTAAGTGACAAATGGCGTTGTGCTTCAGTCAGTCTGGGCGTAACTGTATTGTGTGTCGATGGCTTAACACTGAGATATGGAAACCGAGAACCAGTAACTTTTATAGGAATTTTACACATGTTGCACTTGCAGAACATGCAGATCTCTCAAATAAATTTATTGGACACGAATGCATTTTGGCGCAAAATCCGATGTTTTCCTCCGTTTTCAAAGTGCACAATTTTTATTGTCATTTTGGTCCTACAATCAATGCCTTAACACGTGTAACATCACACACTCTGATCTTGTAACGTTATTACATATATTTCTCTTTAAAATCACCAAAATATCCCTTTTGCGTTTCTTTTTTTGAAGAGTATATTTAATCGAATATTTTATGTTCATATTTTGTAGTTTTAATCGAGTTTTATAAGCTCAGAGTACATTATTAAGTAGTGTAAATAGGCACAATCAACAAAAACACTACTAGATTGGTATTGTAGCATGGCTCGAAAGAACCAGTAGAAAAGATCAGCAGAGAACATTACCACATTGCTACTGGGGTGTAGTTCTAAGGAAAAAATATCGACCAACAGAGAGTAATACTAGATTATTATTACAGAGTAGTTTGAAGAGATAAATATATTCGATCAACAGAAAACATTACTAGATTAGTATTATGGTGTAATTTAAAGGTAAAAGTACCATATAACAACAAAAAACACTACTGAATTAATATTATAGTAAAGTTTGAAATGGTGAGTACATTCGTTCGAAAATATATTACATAGTCAATATTGTAGTAAGTCTGGAAACTTGTAACATTAGATAATTCCAGAAATGCAACTATCCAGTGAAAGTATAATCAAAGTAAAACTTAAATAAAATCACCCTGGTTGAAAATACGTATTTTATACAATAATGGAACTATTGCTTCAATGATATTGTAAAAACGTTTTTATTGCGCGAGGTGCAACTCCTAACTTTGCGAAATTTTTATTTCGTGTATATATAGATTTACAATAGGGATTATGATTTTTTCGTTTCATCTCCGTTTCTCGTCACAGCTAACTTTATTTTTGTCATTTCTCTGGGTGCAGATATGATGTAATGACGAATACAATGTCAGGTACGAATATAATGCACTGGCGCCATCTATATAAATATATTGCATGTTCATGTATATACTTCGAAAGATGTGGATGGAGCTTTACCAAAAGTTCATTAGGTCTACAGGGAAATGCACATAAATATTCAGTTTTGTATTTTATGGGTTTCTTTGTTTTTACCACTACTTTGCTCCGGTTGATAGATCTTCACCAAAACTGCCATGAAGGTTTGTTAGATCCATGAAGAGATAGACGCATTGAAATTTACGGTTTCACAATATGTGTTTTGCTGTTTCTTTAGCCGTTTTGGTTGTTATTGTTTTTTAATTATATATAAAGGAAGTAACTTTTTATATCCTAAGATAACTTTTAATTAATTATGAATTTATATAACATTCATCCGGGGCACGGGTGCCACAGCTAGTACGTATAAAAAATGTTGGTAGCTACTGTAGGGTTATCTGTAGGGGTCTAACCGAATGATAAGATCGTCTTCTAATGTACTTGGATACGAGAGAGTTAACTGTAATGAACATTACCAAATTATGGGTTCCTCCTAGAATGTAGTTGGTTGTAAAGGGTTAATAGGAGCTGAGTACTCTCTTAACACAACTTCGTTTTATGATGTAACTGGTTGTGCGAATATAAATTGTGTTATCTGTTACTGAAACTAAATGCTTTTTTTCAAATATTAGAGTGACATATCACAGCTGTGAAACCTCAGTTACTGATTTCTTTTTTCTCTAATGTTTCACTATTTGTATCTAATTGATGTTAATTAACAACTGAGAGCCATGAGTTTGTCACACATTTTAAGATTTTCTCTAAAACACTGATTATATCGGGAAATAATTCTCCTCTGAAACCGTTGATAATTTAAAGAAAATCAATATCTGTTTATCTATCTTCTAGAGTTTCTCAAGCTCTGTCTATTTCCTTATTACAAACAGATGAAAGTATTCATTGAATGAAACAAAGAAACACCTTTATATTTATGTTTCGTTTTAACCGTACATAAATGTATTAGCCAAGTGTTTAGTCATCTATATTATTTGCTCTGCTCATTCTCTGTATGTGTGTTTGCGTCTATATGCATATAATCACTCGTAAATAGACAGTTCTCTGTGCGCCTGTGTGTATACCCAAACTGTTCGTTTGGAATGTTACAAATGGATCAGCTGGAATAAGACGATGTGTTACAATATCTGTTGGAGATTTTATTGTTCAAAGTATTCTGTTAGAGAATATTGTCTTTAATTACACGGATAGTACAAGATAAAACATTTTTCCCTTTGAGCCCATGTGCTTGAGGAACAATACATAAAGTTTTAATCCGAGTTATTTCAAAATTCAAATATATTAGTTGTAATTGCCTTGAAAGTCAGAGAAGCGAAACGAAGCACAGGCTTTTCATTTCGTTTTCTGGATTTGAAGTAATCTAATGCAGTGTCTTATCAACCCTGATAACCGCTTTCCAAAATATGAAAGTCACTGTTTGTTTTTAAAGGGGCTCGGCATGACCAGGTGGTTAGGACACTTGTCACGCAATCTGAGGATCCCGCGTTTGAATCCTCTTCCCACCAAACATGCTCGTCATTTCAGCCGTAGGGGCATTATAATGTGACATTCAATTTTACTATTCGTTGATAAAAGAGTAGCTCAAGAGTTAGCAGTGGGTGATGATGACTAGCTCCCTTCACTCTAATCTTACATTGCTAAATTAGGAATGGCTAAAGCCAATAACCGTCGTGTATCCTTGCGCGAAATTCAAAATAAACAATATACTTCTAAAGGACAGTGAGTTTCAATGACCATTGTTCCGAAAGTTCAAAGTAATTCATTTCTGGGAAAGAAGAGAGTGCATTGATAACTTACGACCTTAAATACCAAACTTTTTTTATAAAAAGAAAGTGTTCCTTAATAACCGGTATTTCTAAACTTCTAGCTGTTTTTTGTTCTTAAACTTCATGTTCGTTCTTTACTGCTGACACAGAGTCTGCCTGGATAACGAGTGTTCTGAAGTGTCATCTCTCTTTTCTTCTGTCGTAGTGACCACTGTATCGAAATGATAAGCTCATCCTTTTCATTTAAAGGAGAATCTGCCTTAGTATCTACTGTTCCGAAAGGTCAAGCTTACGCTTTATTTCTAGAAGGAGATTTTACTTTGTCAGTGAGTGTTCCGAAACATCAAAATTATTCTTCTATTTTAAAACGCCAAAATGCTTTTATTCTTCTGAAGAGTCTGCCTTAGTAGCAAATGTTTCTGATTTTTTCAGTAAAAGACAAACAATCTATTTCATTGGTCATTAAAAAAATCATAAAATTTTGCTTGTGTTTTGGGAATGATCGATGTGGAGAACCAAAAATCTGTCTTCAAACAACAAGTGCAGAAATTTAGCTAATATTTAGAAACGTTTGTAAAGTTTCATTAAGTGCGTTCAGAATGTTTTATATTTCGTTATGCTTATGGTATTCTTATTAATCTAAATAATGGACACAGTTATAGTTTACTCAATAATTTTTTGTTGTTATTTTATAGACCAGAAATACACTTAGTGTTATGATTACTTTGTCCACTGCGGCGGATCGAACACATATTTTAAAGATGTAAGTCCGTAAATTTACTGCTGACACACGAACCAGGAGACAACAAGAGCTGTACAGTTGAATTATGCGCCAGCTGGCGTTGTACCTAACTAATAATTTGGGGCAGGGGTCATTGTTTAGTATCCCGGGAAATGTAGTTGAGGTTCTATGGTTCAGATACCTACACCGCAGTAAAAACAAAAACCTCGTGTTTCGTTCTTAGAGGCTGTTCGTGCGTGATAAGAGTAGAGGCCAAATCCTACTATTCGGTCTGGCATACGTAGCCAAAAAGTTGGTAACTTGTGGTGTTGACTGTATATCTAGTTACCTTCTCTCTAGTCTGTTATGTCAGAGACAATTTGATCAAATAGCTCTCTTGTCGCTTCGCACGAAATTATGCAAAACATTACATATTCAATGTACGTTGTAAACAATCAAGTAGCAGCACGAATTCGACACGTTTTTTTTTCCTTTCTGTTCCCGTAATATAAAGTTTACTTGTTTCTAGGTTTCACGCAAAGCTGCTCGAGGGCTATCTGCGCTAACCATCCCTACTTTAGCAGTGTAAGACTAGAGCGAAGGCAGTTAGTCATCACTACCCATGGCCAACTCTTGGGCTACTCTTTTACCAACGAAAAGTGGGATTGACCGTCACATAATAACGCCACCACGGCTGAAAGGGCGAGCATGTTTGGTGGGAAAGAGATTCGAACACGCGACCCTCAGATTACGACTCGCACGCCTTAACACGCTTGGCCATGCCGGGCCCTAATAATAATAGTAATTGTCAGCTAGAGCTAACACATTAAGTAACATAACCATCTAATACAAAGTAGACAAAACTTTCACATACATATGCGTGAGCTAACTCAGACTTTGAGGAATCTACTTTAATTTTCAGTTTTTATTCCACGTGAAATAAAATTATTTCTCAGTTTTATTTAATCAATATTAAATCAATTTACTTTTCAATTTTTATTTAACATTAAATTAGTTTACTCTCTACACTGCTGGCCAAAATCTTAAGGTCAATGAACATAAAATATATGCATTTTACGTTGTTAGACTCAACAACTTATTTGAGTAGAGCTTTTCAAAAGATGAAAATAAAAAAAGGGAAATAAAAAAACATTTTTAGCATTTAATAGGGAAAATGCGAACACTATGAAATTAGCCTAAATGCTAGCTGGTCAAAAGTTTAAGACCATACTGAAACGAAGCGTTAATCGGTAAACATGTAATGAAATTTAGTCATTAGTGTTCAAGCATTAGCGTTGTCAACATCTCCCACTGACATTTCCTGTGTTAAATTGGGTAAAAAGGCTAAAAAGTTGACAGAGTTTAAACGTGGCAGAATTGTCGAGCATGCAAAAGCAAGATCTCTCTCAACGTGCCATCACTGATGAGATTGGGTGCAGTAAAATTGCTTTTGGAAATCCCTTAAAAGACCCTGAGGGATACGGAACGAGAATTTCAAGTGGTCGGCCAAAGAAAATTTCACTGGCGTTGAGCAGGAGGATTCGACGAGTTGTCTGGCAAGACACCAGCCGATCGTCGAACTAGATTAAGGCCCTTACGGACACAGAAAACAGCTCAAGAACAATAAGACTGCACCTACGAGAGAAAGGCTTTAAACACCGTAAACGTCTTTAGTGGAGGAGGTTCCGTCATGATTTGGGCTACTTTCTTCTTCCATGGAACAATGGAACTTCAGGTTATACAGGGGCGTCAAACAGCATCCGGCTACATTGGCATATTGGAGAAAGCATCCTGATTGACTGAAAGCCCTCGCTTGTGTGGAAATGACTGGACAACGCAGCAATTCACAATGCCCGGAGGACAAAGAACTTTTTCATGGCGAATAACATGATTTTTGGACCATCCAGCGTATTCGCCCAAACTGAGTCCAATTGAAAATGTTTGGGGTGGATGGCAAGGAAAGTTTATAGAAATGGACGTCAATTCCAAACAATGCATGATCTTCGTGAAGCCATCTTCGCCATTTTGAATACCATTCCAGTTAGACTTCTGCAAATGCTTGTATTTACCATGCCAAAAAGAAGGTTTGCAGTTATTCGCAATGTCAGCTGTGCAACTCACTACTAGAATCTCTTGTTGGGCATTTTCCTACCCTGTTTAGGGCATCTTTTCAGTATGGTCTTAAACTTTTGATCAGCTAGTGTTTAGGCTAATTTCGTAGTGTTCACATTTTCCCTATTAAATACTAAAAAAAGTTTTTTATTTTTATTTTCCCTTTTCTTATTTTCATCTTTCGAAGCTCTACTAAAATAAGTGGTTGAGTCTAACAACGCAAAATGGATATTTATTCTTTATGTTCATTGGCCTTAAGATTTTTGCCAGCAGTGTATGTCTTCACGTTAGAACTTATAAAAGCATTCCTAATGAAGAACTTTGTATTTCAACCGCTTTGATCATCTTCACTGATTATCTAATTGACTCAAAGAAATAATTAGTTATCTAAATCCATCTTTACACAGTGCTACGTAAAATCCTGTTTTGGTTTGTTTTTATATCTAATTAAAATGATTAAGATATTTTGTAATAAAAATGTTCTGTAGGTGAGTACACATTGTGTTTAATACAAGTAATATTTTAGATTTGAATAGCGTTACTTTATGTTTTTATATTTTCAGAGAAGGAGAAATAATTTTTTTATAAAATATATATTTTTATAGAATTTGTGATTGCAACAAAATATTTTGTTTTTCTAAAAGCAAACACGTACCTCTCTCTCTGCTAATATTTGATAAAAGATAAACTAGAATTTATAATCGTTGTATCTCGCATTCGTTCTAAGGCCTAAAACATTCGACAGTTATTAGAAATGAAATAAAACGAGTAAATAAATCCGATTCATGTTAAAAACAACAAAAACTAAATCAGAAACTGTTCTTACGCGATTAATCTAAGGTTTATTTTCCTTTTCAATAACTACTTATTTTATTTCTTAGACTTTATGAAAGTTCAAAAACGTTCAGGAATAGTCGTACGTTTGATCAACAAAAGAAAATATTTTTTAAAATAATTATAATGATTTAATGTTCCCTGGCAAGTGTTTCAAATCTTAATTGCAATTCCAACGTTAATGTAAAAATCCACCATAATCCCTAATAATTCAACGATAAATCTGACACTTACGACTCTAGAAATTCGGGTTTTGATACCTGTTGAAAGCACATCACACATAGTCCAGAGCGGTAGAAAATTAATTAAATTTTTTGGGATAAGTGACGCGAGAACAAAATTAATAATTACTATTATTTCAAGAAAGTATTTTAAGGTTTTGACTTTAATACTCTAAAATTGTCATACATTGTATGTTGATTATCAATCATTGTTTGTTGATTATCATACATTGTTTGTTGATTATCGTACATTGTATGTTGATTATCGTACATTACTTGTTGATTATCGTACATTGTTTGTTGATTATCATACATTGCTTGTTGATTATCGTACATTGTTTGTTGATTATCATACATTGCTTGTTGATTATCATACATTGTATGTTGATTATCGTACATTGCTTGTTGATTATCGTACATTGTTTGTTGATTATCATACATTGTTTGTTGATTATCATACATTGTTTGTTGATTATCATACATTGCTTGTTGATTATCATACATTGTATGTTGATTATCGTACATTGCTTGTTGATTATCGTACATTGTTTGTTGATTATCATACATTGTTTGTTGATTATCATACATTGCTTGTTGATTATCATACATTGTATGTTGATTATCGTACATTGTATGTTGATTATCATACATTGTATGTTGATTATCGTACATTGCTTGTTGATTATCGTACATTGTTTGTTGATTATCATACATTGTTTGTTGATTATCATACATTGCTTGTTGATTATCATACATTGTATGTTGAATATAATACATTGCTTGTGGATTATCATACATTGTTTGTTGATTATCATACATTGCTTGTTGATTATCATACATTGTATGTTGATTATCAATCATTGTTTGTTGATTATCATACATTGTTTGTTGATTATCATACATTGTATGTTGATTATCGTACATTGCTTGTTGATTATCGTACATTGTTTGTTGATTATCATACATTGTTTGTTGATTATCATACATTGCTTGTTGATTATCATACATTGTATGTTGATTATCATACATTGCTTGTTGATTATCATACATTGTTTGTTGATTATCGTACATTGCTTGTTGATTATCGTACATTGTTTGTTGATTATCATACATTGTTTGTTGATTATCATACATTGTTTGTTGATTATCATACATTGCTTGTTGATTATCATACATTGTATGTTGATTATCGTACATTGTATGTTGATTATCATACATTGCTTGTTGATTATCGTACATTGTTTGTTGATTATCATACATTGCTTGTTGATTATCATACATTGTATGTTGAATATAATACATTGCTTGTGGATTATCATACATTGTTTGTTGATTATCATACATTGCTTGTTGATTATCATACATTGTTTGTTGATTATCATATATTGCTTGTTGATTTTCATAGATTGTATGCTGATTATCATACATTGCTTGTTGATTATCATACATTGTTTGTTGATTATCATATATTGCTTGTTGATTTTCATAGATTGTATGCTGATTATCATACACTGTATCATACATTGTTTATTGATTATTATGCATTACTTGTTCATTTCCACGTGTTTATAAATATAAGCTTTATCAAAACAATATATTATAAAGCTCAGAAATATTTAACGTTCATTAATCGAGATTATGACATTTTTTTTGCTCTTAAATCAAAAGTTTTAGTCTAAAGTATTGATATTCTTTCGTGATTATGTATATACAGCCCCTTAAGAAACAGTAAAGATTAAACCCAAAGAGCATGTGTTCATGCTACTATTAAAGATGTGTATATAACAACTTTGAAGATCCAATTTTCCCGAAGTAATACGATTCCATGCTTTATTTATCTGTATTGTATTTTAGGAGAAATAATCTAGAGCTTTTTGATATCGTCGGTAGCTTTTATGTGATATGAAAATCTTCATTTTACCATCCAGGGTAGTACATGGAAGATGTTCTTGTGATTATTAGGTGCGAAACACATTTATGTCTCTGATTATTCTCCACAGCAACTCCAAATATTCCTAGTTAGATTTCAGTCCAGAATGAAATTAAATGCTTTTATAGTTTTTATGAGATATCAAATGCTTAATATTTTATTGCTTTTAGTTGTTTTGAACTGAACCAAAGTTTTTGAAGACGTTAGACATTAACAAATGTCCCTGTAACACCAAACATACTCGCTCTTTCAGCCGTGGGGGCGCTACAATGTGACGGTCAATTTCACTATTCGTTGGTAAAAGAGTAGCCCAAGACCTGGCGGTGATGACTAGCTGCCTTCTTTCTAGTCTCACATTACTAAATTAGGGACGATGAGCGCAGATAGTCCTTGTGTAGCTTTGTGCGAAATTTAAAACAAACCAAACAAAATATGATGTTTTTAGCGGAAATAGAACCTGAACCCTGGACCCTTAGGACGCGCCGGATCATAAAAATAAGAAATAATCAAAGAGTCCTAATAAAACCGATTCTTTTATTTTTTCACTGTAACTTATGAAAGATCTTTCTCTCTCTATTTATTTATTTTCGGTAAAGTAGGGAGTGGTCTATTATTAGTGAAGCTACAAACTGGAAGGTCCAAGATCCGAGACGTGATCCTGCTGAACACATTCTGCACCTTCACCTTCAGCTGCGTGCACGTTACAAACTGAGAGTCGATCCAAACATTTGCATTAAAGGGCCAGACAAACTCCTTGTTACGGCGAGTGGTACTGACTAGCTGTTTTTCCTTTTATAAGTTGTTCAAAATTAGGGCCACTATACCTGAAACCTAGATATCTCTAGCCTGGCCGTTTAACACACGTGCGCATAAGGTGACTTTCAAACTAAAAATTTCTGTTCTTCTTAAACTGGTCCACACAACTAAAAAGTTAAGAATATTATTTTTACAGTAGTTGTCCTTTTGATTAATTAGTTTTTAGGGTCTATACTCACATATTTCTTCCTCTGTTTTCTTTGTTTTTAATTATATTTTAGGCCTAACTTTATGTTTATTTATAACGGATGGATGGAATTAGTCACTCTAAAATATAATAGAAAATTATTTTCTCCTGAAGGGAATATCTTGAAGATAAATTCACATAACTGGTTTAAAATATACATAGATAAATAGTACCAATATAAAACATTTTGAGGGAGACATAGATATAATGTAATCTAATCTTTACCACAGGAGTTTACACAAGTGTATGTGTAACAATAAGATTCTGGTTTAATGTTTGATATTACCAAACTTCCTTCTCCTTAGTCGGAAGATTGATAGGTTCTAACCTGGTATCTACAGAGAATTTATTACCAAGCCTTGACTAAAGACAGTTATCCAAATAATCTGGTCATATTTCTATTGTCATATTACGAACAAGATTCATATTTCAAAACTTTAAACTTTTGAAACTTGCAAAATGTTTTTTTTTAATTAAACACAAAACTACACAATGGGCTATCTGTGCCCTGCCCACACCAGATGTAGAAACCTGTTTTCCAGCGGTTTCAACCTGCAGACAAGCTGCTGTGCCATTAGATAGGCTGCAAGATGTTATGAATAATGAAACAGCTGTTTCTGCTGGTTTGTCTGTTTCAGTGTAATCGAATAACGAGAGAAATCAACAATAAACTTCCAAAGAAGTTGTATAAGTTCGGAGGAACTTATTGAAAGAGTTATGGGTTTCAAGTTAATGGAGCTTAAAACACCATAGCAAAGATGGGAAGCTAGAATCACTTTATAATAATTTCCTTCAATTCACTGTTTCATTGCTAAGCACAGCACGAAACAGTTGTGTGTTGAACGACAACCGAACCGTACACTGAAGATACATTTAACTCATTACATCACGTTGTGAAGTAAAATGGATTAAGAAGCGCTTTGTATCTCTGTAACTGTTTAGTTTTGAAAGTATACAGCACGGAACTATCTATCTATGCTGAGCAAATGCAATCGAAGAGTGGGGGACTAGCCTACAATTATGACAATTAACATATAGCATATACATATCACATGCCATCTCTAGTTCTCCAGCGTACTGTCTCTCAGTGTTATATTGAAACGCTCCCCTGTGTTGCGAAGAGAACACAATGGGGAAGATCCAGGAACTTCTTTTGTTTTTTGTTTTTTTTTATTTTCCTTGGTGGAACAATTACGTGATGAGTTCAGGACTCATACAATAATAACTGGCGCAGTTCGTTCCATTGTTCCTCGGAACAGAGTTCTCTATCACACGTGACCAAATATTCTTACTTCATATTATTTATCTTATTTAAAAGAAGCGTAATGTGTAAACACGTTTATAATAAATCACTCCGTCTTTCAACATTTTAGGCGTCTTTGTGTATATATAGAATATTGTAAACCCATAAAAACTATTCTCCAATTATTTCAATCACAATACACTTGCAGGAAGTTTAAGCCCTCAAAATAACTTTGAGAATAATTAAAGGGTATTTTTGCAATTATATAAATTATATGGCTTTAGCAAAGCCATAATATGCCTCTCAGTAATTATAAGAACCACAAAGTAATCGTGAAAAGAAAATCAAGCTTTACAAGTTTTAAAAACGTAGAATAATTAGGTTTCTCCAGAAACGTACAAACAAATTGATGGATAGGCACAGAGATAGATGGTAATTTAGCTATTTCTTGAAGTGTACTTTCTAATGCATACAGTGATATGACATGTAATTATAATACAAAGATATTATGCAGCTACTCATTCTTCCCAGTAAGATAATATTTTTGATTCCTGAAAGATCCGTTTGTTCATTTGTCAATCCATCTCTTTAACGTTTTGACAGCTTTGTGTTTGATAATGTTTATACAGATTACAGATAACGAAATAAAATTCACCACAAGGAATTTATGCTGGTTGCTGAGTCTGAAACATAAGACACCACAAGGAATTTATGCTGGTTGCTGAGTCTGAAACATAAGACGAACTTAACACATTTTTCTTAATGAAACCAATGACACAGTTTTAGATTTCACATTTTATAGTTTTGTTTAATTCGATAAGTAAAATTTTTTTTCTCACATTACTATCTCAGCAGAGATATTATATTCATACAAGCTGTTCCTACATTAGTACAGAATGTCTTCTTAATTGAGACAGCTTCTGCGTCCTTTCGTTCTTGTATTTGTGCTGAAGTTTTGGATTTTATTTATTCTACGTAATGTACAAATATATTGTAGCATCTGCTTTCATCCAATTGTGATATTTTTAGGTATTCTCCTGTACTGTAACTTCTAAAAATATTTTGTAAAGTCTATCTTAGAAATATTTTTCCATATTTCTGTTTTCTCTTTTATAAACTTCGTCATTGAACTTCTCAATGGTTTCTCTTTAACAAACTTATGACTGTTTTCTGTTCCTTTTTCCAACATTTTAGGTGTTTTTCTTGGTGCCTGTTTACATTATTGTTCTACAACATATTTTATGGTTCCTAGTTAACATGCTTTTACAACCATGCAATTGTTCTTTAAAAATCATTTTGCATCTTTCATTTGGCTTCTTTATAAAATCGTTTTCAAAGTTGTGAGTAATTTGTTCTTTCAAATCGGTTTTTCATGTGTCTTTGGTTTTCCTTTTAAATTTTCTTTACAACTGGAATGTATCCACCAAGTTAACTTCATGGCCGTTTCACCTGCGCTGTTGATTTAAACCATTGCACTAGTTAACTATGCAGCAAATTTACAGATGTAATTTTACCCACCTAGTTATCTCCTCACATCTTTCTGGAGCACCGTTCTATTCCAAACTGGCTGATGCTTCAGTTGCTAATTAACTCCATCTGTAATTTCACTATGTTCACTTAATTTACAGCTTTGCTCAAAATTCGTATTACTAAGGACAGTCCTTCTTTATTTCACTTCTGTAAGTTTGTTAGAATATTATAGACAAATAATATGGACTATTCACGATGACTAGTGTCTGCCTATTTAAAAACTCCCATGAATCAGGTTAGTATATTTATCAATTATGTATATCGTAGTCTTGAACTGCTGTTGTACAAGGAATGCATAAATTACGCTCGGTTCTTTTGAGTTCACGTCAGCAAAGATATTTCTCCTTCATAACTTCAATACACAAGGTTACCTTTCAAACAGTGCACCGCTTAAATATAAATTTACAGTCTGCATAAAGATGAATGTTAGTTTATCTGGATAGAATGAAAAGTTATTGCCCATATTATAATTTACTGAAGCGCTAGGCATTAAAGGTTGCTTTTGTTATAACAGAATTTAAAAAAAAAACTAAAAAGGAAAAACATACTTAGGTGGTTACAGAAAACAGTTATTTTCAAAGTATGTTAATCTTCGTTGCAATGTACGTGTAGTGGATATGCTAATCACTTTAACCATTTTATTGTTACGGTTATGACTTTGATTTTTAAAAATGAGCATTACTCGAACATGAAATTTCTGTAGTATTTCGGTAGAAATAATAAAATTCAACTTTTCTACCAACATAACACAACAATGTATGAATATGCTCCATAGCAACGGATTGCGTCATTCGATACTTACACCTGGTAACCTGGCAACGCACAAGAACAATGTTTCTCAGAAATCTTATAATTGTAAGTGAATGTCGTAACAACACATTAATATGTACGTTTCTATTTTAAAATTTTTCTTCTCGTATACTGAAAATCTTCAGTTAAAATTCAAAGAAAAACAACTCATATTTTTGCAGTGAAACACCATAGTTGTTATAACTGTGTTTAAAATTTGAAAATAACAAAGCAAAGTATTCAAAGTAAGTGTGGTATTTTATGATACCGCCGTAGGGACAGCGAGTAAGTATGCGTGGATATATAACGCTAAAATCTGGCATCCAATTCTCTAATGTCGCTTTATTATAAACACGAACAAACAAACAAAATGGAGAATATCACATGTTTCAAAAATTTCATCTCAGTAATTTTTATCAAAACGTAAATAAATTAACTAAATCTCCTTCAAAGACTACAATAATTTTAATACCTTGAACATACATCTATTTATTCGATTACTATAGTACTACGATAAAATTTATAATGATAAATATTTGAATTTATTGTAATATCAATCAGTTTCAGAAATATAATAAATTTAATTAGTTTGTGCATCTATAGTAACTGAAATGGATATGACGAACCAACAAAAAGTAGGTTTAACTTACTACTTGCCAAACAATTTTACCTGGAAAGGAAATAAGGAAACTAACAAAAAAAGAATTTATTGTACCAGTCGCCAAATTGTAATTTCCCGAAAAGGATGTAATTAATTTAATAAAATGTGGATTTAGCTTACTAGTCGCCAGACTGTTATACTTTTCCCCAGGGTAACTTGTAGGTGAAAAAAAATTATTTAAAACGCTTAACTTGTAATTTATTGTTAATAAACTTGTTAATTTTGTTCATTTAAATGAAGGAATCCTTTGTGGGAGAAAGTGTTAACTTTCACCACAAGCAGATTACACTCACAAGACACGAAACGATTTTTTTCCTATTAAAATATTATCATAAGGACCGTAATACTGTTGTTGTTGTTTTGAATTAAGCACAAAGCTACACAATGGGCTATCTGTGCTCTGCCCACCACGGGTATCGAAACCCGGATTTTAGCGTGTAAGTCCGCAGACATACCGCTGAGCCACTGGGGGGCACCGTAATACTTATAGTAGAAATAGACCAGATGTGTAATATGGTTGAAATGGGTGAAAAATAGCCACACTCACTTTCAGCTTAAACCGTGTCAGAAAATATCAAGTGTCGTAGTGTTATCCCGCCCATTCCTACCTTTTTTCTTTAATTTTTGGTGCTTCACTTCCTACTTCCATTTTTGTTTATTGAATAAAGCCGAAACAAAAACCAGGATGTAATCTCTCTTTGCAATGTCCGTGGAAGAGTTTTGGCTGCCAGAGTATTTTATAATAGACGTAATTCTCAGAAGACATTAGGAAATCATTAATATTTTATAAATTTTGGTTCCAAAATATTTATTATTTACGAATCACAGAAAGCAACCTTAATCGTAAAATGCAGTCGAGAAACTCATCCTCTATCATCTTTTCACATATTCTTCTCTCTCATCCAGCACCAGATTATCATATTCTCAAAACCAGATACAACTTGTTTAGAATAGCCTAATTTTCTCACACTCAACCAATTACAGTGCAATTTACTACAATTTGGAATACCGGAAATGAATGATTGGAAGTAAATAACCTAATATTTATGCAGTTTAAATCATTTTTATTGGTATAATAGACTATAATTGCCTAAGTTTTAAAATTTTCATCAAAATATGTTTTCATAAACAGAACAAAAATAAACTTTTACTCTTGTAATAAGTGTAAAAGCGTCTTTCTCAGGTTACGTTATCTCAGTCCCGTGAGATAAAATTTGGGCGAACGAATTTTGATTTGATTATTGGGCATTAAGCACAAAGCTACACAGGAGGCTATCTATTCTTTACCAACCATGGGTATTGAAATCCATTTTCTACCTTTGTAAGTCCGCAAACATTCCGCTGTGCTACTGGCGTGCGGGAATTTTAAATGACATTTTGTTGCTGTTGTTTTTTAAATTAGGGATTAGTTTATATTTTAGAACCAAATTGTAAAATAAGATGTTTTCGATCAATACAAATAAATTTAATTAGCCTGAAAAAATATCTTGTGTAAACATAAATTACAAGTTTATACCAGTTCAATGTTGCTGCTAAAAACATTATTATTTCTAAGACGCTCATTTTATAAATTGTTAAATTGCTTTTGAATAATCGACATTTCTGCAATGGAGGATATTCAAAACGATTGGCGTCAGAAGCACGAGAGGAAGTAATCCCTTCTCCCATGAGACGCCAATTATGATATCCTACTGTAAAAATTGTTACAGTTTTCTAATAAAATAATACCTTTTTTAGCATGAAATTGGAAATAGGTATTAAGTACTCTGAATCTGGTATTTATTTTTAATCTACTTTTCTTAATTTCCTTTTGGGAAAACATGATTGAAAAGATGAACTAAATTAACTTTATACGACCTTTATTATAAACCAATAAAAATAAACTTCCGAGTTGGAACTGAGTTCATGTATATTTAATCTTTGAGATTTTACAATAAAATTGTAATCAAAATATCTTTGAAAATCATTTTAAAATATTAAGATAATTTTAGTATTGACCTTTTCTATATGAATAGTTTGTTTTGACCGTCAACGGTTTGTTAAAAATTGCTGTTTCTCTCTGATTACTATTTGGTTAAGTGCGTGGAGAATCAAGTAAGCACGGTTAAAAAATGTTTCGTTTAGCATTTACTGATTTTAACACAAATATATTCAAGGTCTGTCTGCGCTAGCCATCCTAATGTGGAAGTTGTAAACTCAAATTACAGACGACGCCACCAACTGACAACTCGTTATCTTCTATAACCAAATAATGAGATGGTCAGATGGTTAGGGCGCTCGACTCATAATCTGAAAGTTCGCGAGTTTGAATCCCCGTCACATCAAACATGTTTGCTACTTCAGCTTTGGGGCGTTATAATGTGACTGTCAATCTCACTATTCAGTGGTAAAAGAATTAGGAACATCCAGCTCACACAGTCCTCGTGTAGTTTGCTCGAAAATTAAAACAAACCAAACAAACTAAATTCATGCACCTCTCTTATGGAAATATTAAAAAAAGTGTGAAAGAAACACTTCAGCCTGGTATGACTTTTAGCTTTCTTAGAATTGCTGTAACCAGTTTCTTTAGGGATATGCAGGTTGCAAGAAAAGTAATTTAATTTACCAGATTCTTTATGTGAGGCTAAACAGTTGCATTGTTATCACATCATAAAGGAATATCTAATGTTAACTATTTCTTCGTTCACCTGAAGGCCTTTGTTTTAGTGTTGTCTCTTCCCCAGTTTAAGTGATAATGGATCAAAACTGTTGAAGGTTCATCAGCTGTTTGACGTTTAAAAATGTATTGTTATATGCGGCTGTTGTATTATTACACGTATGCTTGTTTGTTCTGCATCTCATAGATGGTAACCCCAAATTTTTGCGTTTAAAACCATTACGTTAACTGGTAATAGGACAGGCTGTAGTGCATATATAGTCCATTGTTTAGCATATCTTTGAATTAAAAAACAACAACAAATAGATGTTTGTCGTAGTCAAGAAATAAGTTTAGATAATTCTTACCCAACCTAGTAAGTTGTTGTTTGAAGTTAAGCATAAAGCTACATAATGAGCTATCTGTGCTATGGCTAACACAAATATTTAAACCCTGTTTCTGCGGACATTACGCCGTGCCACTTTGGGGCTCAGCAGTAAGTGTGGGGTTTTTGACGCTGACATCAAGTTTCGACAACTCACGTTGAGCAGATTATTGTATAGATTCATACTTAACAAAAAAAACTTTTAACAGAGATAAATTAATAAAAAGATTTGTTTGTTCCTGATTTTTTACCAACTGCATATTTAACTTTAAGTTACCGAAAATTAGTGTTAAGTAATACGCCCTCTGGTGCCTTAGCAGCAAGCATAAAATCTTAATAGTACTTAAAAATCGATTCGATACAGATTTAATAATATCAAGAACGATAAAATTACAATTCTATGAATCTTTAATGCAAAATAATTGTTTCATGAAACAAACGCCGTACTAAAGTATTTCATGGTTTTATTTCATTGTTTTGAAACATTAAAATAAGTAGCACATTAGTGTAAACTAGCTTGTAGGTTTACAGTTTTGTGCAAAGGTTTTTCTGCTATTAATTTTGAGCTAAAAACCCGTTGGAAATGAAATCAAATTTATTTTATTAGCCATTTAAGTTGACAGTACCAATTTTAAGCTATCAAAAACGGATCTGAATGCTGTCGCAATTTATATATTATGGTTCTTTGTATATGTGATTCCAAGTATATAGCATAATGTTAGCAATAAATTATTTAAACAGGTTAAATAAAGTAGTTAGTAGGTAAGAAGTGGTGCTCAGATATTAGCTTTACGGATTATGTTTGTTTGTTGTTTTGTTTTTACTTTCTTAACAAACTTTCTATAATATTTGAATTATAATTTCAAATGTAGCAAAACAATAAGTTTTCAGCTACAAGGGAATATATTTTCTCTTATAATGGGCCTATTTTAATGTGCAATATAGGTTAGTAGAGCTATTTAAAATAAGGTTAGGGATTTATAATTTTTAAAAGGTGTATTATTGAAATGAACCAAAAATTAATTCTCACTATCGAAGCGTTTTCATATTTAAATAAGATGAATTTGAAACTCTATTCTGCTTACATGCATATCCGTTTTATAATTTGTTGTTTCCTTTATTTCTGGCTAATTTGTTTTCTTCAATTTTGTGTGGAATTATCTCACTTAAAACCATCTCACTTCTTCTTCATCATTTTCTTACCATTCAGTGCTTCTATGTCTTGCGCATTTCTTGGTTATGTTCTTGAATTTATTTCTCTATTTTTAAATCAAACAATGCCTTTTTTAAAATCAAACATTGTCTTTTTTAAAATCACACAATGTCTTTTTTAAATCAAACAATGCTTTTTTTAAATGAAACAATGTCTTTTTTTAAAATCAAACAATGCCTTTTTTTAATCAAACAATGTCTTTTTTAAAATCAAACAATGCCTTTTTTAATCAAACAATGTCTTTTTTACAGGTTATACATTTATTACTTTATTCTCTCTTACTTGTCATTGTGTTCTGCTTGTTTGTTTGTTTTCAAATTTCGCGCAAAGCTGCACGAGGGATACCTGCGCTATTCGTCCCTAATTTAGTAGTGTAAGACTAGAGGGAAAGCAGCTAGTCATCACCACCCACCGCCAACTCTTAAGCTACTCTTTTACCAACGAATAGTGGGATTGACTGTCACATTGTAATGCCCCCCACGGCTGAAAGGGCGAGCATGTTTGGTGTGACCGGGATTTGAACTTGCAACCCTCAGATTACGAGTTGAACGTCTCACCTTCCTGGACATGCCGGACCTTGCGCTCTGCAACTCGTTGTTTCGAACTTGATTTCTGCTTATAATATCTTTTTACTTAAAAAATTCCATCTTACTTTACGCTATACGTTCAGTTCGTGATTGTTTTTATGTAACTTTTCTCTAATTTGATTATTTTCTGAATAAAGAAACTTATATACAGACAGCCTAAATAGAATGTTTGTTCTTGTTTTTTATAAAGAATATCTTGTAAATTTAACTGAATAACACCTGATACATCATAAAAACTAAATAGTAGGTCAGACACTCGGAAATCCGAAAGATTAAGCTTGACCATCCCAAATAGGGAATTACTACCTAGAAGGAGATGATTTTATCGGCAGAGCCCCATCCCATGCGAATACATTTCGTCAAATAATGTGATTGACTATTTGTTCGTAGTTAAGTACAAAACTATACATATAAAGGATTATCTGTGCTCTGCCCACCACTGGTATCGAAACCCGGTTTCTAACTTTGTAAATCTACAGACATACCATTGTGCCCCTAAAGCGGCGACAGAGACTTTTATTTATCAAACGTAACATGAAACTTGCATACGAGATTCACTCATGACGTCTTTACACCCACAAAGAGTGTCTCTCACGTTAGCAACATCTTACACAGCTTAAAGTTAGGGATTGGTTCCCCGGTTTGCTGTGATTCAAATATTCTACCTTCTGTCTTAAATTAATGTAACAAATACAGAAATTTACTATTTTAAGGGAAAGTTGTTGATTTTAGGTCGCTCTACCCTTTCTTTAAAGTGTAACTTGAAATTTGCTTCTTTCTAGTTGAATCCTAGAATTAGAAGCGACCGCGCCATACCCCGCACTAGTCGAGCCAATAGAAGCAGTTTTCTCATTTGAACTTTCCTTTTTTAAAAGGCTAGGCATGGCCAGATTGGTTAAGGCGTTTGACTCGTAATATGAGGGTCGCAGGTTCGAATCCTCGTCACACCAAACATGCACGCCCTTTCAGCCATGGGGGCGTTATAATGTGATGGTGAAACCCACTATTCGTTGGTAAAAGAGTAGCCCAAGAGTTGGTGGTGGGTGGTAATGACTAGCTGCCTTCCCACTAGGGTTACACTGCTAAACAAGGGACGGCTAGCGCACATAGCCCTCGTGTAGCTTTGCTCAAAATTCCAAAACAAACAAATAATATTTTTTTATATTTGGCTTCCAGACCTTTTTCTTTTATATTTGCTGATATACGTACAAGGCAAGAGCGTCTTATCATTGTAGTACAGAAGAGTTACCAACAGTTTATTAGAAAGCTTGAGTCTTATCTGTAATTTATTATCTATATCACTAATATTGTCTTATTTAAGTACTTCACACTTTACAATGTTTTTCAGATTCTCAAGACTGATCAACTAAGTGGCAGCCGGTATGAGAAGTAAAAAGAGTTGATATGTATGTCTATTTTGTTATGGTTAATTAGTTATATTACTTTGCATGTAATGTTTTGCTAACAAAAACGAACACAATATCTTGTAAGTACGCAATACTTTTTTCTTTTATTGGATCATTAATTTTTAGCAAAGATACTTCATTAGAAATTTTGATTTTTTTTTGCACAAACATTTTATAAGGTTTACTGAAAGCTTGCTATATTTCGTAAAGTTACACAAACCTTATCGTATCGTATGAGACGACGTATCCTTGCAATCGTGTCATGGCTTCACTGTATCGTCCACACCTTATTACGTTTGATATTGTATAGATAATTAGGTTTAAAACTACGTTAAACACACTCAATATAGTGCCAACGCTTATCCACTGGCTAAAATAGCCTTCTTCATTTTGGCTTTAATTACTAAACTTCCGTTAAAATTATAAAGTAGAATTTATTTAACCGGTAGTTATTAACTTATTACCTTAGACTGCTCCTGCCAAGAATCACCGAATTTAGAATCATGTGAGCCCATTTGTTTTCTTATACATGTATCTAAGGCATTCGCTTTACAAGTAAGCGTAAGAACGATCATCACGCCCTGTTCAAAAGTTAAAAGTAAACTTAAAATAATAAATTTCTTGTGCGAATAAGTTAAACCTAATTAACTTTTTTACATCTGTTGATTTAGAAGAAACGCAAAACGAAAACAATAAGTTAATTAATAATTTAAAGTTGTCTCGTGTTAAATTCTTCCATATAATTTCCTTTAATCACGTCGACTTCACGTTTTTTTCCTAAGTTTTCGACGTAACTAAGAATATACTAATTTTTTGTAATTTATTTTGTTATTTTGCACTTTTTACAACAAATTTTAAAAACCTACACATTGAGTTGTCTTAAACTCATATTCACGAATAAGAGCTCGCTACATAATGATTATAATCAGAAACTGTTGTAAGATTGATGTTCAAAATGTTCAAATTTAGTTGCTATGTTATCTTTGTGTTTAGTCAGATGTCGATAATCATTCAATGTATTTCTTTTCGTCGTTATAAAAAAAATGTTCTTTGAATAGTTTACTTAGTAAAAAGGCAAATTTGGACAATATTCGGAATAAAAAAAAATCCTTCCATATATACTAGAGCCAATCTTCGAAGTATTCTAAAACAAAAATAGAAATATTAACAAATTAAGAAAATTTACATATATAATGTTCTTGCTTGTTGCTGTTTCTTAAGAGGCGTCGTTATGCCTAACTTCATTTTTCAATGTTCAAAATCCCCAGTTGATCGATATCATACTGAAACTACGAAAATTTCTGCGTCTATGAACCCGAGCCCCGAATATTATAACTACCTTGTGACACCTCTGTTGTTGTTTTTTTTGTTTATTTATTGACGATGATACACTACAAATTTAATATAAAAGAAAAAGATGCCTGAAAACTTCCAATGCTTTCGTTTGTGAATCAATCATTGTTACTACAGAAACCGAGTTTTTCGATTTGCTCTGTAAAGTGTTCTCGTATATAAGGAGAAAATTTGAGTAAAAAGTTCTGTACAAATATACCAATTAGAAATGAATAAATTATTGTAGTGGTTATCAGTAGCCTTGCCAAGCTCATTAAGCAAAATTCTTGAATGTATTTTTTAAAATAAGATAGCTTTCACAATACTATTTTATTTCCTATCAAATGCATTTGTTGAGTGTGTTATTTTAAAATGACGTCTGGAGCCTCACAACGTCGTTATAGTCCACGTCGTCTTGAATGTACTTACTCTGTCTGACGACCTTGCTATTCACAATAGCCCTGCAGCACAGTTTTTATTGCAAAAGGCTCCTTTCGTAATAAGGTTGTCATGTCATAAACACATCACTACTTACTGCTGCTTTCAATATTCCATCTATCATATGATGACATTGTTTCTTTTATTTTTCAATTGCATTAAATACAAGAGACATCCACGTCTTGAAAATTCTAAATCCCGATACGTATAGATTTTCATGATCTGAGTCTATAAATATCTTGCTTCAAAAAGCGGTGTTACGTACTCTTCCATTAAATTCACTTGTGTTATAGAAGATAAAGAAAGTTGGTCAAACAAGAAATTAGGACATCCAAAAGGATGTAAGATAAAAGTTTGGACTGAAAGTATAAAAATTACAGAATTGGGATAGGACCCTTGAGGTATAACACTGAAGGTTGTATCCGATGATTATGAAATGGCTAGGTGATTAACTTCTAATTTTCCTTCAGTTTTTGCTAATAAAGACTTAAGCAGTGCCCTCATTTTGAACAGTTGATAGATGTAAACGAAGTTGAACAAGACACACAAATTCTGACCTTATTAAAATAAAATTGGGATGTTTAAAGAATTATAAGGCTCCTGAGCCAGATAACATTTCCCTGAGAGGTTTAAAGAAGGTCAAGGACTAGATATATGAGGCACTTGTCAATTTTTTGTGGCAGGTAATAAAAGTTTTCCCAATAAGTATATGCCTATTAGTCTTATATCAGTTGTGGGAAAAGTTTTGAAAAGTCTGATAAAGGATACTTTGCAAAGTCATTGAAATAAATTTATAATTTTATTGGATAGTAAACATGGTTTCACGAAGGGAAAATCTTGCCTTACAAATTTTTTTAGACATTCTTTCAATATTTTACTGCAAATGTAAATAAAGGTAAGAGTGTAAATTTGGTGTATCTGGATTTTTAGAAAGCATTTAAAAAAGTGTCACATAAAAGGCTTGTACTTATCTCTGTGGGTGTGGGGAATAAGTTAACTAGTTAAATAAAAGAGTAGCCCAAATAGAAGAAAGTAGAGGGTTGTTATGAATGGAGTTCAATCAAACGAGATTAATGTTACAAGCGGTGTACCTCAGAACTCATTTTTAAGATCACTACTCCTTTTTATTTATAATAATAACACTGACAAAGGAATGGTCAATACATAACTTAAATTTGCTGATGATATCAATGTCTTGGGTGTTACTGACTATGAAGAAGATGTTGCTGCTTTACAAAGGGATTTAGATAATTTAGTGAATTGAACAAATAAATGGAAGATGGGTTTTAATTATGCATGCGGATTATCGTAAAAGGAATCACAAATATAATTTTAATGGAAACAACCCTAACAGAATCATGAAAGAAAAGGATCTTGGTGCAATGTTTGATCAATTTCTTGAGCCATCCAAACAGTGTGTTGTTGCTAGTGGTAGAACAAATAGTAGTTTAGGATGTATCGTCAGAAATATTGAATACAAGTCTAAACAAGTCATAATTTAATTGTATAGTTCATTGGTTAGCCCATAGTTGGAGTGTTTGTTCAGTCTTGGGCTCCTTACATTAAGTAGCCTTTCGAGGAAATTAGAAATAATTAACCTGAGTTCATACAAAATATTGTGTTTAAGCTAAATATTTCTTAGTGAATATCTTTTTCTAAGCAGAAACATAGCCATTCATACAATGGTTTTCAGTTTTTCAAGTACAAACTGTCATTTCTTGACCGATATGAGATCTAAATACAATTTGCAACTTAAGAGGTCAAACCCTTTCAACTGATGTATTTGACAAAGCCAAACGTCTCATAGATTAATTTACTCTTCTTCTGCCTAGAAAAAATTTAGTTTGGGGGTGAGCTGGTAGAGATCCTGATGAGTGACAAAATCGAAGCTCGATGCTGTTAGCGCACACAAATATAGTTAATTAAAATAGAAAAAAAAAGCTTCACAGATTAATTTATTGTAATTCTTCCTTAAAGAATTTCAAGTGGCTCAAATACTGAATGTACTCTTTTATTTTCCTCAATTATTCTATTTATTTAAATTATGGTTAAGAAGCTAGCATAAAATAGCACCTATTAAAGTTATAATGTTTTCAAACGAGACCCAAAACTCGAGCATTTTCAAATATTTGACTATTCTTTTTTAAGAGAATAAAACGAAAGGTTCTTACTTAGGGATATATCAAGGAAAACTTTGCATGCATTTTAAAAATATAGATTTTTTAATGATAATGAATCGTCGTGTGATATTTTCAGATTGTATAAAAGTATTTTATCTTTTAAAGGTATAGTGCTGTATTAAAGGAATATCTTCATTTCTATACTTACGTAAAGATCTATCCTATTTAACATGGCCTAAAACACGCTGTCGTTACCATTGATGTATTTAATTTGTTTATACTACCATGTTATCAATTGAAGTTGAAGTTATAAGTTAGACTTTAAGAATAATTATTCACATTTTCTGTAAAATAATATGGACTTTATTACCTCCATTTCATAGAATATGGAATTAGGTTTGGTTTTGTATTTATCTAGATGTCAATAACCTTTTATCCTGAATTTTCTTCTGTTATTTTTAGCTGAATTGTTTCATTACGTAAGGAACTGCGATCTAATCTAGTGAGATTACTTACCTGTTATAAACGTTATTTTTGACATATAAATATATATACAAACTTTAGCTGCTCATTTGAGATGGATAAGCGAACTGCGAGTTATTACCGATGTCTACAGCAGCAGACCTTCGAACAAGATACCTCCAAATATTTTTACTTAACAAAAAAAACATAGTGAAAAGAGATCAGGTTTCTTTCACATCAAGAAAAATATCGGATAAAGATATTGTTTTGTTTCAGTTGTAAGTTTGTTCACTGGGTTGATGATTTTTTTATGATTAATTTCCAAACGTACTTAAAACATTCTATAAGTCTTATTTCTGTTTTGTTTTTTGCCCTGACTTTATCAAAGAAACACAACTAAAAAATTATCTTTGGACGACCAAAATGGTTTACGACTATAGTGGCTGGTATGCCAGGCTATACATTGAAAGGTCAAAGTTTACATAATGATGTCGCTAAACAGACTTTAGAGTTTAATACGAGTACCTTAAAAGATTTACAGTCGGTTTCACTGATTGGTTTTTGTTTGTTTGTTTTTAATCACAAGACTATATAATGGGCTATCTGTGGTATGCCCAGCTTGAGTATGGAAACCCGTTCCTTAACGTTATATGGTGGCAGACTTACAATTGAGTAAAGAAGAAGGGATATCATTCGATTCAAAGTTATTGTGATAATGGGTGCTGTTGAATGACTACTTTTCCTTTAGTCAGTAGTTAAAAATTTGGAGCAGCTACTCTTGAACGCTAGGGTTCTCTCTAACCATTTCTATAGTCTAACTGTGTAAAGTACAATATTGACTTATGCATCTTTAGAAAACTCATTTTGATTACATTTATGTTGTTTACATAAAAGTAGTACACGTGCCATATGTTTGTAAACTTAAAAACACACTCTGCACTTTAAAGCCGTGAATGTTCTATAAGGTTAACAGTCGAATTCCAACATCCAGTCAGACAAGAGAGGAACACAGAGTTTGTGGTGGGTGCTTTTGGTAGTTTCTAATCTATCACTTCAAAAACTTTTTTCTGCATATAGCTTGGCAAGGAAATTCTAAAATAAACAAACATAACACTCACATGATACCTATGGAGGCTTTTAAACACGTAATTAATCTTGTCACGACAAAGAAAAATGAAAAAATATAATTTTCTAAACGTAATACACGTTATTATAATTAATAGGTCAAATATATCTAGCAGCTTTCATATCAACAGTTTCGAAGTTTCATTGGAAACAGTTGAAAAGCGATAAAGATAAACAAGACAGTAATTTAAGAGACGAATTACAAAAGTGAGACGGAAGATTTACAGGAAAATTACAGAAGATCGTCAAAGACAGAAGGTATAGAAAATGTAAGGTTTGTTTAGAATTAAGCACAAAGCTCTGCTCACCACGAATATCGAAACCCGGTTTTTAGTGTGTAAATCCACAGACATACTACTGTGCCACTTGGGGGCAAATGTAAATCGGAGCATTAAATATAGGATAAAATATGTAGAAATTGGATTATAAAATGCAAAAATCAAATTGGACGCACCTATCTCTGCATCCTTTTAACTTCGAAGACATTTAACTATGAGACATTGGATGAGAAAGTTCATTCGATCTACATTTTTACTGCCACAAGTGCTGCGCCATCAGTGAGTGGTCAAGCTGCTCTTCTCATCCCAGTGGCACAACGTTATGCCTGCGGGCTTACAACGCTAGAAACCAGGTTTAAATGCTCGTCGTGGACAGAACAAAGATAGTCCATTGCATAGCTTTGTGCTTAATTATAAACAAACAAGCAAACCATACTATAAATATGGTATAAAAAGTACGACTCGCAAGCTGGCGAACAATATTACATGAAGGTCAACACGTCCGCATCACTGGGCTTCGGATGAACCCGAAAGTTCCATTGAGCTGTACTCGTAGTTCGAGGGCACCACTCTGCAGAGACTTACACAGAGACTGCAGAGACTTACACAGAACATGTAGTGAGACTAAGGAACGCCACTGATTCCATACATGAATCTAATTTACACAAGAAAAATTTAAATCAGTTAGTGATAAGATGAAAGGAGGTAACTGTGAGGTAAATTGTAATAAGACTACATGTCATCATAGTTACATGGTATGTCTTTACAACCCACGCAAAAACAGAAGACAAACTTCAAAGTTTAGTAGAAGATGTTGGGAAGAGCCCTATACACAGAACAAACAAGCAGTTATATGGTTTATATAATCCAGATAGCTCAAACCAAATGTTGCTCGCCATGACAGTATTTTAGTATTTTTGGAATTACATCAGAATAGCCAACTAGTTAACTTTGAAAAAAAAATGCTTTACCAACAGTAAAATAGTCAACTGAAAAAACCTTAAGTACTCGTCAATATCATTTCAAGAAAATCACTACCAAGGGAGCCACCAGTAGGTTCCCACGACCATCTACCTCAGAAGATCCCTACCCCGCAGTGATAACCCAGCAGGTATAGATAAACACAAGACGTAATCTTCGTCTCTTTGCACCATAAGCTCACATAAAAAAGTGTGTGACTGAATAGTTAAGTATCAGAAAATGGATAAACAAAAAAGTTTTGTCAGTCAAGATTTTTATCGCACTTTCTTTAACAAGGTTAATTAACACTTAAAAATTGTAACGTTTATATAAATGAATATTAATGTCGTTAGTTGTCAAAATTCATTTTATTGTTAAATGAAGGTACTGTATTTTAATATACTCTTGTTGTTATTTTTTTCTATAATAGGATTATTCAAAGAACTTTATAATCCACAGAATAGACTGTGTTAAAGGGTGTGATATTTTTAAATTCAGACGTTTGTATTTTTGTTCGTCTTGAGGTCGTTATCATGTCTCGCGTGTCGAAACGTTTCACGAAAGGTCTATATGTAGAAAAACTATTTTGCGCTTTACAAAAAAGCGAGTTACGCTAGAAATTATTGATTTCTGTAAGTCCGTCAAAGTGGATGATTGACTATTGATTTAAATGGTTTGTTAGTTATCTTGTCTGTTAGTTCACTTTTGAGTTTGTATTTTAACGAAGAAAGTAAAGACACGAGAAAATATCCTGCACACAGCAGACGTTAGCAAGAGGAACTGTATGTAGCATTAGCGTTTACTATGAAATTAGGCTTATCAGTAAACTAACCTGAATTTCTGAACTGAAACGCTTTCGTTATTATTACGAAGATCAGATTTTGCGTGTGTTTTTCATACAGTAAAGACACATCGGGCTATCTGCTGTGCCCACCAAGGGCAATCGAAGCCCTAATTTTAGCCTTGTAAATCCGAAAACTTACTGCTGTCCTGGCCCGGCAGATCCAGTGGTTAAGACACCCGATTTACCAATCTTAGGGCTGCAGATTCGACTCTCCGTCACACCAAACATGCTCGCGTTTTCAACTGTGGGAGCATTATAATGTGACGGTCAATCTCACTATTCATTGGTAAAAGAGTAGCCCAAGAGTTGGCGATGGGTGGTGATGACTAGTTGCCTTCTTTCTAGTCTTACACTATTAAATTAGGGACGGCTAGCGCAGATTGCCTAGCGGAGGACCATTAGATCTTGGATTCTTCCATTTTATACCGAATAATGCAAAAAAATCGGTCTAGAAAAAGAAATTGTCACAATAATAACAAACATTATAAATCTTGCACTCTCTTTCAGAATTCGCAATAAAGTGTAAATTTATGAATTTACTTTTTAACTGATAACTCTCGAGTTATAATATTGACATCTAAGTTACCCAAATTAAATATTTAAGGTTTTAGAGTCATATAGCTTTTAGAGTAAATCAATAGATTTCAAACACTATAGAGAAAAAAAAATCGTTTTTGCAAGTGTATAGAATAACAAATTAACTTAAGGTCTACACGAATAATTCTACCACTTTTGTTTTATATTTTAATGTCATGATATTCGTGATTCCGAATAATATTAATGTTAGAATAAAATTAATACGTTCACTTCTGTTTTACCTTTTTTGCTTTTAAGATTAATGTAATTTTTTGTGATATAGCACGTGGTCAGTTTTAGTTTTTCTTGGTTTGAATTTCAATTATAAAATTGTCATACTGAAAAAAGCAAAGGGTGCCACAATTATCACTTTGCTAGACATCCATTGTTAAAAACAAATTGCAGTTTTCGTAATATGAGTTGCATAAAATTAGTTTTGTTTATAGTGTCTATTAGACTCTTCAAGTTTCTACAAGTGTTTTATGTGAGAACCATGAATTATGTAATACACATTTAATTCAAGTTTTTCGTTAAACGTTTGTTTAATTTCAGTCATGTTACAGTTGGTCTGCCACTCCTTGAGAGAGAATATATTTAGAAGATAAAAAGAAATATGAATTTAATAATACTAAAGTGATTCTATTTTACACAAGTAGCGTTATGTAATCTTCTGGTTTTACTAAGTAAAACCTAAATTTTGAACTTTTATATCTTATATGTGGTTCAAATTACTGTATTAGTTTTGGCATCTTTTCACTCTCCTTCAACTCCGCTCCCCACAGGCTCAGCGGTATGTCTGCGGACTTACAACGCTTAAATCCGGGTTTCGATACCCGTGGTGGAAAGAGCACAGAGTTCATTGTATAGCTTTGGGCTTAATTATAAAACGGCAACAACCACCTCCAAGTCTTCTAATGCTGCTACTTCTGTCATCCTTTCAAACTTTAAAGGATCTTTCACACAACTATCCCATTCTCTTCATGACATCCTTTTAAACTCTTAAAAGGCCTTTAACACAACTATCTTTCTCACTTTTTGGCATATTTTCAAACTCTTAAAAAAACCTTTAACACAACTATTTCTGCCATATTTTATCAGCTTTTCTCTCTCTTAAGGATTCTGACTATTCCCTTTATCAATCAAGTAAATTAATGACCAAATTCGATCTATTACTATAACCTCTGTTGTACTAATTATGGTTTTTATTTCTGTTTTTCTGTATTTTATTAGACGAAATGAGACTGTATTTTCTCAACATTTTGCCATAATAACTTCTGAAATGTGATAGTTTAAATGTTCCTTTGGTTTTTGCTTCTAATACAGAAAGGAAAAAAATGAGTTATCAGTGCCATAAAACCCCACAGTGGCACATCGGTATATCTGCGGACTTGCAATGCCAGAAACTGGGTTTCGATATTTGTGGTGGGCAGAAAACAGATAGTCCACTGTGTGCTTAATTATACACAAACAAACCATATAAAATATGGTACAAAATTACCGTTAGTATGTATATGTATATATATAACTCTTTTACTGGCAAAAAGACCATGCACTTAAAATGTTGTCTTCCTTTCGAAACTACTACATATAATTCACAACGTTCCTTTTTATTATACCTGGAAGAGAAGCAGTGGAGATAGTATATTGCACTGAGCACCTTTGCGCAAAAACAAAACAACAGATAAAAGTATATTTTATTGGATTTCCTGTACATTTTCACACACCAACTTTTTATGCTTCATAAATGATTCGCTGGGAACAATATAAATAACTTTTCCATACAGGAACAAAAACTATAAACTAAACTCTATAGATGAATTATTGAACATAATCTTAACATATTACATTTAAAATGTTTTTGTTTTGGCTTCTGTTCTTCCTCATTCTCAATTTGTTACTCATGCTGTAAAAGGTAAATTTACAGCTGGCGAAAACCTTAAGGCCAATAAACATAAAGAAAAAATATGCATTTTGCGTTGTTAGACTCAACCACTTATTTGAATTGAGCTTCAAAAGATGACACTAAGCGAAGGGAAAATAAAAATAAAAAACTTTTTAGCATTTAATAGGAAAAATATGAACATTGTGAAATTAGCCTAAATACTAGCTGGTCAAAAGTTTAAGACCATACTGAAACGAAGCGTTAATCGATAAACACGTAACGAAATTTAGTCATTTGTGTTCAAGTATAAGCGTTGTCAACATCTCCCAATGACATCTCACGTGTTACATTGGGTAAAAACGCTAAAAAGTTAACAGATTTAAACGTGGCAGTTTTCGAGCTGCAAAAGCAAAAGCTCTTGCAACGTGCCATTGCTGATGAGATTGGGCGTAGTAAAACTGCTGTTGCAAATTTCTTAAAAGACCCAAAGGGATACGGAATGAGAATTTCAAGTAATCGGCCCCAGAAAATTTCGTTGGCGTTGAGCAGGATGATTCGACGGGTTGTCCAGCAAGACACCAGCCGATCATCGAACAAGAATAAAGCCATTACAGACGCAGAATGCAGCTCAAAAACAATAAGACAGCATATACGAGAGAAAGGCTTTAAAAACTGTAAACGTCTTCAAAGGCCACGCCTCCTTCCACACCACGAAAAAGCTCGGTTAAACGTTGCTGAGAAGCACCAAACATGAGACTTAAGAAGGTGGAAGATGGTTTTTGTTTTAACTGGGTGGTCCAGGTGGCTTCCAACGTTAATGACACGAAAAGGATATCCCACCGGAGACATTTTCTACACGACACAGTGGAGGAGTTTCCATCTTGATCTGGGGTGCTTTCTCCTTCCATGGAACAATGGAGCTTCAAATTATACAGGGGCATCAAACAGCAACTTGCTACATTGGCATGTTGAAGAAAGCATCCTTATTTACTGAAGGCCCTCGCTTGTGTGAAAATGACTGGATCTATCAGCAGGACAACGCTGCAGGATAAAGAACGTTTTCATGGCGAATAACGTGATTCTTTTGAACCATCCAGAGTATTCGCCCGAACTGAACCCCACTGAAACTGTTTGGGGGTGGATGGCAAAGGAAGTCTATAGAAACGGACGTTAATTCCAAATAGTGCATGATCTTCGTGAAACCATCTTTACCACTTAGAATAACATTCCAGCCAGCCTTCTGCAAATACTTATATTGACCATGTCAAAGCGAATATTTGCAGTTATTCGCAATGGCAGCCGTACAACTCACTACTACTACTCTTATTGGGCATTTCCTACCCTGTTTAGGATATCTTTTTAGTATGGTCTTACACTTTTGAGCAGCTAGTATTTAGACTAATTTTATTGTGTTCACATTTTCCATATTAAATGCTAAAACATTTTTTTTAGTTTTATTTTCACTTTTCTTATTTTAATCTTTCAAAACTCTACTTAAATAAGTGGTTGAATCTAACAACGCAAGATACATAATTTTTCTTTATGTTCATTGGCCTGAAGATTTTTTGTCTTGTTTTATCGCAATATATTTTCGGGTCAAATAGTTCTGTTTCGTAACCATTATCTACATTTTGCGGATGAATATATTTCTCCTACTTAGCTTTATTCCCCAGTCGCACAGTGGTATGTCTGCAGATTTATAATACTACAAACCAGGTTTCGATACCCGTGGTTAGCAGAGCACAAGTAGCTCTTAATATAGCCGTGTGCTTAGTAACAAACAAGCGATATTCGAAAGTTTAAAAATTTAAATATGTTTAAAACCTTAGTTTGATTACTTTGTCGGAATTACGTTTTAAAAGATGGACTTCATTTTACACAGATCTTGCTACAACAACAACTCTTTACTTTGGATGTGATTTCGAAACCCAACACAATCCTAAACTCTCTACTGTGCTACTTAAAGTCTTTCTCTTTCCTCTATATCTTTTAACAGACTCGATGTACAAATTTTCTCTTTAGAAAGATCTGTAACATAAACTGTAAGCTAACGGTAATGCAATGTAGACTAGTCGATAACATGCTGTGAACCAAACATGCACATGTACCGATCGTTCGTAACTAACATCTGCAGCAACGCACACCACTACGTGACCATATGCAAGACCTTTTTATAAATAGTGATTTTGTTTGCACGTGGAATCAATCTTCATTTTAGGTAACAGGTAGCACCAGTAGAGCTCTTATTTCAATTCACAGCTAGTTAGCAGGCTACATAAAGTTTGTTGAGTTATACCGAACAGAAGAAATTAAATCGTTGTTAATACAGAGCAAACAAATTAACCAACTAAAATTTTTTCATCTAAGATGTATAGTTCGTGTCCCTGACATTCCTTATTGTTAACCTACCAAGTTAAACAAGAGTTAACAAAACATGAAGCCACAGTTCTCAATTTTAATAATTAACAATTTTGTCTGAACACCTGGACAGTGGGATCAAGCTATCTCTAATACTGTAAGATACGAAAGAAATGTTTCTCCTTAAACTTGGCCTGGCATGGCCGAGTGCGTTAAGGCGTGCACTCGTAATCCGAGGGTCGTGGGTTCGCGCCCGCGTCGCGCTAAACATTCTCGCCCTCCCAGCCGTGGGGGTGTATAATGTGAGGGTTAATCCCACTATTCGTTGGTAAAAGAGTAGCCCAAGAGTTGGCGGTGGGTGGTGATGACTAGCTGCCTTCCCTCTAGTCTTACACTGCAAAATTAGGGACGGCTAGCACAGATAGCTTTGTGCGAATTTCCAAAACAAACAAACAAACTCCTTAAACTTACAGAAATTTTGGATAATGGATAATACAAAGGTAGGTAAAATAACTACAAGTTGAATCAACGAAACTTCTAAAGTATAATATTAAACAAATGCTGGGCTACATCGATCAGACAAGTAAAATCAAATATCGATATAAGTGACCGTCGTATCACTTTGATTTTGCTTTGTTTTCTGATAAACCTTTCTTTTAAAGTACATGCACTAGAACATCTCTAGAACATTTAAAGTTGTCCACCTCTTTTATAAATCTTTTCTCACCTACGAAATATAGTGTTTGAACCAATTTTAATTTAATAAGCAAGTTTTGTTATTTCGTTATCCTATTACTGGATTTATCACAGCTTTTATCGTTTATCACAGTAATCAAAGTTACTGTAGTTTCGTTATAGTTTCTTACTAAATCTTATATGTTAAAAGCGCCACAGTAACAGTTTTTTATAAGTACAAAGTCGACCATACTTTCTCAAGATGCTATAATTCAAGCGTTAAATGACCTATCACTTTCTAGACCGCTTTATAGAATACCAAAAATAACATGAGAGATACTTTTAAACCTACTATTTCAGTAGATGTATTCTCGGTATACGACAAATATTCTGCGAAACAGTTCGTCTATTCTGATGTGTGATGATTCGTGTAATTCATGTATATTATAGTAGCTATGATTTCTATTGGAGCATACATTTACATTTGCTACCGTGTTAAAATAATCTTCTTTTAAAAGTCATTATAAAGGTAAAACTTCAATTTTTTTAGTGAACACCGCCCTAATCCTAAAGTTAAAATGAATATGTAGATAGTTAACGACAAACTGTGAGGCATAAGATTCACACGTGGCATTTATTGACGCTTCTGCGTTTGCTATTTTCACAATATAAAGTAAATAACTAGTGCCACCTAGTGCATACACATAGCGATCGACAGTTTTTACTCTTAACGACACATCTTTGCCTAGCTGACTAGCTTGTTTGTTACGAATTTTGTGCAAAGCTACAAAAGGGATATCTGCGCTAGTCGTCCCTCATTTAGCAGTGAAAGACTAGAACGAAAGTAGCTATTCATCGGCAACTTTTGGGCTACTCTTACAACAATGAATAGTGGAATTGAACGTCACATTATAACCTCCTCACGGCTGAAAGGACGAGCATGTTTGGTGGCGAGGGGATTCCAACCCGCGAACCTCAAATTGCGATACAAGTGCTCTAACCACCTGGCCATGCCGGGCCATCCATCTGAATAGAAAATCCACAATTTGCGCCAAAAGTGTCATTTATAAAAATCTTGAAGGTTCTAAAGAAATTTTGATCGTGCTTTATAATGATTCCAATGTATATAATACCAGTAGAAAAAAAGACAAACGAACCAAAGACAGAAGTAATATTCTTAACAGGGTTGTTAAAAAAAAAGAAGATAGTATATTTTCAGTATTTGAGGAAACCTTTAACGAAGTGAACTATAAAATAATTACTTTCTTTAATATACATGTTTCATTAACCCGCTGTCACATATCAGAAAAATTGGTATTACATTGGCCGAGGAAGAGAAGAGAAAGAATCCCATAAAATGCTGTCTTCAATGTTTATGTTGCACTGTCCAGGGAAGGGAACACGATCCTATTTGAATCATCCATGACGCTTGAGAGTGTACTAATTAAGAAAAAGAAACAGGATCTCGTTTAAAATTATCCGCAATGCTGGAGATAGAGTTGAGTTGGAATATGGAAAAGGATCCTAATTAGGTCATTCATGGATTTTGAGATTGCAAAATAAAAACAAAAAAGTCGCTATTCAGTGTTTGTTTTGTTTATTTTTGAGTGTTACACAAAACCACAAGTGACAGATTAGTGGGAAAGCAGACAGTCAAAACTACCCACTGCCACCTCTTGGGGTAATCTTTTCCAACGAATAATAAGACTGACTGTCACATTATAACGCTCCAAGAGCTGAAACGAAAAGCACTTTCAGTGTTGGAATTCAAACTGTGACTTGTAGGTTTCCCTAACTACCAGGCCATGTCAAACCCTACTTGTAAGTGACTTAAAACAAACAAGAGATAGTGACTACAAGATGAAACTCCGGCATTCTATTCGTCATTGCTTTTGTTCATTTGGCACAAAGCTGCACAACAGACTATGTGCACTTTGTCAGCTCTAGGTAATCGAACACTGGATTTAGCATTGCAAGTCAATAAACGTATCGCTGTCTCACAGGGAGACATTAGACTTTCAAGAACTACAAAAAATACCTCAATAAAAGTGTGGAAGAAGGCAGACAGCTAAATGATCAACATATTTGTGTTTGTTTTTTCTTGAATTTTGCACAAAGCTACTCGAGGGCTATCTGTGCCAGCCGTCCCTAATTTAGCAGTGTAAGACTAAAGGGAAGGCAGCTAGTCATCACCACTCACCGCCAAATCTTGGGCTACTCTTTTACTAACGAATAATGGGATTGACCGTAACATTATAACGTACCCACGGCTGAAAGGGCAAGCATGTTTGGCGCGACGGGGATGCGAACGCGCGACCCTCAAATTACGAATCGCACGCCTTAACACGCTTGGCCATCCCGAGCTCCAACATATTTGTACCTCGATCAAAATCTGTGGTTATTTTTTATTTCCAACGTGTTTGACAGATTAAGGTAGTTTTCTTATATTTTTCCTAAGTTTATGAGGGAAGAAGAAAGGCACTTTGGAATCTTCCCTTTCGCAAACAGTTAACTTTAAATACGTTCCGTTTGACTTAGAGTGTAGGTGATAAAGAGACATCTTGAAAGATGAAAATAATAAAATAAAAAATATAAATTAAAAAACCTTTTTATCATTTAATAGGGAAAATGTGAACACTTTGAAATTAGCCTAAATACTACCTGGTCAAAAGTTTAAGGCCATACCAAAAAGTAGTCCTTAACAGGGTATGAAATGCCCAACAAGAGGTCTCAGTAGTGAGTTGCACAGCCGTCATTGCGAATAACTGCAAACATTCTTTGTGTTCATTGGCCTGAAAATTTTGGCCAGCAGTGTATCTGAAATGATGTCATATGCAAAAACGGCAAAGGTCCCAGGTGGTTAGGGATCTCGACTCGTAATTCGAGGGTCACGGGTTTGAATCCCCGTCACACGAAACACGCTCGCCGTTTCAGCCGTGAGGACGTTATTACGTAAAAATCAATCGCACTATTCATTGGTAAAAGAGTAGCCAAAAAGTTGGCGGTAGGTGGTGATAACTAGATGTCTTCCCTATAGTCTTACATAGCTAAATTAGGTATGGTTAGCGTAGATAGCCCTCGTTGAGCTTTAGGCAAAATTCAAAAAACAAACAACAGATGGACAGTTTAACTTTTGGCAGTACACAATCATCTCAGCGGAATTATTTTGTAAACAACATATATCCGTTGTATATTTGCTACCAAACATGAATAGAATCATTTTAATTGTAACAAGTTGAGGATAACACTTGCCAGTTTGTGAAAATACCTATGCAGTTTTGTTCCACTAAAGTTATTGTCTGTAATAACCGTTGTACATAACATATAACTAGAAATGACTATGTGTACAACATGTGCTGCTTTTCGCAAACTTTCTGAATAAAATAACAAACCAAAAGAAACAAACGACTCGTCTTCATCATAACTTCAATATAGAAAGGATTCAAAGGTTTCCTTTATGTCGTCGTAGTTTAATTAAATGTCTGGTTCTTATATCTTTTCTCCTTTGATTGTGGTTATTTCTCTATGCAAATAAACAAATTATTATAAACAAGATATGACCGACGACAGGTGAAACACATTACAGAAAGTAACAAAGGATCTGTGTTATAAATCTGTTTGCTTGCAATCCTTGGGATTCAAGTAGATTTCTCATATAAATGCACGCAGTATTGAGTTTAATTTAATAAGTAGTTTACTGTACACGATTTAAACAACAACAACAACAATGAAATCGGGAACATTTCTTTTCTGGCTCAAATAATACAATAAATTATTAAATATGCAACTCCATCTCTGACGATACGAAAATGGTATCATTATTTTCTTTTCTGTTTACTCAACAAATCTGGAAACCTAACTCATTTCAAATAAAACATAAACACATCTGTCAAAACATGAATCTTTGAAATTCGTTCTACCTTTGTTCAGAGAATTCTTTGTATTCGTTCGAAAGCTTGTATTTTGTTTTGTACATATTATTGAAGATTCTAGAATGTAAAAAAGAAATTGTATTTGCTTTTTTGTTTTTCTCTTTTTTCTGAAGTGAACAATTTTCGTAACAATCCGCTATTCATTTTGAAATGGCGTTATACTATTAATACATGCAAATCGCTGATATGTGTATTTTGTGTTACGTCGCCTTATTTGTATTCAAAATAGATATAAGCCAGGCAAATTCATATTATTCTGTCATATTTCATAACCTCAGAAAACCTCTAAGACGTTTAAGTAAAGTGAACATTGTGCAGAGTGTTGAGAATTTATAATCCAAAATATTCTTTTTTGAAAAGTGTATACTTTCAAGTTTTTAAACAAAACAAAACATTTAGGTTTATATGTATATATTTTAGCTATTTGGACGAAATAGCTTATTAAATAATTCTCATGAATATGTAATACATAGTGTAGATCAGGGGTACACGATATTTCTCAATGAACATATTCATTTTCGTTTACATATATTTTCGAGCATAATTTTCCTTCTCACTATTTATCAAAATATTAAAAATTGCTCTTTCTTCATTTTAGGTTTTCGATAAAACGGTCTTGCAGTTGTTACGTATTTTTTTGTTTTATGTTCTTCGTAGACTAAACGCAACAGAAAAACGCAGATAACAGCTTGTATAATTTATTACACTAAACTATTAACAAATATAACAAATATAACATGAATTATATGATAACAGTGACAGATATTAAGTTACAACATTCGAAATTAATTACAAAACAAAATAAAACTAGTTTCAAACTTCAAAATTAATCACAATACAAAATGGTACTGGCCTGTATCTAATATAATGATCTAAAATGAAAGTCTCAAATTCCAGTCTAGGGTGTGAATTTGGTCCCACGAAGAAATTCCGAAGCTTAAATGAAGTTCAGGAACAGTTCACAGTTCAATAAATTCGCCGACTCTCAGCCAAGCAGTAATTCAGATGAATCGTAGAGATTGACGAAATAAAATCACAGCTTCCGTAGATCTAACTTCAGTCACAAATCCAAGTTGAATAATCACAGCAAACACTTAATCTTTCTCAAATAACTGACTCTCTTCTTTTGAAATAAAACTGATGTTTGAATCTCACTCTTTTTCTTCGAATAAAACTAATGACTGACTCTCTCTCTCTTGTTTCTCGCATCTTCGTCTGTTTATATATTGTAGGCCTAAACTCCTCGAAACACCGCGAAAATTCTACAGGTCTCCAGATCAATCCACGCATGTCCGTTCTTGCACGAGACTACGCGTCTAGACACGTAGTCACCAGCACTTCATTTACAAACATATGATTGGTCTACTTAATTCAAGAAAGTTCTAAATGTTACCCTAAATAAATAACAACATATTTTAGTTTAAACTTCGAAACAATAATATAAATATGGAAAAATGAATAATACAAATGAAAATTCAAACACAACACGACATGTTGTCGTTTACAAAATATTTACACGACATTTACATAACACAGTTGATTTTTTAAGTTATGTTTAAGTTGTAAAGGTAAGTCGATTGAAAGAAGTATATTTGTTAAACACAGAGTTACGCAATGAGCTGTTCGAGTTGAGCCCACCACGGGTATCCAAATCCGATTTCTAGCGTTATAAGCCCAAAGCTTGCCGCTTAGAGCCATTAGAGTATTAAAAAAGTAAGATATATATTTATATACATCGTAAAATAACAAACCCCACTTCTAAAATATCAAACATCCCGCTCAGTCATGAGTTTATAATTTTTGAGCATTATAATGAATCAGATCTGAAGAAATTCAGGTGAAAACATTTGCAGGGGGAACACACACATTCTGCGACACACTTCTAGTTTACACTGTAAGAATAAAAAAAAACTTCCACCATTTAATGTTGTGACGAGCTACTCTTGAAAACGTAGAAAATTCCACGAAAATACAGTTAGGTGTATACAGAATATAAACAGAACAAGGATACAAAAACCTACAGATTCGTTAATATTACCAAAGGGTTGAGTTACCTGAAAAATCTATTACCTGCACATGCGATTTGGATCACAAAACTCACATTCTCAGTAGAGCGTGTGCCTACTACTACATTTTGGCTCTCAGAAATTAAGAAAATATGTCCATGTGTCTGTCGTTATCAGCGAACATGAATCTCTTTTGAAAGGACAACGACAAATAAAATTCTACATGTTTCCACCAAGTCTCAACAAAATGTGATCATTTTTGACTGAGTAATAGAGAGAGAAATAATATGAAAAATAACGTTAAAGCACAGGGATTTTTTTCGTTATCTTCCCGTGACCTTCACCCTCCAAAATTAATATCTTCTAATTTGGGTCATAGTCCAAATGTATACCAACTCTCTTCAAAATCCATGCAGACGGTTTTACAAGTGTAGTTGATAAGCACAAACACAGTCAGATGAAACAATATTCGTCAACCTTAGGTGACAGAGGTAATAAAAGCAAAGGTGACTCAGAATTTTGTGATGTATTGTAATAACTAGGTTTAAATTGACCGAGTTTTCATTTGGTAAGATTTTGCAAAACTGTGACACAAGAGAGAGTAAATAAGTTACCATATATACAAATTTATTTTGAGCTTATAAAATATTTTAAGAAACCACCAAGGCAATCATTTCCTGCCTTTTTTTTTGTTTGTCTGCAGACTTACACGCTAAAATACGAGTTTCGATACCCGTGGTGGGCAGAGCACAGATAGCCCATCGTGTAGCTTTGTGCTTAACTCAACAACAACAACAGCTTTTTTTTTCTTATTCTCGGTATCATAAAATCATACTTATGAATAAGATATTATATTTTTGTTATATATATATATATACACTGCTGGCCAAATTTTTAAGGCCAATGAACGTTAAGAAAATTATGCTTCTTGCATTGTTAGACTCAACCACTTATTTGAGAAGAGCTTCGAAAGATGGAAATAAGTAAAGCGAAAATAAAGATAAAAAACATTTTTAGCATTTAATAGGGAAAATATGAACACTATACTAAATACTAGCTGGTCAAAAGTTTAAGACCATACCAAAAAGTAGTCCTAAACAGGGTAGGAAATAAGTGGTTCAGTCTAACCACGTAAAATGCATAGTTTTTTCTTTATGTTCGTTGCCCTTCAGATTTTGGCCAGCAGTGTATAAGAATATCCATAAAATATCGTTCCGCGAGTAGTTTCGTTATGGCTAAGGAAAACCCAAACCCAACGCTATTATGTATGTGACGCCTACAGGATAGCAATCAAAGGTAACACAATACCATTACTTTAACACATTGTAAAAAGTATTTGCAAGACATTAACTAAATGAATGAGAAATGTTCTTTCGAACTATTTACATTTCCTTATTTCAAAAACAAAATCGTCATTACTAGGAAATAAGACGAAACGTGACGTATTGGAACTGGAAACAATCAGAAAATAAATTATTCTTTAGGAAACTGCCAGACGAATAAACTTTTGTTCATTTTACGACTCTTCGGTTATGCTGTTAAACAAGACACCTGTCATATTTGTTCTAAATCCAAATGAATTATAGTGATCACTCTGGCAATGTTATCATCGATTGGTGTTGAGAAGTTGGCAAAGTGCCAAGAATCCATGAAAATCTGAAGTAATCACCAATGCTGTGTATAAATTTATATTTTCAGTTATCTTAAAATAGACCGTCTCTTGTTCCTTATATTTTGACTAAAACTCAAGATAGATGCTAGATAGATTTTGTTGCAGTTTGTAAAATAGTGAAGTTTTTAACTGAAAGGCGTTTAACACTGAAGTGCAGTGTATGTATCCTATATTTGATTAATAGACGAACACGAAATTATTTTAATGGATTTTCATCATTAAATAGTAAAATGTGATTAATCCCACGTTTCGTAATAGGAAGGGATACTTAGGTTTATGAATGTGTTTATATTAATTTTTGTTACTTCAATTATTATCGATTAAATCTGACCTGTTAAGCACCCTGATGGCTTTTAATGTTAAAAATCGGATTTTGATACCTACAATGGGCAGATTATAGACAGCTATTGTGCAGCTTTGCGCTTTAAAACAAACATATAAACCGGCCTTATAACATATATATAAGTTCTGATAATATTTTAAAGACAAAACTTTTTAATATACCTTAAATGTCATGATTATAATATAAAAGGCACATGTAGAATGATATTTTTTTTCTTTTCAAAAATTGTCAAGATAACGAAACTGCCGCCGGCTAGTCGTATTCTTCACTGTAACATCAAATGTTTTCTAAAAGAAGGCTTCGTATTGGTGGTATTTGTCATACTAGTATTAGTTATTTCCAGTTTGATGCATGTGATATATTGTTGGATACGTTAAACACTGCCTGTTCTCTAAATTTGTAAAAAATTGTTGAGAGTAAAAATCAACAATATGTGTTTTACGAATACACTAGAGTAACTTCGAATATTGTTGAGTTTTGATAATCTCATCTAATAAAGCAAACCATCGCAAAAAGCCAAGAGACAGTAATAGAATATTGTTAGTTTGATTCAGTCAGTAGGCTAGGAGCCTCGGAAGCCTATAATTGTGGTAAACGCTGATTAACTGGAAAATTACAGAAATTTCACCACGAACATTTATAGATTTCGAACATTACGAACCGTTCGACTTCAGAGAATTCACTTCGGATCTTAATATTTGCAGGAAGTAATTGTCCTCCACTGATGCAGCGGTAAGTCTACAGATTTACAACGGTAAAATCAAGGGTTCGATTCCCCTCGGTGGACTGAGCAGATAGATGTGGCTTTGCTGTAAGAAATCACATAAACATACACAGCAGAAAAATCATGTGTGAAGAATAGAGGCCCCCCAGTGGCTCAGCGGTATGTCTGCGGACTTACACGCTAAAATCCGGGTTTCGATACCCGTGGTGGGCAGAGCACAGATAGCCCATTGTGTAGCTTTGTGCTTAATTCAAAACAACAACAACGAAGAATAGAGTTCGCGAACTGACCCTTCTAATGAAGTGTATCTGTGTATTAACGTAAAATTAATTGTTGCCTCATGGACACGGACCTTTGATAAAGTATTCGGTTCCAGACCTGATACAAGACTGAATATTGTTTGCGAATTTGTAAAACTTTTGAATAAAAATAATTATTTCTTATAACTGTTATTGTGCTTTTTGTATATAAAAATAAAATTGTGTTAAAAAAGAAAATTATATGGATCATTCTTGTTGGCAAATATTACAAATTTAATGCATATTGACAATTAATTAACTTCTAAATTAAAATTAAAATCTTCGACTGTTTAAAATCGCATTACGTAACATAATAAATGGGCGACTCGTCTGAAATAAATGATGAAATTCGTAACATATTTAAGTTATTATTGCTTATCATCATATGTCATTCCTAGTTAAGCACTTGTTTATTCATTTTCTGTGGGCACCTCACAATTAGACTAACCTCTATTTTTTGCTGTATAGCTAGTCACATCCATCACTGCGATAGCCCTCTTTGTTTGCCAGGCCATGCAGCAAATGACCGTACTTAGTCAAAAATCATATTTATCTTCCATCCTCTCCCTAGGGGTTCGATTTCATACGGTGGACTCAGCAAGTATCCCGATGTGGCTTTGCTATAAGAAAACACGAACCATCCTCTTCCCCTGTTGACATGGCTAGCCATTTCGCAAGTTTTTGCGTGGCTCGAGCTGTCTTTTAGTTTTTATCACTACCTATTTATTCCCGCAATAAAGTAAGAATTTGTACTTTTCTGTGCGTTCTTCTTGTAGCAGATAATAGATCACTTTCGAACCTGATTTGTAGCACTTCGATAATCCAGTAATAAGAGATATTCAGCACGTCTTGTAAAACACTAATCCAAAGAATTACACTCGTGAGTTTGAATATTATGCAAAGGAATTGTTTATCTAGCAGTTGTTATCTCGAAGAACTACAGTCATGTGAAAAAGTTAGAACACTCAATGAAAGCCTGTGTATTTCTGTAACATTTTTGGATATATAGATATTTAATCTCAATTTCAACAATACTGAGAGATTATAGGAATATAACTAAACAATTAAAACTGAAGGAAAGACTTTTCAAGATCTTCGGTAAATGTAATTCCACAAAAATGCATATTCCAAACGAAAAAGTTGGGACACCCTCCATTTATTCCTACGTAAAATAGTTCAACTAACACACAAGTATATCATACCAGGTGCACGTGATTAGAACATCGTTACTCAGCATTTTGAATGAGGCTTGCCCTATTTAAACCTCAGACATTTAGTCTGGTGTGCTTCTGACTGTTGAAGTGAGAGTGAGCACCATGGTGAGAGCAAAAGAGCTGCCTGAGACCTTCAGAAGGAACACTGTAGCAGCTTATGAGACTGGTAAAGGATTTAAAAAGATCCCAAAAGATTTTGAAATCAGCCACTTCACTGTCCGGAAAATAGTCAACAAGTGGAGGGCTTTCCAAACAACTGTCAACATGCCCAGGTTTGGTCGTCCAAGTAAGTTCACCCCGAGAGCAGCCCGAAAGATGCTAAAAGAGGTTTCCAAACACCCTAATATGTCATCACGAGACCTACAGCAGGCTCTAGCTAGTGTTGATGTGAAAGTGCATGCCTCTACAATCAGAAAGAGACTGCACAAGTTTAACTGGTATGGGAGGTGTGCAAGGAGGAAATATTTGCTCTCCAAGAGAAACATCAAGGCCAGACTGAAGTTTGCCAGAGAGAATGTAGACAAAGACCAGAACTTCTGGAATAATGCTCTCTGGACAGATGAGTCCAATATTGAATTATTCGGGCATCAAAACACAGGACATGTTTGGCGTAAACCAAATGCAGGTTTCCAGGAAAAGAACCTCATACCAACTGAGAAGCATGAAGATGGAAGTGTCATAGTTTGGAGCTGCTTTGCTGCTGCAAAACCTGGACAGCTCACAATCATAGAATCCACCATGAATCCTACTGTGTATTAGAGAGTGCTTGAAGATTATGTGAGACCATCTGTAAGAAAATTAAAGCTGAAGCGAAATGGACCCTGTAAAACGACAATGACCCAAAACATACCAGTAAATCCACCAAGGACTGGCTGAAAACTAAGAAATGAAGAGTCCTAGAATGGCCGAGTCAAAGCCCAGATCTTAATCCCATTGAGATGCTGTGGGGTGACTCGAAACGGGCTGTACATGCAAGAAACATCTCAAACATCTCACAGCTAAAAGAATTCTGCATTGAGGAGTGGGGCAAACTTTCTTCAGACCGATGTCAGAAACTGGTAGATGGCTACAAGAAGCGTTTCACTGCGGTTTTATCAGCCAAGGGAGGTAACACTATTAGGGGATAGGGTGTCCTAACTTTTTTCTCAGTTAGAATATGCATTTTTGTGGAATTACATTTGCAGAAGATCTTAAAAAGTCTTTTCTTCAGTTTTGATTGTTTAGTTATATTCCTATAATCTCTCAGTATTGTTGAAATTGAGATTAAATATCTATATATCCAAAAATGTTACACAAATACACAGGCTTTCATAGGGTGTCCTAACTTTTTCACATGACTGTATGTATAGACATTTATCATCAATCAGTCTGTCAGAAACTGACCTTTAATCGATTTTGTCATGAACTATATATATATATATATATTGGTCTATAACAAATTCTGAATTAGATATGTGTTCATTATAATTTATACTGCTATTTTGTTTTTTACAAATATGAGAATAACGACTAAAATGATTAAACCGTAATTTGAAAAAGAACTGCTTATTACTATACATCCAATGTCTTATCATTATTTGCCGCGACATAGCAAACTAACAAAAGAGCTCTGTGTTTTTGTTGTCGTTGTTTTCTTTCAGATAGATATGTGTATTTTATAGCTTTGTCATAACTTGACTGATTTGAGATCTGACTACAGTTTTGTACTCAGGAGGCTAAACCATTTTACTGACGTATTTGATCGCATCCCAGATCCCACAGATTAATTTACTCTAATCATGCCTAAAATAATTTCAGTTTGAGTGTAGACCGATAATAAAATCGAATCAAGTTCCCCAAGCTTAATATTACTGGGGCACAAAAATATAATAAAAAGGTAGAAAAGGTCTCATAGATTAATGTACTCTAATTCTGCCTAAAAGAATCTCAAGAGCTGGGGCTATTGATGGATGCCTCTTGTTTTTAATTGAGCATTCCAAATTTCTGTGTGACCTTCGAGCCGTAAACCAATAAGACATCAAGTGTTTTAATAAATCCCAACATAATTCTACTATGAATTTGTCTAATATCGTATGACTGTTTTACTTATTTAAAATGTGAATAATGGCCAACATTTACAGTACATATCTATCTACTCATTTATGAGTCTTAATGTGCTTATTAGTATAAGCTTTTTAGTGGTTTATACGTGAATGCATTCCCCTGTTGGATTATAAAGCATATGATAACACTAGAAACTTCACACACAGTTCTCTGTCGTTGTTGTAATAAGTATGTCTTAACTTGTGATTAGTTATCTCATTTACGTGCAATCGTAAAGAAAATGATAAGTTCTTATCGTGTAGAAATGAGAAGCTGACATTTCCTTCCATTATTAGGTTCATTAGTATAATTAACCTGGGATTATTTTATCTCTTGAACCTTTAATGGGGTATCGATTCTACGATATATCGTTCATAAATTCTAAAAAAACCTAAAAAGTTATAGCTAGATAATTAGCTTCCTTTGATACAGAGAAATCTGTTCAAACAGTAACAATAACAATATATGGTTCATGTTTCAACAATTATAAACAGTTACCAATTCATTGATGACAAATGTTGTCCACTTACCAAACCTTGACACGCGTGCACGAAAACGAGCGAATCGTTATCGCCACCTTCTATAGGAAACGTGAACTAATTTATCAAGATAGTCTCAGAAATATATTTATCTATCTCTCCTTGAGATTCTTTTCACTTGCAATAATGTTTGTTAGAAAGTCTGCGTTCATTGATTCCTTATTTTTTAGTTACTAAATGAAATAGCATAAATACTGTATTTTAACCCTTAAATTATCATTAAGCCCGTCACTTTGTTGTTAACAAATGTAATATAATTCGAATACAGGAAAAAAGTCACATTTTATTTAAATACCAAAATAGTTAAAGTAATAAAACACATAATTTTGCTCTCAATGTTTAGAAGTCATGTTTTATCAGTTAAAAACTGATTTGAAATATTTTTGTTTTATTTTTAAATATTTATAGTACTTAAATAAAACGTGACTTTTTTCTTAGCTAAAATTGTAACTTTTTCCTGTGACTTTATTTCCTTTTGTCATTAATTTTGCCTATTACTGCTAGGTCCTCTATATGTTTTACCAAGGAAATGAGTGAGCTCACACAGTTGTTTTGGTTAATGCTTTACAGTGAATGTTGTCACAGGGGAAAAAGAAACAAAATTAATCAGAACGTGGATCCCTATTGCTGGTGAAGTGTATAAAAATAAATCGATTCAGAATAGTAAAGCCCACTTTATATATGTGACCACATTGTAAAAATTCTAATTTTACTGCCAAGTCATGTATAGAAAGATATCTGTTTTTTTATCCGACATAATTTTGTAAGTCGTTTTACTAAGTATTAATCTACTGTCGCGCAGGTGTAATGTGGAGTTGAGACTTTAAAGTATTTGAATTTCTTTTCATGCAAACCAAGAACAAACAAACGGATAACAATTTCGTCAAAGTTATTGTTTTCAACTGTTTAGTGATTAAAACTTTCAAAAACTTCAACCTCATTAGCCATCTAATGAAATAAAAAATACAAGCGACGTTTTCATAAAGGCTAAATATAAATGCACTAAAGTTAATATATATAATAAAGACAACTTCTAAAAGAAGGTTTACGATATTACACATTATTTGAAAAAGACTTGTAATAATTAAATTAAGTGAACAATAATTCAGCATAAATACTGTGTTTGTGTGTTTCTATTTGCCTGTTAAGTCCCAGATGAAAGGTTTTTAACCTCTTTCTTAGGACATGTGTACCATGGTCTTTAATATTTGTGTAAATACTAGGCCATTTATCACGTGTCAGATTTCGGAATGCACTAACCAAATGTACTATAATACGATATAATGTTGTTGTTTTATCTCATACAAGATTTTAATCGTTCACTGAATAGCAGACCATTAGCCTAGATTTAAGCAAATAAACGAAAACCGGGAGTAAGTGAATGAACGTTATAGTTATCTCCTTTCAGCTTACATTTCCAAAACACTTTAAACATTCTCCAGATATGAGAATGTGAGTGATATATATAAGCTGGAAACTTAGAAACTTGAGTTTCACGAACCTTACTGTTATAAAAAATCCTTATATGATGAGTAACAGTGACGATAGGGAAAAGTTATCATACCAAGCATGAAAGGAAGGTTTGCTGCTAATGTATTCACAGTTTCAGCGTTTTAAGTAATCGAACATAATTAGAGATTAAAATGTTTATCAAATATTTCTGAAGTGCAGAACAAAATTACTTAATCTCATATATTATTTGAAATATTACCCAAAACACTATCACTGCTTAATCCCACATGTTGTTTAAAATATACTCTTCAAAACAAGAAACGCAAAAGGGATATTTTTTTTATTTTAAAGAGAAATATATGTAATAACGTTACAAGCTCAGAGTTGTAATGTTACACGTGTTAAGGCACTGATTGTCAGACCAAAATGACAATAAAAGATGTGCACTTTGAAAACGGAGGAAAACATCGGATTTTGCGCCAAAACCCATTCGTGTCCAATAAATTTGTTTGAGAAATCTGCATGTACTGCAAGTGCAACATGTGTAAAATCCCTATAAAAGTGACGGGTTCTCGGTTTCCATATCTCAGTGTTAAGCCACCGACACGCAATATAGTTACGCCAAGACTGACTGAAGCACAACGCAACAACGCCATTGGTCGCTTGGAAGCAGACGAATCTCGATCAGATGTTACCAGAGCTGTGAATGTCCACCCAAGCACCATCACAAGGCTATGGAATCGTCACCAACAACATGGATCAACTCGTGACCGTCCACGATCTGGCAGACCTGGTGTGACCACGCCTGCACAAGATCGCTACATCCAGTTACGTCATCTTCGGAACAGAACCACCACTGCAACGTCTACTATCTCAACCATACCAAGGCTGCGTAGAATTTCCGATCAGACCGTACGCAACCGTCTACGAGATGCAGGAATCCGACCTTGACGTCCAGTCAGAGGCGTCATCTTCACCCAATAACATCGTCAAACACGGCTGCAGTGGACTCGGGCACATCGAGTATGGCCTCATTGACGATTGAGGCATGTTTGGTTTAGCGATGAATCACGTTTTATTCTTCGTAGGCAGGATGGAAGGACCCGGGTTTACCGTCGCCCAGATGAACGTTTTGCAGCAAACTGTGTGCAGGAAGTTGACAGATTTAGTGGTGGCAGCGTCATAATGTGGGTTGCCATCGCCTACAATGCCAGAACAGACCTTTTGCACATTCGAGGGAATCTTACGGCTCAACGATACGTCGACGAGATTCTTAGGCCCCATGTGCAACCCATCATGGTGAACGTCAACGACGTTTTTCAACATGACAACGCCCGTCCTTACACAGCCCAACTCACCACTGTCTTCTTGAGACATCACATCAACGTTTTTCCCTGGCTCTCCAGATCACCGTATTTAAACCCCATCGAACATCTTTAGGACGAGTTGGACCGACGTCTGCGACGGCGACAACCTCAACCGCAGACTCTACCTCAGCTTGCAGCAGCTTTGCATGCTGAGTGGACAGCTATTCCATAGGATGTGATTTGCCATCTCATCGCTTCTATGGGCAGGAGGTGCCAAGCAGTTATTGATGCTTACGGGGGGCATACTCGTTATTGACGTTGAGTGACGTTAAACTTCAACTAGTGAGCGTGGACTTCGCCTTTGCAGACTTTGGATGTTCAGCAGTGAATGAGCAAAGTTTTACACATGCCATACAGAACTATCCAAAATAAACTTGGGAACAATTTGTCTCATATTTTGCCTTTTGCGTTTCTTTTTTTTTTTTTTTTTTGAAGAGTATATTACCTAAGACACTAAAATTACTTAACCTCATTTCCCTTCTAATTGCTTCAAGCTTACAAATACATAATTATTCCGCCAACAGCTTGTCCCCCGACGGAACAGCGATTAGCCTACGAATGTATAGCGTTAAAACTTGGGATTCGATTTCCCGCGGTGAACACAGCAAATAACGCAATATGACTTTTCTCAAAGAAACCAAAACAAAATCAACAGCTCAGCGGTATATCTGGGGGCTTTTTGTGCTAAATATTGGGTTTTTAAACCCGTGATGGGCAAAGCGCATGTAACTCATTGTTTGGATTTGTAATTAAGAACAAACCAACAAAAATATTATTACTTTTTTTACAAGTTACAGTTTTAACAGTAATATTAGTTACTAGAACAGATACTATGTTTCGATAACTGGTGCGATCATTATTACGTGCACAAGTTTTGACAGTAAAGAACGTTTTAGTATTTAAAGCAACTTTCAAAAACCTAACAATGTATTTGAATTCTAGAATTGAGAGTTGTCACTTCTACACGTACACATCAATCCAGCTAGATTGACAGATTACTTATAGGATAAAAATATGAAGAAAATGACACTTGGTATACAAAATATTTGTTCAAAATTACGAATGTGTGAGGAAACAAGAATTCTAAATAAACAGAGATGTCCCTGGGTATTTGTTAGTTGATTTTATTAATAAAGCTTCTCTGATTTTTCTTCTGCTTGTGTCAGGTACATGTTTTAGTACTGTGATGTTCTGTTCAGGAAAAAAAACGTTTGTTTTTGTTCATATGTTAATGGTCTTGGGAAGATGGGTTTTGGTGTTCTTTTCACCTGATCTTTAAGTTATTTCTTGTTTTACTTACAGACTGTGTAACCATTACACTATATTTTGTTCGTAAACGTTTCCTCGTGGGGCGGGTTCACTATGCAATTTTCTGAGCATGTGTTTAATTTTCATTCCAGGGATGGAAACGAATCTAAGCGTTATGTTCAGGTTATTTTACTATGTCTTTTTGAAACTTCTGATAGAAGTATGCTGATATTTTCTATTTCTATTTGATAGTGTAAATTATTAGGTTTTTTTTGTTTTTGGACCCATCATCACCAGGTGGTTAGGGCACTCGACTCGCAATCTGAGAGTTGCGAGTTTGTATTCCCGTCACAACAAACATGCTAGCCGTTTCAGCTATGTGGGAGTTATACGTACGGTCAATCCCATTATTTCTTGATAAAATAAGAATTGGCGGTGGGTTATGATGACTAGTTGCCTTTCCTCTAGTCCAGTGTTTCTTAACCTTGTTGGAGGTACTAAACACGAAAGTTTCGTACTTGAATTCACCGAACCCTTCGTAATTGAAAAAAATAAAATATGCACACAATATCACTGTATTCAAAGAACAAAACCAACAAAACATGAATTTCACACAAAAACAAAAACATAACTCAATGGATATTTACTGCAAATCAATGTGACATTTAGTGTTGCCTTTCAGAGACAAGTTCAGAAATGTGTGGCTTTACCTTGGCAAGTGTCACTCTCATATCATTTCTCTAACAAAGTCTGTTCCTTTTTTTCGTTTTTATGTCTACCATCCTCGAAAAGGATTACTCGAAAAGATACGTTGTAACAAACGGTATGAGTATCTCTAGGGCTTTCTTAGCAATAAGAGGGTACGTTACGATTTGGTGACATCAAAACGTTGAGAGCGTTGCTGTTCTGAAAAGTTGCTGTTGAACTTGGCTCTGCAAAAGTTCAATGATTTCATCGAGGTTTTCATCATTCACATCTGTTGTCGCAACATGAAACGTGAACGGCTGTCTCACAGGGCTAATTCCACACACATGGCAAAAACACGACTTAGCACCTTTCCCCAGGATAACAACCGAACGTTAGAATGGTAGAGAAGTACCTCGAATTCAGAGTCCATTTCGTTACACAGCTCGTTGAAGATGCGGTGCTTCAGGGCACTATTTCGCACAAAGTTCACACATCCCACTACAATTTTTAATACTTCTGCCAGTTGTTAAGGCAAGGTTTTTGTTGCCAACGCATGCCTGTGCAGAACACAGTGCTTTATAATGATGTGTGGTGCATCGGCTTTCACCAGCGCACCAAACCCAGAGCATAGCTGGAGCTCCGTCCGAACAAACTGCAGAAACCATATCCCACGAAAAATCGTTGAATCTGCAGAAGTTACCCACAAGTTTCTTCACATTGGCTGCTTTAGTTATTGTTGTAAAAGGCTTACAAAATAAAAAATCTTTTATCTCGTCGTTCTTCATATAGCGCACGAATACAACAAGCTGGCTTAGATTGGAAACGTCGTTGGTCTCGACGAGTTGAAAGCTGAATTTTGCTGGTCTTGAAATCAGGTCTGCAACTACGCTCATGTCATCTATTCTGCTGCTGATAGTGTCATTTGAAAGAGAACTTTGTGACAACTTATTTTCAGAAGCTTTTCCCAGCATTATATTCGCCATCTTCAACGCAGCTGGTTTTACGAGTGCTTCACCAATGGTGTGTGATTTGCTCTGCTTTGCGATCAACTACGCAACTTTGTACGATGCTGTGACGATCGGCTTTTCGATGGGTAAAAAGCCGAGAACAGGCAAATTAGCCTTTTCATCGAACTTTGCTCTCTTTACCTTGAATTTTGCAAGCATTGTGTTCTTGTATTTCCCATCTCCATGCAGCTTTATAAAGTGTTCTCTTCGTTTTATCGGTGCGAGACTAGACTTGCTCAACTTGGCATTGCAAATCATGCATTGAGGACGCTGACTCCCATCATGTTCCGTTATACACGTGAATTCGTATTGTACGTATTCGTCCGACCACTTTCTGTTTTTGCTCGACATAGTATGAAAAGATTGGAAGATTAGGAAAAAATCACAAATGGTGCACGATTACTACAGTCACAAGTCGACTGCTAAGCGCACGAAGTCCCTGCAGCACAGATATTAAGGCCAAGTGATGTGACATGATCAGCCGCAGCCAATGATGGTCAAGTGGAGCATGACGTCACGAATCATACGAGTTGGGTGAACAGAACGAACACACACTGTGTGTGTGTTTTGACCTCCGCCGAACCCCTGGGGTCCGATTGAACCCAGGTTAAGAATCACTACTCTAGTCTAACGCTGATAACATAAAAACAAAAAGCGCAAATAGCCCTCATGTAGCTTCGCGAAATTAAAAAAACAGTTTTTGTTCTATGGAGCGTTTGCTTTGTGTGTTTCTTCGGTGTCTCTTGTCTATGTCTTTCAAATTCGTTAATAGTTTCTTTAACTACTTTAGAAGAGAACTACCCTAACATTAATGACATAAGTAGTTTATTGTGCAACTCACTCTGGATTTTTTCTCTGGTATGTATAGTTTATGTTAAATGGTGACTTTTTTAGAGAGCTTAGTTTCTGGTGGATTACCTGATCAGAACATCAGTTTATGTAACTTCCGCTCTGTTAGTTTTTGCATGAATGTTAGTGATGAAGCCTCGAGGAATTCGTGTAATATTAACGTTTAATAAATTATCGTGACATTCGTTGTTCGTATTTTCAACTGTAATTTGTGTATTTGCGTGTGTTGCTTATGGAGAAATGTTATTTATTCATTTTGACAAGCAAAACCGAAAAAAAAACCCTTCATCTCATTACTGTGGCAAAATACAGGCTTCTACATACAGACATGTTGTTCCATATAATGTAAGAAAACAATGACCAAACAAACTACTTCATAATGAATTTCTCATGGCAAGTCCGTGTAGCTGAAGGAAGTACGAATCTCTAAGTTGAAAGCATATAAATGTAGCTAGTTGTAACAGCTTGATTCTGTTTTTGACGTGTTGTGAAAACACGTGCAGCGGATACAACATAAAGTGGTTTTCTAATGATTAAGTCCACCATAAGCTAGACATTGTACTACATAAAACATTGATAAAGAAGTTGTAAACTTAACACACCACTTTACAAACATTAACCAGTTGTCTACTAGTTATAGAAACTATTAACGACATTAAACCTCAAAAACACACATTTTAACAAACACTTCACAAAACAAAACAAACCTAATTACATACAGTGTTCAATATGTAGAAAATATCAGCATACCTCTATCAGAAACTTCGAAAAGAAAATCCAACACATATTAAAAAAACTGTATAAGGCACCAATCTCACCACGAAATGTTTACAAAGCACAGTGTAACAGTGGTACAGTCTCTTACATTGGTGGCCCAGCATAGCCAGGTGAGTTTAGGAGTTCGACTCGTTATCTGTGGGTCGCGAGTTCGATCTCCCTCGCACCAAATATGCTTGCTCTTTCAGCCGTGGGGGCATTATATGTTATGGTCAATCCCACTGTTCGTTGGAAAAGAGTAGCCCAAGAGTTGGTGGTGGTTGGTGATGATTAACTTCCTTCCCTTTAGTTTTACATTGCTAAATTAGGGACGGCTAGCGCAGATAACCCTCGAGCAGCTTTATGCGAAATTCAAAAACAAACAAACATTTTTTATGTTCGTTTGTTTTTGTTTTTCCACAAATAAATGACCTTTCAATTCACGCGTATTAACATGTAAAAACGTAAAGAACTACTATCAATTCTAAAATTTAAACAACGTTGTTAAACTGTTGAATATTGCTTCAGAAATTTAAACCTTCTTTGCCATTAAAACTTGTATACTTGAGATTTTTATATGCAAAAAACGGCTCTTTTGGGCTCAGAAAACACTTCAAATAGAAGAGCGAACAACGTTTCGACCTTCTTCGGTCATCGTCAGGTTCACAAAGAAAGAGGTAACTGGCCGGAAGCTGACCACATGTTTGGAAGGGGTTGTATAACTGAGTGTCGCAATGTAGAGGGCGCGGTTTGGTGTTTGAATATATAATTTTATCTATAATATTAATATAGGTATAATGGTGTTCCTTTATATTGGTTTATTTTGGGTTTAAGTTGTTGTATAAGTAAGGCTTCTTTAATTTTTCGTTTATTTATGTTTGTTTCTTTATTTAGTATTTTAGTGTTTTCTATGGTTATGTTGTGTCCATTTGACTTGCAGTGTTCGAAAACGTGTGAAGGTGACTTTTTGTGTTCTTTGAATCTGGTTTCCATTTTTCTACTTGTTTCTCCAATATAGAGTCGTGGCAGTTATCACATTGTATTTTATAAATAATGTTGGTGTGGTGTTTGTCAGTGTAGTTCTTACATAGTATAGACCTTAGTTTTGTGCCTGGTTTTTGAATAAATTTAGTTTTAACTGGGATGTTATATTTTGTTACTAGTTTTTGCCAAATGTTGGTTATTTGTTTGCTGATGTCAGGAATATATGGTATACAGCAGTATATGGTTTCGTGATTTTTTGATTCGTGAGATATATTTACTTTTGTTGGTTGATTTTGCTTTCTGTCCAGGTGTGTGCGTATAATGTTTTCTACGGTTTGTGAAGGAAACTTATTGATGTCGATGAAGTATTGTTTTATTTTGTCTAATTCATCGTTAATTTTATCTGGTGAGCATAGTTTTATGGCTGTGTTAATCTGGTTTCTTAGTATGTTGAGATTTTGTTTTGTTTCATGTGCTGAGTCCCAAGGAATGTATAGTCCAGTATGGGTGATTTTTCGGTGGATTTCTGTTTTGAATTGTGTGTCGGTTCTTATAATTTTGAGGTTAAGAAATGATATTTGATTGCTTTCTTCCTGTTCACATGTGAAGTTAATGTTGGGATGTATAGAGTTAATGTGAGTGAAAAAATTAAGTATGTGTTCTGTAGATTTGAATCCCGCAACCGTGTCATCTACATATCTGTACCAGTATAGTGGTGGATGTAATGCTGTATTAATTGCTTGTGTTTCAATTTGTGTCATAAAAATATTGGCTAGAACTGGTGATACTAGGTTGCCCATGCTTAGGCCATTTGTTTGTATATAGTTTTGGTTGTTGAACATGAAGCTTGTCTTTATTGTGGTGAATTCTATGAGGGTTGCTAACTGGTTACTGGGAATGTCTATAATTGGGTTAGGGTCTCGGATATAGAGTTCTAAGGCTATCTTGCAGGCTTCTGTTGTTGGAACTTCTGTGAAGAGGGATATAACATCGAAACTGGCCATTAAAGCTTTATGATTAAGTTGATTTAGATTAGACTTGAAATTAAAAGAGTCTTTGATGAATGAGCTGGCTGATGTTGCATATTTGGAGAATGCCCATGCTATGTATTTACCAATATTGTAATTAAACGATTCATATGTTGACATTATTGGTCGTAATGAACAATCAGGTTTTGTGCAAAACTAAGGTCTATACTATGTAAGAACTACACTGACAAACACCACACCAACATTATTTATAAAATACAATGTGATAACTGCCACGACTTCTATATAGGAGAAACAAGTAGAAAAATGGAAACCAGATTCAAAGAACACAAAAAGTCACCTTCACACGTTTTCGAACACTGCAAGTCAAATGGACACAACATAACCATAGAAAACACTAAAATACTAAATAAAGAAACAAACATAAATAAACGAAAAATTAAAGAAGCCTTACTTATACAACAACTTAAACCCAAAATAAACCAATATAAAGGAACACCATTATACCTATATTAATATTATAGATAAAATTATATATTCAAACACCAAACCGCGCCCTCTACATTGCGACACTCAGTTATACAACCCCTTCCAAACATGTGGTCAGCTTCCGGCCAGTTACCTCTTTCTTTGTGAACCTGACGATGACCGAAGAAGGTCGAAACGTTGTTCGCTCTTCTATTTGAAGTGTTTTCTGAGCCCAAAAGAGCCGTTTTTTGCATATAAAATTCTCAACAAGTGGGTTTCTCGACATCACTGATTATACTTGAGATTGTTCGCAATTCGCACCATCGTGAATGTCTTAAAAACAACTTTTACTCTGTGTAAAAGCTGAAACTATCAAAACAAAACTGTCAATATGATTATACTGTTCACTTCTGAAAAACGTTTTTGGAAAATATAGTTTACCTCTAAATTAAAATACCTCGAAATTTCTTCAATAATTCCCTGAAGTCACTCACTAAAGCATTTTAATCATTCATATCAGATTTATCAACTTCATTCTCAACAGTTTTAAGTTTAAAAACAAATTTTTTGTTACACCAAAAATCTATTGTAAGAAAGAGAAGACAGATCCTGAATGATAAGTAGGTTAAAACTTTATTTTTGGTTTTCTAGTTATGCTACAGATAGTAGCGCCACGAAGAAATCTACATGATAAAACTGATCAGACAGTGTAAAATAAACGAAGCTGCTAAATATAAAACTGTTGCTTAAAAATTAAGAAGCACGACTGAGTTCGTTACACAATATTTTAATTCTATAAATTTAGAGAACAGACATGATTTTCGCAATACACATTTAACGATATACGCTACATACATTTATATTAATATTTATGTTTGTTTCAGTTTAATGTATGTAAAATGCATTGTTAAATATGCATTGCGCAAGTCCCATCTGTTCTCTGAATTTGTAGAAGATTCTCGAACATAAGAATGAATGTTGCACTAGGTAGGTATGTAATACTAATTATTAACACTGTTGCCCACTGAGCTTTCGAAAACGTCTCCTAAAAAAGCTGGGCCTGGCATGATCAAGCGCGTAAGGCGTGCGACTCGTAATCCGAGGGTCGCAGATTCGCGCCCGCGTCGCACCAAACATGCTCGCCCTCCCAGCCGTGGGGGCGTTATAATGTGACGATCAATCCAACTTTCCGTTGGTAAAAGAGTAGCCCAAGAGTTGGCGGTGGGTGGTGATGATGATGACTAGTTGCCTTCCCTCTAGTCTTACACTGCTAAATTAGGGATGGCTAGCACTGATGGCCCTCGAGTAGCTTTGTGTGAAATTCCAAAACAAACAAACCTAAAAGAGCTTAAAACTGACGCGCCAAGAGACAGCTTTATGTTTTTAGTTTGCTATAGTCAGTATACTATAAGCTTTGTAAGCTATAATTGTGACAAACGTTTATTAATTGGAAAACCAGGAACGTTTGCAGATTTTGAGCATTAAAAACTTCAGTGAATTAACTTCGGACGTTAGTACTTCTACGAGGATATAAAATATCTTCGTCATTAAAGAGTCACCTTATAAGCGGCGTTAGGCTAGCCATGAATAGACAACTAGCTAGCTTAAGCGAAGTACAATAACTTCAAGTGAGAATTACTTCTCTTATCGTGAATATGGATTTTTAATAAGAAATTCATTTGCAGACTTTGTGGAAGACTGTTTTTAAGCTTGTGAAACTTTTGTGTGTCAATCATTATTTGTAATAACCGTTACTATAAATTGTAATTTTGTTTGTGTATTAAAGTATATTTGTGTTAAGAAAGAAAATTGTGTGTATCAATCTCATTAGAAAATATCATAAATCTGATACGTACTGACATTCAATTAACTTCTAACCTGAACTTTCCGGCTCTTTGTAACCGTAATGTGTAACAATTTTTGTGATTTAAATGTATGGTCTTTATTACAAATTTTATTTTGTAATGGTTTATTGTTAATATATATATATATTTACTTTAACTTTTGATCCTTTTCACGATATAGAAACAAGCAAAATAATTTGTTGTAATGTGAACACCAGTTTAACAATTTATAATAATGAAAATAAATAGGTGAGAAGAAGGAAATAATTGGGAAGTGTAAAATATAATCTTCTAAGTGTATTAGCGAAGCTGACAAATTTACATATTTACTTATGCAAAAATTTTCAAGGCAGTAAATTAATGCCTCCCATCGGAATGAGCTTTTCTGTTTATGTTTTAGTATGTTACAGATAAGGAATTCTACTAAGGTTATCTACATCCGTAATTTTCAACTACTGTTCAGTGTTATATAGCCTGTTAAGCAATATTTGTCATCCACCATCTACGTTAAGGGATTGACTGCCATTCTTATAATATACCCGCAACTTAACGTGTGCTTTTGTGTGTACAGCCCATACAAATAATAAAATCTGAGTTATGAAAGTGAGTTATTAAGTTAATTGGAATTAATTCACTAATGGTCCATAAAAATGTTTATATCAGACCCAATAAAATAAAATAAATTAGACATAATTTGTATTAATGTTACATTGGACTGTTTGTTTGATTTTTGTTTTATGGAACTTCACAGAATTTCGACCTTTTTGTTTTGAACTTCGCACAAAGCCACTCGAGGGCTATCTGTGCTAGCTGTCCCTAATTTAGTAGTGTAAGACTAGAGAGAAAGCAGCTAGTAATCACCACCCACCGTCAACTCTTGGGCTACTCTTTTACCAACGAATAGTGGAATTGACCGTCACATTATAACGCCCCCACGGCTGAAAGGGCAAGCATGTTTGGCACAACGGGGATGCGAACCCACGACCCTCAGATTACGAGTCGCACGCCTTAACACGCTTGGCCATGCCGGGCCTACATTGGACTAAACTGAAATTTATCTCCTGTAAAAACATAGAAATATAATTTTCAGATTTATTTTCTCCTTTTGCAAATATATGTGAATTTACGAATATTCATTTTGTCTTTATATTTTGAAAACTTAAGTATTTATAACGATAGAAAAGGTTCATTAATATATTATAAGATAAACATCGGATAGAAATTGACTGAATTGTGAAATATCAAAGACTCGAATTCAGTTAGAATTATTAAGTCATAAAAAGCTCTTATTTCACATAATATAATAAATTAATTAGACAAGATGTCACTGTAGTTAAATGATTTGAACTCAGAACTAATCTCAGCTCTTACTAAATAGATACAAGAAAACGCTCATTAACTGTCTAATCACAAATATATATACAAATAGATGGATACATGAATATCCAGATAGATACAAGAAACTATACCACGATAGTCTCTTTAACAATATAAACATCTGATTAGTAATAAGATGAAACAGAATCAAATAAAACTTACTACAACATGCGGCATCTTAATGAGATTAAATGGAACTAAAAGTAAACAAATGTACGACGAGTTCAGAGAGTTATTGCTAATTATAACAGTATGAACCAATACGTAAATCTTCATTATTGTTCTTTTATTGTAATGAAAATGTTCTTTTTCTCAAGAAAATATTTCATTAGAAGTAGATGTATAATTTAACGAAAATTCTGATATCAAACAGTTGTGCATATTAACCTTAATGAAGCAGCAAGGGCGAAACGTTGGTTAAAATAGAAAAAAAATATTATACATATGGAACGTAAAGGTCGTTTTTCTAAACTATTTATCTAAATGTAATTATTTTATATTTGATTTAGAATTAGACTGAGGCTTTGGATGACGCAAAATACAATCAAACATCTAGACTTGAGATCTAGATAACTTAGTTTACAACCAAGCACCTACACTGTAGTTCTTGATATTGTAAAATACAAAGTGTCTGAGATGTAGTTCTTGATAATGTAGATTACAAACACGTATTTGGACTGCAGTTTTTGGTAGTGTAAAACACAATCAAATATATGAACTGTGGTTCTTGATAATGTAGAACAAAACCAAGTATATGGACTGTGTTTCTTCATAATTCAGGACACAGTTGATCTGGATGATACAGGATTCAACCAAGCACCTAGAGTATATATCAGGATGACGCAGACACATCAGTCGTCCACATTATTGTTCTGGCTGACGCAACGTAAAACCTAATATATACACTACAGGTCTAAATCATATACAGCCAAACATCTAGAATGTGTTTTAGACGTCTCGGGATACACACAAGCTTTAAACTATGTAACTGGGTGAAATAACATAAATCCGACATCTAGCCTACGACTCCAGATGATTAAAAATATAACTGATTTTCTAGACATCGGTTCTCAATAACCGATAGTACAAACAAGCAACTGTATTTTGGTTTTGTAAAATTAAAAATACAATCAGATTGTTGTTCGGGAAGAGGCAGGATACGTTTACCTTCTAGACTATGACTGCGTATAATGCAGAGTAAATCAAACCTCTAGATTGTGTGTCTGAATGACATACATGTAAATACAGCAAATCTCTATACTGTGGGTTTGGATGACGTAGATACATCAAAGCTCTATACTGTGGGCTTGGATGACGTAAATAAATCAAAGCTCTATGCTGTGGGTCTGAATGGCATAGATACTTTTAAAACTCTAAACTGTAGAATACTTACCTAATACAACCGAGCATTTAGACTGTGAATTTGATAAATGTAGTAACCAAACACTTACGTTGTAGTTGTTGATGGTGCAAAATATGATTATGACAATAGTTTATATATTAAAGTTAGGTTAATTTTCCTGCTCCGTTCCAAGGTACATACAGCCAGTGGTATAATCAGTTGAAAATGGTGTTCCATTCCTCTTCCATTGCATACCAATCCATCGCAGGCTAAGCCCCAGATAACAACTGGTACCCATAACACAACTGAGTAGACGGAGGCAAGTGGGATAAAGTGTCTTGCTCAGACAGAACAGCCATTCTCGAACTAGCAACCATCTGATCAGGGGTCTAAAGCGCGAAATCATAGTTCACGCTTCCTCACTTTGTGTATTAAAACAGGCGCAAATGTTTTCTATACAAAAAAATGAAGCATTTCATTTATGACGTAGGAGTAGTTTGCTGGCTATTTGTTTATAAAAACAATTTAAGGTTAAATGGAGACAGTCTTTTAAAGCAGATTAAAATATTTATTAATAGAGCAGTCTTCGTTTCTTTAGATCCCGGACTTTCTGTGTTAGAATTCTGCGCTTCTGAGCCGGCAAGCTTGGGCCAAACTCGTGCAATACTACAAAATATTATCTATTATTTATTATTATTTAAACTGTGGAGTAACAGCTAATCCCTCAGAAACGGCTGCAGACAGCTGAGTCATAAATACAAGGAACGTTTCGCATATTTATCTCATCCACTTGAGGATTCCGGTTTATCCATAAGAAGACAGTGTTTATATAGAAAGATGTTTGAGCATGGCAGGTATCTGGAAATATGTCTAGACAGAGATAACTATTCTACATAATATTCCTAAATATGATAATTACTTCAGGTTGTGTCCATAAGATACTTTTAAAAATATGACAGTTAACAAAAAGATGATGATTTTAAGTTCTAACGTTTTCTGATATTTGGAGTCTTATTAGACGAATAAGCATTTTGGTAACAAGATCGCGTGTTTGCAGGTGACACATATCATCAAAATATGTCTGTGGGTGTCGTTTCGACTATCTACAAGCTGCTATTAGAACCTGAGCAGGCTGCCATCAGTATTGACTCGGCATAGCCAGGTGGATAAGGCACTCGACTCGTAATGTGAGGGTCGCGGGTTCGAATCCCCTTCACAATAAATATGCTTGCCCTTTCAGCCATAGGGGTATTATAAAGTCACGGTCAATCCCATTATTCGTTGGTAAAAGAGTAGCTCAAGAGAAGGAGATGGGTGGTGATGACTAGCTGCTTTTCCTCTAGTCTTACACTGCAAACGCCCCATGCTAGTACAGCGGTATGTCTCCGGATTTACAACGCTAAAATCAGCACTTCGATTCCCCTCGGTGAGTTGAGTAGATAGCCCGATGTGGCTTTGCTGTAACAAAAACACACGCATACACTGCAAAATTAGGGAAAGCTAGCGCAGATAGCCTTCGTGTAGCTATGCGTGAAATTCAAAACAAACCAAACCAAGTCATCAATATTTAACGTCCAGAAGTATGAAATGTTTATCAAATAGTGCAGATAAAGTGCGTGTTTATTTAAGAAAGTATAATTATCTGTAAGGCGGGAGGAATGGATTACAACACATGTGATAAACAGTCTTACCTCAAACAACAAATACGAGGCTAAAGGCATTAAACGAATATACAGCAAGTCGCTTGTATCCCTCTGTGTTTGCATTTTTCTTTGTAAGTAATCCTATTCCATGACGTCACAAAAGGGATTATAAAATTCTCCCCGATTTCAATTCAAGTATCCATAAAAATCATAGATAACTTTGTTTAAAAATTACTACATTATCTACAGTAAGAGAAGAACATTTTCCCTCACTCCACACCCCTACACACACCACAGAAAATATACACACGAAAATAGTGAAGTTGCTGAAGTAACTTTAAGATATGACAATAACACGATAGAAATTGCAACCAACTGATCGACATTTCGAGTTGTTTTTAAGGGAAATTTATACAATGGGCTATCATCTTTTTGTCCACCGAAGGGAATCGAACACAGGATTTTAGTGTTGTAGTTTCAGAAAGTTACTGCTAACACGCTGGGTGACAAATGGAAATGAATATCTGGAAGGTAAAGAAATCTCAAAGTTGGATTTACGCGTTGGCTGCTGTATCAGGAAATACATATAAAATATACCGAACAGCAGAATCAAACAAATGTTTTGTAGTACAAGAAACCATTTATCTTGAGCAACTGTCAGGTTTGTTTTGTAAAGAAACAAATCTCCAGTAACCTTTAGGAGTTTTCAAACTCTTATCTAATCTACTAAAACTGCTAAGGCCAAGCTCTAGGACTGAGGTAGGCTACGTAATACTCTCTAGATTCTGTATTTCAATACATACATATTAATGGTTAAAGACGACTCAATACAAAGAAATGTGAAACAAGATACACATTTAAATATTAATCTTGATAATGTATATGTACTTGCAAAGAGCAACAGTTTTTTATGGAACAAAAGACGATAAATGCATTCAAAAGTCCATCTAAAAACATTTCTCCTGGTAACTAGATCGTGGAATACCAATATAATAATATACGATCATAGTGAAGTCAAACAATTTCTGAGATCTGGATGTTGATTTTTAAATTGCAGGTTCGTCATTTACTTTTCTGTGTAATATTTATACACACATAATATCGTTCGTGTTGTAACATTTGTTTAACAGATATCCTAACTCCATTCTGGTCAGGATGTAATATTAGTTTAATCTTATAATTAGTATTCAACTGTATGATTTGTTCTTTTTCTGTGCTTTTAATAGGTATATAAATCATTAATAGGACTCGAAGATCAAATTTGGAGCTGTTTTCTTAATAACCTTTTCCCGTTCACGTATTGCAGCCCTTGTGTGTGTTTAATTATTTCATCTACACACACAAAAAAAACAGTCATCCAATATTTTTCTTCTTTTATAATTAACTGTTCACCCCCAACGAACCCTTTTAACAGATAGATTCAAACAGCGTTGGCAGCATTCAGCACTGCAACGAAGCTTAATGGCTTAACAAATATTTGCTCAAGAAGCAGCAAGATCCCTTTAACTCCAGAATTTTCGACAGCTGACTCATATGTTCCCCATTTAAGTATATTTTTCTAAAGTATTCGTATAACATTCTGTTGTTTTATTTTGAAAATTTTAAAGCATACTGAAAGGATTTAAACATTTTGTCAATTAAAGTAGAAAACATACCTTTTATCCACGTATTGAACTTTACTTTTACAATTACAACTAATGAACAGCAGTGAGATGTTGACTAAAATAAATAGGTTATTTTTACTATTATCTGGAAAGTAAAGTTGTTGTTTTTAAATCTAACTTTAATGCCAAAACGTCTTCATACAACAAACTTCTTTTGGGGTCATGGCTTTGTTTTTTACAGGGTACCTATGAGGATACGAGTCACAAAAAACAATACGTGATCATTATTGTAATGAATACTACTAATTACTGCTAGGTTCAACTGTCTAGAATACACAGAAGTGATTTCACCTTATTATTTTTCAAACTTTATTTTACACTGGGAATTATAATAAGGGATAACGCAAAATTGTTAAATATAATGCACTTTATAGACCCAACCAGTAGTAAACGGTATAGAAACAAGTCAGTAATTTGATGGTTAATACAAAGAGTTTTTTTCCCCCAACTTTCAATGAGTTTTATATGATATATTTGAAATATGTTTGTCAATAGAGTTTTTTATCTCGTATGTTTTATTAGTTGTGTTTATCTCTGAATAGTTGCCAGTTAGATTTAAGTGCGAGGCACCTACCTTTCTTTAGTTTCTTATGCTAATAATATCTATATTTACAAAGTCATAGCCGTCACAAACGACAAAAAAGTAAGTTAATAAAATCAAAACGCCTAAAACATTTTAATCCTTTTTTTTTGTCTCTCATCACAAATTTTTTGTTGAAGTGTCTTAAAGTTGTGAAAATAACGTATAAGTGTGATAAACTATACTCCAGAGAAACACAACGACTTATGAAGAATATTTAATGTGCTACTAAAAGCTCTAGAATAGAGAAAATACAGAACACGGTGCAATTTGAAAGTTAAACCTTCGGACATGTTACCACCTTTATTGCGCATGCGCACTTTGTTCAGATCATATATCAGGTTTGCTAAGTTACCAAGCGAAAGGTCAGTTTTATAAAAACTATACAAAAGACAAAATAAGATAAGAAGTAATATCAGAGATAAACGTAAGTTGGTTCGACAGGCCTCATAGTCGAACTGTATCGGTCTTAAAAATGTGTCTCAGAAAAGCTTGTATGGGAATTGACACTTTTATTGATAATGAAAAACAACGTTTCGATCCTCTTAGGTCATCTTCAGGTTAACAAAGAAAATGTATTGGTCTTAGATATTTTCTGACTTTTCCAACCATATTAAGAACTATGTGAATTTATTCGATAAGTGTTTGACCTTAGAGAAGTTTCAATAGGTAAAATAAACATCTGCTCGTAACTTCAAATAAAAATTAAATTAATTCATAAATCTATTTAAAGTTTAAAGCAATTTCTGTAAGATCATTGCCGCCATTTTATTGTCTTTAGCAGCAATAAATCAAGTGAGCAAGTCATCATTGCTGCCTATTTTATTAACAGCGTACTGTAAGTTTTCTGGCAGGATAAGGTCAGGCTAGCCATAATATATATAAAGCTTATTTTATCTGCTGCTTACGTTTGAGCTGTTGCTTATGCAAGAAATGTCAGAACGTACGCTGATTTAATTATTCAATAAATGTCAGGCTGATTTTATAGTTACAGGTTTTTTTTGTAAATATTTACTAAAATAACATTAGTAATTATGCCAGTTTGGTTATTGTTGTTGTTTGTTTGTTTGTTTTCATTTTACGCAAAGCTACACGAGAGCTATCTGCTCTAGACGTCCCTAATTTAGCAGTGTGAAACTAGAAAGAAGGAAGCTAGTCATCACCACCTACCGCCAACTCAGGGCTATTTACCAACAAATAGTTGGATTGATCATCACATTATAACGCCCTCATAGTTGTTAAGGCGAGCATGTCTGGTGTGACGGGAATTCGAACCCGCGACTCTCAAATTACGAGTCGAGCATCCTAAATACCTGGCTAACTATTTCAATTTTCAAACAACAGTTTTGGTTTATTCCGCTTTCCCAAAAATATATATATTTTTAAACATAATTAAAAACGTTCTTTAAATATATTAAATTGTTTTCATGATAATTATTTAGTTATAGGTTTACATATTTTATTCATTTCACAATTAAAACTTCAAATAAGTATCAACAAACCCTCTCAATCAATAGAAATATTGAAACTACGTGTCGTCCCACAGTGAGTTATAGGTAAGTCTTAGAACTTATAATACTAAAAATCTGGAATCGATACCCATAGTGAGCGAAGCACAATTAGCCTGTTGTGTAGCTTTACGCTTAGCAACATACAAATAGGCTATTCCTATAGTTCTAATCAATATAAAACAAAATTATCATTTTTTCATAGTAGATCCAAATTCAATAATTCCATATGTTATAAAACAACTAAGAATTTACAGATTCGTTTAGACAAACCAGTTCGGTTAATTATGTCTTCATATTGTGGTTTCGATCATTTTTTTTTTTGCAACCAGAACTTTACATTTCAGAGTACAGTATTATCTTCCGTGCATTTCTATCATTTCAAAGTACCACGTTCCCGATTTAGTTTTTATTTATGTTAGCAAAAACAACAACTTTTACGTCATATGATTTAAGCAGCACGAAAATCTCTTTTAATTTTCCACAGCAAAATAAATGTTTCTCTGTTCTCCAAGGGCCATTGGATTAAAAATCTCTTTTAATTTTCCACAGTATAATAAATGTTTCTCTGTTCTCCAAGGGCCATTGGATTAAAAATCTCTTTTAATTTTCCACAGTATAATAAATGTTTCTCTGTACTCCAAGGGCCATTTCATGATGCAGAATATTCGTGAGAAAAAATAAATTAGCTTGTAAGAATTCGAGTTTTGTCACGCGATTGGTGATTAGTTTTTCGAACAAGGAACCGTAAACTTAGAACATTTTATTAAATGAATAATCATTAATTATTTAAAGAGAGAAAATTGACTGTACTTAAAAAACTTCCTCAAATTTTCGATAAGATAAAGAACCTGATACAGATGTAAGTAGTTGTGAAAATTAGAAAACCTGACATATATCCACATCTCTGAGGCTATTTTTATGCAAAAATTATTTGAGCTCAGAAGTTTAAAAATAACAAAATGAAACATAAATTTCTCGATCACTGCGTATTTGTAGACGATTTGTTTTGTTTGATGTTGAACACAAACCTACACAAGGAGCTATATGTGCTCTTATCTCTACAGGTATCAAAACCCGGATCCTAGCGTTGTCCGCTGACATATCGCTGTGCCACTGATAAGTACATATACAAGGAAAATTGCTTTTTAATCAAACTTGATAAATGTATATATGCAAGTAAATAGGTACATGACTCATTATTTCGGTGTACGCACTGAGACGAAACTTATTCTTTGATTTACGGCTCAGCACGGCTAGGTGGTTAAGGCGCTCAACTCATAATGCGAGGGTCGCGGGTTCGAATCCCCGTCACACGAAACATGCTCCCTTTCAGCCGTGGTGGAGTTATAATGTTATATTCAATCCCACTATTCGTTGGTAAAAGTGTTGCCTAAGGCTAGCTCCCTTCCCTCTAGTCTTACAGCGCTAAATTATGGAAGGCTAGCGCAGATAGCCCTCGTGTAGCTTTGCGTGAAATTAAAAAAAAAACAAGAGAAAAATAAAACAAACAATCTTTGACTTATGACTTGGTTACTTCAGTTGATGTTAATCCACAGAGTGGACAATTAAATTACTAGGTATAACATACATTTTGCGCACGAGTAATTTGTGTTGATCACACAATCCGAGAAGCGAATACTAATGGTTTCAGTAAGATATAAGTTATTATATAGTGCTTATTTTAGCAAAATTATATCAACATAGTACGAAACATTATTACAGTATAAAACTATTTTAATACAGAGATTTCTTGTTTAAAATGCCAGACACGGAATGCGGTTGCATATATGCTTTCAGTAACTCATGATGTTTCATAGATTCAGCCTGGCTCATGACAACTCTACACTTGTGTAAAAGACGATTTTAGTATAGCTAGCCTGGCTACCAATGACTATTATATTTTCTAAAATACTATTTTAGCATAGTCAGCTTGGCTGACAATGAGTGTTTTTTTTTATGAAAACGATAATTTTAGTGCAGTCAACCAGTCTAACAATGACTTTTCATTTGTATACGAAATGGATTTAATATAGTCAGCCTGACTATAATGACTCTTCTCTTGAGTAAAATATTATTTTAATAAAGCCAACTTGGCTAACAGTAATTATTATGTTGAGTAAAAGATTATTTTACTGTAGTCATACTGGCTAACAATGACCATTATCGGATGCGCAAAACGACTTCAGTTTAGCCAAACTGGCTAACATTGACTACTATCTTGTGTGAAAGATAATTTTAATTTTGCTAATCTAGCTAAAAAGAGGAGTTCGTGCACTGCATATAGATTTGACATGTTGACGCAAACCTTGAAAAGTATTTTCTTTTCAAAATCTGTGGCAACGGTTGTATGATTTACTAATCCAACAGCAACACGTGTATTAAAGTTAGAGGTTAACTCGTATTTGAAAGAATCTCTACGAAATACTTTTGCTTTCACTGCTTTGTGTGTTAAATCCAAAAAGTCTTTATTAAGAATTCAAATAGATCGTTTTAGAACGAACCGCGTTAACTGGATGAAGAAATGTGTCTCCGTACATTAGTACGTTGCCATGGCAACTAAATATACATTTCATGAATATGAATAAAACTCTGAACTGAAAAGTAATATTGGGAGTATTATCGCTCAGGAAATTGTAGAGCATTTGAATTTTTAATACACTGTGCTTTCACTTAAGAATGAGGTGGTGTTTCATGTAAGAAAATAATAAATTTTGTATGAATTTATGCAAAACCTGAAGATTCATGTGGGATCAAGAGCAATAAAGAATTTATTTCTCAATGAAATTCCATCTGCTTTATTACTTTTCTTTTGTAGCATATTATTTCCATTTTCTCATTGCAACCAGCTGCTTTAAGCCTTATCTCTCACAGCTGTGCTGTGTTACTGGACCAACAATGTTCTAGTTAACGAGCTTCTGAGTTCAGTTGCAACACTTCGCAGAAAGCCTTTCACATATAACAGCAGTTTATATTCATAAAAGGCTGAGTGTTGAAAGTAATGGATAACTTAGAGTGCTGCTTTTATATAAGATAAATTAGTGTGAGTTGCTACGGAAATATACCAACTGATACGCATATTAGTAGGTACATATAAAAGTTGTGTGGCAAGTTTTTATTATTTTAAAGATATTTGGGTTTTTTTCCTACCATTATTCTAGATAGGTTTCCGTTTCAGATAACAACTATTATCACACACGAAAATAAAATATTAAAATAACGTCAAGCTGAAATGGTTTCAAGAAGGTTCATGTAACAAGGAAAATAGAACTAAGGAACACGGGTTTAAAAGCTGAGATATCACAAACAGTATTGCAAGAATCAAAAGCTTTAAAATCAGATTGCTACATACATGATTACAGGTATTCAAATGCTTTAATAGTGGGGCACTACAGTTTCTTAAAACAAAGAATCAAATGTTTAAACGATATAGAAGTACAAAAATCACTATTAAGAAACAAAGGGCCTGGCATGGCCGAGCGCGTTAAGGCGTGTACTCGTAATCCGAGGGTCGCGGGTTCGCGCCCGCGTCGCGCTAAACATGCTCGCCCTCCCAGCCGTGGGGGTGTATAATGTGACCCATCGCCAGCTCTTGGGCTAATCTTTTACAAACGAATAGTGTGATTGACCGTAACTTTATTACGCCCCCACGGCTGAAAGGGCGAGCATGTTTGATGTGACGGGAATTCGAACCCGCGACCCTCAGATTACGAGTCGAGTGCCTTAACCATCGACCACGCCGTGCCTAAGAGTGGAGTGCCACAAAAAATGTTTCAAATAACACCCATTCTCGTGGTGGAGTACAACCAAATTAATTTATTGTTACTGAGAAATAAATATTGAATTAAAAAATCAACTAAGAAACCATATTCTAATTTTCCTACAATGCAAAATATATATAATTTATTGAAAGAAACACTTCAATAGGCAGAATGCTAACAAACACGTTGAAACATAATGCTTGGTAAAAGGTGTCTCCTGTATTTAAGCCTTTTTTAAACAACAATTTAGCTTCAGTAACGAGTTACGGTACTGAGTAAAAATCATTTTTGGTAATGACTTGAGAACCATTCGTAACTGTCATTATTAAAATTTATAATATTGTTGGAGTTGGCAAGGTCTTGTGGTTTGGGCACTCGACTCTGAATTTATGATCGCGGGACCGAAACCCAGCGCTGAATATTGTCGCCCATACAATCGTGGAAGCATTAAGCAGTAACAGCCAGTCTCACTAATCGTTCATAAAAAAGAATCTGTAGAGTTGGTGATGGATGACGCTGACCAGTTACCTTCCCTCTGGTCAAATTATGGACGGTTACAAATCGTCTTAGTTGGTCTGTCGTGAGCAAACAATCAAAACAAACATTGTTCCATAATTATGAAACCCAACCAGTTATGTTGAATGAAAAATCTGGAAATATATCTCATGTTAGACTCATACATTAAAGATACAGGAAAGTAAAGGAAATGTATTAATTATTCCGATCTTTTCTATGAACGTTGTTGAGCATTTACGTGTTTTTTTTTACATTTACAGAAAAATGTCAGATCATATTTGACCATTACACCTGTAAACTGTCTTTTATAGAATCTAAAATTCTTTCATTTTCGTGTCTCTGATTTTAAATTTTTAAAAAATAGTGTATGTTTGTTCAAGATTTTTCGCGCAAATCTGTTCAAGAATTATTTTCGAAGATTTGTTTTGGAATTTCGCACAAAGCTACTCAAGGGCTATCTGTGCTAGCCTAATTTAGCAGTGTAAGACTGGAGGGAAGGCAGCTAGTCATGACCACCCAAAGCCACCGCCAACTCTTTGGATACTGTTTTATCAACAAATAGTGGGACTGACCGTCACATTATAACGCCCCCACGGCTGAAAGGGCGAGCATGTTTGGCGCGACCGGGATTCAAACTCACGATCCACAGCTTACTAATTTCTGTCCCACCAACTCTCAATGGGATTACAATGAGGAAACTTGTAATGTTCTCAAGGTATAAAGAATCCTGTACAATACACGAATTGTAGGCAGTGACATTATCATCCTGCAACATAAAGCAATTGCTAAACCTTTCCCTAGCATATGAAGGAAATATCGCCACGAAATGATGTTTGTAAGAACCACCATTGACGTTTCCCTGAAGGATATGAAAAGCAGCTTTCCACCACGATGAATAGCTGCTAAAACATTTACTGCACCTCCTCCTGTGTGCTCTCTGTGGAAATACCATCTTTCCTCATCTTTTCTCCGTGCAAGCTATGAACACGAATCCTACCACGATTTTAACAAGCTGGAAACAAAATTCACCCGAAAAGATAGTATGTCACCAATGTCCTAACCGTAACTTAGCATATTGTCTTATTGTCTTGCTCAAATAACGGCATTAAATTCTAGTTATTATCGATTTGCAGATAGCTTTTTTTAGAAAACAACCTTGACTGGCCAGTCTCCTGTCACTGTTCTTTTTTTTTAATACCTTTGAAGGAATGTGTGTATGCTATTCCTGTTATAAGGTACTGTGAGACGTATTTCGGGGGGTATTTTTTGGCGTCTAAAAGTAGATATGGGGCGTTATAATGTGATGGTCAATCTCACTATTTGTTCGTAAAAAAAGTAGCCCAACAGTTGACGGTGGGTGGTGATTACTAACTGCTTTCCCTCTAGTCTTACGCTGTTAAATTAGGGGTGGCTAGTGCAGATAGCCCTCGTTTACCTTTGCGCAAAATTGAAATCAAACAATATCGTGTATAACGTCATCTATGAAATCTTTAATAAAATCTAAATTTAGAAATACATCCAAAGTTTGTTTGTTTGCTTTGGAATTTAATAATAATCGAGAAGTAAAAACCTTCCTCTGGGTATGATTTTTTTCCAGATTATGAGAAAAAAAACAACAGATAGATTAAATTAAGTTTCCAAGTTTAATCCTGAATTACAGTAGAAAAAAAGGTCCCAAGGGATGAGAGTTACCGTAGGAAAACCGTAAGTACAGTTACTAATAACTAATAACGTATATCACAGAGAAACTATCCACAATATCTCTTTTGTAAGCGAAAGATAGGTTTTAAAAAGAATTGTAATGGGCCCCGAATGGCTAGGTGGGTTAAGGTTGCGACTCATAATCCGAAGATCGCGAGTTCGCATCCCCGTCGCGCTAAATATGCTCGGCGTCCCAGCCGTAGGGGCGTTATAATGTTTCGATCAATCCCACTATTCGTTGGTAAAAGAGTAGCCCAAGAGTTGGCTGTAAGTGGTGATGACTAGCTGCCTTCCCTCTAGTCTTACACTGCTAAATTAGGGACGGCTTGCGCAGATAGCCCTCGTGTAGCTTTGCGCGAAATTTAAAACAAATAAACAAACAAAGAATTGTGATGGTCGTGTCTGAGAATCGTTTTTTTTAAGAAACAGATAAGAAAATCAGTCGCAAATATAATTCATAAACAACCTCAGTAGCTACCAAAACTAATGTAACAACTAATTTAAAACTGTAAGGTAAAAAATAAATGGCGAAAAGTAACTATCTGATTGTGGTCCTCTGTTATTTCTAGAAATGTGAGGAAAGTCACCATACATACGTTTTTATTTCGAACGTTTCGCTTCACTTTATTCCACAACCAAACTTAAAGAGGAAAAATGGATTTCATAAAGGTATTTTTGTTGTTGTTTTATTTAATTTCTGTTTTTAGCTTGAGCGTCGCCTTGTATAACAAAATAGTTGAACAACGGCAAAGATTTCACGACTCAGGCATGGACCTTCTAGTGTGGAATTGTTAACAGCTAACACCTATCGCCAATGCGACTACTGTTAATCAAATACCGAATAAGTGTTTTCACTTTTCTAACGCCCCAAGAACTAAAAACTAAAAGCGTTTTCGACACATTATTGTGATTCAAACCTTTGACCCTCCGAACAGTAGTTTAGTGCGCTGTTTTAACAGTTTTAAAAACAATCAGGACTGTAATATCACTATGTTTGAATGTGTATGTGTGTGTGTTTTCTTAAAGCAAAGTCACATCGGGCTATCTGCTAAGCCTACCGACGGGAATGGAACCCTTGATTTTAGCGTTGTAAACCCATAGACTTACCGCTCGATTGTAACAAATAGAGACTGAATAGCAAGTTTCTGAGAACAGCATGTGAAGAAAGAACATATAAGACCATCAACAAGAATATTGCTGCCTCACAATATGAGAAGAACAACTGAATGCTTCGCTAGAGTTAAAAAGGGAGAAAATAGTAAAGGAAATGGAATGCCAATGCTTATTAATAAAAATAAATTTAAATTAAACCTATAATAATACATGGATATGATGCTTACAGTTTGTTCCTGTATACGGAAATGCCATTTTTAACATCATTATGCCGCTTCTGTTTACACGAGGGCTATCTGCGCTAGCCGTCCTGGGTTTAGTAGTGTAAGACTAGAGGGAAGGTAGCTAGTCATCACCACCCACCAACTCTTGGGCTACACTTTTACCAACGAATAGTGGAACCGATCGTCATTATAACGGTTATACCGCTGAAAGGGAGAACATATTTGGTGTGACGGCGATTCGAACCCGCGACTATCAGACTACGAGTCGAGTGCCTTAACCACCTGGATATGCCGAGCCTTGAGAAATATATGTGCAATGTTTTATATGTGAGCACGCAGAAGAAGGAACAAAACTTTATTGATTTTAGAGATCAAGGTCTTTGGAAATAGGGTAAGCTGAAGGTAGAAGGCTTTTTTGTTTTGTTTTTATACAACAAAAATTACATCGCACGCAAAGCAGTGAGTTTTTCCTGCGCCAAATAATTTGTTTACTTAAAAGTTCCCCTGTTCTAGTTGACCGAGTTACAAAAAGATGAGCGAGGTCAGTTCTGTTTCGTGTTTTTATTCATAATTTGTGTGGGCTTAAAGTAGCTACATACTCATTCTTATAATCTAGCCGGTCTCTAAATCTAAAAATATTACACAAAAATAACATATCTCTTCTTCCTAGTGGTTTGTAACATAAATATTTTTAAGTTCTGAAACTTCTGCTGGAGGGTGAAATAAACTTTGTTGATATATTCAAAAATTTAAATACGAAAATTATATTTACTTTATAATTTTTTTCTGTTAAAAGCCCTGTGGTGAGTCGGCTGTTTTTACACTAAATAGAAGTGATGAGATACCATCGTAGAGTAGAGTACAGATTGTGCAGATTTGTGCTTAAGTTCCTCATACCGCTGTTTCGTTTTCTTTCATCTTAAGAACAAAGTAAACATTTATTGTTCGACAGTATTAGCAAACATATTCGCATTAGCGTAGGTTTGGTGTTTGTTTGGAATACAAACAGTGGAGAAACCTATCTTTGGAATGCGTTGACCTCATTTTCCTAAAAAACGCAATTCCAAAGAGATCGTTCCCTTAATATTTCCGAATGTTCCCAGGAAAAGTAAGCACTGGAGAATTCTTTAGACGTTTGTTAAATTTTCCTCTGGCAATATCGATCATGGAGAGATTTAATAATACCTGAAGGTTCTGTATATCCGACTTTTGCTACTGGCTGACCAGGTGACGTAGACGACTGGTGCACTCTGGGATACTTCACCATATTTCAATAAATTAACAGTGATTGCTTCACTTAATATTATGCAGATTAGAATTCTTTGGGCATAAATATCACTCGCACATAAAAACTGTTAGAGTCGTCTGTCTGTCTTGTGTTTATGTATCTTTTGAATAAACAACCTGTTCTTTTACTGCGAAATTTTACTCCAGTCTCTTTCTTTCCTTAATTTAATCAGGACGAATAAAGTTTGACTCCGTAATACATTTCCTGCTGAAACTATAATTGTTCTCAACTGCAAGAAACCAGTGCATCTGGTTGATTTAGTGATTGAAATTAGGCGAAAAGCTACACAATGGACTTTCTGTACTCTGTCCCCCACGTTATCGAAGCGCGATTTCTCGTGGTATGAATCCACAGACATTCCGCTGTGCCACTGGGGACAGTATATCTGAAAATGTCATACGTATATATATATGCATGTACGGTTATGTTTATTATACAAAATATTTTTATTCAAAACATAACTTACCGTATTTTTCAGCGTCAAAGACGCTATTTTTTTCCCAAATATGTCTAAAAAATTTACCCTGCGTCTTCCAGGCCGAAGGCTACGTTGCTTATAGAAAAAGAGTTTCAATACTAGACAATAATTTAAGCCCCTCTAAATGACCCAGAATGAAGTGTACAAGTTACTTAGTATTAAATAACAAATACATAAACAATATAATCATAGATGATCACAAAATTCATTGGCGCGTCCATGACCTAACACAAACAGGTCGTTTGAAGAGGTCAACTACTGCTCAGGTGTTCGAGTGAGTTGTAAAATTTTGGAATTCTGTGAAAACCGAAATAGTAGTAAAACATTTTTAAATGCAGCATCAGTAATGTGTCAGACAGCATAGAAGATGACATTATATTTGAAGACAATGACATTTCGGACAGCAGTGATGACCACGATGATGGCAGTGAAGTGGATGACAACAGTGAATTTTCAGTATTTGGAGATTAAAATGTTTTTACTTATTTGTATGTGTTGTTTTTTATCGTTATTACATTGTATTGTAATTTTATGGTATTGTAATGTTTTGTTTGTCAATTTGATCATGTTCGTGTGGTATTTTAAAACAATTGTGATGTTTAGTTTATTATGTTCGTGTGATATTAAAAAGTTGCAGTGAAACTGTATTTTTAAAAACAATAAATCATGAGTATTATGGTATTAAGTTATGTCCAGTGATACAAAATGTTCTTAAAATAATAAAACCAAGAAAGTGCGCCAACTGAAACTACATCCATTTACACGAATAGAGAAGTGGCAAATGATAACTTTGCTGACGAAACACAGCTAGACCTATTGTTAATATGTATGTAGCACATTTTATACGTGGTACTACTCTATGATAATATTTCAGTTCGCTGATATGTGAACTTAAGATAGGCTTATTATGTATTAGCAAAATAAATAAACTTTAAAAACATAAAATATTCTTAAAATCAGTGAACTATAAAAACATCACAAATCAATATGGTGTGCGAGCCGTAGCCACATCCATTTGCAAGAGTCGAAGACAGTGAGTGGAAAGCATAAGAGACAAAATACGGCTAGTCACTATTGGTAAACAAATCTATCACACAAACAGGTCACCGTACATATGGTGCTGTAATATCGGTACTCTCTTTAACTCCACAGGCTTAGAATAACGTTATTGCTGGTAATAATACAGATTTTCTAGTGGTAACATAAGGTTCACACTTTCTAAGGTAGATATGATAAGCATATAACTTACAAAAAAACAAAAAGTGTTCAAGAAGATTTATGTACCGTAAGTCACTAAACAACTTGGTAAGATTGGTAGAAGTGCTGCAACCTTATTCTTATGTTGTTGTTGTTTTTCAAAATACGGTACTTTTTTAAATTTTTGTTGTAAGACTTATTTTGTCTGTGATGTGTTGAAGAAATACTTATCCTATTGAAATAAGCTTCAGTATGGGTGGGATGAGTTTGGGCCTGATTATTGTATTCTTAATGTTTCTATTATTCAATAATTGATGCTGACATCATTAGTCTCTTCATGTACATTGGCTGATTTCAGGCTTCCTTTAAACCACGTGATAAGCCTAAATTTTTACTGCTGTAAATGTGAAATATATATACTGGACACTTCCCAATTTATTAGAATACCATTATATATATTTCACACTTGCAGTAAATCTTGTTTTATTTTGTGCCACGTGGATTACACAGGAATTTCTTTTTGTCACGTATCACTTAAATTATACAAGGATTCTATTAAATCATTTGCTACTTAGATTATACGAGGATTCTTTTTAGCCACAAGTCACTTAGATTATACAAGGATTCTATTAAATCATTTGCTACTTAGATTATACGAGGATTCTTTTTAGCCACAAGTCACTTAGATTATACAGGAGTTTCTTTTAGTCGCTTGTAAGTTAGATTATATAAGAATTCTATTTAACGATATGCTATTTAGATTATACAACGATTTCTTTTAACCACATTTCACCTCGACTATACCAGTATTTCAGTCAATTATCTTTCACGTTAGGTGATACTTGAATTATCTTTGTCACAATAATACTTACATTATACACGAATTTCTTCTACGTAATTATCAGTTATTATATACGTGTGGACTTTACTTCATAACGTTGTACTTAAATTTTAAAGGAATCCTGTTAGTAACAATCAGTTGAGGTGATGCATGCAGTAATGGTATTTAATTATTTATTATTTAGATTCTAGGAATGTCTCTTCGTGCCCGGTATGGCCAAGTGATTAAGGCGCTCGACTCCTAATCTGAGGGTCGCGGGTTCGAATCCCCGTCGCACCAAACATGATCGCCTTTCATCTGTGGGGACGTTATAATGTAACGGTCAATCTCCCAATTTGTTGGTAAAAGAGTAGTCTAAGAGCTACCGGTGGGTGGTGATGACTAGCTGTCTTCCCTCTAGTGTTAAATTAGGGACGGCTAGCGTAGATAGCCCTCGAATAGCTTTGGGACAAATTCAAAAACAAACAAACTTTCTCTGTGATTATATGCTACTTAGATTATACAAAGATCCTATTTAGTTTAATCACGTAGCTTATATTATAATGGATTTTGTGTAATCATATCAGTTCACATTATGCAGTGATTCTATTCGAGCATGTGTTACTTTTCTTTATATCATAATTGTGTCTATTCATAGATATTTTAAATGTACATCACACAGAGGCTCGATTTCTGTGTTACCAGGTTTACAGAGCAGTTTTATCTAAAATAACATCACCACAAATAAACATGCTTCAAAATATGATTTTGACAAAAACAAATGATATTACTCGTCAGGGAATTGTGGCATCACGTGGAAGTCTTTAGAACAAAAGCAGTGTTCAATATAACTTACATCTCTCATCTGTTAAAAGAACATTTAAGTTTTACGAATAGCATGCTTTATTAGTATTCCATTAAAAACTTATTATTTGAATCTTTATCACAATCTATATCTATATGGTGAAATACTGTTGATGATCTATTACATGGGACTTCTTTTCCTCGCGTACACACCGATAGATGCGCAGTAATAAAGCGGTGTAGTCACTGAAGTTATCGTGACAAAAGTATAAAATGCGTGAAAATGTTATATTTTATTGATGAGATGACTCCTCATTTCTGTTTTATGTTTCCGTAAGGATGTGCTCATTGGTAACTATGGCGACATTTTTTGTTATTGGTAAACATGTCTACACTCGTTTATGTTCTTAAAAAATGATAACACTCATGCTCGAACATTCAAAATAGTGTAGTATTTATACAGGGTGTTCGGAAAGTCACTGTGCACTTATATATTTATTAACAGACAAAACTGCACAGTGACTTTCCGAACACCCTGTATATATTAATCAACGGATCAGTGAACGGTGTATCAGCTTGTATATCATGTATGAAGCAGCTGGTAACTTTGTAAGATCAATGAACGGTGTATCAGCTTATATATCATGTATAAAGTAGCTGGTAACTTTGTAAGATCAATGAACGGTATATCAGCTTATATATCATGTATAAAGCAGCTGGTAACTTTGTAAGATCAATGAACGGTGTATCAGCTTGTATATCATGTATAAAGCAGCTGGTAACTTTGTAAGATCAATGAACGGTATATCAGCTTGTATATCATGTATAAAGCAGCTGGTAACTTTGTAAGATCAATGAACGGTATATCAGCTTGTATATCATGTATAAAGCAGCTGGTAACTTTGTAAGATCAATGAATGGTATATCAGCTTGTATATCATGTGTAAAGCAGCTGGTAACTTTGTAAGATCAATGAACGGTATATCAGCTTTTATATCATGTATAAAGTAGCTGGTAACTTTGTAAGATCAATGAACGGTGTATCAGCTTATATGTTATATATAAAACAGCTTACGCCTGGTAATCCTAAAGGATCAATGAACGGTGTATCGGCTTTAGTTTTCTACCATGTATAAAGCAACTTGCATCTGGTAATCCTATAGGATCAATGAACGGTGTATCAGATTTAGTTGTATACTATGTATAAAGCAACTTACACATGGTAATTCTATGGAATCAATGAACGGTGTATCAGTTTGTATATTTTGTATAAAGCAGAGTGCACATGTTAATACTATCGGATCAACTTCTGTTTTAACACCAAGCTCAGTAGTGCTTGGTGTGTAGGGATGAGCCGTGACAATAATGGGCCGTCTCGTAATATGTCACTCATCATAGTCTCAAACCTCTTTTATAGAAAAGAAAGAGACTTTTTATAAACACCTGACTTAGGTTTTCGAGATTTTCAGAAGTGTCTCAAATGAATATTATAATAATTATTGTTAGTCTGGTGTCAATAGGGTTAGCTCACCACTGACTGAAGTTGTTACGATAGTTTACAACCAAAGTGTTTTATTATAACTCAGGGAGTGCAGAAGTAATATAACATTTCATTAATCTCACATATAATATTCATCATGTCAGACCAAATACATTGGTCATCAGTAGAAACAGAGAGACAACTGATGAAAGAATCTGAGGGTCGCGGGTTCAAGTTCCCTTCCCACCAAACATGCTCTCATTTTCAAACGTTGGAGTGTTATTATGTAATGCCCAATTCCACTATTCGATGGTGATAGAGTAGCCCAAGAGTTGACGATGGGTGGTGATGACTAGCTGCCTTCCCTGTAGTTTTCACTGTTAAAGTAGAAACAGCTAGTGCAGATAGCCCTCGTGTAGCTTTGCGCAAAATTTGAAACAAACCAAACCCTACTTAATGAAATAGTAATTGTAATACTTTAAAGCATTATTCCTTTTAAATGCTTGTATTCGAACCTAAATTTATGTAAATAAAAGGAATTCAACATTTAATTGTTGATAAAAGCTTCGTTGGAAATATTGGGTTCTTCATGATTTTTGTGCGTATTAATTTTTTTGTATTCATGCACAAAATGTTTCTATATTTGATTGGCATTGCCATCTCTATATCATACCTATATGTTTTACTTTGTTTATTACTTGGCGAAAATTAGTTGTTTAGAGTTCACAATGTCAGTCTTCCTGCCCGGCATGGCCATGTGATTAAGGCACTTGTAATCTGAGGGTCCGAATCCCCGTCCATCAAACAGGGGCGTTATAATAGTGATAGTCAATTCCACTATTCGTTGGTAAAAGAGTAGCCCAAGAATTGTTGGTGGTGGTGATGACTAGCTGTCTTCCCTCTAGTCTTACACTGCTAAATTAGGGACGGCTAGCGCAAATATCATTCGTGCAGTTTTGCGCGAAATTCAAACCAGATCAATCAGTGTTCCTACTTCTGTGCCCCCTAGCGGCATAGCGATATATCTGCTGACTTACAGCGCTAGAAATCGGGTTTCTATACCAGTGATGGTTAGTGCACAGATAGCCCATTGTGTAGCTCGGTACTAAATTACAGACAAACTAACTTCTACTCCTGCGAGCCCTAATTCAGTAATAACACGATAATATTACTGAGAACAAAATGTTCTGACTAAACGAGAGTAATAATAAACCGAAATGATGTATTTGTAGAATTGCCTAAACTGAAAACCCAGTTTCAGTTAAAGTAGTTAATATCTGGATCTAATACATTAAACTTTAACAAGTATTGCACTTTCTTTATCAAAAATCGGATAATTAAAAAACACTACCGTCTCTCTTAGGATTCAAATATATGCTCATAGTATATATGGAATAAACAACACTGATTTTGTGCTTTAAGTGTAAAAATAAGTAAGTCAATTTATGTATATTTTGACCTGAAACGAAGAAAATATTTAAGCACACGTATCTGCTTTTATATCCGGGAATCAGAAGTTATCAAATGATTTAGTAGAATTACCTTACCAGACAAACTCAATACCATGTAGGTTTGTTATTCTACGGTGAGTTCAAACAAATTATTATACGTGCATTTTCGCGGAATCTTTAAAATATATTGCCACACATTTTCTTGTATTATTTATACAAAACACGAGCGTAAAAGTAACTGGTTTTCTACCACACTGACGTCAGTCACCGAATGTATCAATTTATTTTTACGTGCCATCTCTTTGATTCATAGATCCATCATTAGCACCATAAACACAAAATCAGGTTTACTTTAGCGCACGCCATACCTTAATAAAGCTGTCTCTTTGGTTGGTTTAAGAACCTTCATTAAATTAACTTTATCTTCCTTTATATACTGTTGTGGCCGTTGTAATAGACAATGAATCATGGAAACTTAATAACATCTCTTATTCTAGGCGTTTTGAACTCACTTATATCCAGAATAAACTACCCGCTTGTTTTTATTACATTGTCAAATAGTATCATTGATAACGACTTCAGTCTCTTCTCTGGACAGCGTGAGTTAGTTTTGTACTAAGCAACAGATACTTGTGTTACTACAGAGTATTAAAATATTATCATTACACTTACAAGCCTGCGATAGGTGGCTATTGTTAATGGTTTGCTCTACGCATCGTTTCGTTTCCTGCAAATTCGAGAATAAAACTAAAAACCCCTAGAAATTTTAATTCCAAACACATTGGTTCGTTTTACAAGCAAGAAACAAAAGAAACTTTCGTCAACCTTCTGAAAAAAATGCTTCACTTTTGGCCAACTCAGCTAGATCAATGATATATGATACAAATTTAAAAATATATCCAATTATTCGCTAGTTTCACGATTTATTTATTTAGTTTTGTAACTGAGACGTACACTAACTAACCAAATTTCCAGTTATTTAATTTCAGAATTGTGAGTTTTTAATGTGTTTCATCTCTTATCTTGAACAACGATCGTTTTGTGTCTTTAAATTACACATATAACTTACTTATATTGCAATCAGTTATGTTTAAAGGTTTTCTAGTTCGGATTAGAAAGAATAATCGCAACCTGAACAGTAAGTTCTGCACATTTGCCCACACAAGTCGTTCATTGGCTCATTTAAGGGTCGTATGTCACGACCCGATTATTCACGTGACACGTGACAGTATTTTTGTAGCTCATACGGTGTAATTTATCTTATTAGATTACTTTGTATTCACTGGTATAATTGAAATTTATTTTATGATTGTGCGGTTTTCCCGAGTTTAAGATATTGTGACTTATGTCATATAACGCTGCACGTAATGACACCAACTCGAATTTGACATTTTAATGTAAGCACTTGCACTTAATGTCAATAAGTTTAAAGAACGTTTGATAATGTGAGCTGTTAAGTAAAGGACACTTCTGTTTATACATTACAACCAAACTTATGTACTGTAATGCCATAAAAATGCATTAACATTTGATTAATAAACATGTAATAATAACACGTAATCATCATTAAACGAGGGAATCGTTTATTTGTACACGTGCATGAATAAAACGATTGCATCATTATAAATATAAAGTTACGTGAATTTTTAATAAACTGACCAAACAATTTACTGTTTGTGTTACAGCAAGAACAAAGTATTTCAGTATTTTGGAATATATTTCGAAAGTTGTTGAGGGAAAAGGGAAAGCTTTTATCAAGGAACGAAATATAGTGTTATAGTGTTAAAAATAAATTCAAACTATAAATCGGTAAAATAGATTATTTTAATGACAAGAGATAAACAAACCGTGATTTATGGAAATGTATGATCACGTGGTTAAGCATTTCGTTGTAGTTATAAGGAAAGTTAATTTAGCTATTTATTGTGTTGTTTTACTGTTCATTTTTAACTGTATAACTACTTTCTGCTTTGTTATATCAGGTTTTGTAGTCGAAGGTGTTTCTGTTATCAACGATTTGGGTTTTCTTTAATGCTATATGACTCGAGCGTGGTGATATGGTTAGATGTTTTAAACGGAGATTCGAGGACGTGTAATAAGAGTTTCAGTGGATACCACTTCTCGGTTACAACAGCTGCCGACGAGTTGCCTTCCATCCAGTTCGTAGTTTCCAGTAAAGATTTTTAAAATGTACATATAATTTTTGAGAACTATCCTCTTACTACCAAAATTGCTGAAATCAATATTTTGAATTTTGTCTACAGTTTAACCGTAACTGTTTAAAATCTACTCAAGCTCAAAAAGTCTATTGAAAAAAACAACATAAAAAACAAATAAAAACAAACATTATCCGTGTTTGAAACTCAAATAAAAACGAATTAAATACTAAACTCTTGTCTCGAGCATGGATAAACCTTTGTTTACTCTGTATTAAAAATTTACATTTTATGAAATGCAAACAAAATAAAGAGAAGTTCGTTTCGGAAGCTATCATGAAACATGGCACTGTGTCGCGCAACCAGAACAACCTGAATACAGGACAACACGGCACTGTGTCGCGCAACCAGAACAACCTGAATACAGGACAACACGGCACTGTGTCGTACAACCAGAACAACCTGAATACAAAACAAACACGGCACTGTGTCGTGCAACCAGAACAACCTGAATACAGGACAAACACGGCACTGTGTCGTGCAACCAAAACAACCTGAATATAGGACAAACACGGCACTATGTCGAACAACTAGAACAACCTGAATACAAAACAAACACGCCACTGTGTCGTGCAATCAAAACAATATGAATACAGGACAAACACGGCACTGTGTCGTACAACCAGAACAACCTGAATACAGGACAAACACGACACTGTGTCGTGCAACCAAAACAACCTGAATACAGGACAACACGGCACTGTGTTGTGCAACCAGAACAACCTGAATACAGGACAACACGGCACTGTGTCGTGCATTCAAAACAATATGAATACAGGACAAAAACGGCACTGTTTCGTGCAACCAAAACAATATGAATACAGGACAAACACAGCACTGTGTTGTGCAACCAAAACAACCTGAATACAGGACATACTGTGTATCATTAACAGGTTTGATAGTTTAGCTATTTTCTGTGTCTCGGACTGTCTTGATAAAAACTATCGCATATTTTCAGTGGATGTGCTCTACTAAAATCTTGCTTAAAATTCTAAATTTCAAGGCAATGTTTATTCACCTCGAGGCTCGTGGTGGGTGAAACAAAGCACGTGGCCTAGCTAACTGATGTATAATATTTGGTGTAAAAGTATGATCAGTCATATTTGTGCAATTATCAGGTTGACCGCCAAATTTGATTTCATTTCTTTAAGTCGTAAAGTCAATCCTTTTTTGGCCACACCTTTTTCTCACACCTAAGATGGATTTGATTGGGTACAAAAGCTGAACTTATAAAAACAATGAAGATTTCAACGGCAGAAATTTTTGTTTCTTCTGGATACGAAACTTTGGCTTCAACATTTTTTTTTACTCTAAATTGTACTTCGAAATTGTCAGGTTTCTTTATTTGTTTAAAGTTAAGCACAAAACTATACAATCGACTTTCTACGCTCTCCCCACTACGGGTTTTGAAACACAGTTTCTAGCGTTATAAATTCAGAGATATTCTTCTGTGCCCATGGGATGAGAAAGTGTTCAAAACTGTACTGACACTGCATTTTTACTATATAAACCAAAATTAGTAATCTATGATCTAGTGGCTTATATCGTTGTATGCAAAAGGCACTGCTTAGGTGAACAAACAAATAAACTTAACAAAAACGATTTTTTGCATTTAATGCGTACAGCCCCCTCTCACTGTCAGTGAAATAATATATATAATGACTTCCAAACCAAAATTGCACGCTTATAAATTAAATAGAGATTTAGCTATCATAACACTAAAACAGTGATGACGTATAATGTATGACAGTCATTAAAGTGGAAGATGTTATACTATAAATCTATAGACAGTTTGCATCATTTTTGAATGCACATAAAGCTTTAAATTTGAAGAATAGATAACAATAAGATTCGAACAAAAGTAATATGATTTTAATGACGTTTAGGATGAATAGTAAGTCTTCATGGAAATTTGGACAGAATAAACTGATTGATTTTAAAGTGCCTTCTCTTGTTTATGTGCGTCTGTGTTTCTTAATTCACTTAAAAGAAAAGTACTTCGTAAAAACCATATTGCTTGCGTTTATAATTTGTTTGTTACTTAAAGAAACAATATCAGCTCATTACCTATTCACAGTTTTACTGAATAAATAATTAAGCAAAAATTTGGACATGTAATATTTTATCTACGACAAGAAAAAACCACTGTTATAAAATAATATCAATCATTTTCCTCAGTTCAGTGTTATATAAATCTTATGGTCAGTCATGTAATCTGAAATCCTGGTGACTCATCAGTAAATCTATCTATTATATATAAGACTCACACAGTAACGCCTCAGTTGTCATTCTAAACAAATCACAGAGCTGAAAGTGCTTCACGTAATTCGTGAATTAGGGTTAGACCTTCAAGAACACATTAGAAGATTTATTCATCGGATGGATGGAAAGTTGCCAATAACAATATAATATTAGTTACAAGTTCTCAGGTTGTCGTCAACTGAATGTGTAACTGCTTCCATACCAATGATAGAATTACACAGAAACCCGGAGAAAGCTTCTCCTTATCTCTAACAAGAGCAGATAACCACCACCTGTTAATTCCTTTCCTGGGTGAATGTAAAACACCTGCTTTATTACTGCATCGCATTATCTCAGCAGTAACTGTTGAGAACAGAGTTTACACGGTCAGCCTGCAATGATGCCAGAAATACGTTTATTAAGCCATCGAAATGTGGGGCAATATTACTACTTGAAAGGAAAGTCGCGATTTCCCTTCACCAGAATGGGACCTCAGTTGGGGACAGTGTTGATCCAAGTCCACCCCCATATTTTACATAAGTATACGGAGGTGGTGGAAATACGGTGTTGATGAGGAAAAGCACTGGTAAACGTATTAACCTGTTCATTCTGTTGCATACACTTACACTTTGTAAAATCATACTCCACAACACTTTATGCTATCATATGCTGATACAATTGGCTCTGAGTTTACCCTCGTTAGTGGCAGTACCTTCCTTCACTGTGAAAGACTGGTTAACATAAGAGAGAATATTGGCAAAATAAACTGACCTACACATTTACTGGACTTCAAGTTCAATCAAGTAAATGTAACTGCTTTGTTGAAAGACACAACAAATGACTTAGGCGCTAAATACTACCTAGAGACAATTTCATTTAATAAATAGTCGAGGATGCATCATTGCCTTAGCATTGGTTCCAGAATCCTCTTGCTATTCGTGACGACCGTATTTATTTTGACGTAAAGTATCATAAGATGAAAAGATACAAGGACACTTCTACCAAAAGTGCGTTTGCATAGGTTGAATAACCAATTATGTGATTTTCACATCACATAGAAATAAGTAAAGTGTTTTTTTTTAGGTTGTCAGAACTGAATTGTAATGAATTTTGATTATCTTTGATTACTAAAACCTGGAAGTATCCCAATATAGAATCACTAGTAAAGTCAAAACGGCTTGGCATGGCCGAGCGCGTTAAGGCGTGCGCTCGTAATCCGAGGGTCGCGGGTTCGCGCCCACGTCGTGCTAAACATGCTCGCCCTCCCAGCCGTGGGGGTGTATAATGTGACGGTCAATCCCACTATTCGTTGGTAAAAGAGTAGCCCAAGAGTTGGCGGTGGGTGGTGATGACTAGCTGCCTTCCCTCTAGTCTTACACTGCTAAATTAGGGACGGCTAGCACAGATAGCCCTCGAGTAGCTTTGTGCGAAATTCCAAAACAAACAAACAAACAAAGTCAAAACAACTAAAATTGGGTGTGTTAAAAGAATAACATATATCATTCTGTCAGATTTTCAGTGTGTTTTTTTCAATTATCACCAAATTTTTAAGAAGTGTATTTTTGTTTATTAATATATGTATCAGGCAATTAAGACCTGTAACTGATTCCCAGAACAAAATAAATACTTTATTATTTAATGTTTGGAAATGTAATTCAAAAATCGCATAATATCACAAAGCTTAAGTTGTGACACATCCAAATAAAAACACGTTACACAGCACATATTTCGTTTCTCATACTTTCGAGCTCGTTTAAAGCATTCGCGATATATCTGTCTGTTTGAGGCCTGGCATGGCCAAGCGCGTAAGGCGTGCGACTCGTAATCCGAGGGTCGCGCTAAACATGCTCGCCCTTCCAGCCGTGGGGGTGTATAATGTAACGGTCAATCCCACTATTCGTTGGTAAAAGAGTAGCCCAAGAGTTGGCGGAGGGTGGTGATGACTAGCTGCCTTCCCTCTAATCTCACACTGCTAAATTAGGGACAGCTAGCACAGATAGCCCTCGAGTAGCTTTGTGCGAAATTCCAAAACAAACAAACAAACTGTCTGTTTGATCATCCTTTGCCTTATATTACTAAAATCGTAAGCTTTACAAACTGTTTCTTTAAACTGAAATTATTATCTTCCCGCGCTGATTAGTTTTAGGTATCTATGGCTCCTAAACCCAACTTATGCAGCTAGCAGCTCCTTGTAACGTGAATAACAAATACCAGTCGTAAGCCCATAGATTATTATTGTACTTTAAGCTTGGAAACTAGTAAATAAACAGTAAGCCAATGTTTGCTGTGTTGTTTTTAATTTTTGAAAGAGTCCCCTTTACTGATCTCTTTTTTATAAATAGTTCTCCAAATTGTGTTTGTTGTGTTTTCTTATAACAAAGCCACATCAGGCTATCTGCGGAGTCCACCAGCTGGAATCGCACTCCTGATTTTAGCGTTGTAAATCCGTAGGCATACCGCTGTACTAGCGGGGGACTCTCCCATTTCATAATAATTGTTAGTATACCATGCAGAGCCAAGTTCGAAAAACTATTTAAGTACAATAAATGTCTTAGTGATATGCTCAACACTATTACAGTTTTTGCTAAATTCGTTTAGTATCTCCAGTAACTGTTAAATGATGGAGAGTTACAAACACATCTATGTTACTATTATGTATCAATTAATCTTCTGTAGTTTCTGTAGGAAAAAGCAACTTCGTATGTTTGTTACTCGTCGTATACTTTCATGTTTTTACCCCATCAGACCTTTCTAACCCGTTACGATGTTGTCTACTTACATGATATAAAAACCGGTAATTTTATCTTTAGTCACTAAATTATAAATCGAGAAACATCTCATTCTAGCGGCTCATTTTATGTTACTGTTTTCGTAGTTTGTGCCTCTCGACGCATACATCTATCTGTTTACCATTGTCATATGTATGAGTTCTTCACCACACTCTATATTGTTGTTTGGAACAACCTGGAAGTTCATATCCTTGTGAATCTGATAGTAATAACATTCGGTTGATCCTTGTGGAGCTGATAGTAATAACATTCGGTTGATCCTTGTGGAGCTGATAGTAATAACATTCGGTTGATCCTTGTGGAGCTGATAGTAATAACATTCGGTTGATCCTTGTGGAGCTGATAGTAATAACATCCGGTTGATCCTTGTGGAGCTGATAGTAATAACATTCGGTTGATCCTTGTGGAGCTGATAGTAATAACATTCGGTTGATCCTTGTGGAGCTGATAGTAATAACATTCGGTTGATCCTTGTGAATCTGATAGTAATAACATTCGGTTGATCCTTGTGAATCTGATAGTAATAACATTCGGTTGATCCTTGTGGAGCTGATAGTAATAACATTCGGTTGATCCTTGTGGAGCTGTATAAACGACATGTTCATCGGAAAAAGAAGTACAGTTTTCTGGAGTTTACGGTCTAGATTTCAAGTTAATATTAACAGTGTTTTTGTTGAAGTGGTAGGATTCAGGGGTTATTACACTAAGATTCCAGGCTCGATTTGTCGTAGTGAGCACAATGCAAATAGTTAATTATAGAGTTTTGCACTTAAAAAATAAACAAAGAGCTATTGGTCCGGAAAAGGTCAAGTTCACAAAAGATTTAGTTGATCAGGTAGCTTGTTTGTTTCTTTTTTTTTAATTTTGCGCAAAGCTTCAAGATGGATATCTGCTCTAGCCATCTCTAATTTAGCAATGTAAGACTAGAGAGAAGGCAGCTAGTTATCAACACTCACAGGCAAACTCTTTAGCTACTCTTTCATCAACAAATAGTGGGGTTTACCGTCATGTAATAACGCTCCCCGCGGCTGAAAGGGAAAGCATTACGAGTCTAGTTCCCTATCCACGTGACCATGTCAGGCCTAAAAGGTTTAATATCGTGCATTTAGCAAGTCGATAGGGTTCGTATAATTCTAGCATTAAGGTTTGGAAATTGCAGAGATTTCTACAAAACATAATTCACGTCCAGAAAAGATGAGCAAACTCTACAAGAGAAACAAATTTTCGTGACATTTGCAGCTGGAAGCATCTCACGTTGATCGACTGTGCTTCAAATTAATGTGTCCAATAATTTTGCGTCTCTGACGTCACAGATAAATTACCTGCATTTTCCTTGTTCTTGTGGTTATTTGAGCGTGCTTTACACTTGATGCCCGTGCACGCATGAGCGCATCACCTTTCACCAGCTGGACTTTTCTCAGATGGCTCACCTAATATTCACACCTCATGCCTCATCAACTTGATTTTGAGCATAAGTATCATAATCAACCTGATGAGTGACCCCGGGGGTCAGAGGAAAGTTTATGGACTTTCACTTTTAAAGTCCTGGGTTTGATTTTTTGCGGTAACAAGAATCTAGATATTCTAATGCTTAGCTCTGCATTGAACCAAATAAACAAATAATTAATGAATATAATTGATAGTTATATCTGGAATTTAATAAATCAGAAGACTCGCTGAAATCCATTTAAGTAAGAGTGACCATGTGTAGTCCGCCACGTAAACATTAAAACAACTTTTTATTCAACCTGTCATGTTATTATCATATTTTATACAACAGAAATGTACAATAATGTTAATGAGATAATATTCATGTTTCTGAACACGCTGTGTATAAACATACTAACTAGCTGGAGTGCCCTACCTCTGGAGGAGAATTATGAAAACTCATAATTAATGAAGGGTTATCGGAGAACATGAAATGTTGCTTTCCTTATTTGTAGTTCTAAAGATGAACACCAATAAACGGCCTGACATGGCCAGGTGGTTAAGGCACTCAACTCGTAATACGAACGTCACGGGTTCGAATCCTCGTCACACCAAATATGCTTGCCCTTTCAGCCGTGTGGGCATTACAATGTGACGGTCAACCCCACTATTCATTGGTAAAAGAGTAGCTCAAGAGTTGGTGGTGGGTGATGATGACTAGCTGCCTTCCTTTACATTGTTAAAATTAGGGACGACTATCCGAGATAGCCCTCGAGTAGCTTTGCGCGAAATTCAAAAACAAACGCAGTAAAGATCCATTCAAAGAGGTGAGGTGAAGGTAAAAAATTAAAAACGCCCTTAGAAAACAGCAAAATATAAAACTGAAGTTTAACATTCATCTCTCCGCGTATTTAATGAACTTTCACGACAACTATAATAAAGATTCGTGTACAAAAGGTGAGGTAGTGATAAAAACAACCACAAAATGCAAACATAAAAATTTGTGTTCCTGTCCCAAAAGACCAACTGAACCTCCACACCAAGTTTGGTAAAGATCTATTCACATGAAATGAGGTGGTGGTAAAACATAAAAACAGCAGAAGCTAGTAAATTTTCAACCATAGTAGTAACCTCTTTCACAACAATTATCTATGTAGCTAATTAATTTTTTTCCAGAATTTATTTTTTCTTTTCTTTCACTAATAATTCTATTTACTGGATAACATAAAGATTCGCTTGGTTTAGTGTGGCAAAATGGTTATCGTTCTTTTTAAATTTGTTATTCCAAGGGTTCAATGTTCACGTCTCGCCGCCCTAAAAAGTCTCTTCACATTTTATTCTCCTGAGTGCGCTACAAAACGACCATCAAATTCTATTATTTCATCCAATAAGAGGAACTCAAGAGTTAATGGTGAGTACTGTTAACTAGCTGGTTCCTAGCAGCTTCAGTTAGGTGGAACAGCGTTGTAAGTCTATAAATTTACAACGCTAACATCCGACATTCAATTTCTTACGGCCAACAGAGAAGCTAACCCAATGTAGTTTTTCTCTAAATCAAACTATGAGTTCGAAATTAAGAAAAGCTGTGCACAGATAGCATTTGTGTAGCTTTGGGCAGAAATCCTTCTTAACTTTCTCCGGAACCTGGTGCATCTTTCAAATGCAAGAAGAATCGAACAAACTTTGTTCATTTCTAAATCATGTTCTTATGGTGTTTCCTTTCATGCGTCACTCTCTGTCGCTCTTTTCCTGTAATTATTTTATATATTACAATAGTTTTCGTTTCACCTTTTTTCTTGTTACACCATTGCTCTTTTGAACAGACGTCGCTGCCCCTAAGGACATACGATTCTAGGCCAGTTAATTAAATTGTTTTCACGAGTTGACAGCTGCAACATAAAAACGTTGATCTCCATTACTCTTCAGTTACATAAGTTAGTGAAAAAAAAAAGATTCCTTTCGTTTTCGAAAGGCCAGGGGGTTTTCAGTGTATTCTTTCTATGCGACAGCATTTTGTAAACAAAAACTAAACGTCTCAACATGGTGGAACTATTTCACTAAAATTGTTATCGCTTTAATTTGAAACACGCGAATTAATCAGCTATTTGCAAGAACTTTTGTTTGTTTTTTCCTAGGATTTAAAAAGCTTAATTCGAACAAACTGTTTTCATTTTTTCTAGCTTGTGTTTTACAATAACTCAAGATGTAAAAGTAGTTATGGTCATGAGAAATCTGGTGGAAAAATTCATGCGTCTACCGTTTATTAAAGAGTATTCGTTAAAAACATTTCCATGACACGCTTCTGCAACATTAAATTTAACAATTCCCCTACCAATGGACTGCTACTTGTCACCTTCACGAGACAGATGTCAGACTGATAAACTTTGAACAGTTTTATTGCTCGGTATGTGACTATCTGACTACGCCTTTTTTCTCTTTTTGTTTTTATCATAGCAAGAACTGTCGAAAGTTAAGTCACCGTTTTAAAAACCAATTCTGATAAAGTAATCAAATTGTAAAAACATTTAAACTTTTTTTTAATTTTCGAGTATCGCTTGTTTGTTATTAAGCACAAGGCTGCACTACGGGCTACCTATGCTCTGCCCACCACGGGTTTCGAAACCTGGTTTCTAGCAGTGTAAGTCCACAGATGTTCTGATGTTCCACATGGGGGCTAGGGTATCAACTTGCAAGCAATGTATTAACTCGATTATTAGTAAATGAAAAGTATTTGTTAAAATTTAACTATTACAAACAATATATTGATTCAATAGTGACTAAATGAAATTATTTTCTTACGTGTTACTACTACATTTAATCTAATGGTTACTAAGTAAAAGATATTTCTAACATACTGATATGATGGTTGCTAAACGAAAAAATATTTTCCAAATTTCACTACTACAAGCAATGTATTGATTATATTGTTATCAAATGAGAAGATTTCCAGCAGTATGTCTGTGGACTTATAACACTAGGAACCGGGTTTTTATACCTGTGGTGGGCAGATCACAGATAGCCCATTGTGTAGCTTTGTGCTTAACTTCAAACAAGTAAGCCAAATGAAAAATATAGCAGTTTCTTCTAACGAAGTTTTAATTATGATATAGTGATATAGTGTCTCTTAACATTTATTATCCCTAAACTAAGTCCTTTCAACACTCAAAAGACGTTAAAATCAATGCCACATTTAGCCTGCAATGTTTTCCGTGATTAGTCCATTTTACACAAAATAAAGATATAAAACAACTTATGTTTCATTATCCAAATGAGAATGGAAAATTTGGGGCAAAATAAAATTGCAACTATGATTTTCGAAAGAAAAAGCATAGCCGTGAGAAACAATTATATATATGAATATTATTATACATCGTGTAAAAGCAATGGAGAAATCTTAAAAATAATCTATGATATATATAGAAAAAATGGTATTCTTACTTATACATTTAATAAACGTTTGAAAGGCCTTTTACTTCGTAGTTCTATATAAAATAATTCTAGATTATGTACATTGCGTTGCCAACGTTTCGTAGTTTCCAGGACGAACTAAAATAATCGTTACAAGATGGGTCAAGGTCTTCCAAAGGCTCCTGGAAGACCGGCTCTTTACAGCATCGCTGATACACTTGGTGAATGGAAGGAGAAAATAATTAATGATGGAGGATATAATGTGACATTCAAAGAAGATTTTTTTTAAAGTTCATTCGATCATTTCTGTATAAAACATAATGGTCAACTTTGAATTAGAATCAAAATGCTTCTTTTTATGTCTAAACCATGATAAGATAAATATATAAATAAAATTCGTCACTTATAAAGTTTTTATAAAATGTAGTTACATTATTCTTTTTCACAATACATTTGCTAAAGTAATTCATTGTCGTTATTTTCACAATAGATGGAAACGATTTATCAGTGAACAAGTTTGATATTCTGAACAATTTTCACACTGGTACTGGAGATTGCTGTATTCTTGTTATTATTAATCAACTTTTCCATCCTGTTTCTATAAAGATAATAATACAATAATCTTCACTTATTTTTTTTTCAATAAGGCCTAGCATGGCCAAGCGCGTAATCCGAGGGTCGCGGGTTCGCGCCTGAGTCGCGCTAAACATGCTCGCTCTCGCTCTCCCAGCCGTGGGGGCATATAATGTAACGGTCAATCCCACTATTTGTTGGTAAAAGAGTAGCCCAAGAGTTGGCGGAGGGTGGTGATGACTAGCTGCCTTCCCTCTAGTCTCACACTGCTAAATTAGGGACAGCTAGCACAGATAGCCCTCGAGTAGCTTTGTGCGAAATTCCAAAAAAAAAACAAAAAATATTTTTTTCAAAATATTAAAAACATTTAATTACGAGTAACAATAACATAGGTCTCTGGAATTATTGCTAATATACATCGAAATGTTATTCATTGGCTTACTTTTCTAGTATAACACTATACGTGTATAAGTAGTATTACTATTTATATCATCGAACAGTCTGCATGAACATAAGTCCCACACGAGTAATTAATATCCACCTGACATTTTGATAAATATATCTCTGAGAATATCTGATAATTAAGCATTATTTGAAGTTCAATGTTGCTCAAAAAGTCACTTCGAAAAAAAAAAGTCCTATGAAAGAAAAGTGGCCATTGGCCCCCAATGGTTTAACATTACGTTTGAAGGTTCATAGCGTTCAAAGTTGTAGGCACACCAATAATCTGTTGTGCTTTGAGCTTAACAACAAACAAATTAACCTTTGAAAGATTCCTTATTTTATTGGTGGGTTTATATTTTATTTGTTTACATGAATTTAGAAGAAAATTCATTGCCGTATTGTTCTGTATACATTTACTATTAGGGGGACAAAGGCCCAAATCTCCAATGTACAGCGACTATCAACAACTTCGGTCATGTAGATTTTTAATGAAATTTATTATTTCTTAAAACCAACTAGTACTTTTTATAAAGTTGACTTTCAACTTTTATTACTCACACCCAAACTTTGCTTCTGGCGCTCATAGTTAGTTGATAATTTTGTATTAGCCATGAGAAATACATTATCTTTCTAGATAACCCTTCTGACATATAAAATTCTGCTAAACAAGATTGATGAAAGTTTATAAATTATTAAAATGTCAAGAATTGTTTTTCTAAAGGAATTAACAGCGTGTACTGTACTACCAGGAAATATACATAACATATAAATATTTAGAAAATAAATTAATATCAACTATTGTGTACGTAAAGTTTTATGTTTTACAAATACCGTGTAAGAACAACCTGTTAACTACTGTATGCATGAAGTATCATATTTTATACACCCCATGTAAGAACAACCTGTTAACTACTGTATACATGAAGAATCATATTTTATAGACCCCATGTAAGAACAACCTGTTAACTACTGTATGCATGAAGTATCATATTTTATAGACCCCATGTAAGAACAACCTGTTAACTACTGTATACATAAAGTATCATATTTTATACACCCAATGTAAGAACAACCTGTTAACTACTGTATACATGAAGTATATTTTATACACCCCATGTAAGAACAACCTGTTAACTACTGTATACATGAAGTATCATATTTTATACACTCCATGTAAAAATGGTCTGTTTATAGGTATATCCATGAAATTTCGTATTTCATATATCCCACCTTTAAAAAAACCTATTAACTGTTCTATGCATGAAGTTTGATGTAAGATCAACTCTTAAAGGCTTGCAAGCTCAGAAATAAAACAGACATTTTCTTTTGATAAGACTATTGACAAATTAGGAATTACTTCACGGGGGACTGAATGCTAAGTTTCGACAGTAACAAATCACAATTTTTTCAGAGAAGTGCCAGAAAAGTGATTCACATATACTAATATATATCAGGGTATTTTCACTACAACTTCTTGTAAAAGCTAGCATGTACAACTAAAATAAAGAAAAACTATATCTTATTTGACATTTTATAAATATTGTCGCTTTTTACACTAAAACCTATAAATATGACACAGATTAGCCATGTAATAGATCTCTGGACTTCATTCCATTTTGTTAAATAATATAAACTATTCCCGCTACGTTGTTAGAATTGCTAGTCAATCCCTTAAAATAGATGGTGAATGGCAAATGTTGTTAACTGGGTATTTAACTCTGAACAGTAGTTCAAAACTATGGATGTAGACAACCTTAACAGCTTTTCCTTATCTGTAACATACAAAATTACTGAAACATAAACAGAAAAGCTCATTCCGATAGGTGACATTAATTCACTGCCTTGACAATTTTTACATAACTGAATATGTAAATTTATCAGCTCCGCTAATACACTTAGAAGGTTATATCTTACACTTTACAAATTATTTCCTTCCTGTCACCTATATATTCTCATTATTATAACTTGTTAAACCGGTGTTCACATTACAACAGATTATTTTGCTTGTTTCTATATCGTGAAAAGGATCAAAAGTTACAGTGAATATGTATATATTACCATTAACCGATTATAAAATAAAATTTGTAATAAAAACCTTACTCTTTATTCATAATAATATTTTTATATTTGTTGCGATTCTTAAACCTTATGCAAGGCTTTAAATTTAACAACTTTGCTAACTTTCGTTCTCAATCATTGTTAATAAAAAAACACGGAACTGCATCATGACCATTGAATAATCTCCGGGGAAATAATTTATATATAGTTATATTTTTTTTCATAACGTTAATTTCGTTTTCCCAGATAACCACAGATTAGTATCATAGATCTCCAAATTATCGCTCTCATGCCTGCGCCCCCTAGTGGCATAGTGGTGTGTCTTACAATGTTATAAACCAGGTGTCGATACCCGTGGTGACCTTATCTACAACAAAATAAACAAGTGATCGCTGTCTTGGTTGTTTACGATCCATAACAGTGTATTTAAAACAATGTTTAACCTATAAAACTCGGCTAATTCTTCAGATATGTCTCGATGTACAATAGGATGAAATTTTAAACCTCATAGGTAACTTATATTGTTGTGTTTTGTTTTGTTAGAAAGAACGTTTTGTTTAACCTTTAATATTATCATCGTTAATGATTTATATGTTAAAACAATGTTAAAATACACGTCTAGTTAGATACAAAATTTTCCGTATGTATCATCTTTGTAAACTTCGTTGATGTAAATATGGTTTTAATTTTTCCTATCTCTCAGGTTTACTATACATAGCCGGCTATAATTTTAAAACAAATGATTTAAAGACATGTATACTATCTAAGGCTTGAAGTCCAGTTATCTCAACATATGGATAGATATGTATTATATCACTCTTATTTAAAATTTGTGATATTTCTTATATGCATTTATGATGATAAATACAACGTTATTGATCTAAAGCAGTTTGAGCTATCGTGAAACATGAGATCTTACATAACAATGCCGAAAAACTGAATGTAAATTGAATTCGATTTTTAAGACAAAATTCTTGAGAATGTGGATAATTAGCTCGTATGTTCGACTTGATTGGAAACTTTAAACTTTGAAGTTTAATATTTAAACAATATCAGACATTGAAGTTTAATATTTAAACAATATCAGACATTGAAGTTTAATATTTAAACAATATCAGACATTGAAGTTTAATATTTAAACAATATCAATCATTGAAGTTTAATATTTAAACAATAACAGACATTGAAGTTTAATATTTAAACAATATCAGACATTGAAGTTTAATATTTAAATAATATCAATCATTGAAGTTTAATATTTAAACAATATCAGACATTGAAGTTTAATATTTAAACAATATCAGACATTGAAGTTTAATATTTAAACAATATCAGACATTGAAGTTTAATATTTAAATAATATCAGACATTGAAGTTTGATATTTAAAATCGATCGTAAAGAAACCATATTTCCTGTTTTGGTTATAATTGTAGGAAAATGAATTGATTACCTGATACATTGGTGGGTTACTAACTTTAATTATTTCAGACAGTTGATGCTTAGCACGAGATGATGGTCTTCAAGGCTGGTATGAAACTTGGAGAGCGATAACAGTGAATAATAAATAACACATCAATGTATGATCTCGTAATACTTTTGTTACTACAATTAAAGAAACAAGCAATTTCAGTGAGGAAAAAAAACAGACATTGTGCATGCGAGATTAAACGCAAAACAGACTGTCTGTTTTGAGTTTTTTTAATTAATACAATTAACAATAACTGAAAATATATGTTTTTAAATTACGGAGATAAATGTGTAAGAAATGCAGTTTGAAATGTAAGAAAAGTTTAAATTTCAACATTACCGATTCCGGTATAGTTTTGATACGTTCATTGCCGTTTCTTTTGTGTTCTCAAAATTATTACGAAGAAAAATCATTGCATAATACGAAAGATTTTATGCATGACAAAAGTTAGCAATCAACTTTCATCGCTATAGAGAATTTTTCTGCAAATCCTCGAGCATATGAATACTGTGTCTTTCGAAAAAGATTTACTTTCAACTTAAATATTGAGTAAAAGTGTACTTTTATTTTGATAAGCATTTATTTCGTATTTAATTGTTATTTTAATCAAGGTAAGTATCTTCACGCCAGAGGATTTGTTTCGCAAAAACTTTTAAACCAGTTTAATCAGCATTTTGTTGTTGGTGTTTTTCAGAAGATTGTTTTTTTTTCTTTAATTTTATTAATTAAATATAACACTGTGCTTGATTTATAATTTTTAAAATATTTTGTAATGCATTTTTATTTTGTTTATAGCGAAATTAAAGTTGAGCATTGTACAGTTTTACTTTAGAAAATTATTAAATAAAAATATATATATGTATGTTAGTGTCAAACTGCGTGAAATATAACTTATATTATTTTTCGTAATTCTTACGTTTACCGGCATCATCAATTTTAAATACCTTCCATGTAATCCTTGTGATTAAAGTATATTTAGGCTTAAGCATTCAATCTACGAGTTCTTCTTCTAGGACAGCGGTAAGTGTAGGGATTTATAACACTAAAATCATGGGTTCGATTCATACGTACTCAACACACAAAGTATGAGTATGTTCTAAAGGTCATCAAAGATTAATTTAAAATGAATAAATTTAGAAATAAACTTTTAATAAAGTTTAATATTTCAGACATAATATAATATTTCTTGAAAAAATATGAATTTCAAATTTTATTAACTGTATAAGAGATTAGTATTCACTGATAATATTTTTAACTAGACTTTGGAGTGTTTTTTGGTCGATGCAGAAATATCTGTCTTGTTAACTATCATTTTTACTTGTGCCCGCTGATGAAAAATAAAAACTATTATCGAATATCAAAATCTATATAAGTACTTTACAAATTAAGTTAAACACATCTAAGTAGATGTGAACTATTAATTTTGAAAGTAAAGTCGAATTGTTATGGTAAACATAGAAAATAAATATTATTCGAAATTTATCTACTTGTAATTAGTAAAGATGAATATGTATTGTACCAATATAAGTTATAAGGGCGAAATTTGGGTGCGAGAGTGGGGTAAACGGTAATTTTATAATGGGTCCGGCATGGCTAAGCATGTTAAGGCGTTCGACTCGTAATCCGAGGGTCGCGGGTTCGAATCCCCGTCACACTAAACATACTCGTCCTTTCAGCTATGGGTACGTTATAATGTGATGGTCAATCTCACTATTCTTTGTAAAAGAATAGCCCAAGAGTTGGCGGTGGGTGGTGATGACTAGTTGCCTTCCCTCTAGTCTTATACTGCTAAATTAGGGAGGGTTAGTGCAGATAGCCTAGAGTAGCTTTGTGCGAAATTCAAAACAAAAAGGTCGAAATTCTGTGAAAAAAATTGTATAATTAAGTTATGGTAAGATCCCTTTTATTGTAAAAATCTGACCTCATTTAGTAGTATGAGGAAATAATAATTTGATGTGATTGGATTGTGAAATTAAAAGTGATATTCACTCTTTGTATTTAGGTAATGTGAAATGTATGTCACATATTGTTAAAAATACAAAAAATTACATTCACTCTTTGTATTTATGTAATGTGAAATGTGTGTTACATGCTGGTAAAAAGTATAAAAAGTTTTCTCCATTCGACGTTTATAAACTTACAAATCCTTGTTTCACCTCCAAATGTATTAACGTTCCTTGTGTTAATCTTTTATATATCTAGAGTCTTGTACACCGTGTTGAATAAAAGTTTTCCAGAAACCGTAAACTTTCCAACTTTCGTTTATTTGTTTGTTGGTCTTGGAATTTCAACGCTAAACTACACAGAAGTTATCTGTGAATAGTCGTCTGTCCCAAATTTCGCAATGTGATAGAGTAGAGCAGATACTGTCAAACTGTCGAACACGTATCACTGGTGGTTCGTGGAACTAATCTCGTTGGCACACGACATAATTAACATACAAAATCATACAATCTGTAATAAGCCCCATCTGAGCTATGCACGTATATTAACATACCACTCTCCCCTCTTATAAGAATCGCCCTTTACTTGGGTAGACTCATCAGTATTTTATTCCCTTCAAATTGACGTAAATTGTACCAAACATTCTTCAGTTGTACAAAACAACAACAACAATAGTACTTTGCATTAATGGATAAGTTTTAGACTATAAATTTTTGTTAATTTTTTATCCTTTTTTATAAATTAGGCTCTAAAGAAACATATAAACTCTAAAGAATTTAGCAAAAAAAGTAGTACGCGAGTCTGAAACGTTTGTGAGTCACTGAACGAGAAGAAAGGATAGGTGGTCAACAACAACCATTGACAACTCCTGGACTACTCTTGTTTGACCAAATAGTGGGGCTTGACTGTCATTCTTATATTGTACACATGATCCCACAGTGTGGAATGGAATTTGACAGCAACGGGACGTGAAGTAACGAATCCTTGCATTCGCAGTCAAAATGCGACTAATCACTGGGAGACTGTCGGTTCTGACAGCCTACATCTTGTAAATAAAGACTCATATTGTGAAATAAATTGGCATTATTATCATGTTCAAAAGTGTTTCGTATACCTTCAAACATCAAGTCTAAATCTTATACATTTTTTGACGCAAAATACCTTTAAAATTTGTTTGTTTATTTTTTTTAATTTCGCACAAAGCTACTCAAGGGCTATCTGTGCTAGCCGTCCCTAATTTAGCAGTGTAAGTTTAGAAAGAAGGCTAGTCATCACCACCCACCGCCAACTCTTGGGCTGCTCTTTTACCAATGAATAGTAGGATTGACCGTAACATTATAATGCCTCCACGGCTGAAAGAGCGAGCATGTTTGGTGCGACCGGGATTTGAACCCGCGACCTTCGGATTACGAGTCGAACGCCTTAACACACTTGGCCTTGCGGAACCATACCTTTGAAATACCAATTCTATGGTGTCGAACAGAACTGTTTTTTAAAGAATGTCATCGTGTAAATAAATAATATTGGTTGTTGTTGTTGTTTTATATTTGTTTATTTTTGTTTTTTCTAGTTTGAAAACAGAGGACTGTCAGACCAAGAATTAAAATTAATTAGAAACACAAACAGTTTCGTGAATACTTTGAAATAATATCAGAATGCCTTGCAGTCTAAAAAATAAGGGTGTGATTCCGACGAACACGCCCCTTTATTGTCCACAAGTTGAGAACATGCACCCTCAAAGATATAAATTTATAAATATACAATAGTTCACTCTTCTGCTACATGTAGCCCCCCAGTGGCTCAGCGGTATGTCTGCGGACTTACACGCTAAAATCGGGGTTTCGATACCCGTGGTGGGCAGAGCACAGATAGCCCATTGTGTAGCTTTGTGCTTAATTCAAAACAAACAAACTGCTACATGTGTAGTTGTGTGATTTTATCAAACGATTAGAGAGTCGTGTAAATTGAATGTGAATATAAAATTAAAAAATACTAAGGAAGTCACTCACATTAAGATTATTCTATGACCGGTATCAACATAGCTGTTTTTTATAAGACGATACCTATTCACAATTAATACATTTACAGATAAACTTATTGCGTGTAGCATGCTTACCCTTAAAATATTATTATTTATTAATTCTGTAGTGCGTTGAAACAACATTTTTCTGACGAATGAAACACCAAAACACTTTTTTGTTTTAAAATTTCTTGAATTTATTCCACTGCGTGTCTGTGATTATTATTTTCTTCAGTGTAACTTGCTCCTATGTCACTATGCATCCTATGTTACAAAAGCAAAAGAAAAGAAAAATAAATTAAGCATTCGACAACTGCGCTTTTGTTTTTGTTTTTCTATTAAATTTCGTACTCTATTAGTCCCTAATTTTTGTACTGATAGGTCTGAGGTAAGGCAGCTAGTCAACAACACCCATCTACAGGCCCCTCGCTAGTACAGCGGTATGTCTGCGGATTTACAACGCTAAAATCATGGGTTTGATTCCCCTCGGTGGGCTGAAGCAGATAACCCTTTGTGGCTTTGCTACACGAAAAAAAAAACACACACACACACACTCATCTACAGTTTACTGGGATATTTTTGTCAAAACATTCATTGGAATTATCGTAAAGCAATAACATCTCCAGAAAACAAATAAAAATTTTTAACCAATGACGGTAACGGAACGTGACCCATGGAATCTTAAATCCTTGGTACTGCAATTTAACCTCGGGTCCACCTTTCAGTCAATAATGAAATTAACTTTTGTAAGATTTTATTTAATGGTAAACTTGGTATCAGTGCTAAATGATAATATTTTTAAATGAATATTTTTATAGCCAGAAAATTTTTAAGCACTTAAACTAAACACTTGTTAATATTTTATTACTTCTCTTTGCATACATGTTAAACTTTACAGCCATGTTTTTCTTCGACATTGCTGTGAGCAGCAAATTAACTATACTACGTCTGTTATAAAACAAACGAAAGTGTTTCAGCATTTGTTCTTGGAAAAGGAAAATCGATTAATTATCTTTATTACAAGTTGCCCGTTCAACCCTTTTGTTCAACGTCACTGATAATGATAAAGACCACGATGGTAATGATGTGAACAATTAGCTTATGCCTTCTTTTGGACAAAAAGTTTCAACAAACAGTAATAAAACAGCAAAATAACACTATCCTCTTAGTCCCACGCCAATCCTGGAGGGGATTTGTGTGAAAGTCGTGTTGTCTCTAAGTATCATTACTTGTACACAAAATAACTTTTCTTTGTGTTAGTAAAGACTGACTATTAAACATGTTACAAGGCATTTTCTGGGGGGGGGGAAACAGGGTTTTATATGGAGCTTATAACACAGTATATTAGATCAATACTTCGTCTTAGACCAGAAAAGATAAACAAGAGTGGTGTTAATTTTCTTTCTTATTGCATGACATAATAATGTTTCAAAACAAACGTTTACAGAGTACAGTCATAGGCACAAAACTTATTTTATTTATCGTAACAAAAACATGGATTAAACTTGGCTTAATACAATTGCAGTTCAATTTTGTAAACAAAAAACAACGTGTGTAAAACCGTGTAATGGCTGCACATGACTTGTGTCAATGTGTATTTACAACATAAACATGATACAATTTTTTAAATACCAAATACTTTTTGATACTTTAGTTTGCATAAAAGCTGAAACGTTTCTTGCGTATAACTGTAATTCTGGAAGTAAAAAGTTAATTATTTATAACTTTTGTCACCTGTTTAAGCATAACCTATTTCAGTTTTTAGTTTTCGCCAGCAGGTGGTACTGGTTTGGTTTGTGTTGAATTTCGCGCAAAGCTACTCGAGGGCTATCTGAGCTAGCCGTCTCTAATTTGGCAGTGTAAGACTAGAGGGAAAGCAGCTAGTCATCACCACCCACTGCCAACTCTTGGGCTACTTTTTATCAACGAATAGTGGGATTGACCGTAACTTTATAACGCTCTCACGGCTGAAAAGGCGAGCATTTTTGGTGTGATGGGAATTCGAACCCGCAACCCTCGGATTACGAGTCAAGTGCCTTATTCACCTGGCCATGCTGGGCCTAAGTAGTACAGAACAAATGTTTCATTGTTTATGACTAAATTAGCGTTATTTACTAAAACTACATCAAAGTGACTTTCAATACTATGTGATTTTCCATGTGGACTGAAGGATTTAAGAATGCTCTGAGTATTCCAACTTTAATATACTTTAACATTTAAGCCTAATAGAGTGTTCAAGCCCAATCTGACTTTATATTTTAAGTCTAATAAAGTTTTTAAGCATAAACATACTTTAGAGTTTAAATCTCATGTATTGTGTAAACGTAACTTTACATTAGATTTTATATCTTATGCAGTATTCAAATTTGACAGTTCGTTTGGTTATAAATTTAATGCAAAATCCAACCTGATATCAAATCTAATACAGTATTCAAACTTGACACTACGTTAGATTTCAAATCTAATGTGCTATCTGTGCTTGGATTTTCAAACTCGAATCAACTTTTGATTTTAGACTCATAAGATTGTTGATTTAATTTCTTAGCTGTGTTTACATTTGAAGAAAAAACAAATAGATGCGCTGTACTTCTGTTTCGAATGTTAAATGTAATTTTATCAGTCGTATAAACCAGTTATGATTCAGACATTTGAGCTATTAAGAAAATATTTTTTACTATATATAATTTTGTTTCGAAACACGTGACGCTTTCAAATAAATAAAGATCTAAAAACCAAAATCAATGATGAATTGGAACACGGTTGAAACTCACCGCCTGTATGTCTTCCCGTCGTCAGTGCACTCAATAACTTACAGTCTCAGCAACATCGTTGGGTTTGTTTTTGAATTTCGCAAAAAGCTTCACGAGGACTATCTGCGCTAGTCGTCCCTAATTTAACAATGTAAGAATAGAGATAAGGCAGCTAGTCATCACCACCCACTGCCAACTCTTAAACTACTCTTTTACCAACGAATAGCGGAATTGACCGTCCCATGTAACGCCCCCATGGCTGAAAGGGCAAGCATGTTTGGTGCGACGGGAATTCAAACTCGCGACCCACAAATAACGAGTCGAACGCCTTAACCATCTGGACATGCTAAGCCTGATATCATTATGAAAAGTCAGCTGCCAACTCGTGATTGTGTTTGTGTTTTTTTCTTATAAGAAAGCCACATCGGGTTATCTGCTGAGTCCACCGAGGGGAATCAAATCACTGATTTTAACGTCCTAAATTCGAAGACCAACCGCTGTCCCAACGGGAGACGCAACTAGTGAGACTTTTATAAGTATGTTTTAGTAATTTGTTATTTCTTTTTTGTATATGTAGTTAAAAAGAAAACCGCAACAACAATACAATATCGGCTTAAGCAGTTTAGCTGTATTTACAAATAGTACATTTTTTATTTTATTAAATTTTTAATATCACTTTTTATGTGAATTTAGTTATTTGCCAATCCTTTTTTCTCCATATCCCTCAGCTACCAAATATTTCAAAGTCACTCCTTTCTCTCTCACACTTAGCCCAACAAAATAAAATATATCGATGACGTGTTTAGTTTTGAAGTGCAGTTTAAATATTAGACAAGGAAAAGCCGAGTAACCTTGTATAGTTTCATGAGTCAAATATTAAATGATACCAAATTATTGATGTGTTCTAATAAATCATCATACTTCTTTGAAGATATTAGATAAATAACATGCTACAATAGTGGTTTGTTTTAAATTTATACACAAACTAATAATTTTGTTTCAGACTTTCTCGGAAACTTACATAACAGGCTATCTCCGCATGACTGTCCTTAACTTTGAACTGTGCTTTTGTTTTTAATGTTAAATGTAATTTTATTAGTCGTATAAACCAGTTATGAGCAAAGCCACATCAGGCCACCTGCTGAGCCCACCAACGGGAATCGAACACCTGATTTTAGCGTTGTAAATCCGTAAACTTACCGCTGTACTAGCGGAGTTGTTATGATTGAGATATTTGAACTAATGAAATAAATTTTGTTTATTAAATATATGTTTTGTTTCGAGACGCTTGGCGCTTTCAACTATAGCATGAATTTTTATATTTCTGTGTGTCCGACAAGTGAGAACCTGGCATGACCTAGCGCGTTAAGGCGTGCACTCGTAATCCGAGGGTCGCGGGTTCGCGCCCGCGTCGCGCTAAACATGCTCGCCCTCCCAGCCGTGGGGGTGTATAATGTGACGGTCAATCCCACTATTCGTTGGTAAAAGAGTAGCCCAAGAGTTGGCGGTGGGTGGTGATGACTAGCTGCCTTCCTCTAGTCTTACACTGCTAAATTAGGGACGGCTAGCACAGATAGCCCTCGAGTGACTTTGTGCGAAATTCCAAAACAAACAAGCAAAGAAAACCGACAAGTGAGAGTTAATAATTACTCTTATAATTTTCTCGTTGCCCCAAAATGTGTGGCTAGTTTCTGTGGATCCGGGCCACGAATCATGAGTCTTCGGATTAATAGTCTTTTCATGGTAACAGTAAGACAACAAAGCAAGGAAATAATATTTCAGACAATTCCAGGCAAAAAAAAAAACACAACGCCCTGTGATGATCTGCATCATTTTCAGTAACTCCACTTTAAACTATTATTGAGGCGTTATAACAAATGTATGGAGACTGAATATTTTGTATTAAAGTTGTTTGAAAGCCGCAAGACGGCATTACAGCATACATCGACAAATCCGGTCATACTTTATCTGATGACCATACATTTTGCTAATAGTCTTGCAGCGTATCTTTCATGGCTCTGTTTCCAAAGCACGCCATCCCTCCCTAATAGCTCTCTATAAGTCATCTAGTATACAAAAACGATGGTTTCTCACTAATTGTTTCAACAGATGTATCGCACAGAAATCAATTGACACTATGTATGGTGACTTAAACGGTGTGTCTTCAAATGAAATAGCATTATTACCCATTTCTTTCTCTGGCTGCTTGAGGTATCCAACTGTGGAACAGATATATCATGGAAGTAACTTGTACATAAAATAACCTTTGCCGCTTTTCAATCCTATGTAAACGTAACCTTTGTTGCTTTTCCACACAACATTCTTTTTGATGCTGTTGCCTGGGAAACATGGACAAATTTTACCAGTGATCTTTGTGTTTGTGGATTCTCGTCTGTTACAATACGCCACACTGGGGTAGAACTTGTTACGAGTATTTTTTCTTGACGATTCTTCTGCTCCAAACTAATTAAGTTTATCCATATTATTTTGTTTTCCAATGTCATTAAGTACAAGCAATACTTCTATTTTGGAAATTCTATACCCTACGTCTCAGCTAACCGTTATGAACTAAATATAAGAATATTTTGAGTCGGAAAGGGCCGTTGCATATCCTTTTCAATGGCAATAAATTTTCGCTGGTTTCGCACTGTGTAATAGATTACGAATTTCAAACAATGTCAAAATTCAGTTGCGATACATTTCTTCTTCTTGGGTTGATATTGGTTGTGATTTTTACGTGGCTGGATGATTTTTATATTCAATATCATTTTAATACAACCTTCTCAACGCTCTGTAGAAGTGTTAGAAAACAGAATGAAGGTCAGTTTTGAACTTGATGGATGACATACATTCCATAAGCGTTGAAAAATAAGATTTATTTGCAGCAACGGATGCTTGAATATCATTGTACAGACAGTGCTAACTAACAGTACGTGACTCAACTGAGTAATCTGTGGAAAGAAGAAGGTATCATATTCGTTTTAAACGCAAACCGCAGAAGAAAATCACTCGTTAACACTTATTTAACGCATGGTTGTCGCAATTATAAAAGTAAAAACTTTCTAGATTAGTTAAGATGATACATGAAAAATAAACAATATCAAGTGATTTACGATGATAAACCTGAAAATGTGTACGTTGTTCAAGTTTATATATAGCAGACGTGCTTGTCAGCTGTATGCTTAACGAACCCCTCTAGGGCTAGTTTTGCCACTTCAAAGTTTACCTGGTCCAACATGCATGATCGTTCAGCGCAGTTCCATGGCATACTAGTCATTATTATGAAAGAAGAGTACACTTCACAGGCTTCGATCGGTATCAGCCATCTGGAAAGCCAATATCTCGAGAGCTCTTCCTTCTATGAAGACTATACATCATCAAAGTTAATCAACATAACAGAAATAAAGAGGAACAAAATACAAAATGATGTATCGTAGGATCACAGCAGAAATAAAAAAATATTCTTTCCGACAAAGCAGATCGACAAACACGAGTTAACGTTAACGACAACATAAAATAATATCGAACAGTGTGCAGAAGCTGAATGGTTTTCTCTGCAGATTAGCAGAACCCAACAAAATACACATAATCACAGCCCGAGGATCTGGACTCAGTAACTCATCTTGGAAAGAACGAAAAGAAGTTAAATGTTGTGACAGATCTCGTACTTGCGTTTCATATTAGGAAAATGCCTAGAGACAAGTGAAAAGAGCAAACGATAACAAAAACTGTGTTTTTGTACGACGACTTTTAAACTAATTCTATTCCAGTTTGAATGCCCTACAGGAAAATCTGTTAAAAGACATATTAAGTGTATGGTTGGCAGGAAGATAAACATCTAAATATTTGTATACTTTTCTTCTATATTTCAGTTGCCCAAGGCTAATCAGTCCATTAGAAATATACTGTGAGCTAGTACATGTGTACTGCATTTTAATAATGAAAAAAAAAATTTTCAAATCAAATATGGTCGAAAAGTAATTTATTTTTATCATTTTAAAATCAATGTATATTCATGGCGTTACTATGACTATAATAATACTTCACAGTCATTCATATAACTTAGTAACGGGTTTCATTTTCTACACGTCCAAATAAAGAAAAGAATTTCTTTATTTGAATGCTTTGCTTTGCTTATCGTGTAGAACGTCTATACAGAAAGATTGGGTAATTAGCTTTATATATATATGTGTGTGTGTGTGTGTGTGTGCTTTCTTATACCAAAGCTACAGCGGGATATCAGCTGAGCCCACCGTGGAGAATCGAAACCCTGATTATAGAGTTCTAAATCCGTAAACATACCGTTTTACTAGCGGATGACATTTTTTTTCATGTGCTGATTTCTATAGCATTACTTACAAAGCATCCAACCTCATGATTCTTCCAAAGAGGGGTCAACACAATTAAGTTAGTAATTGAATAGAAGTCATTTAAGAGCACTCATCAATTGCTGGGTAAAGAATAACTTTCTTCGTTGGTTAGAGTAACAGCATTCATGTTTATTCTCATGAACTTACCATTGAGCTGCAAATTGTAAACAAACAGATGAAAGGCTATGGCAGTGGATCATGTGATTCCATTTCATGAATAATGACAATCAATTGTCTCTTCGGGAATGATAGTAAAAAACAAATAGGATAAGAAGAACATGACACAAAAAACGAAAAAAAGATAAAACCCTAGAGGCTTAAACTGGCAGACTTGTCTTCTTTAGAGACAGAAACTTAGAGCTTAAGATGGACGGTACCATCTTTATCGGGACAAAGACATAATTCTACCTTTCCCGCTGATAAAAACAAGCCCACATGTTGCAAGCGAAGATAATACAACTTTCTACTTTACTAATATTTAATTTTAGTATCTAAAACTATTATCTGCACAGCTGGCTAAAAAAGGGAAAAATTGTTTTTTTTCAAGCATTCTCATAAAGCTACAGATTGCTAGTTGTTCTACTCCCCATTAATTTTGAACTGTAAGCTAAAAGGAAGGTAGCTATTGAATAGAACCCATGAGCAAGTCTTGAAATACTCTCTAACGCATTCTCTGCCTAAAAGATTTGTCTCATGACAACGGGACGTGAACTGCGAATACTAGCATTTACGGTCTAGTACGATAACCATTAAACTAATTAAAACGATTTGCAAGCTGGATTAATCACGAACACTCACAGGACGCTACAAATATAAAAAAATGTATTTGCTTTCAGACTATTTTTGCATTCAATAAATTTCTTGCATCTCCAACTCAAGGCGATGTCCAAACAAAATTTTCTTAAAGCTTAAGTTTGTTTAGTGAATTATTTTTGTTCAGATTTAGCTTTGTTGCTGCACTTGTGATCATTTTACTACTTTGTTGTTATGTTGCTGTAAACGTTCATTCTTTTTATATAAGGTTTGTTCTTTCTTCTTTTCATAACTGAAAGAAATACCTGCTATCGTTCCAACTTTAAGGACTCGGGTGTTCCAACGCGTTTCCTTGGATGCTTTAATTGTTACACTTATTTCAGGAATGATTGTTTTCAATTTTGCGCAAAGCTACACGAGGGCTATTGCGCTAGCCGTCCCTAATTTAGCAGTGTAAGACTAAAGAGAAGACAACTAGTCATCACCATCCACCGCCAACTTTTCTGTTACTCTTTTACCAACGAACAGTAGGATTGAGTGTCACATTATAATGCTCCCACGGCTTAAAGGGAGAGCATGTCTGGTGTGACGGTAATTCGAATCCGTGACCCTCAGATTACGAGTCGAACGCCCATGCCGGGCCTTTCAGGTATAAACATGTATTCTGAACTATTTTTATTGTTCATTCTTCGAGCAAATTCCATGATATAGCCATAATACTATATATATATATAAATTTAATAATGTAAAAATTAACAAGTAACTATGAAGTAAAAAAAAACTAAATTAAAAAAAATAATAAATTCAGCAAATGTGCATCATTCATTTGCAAACAAACTCTTGGTTTCCCACGTCCGGCAAATAATTCAAGTTTAAATAGACGATATGTAAACCATTCAAGAGATCTCTGAAATTTCAGAGACTTCTGACCTAAGTAGCTAAGCCAGTAACGATTTTAGAAATTAGGTAATCACTCCAAATATGTAGTTTTCTCGTTTATGCAACATAAACACGTAAAATTGTATTTTAACACACAAACACATATGTTGAATGATTAAATATTGTACAAATATTGTGAAATAAGAGCGTAAAACATTCAAAACATATGTTTCACTTATTTTGTCAAAAGTGTTATGTAAATGTTTTGTAAACGACAACATGTCGTGTTGTGTTTAAATTTTCATTTCTATTATTTATATTTTCATATTTGTATTACTGTTTCTAGGTTTAGACAGTGAAATACGTTGTTCTTTGTTTAGAATAACATTTGGAATTTTCTAGAATTAGGTAGCTCAAATATATGACTATAAATGGAAATGTTTGGCGGCCTAGCGTCTAGACGTAGAGTCTCTTGCAAAAACATACATGCGCAGATTACTCTGTCTAAGTTCCGGTGAATGTTCGAGAAAAGAGACCTACAAATATATAAACAGACGAAGATGCAAGAAAGAAAGAAGAAAGGAGTCAGACATTAGAATTATTCAAAAGAAGAAGAGTCAGCCATTAGTTTATATTTAATTCAAGAAATAGTGTCTTTGTTCGAGAAGTTTCCAACGTTCGCTGTGTGGTTATGCAACTTAACTTTGTGACTAGAGCTAGATCTACAGAGACTGTGATTTTGTTTCATCAATCTTTGCGATTCATTTGAATTACTGGTCGTGCTGAGTGTCGACACGTACGGGACTGTTTATGAGAAACCGAGGCAAATTGGAAAACAAGGGACATTCATCGTAAAAGGAACGTCATCAAAATTATTGAACTGTAAATTGTTTCTGGACTTTCATTCTAGATCATTATATTAGATACAGGCCAGTACCATTTTGTGTTGTAATTGATTTTGAATGTTAAAACTGAATGTCTGTCATTGTTAATATATAATTTACGTTATATCTGTCATATATATATTTAGTTTACTGTAATAAATTATACAAGCTGTTATCTGTGACTTTCTGTTGCGTTCTTAAAACATAAAAAAACGTAACAAAAGTAATTCTGCAATTATATTACATTGTGTTTCTTAGACTGATATGTTGCATAATCACGAGCCACGATAGTAGTTCGTAACAGTAATCGCCCAAAAATGTCATATATATTCTAATAGAACATACAAGCAAAAAAATTTTAAAAATAAACTTGTTCTTCAAACTGTATTCATGACCTTCTGTTTCAATAGCTAAGACTGATATTTGATATCTAATGCAGCTGGTTTATATTTATATACTGTGTAGTGTCTATTGTGGCTTGTTTATATTTATGTACTGTGTAGTGTCTATTGTAGCTTGTTTATATTTATATAGCGTGTAGCGTCTAGTTCAGCTTGTTTATATTTATATACCGTATAGTGTCTACTGTAGCTTGTTTATATTTATACACTGTGTAGTGTCTAATGAAGCTAGTTCACATTTATATACTGTGTAGTGTCTAATGAAGCTAGTTCACATTTATATACTGTGTAGTGTCTAATGAAGCTAGTTCACATTTATATACTGTGTAGTGTCTCTTGTAGCTTGTTTATATTTATATATTGTGTAGTGTCTAATGAAGCTTATTCTGTTTGGTTTCCTCTGATTGTCACAGAATGCTCCAACTCATTACTCATTCAGTGTTTATGGTGGATTGGAGATGTTCGTGTGTATTTTAAATATTTCTCTTTATGATAAATGGCGATCAAACACAAAATAATGTTTTTTAAGTTGGCAGCAACTAATCAGGTAAACGCCATATTGTCTGAGTGTATTTGGTTCAAATTCTTAATTTTACAAATTTCATTAGAATTCCCTCAAGAATTGTATAACAAAAAATTCAAATGATCGAAGTGGCTAAGTTATTTGCTGGATGATTTATATATTTTCATGCTGAAAGTTGTTGTTGTTTTTAATCTTACGTTTATCATAACATCGAGAGGAACATAATTAAATTCTTGCATGAAATTTTACTTTCTAAAGTCGTTTTGAATTTAACGATCTGAAAACTTTTATAACCATTTCTAGGTTTATTACATATGTATCAAATACTTCTATTGTGTATCTTTGACACTTCTATCCTGTATGACACAGCTTTTACTGTGTATTTTTACTGCACATCTATGATTTTATACACTTCTAACCAGGTTTTCTTCTCACGTTATGGCTATTTTAGTTCCCAAAGATAAGGTGTGTTAAACTTGGTAATTGGTTTATCGCCATATGATGTTGGACCATTTTCTTTATAAAAAAAAGTGTATGGAGCCCACAAACCTCATTAGCGTGTATGTAATCTAGTTGGTGCAAAGTGCTGCAATTGTAAGTGTTTTTGTAGCCGACATGAAGAAACGACTGTGAAGATACTAGATTACTCAGAGAATTTCGTAGAACCAGATTAGCAACGTAAAAGACATTCCAAATAATAGAGAAAATAGAATCTATTAAAATGACTAATATAAACATGTCTTATTAAAGTTTGTGCAAATTAGATCTTTTTATTTCTGTTTTTATTTTATACAGTTATATACTGTGCTTTATTTCAGGTTGTTAAGAATGATTTTGCACAACAAGTCATACAAATGGTGATTGCTTCTTCTATCCCTTATCCGAGAGTATATAATTCGCAATCCTTTACCGAAGAAACGCATTCCGCACGTTGAAATTGTGGGTGCGCAATGAAAAAGTGGTAATCAAATCTAATTATTCAGGACCCGAGATGACCAGGTGTTTAAGGTGATTGACTCGTAATTTGGGGGTCGTAGGTTCTAATTCCTGTCACACCAAACATACTCTCCATTTCAACCGTTGAGGCGTTATATAGTGACGGTAAATACCTCTATTCGTTGGTTAAAAAGTAGCCCAAGAGTTGGCGGTGAGTGGTGATAACTAAATGTTATATACACTGCTAAATTAGAGATGGCTAATGCAGATAACCAGCGTGTAGCTTCGCGCAAAATTCAAAACAAACAAGCAAACCTATTTATAACACAAGAAACACCTATTCGCAGTTGACAAGTATAATTTCACAATATTATCTTTATCTTGTAAAGCATTATCTTAACAAATAATTCATTTGCAGCATTTAAAACTCTACGCTTTGCTTATAACTTGTGATTTATCCAGGACATAGCACTAAATATGTAAAGAAAACACGGCGTCCAAGTAAGTAAACAAAACAAATGTATATGAAAAAAACACATCGTCTAAGTAAGTAAACTAAACAGATGAATTTCAAGAAAATACGTTGTCTAAGTAAGTAAACTGAGCAGATGAATATAAGGAAAACATGCCGTCTAAGTAAGTAGAGATAACAGATGAATGTAAAGATAATACATTGACTAAGAGAGTATACTGAACAGATAAGTATAAAAAAAAACACGTACTCTAAGTAAGTGAACTGAACAGATGAATATGAAAGATTTTTATAATCCATACTGCTCCATTTTCGAATTATATATGTCAGTAAATTATTCGTACAGCTACCGTGATTGTTTGTTTGTTTTGTTTCGAATTTCGCCCAAAGCTACACGAGGACTATCTGCGCTAGCCATCTCTAATTTAGAAATGTAAGACTAGATGGGAAGTAGTTAGTCGTCACCACCCACCGCCAACTCTTGGACTACTTTTTCACCAACAAATAGTGGGATTAACCATCACATCATAACGCGACCCATGATTGACAGAGCACAGATATCCATTGTATAGCTTTGTGTTTAATTACAAACAAACAGACTCTATATGGAATACGTGTTGATACATATTTTAGGATTTATAACGTTCAATTTTTTTTTTTTATTTGTGTTATCTTTTCTTACTAGCAGTTAACAATCCTGACTGCGGGATTAGAAGTTATAATTCCAGTGTATTAATCATACTTAAGCATATAAATTGCAGTTCAGAGTCATTGCAATTATGACGGTTAAGAGTAACAGGTTAGTCGACACGTGCAATCGACTGGACACATTCCTTTTGGTCAGGAGGTCGAAATTAGAGATGATGTTTTTGACCTGGCTAATTAGATCGCGTGACGAAAACGATCCGTTCCAGTTCTCATTAGAAAAATGGTAAATAAAATAACAAAACATTGCTGCAAAATCCCTCAAGCTGAGAAAAAACAAAACGAACGTTAACTAAGTACATAAATTTGAATGGTAGAAATGTCTTGATGTAAATATATTTTTTCATAGAGTTAAACGGATATAAACACAAGTAATATGGTGAAATGATAACTGATAAATTATTTGTTTTAGATTTAAAAAGAAAAGCTACGCAAGAGCTGTCTGCACATGACCATCCGTAATTTAGCACTAGAGGAAAGGCAACTAGTCATTACCACCCACCGCCAACCCTTGGGCTACTCTTATTTGTCTAAATAATAGGTTTGTTTGTTTTTTGATGATTCACATAATTGTTACACAAGAGTTCGTCTTGTATAAACAGTGTATTAATAACAGTCTATGAAAAATCGATGAAAGTGACTAATATGTAAAAATAAAATGGCCGCTCCCGTATTTCGTTTTGAGTTATTGATCATGTAAGAACACTTGATTAAATTTAACACATCGTACGCTCACTAATGTTTTATAATTATGTGTCCTTTAATAAAATTAAATACGAATAAATAAATAATAACAAACAAATGTTTAGCAAAAATAGTTCCGTAGAAACGAATAATTCCACTGAGGACAATTGTTATTTTTTTTACCAAATTAATGTTTAAGTGTAAACTTTTTAATGAAATTCAACAAATACAATGTACGTAGAATTTGAATAACTATTAGAATATATATATATATTAGTTTAACTGTGATACAGATAAATGTCTGTTATATAATAATAAAATTGTTTGTTTTGTTATTATGCACAAAATTACACAAAGACATATTCATGCTCTGCCCACCAGGGGTATCGAAACTCAGTTTCTAGCAGTATAAGTCGACAGACTGGGGGCAAATAATATAATTCCTCTCCTTATGTTCATCCTTACCCAAACCGAGCACCTTGTGATCAGTTATGTAATCTGAATTGCAAATGATTGATCATTTGGCTATGCTATAAACAAGGATGTTTTAAACATTCTTCTCGGATTATGAGGTGAAACACGGGATTTAAAGTTCTCCATGATTCTTCTTACAGCGTGGTTAGACGTGTCCCTCATGTGGAGAGCCATTAAACGAATGGACTGCAATATTACAAGTATGATGATTTCCAACAAAGACATTGCTCAATCTAATATGAGAAAAGTTCTGTGAAACCGCCCATCAGTTAACACAGAAACGAAATTACTCACTTAGCAAAATAAAACTCCAGTAATCATTTGAACATTCATGAAACTTTGAATTTGTAGACAACTGTATCCGTCCATTTTCACAAATTAATCTGAAGAAACCATACTGAGTTACAAAGATAAACATACGCTTTCACTGCAGAAGATTAATTTAATTTTATAAGAATAATTTGTCTATGCTAATTCAATGGTGTGTCGCAGTTGATACGAGACGTGGCGCCACAAGCGACATATTTATCACCTATACCTATATGGTTCCTGGCAAATTAATTGGATATTCGATAGTGCACTATTAACAGGCTACTTTTATGGCTTACAGGTATAAACCATTCTTTCCGAAGAACAACATTCACATATTGAAATGAATGGTCGAAAAACTAGAATCAGATCAAATCCTCCGATCCACCTTCAATGTACTTCAGTCTGCCCAGAGTTGTTTTACAGGATGATGTCTTCATGTAGTAGAGAAGTTTGGAAAGAAGTGTGATGTAAGATTTACCTCTCTGTGTTTCACAGAAACTTGACACAGTGGAAACTATAATCCTGCCCGTGAGAATGAGCACAATATACTGTAGAAGTTATAGCTCTAAAGACAACAAGTCACCTGTAACATTATTCTTGGCTCGACATGGCCAGGTGGGTTAAGATGCTCGACTAGTAATTTGAGGATCGCGGGTTCGAATCCCCGTCGCATCAAACATACTCACCCTTTCAGCCGTGGGGGCGTTATAATGTTACGGTCAATCAGTGGTAAAAGAGTAGCTCAAGAGTTGGCGGTGGGTGGATTTAAACGTTTAACTCGAATTTTTTTCTCTTTTTACACACAAAGTATAACAAATTTGTCGTACACTTTATAGTTTTTTGGCTTCTTCAACCAAATATCTTTTTTATAATCGTGAAATAAATAGTTTAATGTAGTCAACTAATCTCGTGCAAAAATCCGTTTATATGGAAATGATACTGACAGCTTTTATTAATGGAGTGAACGGATTGCTAATTCAAGTTTTCTCATGTTTTATATTATGCACAGTGAAAACTACAAGTTCGTCTCTTGTTAGTCCAGCTAGATCCATTAAATTAATCTTTTTTCATGTGAAATTCGGTAAGGGATGGCTAGTAGTCAATGTGTCCTCACTTTAAATTTGAAGGGTCATGGCCCCCAGTGGCACCGTGGTGTATCTACGGACTCACACCGCTAAAAATTGGGTCTCGATACACGTGGCGGCCAAAGCATAAATAGCTCCTTTATGTAGCTTTGTCCTAGTTTAGAATTCTAAACGAACGAACCTAACGGTCATAATTCACGTTGCTGCACCAACTCACTCCACACTTTGGAACCGTGAGTCTTTTTATGAATGGCAACTAAATCCCACTATTCAGTCAGACAAGAGTTTTCCACGTGTTGCCCAAGGATACTGTCGACTCGAAATTAGAGACGTCTGTGTGTAGATAGCCTTTCGCCCAGTGACGTAGTGGTAAGTCTGAATTCTTATAACACTAAAAATCCTGTTTCACTACCCGCACTGGGCATAGCACAGACATTCACAATTGTAGATTTTTGCATGATAAACATAGATAGCACTTCGTGTAGCTTTGTGCAAAAATCCTAAAGCAAACAAACCACATGAAGTTCACGTGTGGAAACAGCGATGTGTTGGTAATGGCTACTCTAACAGTTTCGCTGTGAAAAGAGTCCAAAGCAATAACACACGTTGACATTACTAAATAATTAATGCAGACATTTGAAGGCTCAGTTTAACCAAGTTTAGTTTATCACGATGACTGAGTTTTTACTCTTAAACCTAAATTTGAAATTTCAATCTGGTACTAATGTCGAACCATTTCATCTGAGCAATATAAGCATTTATTATTACGCTAAACTCGTTTCCATCTTCCAATCGGAACTCATTTTGATACCACAGACTTCAGATCACCTAAATAATTTCTCTTCTTCAAAAACTTTATAATTGCATTTATACCAACAGGTTTGTTTCCTAGTCCAGAGAGGTTGTACCAGAAAGAGAATTTTTTATTACTTTGAATTAATTATGCAGTTCGAATTCAATGAATATTGTACAAATTACAATACTATAAATTCTAGTGAGATGCAGGCACGTCGTCTTGTAGTTAAATATGAGTAGTTAATACAGTATTCAAGATTATATCTTAGGCCATGGATTTAGGCACATAATGCATATTGCATTAACATTCGTACAAAACTATCTTAAGGGGAAGAAACTAATTAAGAAAATTTTTAGTTTCAGAATCTATAAACTTCGCGGTTCGTTACGACTTCCGCGCTGTTGGAATCACACCCAACAGGGTTAAATTTGTTTTTGTTTATTTTATAAGATAAAATGAAAATATCTAACCATCAACCTGAAGGGAAAAAAAGGAGTAGTAAACTTAAAGCTTTGAAAATGTGTTGACTTGTCTATGAGACCGACATTCTGCAATTTTCTTTCATTACCGGCCTGGCATGGTCTAGCGCGTTAAGGCGTGCGCTTTGTAATCTGAGGGTCGCGCCAAATATGCTCGCCCTCCCAGACGGGGGGGGGCGTTATAATGTGACGGTCAATCCAACTTTTCGTTGGTGAAAGAGTAGCTTAAGAGTTGGCGGTGGGTGGTGATGACTAGCTGCCTTCCCTCTAGTCTGTTAAATTAGGGACGGCTAGCACAGATAGCCCTCAAATAGCTTTGTGCGAAATTCAAGAAACAAACAAAAACAATAATTCATTACAAGACAAAAATTGCTTATGTGTTTACAAACTGAAATTAAAACCTACATTTAAAATATATATGTAAAAAAAACGGTTCGTTTGGGTTGAGAAAATTTTGTACGTAGAGGATCGAACAACGTATCTTCGCTCATCTATGTAAAAAAATTTCTCAACCCAAACGAGCCGTTTTTACATATATATTTTTCTCTACAAGTGGGTTTTCTCGACATCGCTGATTAAAACCTACACTTGACGAAAGTACTTGGCCTCCAACATGGTTGTGCAGTGGCTGTGAAAATAATAAAAGCTAGTTTCTGAACTGTCAAAGTGGACAGATTGATCTCCAGATAGTGTGCTTCAACAGCGTGACTGTTGTTGGTCAGTCAGTTTTAACATTGTAGCAATGAATCATAAAGTAGCTGCTTGTCCTGACATCTGTTGTAATTAAATAGAAGCTTAGAGCTTGTTTCGCTGTAAACAAGGTACTCTTTTTATTAATTATAACACATGTGCCCTTCTGATAAAGAGAGCTTTCTTGACAACTGGGAACTCTTTCTAAACTATTTTCTGCTGTCATAAAAACCTGTGATTATTGAAATGTTCATATTCTTTTAGTTAAAACATGTGAGTTAACTTCACACCAAGAACTTTATAATTGTAACAATTAATTCCTGACTAACCTCTAATAGTGTGAGAACAAGGAAAGTAAATTATTAGTTACCTCTACGAAGTTCATAAATGACGTCACCAGTCCAAATGTGATTTAATTTAGAAACTAGTAAAGCAACACAAATTTTATTCGCAAGAATTTTATGTACTCTTTGAACAGAAACAAACTGGTTAAAATAAAATGTATTTTTTCCCACGCACAAACAAGTGGATGCGAGTTTTGATTTGTCCAATTCACTTTGATTTTCCCAGTGTTTTTAATAACTCCGACATTTCTAATCGTTTTTCATGATATTAGATATATGATTTGCTAAAAATATAATTATGAAACGTTCAAGTTCTCGTTGTTGTTTTGAATTAAGCACAAAGCTACACAATGGGCTATCTGTGCTCTGCCCACCACGGGTATCAAAACCCGGATTTTTGAATTAAGCACAAAGCTACACAATGGGCTATCTGTGCTCTGCCCACCACGGGTATCAAAACCCGGATTTTAGCGTGTAAGTCCGCAGACATACCGCTGAGCCACTGGGGAGGCGTGTTTAAGTTCTAACTTAAACTTTAACCAAAGGGAATGTTCAGGTTTGCCTGCATGTACAGATTTTCAAACTGGAGACAGACTAACGTTCAGACAAACACAATATATATAAGATATACTACTTGAGAAATATAAGCTACATGAATGTTGACTTACAGGTTTTATTGATATGAAATCGTATTATAAACTTCTATGAAATTGCATGTAAGACCGAAAAATGTAATCAAATGGACGAAAGCATGTTGACTTTCTTTTGCAATTTTTCTGTGATTCACGGAAACAAAATACTGCCCGCTTTGAAGTAGCTTTCCACCCTCGCCCTATATCTCAATTTCACTCTTCTTAGGAAAGGGAAAACAAAAAGAAATATTCTATTCGTTATTTTCCAAAATGTATCTATGTATGTGAATGTATATGCGTGTTTCAGTGAGCATGAATATTGTAATTTATTGTGAAAAGTTAGTAATTGGGCATGGCCAGATGATTAAGGCGCTCGACTCATAATCTGAGGGTCGCGAGTTTGAATCCCCTTCACAACAAATGTGCTCACATTTCCAGCCGTGGGGTTGTTATAATGTTCTGGTCAATAACAAACAAATACCATTAAAACAGGGGAACAAGGGGTTCAGATCCCCATTTTTTTCTAATATAAAGAAAAATTAAAAGAAACTATGAATTATGAAATTGAAATAAAGAGATAATAGAGTTGTAAATAATATAAGTATTATATTAATTGTGTTCTGGGATCAATTTTAGTCGGATTTCTGTATAGAAAGGTCTGGACCGTTTACAATGTTGAGAACTGCTGCAAAGGAATCTTCTCTTTTTTGTTCAAATTATTATCTATTTAAAACCTACAACGGATTTTTAAAGGAATATTTTCTTCGGTAGGACTATTCAACATTCTAGTCAATTAGTGAATAGTGTTTGATAGAAATTGATCCCAGAGGTCACTTTAAGATCCTGATTTTAACAGTCAGCTACGTGAATGAAGAAAATGGTGTTTTCGATGGTAGCAGAAAGTGCTGGCCATTTGAAATTCTTATTGTCGATTTGCAAACGGAAGTGACAGGTGAAAATCAAAGGAAGGTATCATGAACCCGACTTGGAGAGATATTTTAAATTACAAGAAGTCTTCAACTTTGCATAGGTGGAGGAGGGTGCCCCATCTCTGACTCTCTGATATCTATTTATTTGGATTCGCTCCAGCACGAATACTGCAAGTAATATTAGTAACTTTTACTGTGCTTTTTACCTAGAAAACGAGTGTTGTGACAGAAAAACATAAAATAGCTCATTATGATGTAATATGTGGACCTATACTGATAGTGAACCATATAGAAACAAGTCAGTTATTTGTATTCTCAAGACAGCTGATATGGGTCTTAAAACTTTAATTAAATTACAGAACAACATTTCGACCTTCTCAGATCATATTCAGGTTAATACCCATACCATCTGTCTTCAGAATACATATTTACTTCGCGTGGGTTCTCGTCATCACGAAGTCACTCATTTCAGGGTTAACACAAACAAACAAAAACATTGTGTGTGCAGATTTCTGTGTAAATAAATCAAATATAAGAACGGTGGAAATTAACAAATGAAGCAGGTCCCCCGCTGGTACAGTAGTAAGTCTACGGATTTACAACGCTAAAATTAGGGGTTCGACTTCCTTCGGTGGACTGAGCAGATAGCCCAATGTGGCTTTGCTATAAGAAAAACATACACCCATCTAACTAGCAAAAGAAATGCAAAGATAAAACTTTTATCCCCAATATTTCGATATCTAAGACAAGGTTTACTAATAAATCAGACTTTGTTCACAATGTTTTTAATGTCTCAAGTCCTATTGTTACAGTGACATTTTCATCTCGTTGTGATATTAGTAAACATTTTTAGATGTTCTATTTGCACGCATAGTAAAAAATGGATAAATATGTTATTGAAATCCTTGCTAAGACGCAGTATCAACTGTTGTTTTTTTCTTATTTGTTTCAGTTACGAATCAGCTACACATCAGAATATGTAAATTAAATTTCAATGTTCATACTTTACTCTCTCTACAACAGAGTTAATCTTTCAGTGTTTTATTATGGTATTCAATTTCCTTCATTCATGTAGTGTGCCAAGTATCTCTGTTCTTAAATATATGTATTTATTTATATATAACTTGAGAACGAATATGTATCAGATACGTCGTGTGTGTGTACATGTTTAGTATGCATGCCGTTACTATGGTTACTCTGACATTTCCAAATCATACAATTTTCGTAGAACTCAGTAAATATAATTTGTGTACATCCAATAAAACACACCTTCTTAAAATGTCAGACGTTACATGTATATATTTTTTTCTCTTGTTGAAAACAAGCCGCCTTTCTTCCTGACTTTGAATTATGCATTTGTTGGAGAAAAAATGACTATAAATAAATCGTCGTAGTAAATATATTTAAGTATTATTGTCACTGGTATATAATTGCAGAAGACAGGAACAAAATGTTATAAATATAACTACTTCTCTTTTTTTCTTAAAGTAGCTTTTATCTGATATCTAACGCGATTATAAAGTCAATTGTTTTTTTATTCGTAAGTTAACGGGTTGCGATGAAAACTCAGGGTACATTTTGATTCAAAGTAATCAGAAGACTTAGAGAAACACTTTTTGTATCATTCTATAGTTATAGACAAGCAATCTTATTTAAGGCCTTTTTTATTTAAAAATTTATCTTGCATATCTCCAGGGTAACTTTTAAACTCCCCTTTAACCTTACACTAATCAATGTAGTTCTATGCAGTGACGTAAAAATTTCGTTTTTTAACCAGAAGAAGTAACTTCCAGTATATCTTAAAATGTCAGATGTTCCGCATACAAGCAGGGTATTTTCATTGGGTACTAGTGGTACTCTTAAATATATACGTTGTGTGTGCGTGTGTTTTTGTTGTTGTTTTTTGGAGGGGAGGTATTATAATTGATCAACAAAATTTTAGAATCTCCAATTGACGTTTCGTTGTATTTTAGACTTAAAAAATTACTCGATATGAAGAATGGTCATTGCCGCTCCCACTTGTATATATATACGAGGTCTGTTCAAAAAATACGCTGACTGTTTGAGTTATGCGGCTCCAGTTGGTTCCAGGGGAATCCGCTTGGTGTCGCTAAATTCCCACAGATCAGCTGATTACGGCGCCATTTCCCGATTGCAGATATCTTCATTTGTGTATTAGCTAAGTGAAGTGCGATTTTTTCGTTTGGTGGATTTCAGAATGAATGACCAGCAGGAGCAACGACTTGCTGTGAAATTTTAATTGTGATGTTAAACTTGGAAAATCTGCGACTGAAACTTTTGCTGTGCTTAACACGGCTTACGGTGATGTTGCTATGAAGCGTACGGCACGTTTCAAGTTGTATGAACGTTTTAAGGATGGTCGACAATCCATTGAAGATGATGAGCGTCCTGGACGTCCTTCCACGTCAATTGACGACCCACACGTCAACAAAATCAAAAGCCTGGTGCGGGCAAATCGACGTCTGACTGTCAGGGAGCTTGCAGAAGACTGTAGGATATCAGTTGAATCTTGTTACGAGATTTTGACCGAAAAATTGAGGATGAACCGTGTTGCTGCTAAATTTGTGCTTCAAAACTCGTGAGTTTTTGGCCAAACACTCGATCACTGTTTTCTCCCACCCCCTACTCACCAGACCTTGCTCCTTGCGATTTTTCTTGTTCCCCATACTCAAAAGACCCTTGAAAGGAAGAAGATTTGAGACGATTCCCGACATTAAGGAAAATGCGACGAAGGAGCTGGAGGACATTACAAAAGAAACGTACCAGGACTGTTTCAACAAGTGGAAACACCGTTGGAATAAGTGTGTGCGTTGGGGAGTAGAATACTTTGAAAGGGTCCCAGAACTGTAACTTCTAAATAATGTACATTTTGTTTTATGACGTCAGTCCGCGTATTTTTTGAACAGCCCTCGTATATATATAAAAGGAGCGAATGCTCTCTCGCGTTTGTTAGAGCTATGTTATATTATTGTCTTTTTTCCTGTTTGTTAAAGAAGAGAGTGAAAGAAAAAACAGGCATACTGAGATCAAATTTTGAATGGAAGCTTTTAAATCACCTGAGAACCAATCGTCAAATGAACAACAGCGTCTTGTTTCCATAAAAAGTTTGTTTTACGTTTCGTGTATTTTATCTCAAAGAATGCTGTCTTCTATTTCCTCGTTTTTAAAGGCTTAGTTTTCTCTATTTTTAAATATGCACTTTAACTAACTTCGTTTTATTTCTATTTTTATTATTTTGCTTAATATCTTTGGCTATTCTTATTATTTATTCATTGTTTTGCTTTGATTCTTTACAGAATTATTCCATTATTATTTAAATACAAGTATTGTCGTCTTATGGACGTTATTTTCAACATTCAAGATACAGGAACCATCAGTCATCGTAGATTAATGTCCTCTCCAATGTCTGGAATAGTATATAGGCATCTTGTATCATGCTATTCGATTTTCCTTCATTTTTACGAAACTGAAATTGGATTGTACATAAAAATATTTGTCGTCCTTTCACACACGGAACAAGATATTGTCATAAATGGTATAAGTAATAAACAAAAAAAATTATAAAGTAAGATACTTTGAGCGCTAGTGTAACTCTTATGAAGTTATTTTTGCCGAAGTTTATTACTAGAAAAGTATTAGTTTTGAGTCTGACTAAAAAGAGTTTCAGAATTTTTAGTACGAGCATCGCTTTTTCTTAAAAGCTATAAAACTGAGAAATACTTCTATAAAAGAAATATTTAGTTATCTGGAGACTTGGGTATATTTATAACGTTATGTTTGACCGAGAATTTAATACTAGATAAATCTGGATATAATATAGACTAAAAGTCTGTCCAAATATTTGTCTATTTCGGTTATTAAAGGAACTAAGGGCAAGATTTTTAACAGGCAAATAACCACGATTTTTTAAGGAGGTGGTTGGTTTACTGTCAGTCCTATTTTGAAACACGTATTATGGATAAGAATGTCTTCCATGTGTATTGTAATAGCCGATAATCGCACAACAACAAAAAATAAATTTATTTCTGTGTGTTTTTCATATAGCAAAGCCACATTGAGCTATCTGCTAACCCAGCGAGGGGAATTGAACGCCTAATTTTAGCGTTGAAATTTATTTCTCATTCTTTTAAAGTAGATCAGATTAAAAGACAAATATTAAGGTATATGAATATGTATCTATAATATATTGTTTATACGTATTTTAGAAGTTTATAACAAATAACAAGAATCGAGCCCCTTAGCCCTCCCCTTTGTTTCGTGAATGATTTTAACTAGTTATTTATACAAGACCATTTCGTTGGGCTGTAGTTTGGAAGAGGTAATAAGCTCGTGTACATTGTCTTTAGTTAATACGAGGAAAATTTATTATGTTGATCAAATACACCATGAAATCATATAGTTTACTCTTTTCATTCAAAGTGTCTTTACCTAGGCTAGAGAAAATAACCATACGAATGCATAATGAGTTAATACGTTTATTTAGCGAAAAACTTATGTTTGGCTCTTTAACCCATCCTTCTATCTTCAATGAATTATTCACATTGAATAATATTTGACTTTTATTTAGAAAATACTTAGTATAAGAACTAGATCTCAAAAGTGAATATTTTTGTTTTTTTAACAAAACGTGAAATCCACATTATCATGATATTTATTTATTTTTGTTCAAAATATTTTGCTATACAATTTTATAGTTATAAAACCGAATAACATTCGGTATTTGTTTTGTACACTTATTCTAGCTTTTAATTACAAAACGCTAGCACTAACAGAGGCATCAAACCAGAGGTGATGTAACACCCCCATTTTTGGATATTTGACTTGTATAACAACTATAAATTGCATAATTATATTAACTTTCTTAGAGGTATGCTCCAGACTCCTACTCCATCTCCCTTTCCTAGAATGAACTGTCTTTGGTAACAAGGGAACTATTATTAGAAGATCCTTATACTCTCAATCTCTCATTGTAAAATATTCATGTATAGTCAAGCGCCCCCTACTTTGCAGCTCCTTTCTGCACCACTCACTTATAACTTTGGTAACAGGTGAACTGCGCAATTCTGTTCTATTCATTTAAGCCCGGATTAAATATATCATTATCAGTTATAACCAATATTTCAAAATATTTTTGAATATTTTACTTATAGGTTTGTTATCAGAGCCGTCGCTAGGCGATGTCACACGGAGTCCATTCCTTGAATTCCCAGTTAGAGTCTTGAAAAATTAGAATAGTACGTTTTAGTAACCTGGATTTATGCCTTAGATATCTGGAAGGGTCAGGTACTTCTTCAATTTCTTCCTCCTCCTGAACTATTGTTAACTGTTGAAATTTTATTTGGTTATTAGATAAGCTGATTGGATTTCTTTTGGTTTTTTGTAACTACCTTCTTTTTCAGGGCCATGTCCATTTATTTTGTTCAATCGTGATATTAGTTAGTATGTTTATTGAAGCTGTGCAGTTGTGCTCTGAAAGATCTGTGTTTGTGAATTTACAATTAAATGTGTTATATGAGGAAGTAAAGGTGTAAAGTAATAAATTAATTTAACTTAGTCTTCTCGATTTAAGAGCATTATTATTGTCTTATAAATTCATATTTTTTAGGCTGCTTGTGTTATTTTATTTACCGTTTTGAATCAGAACAGAAAAGTATGATCAATATTATACCCAAACGCAGAAAAGACTCGCCTATAGGCCCAATATCCGAATAGTTTGAGCACCAATGAATGGATCAATGGTATTTGGGTATTTTGCCCTGGAGGGTCAGGTTCTCTTTGACCTCTTCCTCCTTCTTGAACTTATTTTCTCTAACTGTTTGTATGTTAGGTCCTTCTCAGGGCAATGTCCATTTATAGTCTATTATTCACAGTAGGTCAAGTTAGCTGGTGGCAATTTATTTATTTATTTTAAATACATAAATATGTAAATTATAAATATAAAATTTAAAGTTTATATACATACATATTTTACTTTAATTTATTTTTCTTTATATTTAAAATATATGTTAATTGGGGAGAGATATTTAGGATTTTCTTCATCATGTATGAGATACCTGTCTAGTTCGCATAATAAATCATTTTTCATCCAATTTTTTTTCAAGTACCTAATTGTAATATTTAGGAGTCTATCTGATATGGTTGGTATGTTCGAGTATTTATGAATGAATTTAGATGATATTGATCTCGGGACTCTGTATGCAGTTGTGAGAAGTGTGTTTTGTATTGTTTGTAGTTTAGTTTTGATTGTTTTATTACTTACAGTTACCCATGCTGGAGCTGCATAGTCTATTACAGGTCTAATATAGGTTTTGTATATTTTCAAAATGTTATCTGTAGATGATCCACTGTTTTTACCAGTTAGACTCCTTACATAGTTGGTTCTTCGCCAAATTTTATTTTTAATTTCGTTGACATGATTGATTCAAGTTAATTTTGAATCATAAATCAGACCTAAATATTTTGCTGATTGGGCAATCTGGAGTAGAGTGCCATTCATATATATTTCTGGCTGTTGTTTTTTGTGTTTTGTCGATTTCGTAAAGACTACGAGCTGAATTTTTGCTGTGTTTATTTTAATTCTATATTTTTCACAGTATTCACTAATTCTATTTAATTGTGGTTGTATGTTTGTAGCTGCTATCAGCGATTTTCTTTGTTTTGTTTTTGAATTTCACGCAAAGCTACTCGAGGGCTATCTGCGCTAGCCGTCCCTAATTTAGCAGTGTAAGACTAGAGGGAAGGCAGCTAGTCATAACCACCCACCGCCAACTTTTCGGCTACTCAAACCAAGTGATGCTTTTAGTCTTGGAACTGTGTCTTGCATATTTCTCAAAACTCGAGTATGACGCAATTCCCAAATTTGCATGCTATTGATACGTGTTTTTCACGCCCTGGTGGTATAATCTATAAAGTCTGAATTACATTTAGAATATCTATATTGGTATCGAAAAACTTTGCATGAAATTCAACAAACCTTACTTTCTTCTTCTCAAACAATGGATTTAAAACAAGTTGCTTTAATATACAAAAAGTTCCCCTTCTCAAAAGGAGCTCACAAATCCACTTGAAAGAATGCGATATTAAATATATAATTATCAGTTGCTTATGTCACGTATTTTACTTTGTTTCGAACAAGTCTTTGATTTACTATATTACGTACCTTACGTATTACGATTTCAAATAACCGAAAATTTGAATTTAGAAGTTAACTGAATGTCGATATTTAACAAATTTATAATACTTGTCAACAATATTGATACACACAACTTTCTTTCTTGACATAAATATATGTTAACGTACAAGCAACAATACAATTTATAATAACGGAAATTACAGATAATTATTTATACACAGAAATGTGTCGAACAATATTCAATTTTCTACACGGTCTGGAACTAAATATTTTATCCATGGTCCAGGTCTTTGTTTGTTTGTTTGTTTTGGAATTTCACACGAAGCTACTATGAGGGCTATCTGTAGCCCGTCCCTAATTTAGCAGTGTAAGACCAGAGGAAAGGCACCACCCACCGCTAACTCTTGGGTTACTCTTTTACCAACGAAAAGTGGGATTGACCGTAATCTTATATGCTCCCACAGCTGGGAGGGCGAGCATGTTTAGCGCGACGTGGGCGCGAACCCGCGACCCTCGGATTACGAGTCGCATGCCTTACGCGCTTGGCCATGCCAGGCGTTGGTTCAGGTTCATAACGAGCAAATTAATTCTTAGTTGACACTGTCACACTTTGCTTAAGATAATTAGCTGTCTATTATTGCCTGACCTCACACCACTTGCAAGCTAACTTTTTACCTAAGAAGATATTTAATGTCCTCGTAGAAATAATAACGTCTGAAGCTAATTCACTGAAATTGGTAGTGTTCGAAATTTTTAAACATCCCTGGTCAAATATCTGTAGTTTTCCTATTAATAAGCGTTTGTCACAATTACAGATTCCAAAGCTTATTGTATACTAACTGTGACGACTCAACGATATTAAAGGTGAATTTTCAACAAATTTAATAATTCCCTTAGAAACTGTACTTTGATTAGGTATAATTCATGTGTGGTTGCATATTTTTAAACACTTTAGTTTTTAAGTAAAAAATGAAACAAAATATACGGGTCCTCGAACTCAAGTTCCTCTCGGTCGTTCGGCTTTTTCCGTGACGTTTTACAACTATGACGTAATAGTTGCCACACACGCTTCGTTGCGCACCGACCATTTTGTTCCTTTCAGTGCTGGTGTTTTATGTAAGTCTATTGGCGCTTTTTTCAGAATACATACTTTGTAAGACTATTTTTTGTCTTCATATTGAGACTTTATGTTTGTTTTATGATAACATGGTTTACTACGTTGCTTGTAGTTGTAAAAACGGTTTGGCATTGGGCAAAAGCTTCTTTTCGTTTCTGTGCAAGGAGAAGGAACCGACAAGGTGGCAACAGTGGGTGTGGATGGCAAATAGGAAGAACTGAACACCTTCACACCATGCAAAGCTTTGTTAAGATCACTTTGAATTCTCATGTTTAGTGTCAGATCCCACTGTTTTGTATTCCGTGGGTTTCAAGCCAGGCAGGTTGAGACTGAAAAAATCATCGGCAGTGGACAGGATCGTCCCCACCATCTTTCCTCGTGTGGAGCTGAGGACTGATCTCAGCCTGCTGCGTAGAGGTTCTACCCCTCTAAAACTATCCCTTGTCATCACGAAAAGAACAAACTTTAAGGTATGTTTGCAGTACAAAGCGATAAACAATAACTAGTATAATATAATAATTTAAAAAGTAAAGGTTTTTGAAAAATGTAACTAGATATACACATTTCACATTCATGAGCGAGTTTTGTATTTGTGGCACCTGAAAGTCAGTGAAACCTTGATTTCCTAGTCTAGACAGTAGACAAATCTATCACAAATAGAGTATATTCCAAGGTTAAAAGCTGGTAGATCATTCTGTAGATATTTTTGTATCATTTCTAAATGTGGAAAAGTTTGAAGAATTCAATTTTTCAAATTTAACATTTCAAAATAAAATAAAACTATGTCTTTAACATGTTGAAGTAATCAAGTACATGTTATGTATTTTAAAAAATTGTAGACTTGTAAAAAATCAAATATAAACTCCGTAACATATTTCCATAACTCATCATAATAAAATTAATCTTAACACAGTACTTTCACATTGTCATATTAAATATAAATCTCATAAACCTCATAAAGCATGTTGTTTTAACATATAATCTTATATTTTCAGCTATTAAAGGAAAGTGCTGCTGATGACACAGTGCCTACTTCTGTAGAAGAAGTTGTGATTTAGCCCATCCCTGATGATGGCTGCCAAGACTCAAGAGCTGACTCATTTCAGAGTGTGTCTGTTTAGACTCTTGTAAGTAGATCATGATTATTAGATTAAACATTCATAAGTTGCAATAATTGATGTATAATTTTATTTACATTAATTTAAATCTAACCGTGAAAGAATGTTATTATTTCAATACCTAAATAAAACCTATTGTTTTAGCCTATCCCAAGTATTCCAAGAGGGACACAGACTGGCTGGTATTGTGTTTACAGTGGTGTACAGGTATTCCCATCTGGCTTGAAGACTGTAGCTATCCAGACAGAAAATCTTCCAACAATAGATTTTGCTTGTGGTACTGGTACGTTAGTTTGAATATGAATATGAAATTTTCATTCATGATTTAACAGTATTCAATAGTAAGATTGGTCTTCTTAATATTATTTTGATTATTCATTATAAACTATTGCTGGTAAACAGTACATTATTCTTAAACATGTAATTCTTTCACTGATTTTTGCAGAATCATCACCTGCTGCTAAGAAGTCCTCTGTATCACAAGTGACAGATGCTGATGATACTGATATGAGTGATGATGAAGATGCTAATCCTGACTAGAACTTGTCAGATCTCTGTCACAAGTAACTGTTCTAGGTTCGTTCAGAGTAGGTTCGAATTTATATGGCGCTGCTCGACACTGTACAGAATACAGAATACAAAATCAAAACAGACTCCGCCTCTGTTTCTTCACCCGCCATGTTTATTTACATTCAACGCACTTGCGTTGGCGGTTTATTTGGCAACTTTACGTCAAAGTACTTTTCCTAGCGGCAAACGTAAAAACTAACACATTCGGATTGCGTTTCGGAAAGAGCTCTTTCTGCACTAAGTTCTATGTTTCATTTATTAGTACATATTTTTTACAAAAAATGTGAACCTGCAAAATTAATTAGTATGAGTAGTTCTTTTGACTGCAAATTTTTCTTTTTTCTGTAAAATTCACCTTTAAACTGTCTCTCGAATTATAAATTTTTAAGGTGACGTTCTCGATAGTTCGGTTGGCAACAATATTCGAAGATACACTGGTGCTTTCGTAAAACACACTGTTGATCTCAAGAATCTTCTATAAAGTTAGAGAACAGGCGGAACGTTCACATTATAACTTGCATACATTTCCGAATATATATTTAACTGAAACAAATATATATATATTAAAATAATGTTCAATCTATTATACACGGAAATCGTGTTCGTTTATTTTTGTTAAGTACAAAGCTGAACAGTTGGCTATATACGCTTTTCTTATCGCAGATATCAAATCCCAGTATTTTAGTATTATAAGCTATCAGATTTAAGGCTGATCTACTTGAGACTGCTCATAGATATGTTTATTGAATTGTTCTTACATTTAAAATTAAGCTTTTGCAGTTTTACTTCTTAAATCAGATAGAAAAAATACACATAACTCTGTTGTAATGACAGAACCTTAGTATTTCCTTCCAAGATATACTTCATAGAAAATTTAAAAAATTAGTATTAAGACAAACTCTTCCAAGTGACTCATGCTAACTGCGAGAATGTAAAAGCAAGAGACATAGTGGGAAGAGCAGTGTGTGGTTTTGATTTTTAAGAGGTTACTACGCCATCTGTATCGGAGTAGCGTCTCCTGTCGAGTAGCTGATGGATATATTTATTGATGGTACATAACAACGCTTGTAAGTGTGATTAATTGTGAAGTATAAGATTTTTTGCTTAATATTTATTTGTATGGAAATAAAAGAAACAATTGGATGGCTTTGTAAATTACTGACACTGCTCGAATTCCCTCGAGTTACTCCAGAAGATTTTCGTTGTGGTAAATTTAATAAAAAGGAAGGGGTGAGTAATTTTAAAGATCTGTCACGTTAGTGGAAGTATCATTATAACAATTAATTTATAGCACAAAAACAACCAAATTGTTGTCGTTTAACATAAATAACGATTTATTGTGTTTGTGAAAATTATAGTGCTGCTCTAAGGCTTGTGTTGCAAACTTATTGCCTTTTAGGGAAATTTGTAAGCATTTTTCTAGACTATTAATGCATCAAATTGCATTTAATTGTTATTATGTAATATGATACATGTCATTACCATTGGCCTGTCTACTGGGCTACTACGAAACAATAGTACATAAGTAATATTAATAATAGGGTAATATTTTTTATACAACTCCTGTATAAACTGTAAATATAAATACCATTAATATTGTAATTAATCCTATCATTTAATGCTGGAATTATTATGGATTTTATATAAAAGAACGAGTGATATATAATTTTTGGCTAGGCTAACTAAAAAGGAAAAAAAAAGTTCAGTATGGGTTATATTATAAAATATGTGAACACACCCAGCAGTGAATACTTAAAAAAAACAAAGTAATGCAAAGACTAAAGTTCATACACAGTATAATTTAACATGGCATGACTCAATATGTGTAATTTTAACTCGGTTACTAAACTAGGTTCAAGACATGGACATTAATAATTTTGTATTTTTGTTACAACAGAGTTTTTGTAATATTAATTTTAGACATAGTAATAAATAAAAGCTATTCTTCATGGTTTTGTTCACTCAGATGGTTGAAACTTGTAACATTTTTATACTGTTTCCTGTCACCATCTCATCAAGATAAGCGTAATATGTCAAGAGTGTAAACTACATGCAAAACTATAATAAGCCTGAATTTATTTATTCAAAAATAGTATTATTAATGAAAATAAAGGTGAATTTACCAAATGGAAATTTCATCTTATTGATCTGTTAATTTTTGAGGCCATTACCAGGAGAAAGGAAAGGTTTGAACTAAAATTTTCATAAGGGCACCACAAAAAAAAAGATTGGCTATGAAAATTGCATCAGTGTTGGTTGGAGAATGACCAGTTAAAACCAAAGGCATAAACCAAGTGAAGAGGGTAAATGGAAAAGAACTTTTAAAATTATTACATTTCTTCTGTGTTTAATGTTTACCTATGTGACAAGCACTAACCCTCCCAAAATACTTAGAACTGCAAAGTAACATTCAAAACTTAAATATATTCCATAATTCAATTACAAAATCAATACTTTTCTTAGCCTTGAGCTCATGTCTTTAATTGGATTTGTAGGGTGGTTGAATGGAAGAAAGCAACTGGTGGTTTTTAATGGACTCCAACCCAACTGGATCCTTGTTATTAGTGGAGTACTTCAGGAGTCAGTACATTAATGATAAATTGATGAGGGCATAATTAATGAATAAGTAAAATTTATTGATCATACTGAATTTATGGATATTTCTAGCCATATTGAAGATGTTGATGTACTGCAAAATTACCTGTATTGAATGTTAAGTTGGAAAACTATTTGGTAAATGACCTCTAATTATAGTAAGTCCAAGGTAATGAAATTTACTTTGACTACACCTTTAATGTAGATAGGTACCAGCCCAGTTGCATGATTGGAGAAAAAGATTTTATAATAGATGGGGGTAAGTCACTGAAGTAATTGAAACAGTGCTCTGTTGCTAGTAATAAAGAAAATATTAAAATTTTAGGGTATATTTATAGATGTACTGTAAAAAACCAAAAAAGTAATTGTTTTTCTCTAAAAATCACTAGTTTAAAAATGCTATGTATAGTCTTAGTTTCCTTTTTTTAAATGGAGAGGGTTAAGAGAAGAAATACTAGGATTGAAGGGTTTTCTTACAGGACAGATTGAGATTTAATAATTATTTTCTTTAAAAATAAGCAGCATATAAGAGGTTATAAGATAATGGTCTGATTGTTTTCAAAGTATTTTTAAGACTGTGGTGAGAGGATATAAGATTTGGAAGAGACAATCTAGGCTGTGGTTAAGACAATTTAGTTTTCTAATAGTGTGATAAATACATGGAATAATTTTTTGTTTAGATTGGTGGAAAAAAGAAATTATAGTAATTTAAGATGGGAATTGATTTTGGAAAAGTAATTAGTGGGTTAATTTTTTTTTTCACCCAGAAGTATGAATTTAGTTTTAGATGTGAAGGACAAAATTTTCTCTGATTTGATTTGTTTTCCATAAGTTATTATAAGAAGTAGAACTGGAATTCCTTAAATTATCCAGTTTCAAACACAGTCTATTCAATGGAATAAATGGAGTTTACCTCTTGGGATTTTTCTTTTACCAAAGTGCACACTTTTGATAAGAAGAAAAAATAAATAGTGGTTGACTTAAGAAATACTGTATTATGTATGTTTAACATTATTTATAAAATAGTTCATTTTATCATTGTTTCAAAGTTTTACTGGGCAGTATCTCTGAAAGAAAAATGTTTTTCATTCTACCCACAATTTTTTGTCTTTGTTTATACTTATTTAATTCTCTTCAAAAGATAAAGAGTCAGTGAGTTGAGTGGCTTTCTGGGGTTTGTTAAAGGGGTTGCATTTTTTTTAAAGCTAATACCAGATGTATATGTTCAAATACATTAAAATGGTTAATTGACACACTTGTGTGCTGAATGTGCTGTATTTATTGCTTACTTGGAGAACTTACAACAAAATATGACCTGGCAGGACCAATGATTAGGGTCCTCAACTCTTAATCTGAAGGTTGTGGGTTTCAATCCCAGCCACACCAAATATGCTCACCTTTTCAGTCAATGAGGAATTATAACATTAGCAATCTGCTATTCACTGGTAAAAGAGTAGCCTAAGAGTTGGCAACTCTTTGGTGGTGATTTTCTGCTATCTCTAGTCTTATGCTGCTAAATTAATGATGGCTAATACAAATATCCCTTGAGTAGCTTTGCATGAAAATTCAAAACAAAACAAAATTTATTATACTACGCATTTAAAATCATGAAAATTAATAAATGAATCTCAAACTTCAACTAAAATCCTAGTTACAGTTTTATTCATTTGAACAGCTGTTATTCTAGATGCAGATATTATTTTTGTTTGTTTGTTAATTTGTTGTCCATATGTTGATAATTCAGTTAAACATTTTTTTTATTATTTCTGTATTGTCAAGTAATCATTAAAATGCTTTTGTCACCAAGAAGAAAACATTAGAGTTAGCTTTGTAAGTGTTCAGTTGTTTTTTTTATAAAGTGATGCTTTAAATATTTATAACATTGTATTTTTAGTTTGAACCATTAAAGCTCTTACTGGAAGAACTTGTAAACACCATAGAAGGAAAGGGAAAAGCTGGACAAACAAGAAAAAAAACACAGTGTGAAACTAAGTCAGGTCAGAGTCATGTAATAGACACTTTAATCAGTAGCTAACTCGCAGTATTATTACATTAGTTATATTCTAAAGTAAATAATACCTATTTTTTAGATACAGTACTAATTGTACAGCAATGTCACCAAAAGGAAACCATCATTAAAGATTTTCACGATTAAACAGTATTCATGTGAGAAAATGTTTTTTTTCAAAGTATACATTTTGCTATATAACATTACTAAGTTCATATATTTGTTTACCATTATTTCATTTATGATTTTATTTTTTCCAAATATCATTTTTGCAGCACATTGAAATGAATTTCTGAGTCATGATGTCAGTAAAACAAGGTTCTTAGGTTTTAATATAAGGCACCTTTTATTTCAAGAATAATAAAATGTCATTTTGTTATGAGGATAACTAGAGTTTGAATTAATGGTAGGCAGTTTGATTAATACACACCCTTAAAGCAAACAGTAAATAAAGTTAACTGTCATTCTTGATCTTTCTGTATATTAACATTTAACTGTTATCATACAGAATAGCCTTCTGTGGTATTAATACATTAAGGTTTTAACCAAAACAATATTCTTACATCTACTAGTCTTAACTATTATATAAGACTTCTTTTTCCTCAAGTTACATGTGTAAGAGTGTAACTAAGGTACTAACAAATTTGATTCAAATAATTAGAGAATACTTGATTCACTTATTAGTTTTTAATTGTACTACTATAATTTTTAATACAACTATTTATATTTTTATTAAATTACATAACTAACATTTGGCCCAGTATTGCCAAGTTGTTAAGGCACTCGACTCGCCATCTGAGAGTTGCGAGTTCACATCCCCATCATACCAGTATGCTCACCATTTCAGCCATGGGGGCATTATGGTGTGACAGTCAAACCCACTATTTGTTTGTAAAAGAGCAGCCCAAGAGTTGGCGGTGGGTGGTGATGACTAGTTGCCTTCCCTCTAGTCTTACACTGCTAAATTAGCAATGGCTAGTGCAGATTTCCCTCATGTAGCTTTGCACAAAATTCCAAAACAAACAAACAAATGCAAGTTGAATTCATTTTACTCTTTGTCCACTAATTTATTATTGTTTTAGTGGTTTAACAGATTGTTAGAATTATCTCTGAAATGTATCATTAGTTGAGGTTTATTGGAAAGATTATATAAAAATAATTATTTTTATTAACTTTATTTTGACATTTTTTATTTCTGAAAATATTTTGTAAATTGTTTTGTGGGTTGGCATTAATGCTGATTGAAAGGATTCCCGTTGTGTACTTGTTTTTCTCTCCAACAGTATGGTTAAAATATAATTGATTATGTGTGCAAGTTTTGTTTATTGTGGTATCAGCAATTATAAAATGCTTAAATATTTTTCCAAGAATTGTAAAATAAATTATTTCGATATTTTTAATGCTAAATATATTTCCACAGATTGTCAGCAGGATGTGCAAGTTAGATTGATGCAGTTAGGTTACTCTACCCCTGAATTTAAAGTAGAAAGTAGAGAAGTCTTACTTGCTATTGGATGGTTGTTAGCAGTTTACTCTCCTTTAGAAAATGTGATAAAAAGATTAATTTCTTCTTCCGTAGCAGGATGTGAAGACAGCCTGTGCATACGACAGGTATATGCATCTATTTATATCATACATTACTTAGAATTGAGCAGATGCTATTTATTTTATAAAAAAAATTAAAAAGATATTGTGCAGAATCAGTACGTTTGTGTAGTTACATGTTAGAATACATTTACCTAGAGGCATGTCAGATACAAGTCTTAATTTCTCTCTGAAAAGACAAAAATAGCATAGTATAGCAACATGTATGCCACAATAATGCCAAAACAAAAAACTAAAATGGCAGATATGTGATAAAATGTAAAGTTTAAGAATTTTGAATGTTTAGTTATTGTTTTATATATTCCTTACACAATCACAACACAAAAATAAAAGTTTCAAATACTGTTATTATATGGTTTCTCAAAATGTTTACTAAGGAAATGTTATAAATTGTGTATATAAAAAATGTGCATATTTTATTTTGCTTTATATTTCCCTTATATTATCTGTCATTTAGTTTCTTTGACTTACACACACACACGCACACCAACATTATTGATAAAACTTTAAGATACTTAAACATCATTGTAAAAGTTTTGGTCATTTAATATGTTATGTATGGTGTACATATGTATAAATTATCAAGTCATTGTGCATTTGCTATGAATTTATGCAAATCTAATTTAACTATTTATTAATTATATGGTATGTGTTGTGTTATGGAAAACTAAATCAGCAACTTGTGTACAAGATTTGATGTTTCAGGATATTGCGAAATTTAAAAGCTTAAATATTTCATTTGGTTCCTAACAGAGAAACTTAAGTTCTATAGTAAGGTAAAAACATCAAAATAATTGTTATTATTTTATAAGAAACTATTTAACTAGATATCAAAACTAATGTTTGAACCCATAATAAGTTTGAACAAAAAATTTAACACATACACTTGTATTCTTTAGTGACAATTACTCTATTTTACTTAGGAGAATAATGATGAAGATCGTGTGTATGGTAATCTGGCTACAGTATCTCATTGCCATGTCAAAAGTCAACTTCAGCAACTAGTGTGGTCAGTTGGTCACTTGAAACACTCTCTGCTTTCCCTGTTGTCAGCAGACCACCAAAGACTTAGTTTACTCAACAAGGTAATAAAAAAAATTAGTTGATCTAATTATAAGTTGCTAAGCTTATCATTAGCATGAAAATGAAACTTGGGATACAAAACTTTTGAAAATAGTAGAAGATTATATCTTATCTACTATTACTTTTCTTGACTGGAACTGAGTGATTATAGCAGTAAGAGAAGGTTCAATGAAGACTCCACAAAGCACTTCAGAGACCCTAAGTTTTCTGGGGGTGGTGATGTTTTGATGGATGTATTCAGTAACTGTTAACCCATTAAAATAACCATATTTACTTTATTCAAAGTTTTTGTCATTGAGGGTTAGCATTACTGTTAAGCAAATCATGTGTAACAGAATTAAAACTAATAGGTTACAAACTGGTGAAAGTATTTTAATGACAGTTTGGTAAGCATTAATATTGCAATTATTACAACATCTGTAGTAAGAGAACTGAAACTTATTTTTTACTTTTTGTAAGAAAAGATTGAATTCCAACCCAGTGTTTTCCTGCTCTCAAAAGATTAGCTATTCTTGTTCATTACTAACCCCTATATGCAAACTTCTCATCTATCTATACAAGCCTTCTTCTCTGCCCCTTTGCTTGGTTTAAATTGAACTCTTGAAGTGGGGCCCACAAAGATTGCTTCCAATATTGTGGCTATTTATTGTTCAGTTTCATTTTTCATTTTGTTTTTATATTACCCTTTGTTAGGTACTGTTTGATTAGGCTTAACTGGTTGTTGTTGTTGTTTTTCAATTTAACAGTAGTTCTAATTTTGATTTCCTCGTTAATTCTGTTCACTATCTTATTTCATTTGGTTTCTTCAGTCTCATATGTTCATCTCCTATTCTCTGATTTGGTTTAATAGCTACTTTGGTTCCAGTTTTTATTGACCACAACATTATACAGGATTAATTTCTTATACCATTTTCTTCCCACTTTAATATGTTAAGTAATTCATTTTTGTTTCTTATAGTTTCATTTCACCTCTACTTTGTTACCATTCATTTCCTTTTGTTTATAATTTATCCTTCTTACCATTAAATAGTTTATTGGTTTCTCACAGTTTTATAGACAGATTCATATCTACCATGGTTCCAGATTTTTCTCCAACTCAACATCATAAGGGATGCATTCCCTACACCATTTTTCTCCCATTTTTCACTGTTATTTTTTTCATTTTGTTTTTCTTTATAGTTTACACTTGTTACAGTTGATTTTATTTAATCACCACCTTATACATTTACCATTAATTTAATTTATAATTTTCTCCTTGTCCCAGAACTTTGATTTCATGTGTTGCTCACCTTCTTTATGTAGTGGCTCAACCCATTCTCCAATGTACTGAAAATTCTCTATTCCTCCTGAAGTTATTAAGGAATGCCTTCCATATTTATATTGCAGTATCTACTGGACCTTTTATACACATTTTCATTATAATATCTTCATTTTGTCTTTGCTGTTTCTTTTGCATTTTTGGTACCTACTAACCGTGTCTTCTTTTGGCTTACTGTTTAACTTCAGAAGGGTTTCTTCTGACATTTGCTATTTTCTTTTCTCCTATTATTGCTCACACTTTTAATGTTTCATGTTTTTCTTCGTTTGGTCTTCTGTTTACATTTGGGGTTTTTTAAGGGACACTTCCTCAAGTTTTTGGTTACTAGTTTGTTTCATTCTATGATATTACAATCTTTATCCTTTTTATATATCTGGTGCCTGTCACAGCTACAGGTTTTCTTCAGTTATCTTGTTTGCTTGATGACTGGGGATCTGAATTGATCCCTCTGCAATCACTTCTTGGGTCTTCCTTGTTTTAATACTTAGTCTTTGATCACACTCGGGTAAGACTGTTTTGTATGACTATAAATGTACATGATAAACATTCTTCTTTACGGTTTTTTTAAATCTGTGATTGGAAACAAGTTTTGTGCCTTGACCTTTAGACTTGTTTTGGCTCCATGTGTCTTTTGTGAGATAGTCTGCATTTTACTTGACTTACATATTTGAGTAATTTTACAAACACAATTCATTGGATGTCTAGCTTCAGTTACCTCCTTGAAACAGGGGTAGTCTTAACATACTTTTCAACTCCTTCAACAGTCAGCTTGGATTGTTGGGTTTTCCATGTAGAAAAGTTTTTTTATTGTTACATACCTCACATTCTAGTCCCTTTGGAGTGTTATTTTCAAATACCCCTTCATTGGAACATTCCATTTTCTTCCAATCCTTTTCATTTTAGTTTTTTCTTGATTTCCACCCTTTCCTTTTTTATATGCATTGAGAGTTGAACCTAACCCCACAACGTTGGATTTACTTCTTCCTCCTACTCTTACATCTCATATGTTCATCTCCTATTCTCTGCTTTGGGTATCTGTTTCTTCCATGTTGAGGTATTTTAGTATATATAAATATACACACACTTCTTTTTGAAGAGCATGTCCATCTTTTTTTCTCATAACTCTTGTAATAAATACAAGTGAAAGAGTCTTGTATATCTAACTCGTATACTTGTTCTGTTCCTGCACCCTGTTGGGACCTCAGTGTCATCTTACATGGTATGACCCATGCACATTCACACCATTACCAATATACAACTTTTAATGCCTTCTCTTTAAGTGTATTATTTTTTCCTCTTGTTTATGATTGCAGTTCTCCTTTTTATGCTAAGAACTCATCCCATCCTCTTTCTATTTTCTTCTTTTTCCTTCCAGTTTTACTTACTTGATTTTAAGCCACTTGGAAAGGAAACCTCTTCTCCTTTCTACCTTCTTTTTATTTCACACTTCTATACTTATTAGAATCCAGACAAACTTTTCTGCTCCTTTTGTACTGTTCATCACTCCTTAGCTTATACCTTCAACTGCCAATTTTTATTCCTAATAGTTTCTCTTTCTCCAGGGACAGATCTCCTTCTTTATTAGTACAGTCTGCCACATTCCTTGTTTGGTCTCTTTTTTTGTAAGAAGTTATTGCTTGTAGATAGCCTGCACTTTGTTCCGTCAGATTTATCACCTCTTATTCTCTCGCTTTTCAATCATAGCTGGATAAGGTCATTCATGCTCTGCATGTGGAATACCTTTCATTACTTTATTGCCCACTCTCTTCTTCATCTGGTTATCTTGTCTCTTGAAGGTCACTGCCTACCTCTGTTAGCCATCATGCAGTATACCCACCATCTTTAAATGGGTAAGTAGATATCCTTTTAGTTTATAACATTTGCTACTAGAATCCTGCCAGATGGCTGGTGGTGCATCCCAGGGTACACTTCCCAAAATTCCACTTCAAGCCAGGATAACGGAAAGCATTCATACAATCAGTCCTAGCTTCATGTATTCCCACTGTTGAGATGGGGTATTCTGCCAGACCACTTGAGTATATTCTGATATCTTTCTGCTGTGTAATGAAGGCCATACCCATTTCATGGATTGCCATGAAAAAAACCAGCTCCAGGTGATGCTTTGCCTGTTTTCCTTCTTGTGCTTACTGGCTTTTTAAAATAGGTTCATGTGGTCAACTATTACACTGTTTCCAGTAAAAGATCTTTTTGACAAGCATCTGATTAGAATTTGGGAATTTTTTCCAGGTCTCTCCACTGCAAATTTTCCCTCTCTCTTTTTTTAACTGAGCTGAGGAAAGAAAACCATAACCACTTACCAGTTCCTAAGCACTGAAGTGGTGGACCATGGAAAATCCTCACTGATTGGGACCTAATAGTCAGAGGCTCAGTAAGTAGTGCGAATTGGTGAGAAATAGGGTAGTAGTAATAGTGTCAGTGTGGTGCTGATCACCCCTCTTATAATTTGCCTCTATCATACTGTCACCTGGATGATAGTTTCTATGTGGTCTAGTGTTTGATTGACATTGGACCAGCCAAAATATGTGATTGGTAGGGACCCTCCTCCTACTACAGACTAAACAAAAAATTCCTACCACTGCCTAGTTTTATGTCAGAGTTGACCCACAACTTTTTTCACTTCCCATTGCTACCATTGCCCAGATATCAGGTTTCCAGATGGTTTGATGTTCATTATATACTGGGTCTGCACACAAGTCCCTTACCTGAGTTGTCAGAACATAAGTTTTTATTGTTGTTGTTGTTTTTTCCTTCAGTTTCTTGATCATGGTATAAAGACAGTTGAGGTCCTCCTCCTACTGTGGACCAGAAGATATATATCCAATGCTGTCTGGCTTTGGTCTTGAGTTAACCCATTGAATATCTGCATTCATCTTCTGTTAATTTGAGGTGAGCACTTTTTCATGAGTCATGCCCTCCTTCAACAGATGGTTATTCTCAGTGATGTCGAGAATATGTTTTTTTTGCATATAAGATGGTTATTCTGTTGAATCAATTTACATATACTGTTATACAATCTACAATATATTGTGTGCTCTGCTTGCAGCTGATATTAGTTCAAGGGTCTGACAGTAGAGTTGAGAACAACATGCACTACTAATTTCTGTGCCCTCCCCTCACAACTGGTGTTTAGTCCAAGGAGCCTGATGATAGAATTTATGTGAGCAATTGATAAGGTCTGATCCTGCTCCAACCATGCTTACAGATATTGGATTTCCAACCTCTTGTGTGTAAGTACTTAGATAGCCATGATCTTATTTCAATCATTCCTCATGAAGCTTGTTTTCTTTTACCTTCCTTCTTTCCAATCTGAGTCAAGAGTGTACCCTGAAAGAGATGAGATTCAGTCTGCCACAAGTGTACCCTTGTGGAACTCCTGTCATTGGGTATCACATTTCATTGGTTTCCTTTAGGCACTTTTTGAAGGGAGCTCATCCAGGCAACTTTTGCACTGGTCTTTCCACCATATCAACATGGGATTCTAGATATCTATATGAAGAGGTGTGTATTACCTTAGAAATTAACATTTTTTTAACCTAAAAATGTACTTCTGATAAATACTGACCTTCTCACATTTCCCTTTTCTCCCCACTTCTGATGCAGTTTAGTATCAGGAGTGTAAAAGCATTTAGGAGTCAGTGTGCAGGGATGTTGTGTTGCTCTCCAATTTATGGATGGCTTTTGCTACATAATAATGTCATTATACAGTAATACAAATCACAAAAAATCTTGTGAGTTGAGAAGAGAGTTGCCAAAAGGTTAATGGTATGCAAATCTCAAACAGATGCACAGGGAAGATAGCTTTCTGTGTAAGAAGTTAAGCACCAATCCCAAATACATTTTTACGTAGGGAAGATAACAAAGTACAAGAAAAACAAAACAAAATTAAAACAAAAACAAATTTTAAAAGATTAACAGTTGAAATTTTAAATACAAGAAAATGAATATTTCACAAAATTATGCAATTAAACAGAAAAAAAAAAAGACTGTTAATTTTATTTCATATTTTTCAAATGAGAAGTCACTAGGTGCTTCAAAGATTCAAGGCTCAGACCTATAGACATTGGAATCTTCAGCATTTCAGTATGATGTCAATCATCTCTTGATTTTTCAAATGGCCACAAGGAATATGGGGCACCGTCAAGTACAATCAGGGATGGACCTCATATGACAGTGCCTAGCAATGCCTATTTTTTCCAACTTTTCATTTCACTGTACGTTTATTTCTTACAGATATGTGTAGTGTTAAGGTTAAGAAGAGAGCAGATAGAAATATTAAGTTTTACTAAACAAAACTCCCGATTTTTTTTATACGACATGTTTTGGATGTTACAAAAGGAAATATGAAAACTATACTATGGAAAAAAAAAAGATTTTTATTCTTAGCGAGAAAATCACCTTTCTCTCAGACTGGTTCAGTGAAGCTTTTTATGTTCACAAAAAAATCTGTGATCAGAAATATTCAAATATAACTTTTAGCTTACAACACTTGTAATGTTTACTATAAGTTTACTAAATTTCTTAAAGGTGCACTGAGTAAATTAAAAGTTATGGTATGTTTTGATTCATGACTTTCAAGGTTGGTTACATATTATTTATCATTTCCAAGATGGGTCAACTTAACCCACTTGACATGGAAAGAGTTTCTTTAAACAATAACTTGTATTTGTTTATTAACAATTTTCAAGAGCACACTAAACATCATTTATTTAATTTTAAAATTCTGTCTTGTTTTATGTCTGAGACTTGTTTGTTTTTATCATTATTATTATTATATTCTTCTGATTTCTCTTACAATAATCAGATATGTGATTTTATGTAACTTTTGTTTTTTTCTTTGTTGTTTTTTAGCATTGTGTTTTAAAATATTTATGCTGTTTATTCTGAGGAAAATTTGTTTTTAGGTCCATGAACGCACATTTGGAGTTAATGTCACTCCAGTCTACAATCATTTAGCTGCCATAGATGTTATGGTTATCTGCCATTCTGATGTACTAGATAAGGTAAACAATGTTAGCCAATTGTTCTTACACAAAATTGTCAGTTCTTAATGGATATTTTACAATTATCATAACTTTATAAATAAGTTATAACAAAGGAAAACTAGTGAAAGTCAAAGAATAAGTTTATATTAAAAATATATATATTTAAATTAATATTTTGAATTTAAATAACCTTTCACCTTTAGTACATTATTTTTATATCTGTTATTAGAAAGACAGAAAAACAGGATTATTTGGTCAAAAGATTAGAGAACTTGTATTATGGAACTTTAAAATTGGTGTGAAAACCAACATAAGGTATTAACTTTATGTAAATACTATTAAAACTGCCTCTAAACATTGTTATTTATATAAATTTGCACTAATTTACTGGAGTTCTCCACACAAGTTTGATCTTAGATTAGCATTAGCATTATCAAGTGAAACCAACAAGCTAAAGTATAAGTAAACCTTCATAGAATTGTTTGAACAAAGAGAAGTGATTTGTAATAATTATAATTTTTCCATCAAAATATCAGATTGACTACTTTTGAAATGTTGCTTAAAAAAGGGGTTGTGGATAACCCAGTCACTGAAACAGGATATATTTAGGATTGTGCAGAAGAAAATAACAAGTGCGACTAAGTAATTGTGAACTTAAAAATAATTTGGAGATTACAGTAAATACTTCAGAGATGATGTAGAAATTAGGTCCAGTCTTCATAAATTATAGATAAAGACTTTACTCTTTTATTTTATAAACAAACTAAATATACATTGAGGTGAAAACAATGGAAATGGACATTTTTATGTAAACTTAATTATAATTTTCCAGCTTTCAGAAAATGCACACTTTATCCTTCTCTGTTTCTCTTTTAACATTGATAAGAAGTAGTCATGGAGCCAGAAGTCCTAGAAATTAAATATATAGAACACTAAGTAATTATTTTCTGTACCCAATGCTCAGTTGGATAACATTAACAAATAAAACTCGGCTCTTCTGTTTTAATTTACAGTACGTGGAAGCTCTTGAGAGAGAGACAAAGATCATACAGACATTCTTGAAATGGAATAAAGGATATGCTTTGTTTTGGAAGTGGATGGTATGTTAATAAATCTGATAAATATGGATAGACATAATAAGCCATGAAGTTAGTTAATCTTAAAATTAGTTGTAAAATATTATTAGCATTTTGCAGAATATTATCACTAACTGGTGGGTGTCTGTGTAATATATATATAGACTCTTTGAGGTTCCCACAATGTTATAGTGCTGAAAGCCTCCATGGGATAATTCAAATTGCAGCTCCTTTTTCTGGGACCCTTGTGATTAGGGTGCTTGGTTTACACCTTGTGGGTCACAGGTTTGAATCTTCATCACACTAAACATGCTCATCTTTTTAGTTATGGGGACATTATAATGTTTCAGTCAATTTTACTATTCTTTGGTAAAAGAGTTGTCCAAGAAATAATTTGCTCCTTCCTCTAGTCTATCACTGCTAAATTATTAATGGCTAGTACAGATAGCCCTCATTTAGCTTGGCACAAAATCAAAAACACAAAAACAATTCTCTGGAGAATATTTTTAATGTAATGGAGCTCAACAGTTTAGTACTTTGCAACTGCTTTGATTCAAATTAATTTTCTCACTTGAAGTACTCAAATTTATATCTAATTTTCTGAAAACATTTTTCTTACACATGTCAGTTACCAGCTACAGATATTAACAGATAGCTCAGTTACAAATATTCATCAAGATCCTTGCTGAGATAAAACATCTCACAGTATTTCTTTATTATTCAACTGATTTGTTAACTTGTACTGTTTATATTTGTTACTGGATAGCAATTATGATTATGAGTAAGTAATAAATACAAACAAGAAACCGTACAAACACAAGTTTTTGTTTTCACTACAGGAAAGTGTTACAGATTTGAAAATTCAAGAAGGAGGAAACATTCGTATGGTGCAAATGAAGGAAGAAAAGAAACATACAGTTACAGAAATGAACAATAAAACACAAACAGTACATCAGGTGAGTACAGGTTCCAGTTAATTGTCTTGGATTTCTCTGCTTTCTAGTAATTATTTTTTGTGATTTATTACTGTTGAAATAAAGAATATTTTTGTGAGGACAGATTTCTACTCATAAGTTTCCTTGATGTGTTAAAAATAAAACAATATTGTCTGTAACTTTTTTCATTCATAATGTTTTTCAGCCAGTTAAAGAAGACACCAGTCACCTGTTATTACCATTATATGGACCACGATTTGCACTCCTGAGAGACCAAGAAAAAAGACCAACTGATGTAGGTTCTGTGACTGAATATTCCAACAAATTAAAAGAGTGTTTGAAAAAAGATAAAATGAAGTTGGCAGCGTGTCAAGAAAAAAGCAGAATTGCACTACAAACATATATACAAAGAAGAAAAGACATAATATGTTTACCTCCATAGACATATATGTGTAGAATTAAAGGTACGTATTTACATTTGTAGACATGTGTTAAGTAAAACCGTTTATTTTTACTGCCATAGACATGTAGAAGACATTATTTTTATCTCCATGAGAAAAAAATAATGAGGGCACAGAAGTTAGTAGCAAGTGAAAATAATGTTAAAAAAATGAATATAAAGAGAGATAAAACTAGTGTTTTCCTGAGAGTGTAGGAAAAAAAAACGTCTTGTATATTTCAGTGCAGCAAAGTTAACTCTCATATAAATCACTATAGTATTAATCTCTCTCTTACTTCTATATCTAGGTACAAAATTACTTTTGTCTAAGATAAAATAAAAACTTGTACCGAAAGGAACATGTTGCATTACTTATTTAAATCATGTAGTGTACAAGTTGAAAGTTCAATTGTCAATTTTTTTTAATCTCCTGATATTTTACATACTATAAAGGTTGTATGGAATTATTAAAATATAAATAAATACAATTTTGTATCAAACAGTACCATGGCATTTTAATTTAACTGCAGTGAGTAAAAAAGGGTATTTTTTATAATAGTTACAATTTAACAGGCACACATTTTCTTTTCTAGCTTAAGAGGGACAAGTACGATTTCTATTTTACTGTATTTTGAAAGCCAAAATGTAACACATTATTGACATACCCGAGTTTACAAGTCTCGTACCTCATAAAAACTAAAATACAATAAAGTACACTGTAAAGACATACGTAGCTTCATAGTGAATTTCTCACTACATAAAAATTGAAAAACAATAAACTACTTTCCTTCTGGTCTATCACCAATAAATTATGGATGGCTAGCACAGATAGCCATAATTTAGCTTGGCATAAAATTCGAAACAGGTTTGTGGTGAGTTTCATTTTCCATAAAAACTGGTGGAGTTGTAAAAATGGAATATGAATTATTTTTGATAGACAAAATTATTTTAATGTTTATGGCACCATCTAAAATGCTACCAAAGTATTTTTACACTCTACAAGCAATAAAATAGCAATAGAATGGTCAGTGGTAGCTTGTTGTTCAAAATCAAAACTTCCATTGCTACTAAAATTCTTAACATACTCAATGACTCAAACTTACTTGAGTCCAATATATGTAAAAACGGCTGGTTTGGGTTGAGAAAATGTTTATGTAGTGGAGCGAACAACGTTTCGACCTTCTTTGGTTATCGTCAGGTTCACAAAGAAAGAAAGAGGTAACTGACCGATAGCTGACCACATGTTTGAAGAGGATTGTGTAACTTGGTGTAAGAATGTAGAGGGGGTACTTAGATGTTTGATTATATTTATTAAATAATTTTTCTCTTCAAGTGGGTTTTCTCATCATCACTGATTATTACTTGAATTCAGTCATCAACTTTCAAATAATAAATATTTCTAAATCCTTTTTTTATTATGACATCTTTATTCTTCACATCCAGGAAAGCTCTTCAAACCACTAATTTGTTTTAAAATGCCAAAGGATTTAGTTCTGATGTGACTCTAGTCACTAGATAAAGAATTGTTAGTAACTTCTGAAGTGTAGTAATTACCTTGTAGTACATAAGGATGTCAGTTCCAAAAATTCATTCTTTCTCCATGACAGTTACTCACACATCATAAGGTGTAAAATAACTTTTACATTAAGAGTAACTTCCAACTTCTTGTTTACTAAATTTTGTAACCACCTGCTTTTTACACCAATCATTCTTTTTTCATCTCGGAAGTAATTTCCCACCTTTCATTAACACATTGGGATTCAAGGTAATTTAACCAACTGTCTAATTCGTACTCACAATCTGATCCTTATTCTAGATATTTTACTAAGTCTTTCATTCATTAGTATTTTCAAATATTCTAGACTGATTAGAGATTCACCCTATAGCTAAAATTTCAATTAAAACATTAAAAATATAGTTGTTAATGTTATGCTGTAACACTACAGCCAATGAAGTTTATATAAAAATGATACATTACCCCTAACTTGCTCAGAAATAACAAAATAAAACATTAATTATTATTTGCCAATATTCATAAATTATTCAATCATAGAAGTTAAAACTACTAAAAACAATTTCTAATATGTTTCATTTCATTTTGAAAGAACTGGTTATCATATTGTAACTTCATTTCATAAGGACAAAATAACACAAATATCTTAGTTGTCATTACATTGATGAAAACAATGTGCATACTTGTAGAAAGGTGAAAAATTACCTGTGTTGGATTAGTGAACAGCTCATAAGTTTTCTGTCGCTCAAGATGAATCTCTTCCAAACTGTTCTTAATGAAAACCAAAATTGAACAAAATAAAATGTGCCTAAAGCTGGAACATAAATTTATTTATTTGTCCAATGAACGGTATCATCTCATGACCTTTGTACCTTGACATTCATTGGTTGGCTGTCAATATCATAGTCAGGCAGCTAAGAATATTACAATACTAATTAATCTGGTCCATTCAGGGTCTACATGCAATAGTGAAATATCTCTGTGGACAGAGGAGACATCACCTACTAGAGGTCAAAGAAACAAAGCCAAAGTGACAACTTTTTACCACATGTAATTGCTATAACAATATGGAAAGTACATAGATATTTTGAAAAGTCTATAATACCATTAAATAAGGTAGAAATTATGGCCACAAACATCAATATAATATAGTTTCTATTGTTACAATTTGTCTTTCCCTTGATGAAAATCACATGCTTATGAATATTCCAGTTTGAGACTAAACTGCATATATTCATTACCAGCTGTAATAATCCAAATAGTACGCCTTGTATTATATCTCAGTGTAGTCTAAACAAACCATTATAGATTTACTCCAAATGTATCACAACCTTTTGTTAGTCTGATAGTTGTACCCTTGTATATAACTTTCATGGAAAATGTGCTCATGCTGTCCAATTTATGAATCCATTGCCACATATTAATTATGTCACCAACATCACTATATGTTAATCAATAGCATATTTTTCACATACACTAAAGGGTACTTAAAATCTTCCAAGCACATTCTTAATTACAGAATTATAATTCTTCAGTCAGCCCAAATTTCTATCTTTATCTTGTTAATGTTGACATCTAGGAACCAGGAAAGACTTGTTATATCAAATACACACAAGATATGACAGAGATAAAAAGTTATCAAAATGGAAGAAATTTAACTTGTGCTCTTCTAGAGCACAACGACCTTACTGCACTTAATGACGAGACTACCAGAGAAAATCTTACACAGTGACACTGCACTAAGTCATGCTAATTAATGCCCAAGATCACGGGTTCATTCAGGAAGTTTATACCAGTAAACATGCCAACATTCAACACAAAACTAAATCTGAGTGCTCAGAAAGATGAAAAAAAATTATCCAATTTTTCAATCAACAAACTATTTTAACTTTGAACTAATAAACCAACAATTACACAGTGTATAGTGTATATATTGTACCATGAACATTAGTTGAGAGCTTGGAAAGAAAGCTGTGCCCCATCATTTCAATCTATGATATACAATCATATTAGTTGTTGATCAAGGAGTTAATCCCAGTAATGGTTAAGAGGTTGTTGTCGTCTCAGATTACCATCATGGCATAGGAATTGCACTTCCATCAGCATTTCTTCATCTGATTCTTCACAAATAGCCAGTTATGCATTACCAATCTCTTAATTCTCTTCAGTTGAGATGTGGTAATGTGATTCAATATTCAGAGTCAACCTGCTCATATACCTTTGTTTCTCTAGAAGCTTGTCAGTGATGTAAATTTTAAGACTGTTACCACATTTTAAGCACATAACATGATCACTGTAACTCATTTAATATGATTGAGCTGTTCACAGACAAGATATGGACCAGTCTGCCCAGAATCAACTTATTTTTATGATTGAAACACGTAGCACAACCACACTTAATCATAACCCTTGAACTTTTATTCTGACACTTTTTTCACCAATTTGCTGTCACACAAATTTATGCAGATTCCTGTAAATCTGTAGTACCTATGTATTTAGGAAGAGCAACCTATAACGTGCCATTAGTGTCACTGTGATAACATGGCATGTTAAGCTACACCTCATAATCACATCCCGTCGAGTCCCTGGCCACTGGACAAAGTATAAAGTATCACCTTCTCCAAAAAGTCTGGAGATGCATGCATGCATCTTCTAATGCACAGTTCTTATATTAAGTTCTCTTTGGGATGGCTAGAGGTACCATTGTGATTTGTTAGAATCCATCACCATATCTCATGGTGTTCCCTACTACAATATGTCTTTCCAGCTTTGAATGCTCCTTATTAATTCCCAATCATGTTGGATTGTAGTGAGATGCCATCTGTCAACGTTGCAATGTTGAACTTTAGCAAGCATAAGGATCTCAACAGTCATTGTTTCTTGTTCCATTATCTAAGTTCTACAAGGTTTTAGAAAGTTTAATTCCATGATCACAATTTACAAATGTTACAATACTATATAATCAAATAGAAAAATTAATGCATTCAACATAACCTTCAGAATAACACAATGTTGATCACTGCACAAAATTATTTCTTTACAACTGGTCTGTGGTATTCATGTCCACAGATATAAAACAAAGAAATTTCAAAGCATCCAGAAAATGTAAATTCAGGAAATGTGCTGCAGAGAATAATTTCAAATTAAGTATTTCTTTATTTAGCACTGGAGGAAAGCAAAGCAGATTCCAATTTTTCTTGACTGAAATCCAAATAAAATATTAAAAGTGTGGTATTCCAGAATACATTGCTGAACACGTCACTAACTGTTATAACCAACATTCTCAGGGAATAAAACCCCTAAATTGTAGGGTTATATAAAGACACCTTGAGACAGGCTTGTTTCTTTCCAGAATTTTCATACAAATGGCCAAAATGACACAAACTTCTGAACATTGACATATGCAAATTTACCTAAATAATATTAGTATTTGGCTACAACTCTTTGATATGTAATTAACAAATGTGATTAATTGGATGCAGAAGCTGAATAGAAATTAAGAAAGTTATTATTTGAATGTACCAAAATAATGACATGTTCTGTACTAGTTGTGGAAGATAAAAATTCATGACTATGTTAGACATCACAAGTTGAAATGTAGAAAATTAATATATCACTCTTCTTTGTCATGTAAAAAAAAACAAATAATTACAAAACTGTAACAGTTCTAATCTAGTCCTAATCAGTTTACATTAATATACATAAAATAATGTCATCACATATTCTTTCTTTCATTGAGTGCTTTTATTAATTATTTGGTGAAAATAATTTAAAATCTAGTCCAAGTAGCAATAACAGATTAATTTATTTCTCCCTTAATGTTTGCTACAGTCTTAATACACCTACTTGTCCATAGTTGTACTTTTAGGCCTCAGTTTACCAACAATAATTTCACTTCAAACTTAACTTTACTCAGTAATGGTACAACTAGTATAAAAATAAACTTGTATAAGTTAAAACACACTCAAATGAGTACCTCAAATATCCATTAATTAACACTGATGCAAATGCTGGCACTCTGCCAACTGAAAAATTGTTGTTGTTTGTTATTAAGTGCAAAGAGCTTCCTGTGCTCTACCCACCATGTGTATCAAAACCCAGTTTCTAGCAGTATAAGTCACAGATATACTGCTGTGCTTCTGAAGGGCAATGCAAAAATCAAAACAATACTTCAAAATGTCTATTCACCAAGTTTTTTTTGGTGTTTTACTCTTCTAAGGCACGTGGTATACAAATGGTATGACCACTTATATCTTAGCATCACTGGCTGTCCTGCATTGTGGAGGGAGATCTTCCTAGATTGGTAATCAAATGAAGCAGTCTATACAGGTATCTTGGACTCCTCAAAAGGTCAAGTTTCACTTTCAGATTCTTATCTGGAGGAACACAGTTGGCCATTCTCTTATTGAAGTACTTCCAAAGCAGATCATGGTGGATGATGTTTGTTTTGAAACATCTATTAATCTGGATTCTGGCATCCACATTATCAATGTTTTCTGGAGAAGATATAGCTTTTCTAAACATCTTACACACGTAAAATGTCACCATAGTGGAATTAAGTCTTATTAATATCATTGTAAATTTTCATTTTTTCACTAGTTGGTCTAAGTTTTTTCCTGGTAAAGTCAAATATGACATTAATGATGCTCCTTAATCCCTCTAAACAATCTGTACAAGGCTCTTGTGAGTTACAGCCATGCAGTATCATCTCAGTGGAATTCGATCTTATTAATATCATTGCAATTTCATTTTCTCAGTAGTTGGTTTAAGTCATTCTATGGTAAAGTCATGTATGGTGTCGATGATGCTTCTTAATCTTTCTAACCAATCTGTGTAAGGCTCTCCTGAGTTACTATTGTCTAGATGAGAGTGCTGAAAGCACAATGATACTTTCAGTTCTCTTTCAAATACCAAAGATGATGGTTTGTTAGCTGTAACTTCTCGTACTGCTGTATAATAACTTATCAGTAACAATGAAAAGTCTTAATGCAACATTTGTGGGTGTTCACCCATATATATAGTTAATTTATTTAACAGTTTTCAGTTGTATCTCTCCACTACATCATCTAAGTGGTGTTCTATAAGTACATTAAATCTTGAAACAACTTTTTTGAGAATATTTCTTGCAAAAGTTTCTGCTTCCTGGTTAATAGCAATAGATGCTTCTGGTCATGAAATAATCCTTCACAATCATACTATACTGATTCCTACATTTACTCTGTTGCAAAGAACCAAACAGCAACTCTAACAAATGGTGGTCCAACACAATACTGCTACAACTATTCATGCTGTAACAGTGTACCTTTTAATTCCCAGCAGAGTTCAATTGAAAAGTTGCACATCAGTTCTCTATAAATCTTTGACACTTAATTAAATTGGAGAATTATCTTACTTTCCATATTTTTTTTAACACCTAAGAGTTCAGCTATTAAAATATTGAGGAGATGGTGGGATGCTTCAAAATGTAGAGACTAGAAAATGCTTCTATACTTTTGTATCTTCCCATTTTCTATATAACAAGACCTCTTGTAAGCATAATGAATACCACTGTGCCAAATACATTGTATTTGTAATTATTTAATATGAGTGACTGCTTGCCATTATTACCTTTCTTTCATATTTTTGATATTCATGTTGTTATCCTGGAGTGCTTGAAGCCATCTTGCTATCTGATCTTTTGGATTGAAAAAACTTCTCCAGCCATTTTCTGTCCAAAATGTAAACTTTTATCCATATAAGTAATGGCAGAAAAGATTTATGGGTGGAACGACACTTATAAACTCTTTCAAGTATACAGTTCATCCTTTCTTTCCATGCTATAGTAAACAATCACATTTGCTTCCATGTCACACTTGTGACAGCATCATTTTCACTGCAAAGTTACCATCATCTGTATATAAATTGATTAAATTTTCAAAAATTGGATATATTAATACTGGAATAGCATTCAATTTATTTTTTAGTTTCTTGAATGCTTATTTGCAATCAGAAGTTCAACAAAAGTTATTTGGTTTTTCATGTAAGTTGTGTAGAGGATGAGCTATGTAAGAGAATAATTTTACAAAACAACAACAGAAAGAACGCAGCCTCAAAATTTTATTGCTTTATGTAAGTTATTTGGAAGATCAATATTCAATGTATTCATAAACATTCTCCTTGTGTCTCAGAAAATTGACTTCCCAATAAAATAATTAATACTTCTTTAGATTCAGTGTCTACTTTTCATTCCACAACTAATCCAGAACTCTCCTCAGCCCTTCATAAACATTATCAAAGGTATTCTTACATGCAGTTATATCACACAAATAAATGAATACAATGCTTCCTACTAGTTCAATCAGATCAAACTCCGTTAAACATTGAAATGTAGCAGGTGTTTTACACAATTCAAATGGTATTACAACAAACTGCTATAATCTGTTTTGTTGCAGTAAAAGTTGTGTTCTCTTTACTTGGTTTGTTGACTTTTTCCCAATATTCAATACTGATGCAAATAGATCAACCAAAGAAGAGTCGATCTCTGGTGGTGGATAGGCATTCTTCATTGTTACTTCGTTCACCTTCTGGTAATTTATGGAGAAAACCTTATGGGTTCATTCATTCTATAACGTACAATAGGTGATGCCCATGTATTAGCATTTGGTTTTATCACTTGTTTTTTTCTTGATAGCTTTTGTTTCTTTCAAAACATCAACTATTTTACAAATTGAAGTTACCTGGCTTAAGGACATAGTACTACACCTTCCTTTTCACTCTTGTAAAATATTGCATTTCAACTTAGGTCATGAGGTCTATTGAAGAAGATGTCATGATATTCTATGTGCAAGTTATGTTAATTTCTGGTATTAAAAAGCTGTAAAACCTATACAATGCTGATCATAAAGTTCTTGAATGTGAGATGATAATTTCTCATTAGACAAATTTATATCGCATTTCCTCCATCTTTCCTAAAAGGAGACTGCTACTGATGTCGAGGTACAACCTGTACAGCCTCACATCTTTGCTTTGGATTCTTCCTTTTAGTGTATTACTCCAAACCTATTAGATAAGGCAGCTACCCACTATCAATGCTTGATAGTTCTTATGGATATCAGCTGGAATATTAACTAATATTGTTAAAGTTGGTCCTTTTAAATGAGTAGTGAGGTGAACAGCTCGTTGTTCACTATTTCATCTATTCTTTTCAGAAATAATTTTGAAGTGAGCCTAATATGCATCCCATGATATATTTTCATCTTAGTCCATTTGTTTAAATAGATTCTGTAGAGGCATGGCTGAGGTAGTCCAAAAATATCTTGTAATAACAGATGGCACAGCAGTAGTTGTGATATGCTTAAGTCATATAGGCTCTTTTATTCCACAATTTGCAGTTAATTTTGTTTCAGGTTGCAGTTCTTGGGAAGATACACAATGAGGTGTGACTGGTTTAACTGTTGCATTAGCAATTAATTTGGCCGAGCGCGTTAAGGCGTGCGCTCGTAATCCGAGGGTCGCGGGTTCACGCCCGCATCACGCTAAACATGCTCGCCCTCCCAGCCGTGGGGGTGTATAATGTGACGGTCAATCCCACTATTCGTTTGTAAAAGAGTAGCCCAAGAGTTGGCGGTGGGTGGTGATGACTAGCTGCCTTCCCTCTAGTCTTACACTGCTAAATTAGGGACGGCTAGCACAGATAGCCCTCGAGTAGCTTTGTGCGAAATTCCAAAACAAACAAACAAACAAAGCAATTAATTTTCCAAATGAAGTTTGTCATTACAGCCTTTCTGTACTTTACTGATGTCTTTATGTATTTCTTCAATATTATCATTGTATTTTCTCTGTATATTTCCAATTATTTTATCAGTATTTTCTTCTATCAGATTTATTTTAATCTTAGTTATTCTTTAAATATTTTGACTCTCTTTAACTTCTTTCTTTAATTTCTTTTTCTTCCTTTTAATTTGACCTGTTTCTTCTTGATTTTCTTTCTCTTTCTTCTTTTAAATTTGTTGTTTCTTTCTTCTAGATCTCATGTCCCTTCTTCTAAATATTTTAATTTTTTGTCTTATTTCTATAATTCGTAGCATCTTTCTTCTTGCCCCACTTGTCTACGAATTTTTAGTAAAGCCACAATCTCAGTCGTGGATTTGTTTGTTTTTTCCACCAAAATAATCCCACGTCTGACAAACATGTTTCAATGTGCAGATTCGTTAAGTGAGTTTTCTCAATTATTTAAAAATCCAATCCACAATATCAAATCAATTTATTTATTCTTTAGTATTTACTACAGACTACGAGTAATATTACTTGTTCACGTTTATATTTCTAGACATCTAGTATAAATAAACTTACTAGTACTATTTCAAATTCAAAGCTAATTGACTGAGTAATTGAAAATAGCAATAACTAACAATGGTCAAGCATTTCAGTGAATGGCTGTCGTTCTGCCAACTGTTCACTCGCTGGTACAGCAGTAACTCTATGGATTTACAACACTAAAATCAAAGATTCGATTCCCCTCGGTGGACTCAGCAGATAGCCCGATGTGGCTTTGCAGTGAGCACATGCACGCCAACTGAAAAGTTTACTCAGTGCTTCACTAATTCTAGTATTTATAACGTAACCTTCTTTATAAATGCTGTGCAAATCCTCTCGATCACTTATATCAATATATGTCCCATTGAATTTACAGGATGGCCCATAAGTCCCTACACATCCATATCTTATGTATCCAGTGTATCTGTGTGCAATCCCTCATTCTCGCTGCATATTATTATGCGACACTATGTTACAATACGCTCTTCAAGTGTAAATGGGCTTACATCGGCCATATTTCTCTGAGAAAAAAGATACAATTTTATAATACATGCGTAATTGAATATAACATCATAACAAATGGATGGGTAGAGCCTTACGGGTCACCTCTTAGTGTCACTTTTGAAGAAGTTATACGATCTTAACGTTATAAGCCCTCCAGCAAACAACTAAATTAAAATATTGCAAATATAATTTATAACAATAACAAAGGCTGTCCCAGTATCTGAAACAATTGATATATATATGTTAGAAGTTTAAACATTCTTTAATTACACTGGTCTCTGTATTTCTAAAGTTTGATTTAATGCCTGTTTATATTGCCAATCATGCCACTTATGTACACTTCTTTTTTAACATAAATTATAGCAAAACTACCAAAGGTTTCCTAAGAGTTATACAAAAGATTTGAGGTTGGTCAATTACACACCACGTAACCGTATTTAGGTAGAGACTACAGAGGGCTCAGCCTCAATGCCCACGGTCTTAATGAGGGTTCATTGATAATTTTATTCTATGAAACCTTACACAAAAAATTATGAGCTCCTGGAGCCATACAACCTTAAATTTGCCACAGGCGAAATTCATAGCATTAATTAGGAAACATCAATGAATATTCACTTTAAAATTATATGTGTTTGTGTATATATATATATTTACGGACAGATAGTAACAAATAAATACTCCAAATAACCATAACTTGAGACTATTCTACAGCAGAGGATCATATGTGACCCTACTCTAAAGTTTAAATTATGAAATCTGTTGCCGATTGTTACAAAGAGTAAAAACAAACTGAAAAAAGGTACTTGTTTAAGAGATTCTTTACAGAATATTTTACGTGTGCATATGAAAGCGAATACTAAAACAATTGATAAATAAAAATAAGCAACTAACTGTCGAAAACTTAAGGGGTTGTTTTCTTTGGGAAGAGGTGAGGGCAACAGTCACTGAACAATTTTGAGATTCTTTTCAAGTTACAAAACTGCTGAAATTTATCGTCACAATTGACGACCTTACGAAGGTCGTAAAAATAGGTTGGATTTAATGAGAATATGAAGTCTGTAACATCTTGTATTAATTTTAGCTTTACAATTTTTGTTTTTCACCGTCAAGTTTGTTGTTTTGTTTTTGGAATTTCGCACAAAGCTACTCGAGGGCTATCTGTGCTAGCCGTCCCTAATTTAGCAGTGTAAGACTAGAGGGAAGGCAGCTAGTCATCACCACCCACCGCCAACTCTTGGGCTACTCTTTTACAAACGAATAGTGGGATTGACCGTCATATTATACACCCCCACGGCTGGGAGGGCGAGCATGTTTAGCGCGACTCGGGCGTGAACCCGCGACCCTCGGATTACGAGTGCACGCCTTAACGCGCTCGGCCATGCCAGGCCATAATTTTCACCGTCAACGTCTGTTTATATTAATAAGAGTTGTTATTTGAAATAAAAACATTTTTATTTACCCTGTTTGTCTTCAATTGAATAATTAAAAATATATATCCAGGCCTATTATACTTAAAGCTTACTTTATTTCCTTTCATATTCGTTGTATATATTGGATTATTTATTGTCGAACTAAATTATGCAGATTTGCAACGTTCTTCTCTTGGTTTTAATTAATTACAAGGTACTGCCTTTGGTTTAACGCGGGGGACAACAATTAGGTCTACTACCACCAATACAACCACCATTGTTGCACAGTATCCCAGCGAGTGATACGCTTCAGTCACAGCACAAAGCCAAAGGTGCAGGTGTGGACGATTGTGATTTACTTGTTTGGCCTTATAAATAATCGATATGTGTTAGTTACGCTTGTGCCATGCGTAAACCCGCAAAAACATTTAAAATTTTCTTTGGGCATTGAGATTACGTAATTATTGTGATAGCTACTGGTTTAAAACGCCAAAAAAACAACAACCACAAAACACTAGAACTTGGTAGAATGATTAATTTTAAAACTAATGTAATAGCTATCTTTCGATGTTTTGTAACCCTAACGGGTTTCAGAATACTTATAACTCCAACTTCTGCATGGATTAGGAATAGTATAATCATTTGTACTACTTAGATGATATTTAAGGGAATTTTCATAACTAATAACTGGAAGAATAAGATTTAATGAATGGTAACTTGTGAAAACAACAATCCATAAACTATTTTACAATATAAGAAAATTCAAGATGATACAAGATCAGTCAGACCACCAGGGAAACTTCCTCACCAAAACAACAAAATTAAATTTAAACTAAATCCATTGAAATATGTATTAACAAAAGCCACATATCAGGCAAACAATTACAGATGTGTATAACTTTGATCAGAAATACTTTTTATGAAAACATTTTATATATCAATTTTATAAACTGAAGTGGCTTACTTTTAACTGCAAAGTTTGTATTTCTTGCCTTTTTTCCATCTAAATAAACTGCCAACGGGAAAAATGTATCAACCTCTAATAATTCTGTAGATATGTGAAAGAAGTATATGGTTGAGTTCAGTTAAATATCTGTATCTTTCAAGCATTTCTAAATCTTGTCCATGTAAAGAAATGAATTTTTTTGTCATTCTTAATCACAATACATTGCTTATGTTCTTTTTTCTGGCTTAACAATTTCTTCATAGGAATGCCTCAACTCTTTTGTTTAAGTCAATTCTATTGACTACTTGAACTAAGTGAAAGGTGAATTACTTTTTAACTTGGATTCTTCCCATGATAGGTGGGGTATGTGTGCCCAGAACTATGTATGAAGTGAGACTTAAACATCAATGAAACATGAAAAATTTGGCTAGCTTGCATCCAAAAATCAGTATCATGCAAAGGAAAGGTATCCATATTTTTCTTTGAAAATGGGGCTAGTTGTATTTCACCTAATTTCACCCCAATAAACTGTGAAGGATAATGATATTACAACATGCTTCCCGAGTTTAAATCAGTAGTGTCATTGCCAAGCTACAACACTGCTAACAGTTGTTCATTGGTGGTTTTTGTATATATGTGCATCTATTTTGGTCAGTAGTACATTAGGAACTTAAGAAATGGATACAAAGTACACACAAGAAAGAACAAGCAACATGGAAACCCTAATGCAATTAACATGCACATGCATGCAACCAAATCCATAGATGCTGTACCAGAAAGGTTTGGTAATATGATTAACATTTCAAAATTTGAAGATATAGGGAATTTGACTTTGATAAGCTAGGTCCAAAATGTAGTGCTCAGTATGATGTGGACAGTTTGTCCTTACAGAAAGGACACCATAAAGTTTTTTTTATTTTGATGTGGCTGTTCCAAAAACTATGAGCTGAGAAGATGCTCAGGAAATTATAAGCAGACTAGATGCTTAAGTCCAGACTTCTAACAGTTTTTAGATAAAGACCAAGGCACCCAATTGCTTGATAAATGGAAGAAGTGGCAAGTATCTGTGGTCAGTTGCTAGCATATCACTGCATAAGAAGGCAATATGCTATAGCTACTGCAGGGTGGAATGGAGATGATTTCCACAAGGAATTATTGCATTTTTTTCATTGTGGTGTGTATAATAAGTACCACAAACTTTTAAGCTGAATAGATGCTCACGTAATTAAAGGCAGATTATCTGCAGGTGTAAAACTAACATAGTTTCTGGAGAAAGAGCTGTGTTTTGCTCAATTATGTAATAACTTCTATCAGAGGACTTGTTAAGTATCTCTTGTAAAAATTACAGTTACCATAGTTTATCATTATGAGTGATAGACAAAAAATTTAAAAAAATCCTATAACTAATCTGCATTAAGTCATTAGTTGGGTGTTTGTACTGTTAACTGATGTTTTTTACTTTGTGCTGAGCAGAAGCAGTAGTAGATATATTTGAATAATTTTCAAGATGACACTAATTGGTAAGGAAAAAAAAAACAAGAGAAAAAGTGTGTCAATTGGAGCTTTCAATTGCATTACTAATGTTTCTAGATATTCAGCCAAAACTTAACATTACATTAAATATCCAGGCATTGATTTTGCAATGAGACCAATACCTCAAAGGGATGGTTTTCCAGTGCCACATCTTCAATCAAATTGTGAAACAAAAATGTTTTCCCAAAAATAACACAGTGAATCATTTTCAACTAGTAATCTATTCCTGTCACATCTTAACATAAACTCTCTCAACTGATCACACAAGAAGGTTTAAATGATCTGATTTGTAACTTGTCTCTACCAAAGCACCATGAAGAATGTTTTGATTCTCATTTACAGCAATGAAATTTATTAACTCCAGGAAATAGAGTTTCAGTTTACCAAAGTTTCTCTCAAAGTCTTGCTTCTCACTACAGCATACAAGATACTTGGTGTTTCTGTACAAATGTTGATGTACTAATGGAGGGATTAGTTACTGAACATCATTGTCAAGAATGGAAACTTTTTATTGACTCCTCTACAGTTAACGTGAAAAGTGTACTTTTGCAAATATTTTGTTGCTCATGCTATGAACATGAAAGAAACTCAAGAAAGCATTCAGAATATACCTGGGGCCATGAAAAATGTCCACCATAGGTGAAAAATGTGCAGTGATCTAAAAGTTATTGCACTATTACTTTCTGTATCTCTGGGATTTACAAGGTGATAAATATCATTTCAAAAGGAAGGAGTGGTAAATCAGAAAGAATTAAATATCAGGGAAACTATTGAGTATTAACCTTTAGTGAGTCCTCTAAACGTGTTTCTGCCCTAGCTTCATATTAATTAAACTTGGACTCATGAAAAATTTTGTAAAAGGAATGAACAAAAATGGTAATGGTTTCTAATATCTGGTTAACAAGTTTCCAAAGTTAGTGAAGCAAATATAAAAGTGAATATCTTTGTTGGGCGATGGATTCGGGAAGTACTAATGAATGATAATTTTGAAATAGTACTCAATAAAAAAAACACAAGCTTGCTACATCAAATATTATTCACACTGGCTATCAAAATTTCTAAGGAAATCACAGGGATGAAAACTGTGCTGTGATGATCGATGACATGCTGAAGAACTACAGGGGTCTAAGATGGACTTTTTACATTTCCATTTTGACTTTTTTTCCAAATAATATAGGTTCAGTGGGCATGATGAACACTTTTATCATGGTATTTTTATAATACAACAGTGTTATCAAGGATAATGGATTTATGCAATGATTGAAGATTACTGTTAGTTCTTAAAGTGTGAAACTGAAAACACATAAATGATGCAATATTTGTAATAAAAATAATACAACAGTGAAAGTTTTGAATGTGCCTTAATGTATTTTCAGAATATAACCTTATTACACTCATTGCTTTGTTAAACTGGTAGTACTGTTATTATGTATTATGTTTAAACTTTCTTTAAGATAATTTTCAATGAATAAATAAAGGTATAAAAAAGTTGTAATGAATATTTTGAATAAATCTAACATAAATCAAAAACTAGAGGTGATCAACAATTTTTGACATAATGTTTAGAATCAGTATCATTAAATTACTTAGAAACAATTGTATTTTTTCTGATAGCTTGGAAAATTTTCTTTTGTTTTCAAGTGAAATTCTTATACAACATATTTATCTATTGACAAAATGCTAATGATCATAAATAGCTAAAGAGTGTCTGAAACACTTTAAAAAATTGGAAACTTGTGGTCACCCTTTGCATTGTTATCAGTGTCTGCATTTTTGTAGGCTTACTACAGTATTCTCCCCCATCTTCCCTTCATCTAGTGGAGTATAGGAGGCCTTGTTGCTTATCAGTGAATCACAGTTGTATAATAAAATGGATAGAGTGGATCTACAACATTGCAGCTCACTACTCTGGATAAGATCCCTTGATCTACCATTGACTGGGTGACAGTTCCAGTGAATGGTTTTGGATTTGAGCAGAACCAGTTGACCTAAGTTCTTACACTGTGTTGGTTGTGATTGTTCATTCTACCTCAGTTGCATGATATTGCTTCCTGCACTATATTTCTGTGTAGTTTGTCCCAGAAATTGATGTTGCATGGATCTACCTCAATATGCCTAAAGTCCACATTTCTTCAGGTAGTCAGCCAGTCATTTTTGTGCAATCCTATCTAGAGTTTGATGTTGTGTGAATGCTGTGTAGTTCTTCTGGTGTTGCACCTCATTAAGGTTCACTCTCAAAGGCTGATGCTCTGGAGAGTGGAACTAGTCTTATTGGTTTGCTAATCATCTGTGGGTAAAAAGAAAAGAGAAATTCAAAAGTAGTGCATTCACATTGTAAAAACGTTTCAAACAAATTTATTGTCATCATTAGATACTGTGCCAGGGACAAGTTAAGGATCAGGAGAGTGGAACAAAGGCCAGGGTAAACTCAGCATGCTGTCAGCTGTAACTATATCAATACTCTATCCCCCTTGTGTGACAATCATACCTCCCTTTCAGGTATTCCATACCTTATAAAGCTAGAGAATGAAAAAGGTATTCAAGCTATTTCATACAAAGATGTATGGTAAAGTTGACAGATACAGCAACTGTAAATTTCTCTTTGATCAGGCTGCAGAAGTAGGTCTGAGAAACATTTGTTCTCATACACTAGATGGATTATGGAAACCTGTTTGGAAAAGTGGTGTGCTTTAGTCATGATAGTTCTTTAATGATACTTTTTTGTAATGGCAAATTTATTTCAGGGATAATGTTAAGATGCACAGTCATCAGATAGAACTTAACCAGTTGTGGTGACATCAGATGTAACATATTGAGCTTAAAAGTTATTTTAATATAATATACTGAACTCTCTGTATAATGCTTGAGCTTCTTTGCTTTTACTTAACTGTAGACCTCAGCAACTATTTATTCTCCATTCATGTCTGAATAATTTTCTTTTTTGATAGCAAAAATAGTAAGCATTTACTGTGCAAAGTGCTGACTTAAGCACATTATTTGACATTTTTCTTAGAAAGTAATTACTTTGATTTCAAAAAAGTTTGGTAACAGTGCACTTGAAAAATTGACACAAGTGATTTTTTTGTATTGAATTTTACCCTTATGAAAGCACAGTTAAAATGTTGATATTAAAGAATTGCATTATTATGTAAGTTTAAATGTTTCTCTTCAAGTACATTTTTACTTTGTATTAATACAGATGATTCGTGTATAACTCCCCAGGGTTGCCCCTAAAATAAAGATAAATCTCAAGACTTATACCAAGTAAAGTTATTAGTGAAACTAACACATAAACCAAAAAATTATTTTTAATGATTCTATTATCTAATAAAAATTATAGCATGCATGCAATGTTCTAAAGTCACAGAAAAACAAATTATTTTAAAATATAAATGCATGCAGTATATTAACAAGCACTATTTTACTATTATAATTTATGTTCATTAGACCTGTATAAGGTAAGAGAAAATAATTAACTAGCGTTCTTTTGTATATGTGTCAACACAGTAATCTACATATGCAATTGAATTAACTAACTAGTTTTTCATAACTGCTTTTTCCATGAAAAGTATTTCGTTTGTAGAGTAGTTTATCTTTGTAAATATATATATATATACAGTTCACCTTGTGGGAAGCCAAATTAATGAACACTGTGTATGTTAAATGTCTTGTTGTTATTCTTGCTACAAGAAAAGAGGAATTAATGTTTTCTTGAATGAATTTGATGCTCTATTAAATTCTGAATAGTTATTTCAGCCAAAGTAATTATCCAGTAGTATGTATGAAATATTTTTGCAATTCTCAAATACATATATTGTTTTTTAATATAAAATGTTAAGAGATGTATGCATATGTAACTGTGATAAGTTGAATTCGTGACTAAAAATGTGGTAGTTCAGGAGCTCTGTATAAACCTAAAGTTACTGATAATTGTATAGGGAATAGTACCGTATTAACTTTGTGACTCTAATATTTTTTTCTTACAATGTAGTGACATTTATAAAACAGAAAAATGACATCTATGAAAAAATTCAAGACATTTGGTAAGAGCTTGTTTGACTGTGTTTTTTATGTATATTATACTTGCCTTTCTAGGTAAAATAGTAAATAAAATTGGTTAATGTATAATTGACTAATGATTAATCAGTTTATTAAATTCTACTTAATGATAAGCACTAACTGCATCTCAACATTTTTCCATTTCATTTCCATATTGGAAACATATCTTGGCAAGTACAATTTTTGAATGATAAAGCAAAAAGTGAAAAGTTTAGTTCTATCTATACAGACATTAGTTTAATTTTATATAAGTTTTGAGTTAAATATTTAAGTTCAAAGTAATGCCAGAAAACTGAAATAAAAGTGTAAATACAACAACAGGACAATTAAGGCATCACTTTTTTCTTATATCTGTATATTATTGTGTGTGTAAAAATTATATAATATTTTCATGTTTTGTACTGCAGGAGATGTGTTTTAAACTAGTTTGTTTTTTTACCCCATTATTTGAATTGGCATTCCATAACCAAGAGAGTCTTATCTGTGTGATAATAACATTTTGATACCTTATGTTGTTAAGTATTATCTTGGATTTTAATAATAAATAAGATAGCAACATAATGTTGAAAATTTCTACTCAAAGGAAAGTAAAATATCTTGGTGTACTTGCATTGCTGGAACACCTTGAATTGGGTGAGGTCGTTTAATACATACATATTCAAGAAAATATTTGACAGATAATGAAAGACTGAATTCTCAGTGTTCTAGAAGTACTTTACATTTTGTTTCAGATTACCAAATTTCAACATATTATGGGTCAAATTTGAACAAAAATCCAATAGATTGAACAAAAAATATAGGTGGTAAATTAGTGTGTAAGAAAGGGTAAATTCTACATAATTATGCAAATTAGCAACTAACAAAAATAAAACAAATGTAACTTTTATTTTTTGAAAAAACATATTTTAAGTTTAATCAAAACTTTGAATGAGTCATTGAGGTGGATTTTAAATATAATACTGTGTGAAAATACTATAGTTAATAATTTAAGTCATAAAAATCCTACACTGCACACAGTTTCAATCAGAAATTCATAAAGTTCAGTATTCTGATACAGTACTTACCTAATTTCATAAAATTAGCTATTCTTGTTCATTGCTGCTTTAGCAAGCTTTTCTTCTTGTAAGCCACAAGCCTTTTGCTTCCTGTTATTGGAATTTCAAGATTTTAACATTTCTCTCTTGTAAACCATCGCATATCATTTCCTCACCAATAGGAGCATGGCATGCTCATGTGACTCTACATTCCTCTACTGAACTATCACTTCTTGTTTGGCAACTCTTGGGTTTGGACATACTCTGTTGTTTGTTTCCTTACAAAGTTGTTATTTTTTAAATGAATTTGCTTTCATTCAACCTGTTTCTTCAATTACTATCTATCAGTGATCTACAGTTACAACACAAAGTGTTCGTATCCCTGCTTCGTGATTATTTGTTTCTTCATAACTTAAAAAGTATCAAGATTAGGATAATGAAAGTACAGTATATATTATAAATATTATACCATCACACATCTACATAAATTTTTATGTAAATTGAATGACAAATAAACTGTTTATAAACAAATAACCAAACATAGTAGGAGCAGAAAGTGTTCATGCATCTACTTTAATGGTCAGTTGTGCAGCTTTTCAGGGGAATTACTTGGCCCAATCTCTCCTCATAGCCCTCCATGATTGTTTGACAATACTCAACTGGTACTTTCTTTCATTCGTCTTTACAGAAGGCCTCCAACTCTTGCAAGTTTTTCGGATGATGCTGATGATCCCTGGTCTTCAACTCATGCCAAACGTTTTCATTTGGGTTGAGATCGGGTGACTGCGATAGCCACTCCAGAACACTTATATGGTTCCTCTGCAACCAGGATTACACATATTTTAATGTGTGCTTAGGGTCATTGTCATGTTGGAAGATCCAACGATGCTCAAGCCACAAGTTCCGAGAATCATTCTTGATATAAGTGCTTAACATATCAACGTACGCTTTTTTTTTCATGATTCCATTGACGTGGTGAAGGCTGCCTAAACCAGAAGAGCTGAATGAACACCATAGCGTGATCAAGCCACCTCCATGTTTAACAGTAGGAACGTTGTTCTTTGGAAGATATCATTCCCCCTTCTTATGGAAAATATAGCAAACATCATTGTGGCTGAAAAGCTTGTCTATCCAAAGAATACTCTTCCAATAGATAAAGGGTTTATCTACATGCTTTCTTGTATACCTCAATTGTGCTTCTAAATGAACAGGCTTTAAATATGGAGTTCTACGTGGATGGCATGCTTTGAACCCAGAAAAGCATCACATGTTTTTAACTGCAGAGGTGCTTACTTCAACCCCAGTTTCTCTTACCAGTTTTTGTATGTCATTACGTGTTAAACGAGGATTCCTACTAAATTCTCTGAGAACATTTCTCTTGGTTCTCTCTGAAATTTTAGTGGAGCGTCTGGAACGAGGGAGGTTAGTAGTTTATCCTGTAAGCTTAAACTTGGCAATTATGCTTTCAACGAGACTTGTTTTTTACAATGATTCAGTTTTTTAAATCACTGGACAGTTGTTTCCTGTTCCCCAAGCAGATAATGACAGAGATGGTGCTAAACTGCTGGAAGTACAATTTTTGCTGGTTAAATTTCAATAATTATGAACCCAGTGTCCAGTTCTGGAATGGTATAATGTAGTTTATTTGCCAAACTAAAAACATTTTTATGGGAATATCAGTTTTTTCACACGTTCTGAACTGTACAAACACTTTCTGGTCTTCCTGTTTTTGGTTATTTGTTTATAAACAGTTTATTTGTCGTTTAATTTGCATACAAATTTATGTAGATGTGTGTTTGTATAATATTTATAATACTCTTTACTTCTATTAGCCTAATCATGATACTTTTTAAGCTATGAGCAATAAACCACTTGGGACACATGGGTACGAACACTTTCTGTCATGACTGTAATAGTTACCTAGTTTTATGCACTCAAATTTAGTGAACTTTTCTGTGCAATGAATTCTGAAGTTAACATTTCAACTTTGGGGGTCACTTATGTAACCAGCATTTCTGACATGGTTCTTTCCATTACTCACAAGATTAGTTTTTCCATTTTGTGCTGCTGTCTTTATGTGAACTTTTTATGATGTATACTGTAAGCATTCCACACACTCCTTATTATAACATGTCTCTTATGTAAATCATCATGTATCATCTCTCCACCATTAGGAGTGTACTGCTATCGCATGAAACGTGACTCCCTTTGTGTGCCACTTCCAAACCATCCAAATCTACTCCTTGAAATGGTTTAACTAAATTTAATTTCCTCTATTTCAAGAATTTTTATCCACTTTTGCTTTTAAAAGTGTTTGATTTACTGTTCTTTTGCTGAGAAAGATTTTACTTGTTTATTTTGTATCAAGCATTAATTATGAAGTAAACCTTACCACTTTGGTTACACCTCATTCGTTTGATGCCATAATTCAGACCACAGGAGTAAACAACCTGCTGGTGGATTTTTTAGCCTTTCTTCACAGGGAGATTGAACATTATATGGTGCAGTCTTTGTTTTCTCCTGTTTCCCCTTTTCCTCCTGACCCTTTTGAGTCTAGCCAGGCAGATAAGGAATTTGATCATTTGTCTCCACCCTTCCAGGGTTTGCCTTGCCTTCCCAAACCTACTTTGATATTCTTTTAGGCACTTATAGACTCTCTCATTTTTCAATTTTCAGGTACACGACATTTTCTGTAGCGTCTATTTATTGTGACACAGTATGTTAGAATATAAAATAAGAACATCATAACTTTTTATTTGGCAGAGATATGGCATGTGTAGTGAATCAAATGCAGTGGCCCTGTTAAACTCTTTCCCTTTTGGAAATGGTCTGTTATATACTGTTATTACAATATATGGCATGTAAATAACCAGTTGACACCTTAGAATATCCCCATAGTGGTTTTTTCAGACATTTTAATGTCTGAAAAGGCTACCACATTCTTTTGAACCAAGGTTTCAAGAAAGTAGGTTGTGTTTTTTATCTGCTCTTGGTTTCATATTTTTAAAAATCTAAACACATATTAGTTACTAAGCTTAATAAATTATAGTTGAATTCTGTGGTGCCAGTATAGTTTTTTATGCCTTTTTGTTTATTCAACTGTATATATAAAACCTAAAAAAATATTGTTTGATATCATCCACATCCAAAACTTTAAAAGGTTGTAACAAGAAGAGATAACTGTTTGCTTGACTATATTTTAAGAAATAGTAATAATCTTTGTACATGTATATATTGTATATATATAGATATGTATATATCTATATTTTAAGAAATAGTAATAATCTTTGTACATGTATATATTGTATATATATAGATATGTATATATCTATATTTTAAGAAATAGTAATAATCTTTGTACATGTATATATCGTATAATAATTGAAATGTAATTGTATGTTACAAAATAATAATCCACTAAAATACAGCCAACACAGGGAAGACTAAAGGTCACTTTTACATTATTGGACACATAACATGAGGGCACATGCACCACATCAGTTCAAGTTGTGTAATGTTAACTGGGCATGACTTGAAGGTCAATATAATAAAAAAATATACATATGAATATATAGTGTGATGAGACTTAAGCTACTTAGACTAAATACATGTATTTTCATGTTATAATATGTAATCACTCTAGCATGAAAATAGCATAATTTATATTTATTTCCTAATTTTTATAATAGTTATGAGGTTGGTCAAGTGACAGACCTCACACAGTTAGAGTATAGAAAATAACATATAATATATAGTCCTACCAAAAACAAACATTTGAAATGTATGTAGGAGGGTTTGGAGATTATGTAAATAATATTTGAGATTTGGGGGATGAAGAATAATTTTCTTAACGATGACATGAAACAAGTTTGACTCAGGGTAGTAATGAAACTTACTATTTTTACAAACATATTTCAGTAAAAATATTTTATTAAAAAAATCTGATTTTTTTGTGCACAAAAACATGCGCTACTAAAAGTATACCAAATTTTGTGAAGATACACATGCTGTATCAAATACTGTAATACAAATACTTAACATGTGTAAATGAACTCGTGTGTTATACCTAACCTATTGTGAAAGGGGTTTATAATGACACAAAAAACTTGTATTTGACTGAGTGAGCATACCTTAATGACAAATGCCTCATATTTACAAGGAAATACAAAACACACTTGGTTTATACTCAGCAGAATATATGTGAAGAATTAAATTCATGAAACCCTAAAGAAACTATTTCCTATACATCCACATGAATAACCAAAACATATATTTAATATAAAATAACAAGTAATTAAATTCATTAAATATGTAGATTTATACAGCATTTAAAATACATTTTAACAAAAAACTTATAAAACATTGTAACAAGTGGTAGAAACAGAGTGAATCATAAATTAAAATATACTATATCATAAAGAAAATAAGGTATTTCACAGAAGAACTTGTATATCAATAAAAAATACCAGTACCAGGTACATATGGTTTAGTCATCATGGGAAAAAATAGTTTGTTACTTGTTAAGTAAGAAACTGAACACTGGATTGTGTATTGATGAAAAATATCCATATATTAATTAAGGAATTTGCATAAACAGTTTTTAATACAACTAAAATATCAAATTTTAACATTTAAACAAACTTTCTAGCTATTACTAAGACTTAACTATTCAAACGTTGTTACCATACTGTCATGTAAATTCTACAAGACTAGTTCATTGTACATATTTCTTGAAATCTAAATTTACTCTCAGTTAGTTCTTAAGCACTTGCTTCATCTTCTTTATATGCACTTTATTCCTCCTTGTTAATTCAAGCCAATTCAAATAGACAAATTTTTTCTTCTCAAAAACCTTTAATTATTTATTTTTCCCAAGAAAAAATCAATTTTGAGATTTATTCAATTGAAAATCATAATTATTTGGTTGGAACATATATGGATGCTTCCTTGTTACTTAAGGATCAAAAGATCAGAAGTCTACCATCATCATCTATACATTATACTTGGATTTCTTTTCATTTTGTTTTCACTTAACATTTAGCACAGATAATTATCATCAGGGGTGAAATTCTTAAAATGAAAGTAAGGTCTTCAGCTACGTGAAATATGCTGCTTTGAAGAAAAACATAAAAAGTGACATTTTTAGTGTCGATGAATAAATACTTTCTGACAAAAACAGTCAAATATGTTCTGGTGCTTGGTACCAGTGAGTACCAACTGAATTTCATTGTTATTATTAAGTGTAGCTGAGAGTTTCGATTAAATGCAGAGTGAAAACAGTAATGCAGATTTTCCTGACTTGTCATTGTATTTATGATTTCCTTCTGTGATGAAGAAATTTTCAGTAATTGTAATGGAAATTTTAATTATCAGTAATGGTCTTTGGTGTGTTTCTTTTTGTTTGTCTGTTTTTCAGAGTGCATTTTCTGTAGATTGAAAGAAGATGATGTGTTCCATTATGGTCAAATATTTCATAGTGAGAAGTTTTCTCTACATTACTACTGCATGGTAAGTTTTAATCTTGTAAAGTAAAAAATTAAGTAGTTTAAAACATAGAAGTCTGAAAATTATTACATTATGGAAGCAGAAGTTTACACACATTTACGTAAAATATATAACTGTTTGTGTTATATATCTCATTAAGATAAATTAGGTAATTATGTAGATTGATAGTTACCTTTCTTTAAAAACTGTTTTCTGTTTAATCAATCAATTAAAGATTTATTGACACAAAAACTAGTGAACTTCAAATATATTAGCTAATCATCACACCTAAAAAACATTTGGGATCAAATTGCTATTTTTGTTGCAACAGTACTTCTTTAAGTACAAGAATTGCACAATAATACAAAAAAATTCTAATTACAGGCACTGAAACCTATAAATCCACTTGTCTTATGCCTAACATTAGTGAAACCTTTATTAAGTACAGTCTATGTTTGATAAAGAGATTACACTGTAACTTATGTGCATTTTTGTTTATTATTTGCTTCAACTTAATCAGGGATAATCTTTACTGTGTTTGATACAATCAATAAATAAACCGATAATGTTATTCTGTGACCTAACATTAGACTATTTTAAACACTCTGATAAGTTTTTAATATGTTAATGATGATGAGAACTCCACTTGAAGTAAAAATTTATTCTAAAGGCAGCAGATATGGGTATTAAAACTTTAATCAAAATAAAGTACAGAACAATGTTTTGACCTTCTTAGATCATCTCTAGGTAAACAAAAAACATTGTTCCATACTTTGTTTTAATTAAAGTTTTATTACCATACTTTAGAATACTTTTGGTATGTTGTTGAACAAAATGTCTACTAAAGTACATTTACCTCTGTTTTTTGTTTACCTCCACTGAAATGAAAGGCATGAATTTTTAAAATATCAAAATCTTAGTGCTGTTATAACACAAGTATCTTTTTTTGTCTTGATTCGTGTTTTAGATTGAATTTGGTCTCAAACTGGTTTAGTTTAACATAGTTTTTTAAGCATTTTGACTCCACTGCCCTTATTTTTTATTTCAAATTCTTTTGTCAACTGATGCTACATGAATTTTCAAATTAATGTCATCACTTTGGGTGTCTTACATTTGACAAGTGGACGACCTCAGACTTAATGTGCTGAAGACCAGAAGATTTATCTGTGCTCATTTGAAGAGAGACTCAACATTATATGGGTCAATCCTTATTTTTAGACATTGCCTTACATCCTCCTTGACATGTGAATCCTGGACAGGCTGAAAAAGACTTTGATTGCCTGTTCCCACCTCCTAACTTTGCAGTGCCTTCTCATACCCTTCCTGAAGATTCAGATTGTATTTTATTTCTCGGTTATTGTGAAATGTTTTATTCATTACTCCTATATCTTATGGCTCAAGTCTTTTATTATTGCATGAATATACCTCCCAACTCTATCTGGTTTCCCCTATCCTCCAACACTTGGATTCATGCTGAACAATTTGCTCTCAGTTGTGTGATGGTGTTAGCATGCCTTTCCCCTACAGGTTTCAGATCAGTCTACCTTCATGTATCATAAGATTGATTGTCCATTTTTCAACCAAACACTGTTGGATTGGGTTTTACCCAATTTTGGCATGGCCTTGAATTTTTCAGTAGTCTCATCCATGCCACATTTTCCCACCTCCCTCTCACTCTAATGACACTTTTGCTGTAACTTTGCATAATTCCTCTCTTGCCTGAGGTTTTTCACAGGGATTTTCTGGAGACACTGTTTTCCTGTTTACCTCCACATTAGCTCATTTGTCATCTTTGGCTCCAGCTTTGCAAGTGTAGTGTATCTGTTGTTGGAACCTTCAAGTTTTGATACTCTCTTATCTTGAACCACTTTACCTGATTCTTATCTATGGGACTTGTGTATTTCTCAGTTTTTAAGATGTTTCATCTTTGATACAGACCTGGAGTCTTGGGTGGCACTGTCCAGCAACAACCTACCCTTTCACATTTGATAGCCATTTATCACAGTTGGAGTCAAGTATGATGTCAGTTCTGGTTTTTTATCCTTTCCAGCCCTTATCTGCCTCTCCTCTTCATGATGCCACAGTTCATTGTTTTTCTTGATGATGCATGACACAACAATGACTAACTGATGGGATTGCTCCAGTGGGAGTTTGAATTGCAGTCTTCATCCATCAGCAGTGTCTTTTCACCATCAGTCTTCAGACTCATTAGGTTTTGTCAGAGGGATTCGAAATTCTATTTCTTGCCTCACTTCCCTTGTTCCAGGTAGCTGTTTCCTACCCTTATCCTTGGAATCCTATAACTTGCAAGCATGTATCAAAAGTGATACAAGACCTCATCACCCAACAGGTGATCAACCCTGTTCCACATCATTTATCGTAGTTTTACTTTTGTCTGTTTGTGAATCCCAAAAGTACCAGGTACTGGAATAATATTATCAATATGTCCCATATCAGTCATTTTATTCATCTCCCATGTTTCACCATGTAATCCTACCTCACTCTTTGGTGGGCATTTTCTCTGGGTCTACTGGTGAAGAAGATGGATGTCTCTGACCTCTAGCTGCATTTTCCATCTCAATAAAATCTCATCCTTATCTATGAGAGGTAATGTACCAATTCTGTGCTCTGCCCTTTGGGATGACTTCAGCTCCATATATTTTTGTCATGTGGTGAAAGCTTTTGCTCTTCATTTTCATGCCTAAAGGCTGTGTTTTCTACTTTAAAAGGATGACTGGCTACTTCTGGCCAATTCCAAGCAGGAGTTGACCAATCATACAGTTCAGATCCTTCTTGAAGCTGCTCAAGTAGACTTGTTAATCAAATTGGAGATATCTTTCCTGCATTATTCATAATACAATGTGCATTTAGATGTCTTTTCAACAATCACCTCAGCTTGGTTCAACATTCTTCTTTCTGACTCCATTCTATATTTGCCATGCCCTGTGTGCTCCCTCACTTTCTGCACACAAGGTTCTATAACATTTGGGGACATGGGCTTTTGTGATACCACTTATCTTCCTTGGCAGCATGTTTATATGCACTCACTTCAGTAGACTGCATAAACAATGGAACCTTGCTGAGGATCTCTTGTAGATGATTTCCTTTGGTGGTTGGACAAGACCAAAAAATTGATGGGTGTAGCATTTTCCCCTCCTCATCTGGATTTGCATCTATTTATGGATGCATTCTTTTTTCGTGGTTGAGGTGTGTTGGTTGATCACCAGGAGGCTTCAAGTTCTTGGTCTGTTGACAAACGTTTGGTCTTTACATATCACATCAATATTTAAGAGTTCCTTGTCATTCATTGGGCTTTGGATTACTTTTTTCCCATTCCCAGATATCCATTATTTACAGCACACTGCAGTTTCTGTTTTCATGGTTCTTTGCCTTCCACCTATGGCTGTACTTTTGTGCAACTCTGACAATGGGTAAGTCTTCATTAATGTTTTCTTTTTTTGCAGGGGCCCATTTTTCATGCCTTCAATACATGGAACACGCTTTGTGGCAAGTGGTGCCTGACCAAGTATTCTTTAACACTAAATCTGTATTTTGTATGCCATGTTGACTAGTGCTTTTCTTTTCAGACTTTGCAGATGAGATATTTAACAAAATCGCTTGTATGTGAATAACTTTGCAATATTCAAATAACCATGCTATACTTGCTTCATAAATTGGCCCATTGCAGAATGTATAACTTGAGGACTTCATGGATAAGGCAAAAAGAGATAGCTTCTCATTCTTGCCATGCCTTAACTGAATAAATCAGTATGGTCTGCTTTTCAGAATAAGGTTTCATGACCATCTATTACACTGTTTTGGGTGTTGAAGTTCCTCTAGTCTCTACAATACATTCTCCCACCCTTTGGAGTACAGGAGTTCTTACCACTTACAAGTTCAAACTGCTGTAGTGGTTGACCATAGAGGCATTCTGCTGAATGGGTGTCAACATAAATTGGCTACAACTAAGTCCTCCCACAAGTTTCAGGTTGTCTATTTTCCTCCCTCAAGTTCCTCTATCTGTCTGTGTTGTGGGTCACAGTAGTGGTACATGAGATTGTTCTGGTTCTATTTTTGGCTATTTCTCATTCTCTCTTCTTACAAAGACATTATTGCTATATGAATGGTCACAGATGGAGGAGTTGATTGCATGTGTTAGATTTCTGTTGGATACCAAATACCAAATCACTAGCTCAGATCTAATCCTATGTTCTTCCCAAGAATTGAAGTGGTTCTCAGTTTTCTGGTTCTTGGTTTTGAGGTGATGATAATATAATCCTCATCCTACCCTCGCACAGATGTTAGTGCTCTGTGAGGAGGTTTTTCATGTAATTGACTTACCATGTATAGTCCACTATGCCCTAGCCACTCTATGCAGTGTGGTGCCTTTTTGTTTACCCATTTTTCTTATTGTGGGATTGAGATATAATATCTTTCTCTGGTTAGGACAACTTTCCTACCACATTTTTTTCACTAAGATATGCTCCTCTCAATTGCTGTCCTGATTTCTTCCTCATTACACACATAGCGAAGAGTAAATCTGGATGAAAGTGGTGCAGTTTCCCTCTTCAGGCCTTCAGCTTTAATTTTAATGCACTCATTTACAGAAGTATCTTACAGATGTTCTGGGGTGGGGATATCTATTCTTCTCTCACTCTGTTCCTACCTCCTACTCAGTGTGGGATTCTAGCTAATCCTGTGAATGGGAAAAAGTATGGTATGAGAAGTTATAATTTTCTCATAGGTGCTTCCCTCTGCTCATATTCCCACCATTTCTCTCTAGTCAATTCCAATGCATCACATGTTACCTCAGTGTACTATATTCATATTGATGGAGAAGTGAGACACGTTGAAATCATTTAACTTTAATAGAGGAGTGCATAAGGTTAGTGACATGAGCAATAAAATGTTTACATATAGAGGGTAGCAACAAAAAGGAATAGCTAATCTTATGAGAGAATTACCTATTGGAAATACATTTTCACTGTGGGAAAATTATAAATATAAAGTAGAAATGACAGGGGTGAGGGCTGGGATAAACTTAATGCAAAAAGAATAAGATGCAGAAAAAGTTTAACATAAGAAATGAGTTTATAAGTAGTTATCAGGGTAGGTTTAATTGTTAACATCTTAATGTTGGAAGTATAAGGAATAAAATAGATGACCTTAGAGTACTAGTAAGAATGGATAATTTTGGTATGTTAAAAATAACTGAAACATGGTTAAACGCTGATGAATTTAATGACAGAGATTTCTTTGACATGCAGGTTTACATGTCATTTAGTAGGGATAGAGTACATCTTATTGAAGTTGAGGATATCAAAGATTAAACCAAGAAGATTGAATCCATTTGAGTTTCTGTTAGCAGATGTGAAAGGAAAAGGCTTTTAGTGGAAATTTTTTACAGACTACCAGGTAGATTGTGAAATTAATGAGAAACCTTACAATGAGATTAAGATTTCATCTGTTAATAAAATAATAATTATGAAGGATTTTTATTTCAGGCAGATAAAATGTGAAACATTAGAGTGAAACCAAAGGTTTTGGCAACTGTTCAAGATGTTTTTTTTCACCAGTTGGTCAATGAACCTTCTGGAAACAATGCTATTTTAGATTTATTGTTAACTTTCTGTTATTTAAATGGTTGATAAGAGGGAAACTGGGAACCATCTTGGTGCAAGAGATCATTATTGTATTAGGTTTGATGTTTTGTTGAATATGGAAATCGGGAATAATGGCATTTTGTTCACAAATTTAAAAAAAGCAAATTTTGAAGGGATGTGACAAGAATTATTTGTTGTGAGTAAGGTGAGTGAGTTATTTGGAGACACTGATCACATATGGAGAATTTTTAATGATAGGTTTTTAAATATTCAAGGTAAACACATTCTTTATAGAAAGAAAAGAGTAGTTGCAATTAAAAGAACAATTTGGCTCACAATGAATATAAAATTAAAGAAAAGCATCATAAATTTCAGAACTTCAAATTGACTGATATGATTCACCTAAAACACCACCATGCAGTGATGTTGTTGTCTAATTCTGTATTCTGTTAGAATCGATGAATTATGTTACTTGATTCAGTAACTCCTTAATGCTTTAAAATAGATTTATAAAATATATTTGAAAGCATTAATAAAAAATATGTTCCAACAGTTCAGAAATAAAACAAAACATTTCAATAAATACTTGGTTAGATTTAATGTCAAGTTAAAAAATTAAGTTTAATCATATATCTTTGTTTGTAAGAAATCCTTCTTGAATTTGATTTTGCATTTGACAGCTTTTCTCCAGTGGTCTGAACCAGAGAGGAAAGGCTGATGAGGATGGAATTCTTGGGTTTTTTCCTAGTGATATTTTGCGAGAAGTACGAAGAGGAAAGAGACTGGTATTATAACCATCATAAATCTGTTTTTTCAAAAACATATAATTGTTGCTATTTTGTGATGGTGTTGTGTAGAAAAGTCTCAAAATCCTCCGTGCTATTATTTCTGTATCATTTAAACTAACTGAGAATGCTAAAATTATCCTCATTATAACTGTAATGAATCTGATTTGTGTATATCAATGAGTACTGTTCAGCCCATATTTTTATGATACAAATGAAATTAAAATCATGTAGATTTAACTCTGAAATACCAAAAGGCTTTCCTTATTGAATTTTTCATACTGTTAACAACCATGTGACTCAAAGTTCTGAATATTCTCAATGCAATGCAGGTATGTGCCACTTACCATAGTTCTTCTCACTCTCTTTCACTTTCCACGATGCATTAGGAGATATTACATAAATTTGTTTTCCAACCATAATTCAGAATTTCTTTTCAATAGTTGTATCGCTAATTTCATTCACTGTGAATTCTTATGTCAACAGTAACTACTGCTGCAGATGTTTCTACCAATATTGAAAATTCAGGAGCTTCTTTGAGGTCTCACATAAATAGTCTGTTTCTAGAGTGCAAGTAGATCCTGTGGTGGCATTGTTAGCCTTTATTGATTAAATATATTCAGGCTGTTAATTCTGCTTTTCTGCTGATGTACAAAGTGTGTTTCTTGTTCATATAGGTGCTCATCTTCAAAACACCTACGATTTGTCTTGTGATTATCAAATGAACATATAAAAAAATGTTTGTGATGGTAAAAAAAGCTTTAGCTCAAATATGTTAACTTCCATTGTTTGCAGAAAATTATATATCAACTAGCTTTGAAGAAGCTTTTTCTGGTCTAACTTCTCTTTTTTTATTTTCTATTTTAAATTCTAAACTAGTTTCTTTTATACCTGAGGATTGTGATGTCATGATGGATGATTTGATTCAATGTTTGAATCTTTATATTTTTCACCTTCTTCTGACTATTGCGTTATTGCAGTTTCCTTTAGAAATTGTCTAATTGTTAATGGTCTTGTTATGAGGGTCATCTTGTTTTATTGATCTTACTTATTGTGTTCTTAACCTTCATTTTTTTCTTTATGTGGGTAGATGGTAGGCGTTTCCTCATAGTCAATGTTCTGTGCCACACACTGTGAGTTGTCTCATTTTTACATTTTATTTTTCATAGTAATTATTAGCTATCAGCTACTCTTATTCTCTTGATTGCTTTAGTCAGGATCACATTTCCTTGAAGTTTTCATTAACAATTGTTCTCACTAACAGTTTCTATAATCATGGGGCTTTTTTGTTTCTTTTATACTTTGGTCAGTTGTCCTGTTCTTGAATTTACTAATATCCCCTCTCAGATTCTCAATTGATCTAGGGTAAATATCCTATCTCCACTGTGCTTCCTTTAGGATTTCATATTCAAACTTGTCTCCTATTAGAAGAAGCATGCCAGGAAGAGCTGACTAGGGTTTTGGCATTTTGACTTACTTATTGTAGACTGTAGTTGTTGCATTTGAAATGATAAGCAAGTAATATTTGCTGTCTCTCTTCCTATTCTGTTTTCATCAACATCAGTGGCTTCTCCTCATTGCTTTCAACTCTGCTACATGATCAAACAGATGTATGCAGAGTGGATTTTTTTTTACCCGTTCATTGACTTTCTTATGTTCCAGATGACTTTCCTATCCTGTAATTTTGAATCTTTTATTTATTTCTTGGACCCTTAACCCTGTGACCCTTGCATTTACTAGGTTCTTTAGTTTGATAATAATGTCTTTTCTTCTTCCAATATGGATCAGAGAATCTCAAACTCTTTTTGTAAAAGAAAAAATTCATATAATTCACACTATTTCATAGTCTTACTTTCATCTTTTGTGGTTCAAAGAATATTTAGAGTTTGGAGACCACTATTAATTCATCAATTCTTGAAAACATCTCATTTTAAAATGTAATATATGAATATGAGGCTATTACAAAAGTTCCTTAGTTGTGGCTGCTAGTTGATGTTATCAGACATACAGAATTACTTATTTTTATATCCCTATTTTTCTCTCATCCCATCTTTTTATCTTTTGCTATTGGGATAGAGTACTTATCAGTCTACTGTGCACCCACAACTAGCTCAATTTCATTTTTTGAATCTAAATTCTAACAATATCTGAGTTTTATGTCCCACCAAACAAAGCCAGAAACACAATCACACACATGTTCATCCCTGTACACAGTTAGTTCTCTCATGCACAATACTTGAATATATGAAAATTGATATTTACCCTTAAGATAATGCATGCGTTTATATATTTGAGTGTTTTGTTATATTGCCTTCATACATGTTACATGTCTTTACAGCTTTGTTACTTTATAATTATGCCATCATTGTCAAGCAGGTGCTTAAGAATACCTATAAATAGATTCACTCTGAGGTTACTGTGGTCACAACCATGTGGGATTTCTTACAATAGACACAGGAGGCTTTGGAATTTGAATTAGGGACTTCCAGTGTACCTGCTGGTGGAACGAGGTATTGATTTGTTTATTGTTTGGAAATTTTGTCTCAATTTTGATAACGTAAGAGTTGGAATGTATAAGATATTTAGTGTAGGTTTTAATTCATTGTTCTATCTTGCCACAATCCCATGTTGAATTAATGTATCTGTTAAGCTCCATGTTGAATTAATGTATCTGTTAAGCTCCATGTTGAATTAATGTATCTGTTAAGCTGTAATTTCATGCCTGCACCAGTAACAATATTGTTTTTGTGTACATTTGTCTTCTATGGACCTGTAATTTGAATATGTGCGTGGGTTTTCTTATATGAACTTTGACAATGTCACTAAACTTGTTAATTCTTGATTATTACATTTCACGTTGTGGATGGTATGATAGTTTGTCACATTAAATTCCCTTTAAATATCAGTAATCATTGTGTGGGTTCATATGGGGCAACACTCTGCTCTTCCCTTTGGCTTGATTTTATATTTTCTATTTAGTACTTTAGTTTTTAACTGATTTTCTCTTTTCACTCAACATCAATTTTTTCATGAATGTCTGACCTATTCTGACCCTCTTATCCATTTAATCTCATGCACACACTCAACTGGCTGTATGTTTTTGGTTGCTCATTACCTACTGCCAGAGGCATCCTGTTTTCTTTTTGGGATGATTGTTTCATTCCACAAAGTCATTCCCTTGAGATTTGCTTGCATAAAACACCTCCAGTGGTATTTTGTTTCTCAGTGTCATCTATCTTCAGACTTATTATTTTGGAGAGTTTTCTTCTCTCCTATTCCTTTTGATTACCTTCAATTTTGGCCGAGTTTCAGAGTTTACTACTGCAGCTCCCCTAGAATGTTTGTAACAAGTCTTTATCCTTGATACACCAACACTGTGTTTTATTTCACATGCACATTTCTTTAGTAATAGCACATATCAACATTCTGAGCCTATTAAGAAAAACGTGAGAAGTTTATGGAATTGTGAAGTTCCTTGATCAGTTATTTATCCAAGGGTTTTGAAGGAAGTTAAGGATAGGATACATAAGACACTTGCTATGATTTTGTGTAAGTCCTTGGATAACAGGCAAGTACAAAAAGATAGAAAATTTATTTATGTCACTTCTCTTTTAAAGGAAGTTGATAAATATTCTTCCAGTACTAACAGGCTTGTTAGTCATATGTTGGTGGTGGGAAACACTTTTAGAATTCTGATAAAAAGTGCTTTGTAAATTTTTTTAAACAAAATTTAAAAGTTTGTTTGAATCAGAATGGTTTCATTAAGAGAATAATAATATTTTGACATTCTTTGAATTTATTACTGTTTATGTAGATGTGGGTAAGGGTTTATGTTTATTGTACCTTGATTTTCAGAAACCTTTTGACAAAGTGCACTTTAAAAGTCTTGTTAGAAAAGTTATCTCTGGATGTATGAGTGATATGTTAGCTTATTGGATAAAAAAACTGGCTAGAAGGAAGAAAACAGAAGGTTTGTAATGAATGAAATTCAGTTAGACTGGATCAGTGTTACAGATGGTGCACCTCAGGGCTCAGTGTTGCAACCATTATTCTTTTTGATTTCTGTAAATGATATAGATGTAGGAATGGCCAATAGATCATCTAAATTTACTGCTAATATTATAATTTTCGATGTTTTTGGCTATGAGGAAGATGCTGCAACTTTACAAAACAATTTGTATTTCTTCATGAGTTGGGCAAATTAATAGTAGATGGCTTTTAAGTGTAATAAATGTAAGGTAATGCATATGGGTTATAATTTTAATAATAAGTATGGTTGGGATGAGAATAACCTTCACAGTGTTATCGAAGAAAATTATTGTGATGTTCTAATTGATTACTTTCTTAAGCTATTCAAATAGTGTGCTGTTACTTGTATTGGCAGGACAAATAGAATTTTAGATTTTATTTGTAGAAATATTAAATACAAGTCTAAAAGAGGTTATAATTTCATTGTGTGGGTCATTGATTAGACCAAATATGGAGTGTTGTGTTCAGTCTTGGATGTTTCAGGAAGAACATTGAATTGTTGGAATGTGTTTAGAAGAGAGCTACTATAATAACATTTGAAATGGAAAGATTGTCATACAAGGAGAGATTAAAGGTCAAGTTCCCTTAAACAAAAAGTTTTTGAGGGATCTGATTGAAGTGATTTTAGATTAAGGGAATTAGTAGTATTAATGCCTCTTTTATTTTATTTAGTTTTGATAATAAGGAACATAAATATAAATTTTGCCAGGGTAAGAGACATATTTAGTTAAGAAAGTTTTATTTTTCTGCAGAGTGACTGTATTTTAGATAGTGTTGCCTTCAGTTGTGATGGATACAGTTAATTTCAGAAAGTTTAAGGGTAGGCTTGATAAACATTTGAGATGGCTTTGAGCATTTTACTTTATTATTTTAAAGTTTAATTCAATGGATGGGATGGCTTATGTTGACCTTATATTATACATATGCATTATCTTCTTGCATATATTTTTTTATAATCTTCATTCTCTGTGGTTTCCATCTCCTATTTCACAGGTAACTTCACATGATTTTAATTTAAAATTTTTAGGAGTAAAATGAATTTGAAAGAGTTAGTTATACTGAAACACTTTCACACCCACTTCTCTTTAATCACACAATATGTGGTTTTCCATTATGAATCTTAATTATGGTGGAAATCAGATATGACATGCTGACTTACAAGTAATAAGTTGTGTGGAAGATAAAAGAGTTGAGAATTATGGGTGTATAATACATACACTTTGCTGCCTCAAGGGCATTCAGATCTTTGAGTCTCCTGGTTTTAGGCACCATGATAACAAACTTAGCAAAGAAAGGCTTTCAATGTTTTAAGGGTAAGTACCTATTTAAAGTTCTTTTAAATTTTTTTTCTGATGTTTTTGGTCAGTTTATCCAAGTGACAGATGTATTCCCTTCTATTTGCTATTACTAGGAGACTCTGATGAAAGATATCTGTTACAGTGATACTTCTGTTAGATAGATACATAGTGATAGGTTTCTTCAGAAATGGAAGAGGCCCTTACTCTTATGTGTTTTCTTTTACATAAACCATAATATAACTATTTTGACAATTATTGGGCTGAAGCTATGAGTGGAATATTACATAATTAGTTTTAAATATACCATTTAGTGATCAGTCAATAATCAGAAATAGTTAAGATGTATCTCACTCCAGATTTTATATCTATAACCTTTTTGTTTTCCTCCTCCTTGTTTATCTTTCAAGCCAATTCTAAGTTTTCATAAAGGAAACAACTCTATAGCTAAAATATAGTGCCTGTAAAACATTTTGTCTTGAATTTTCATTGTAAAAAAAATATATTCTGAAACATACCTCCTCTCACACTTTGGCATTATCCTGATGAAAGGGCCCATTTACCTTCTTTGTCTGGCTGAGCATCAGTGTGGATTCTAACTTGCTCCAATTTTTACACCCAACTATATCTCCCCCAGTGACTTTTAATCCTATGACTCCCTCCACCTGTATCAATACACTCTTTATACCTCATCCATATATAAGCTTCCTGTTATTCTTTCATATTATTTTCTTTTATGGCAAAAATAATATCTTATTTGCTTCTAGCAGGTTTTTCTTCAGCACTGTTTATTATATTTACAACCTTTTATTTTGAATTATTTTAGATATTTTTAATGTGGCTTGAGATTATTGCTTTTTTGGATTTATGATGAAAAGTTTTGGAGAAACTTTTTGAATATGAATACTCAAGTTCATATCTCAGGCAAGGAGTTACTTAATGTCCCTTCTCTAACATTTCATGAATCTAATGTTACTCAAAGTGGACATATTGTACCTTATATGCAAAGAAGTGGAGTCTGATATGCAGTTTGACACTTTCCTGCTGTTGGCTCTGAAGTTTAGTTTTTTTTTAGATCAAGAGCAGGCTTGTGAGAACTTAAGATTATTTTCCAGCATCCTTCTAGACTGTTCAAACAGCTACTTCTGAACCTCAAATAGACATTGGGTCTTCTGTGCTCATTTTACAATTAGTATGCAATGTTTGTAATGTTCTAAGTATTTCTCCTGTGGTTTATGTATTTTTACCTTCTTTACTGGGACACTCTAGTTCTTCTGCTTACCTGGTCCTTCCACCTTAGCCAGATATTACTGTACGTGCAAGGAAATTGGCAAATAAATTGTTGGATTAATATGCCTTGGCTTTTCTTTATCTGCAGAATATTTATTTGTACTCTCACAGGCTAGAGTCTCTACTTACTGTTTTGGGCTCTAGACTAGATGCCACCATTAATCTTAATCAATCTCAAGTTTCCAGAATTCATGTTTTTTATCATATTCAAAACTGTTATATGAGGCTTATCATAAATCCCTTGCTCAAAGTTTGGAGGATCTTATTCATTCACCAACATCCACTTTGGTAAGATTATTGGCTTCTGCTTTCTCCTTGGTATCTTGGTTGCATTTTTGCTGGAATTGGTTGGAGAGAGAAGCCTCATTGAAGGGAGTTCACCTTCCTATATCAGCCCTTTGGGATCTCAGAAGCTTCTTTTCTCAGACAGTTATTTTTGCAGGAATTCTGGATTCCATGAAGTCTAGAGCAGATGTGCCCAATCTCTATTCTACACTTGGTTCTTAACTGCCCCAAAATTTTTCTACAGATAGTATACTCATCTTCCATTCGAGTTTCCAGACATCCTGCTTCAGCACCAAGATCAATTGAAACACAAGCGTGATTTCGACCTTACCAGTGAAGACCTTCCTTTAGGATGAAGCACAGGTTTTGAATCAGTGAATACCTTAAGGGTCAGATCATAGAGTCTCATCTGAAAGGATTTGTGAAATTATGAGAGATATTTAGAATAAAGCAGTGGGTCATTCGAGTTATCAGGAGTAGATTTATCATTAATTTCAAATTTCTCCAACTGTGTCTCTTGTACTGGTTTGCTTTCCACTTCCCAAGGGCCCTCTTACTTTCAACCATTGAGCTCAAGTTATTCAGAATATTCTGAAAAAAAAGAGGTCAAACCCTTTTGAGGGTTTCTGTTCTTGGCTTTGATTAGAACCAAAAAGACTGGCAATTGGTAACTTGTTATTGACATTTTTGTCATTATCACTTCCAGCTTTCTTGGTTTATAATGGAGTCATTTCTTTCCCTATGGTGGCTCTTTTCACTCAGTCTGTGAGTGACAAAATTTGATTTTGCAGATGCCTACCTTCTTATTCCAACCATTAAGGTATTATCTCAGTTGCATAGATGATAACCAAGTTTTTCAGTTTTGTGCTGTACCATTTAGCCTAACATCTGCTTCATACATTTTTTGTTGGATAGTCATAGTTTTTTTACCTCATCTCCACTGCCTCAGCATTTGCATTCACCATTCATTCTGTGGATAATATTTTCCTCATCCCTTCCTGCCATTTGGTTAACCTGTACATTCAAATTCTTTTATCAGAAGTTGCAAGATCTGGGTTTCTTATCGAAGAGGAAAATATCATTCTAACTCCAACATCGTATCTTATGTAGGGGTGTTTTTCAATTCCAGACCAAGCTGAGCACAATCTTCTCCTCTATGCTTTCAGGCTGTGGAACAGGTGATTTTTTCAAATTAATTGTCTCTCTCCTTTAGATCAGAACTACCAAGATCCTTTAGTAGCCATTATTGGACTAATGGAATATTTGCACAAATGTACTGGATTGCCCAGTAAGACTGTTGGACTCCAGTTCGGTAGATTTCAGCTAGTGGTTGAACAGGGGCAACACAGTAGTGAGTGTCTCTCTTCCATCACCACAGCCAGGGGCACATCTGTTCACAAATGTTTCTCTACAAGGCTAAAGTGCTCATATATGGAAAGTGTGGAATTTCAGGAACTTTGGATATTAGAGGAAGCTTCTCTTGACATCAGTTTCTTAGCACTTTTAGCACTTCAACAAGCTATGATTCAGGATCTCATATTGTTATGATAGAATGTGGTAATACTTCATTTGAATAATTCCATAATAGTTTCATACATTTCAAAGCAAGGGAGTAATCACGCCAGGTCTTTGTTTTTAGACAGTGGGTTTTCTCCTTTGGGCTCACAAGCACCAAATTATTCTTCTTGCTTGTTGTGTTTTAGGGATAATGAATCTAGTAGCCAATCAGTTATCTTGTCTCATTAAAACTCTTCCTATGAAATGGATGCTTCATGCTCAAGTTTTATGTTGGATCTGCTTTTTTCTCAGGTAACCACACGAAGATACTTTTGCTACATGCTGGACTGCTAAGCTCCATCCTTTTAGAATCTCACCTTCTGCTCTGGGAGTAGAAGCTCTCAGCTATGATTGAATGAGTCATCATTTTTCTGCTTTCCCTCCAATTTGTCTACTGTACAAGGTATTAGCATTGATTTACTCCATGTCCCTTTGAGCTTTTCTGGTGGCACCATATTGTCTTGGTCAATCCTGGTTTTCACTCATCCATCTCTCTTCTGTCAGCCTTAATCTCATATTTTTCATTCAGTAGTGGGCATTTTTTTACTTCACTCTTGGATTTTATTCAGCCATCTCACAACATCAAGGACTAACATGGGCTATAATGAATGAAGCAAAAAAGATTGCCCAGTCTTTCTAACCCCTGAGTTAAACAAATAGTAGTTGGTTTGCTTTTCAAAATAGGGATTGTGTCTTACCTATTGCACTCTCTCTAGATCATCATTCCCCAGCATGAGTCATCCATCACCACTCTCTACTAATGGAACAAGGGAGTCATTACCACTCTTAGATTCCAGTCACTGGAGTGGTGGACAGAGATCTGTTTCTCCTGAGTGATATTTGTGCTCTTTATTCCACTTAAGGAGAAAAAGAGCAAAGATGGGTGGTTTTCCTTGATGTTGAGTGTGGAGCTTGTCCAGCCAATATAGGAGGCTTCTCATAATTTCAATTCAGATGTGATACTTCATAATACAGTTGTCTTTCTTGATCATGAAAAAGGGTCTTCAGATCCTTGTAAGTCTACATGCAGATCATCACATTGATGAGCCATTGGTTAAACTTTGTTTGGTTCACATCTTTTTTCATAATTTCAGGACTTTATATTTGGGTTTGTTATCCCAGGCCAGATGATCTCTGTTTCTTCAGGCTGAGTGATGTGTGAATTGGCTTCATAATTCCAAGTTTGGTTTGTTGCATTATGAGCTCCTTCAGGTTGGGGGAGAAGTTTTATTCAGTTGAATGTTGCTTGGCTTATCTTCTTAATTCCAGTGACTCAGCATGTAACACCCTATAACTTTTAAGGTTAGTTTCCTTCAAATAATACTCCTATTATACAATCCCCTTGTCATAGCCATCACACTTTGGATCTGTATTTGTGTCCATAACCCTATAATTCCAACAACAAGACATGAAACATCAGTATTGTGATTGGGGCCTAGACAAATTTCATGATAAAGAAAAATATTGACTCTCTAGCTGGTTGGCCTTTAGTGCTCACATTTAGATTCTACTTTATCTTGGTTTATCTTGGCAAAAAGCATATCTGTAGTGTGGACCCTGACTACTGTGCTTTATTTTGCACATCTATTTTTCTATACAGATGTTTTCCATGTGGCCTTTCAACCCTTGTCAATGTGGGATTCTAGCTAAAGTATGAGAGGAGGTGTATGTGTTTCAAAAATGTCCATTTTCCTGTACTGAAAATATACTTCCAATAATAATTACCTCTTCTCACACTTCCTCTCCATGATAGTTTGTGTTCGAGACTGATAGTCTTGCTAATTTTGTAAAAATGAATGAGAAATAATAACGTAGGATTATATATAGATTGAGTATAGAGGGCACATTGATATAGGTGGTGAGAGTCATAAGATAAAAATTACTGGGAGCAATATAGTGGAATGTATAAACCAGAGCAAGCTAAGTAGAATTTGTACCAGTGCTTAGATGGGCAAAGAAGAAAATCTTTCATCATGATAAAACTAATGTGTGAGAAGAAGTAAGTGTTATCAAAAATACTATGACACAGTTTGTTTTTCTTGTGTCGCTTATATAGAATTGAGAAAAATATAGAAAGTTTGTGTTTGTTTATTCTGTTAGAAGTGTACTTATTGTGGAAAATATGGAGCCACTATTGGTTGTTGCAACAAAAAATGCAAAAAAGTTTTTCATTTTCCATGTGGTCTCCAGAATGATTCTCTGAGCCAATTTTTTGGAACATATGAGTAAGTATTTCCTTCATTATGGTAAAGGCAAACATATAATACTACCAGAATATTCCTTACAAAATGTTACTAATAAACTTGTTTTGAAATTTGAGAGCAATATTTGAAAATTATGATATTTGGATGTCCATTGTTCTCTTTCTTTATTTAATTTTATTATTTGAAACTTCTTTTTTTTATTGGTTTGAGGAGACTTCTGCATATTTAAGCTTCACAAACCAGTAAATTTAAAACAAATATGATAAATGTTTTTATCAATCAGTTCTTTAAGGTCATCATTCAGTTACCTAAATAATCTTTCTGTCCATTATTTAGCGTAAGATTTTCTTCAAAGCGAGTTGTGGTAACTTCAAACAAATGACTACGATATTTATTTCTAAAAACATTTGTATACATATTATATTGATTAACCTTCAGAAATGTTACAGATAATTTTGAATTAAGTGGTCCTTCTGTGATAGAAGTACAATGGTTGATTTTAGTAAAGTATGATTGACGTATTTAATAAATTTAAATGTATAATATAATAAAATCTAATCAATCAGAGGTTATATTCAATAATTAGTAATAATAATTTTAATTTACACAGTTTGATCTTGGACACGTGCTACTTTAGCTACTGACATGTAAGCTGTCGTGGTAAAATAGGTACTTGATTGTATCCAGATCTCAGTGGTACATAATAAAATATCTGGCTGGTGAAGAGTTGATACCAATTTACTATTATCATATATGTTAATTTTCCCTCATTTATCCACTAAGTCTCTCAATCAAAAAATGTTACTTTCATATATTTATTACTTTGGGTTTCAGTACTTTCTGTGGTGTTCATCGACCTAGACAAGAAGTGAATGTAAAGGATGCTAAAAGCTTAGAAGAATCTGATTCAATGTGTTCAATATGTCTGTACTCTGTGGACCGCAAAGTCTCAAATGATTTGCTTAGAGCTCCTTGTTGTAATTATTCATGGTTTCACCGGACTTGTGTTCAGGTAACGAAGACCACAGCAAAAATAAAAGAGCACTAAATTTCCAATTTGCACTAATTTCAGTTTTCATAATTATGTAGCTCAAGAATCATGTTGGAAAACGTAACTAATGTTGATGTTTTGTCATAAATTATGGAAAAAAAATTAATCAGCAAAACATTAAATTCAGTATAGTGATGAAATGTTCTAGTTGCTTTTTGCTGTATCAACAAATGTTTACACAAATTAGTGTCAGGTTATATAGGTAAGTTATGTGATTTATTGATATTTGTCAAATGTAAATATAAGAGAAGAACTATATGTAAGCAGACTATAGTCAAAATTTGTATCTGTGTTATCATATATGCACCCATTTGGTGGTATTTCTTCTAGTCTGTGTAATTTCTTTGTTTAATACAGATCTTCTCAAATTTACTGATTTTTTTGGCAACTCTCAGTTTTTTTCCTTAAACATTTCCTGATGAATACTAATTTTTGTATATTTCAGAGATTAGCCCTGAGTGCAGGGTATTTCTTCAAGTGTCCTCTGTGCAACAACAAAGATTTGTTTAATACAGAAATGCTGAAATATGGTATACACATACCAAAACAGTAAGTGTGAAATTTACAGTTTGTGTTGCTTTTGTTTTTAGAGAATTCACATTAAAAACAGGATTGTGAATGAAGGCATAACATCATTGTACCTTGTTTATTCTCATGTTTCATAAAATTGTATTAAGGCTTTCAGCTTTGAGATTTGTTTCTCTAATTTTAGATTTTTAGATGTGTGTGTAAGTTATATTTGTATGATATTAATAATAACAACTAAAAAACAGCAATGTTTAGTCAAATATTTCATTATCTCAAGCCAACTTGGTTTATCATATCTTTAATGTAACTAGACTGCAGACAGATGATATATTTATAAATTGTTGTCCCTGGCTATTTGTGTACAGCTTTCTTTACCATATACTATAATGGAACACTTGCTTATATGATACTGGAAAAACGTTTTTATTATGTTATATGCAACCCCTAACTTTATGAAATTTTTATTTTGTGTGCATGTAGATTTGCAGTAGGAGTCACAATTTTCCCGTTTCACCTCTATTTTCTGTCACAGAGAACTTTATTTTTCTCAATTTTCAGAGTGCAGATATGACATCATAAATATGTCATATGCAGATCTAATGCACTGTTGCTGTCTATATAAATATAATAGTACTGTCTATTTTATGTCTGTGTAAATACAAGGTATGGATGGATCTTCATCAAAATTGGTATGAAAGTTCATTAAGTCCATAAAGAAATTTTCAGTTGATGGATCTTCACCAAATTTGGCATTAAAGTTTGTTTGATCCATGAGGAGATATGCATAAGTTTATGTTTTCACATTCTTTTTGTTTTGCTGTTTTTTGGACATTTTGAGGTTTTTAAAGGAAACAACTTCATATTATAGAGTTTGGCTGTACAAACAACAAAGAAACAAGCTCTAATCATGCTGATTACATCTTTGGTTTTAACGTTATTTCCTGTTTTAAATTTTTTCAATTACTGCAGTACAAAATTTTTCATACCACCATACGACTTGCAACTATTACTTTTTTTCACAATTCAAATTCATTGTTTAAAAAGCCACTAAAAGTCTTTCATATTTTTGTATTTTCTTAACTATTTTAGTACTTTTCATAAGATTGTTTATTTCAATCTATCATAACTTAGTCTTAAAACGAAATTATTCAGTATTTTTGTTTTTTAATTAATAGGGATGCATCTTGGGAATTAGAGCAAAATGCTTTCGAAGATCTGTTAGAAAGGTATTGTCATTGTGATGCAATACATTGCATTTGCCCAAATGGAAGAAATTTCAGCTCAAAAGGAAGGTAAAAAGAACAGCTCTGTGGCAAAGAAAATGTGTTGAATTTTAAATTGAATTAAGTGTCAGAATCACAAAATCTTTTTGTTTATAATTTTTTAAATGTAAAAGTTATAAGGGCAATAATGTAGGAGAGAAATTAAGATGCCTGCATTTAAGATACATTTGTCCAAACTCATTGGTATATAAACAACAACTAGAAGTGCTTAAGTTATAACTCTTTGGAACTATTTTTATTATATGTTTCTGTAAACTTAAGCTTTTTTTTTAGTTCACAACTATGGTTCACCAGTGGATCAGCTGTAATTTTACAGATTTACAGTGCTCATATAAAGGGTTTGATTCACTGTGGTGGACAGAGTACAAACAGCCTGTTGCATAACTTTATGCCAAAAAAAACATTTCTGTTACTCTTATATTACATGAAAATCATGCTTACAACCTTATTTGCATATTCAAAGTATGCCCTTTAATGGATAAGAAAGCTACCTGATTTTTTTATTACCATCTCAAACATATACCATTGTATTAGATCTGACGTCATGTAAATAATTATAAACTAAGATAACCCCAAAGTTTGGGAAGTTTGTGTTTTTTTAGGTATTATGCACTGTGAATGACAACACATTCACATAATACACAAATTACGTTAATAAAGTCCAAATAATCTCAGAGAAAGTTGTGATTGGTTTTGACCCTTAAATATTCACTTAATCTTCAGATCAGAAATATAGTAGCAATTAAGAAAATAAATAACCATATAGTGTTAAGTTATGTTTATTTCAAACACAAATTAGTTCAAGTGTAGATTTTATGTTAAATTTATTTTACTTGCTATATGGTGTTTTGGAATACATAGAATTGGTGTATTTGGTTGAAAATCCTTTATCAGTTTTTGAACAAGATTGAACTTTACTCATCAAAGTGTGAAATATTCTATATTGTTTGCTTTAAATACTTCTATAACTTATCTGTTGTATGAAAATCAAGGTCATCAGGCTACATAGTTTTTGGGAAAATACTTAACTTTATCATGTGAGTTATGTTGATGCCACAAACAAATATGTCAATGTCAGTTTTAGAGTAAACATTCTTTTCATGTATTAAAAACAATATTATTTAGATAACTAATCTAAGTCCTCAGAGCCTATGTATGCCATATTTTTCAGTGTATAAGATGCATCCCTATTTTCAAGGTTATCTTCAGGGAAAAAATATTTTTTACAGTTATCATTTATTTATTTGTTTAACTTTAGCATAATCTTTTATTATTCTTTAGAGTAATTCAAAAGTAATGTACTTAATAAAATAAAATATGGTTAGTTGCCTCTGTAGAGTTTTGTTCTCACGATTATTATCAGTTTCCAAACTTATATTTTCATTGTGTTCTTTATGTGTCTAATTTAAGTTCCCCTAATGAAACACTGTTCTATAATCGTTTTTCATAGTAACCCATTTTCTTTAGCCTATGGGAGAAAGAAAACAAGCCCAGAGAAGTGTAAAGGTTGATTGTTAGTTTCTGGTCCTTGATGTTCAAGGTATGGTGTGCCCTGGAGGGCGTAAAACTTTTTACCTTCAGTGTATAGGATGCAGGAGAATTTTGAGACCCCTTTTTTTGGAACAAAAGTACATCTTATATGCCAAAAAATATGATATTCATGTAGCACAGCACTAAAATCTGTAGGTAAAATACCTTTATAATACAACTGACAGTGGATTCATTACCTAAACTTGTTAGGGGAAAAATGTTATACCAAGTTAATGTATAACTTTTGGTTTGATACATATTTTCTACACACATAAAGTAATTTATCATTAAAAATAAACATTTTAATCACAGTTTTCTACTGCATGTGATAATGCTCTTTTGGATCTGAGTTGTAGTTCCAGATGTTGGTCATGAATTCTATTGAGATATAACAGTTCTGTAGAGTTAGTGACATTTTTCATGGTGCTCCCTGGTAGGCCACTAGTAAGTTTTCAGAATAACACCACTAAAATCCAAGGCCTAATTCCATACCATGAACGGGAAACAGTTAGGCCACTGTTTAGCTATGCTCAAATAACACAAATATATTATGGTAATTTCTTGGTTTTTATAAAAACATTTCTTGTTTCACAATAGTATATTATTACAGTACTATTTGTACAGAGTCTTGCTCACTAGCTTACTAGTCTAAGTGCCTTATTACATCAGAAATATTGTTACACAAGTTTCTGTTTTGTTTACTTGGTAAACTACCCTTCCTGTTGTCAGTAGTTGTTACTTAATGTGTCAGGTTTTTCATTTGTTTTTCAAGTGAATGGGAGATTATGATTTGTAATTCATGTGGGTCACAAGGCTGCCATGCTCTCTGTAAAGAATTTTCAACTCAATCACTTTCCTGGACGTGTTCTGGATGTCTAGCTGTCACGTTGAGAGGTAAAAATAAACATTACTGTTACTATTACTTATTATTAATTAATTTCTATCTTTTTGCATATCAGGTAGCTAACAAATAAAGATTAAACAAAATGGAATTAGGGACAAAAATTTCGTAACATGAACTATTGGGTATGTTTTACATGCTCAAAGAAACTAAATGACAAATGATAAAGGATCAGCTTCACCCTACTTTAACACCATGGGCATCCTTTATTGTTTATATCACAAGGATGTAGTGAGTTACATTCACAATGTAATTAAACTACTTTATTTTCATGGTGTACAAATAAAATTGATATAAACACGTGGTTAGAAATTCAAATTTTAATACTATATGCATTTTAGGTTTTTAATTTTATATAAATCCTGAATTTCCCCCAATAAGCGAATTGTGACATTTTCTCTTTAAAACTACCTGGCACAAACATATAAATCTAGCAAACAAATCACCTACTAAATCCAAATTTAAAAAAAAACACCCATATTTGTAACAAAATCCTGAAATAAAAATAAAACACAAAATAATCCATACTCTCTCAACTTCAACAAAATTTTTGCCAATACCACTGATCCTGTAATTGGTAACTTCACTAATTTATTCACTAGTCTTTTGTAATTTATTTAACACCCCTCCAAAAAGTACAAAAATTTAAATTACGCTTTGTAATATTGTAATTTCTCAAAAATAGCATTTTTATAGCATTCAATCTTATTTAGTGTGAGAGCCATAAGTTATAAATCAAACCCCTTTTGCCATGCTCACTTGTCACATTCCCTCTGATATTTAATACTGTATTATTTATAAACAGTAGAAAGAAAAGGTTTTAATGTATTGAATGACATATTATATGACATTGTTTTCTTTACAAATAATTGCCAATTTCACTTCCAGTTCAAGCTTCAATACCACATAAAACACTTTGAGTTCTGCTAGAATTTTAAAAGCTCTTGTTGCAAATAAAGCCAGAAAAATTGTGTTAATTATAGAACAATGTTTACTCTTTAGCATGTTACTTTTGAGTTACATGTTTATGAACTGATTTACAACTTATATGCCATGAATAGTAGTTAAACATGGTTCAAAGGGCAATAAAACGTAAGTATAAACCGGTGTATACCACTATGAATTTAAGGCTATTTAGGATAAATTAATGTAGTTTCATTTTACAATTTGAAGTAATTCTAGAGAGGAAAAAAAGGGTAATTTACATTTATTTCAATTTGTTGTGGTGGTTACAAGGTCAGTCAAATTCTGTAGAATTAGGGTAGAGAAAATAACAGATAAAATATAAAGTTTTATGGTGTAATAGTTTATGCTGTTGATTTTGAGTTTAAATTTTTATTTAGTTGATAGTTTAAAGTTATATTTTAAGTTTGTACTTTGTTAACCGTTTAGAAGCAATGAAAGATTGATTCACTTAACAGTTGCTTGTTGCAACAATACTGTGTATATTTCCAAAAACATATTTACTTTTCTCACACTACAGATATTACTTGACTGCTAGGATATCCTTCTTTTGAGAATCTAAGCATTGGTCTGGTTTTTCTTACTTACTTCAGTTTTGATTTCCCATTTAATTGCCCTTACCAGTATGAGTGTCATGACACTCTCCACCTATCTCAATATACCCTCTATCCTGGTCTTTCTGATCTGACCTCTGATATCCAGTATCACTCAACAACTGGGTGGGGTTAATCTCAGTTGAGGCTGTCTGTTATCTTTATCTAGTGGTATTTCTCCAGGGGCCTCTGAGACTGCACTTGCAGGTGATCCCAGTCATTCTGGAGATAATTTAAGTTTGCCTTTTTTCCACCTCCAATTCCTTTTATTAAATTGGTAAATTAAGTGTGTGATGCTTGGGTATTTTTCAAGTTGCTTTCAAGTCTACTATTTTCACTGTGGTAGTTAGGTCGAAGGGCAGATACTGAGTTTTCTCTCCATTTCCTGATATTGTGACTTATGCAGATAGTTTTATTGTTCAGTTACATGAAGGGATAGCAATGCCTTATCTGTCATGTTTGTAAAAACAATATTCTTCAGCCTACCACCACCTGATGGATACATACTTAGACTCTCAAATAATACACCCACTCCTAAAATTTAGGGTTCCAGAACAGAGTCTGTGATCAAAATGAAAATATCATATTTTTTAAAGAATCATCTGACCCTTACAATTTATCATCCCTCCATATTTTGTCAAAAGCCTCTTAGCAATTGCCACATCAATTTGGTGTTGAGTTTAGACCATTGTTAGCATCAATGTTGGTTTGATTGTCAATTTCTACATTTTCCTTAGTTTCTTGGTTGGAATATCTTTTGGGATATGCAGATTTGTTTTTGAAAGGCATTCATCTTCTAGCTGCTATCCTCTGTGATTCAGATGAAACCCCCTTTCTTCAACCCTTGATTTCTGTGGGCTTTCCAGAGTCTTTGTAATCAAGGGTTGGTGTCACCCATATGCATTCATACCTGTTGTTGTTGGCTCCTATGAAAGTCATAGTTCTGCCCCTATTCAGATGTCCAAATATAAGTCCCTTGGTCCATTGGTACCCAGAATAGATTCCATCTATATCCACGAGGTTCTTCCACTCGACTGAAAGGCTGCCAGCAGTGAAGGTGACTACCATATACTTTTAGGGACTATGAAGGCTCACCCCCCATAAGAATTTCTGGATGTATAGAAAACCTTTACTGTGGAAACAAGGGCATTACAGGTCCTTTCATCAGGATTAGTTGTTCAATTGACATTTTCACCACCTAACTTGTAGTGTTTTCACTTCCTGCAGATTCTCAGATTTTGGAACTTTGTTCCAGCACCATCAGAAATTTGTTGTTCAAGGGGCCAATTGAGAGAGACTTCAAAGTTCTTCCAGGGTTTTATTCATGTCTGTCTGTTGCACCAAAGAAGAAAGTAGTTTAATATTTGGTCATTGATCTTTCTTATCTAAATCAATTCTTAGATCCTCCAAGGTTCATGATAGAGTCATTCTTTACTTGGCCTTGGCAATTTTACAAGGACAGTAGATGACCAAGTTTGATGGCACTAATGCCTATCTGCACACTTCCACATTGGAGTTGTTCCATCATCTGAATTTTGTGCACAAGGGTCAGGGGCTGTAATTCAGAGCTCTGTCCTTCAGATTGTTATCTGCAACATTTATGTTCAAACAATTTATATGAGCTTTTACTCATTACCTTCATTCCTGATGCCTGTGCACACACACTTTGGCATGGACAATTGGTTACTGCAGGTACCATCTTGTCAGTTGGTGAAATGTCACATCCACACTCTACCTTTAGAAGCAACCAAGGCAGGCTTTATTATCAGAGTCAAGAAATCTATTCTTTCTCTACCACAGTATATCAGCCATCTGAGTATTTTTTCAACATGTTTCTCAAATGGGCTTAGCTGGCTCTCATACGACTTCATGCTATGGAACAAGCAATCCAACTTTTACTCTCTTTCTCTGACTGTGCAGATGGTTTATTCTCTTGTGGGGATGTGAGAATCACCAAAATTCCTCATTAATATGGGACAGGCACACATGAGATACTTTCAGTAGTCTCTATATGACCAATCGATTATGAAAAGTGATCTACTGGATTCCCCATTATCCTTATTCAGGATCATGATTATCTGTCTTGAGTAGTAATTAGATTGAAGCAATACTGCAATATGTTTTCCTCTGCCACCTCCTTGTTCAGAGATCCATCTCTTCACAAATGCCTCACTTCATGTATGGGGCATCGTATCTCAGTGGTCAGGATTTCCAGAGCTCATGAATGAATGATGAGGCTTCCTTACACTTCTTGCTGTTCAAAGGGCAGTGTCTCAAGTTCCTAATTCTCCAAGGCAATTTTTTTTAATCCTGAATTTCTCCTAGTGTGACACACACAATCGTTTTTTTCTTTAAGCATTTTGTCTGTATTTTATTCACCACCATTAGAAAATGTATGAAATTAAATGTAAATTACTCACTGTAAAATTACCATTCCTCAAACAAATTATAATTTTTATAGTCTTCAATTTGGTTTGACCACAGAACTATTGTATAGAAAATTGGACTCCTCCTTCCACAAACATCACATTCTCTTTCAGGATTTGTTAATAGTTCTCTCTTATATTTAATTATATATTACCAATAACCATTAATAAGTCAAGTTTTTTATCTATCAAATGAACTATTGTATAATATTGTAAAATGTTTTTCTTCAGTAATTCAACAGTGGTGTCTGACATTTCCCATTAATTGTCTTAACCTAACTAGATTATCCTAACAAAATGAATGCTGCAACACAAGGCCTTCCCTTTGGATTTGCTCTCCATTCAGGACTCTGATGGTCAGTACATTTGCTGCCCATTGAAACACTTAACTACTGTCATTTTGGTTCCTGGTACCTCACTCTCAGGCACTGGCAATAGATGTATTCATTCAGGACTGGACAGGATTGTGCCTTTGTGCTTTTCCATAATGCTTGTTATGATTCCTCCAATTCCTTTTCAGGTTCTGTTAATAGCACCAGATTGGTTAGTTCAACCCAGGTTTTCACTTCTGAGGCACCTTCAAGTGTTCTCATTTCTTCCTAAGCTGTCTCTATCTCCATTGAGTTAGCCATAATTCAAAACTGTACACCCAGCCATCCTGAAGCTAGAATTGTGTGCATGGGAGTTATGCAGTCCTTCACATGGTTTTGGAGTTTACCTTCTAAAGTTGCCACATATCTATCTTAATCTTTGCATAATCTCACAATGGATGTTATCAACCTAAGCAGCACATATATTAACAATGGTGTTTGGCAAGGAGGTTGAACCCCCTTTATTCAGAAATGCCAACCATAACTCATTTTTGACCTGGCTTTTCGAGAAAAATTTTGCATCTTCCTCAATCACCTGATATAAAGTGACTTTATCAACTACTTTTAGATATTCATGATGAAAATTATTTGAGTTCCAAGTACTCTCCTGTGTTGCCAGTGAAGTTTTTTGCATTGCTTGTGCACAGGACACTTTATTATTCTACATATGTCTTCATATACCTAAAAAGGTTCTTCCTTCTCAAGACACTGGCAGCCAAAGGGAATAAATCCTTTTCACTGATTTATCTGACCAATCTAACCTCTATGACCAATCAAATCCCAGTCATTTGTTATATCCAGTGAAGGCTATGAAGTGTTACGATACCCACACTAACACCTATAGAGGTGATAGAGAATGCCTTTTTATTTAGTGGGATCCTTCAGTTTCCTGGGATTAATCTGCAGTTATTTTGTCAAGGACATTATGCAAATTGAGCTATATTGCTTACTCTAAGCTCTCTTTCAAGGTGAGAAGACTTCTGTGAGTCATGCCTCATCAGATTCATCACATTTCTATGTCCTTAGTAACCTGGTTCTAGACAATCCCCTGTGGCTATCTTAACTACATCCACCAGATTTATAAGTGGGTGTGAGTAACTTCATCATTAAATGCACACAAGTGCACTTAAAACCCACAGCAAAATGAACATTGAAATCCATCTAGGTCATCTCTCATAACCATTTGTTTTGGCACAAGAGGATTCCACATTCTTGCATATTTACGACATGATTGTCATCCTGGTCTGGAAGTATTCAGAAACAAACGACTATTGTTGCTATTCCAGTTTATAAATAATTTCCCCTCATTAAATTCCTGACAGTGTTTGCTTCGGATGTTTGATTGCTTCCTTAGATTGTACCGCAAGTGTTCATAATAAACTTTTTTGTTTTTTTTGCGTGTATGACATGTACATTGTTTTTCATATGTATTTAGCATTGTGTCAAGGTTTTTTCCTGACTTTTATGCATGTAATGTACGTTTTAATGATGAAAGTACATCTCTTCTTTACTTTCCAGGATCCCTTACCTCTTTTTCGCAAGACCCCACACTGTGGGGAGTGTTACTCAAATAAATGTATTTTTTATCAAACTAATTCACCATTAGTAATTATTAACACAATATACTTTATCTTGGTTGCAACAGGCTCTTTAGAAAGGAGGCTGAAGATATTACTGTACTAAGGTTTCATGGACCATCCCTGCTAATGATCGGATTGAATAAATTGATCAGGGAGTGTTACCAAGTCATTATTCCTGAAGTGCATTCCTCCCCCATCTTACCACACCTGGTTGCCAGTCACTGAGGTGGTGGACAGAGGTTATTCCTGCAGTGTCCAGTTGAATTTCCTTCAGTATTGAGGGCCCTTCTAACCAGGATCCTGGATTTCTTTTTTTTTCCCAGGAGAGGCATCAGCCTATGTGGAAACTTACTCATAATACTGGTTCATATTTGACACTCAGTCATCTGGTTGAATTGAGCATGGCCCTTCTTTTTCATCCACATTGGTTCAGTTCATTGTTCATAGAAGAAGGTCCATTGCCTCCTTGTAAATTGAGAAACAGAATGGTCCCATCCTGGATCCTTGATTGAGCACAATTTGTTCAACATCCTCCCTATAATTCAAGGAACAAGTGTAATTTACTTTGTCACTTCAGTAAGAGAGTGAAGGTAAGTGTTCACAGTTTCAGACTTAATGAGTTCTGTTTCTGCAGCTTGAATATGGCATACAGGATTCAGTCATTCTGAGTTTGGGGTGTTGTCTTTTGGACTTCTTCAGATTGAGGAGAAGGTCCCATTTCGATGTTGCTAACCTCGTCATTATGATTTCTATAATTTCAACCCCATGCAGTGAAACCTCAGCTATTTTGTTGGGGCCTGGTCATTCCTGATAATGAATCATGTTAAATTCCACTCACAGTACATGAATTAGGTTCTGGGTGAAGAGCATACCTCTTCTGGATGTAGTACAGTTCCCCTACGAAGGTGTAAATCACCCAGTTTCATGACCATAATCTATCCAGGTGCATTCTGTTTGGATAATGCCCTCTCTGGCTCCTTTACCTTATCAATATAAGATTCTAACTGTAGTGTGAGAAGAGATAAGTATGTTTTGAAAGTTAACATTTTTTTGAATCAGAAATGTATTTCCAGTAGTACTTACCTTCTCTCACACTCTTCCTACCCACTAAGAGTCAGTGTTGAAAACTGCAAAATGTAGAAGTCCCAAAAAAGTGATAATATTATCTGAATGAGGGGCTCATATACATTACTAGGATAGAGGCAGCATTATGTGGGTGGAGAGTGTTACAAGTTAGGTATCACAAAGGGCAATTAAGTGGAAAATAAAAGACTGGAGTAAGCAAGAAAAAAATCAGACCATTCCATAGATGGGCAATGTAAGGGAAGCCTATCAGTCAAGTAATGGCTGTACTGTGAGCAGAAGTATTATTGGAAACATGTTTTCAATTTCAGAAAATATTAACTTCTAGATTGTTATTTCAAGCAATTAAATATTGATTTACCTGTTCATAAGTGTGCTTACAAACATTTTGGAGCAATAAGTATTGTATCTATAGCTAAAAAGCTACTAAAATAAATAACCAAAGTCACTAGTAATAACCTAGTCATTTAGACAGTATTCAAGTAGCTTAAATTCAAGTCAAACTCTGTAAAAGCTAATGTAAGTTTCTTTTGCAAAATGAAACTTAACTTACTAAATTTGAAAATCATTAGGGAATTAATAACAATAAGTATCCTGTTTCAAGAGTAAATAAAACCAAAATTAACCCTATCAAACCTTTTTATTTCTTGATTTTAAAGTTAATATGTCATGCTATGTTGTAACCTACAAAATGAATGTGTAACTGACAATATTAATTGCAACTTTAAATGTTTCTTATATGATATCATTTTAGTGTCCAGTGACTGACCAATAGAAAACACAATATTATATTATGGTATGAGTGGTTAAAATAGATAACCCTTTCAGGTTACCTTTGGCCCCCATGCAGGGATATTGTAATATCTATTCAGATAATGTAATATTACTGTGCTAACAACACTGTTTAACTTCTCTGTACTAACTACTGTTGTGTTTAAGTATTACAGCATACATGTTTACTTTTTAGAAGTTAGCTGCATAACCAGATTTTCAGTATTTCTTTACTGAAAGAAGAAACTTTCACAATAAACAATTTACTACTTTGGAATAAATAGTGATGGCCATATAGCCATAAAGTAACCTGAATAAGAGCAAAACGAAGTTAAAATAACATCAATTAATTCTGTTGTGCAAAATTTCTAACTATTACAAGTTTTAAAATCAAGTAGTAAATTAGTAACAAGAAAACTCAGTACCTGATCAGATAACATTAGCTTTCTTGTGAAGACAATATCAACTGGGAGGTGTGGCCTAACAAATCACTTCTTGTTGCTGAATGATTTTTTGATATATGCCACTAGTATTATTCATACCATAGATAAGCTTCCACCAATAGTAGCATGAGAAATAGAATGCATGATGGTACAAATACTTAAATACAGAGAATACTGGAATTGGTGGAGATAGTTTAGGTCTATAATAATAATAATAATAATTGTTTTAATTTTTATGGCACTGAATATTTTTAGATGGCTTTTTTTTTGCATGTGAAGTGTTTGACCCTGCTGAAAGTTTTACTTTCTCTGTAATATCAGGCAATAAAAGTTTTAAAAATATATTATTTTTTGTTGTTTAGTTTAGAAGAATAAATTAAGAGCTTTACCTATAGTGAATTAGATAGTATATCGAACAGAAATAACTGTTTATGTTATTCTAATATTTGATAATTAGCTACAACAAGGAAAAAATTATGAAAAATAATCCAAAAGTAAAAAAAATTATTTTTTACCCAATAATACAATTAAAATTGACATTTCTCTTTTTACTAACCAGTCATGATCTGTCTTCTGTAAGAAATGTTTCAGTAAAAAAACTGTACAGAAAAAAGTCGGTTATTAAATAAGTTACTATAATTATTCAGTTTTGTACAACTGAAACCAAACAGAAAAAGAATGCATAATTAAACACAACTTATGTTAGAAAATTTTGATCATAAATATTTCTTGATTTACTATTATAATAGGTTTTACTGCAGTTTCTTATTTACTGTCATACTGATAAAAGTGACCTAATAGCATATTGCTGGTTTCTGTGGGTTAATTTTCATTACTTTCTTGTTAGTACAACAAAAGAGACTGGCTGAGCCAGGATATCCCAAAATTCATGTTGATGAAGAATGTATAATAGAAACAAGTGAGGAAGATAGCTCTTCAACATCTATGTGTATGTGTAGCACTGTGCTACCACAGAAGAGAAGGAGAGAAGAAACACATTTTACAAATAAAGATTCAGTGGAATTTGAGGACTTCAAAAAAGAAAACAATGATCTTATTTCATTATCTCGTGTTTATAGAAGAGACAAAAAGTCAAATGGGTATAAAGTAAAACCAGTTTCTTCAGAATGTTTTTTTTCTTGCAGTCAAAGAAATGAACCAGTGGTGTCTTTTGAAAATGGTATCTCCAACCTAAGTAAAAATGCAAATAAAGGTATTTCATTCTCTGAAGAAAAGAATTCTGAACTTTTTCAGATGAGTAACCATCTTATAGATAATGAAATTTGTCAACCTGAAGTACATTGGAAAGATTCATTACAGTTACCATTTTATTGCAATGATAGCTCACAGAGGTGTCACAACACTTGGAAGGACTTTAATAATGCTAACTTAGCCTCAAATAAACCTATCTTCTATCAAATCAATCATCAAGTAAATCCTGGTACATTCTGTTTGGAAATATTCATGAGACAGGGTGGTGACAAACCCCCAGTTAAGCTAGGATTCTGCAATCTATTTGTTCCATCAACCAAAAGCAATCATTCAAAGAAACAAGTATCAACAGTAACACTGGAACAATTACTTAGTAACTCTGTAACTGAATGTAATGACAAACACCAAAGTAATTGTTCTGCTCCTTCTAGGGAAGTAAAAGATTTTAAATCAAGTTCAGAGAAAAAGATAGGAAGTGAATCTACCTCAAAACCTTCATCTTCCAACAGTAAAAATTACCTTAAAGAGTCACAGTTGTCCAGGAATGTGGAACATTATCACAGTGCAAATAACTATTTAGCATACAACCAAGAAAGTAAATTACAAAAGCCAACAAATGATCATGACATACTAGATTATATATCACCAACCCCCAACAACAAAATGCATCCAGAAACAAAGCATGTGCTACATAAACATTTATCAAAGGACAATAGAAAGCAAGAACTACATGTAAGTAAAGTTTGTGACACTACAATCTCTTCTTGTTGTGATGTTCAAATCATTGATAAATCAGCAGATATCAATAGTAGAGTAGAAAGCACTACTCAGAGTAAATGTATTTCTTCAGATATGAATAGGTTTGGAGATGATTCTGATAGATATTGTTTGTCCCAAGATACTGCAGTAGATGGTAACTCAGTCTGTGGCGTAGCATCAGAAAATGAAGACCAATATTGTATGGCAACTTCTCAGAGTATTCATGCAAATTCCACACTCACTGAAAGTGTGACTACATGTATTAGTACTTCAGGTGTATTGAAAACGGCAAAATATGATACAAACCAAAACAATCTTACAGTTTTTGAAATAACTAACAGTATAAGTAGTGTTCATGACAAAGATCAGCCTGTTATCAAGCCAGAAGAAATTGGCATCTTCAGTTCTGGTATTGAAACTCAGGAACTAACAAAAGTAGACAAAGTGGATTTACACAATACAGAAAAGTCCACAAGCCAGAAGCATCATTCAGTTTGTGGACCATATAAATATGCAAGGGACATTCATGGTCAAGATCAGCCAGTGATGGAGTCACAAGAAGTCACTATCTGCCATTCTGAAGATGAAACTCAACAAGGAACAGAGGAAGACAAAATGGAACTACAAATTACTGAAGAATTAACAAGCAATTGTTTAATCCATTCAGAAAATAGTCCTGTCGGTACCACTGGAAACTTAGATCTACCACAAGATGTCAGTCTTGCCCAGGATTCAAATAAAATTCTACAAGTGACTGGGGTAGGTACAGTGGAATTACAAAAACTATATAAACCTACAAACCAAACTGACTGCATAATTTATACAAAAAATAATAATAACTGTACCTTTCAGGAATATAACTTACCAATAATTGTACCACAAGATTTTAGTCTCATACAACCTGCTCATAAAATTTCATATATTAATAAGGAAGATAGAATGGAATCACAAAATACAAATAGGTCAACAGGAGAGAATGTCTGTGTTGTCTTTTTAGCAAACAGTACTGTGAGTTCTACTGAAGATGAAGATCTACCAATAATTGTACCAGAGAACATCAGTTTCACCAATTATTCATGTAAAAGTCCACATATAACTGAGGTAGATAGAATGGAATTACAAAGAACAAGTGAACTAATGAGCCAGAATGACTGTGTTGATCTTTTAATACAAAATTCTGTGAGTACCACTGAGGATGAAGATCTACCAATGATTGTATCAGAAGACATCAATCTCACCCATCATTTACATAAAACACCACAAACTACTGAGACAAACAGTATAAAATTACAAGAAATTAATAAATCCATAAGCCAAAATAACTGCATATATTTTGCAAGAAATTGCAATGTGTGTGGCTTTCAGGATGAAGATTTACCAATAATTGTACCACAAAACCTCAGCCTTGTTCATCCTGTACATAAAACTTCACAAATAACAGGGGCAAAGAGCATGGAAATACAAGTTACAAATGAAGATTTGAGACCATCCAATCCACTTGACTTAAGAACACCAAGCCCTCTTGTGTATGAAATCTGTAGTAGTGATGAAAGTGATTGTGTTATTCTTAGTGACTATGAAACTTATAATAATGACTGATGTGATATAAGATGTTCCAGTTGTTACATCTGAAGAAAAAATTGAACTGTTTCTCTTTGGTTAGAAAAGTATTATAACTTCAAAGGTTTTTACCTGGGATCTATTTACTTTTGATTCAATTCAATATCTAGTATGAACAGGCTAAAATTAATTTCAAGAAGGCATCATGAGTGAAGTGTGAGTTGTAGCATTACAATAAAAAAGGCCCTTTGTTGATTAGTATAATGGACCTCACTTGAAGCATCGAAACCAGTAAATTATATCCCATAAAGAAGAACATGGACAGCAGTAAATCTTTAGATTTCCCATGCTAAAAATCGGGGGTTCAGTTATACTTGGTGGACACAGCAGATCGCCTGATGTGGCTTTGCAATTCATTTTTTCTACTTTTGTGAAAGATTCCAGTATTTAGTAAGTATCATAAAAAAATAACAGTTTCTCAAGTGGTGTAGTGCCTTTTGAATAATGAAAAATATATCATGAATAATATTTAGTACTGTTTTCAGTTTTAACTTCTAGACTTAATGCAGAATATCCTGTTTTCAAATTTTTGGTAATATGAGAGTTCAATAATAACAGTACCGACAGTTTAATTGTTATTAAACCCAACAGTGCTGACCTTAGGCCAAACATATGCATTATTGGGTTTGATGAAGTGTGTGAAGTAAGGTCCATTATTTAATATGGTACAGTATATGCAAATTTTGCTATGTTGTGTTAAAACAGTGTTCTTCATTTCAGTGTTTGTCATTATTTCTATTATCTTATCTTCCCTTACATTCATTTACCTTCTGTTCAAACTCTCATTTTTGCCCTTGGCTATTACTATTCTTTGCCAATTCTACATTTTGCTGCTCTAGGAAAATGTTGTCTTTGCCTCTCTGTTAAGGCCAGATTAGCAGATAATCAAGAAAAACTAAACACTTGAGAAATGTTTAGTATTTTCATGCTGTCTCTCCCCATTTTATTATTATTTTAGGTTGTCAACTGTTCCATTCTTTCAAACTTTGTTTCCTACATAAAGTAATTACAGGCCAATCATGTAACTAAACAAAATTACAAATATTTGTAATACTCTGGAACGTATTGTTGCTGTTATTGAAGATAACAATAATTTTGGTGATAAATAAACATTTGCTTTTTTCTATTGTAGTATTTTGGCCCTACTTAATTTAATGTTGAGCAGAATATACACACATTATTAAAGAAGTTAAATGTTTATTTGGGCACAGTAAAACATATAAATGTAAATAATTAGAGAAATTTGACTTCGGTTTCAGAAAATGATAAAATTGGAAAGACATACATGTATATTAATATATATAGGAAGAGACATGCACACACCACATGCAAACAGAAGTTAGATTTCTGCTTAGACTTTTGAGAGTTTAGATAATTATTATAGAACAAGTTTAATAATATTATATTACTGGTTTGTACTTTTTTGTTAAAATGCACATCACCATGCATGGAATGAAGTCATCTATAAAACCTACATATTTTTCTTATGCTAAACTTATTTTGTCAAATTAGGATCACCACCAGATGTCATTATATAATAAAATTGTCTCCCAAATAGGTTACCACCAGAATTATTAAAATGTTATTTTACTTGGAAAAAATTATAATTTTTAGTTCTAAAGTGTTAGGACACAAATAAAAGAAATATTTTCTTTCCATGTACTTCTCTGTTTTCGTTTAATATCCAAGCTAATGCTCAGGTTAACCTGACATTTAGGTAATAAGGATAAACACTAAGGATAAACTGACTTAATATTATACATAAATCAGAATCTTCAATGACTAAGCAACTTTTAGGACCCAAAAATAATATGTTTTACATGATATGTAGTTTCAGGTCTTAAGTATTATGTTTGTTTGTTTCTATTGCACATTGTCCTTTATCACAATGTTATTTTCTTGATAAATGATGAAAGCCAAATTTTGAAACGTTTTTCATCACAACTAAATCTTCTGAGAGAGTCATTGATGAAACATCCTAATTATTTTATGAATGTGTCTGTATTTTTAATGTATAACCTGCACTTCCAGCTAGAACTAGTAAATAAATGTAAATTGAGAGATATGCTAATCTCTGCATTGGATACTTTGTTAGATACATTACTAGAATGATATTTGTAGTATACTCTGCTACACAGACACATGAAAACAGATGTAAACTATAATTATTCACTAATGAGATATTTCAACAAAGAAAGCTGAGTAACATGTATTTTATTTGTCAACCTGCCTGAGTTTGACATTTGTGTTCCACATGATAGCTTATGCTTTGGGTTCACCTCATAATTTAAAGGTGTTTGTAACTAGAATTTATACTTTATAAATTAATGCACATTATGGATAACTATCTAGTCAAAACTAGTATCATAATTTCATAGGGGGTTATTAGAAGATACCTTTTATTTTATACACATGATAAATACATGTTATTATTCATAACAAAAGATGTCCAGTATCAACAAGTTAATATTTTTATGAATACTAGCTTTATACAAAAATTTATACATTTTTTACATCTCTAATAACATAAGTATACTTAGTACAGTAATAAATAATAAAGCCATAATTTTAATCCTACAACAACTTAGTACTGTATATAAAAATTAGTTTTATCTTTTTAATCATAAAATTGAGATCACAATATCAGTGTTTTCACTGATGAAAGAGAGACATTAAAGAAACTAAAAAATAATTATTAATAGACTTGAGGAAGTCATTATAATTCCCAAGTTATTTGCTTTAGGTATTCATTGCAAGCTGTAAAAGGGCTATCTGTGCTAACCATCATTAATTTTGAACTGATATACTAGAGGGAAGGCAGCTAGTCAACAACATGCATTGACAACTTTTGAGCTGCTCCAATTTAAAGTAGGATTTCATCTTCACTCTTACAACACACTTATGCACCCAAAGTACAGTGTGAGATTTTACTCTAAAAAGCACAAAAATCATGGACCCTTGAACTTACAGTAACACATTAGCTGCTAGGCCAAGTTTGGCCCTTTGTCCACTGACAAGATAACAGGTGAGGCCAAGAGCATGATAATTGCTACAGTTTACTATAAAAAGTTAGTCTTTTCTTTTCTGTTTGATCAGTTCACACATACCCACCATTGGTCAAAAATATTACCATTCACTTTCTCAAGAGTAAAAGTTTTTCAAATTTAAATAAGATATATTAAAATATGCTGCATGAAAACTGAAAATCAGCATAACCTTTGTCCAAGCTAGAAAAAGAAATCAAGAAACATCGTATATTTAGTTAAGCTTATATTAATAACGAAAATGAATTAGTTATTAGATAACTTTCTTAATTTAATTTATAATGCAGATTCCCACTCATTCTTCACCAACAAACTGGACACAAAAACCAATGAATAGCAAAAGTGCATCAACTCCCCAGTTTTATTTACATAAGTATATTTATCCCCCTGACCATAAAGGTCTATCTGTATATATTTACCTACTGCATGATAACTAGAATGCTAAACATCAGGTTTTAATTCAAACTTTACGGATCACTTCCCTTGGAAATGGAGAATAATCCTATTGACTTTGGGGTTAGGAGATTAAGGCCATATTTGAGAGAAGGTTTAGACAGAGAAAAGTATATTTTAAAAGCATTGTTAATAGACCGCAAATGTTCAGAAAGTTTTTGAATGGCATTTCAAACTAGCTAATGTACATTGTCATCTTATAATAGTAAAGAAGTCCAAAGTTCAATAAGAGATTACACTTAACCTCATTTGAGGGCTATTTGACAATTCATGATGTTGAAAAATTCTTTTAAGTTTTCTAGATTCCTAATTTAGTGTAGTGTGACAATAGCTTCATTAAGTTTTGATTCCTTTATGGAGCCCCACATTGGCACAGTGATGTGCCTGCAGACTCTCACGTTGCTATAAACTAGGTTTTGATACCCATGGTGAGCAGAGCACAGAAAGCCCATTGTGTAGTTTTGTGCTTGATTCTAAACAAACAAACTATCATGGAGCTATTATTATACTATTGATACAACACTTTCAGTTTCATGAGGCCTTCTTTTTACAAACTCAGACTCCTTATGAGTCTCAGCTCCTCCCCTCTCTCCTTCTGTTACATATCCTCAGAGGTATTTATGTGGAAGTATTTGAAGCCAAAAGTTTAAACTTTGCCTAAAAAAAAATATGCTTATGGAAAATATATGTTTAGCATACTTTTGTCATTCGGTTACCACAGTTTAGATTCCTTTTACACATTTTGGGAGTTGTTGTTTTTTTTAGACCAAAGCATCCACTTCACTTCTGAAACTAAGAAAAACAGTGCCCTCCTGTTCCTATATATTCTTTTCCATAAACAAAGCCATAACCTCACAAATTCTTTGTAAAGAAAAACCATCTCATACCAACAGGTATCTAAGTTTCAAATTGAATTACCCCTACTCTATTACAAAAAACATTATAAATTGCCTATTTAATTAAGCTTCCAAGATACGTAACAGCAACTAATTCCTATCTGAAAAACAACACTTGTAGAAAGTTCTTCATACAAGTAGTTCCCCAATCGTATCATCCAATCACACAAGAAAAACGAAAATCAATCACTTCAAAATGTACAAATTTAGCCCCTGATAACTGAAGTTCTGCATTTTATCCCCAAAATAAGTTATAAATTCATAAGAAGTTTTAAAAAGTTCAGTGTCAAAGTCTATTTCAGATTCAGAAAAACATTTGAAAATGAAAATCAACTAATAAATATTATCCAAAACACAACTTGTTCTTATGACAAAGCCTACTCAGGAGAAACAAGCAGAATTACATAAAACAACAAGTCACAAAACATCAGTGTGCCACTAGATTTCTCTATCCAGAAAAATCTGCCTTAGCTGAACAACATCAACTGGAATGAAGTATAAATTCTAGATACTAGAAAACAAGTTTTCAATGTTGAGACATATGAACCAGCTCTCAACTGCAATGATGACTTAAAGTTCAATGAACTTTAAACACATTATCATGACTATAGCCACATTTCTACCTGACGAATTCCAAACAGTTTGACCTAATGAAGATTTCTGTTAGCAGCTCAGAACATTGCCCCTAAACTTCCTAGATGGATGCACTCCATTGACAAAGCTATTCAACTAGGTTAAGGTGATTGCTTAAAAGAAGAGAAATTTGATTTCTGTACAAAAGCAAACATAACCACCAATTAGACAAACATGCCATAGTTAAAATTTTTCCAAAACAAAATGTATTTCCTATTCACTTTTCTTACAAAAATAGCTTCTTTCATTTTGTGCTGCCCTCTTTTTGCTAAAATTTTTTTAAACCATGCCACAAGTCTTCAGTCTCCCTCTGTCGGAATCCAAAGTTCCAAAACACCTATCATGCAAGATCACTATGCATGACCTCTCCACCAGCAGAAGAATATATCTATTTCCTGACACTTGTGACTCCCTTTACACAACCCACCATCAAACTATCACTTCTAAGTTTGGCAGAAGAGGAGAGCACCAAAAGATAGTGGAGAGGAAGGTAACTATAAGAAATAAATTTAAATTTAAAAAAATCATAACTTCCAATATGCTTTTCTCTTTCCTCTCACAAAATTAGTTTTAATCCCATATTGAATTGGAGGAGTGACCAATGCAAGAGAAGCAGAGATGCATCTGCTGGAAGCATTTAAAGAACATCTCTTAATTGTCAGAAACAGATAAGATTTGAAGAAGGGCACTGCACCACATCTGAGCCAGGTATCTCTTTGCCGTAAAAAGTGATACAATCAGAAGAACCAAATATGATAACAAGAAGAGGATGGTCCAACAAAGAGACACAAAAGAAGTAGAATCACTTAATCCCAAAATATAGGGTGGAGTGGCTAAGGCACAATAGACTGCACTAAACAAGTCAACTACACCCAAAACCTCACTTGTGAGGGTTTTAGAAGGTCCATATCATCTTCACCTGAAGTCCAGAAGAAGCCTATCAAAAGACTCCATGAACACATAGGGCGGCCTAATGCCAGGGACTCTAGAATGTGTCTTCCAAAGGAAATCCACTGCATGCACTTGACTTCTACAATTCTGAACAAGCCCAAAACAACTCAGGTTGACAAAACCTCATAACAAGGGGAAAACCCAGGACAGCAATACAAACATTCCATGGAGACTTTCTGTGACCCACTACACAAAAGAGCAATCAAGAGGGTAAGATGGACAATCCAAAAATTTTAGGAGGACTTGTGTGATTGGTTCATTCAATCTCCAAAACCTCACTCACTGGATACCACCATATACACGAGGGTAGGAGAAGGACACCTAATTGAATAACTGCATTTAGGTGTTTCAACTCAGGAAAATCATCCACCACGGGGATCTTGTAACTCCCTCTGCACTGACAGAACATCACCACTTTACTCTAAATTGAATGGTTATAGCCATCTTAGTGGTACTTATCTTGCAGGTTGCTTTTATAATCAACCACCCCAGCAGATTGAACTGGTAAGTGGTAATGACTTGAAAGATGGGGGAAAGTGCACTGAAAAGTCTAGAGAGACTGTAACATGCAAGAAAGTACAATGGGTGATAAAAAAAAAACATTTTCGAAAGCAGATCACACTGATTTATTCAATTGAAAGATGGCAGGATGGGCAGCAATCCCCTTCTGATTTACCCATGCCATCCATGTGTAGTGAGGTCCAGGAAAAGCAAATTATGATGCAAGTATCATAAGAAATTTACACTCAAGTGATCTTATGAAATACTCCATTGCAGGGGTGAGCATACACAGCAAAGGAAATATAGGAATCAACATGGCCTACAGTTCTGATTTGATGGAAGGATGTCAGCAAATGGTAATAGTGGAACCCATTCAGAATACAGACAGAATACTTGGTAAGGCACTGTTCTCCACAAAGCAGGATCCAAGGTGACGCTGAAGCAGGAGCTTGTAAAAGAAAAGAAAGCATTAGTAAAAACTTAACTTGTGTTACAGCTGTGCCAAAGTCAGGAGAAAATCTACATGCAGTAACTTACACCACATCACTGTTTCTGCTTCTTCGAGGTATTAGCTCTCCAGGTGCCCAAAAGTAAGATCTTCTCCAGTGGCCAACAAAGATGAAAAGCAAGAGAGAAGAGAAGGTGATGCAGTTGAACGTTGAACCCAAATAGTTATTATAACTTGGTAAAGATCACAGGAAGAGGAGCATTGCAAAAGGAGAAAGAGATGGGAACAAGGATCAACAAAAACCAATAGCATGAAATAACACTGAACAGGTACAGAAAAGCATAGCAAACTTCAGGTGGCTCAAAATTATAGTCACCATATGTCTGTAAAGGTTAGAAAATTATAGGAAGAATAAGGAAATGAACAGGAGACAACGTACATTCCATTTTGTGCTTCATCACCTTGCAAACAAATGCCTTGAAATCCCTTGAAGCATCGCTTATGCTTGTTGCCAAAAGTAAAGAAACAGACAAGTGATATACACCCCAAGTAGTAAGAGCATCTTCAGAATTCATCTGTGGCATGAAACTGGTGAAAAATGCTCTCAAGGAAAACTGAAATTATGTCAATATGAAAGAAGTTAAACTACTTATAAAGTAATAATTATTTTAAAGAAATATATCTGCACTCAAGCACTGCCAAACTAGAAGCCATAGGTTGGAAGTGGTGCATGAAAGGAGTTACATGTGTCAGGTAATAGTAGTGTTCTTTTATTGGTGAAGAGGTGACAGATAATGAGTTACATGGGAGACACGTTGGAACTTTGGAGGGGTTAGGACTTGTGGTATGGTTTGAAAAAGTTCACAAATAGAGGGCAGCATGAAATTAGTAAAGCTAATCTTGTGAGAGGAGGGAGTATAGCATCAAAATTTATCAACACAAAAATAAGTATTAACTGGGAGTAGGGGAAGATCAGCCATTCTACTGATGGTTATTCTTAACATTTTATGTGTTATCAAAAATAAAAAATATGCAGTTATTCAAGTTCTTTATGCATTTCATTCCAATATAACACATCACATAATCATTTGTTCAAAAGTTTCAATTCCAACAAATTTTGTTGAAGTTATAATCACTTCTCCCATCAAGTGAAAGAAATTATCACAATTGATCATGGCCACAGACACAGTTACTCAGGCTATGTAAAATTTGAAGCAGTATTAATCACCGACTTACATGTAGAAATATTTGAACAGTGGTTCACTCATAAAAGTGTACAAATAGTATAAGCTTTGAATTTTAAAACTTTCATTTTAAAGATTTTTTTTTCAATTGTTATTTAGTCAACAGATTTTAGTGATACATATAGATTTTTAATGCTAGTACATGCTTATTCTAAAATTGGGTATATATAACTGGGACAGTAATAAAGTATTCCAAGGTAAAACAGTAGAAAATGAATGAAATAAAATACAAAGAAAGTCAACGTATTCATACAGGAAAAAATAATCTTTATTCCATTACAACAAAACTTTCTCAACTTTCTTTTATAACAGAACTGTAGTGCAGGACAATTAACCTTATTACCTATAAGCGTCAACTAAAATAATAAATCAAACATAAATTATGAATAAATAAATTAATGCCATGAAAGTAATTAACTAAATAAAATTAGTATATCCAATTATCACTATTTTCAACTATCTTAAGTAATCAAAATATTGCCAATATGATTTCTCAATATTATATTTCATTAATTTAAGATTGTTTGATTGAATCAATTAGTGTCATGACTTGCAAAAATAGCCAACTAATCAAAATAAGTTTTCAGTTACAACTGTTTGTGGTTATTCCAAGTCTCATGAGAATAATTAATTATGAAACATGAAAATTAATTAGTATTCTCCACTAATTGCCTAGCCATACATAATTGTAGATGCTATTAATTGTTCTCTTGTTACGTGGTTCAGGATTAAAACAAATTAGATCAAAATGAGGGAGAATATTTTCCCTCAAATGTGGCTAAGATATTATTTGGAGCGTAGAATATGTTATTAACTTTTATGTTCCATATATATATATCTCAAAGTTCACCAACAAATACCTCAATCTGGCCAATGAATATTTAGTTACATGTTGCCGAGAAAATTGTTGTCAACATTTTGAACTGTCCATCTATACTAAAACCAGTTTAACCCTGGTGGCCACCAAGAAAATTTGTATATTTTAATATCACCCTTTAACAAAGATTAAAGATCCTATACACAATATAGAGTTGGATATATGTGTTTACCTTAAACTTGTATTAAGCACACAAAATCTAGACAAAAATCATGCCTTAATTTTCATTCTAATCTCAGTAAAATTGGGCTAAAGTCCACTAAACCATTTACATGAGTCTCAGCAGCACAATTTTTGTATGGGGCCATGTGAACTTTTTAATCCATACAATGTGAAAATAAAGGCTACATTACCCCATAGCAAATAAAATTTAAAACAACCTAAAGTTTACAATGCAAAACAAATAAACACTAACTATGAACCACAGAGTATTTACTAATCAAATACAAAGTCAGGTATGGTGTTTTATGCCTTATGCTTCTCAAACCTAAATAAATCTTACATTTTAGTCACTATGACACTATATATTTAAAATATTTTACAAATATTGCAGGTCAATTACAGAATATAAAACACTTATAAATCCTTAAAAATTTAAGGTACAAAAAATGAAAACTTTCCAAATACTCATGTTAAACTAGAACCCGTTTGCTATTTAATTGCTATACTACACATAAAAGGCTTACTTCCTTACTACATTGGTTGTACAGATAGTTCATGCATGAAACATTTAGAAAAACACGTTATTTTACTTTATATAAAAGTAAAACTACATACTTTTACTTGTTTGCTAGAGAAGAATGCTAACTATGATAATGTAATAATTAGGAAGCTTCATCCAGTATCCAAAATAAGGGGTATGTGATTTACAAATAAGTAATTGGTTGATAAGGTATTTTTAAACTCAAACGTGTACTCAAAATATTTTAGTTTAATGTCAGACAGTGAAAGTTAATACATCTAGTCAGTTGATTGATTAGCAAGAACATTCTGAATCGAAGCTTTTTTTACATTATTTTTTTAGACATGATTGACACCAGTATCACAGTTTCTTTTGGAAATGAAGATGTTGTTTGTGAACTTAGGCCTACAAGTGCAAGTAGCAGTAGACAGTAGTACACGTTATGGAAGAAATAAACTAATTTGTTATTCTTGCATAGTTTGGATTTCATATTATTTTTACCAGATAGATAATTCAAAAGAAACCACCCAATGAACAAACATGTCACAACACACTAACATAATTCTACAACTTGAACATGAAATATACTTTAATTCAGTAGTAATAATAATGGCAATGGAAAAGAAAAGAAAATTACAGAAAGATATAAAAAAAGTATATATAGATGTATAAAGCAAACAAACTGTAAGACAGAAAAAAATAGTTTATTAGCAAGTTTTGAACAACGACAGGAAGTCTGTAAGGGAAAGCTACAGTTTAGAAAATTGTACTTATGACAGTTTAACTATTAACTCATTTTATTTACATGATTTTAATAATTCGCTTAAGTATAGCAATTATTGACACTGCTTTCCAAAATACTTTTTGACTTTTTTAACCTATTTATCTAATTTTCTTTATTTTTCCTCTCCTTTTTCACTTTATTTTTTAATACTTCCCCTCTTACCTAGATTCATTTTAAGTGTTCAAAGTTTATACACGACTTTTAAGACTAATGTTTAAAATACAAAATAACATTAATACCAGTATAAAATATACAAACTGAAATATTTAATATCATTTTTATGTAACAAGTTTTCTTAATGAGCGGTTTATTTATTATGTGTTAATGTTACACTACATTTGAAGTGACATGAGAGAGAACTCGCCTTAGGCAGAAAGAACGGTGTTTTATATACAAAGTGCAACCCCTATTTAATAATTTGTTTTTCAGTAAATTGATAATTTTACATTTATCAATTGTGATTTGAATAAACGCTATGAAAAATTACTTAACGATGTCCTTTGAAAAGAAAGACAAGAAAAGCGAATATTCTTCACAAATCTTCCTTACACTATATTATACAGATTCAGTTTATTGAAGTTTTTTTATTGATGTTTAGAAATTAATTCTAGCATTATTCTTTTGGAATTAATAAATCAAATACAGTATATATAATGTTAAAATTGATATGTAAACATGTTCAATATAAATTAAAATTTAAGTAATTAATATCTGTTTATCCTATACTTAGAAAGATGAACACACACACATAAATACAAAAAGAAAAGTATTTTTGATGTAATGAAAATACATAAAGAATGTGTAATTGGTGTTTTATTACTGGTCATTAAATTGGTTTCTTTCTGAAGTGTCCAGATTTCATCGCATTTCACATACGAAATTTCTATTAAGTACGAAATGTTTTAAAAACAATTCAAACATTCGCAACTATCTGATCTAGTAATACCTTTTTCTCGTATTAAGTAAGTTTACGACCCTTCTGGAGGGCTGTCAAATTTTATTATACGGACAGAATTTAGCACTAACTCCCCTATAAAGATTATATCCCAATTCTTCTTAACTTTTAGCAAATTATTATTATTTTGTTCACTCTCTTCGTTTAACATTGCTTTAAGTAACATTTGCCGTACTATTATTTAAAAAAACGGAACGGCAATTTTTTTTTCAAATTATTTATCGAGTTTATTACTTCAAAGCCTAAATTAATGTATAAACCATGCATATATCTTTTTTAAAATTATAAATCTCTTTTAAAGAGCTTACGAGTAAAAATAAAGAATGTAGAACAATAAGTCAGTCATAATAAAACTGAACAATATGACATTCGATTGTTTATTACAATGAAAATAAAAATGACCATTAGCAAAGTAAATGTTAAAAATCTTATTTATGACATTATTAACCAACTGTGGTGAAAATTCTCAACGTTTAACATTCATTTTTATTAAATTTCAGTAGTACCATAGAAAAAATTTGAAATTACATATTCAAGTACGGCTTTAATTTTAAAGTTGCCATCTTGTCATGAAATCTATCAAGGTAGAGATTAACATTCACTGTTTTTAAGTTTCAGAAAATGCAAAGGGCAAACGGTGATGTACTAAGGTTTTCTATTGGTCGCACTCTGTGGCTTACATCATAGATTTTGATGAAAGTAATTTATCCTTGTGAGGGCTAAGATTTCCCACAATGCTATATCCTTCGCCAAGAGAACTACTTTTCCTTAAAAATAGCGGTAGTCACTGTACTGTAGTGTTATGCAGCAATGCTGGTTTTAAAGAATATTTACTGATAATTATACAGTTAATTTCAAAGCAAAATTTGTGTAAACACTTTTATAAAGTTAATACATCACAAGAAAAATGCTTCTGAGTATGTAATACAGGAAGTAAACGTCAGGACCTTGGAACTATTTTTTTGGACGACTAAATATATTCTTGAAACTGCACATTGTTATGTGGTGAAAAGTGGCTATGTGTATTTCATTACGTGTTGCAAGATTTGGAATATTTTTTGTAATAAAGGATTAATGCGAGTCAGATGTAAGTAAATGCAAATTTTGATACAACATTCCTTAGATTAACTGTTTGTATCATTACTGCACTCAGATTTACATAACTTCAAGAGACCTTTTGATTTTGCAGGCACTATGTCGCGCACGAGATGTTCAACAAAATCCTCGAGCACAGGATTATTAAGCCTATTTTGTAGTTTAACATAGTTGTGGAAGAAGTGAAAGTGAAATAATTTGAAAGTAATTGATGTACAGCTACTGAGAAATGTATTTAAACATTCTTTTGTTGTACTTTAAACTTAAGATTAAGCTATTAAAGAGGTCTGGAAGTTAATGAGAAACCTAGGCTAGCATCAGTAAATTAAATAATAAATTCCAGCATTGTTAAAGTATCTAAAAGATTGGAAATAAAAAAAAAATAATGTTTTGACATTGGGCCTGTACTAGTAGTATCAATTTTGGTAAAATATGTTACTGAAATCGATGGCAATGTAAGCTATGAAAGTGGAACTTTATAAGTCACATAGAGAATTAGTTTGTTATTGGATTTATTTCTTAGTCTGTAAGTTATTACAATTATTATGTAAGTTATAAGCATTGCATTAGCATCATTAACTCAGAGTCAATAGCTTGGCTGTAGTGCATAAATTTAAAATTAGTTGAATAGAATGTGAGGCCATTCTTTTTAATTTCCACTTTTCTTTGTTGGCATACTGATGACAACTTGAATCAGTTTAACCTCACTTTGAACTAAGTACTTAAGTCATTATTGAATTTCTGACAAATTTTGTCCAAAGTTTAAACATGAGAAAAATTTAGTTGTAAGACACTACTTTTAATATTACCATTGCTTTTCATGTAATTGTAAAGTTATCTAAACCTGTTGTTATTAATCTGTTGGTTCCCTTTAGGAAAATATATAATTATGTAAATGAAGCAACAGAATGAAGTTTAAGTATCAATAGGCTAGCATGTTTAGTAATTTGTAGTTTGAAATATACTTCATAGCACGTTGATTACACCTTCATAACAAACTTCTCTAGGTGATTAAGTGGTATTTTAGTGAGATTTAATGTTCTTGAATTCTTTTGATTTTTATTGTGAAATAGTTTGTTACTGAAACCCCATTATCTTTTATGAAACTGATCATAGTTGTACTTCACCAGCTTAATCTATTTTATATTGTAACATTTGTTGTACATGTAGTTTGATAATATGAGTAATTTCTCAACTATTTATGTCTGTTGCATCCTAACAGGCCTAATATTGGGTGAAAGGCCTCTTAAGCACTAAATATAGAAGATACAATATGGTTGACTTATTGCTAAGAGTAAACCTTTGTTAGTCAAATTTTTGACAATCGAGATGAAGTTTCATGTTACCTTCACAACAGGTAAGTTAATCTGTATATTCATGTTTCAAATCTGAAAAACTATTATTTATAAAAAAACAACAAACATTTTATGTGGGTACATTGTCCAGTAAGCTGCTCACAACACAATTAAGGGTCAAGTAGGGGTTGATAAGAACAGAAAACGAGGTGATAATTATTGAACACAAAACACATTCACATAATTCACATTATCATAAACTTTACAAGAAAAACCATCATCATAGGATGAATATATAAAATATATGCATTTTCAAGAGATTGTCAGTGATTTGTAACATTCATTTCCAGTTGTAATGTTCCAAAATGAAGTCCTGTTGAAATGTAAACATCATTAAAACATGATGTTTTTATTAGAAAACATTATTTTATAAGTAATTGATGTGAACAAAATGATAATATGCCACTTTTAATATTGCACTTGTATCATTATTTATTTGTATGAAATAACTTGTACATTTATTTTGCCTACAGTTTGTTTAATAGTTCCATGTCCACCCTTAAATTTAATTGATCAATAGTGCAAACTCTTTATCTTTTTGCTGTGAGTCAAAAGCCATGTCATTGCATTTGTTGACCTGCATTCAAAATTTTATTGAACTGTTTTATAATTTATGCCAATAAGATTATAATTCAAATTATAAATGAGTTAATTGCTTAATTTAAAATTAAATAACAACACGCCTAAATATAGATTTTTCATGAGTTACATGGCATGTTGTATACAGCACTGTTTAAAATTAGATGTTTATGATGTCAAAATACAAGTTTTTATAGTTTTCTACAAATTAGGAACTCAACTTACTAATATTATCATGCTAGAATATAAAATAAGAACCTCCTATCTTTAAGTTACTGAGATATGTACTGAATCAAACACAGTGGTCCTGTTCACCTCTTCTGATTTTTGAAAACAGTCTCTTACATGCACTTACTCCAGTATACGACATGTGGTTAACCAATCGGTAGTTTAGAAAGTCCCCAGAGTAGTTTTCTCAGCCATTTCAATCTGTAGAAAGGCTACCACATTCTTTTGATCCAAGATTTCAAGGAGGTACATTGTGTCTTTAGTTTGCCCAAAGTTTCATATTTTTTAAAATCTAAAGACACAATGCACCTCCTTGAAATTTTGGATCAAAAGAACATGGTAGCCTTTCCAAAGATTGAAATGGCTGAATAAAACTACTCTGGAGACATCCAGCAGTATTCAGGTTGAAAGGTTGTGGCCACAAGAAGTACTTTTTTACTTTAAATCTGGATTTATTGTTCTATATTTTAATAAAAATAAGTATAATTTATTTCTAAATGGTAATAATTTGTATACATGTATAATGTGTTATTATTGAAATGTGACTGTATATTACAAAATACTAGCTCACTAAAACACAGAAAACACTTGGGAGACTGAAGGTTAACTGTGTAACTGTTCACTGCTTAAATGCAAGTCATAATGTTAGCTAGGCATGACTGGAAGGTTATTATAAAAAAAAGGTGTATAAATATATAGCATTATGAGACTTAAGCTATTTAAAATATTTGTATTTTTATGTTGTATAGTTGTTCCAGTACAAAGAAAGAATTTATATTTCTTAATTTTGTTATGATAGTTATGAGGTTGATCAAGCAGGGGTAGAAATATTCTAAATTTTCAGCAGGACACCTCAAAATTGTCACCAGACATTACTGAAAACAAGAAATCAAGTAGAGACAATTATTATATAAAACAGAATCATTTTATTTATGGCACTGTAACATTATTTCAAAGCAAGTGGTAACAAGTTTTGTATCCAGTAAAAATTGCACATCAGTTAAACTGGTAGATTTAGTCATCCAGCACTAAAACATTAGCTGATGTAGACTCAGTATCTCTATTGTCTTTGTGTATGTGAGCTCCATGTAGACTCAAATATCGTCTGGTGTTTTACTGTCCTTCCACCAGAATTCTGCAGACTTGCACAGTAATTCTGCACTTGCAAGATCACAGGTCTTATTCTTAGCTAATTTTATTGTCATCGAGTCATTTCATCAAGAGAATCATTTATTAGTTTGGACTGCCAGTCATCCTTAATAACTGCCATCTGGGAAAATTCACATTCTGGTTCAGCAGATGGCATGGAAATCACCTGCATGAGGCATACCAAGGCCAACACTGTTGATCAAGGGAAAGATTTACCATACTCAAGAGTAATTTGACTTAACATATGGCCCCACAATCTACTTGCACTACTAGCCAGGGACTCATCTGATTTGGCAAATCTTGTGGCTTTGAGCAGTGTCCTGTATAAGTCAGCTTGGCAAATATCAGCTGCAATGTTGAAACCCTTAGTTTCTAGCAGAGCACCAAAGTGGTCCTGTAGTGTCTGGGGTTCATTATAGCCATAAGATGACAGTGCTTCCTTGCTTTTAGGCCAATTGTTTGGTTCAAAAATTTGAAAGACACCAGTAAAATCCTTATCAAATTCTTCAAATCTCTCATTCAGATATGTGACAATTTTACCTATGATGATGGCAGTTTCTTCAGCCACGGATTGAGCAACTGTCTCTTTTGTTGCACTTTCTGTTGCACTCTGGCCCTTGTCTGACTACTAATAGCTATCACCTTTCCTCTATGTAACCACTTGCCAGTTTGTTCACATGTTGTGAGCTCTTTAACAATTTTCTGGGATCTCTCAACACGATTCAGATTGCCCAGCTTCTCTTTGCAAACAGCAAGTTTGTCAGAAACAATGTTCACAGTAGCAAAATTGTCTTGCATTTTGAGACGAAGAGATGTCAAAACATGCAGAAGTGCCAAGAGTACATCCATATACAGGAGGAATTTAAGGCTTTCCAAAGTACTGTATAATCCTGCAGCTTTCTGTCCATGTTCCCCTTTGTTATGCAGCTTTACTCGATGCAAATGCTCTGCTAACGCTGGCCAGTTATGAGAAACTGACTACAGAGTGTGCTCTTTGTAAGTCACTAATCAGTTTCCTATCCCTTTTGTTGGCTTTACCAGATTCTTTGAGGCCAGCCCAGCTCTGTGGCAAATTGTCATAAAACTTCCATAGGTTTTTTGAAAAGGTTTAGGAACTATCAAGTTGAAGGATGTCCTTGATGGTCTTTTTAATTGTAAGTTCCAATCTGTGACTAGCACAGTGGATCCCTATCAAATAAGGTTTTTGTGCCTTCAATCTGTTGCAAGTCCTTTATTTGTGCTAAAATTGGCAGCTGCCCCATCAGCTGTCAGGCATACAATTGATTCAAGCCAGTCAGGAAACTTGCTATATTTGGACAATGCTGCAAGTTCAAAAAATTAGTACCCAATATTAGTTACTTTCTATATATATATAAAAGTAAATTTGTACTTTGGAAAATTCAGTTGCTCCATTATCCATTATGCTACTTGTGCTAGTTTAAGCTCCAATTCTGTCAGTAGTAAATACATGATTCTTCTTGGTTTAAATGAATTGAAAAATGCTCAAGTTTTTACTTATGTACATTGGAATAATTGAATGACTATGTAAACCTGAATTAAAACACAAATGTACATGAAATATTGTCCATTTTAATTTTTCTTGATTAAGAATTCAGGATAAATCCAGAAAATTCTCATCCCAGGTAATTAATAAACCTTTACCTGAACTAAGTGCCTGTAGCAAGTGTTCATAAACAGCCTTCTCAACTGACTGCAAACACAAGAAGTGGGTTACTGGGTAGCAGTCACTGACCAAGTATCTTACATAGACTATCTCCTTCTCAATGTTAGCAGTGTCTGTTAAGCTGTCAGTCATAATGCCAAAGAATAATGAGGTGTGTACATGAGATATAACATTAATTCTAATTTTTTCTGCAATATGCTTTGTAAAAATAACTGCTTGTTTGTCATTGGCATGATGTTCTCTAAAGTTCATACCAAAGTTGTGCTCCTGCAGCAACAGAAACTGTTGAAAATTGCTGAATGGTTTGGCATTCAAAGCCATATAAAGGGCAGTTTTTAACAGCACAAGCAAACGATCTTTCTCAGTCTGGTTAAGTTTGCTCAGTTCTTTCATCATGGGAGTTAAATCAGGTGTTTCTTTTGCCATTTTCATACTGCTTAACAGCACTTGCTCTCAGGTTGGAAGATCCTGTTATGAAAGTATTCTTCTGCCTTCCACAACTTTGGTTATATTCCTGACAAGTTGAGCAAAACATTAGTCCGGTAGCATTATTATACTCCATCCATGGTCAGCCTCTATTCCATTCATCCTGGAAATAGCAAGTAGGCCTAGCGCCAGTGCAAGCAGTGACAGCCTTTGCTTTAACACTTGGGCTTGGGTCAACAAGCTTTGGTTTTTTTTTTTCATTTGGGGTTCCAAATGATTCATTTGGGTCTTGGGGGTCTTTTGATTCATTAGTCTTGCTCGTGAAGCCAAACTGAAATAGACTGTGAGACTTTCCCATTTTTTCTACCATCAGATGCCATGGTCAGAATGTCTTGAATAATTTGTCAGTCGTGGGACTATCCGGGACAGCAAGGGTAAGGTGACTTGAAAAGTGCATTTTGTGAGCATTCATGACCATTTTTTAAAATTTGCTTCTTTTTTTTTTTTGTATTAAATTATATCTTAAATTTTGCAAGTTATTTTCCACTCATTATAGAATATACTTTTAAGCAAAATCTTTGGGCTGTGCATACACAGCTTTTACCTCGCTTATTTTTGAGGGGATTATGTTTTTGTGTCTGATATGTTAGGAATATGACCACCAGTCACGATGTTCTATGATAGATGGGAAAGTGCCGGTCAAACCTGATTTTCTAACGGACATGTCTGGCTTTAAATAGAAAATTTCGAACCCTAATCAAGTGGCAAACCTTGCATAATTATAGTTTAGAAAATAAAAAAAGTTATGAAGTCTTACCAAAAATAAACAATTGAAATCTATTTAGGTTTTAAAGATTACACAAGTAATATTTAAGCTTTTAGAGATGAGAAAGTTTTTAAATCATAACATGAAATAACTTTGCACTCAGACTAGTAATGAAACATATTTTCACAAACAACTCTTTAGTAAACATATTTCCTCAAACTGTTTTTGTGTACAATAAACACGTAATCTTTACAAAACGTCTGCCAAATTTTGTGAAGATACATGTGCTGTATTAAAAGTTATAGTGCAGATACTTAACATGTGCAAATGTGTAGATGAACTTATGTATATTATACTGACCCCATAGCGAAAGGGTTATTTGTGTTCATTTTGATAAAAGTGGTTGATCCTAATTGTGTGGGTATCTCAGTAACACGAAAGAGCTACCTCACTACAAATATATTATGATTAAAGAAGGATTCACAACATGTTCCTTACTTTGACTCAGAAGTTCTTAGAATTACTAATGTAATCTTTTTCCCTTTTGTACTTATTTTTTTTACCAGCTTTTGTAAGTTGCTGGTTTGCAAGTTCTGGATAATGATTGAAATCAATTAAAGTAAAAATAGAAGTTAGTAATGATAAATAATACTGAGTTACTAATTCTTGCACTAATTCTAATTTGTAAGTCACTTACATAAAATAGAAAATAAACAAATTTTACTTACTCAAGTGAGTTTACACTATGAGAGTTGTTCATAAAATTTGATTATCCAACAAACACCTAGACCACTCCTATAAAACAGCTGATGTTGTGGGTCCTGGTATTTGGCAAAAGGGCTTGTTGTACCAGGTATACCAAATGCAGTGTAGTTCACATATTTTCATATATTCTCCTGTACTCTCTTGGAATCAGTGTCTTAGTTATTTAATAGTTTTAAAGGTTTTTATAATTTTTATTATGTATTCTTCAAAGAGTTGCTTGTCAAACTTTACACAAAAACTGCTATAATATTGTTGGAATAATTAATATATTTGTTACTCTGTGTGATTGAAAGTTTGTCAATTTAAGTGATATGTTTATTTGTCCATTTAGTTTTGGCTTGAAGTTCATATATATATTTTTTCTTTAATGTTAGACTTCTTAGTTCAGAATTTTCTAGAACTTAATAGCTTCTAAATCTTATTTCAAGTATTCTATCATTAGGATTAATAATGGAAGAAAAAATAATTTTTTTTTAGATAAATTGTTTTTTATATTTGCAGTTTGAATTCAAAATCCTTGCTTTGCTTTACTTCTGAAAACTTGTATTGCTTAACTATGTTGAAAATACAGGGTGGTCACTAGAAAAGCGGAAAATTTGTCAAACAGCTATTTATTTTTACAAAGAATAACTTTTACAAAGTTTTTTAAAGGCATATGTTATATTACACTCATAGATGCTCAAAATTATTAAAATCATGCATTTTATTCATGATCTCATCTGACCCTCAAATTTTTCGCTTTTCTAGCGACCACCCTGTATATTTATAAGTTGGTAATTATTAATATGGACTTCTGAGTGAAAGTAAAGAAGTTTGTATTACGGTATATCAACCACATTATAAGTTCTGTATCCGGGGTCAATTAGGCCTTTCACTCTGAATTTAGGACAATATGCCATAGACAAGCCACATTGATCAGTCACCAAGAGCAAATAATATTTATTGTCTTGTAGGCTTGTTTTACCAGAGAAAAGTGACATGTATAACTGTTTGTTTTGTATCATTTTGTCTAGGTAAGAACAGTTATGTAGTGCTCTGAAGCAGTAATGTTTACAAAAGTAAAAGCAAAAAATGTTTTCTAGTAAGTTAAGTCAATAAAATAATTACTGTTCTCCATATATCTAATCATCATATAATCTGTTAAGCTAGATTTTATGTTGGACAGTAACCACAGTTAGCTTATTTTTTAATTTCCCTGTAACATACAGGGAAGGAGTTTATTACAAGGTCTATGCTTTAATTATATTAATTTTATCTGATTAAATAACTTAAATACACTAGTTGAAAAAAACTGAAAACTGTAATGTGGAAGGATTGTTTCCTACAACTCTTTGCCAGGTTTTCAGAAAATTCACTTTTTTTTCATATTCTCATTTAATTAAAACTTCATAATCTTGTCACAGTAAAATGAAACCTTTAAAAGGATCTTTCTTATAATGAGTTAAAAGTTCACACTAAACCTCTCCACATGTTTCCGTTGAAATATCAACCATTATTTGTAGATTACTGTTATAATTTTGACTCTATCACAGGTTTATGATAAAAGTAGTGCACAATTGAACACCCATTTTTCTCTAGGCCTGAATATGACCAAGTGACTTAAATGCTGGACTGTTAAGTCTGAAAAATCATAATTCATGACTTGTTACTACAAAGTTGTGTTGTGTAATACCATAAATCGTACTTCTTAGTTACACAAGAGTTACCAGAAGGTGTTACTAGTTGCCTTCCCTCTGGTCTTATTAGTTCATTGTGAAGGTTGGCTAGCACAAATATGTAGTCTCTGTGTAATATTTCTCTAATTTCTCAAACAAACCATCCTTTCTTTATTTGCCACAATGACTCATGTTTAAATGCTTCTTTTGACATATTTGTAGGTGTTTTCATCCATGTACATGCCAGAACTAATTTTTTTATGAAACAAGATGTAGCTTCCAACTTCTGAATGCCTGAAAAAAGAATGTTTTTAGTAAGTAGTTTCATTCACTTGTGGTACTGTTGTCAAAATACTGCATGGATACTGAAAGTAATTACCTAATTATAGTAATAAACATAACTATAAGTTAACTGGTTCTAAATATAAATGCAAATTAACAAAACAGTAAAACATGCACACTCTTATGGATATAAAGTTGCATGTTTTTATGTGGGATCAGCTTAGTACAGTGGTCTTCAAATATTTTTTTCTGTGGACCACCTACATTTGTATTTATTTTTTTTAGTTTGACAAACCATTTTGAGGTCTGTAGTTTTATGATGCTTTCTTTTTGTAATTATACAGACTTTATATGGACCATCATAAGACAAAGATTTTAAAATATAATTTGACTGTCAGCAGTCAACATGTTCATGTATTTTAACTCTTACTATGTATGGTGTTTAAAACATAACTCAGAATTCCACTTTAATCTTTGTAATGGAATGTAAGTATAACAGAACTGCTCAAGATATGAGAACTATTACAGGAGAAGGATTGCATATTGGTTGTTAAGCATAATATCCTAACTGCAACACTTCATAACCTATTATCATTGTTTTATTGGAAGCTGAAAAGAGAATGCTATTTTGTGATGAGTGTTTATTTTTATACATGAAGATAAAACTGTATATTCACTAATTCTTTGTGGGGAAAATTTGAAACACAAAACATAAGTTAGTGATTTAAGTTCCCTTTTGTGTGCCACATTCATCTGATTTTGATGCTTTCAAAAAAAGTGTAACACTGGATTTGCTTATTTTTCAAGCTTTGTTCCTATGTTTTGCATATGTAACCAAGTTCCACTGTGAACATTCTAAGCCTTTCATCTTGTCAGCTACTTTTTTCATTCTTTTCAACAAAAACATTCCACCATCAGACAGTTGTTTCATAAGAAAAAAGGAAATATTCTGTAGAATTCATCAACACAAATATTTAATAAATCGAACAAAGAGCATCCTGTCAATGTTCCAGAGGTTAAAAAATAAAGTTTGACCATTTCTTCTGTTCCTGTTCTCAATATTCAAAAAAGTTATTGGCATCACCACTTTATCTGAAAAAGAATTAATGAAAATTCAGCATTAACAGCTCACGAGCCTTTGCACTTGTGATAAGCGTGTTTAATGCTCTTGTCACATCAGAACAAAGGAAATAAGACTGGTGATGATGTGTGACAGAACAGCTAGAAAGAGATTTCACTAAAATCACTCTTTGAATAACTGTCTTTACTAATAATTCATTTGAATCTGTAACATTTTAAGCTTCTTTTTTTGATTTCCAATATACAAATGTAAGTGAAATGAATCAAGTTTTTGTTTTTTCTCCCACACAAAATAAGTTTGGTTATATACATAATCTGCTGAATAATAAAATACTGGAAATTCTACAGTTGCTAAGATTTTCATTATTTTAAAGTTTCAATCAGTAAATAATACAAATATGTGTTTGCTTTATTTTTTGTTTTTTCAAGTTTTAGGTTAAATTAATGAGTAACTGTTGCTGTAGAATTAATATTTGCTTCATATTTTGTAGTTAAGTAAGAACATTAAATCTCATGGAGTGTAACTTAGAAGCTTCAAGATACTGGGTAAGGTCTTTGTGGCCTAGATTTCAAGCTGCAGTACTGGCCTGTGTGGGTATGCCTATTGATTTATTCCTTTTTATTGTGGAATGCGTTGCTATGTGTCAAGCCTAAGTGGTTTTGTATGTGTAGCAAGAAATATGTTCCAGGACAAACACCTAGTTTTAATTCATTCAGTTTTTTTTGTGTAATAAGTATTCTCACAATGTACTTTTCATGCCTGAGGGAGAGCAGGTTTTCTATAAGTCAACAATAACTTGTTTATAAACTTGTTTGAAATACAGTGAAACAGTTATCTTAAATAGTTTTCCTTCCTGTTTTTTTATAGATGTTGATCTTGTATATTTCTCCATATGTAATGAATTATGAACCATCACAAAATTATAAGGAAATTACGTTGTATGCATAATACTCAGTAATATCGCATATTGTCAGAAAACTTTTTGTATAATAGATATAGTAAATTAAATATATAGGTGTGTTGGGCTTGGGACTCTTACAGAGTCGGTATCTATGACATGGTGGTAAATCCAATGATAAATGATCAGCATGCACTTAGCTTGTGCTGTTTAAAATAATATACTCAAAACAAATGTTTGTATGATATATATATATATCATAGTTCTTCTTTAAATACTATGCAGTTTTCTTGTTACATGTTTATTTAGGCTAATTCAGTAGTTTTAGAATACAGTTGATAAGCCAGACTTTATATTAAACACTCAGAGTGTAATTTACTTATTCCTTCTCTGCTTTTTCTTTATCACAACAGTATTGGTGTATAATGCACTTAAGTTACATCGTAAGTTACTGCATTTGTATCTTGAACTTCTGATACTCATCTGCTTTTTTATATTTAGACTTCCTTCCAAGTAATCATCTGCTTTGGAACACTATTTAACTAAAGTTATTGTCCTAAAGTGTCAGAGGTGTTAATCTAACTTTAACATACTGGTCATTACGTTACTCACTCCTATGGTGGTTAACTTTGCTTTCTAACTTTTCTCTGATCAAAACTCTCTTTCACTCAGCTTTAGTTTTGGCTCTCTTCTCGCTCTTTGGTTGTCACTTTTTAAATTTCTAACAGAGATTAAAATATCTCCATAACCTCAATATCAATGACTTCCAACAGTCATCTGAATTTAACTGTTATTATAAAAAAAAAAAAACATTTAAATATTCATGAGATATTAACTCAAAATAACTAATGCTACTTATACTAAGCAGTCTTTTATATCTGACATAAGCCCCTATTCAAGAATATTAATAGTACTGTTTTCACCATATAAATATATGGTAATATGCTATGTCTTCTCGTGTAGTCTACATGAACATTTACAGTTCCACTGTCTGGCCGTCTCTATACTACTATGGAATCTCCAATACAGGTTCACCATGATAGAATTCCTTGTCTTAATTTTGACTGTTTGTTACCTGAGGTCTGTTTTTCCTGATCTGTCTGTATACTGGCATACCAGATAAGATTCCTCTCTCTTTTTCTAACCTGTCAGTTCTTTACTGCTTTTCACATATCTGCACATCTCATCTTCACCCTGTAGTCATAGGCCTAGTAGGTCCTTATCTTCTCTAATGAAGTCATTGTCTTCAGATTCTGCTTACGTTACAGCTACACCTGTAAGGTCTTCTCTCTCTCTCCCTTCCAGGGAAGGTTCTGTTCTGAAAGGGAGGAGAGGATCCTAGTGGTTGAGGAGTCCAACCTTAACATACCACTTTGGCCTTGAATTCCTGTAGATGGGTGTCCCCCCTTGGGTCAGTCAGCTTGTCCATGTGGGCTAGAGTCAAGCAAGTACCAGTTTTGGAAGTTCTCACTGGGTGTTGTGGACATTGTGTCTGATGCTGTCCCTGCATGACATTGTAGTGCATCCCCTAGTAGGGCTCCATGATGGGTGGGGTCAGTGGGTACTGAAATTTTCCATTTTTTTAATGGATCCTCCTATGAAAAATTAAAATAAAATAGTGCAAAAACAGTCAGTAGGTAAACATCCATACTTTGAAGACTGAACAGCAATCTTTAACATCTGTAACACATGTACCTCATTTTCTTATATTACATTCTCTTTCAGAAAAACTTTTAGGGCAAATGTCCCCCTTTTTTATTTAGTGGGGACTAGAGGGAATTGCTGATTCTCCAAAGTCAGTAAAGAAGCTTCAGTCTGGAGACATATTGGTTGAAACATGCACATCCCAACACAGTGAACTCCTCTTGAATTCAAAAGCAATTGGGAATGTACCTATTGAAGTTACCCCTCATGCTACCTTGAATTCATCACGAGGAGTTATTGTTGAGAGGGACTTGATGAATGTCCCCAAGTCAGAGATTCTCATGGGTTTCTCCACTCAATGAGTTTCTGCAGTGAAATGCATCTCCACTCACAAAGGTGGAGTTATACTGCCTATAAATATCCTCGTTTTCACATTTACATCACCACGTGCACCTGCCACCATTAAGGCAGGTTATCTAAATTGCAGGGTATGGTCGTACATTCCAAACCCTCTTTGATGTTTCCATTGTTAGAGGTTTGGCCACCCAAAGACATCCTGTCGTGGTTCCTGACATGTGCTCGTTGTGGTGGCAAGGACCATGATGCCTGTGAGTGTGACATGGACCCACATTGTGCCAACTGCAATGGTTCTCACCCTTTCTACTTTCGTTCTTGCCCAAAATGGTTGGAGAAAAAAAGAGGTGCAGCACTTGAAATTGGAAAATGGTCAGAACATTAAATAACTCAACACCAGGACTGGAAAGGCCAATTTCAGGTGACTAATGCTGCTGTTTGAACTACCCATTAGTTATCCTGGTGAGTTGTTGTTATAATTTTGCTGCATGTCTTTTAAAACTTTTACTACTTTACCTTTTGGCCATAATGACATGTAACCCAGAACTAGGACTGGAAAGACCAACTTCAGGTAACTGACAGTGGTTCTTGTACTTACCTGTTAGTTATCCTGGTGGGTTATGATCATTACCTTTTTGTTACAGAAAGTTCTTCACAACTTTGTAGACTGGATGTCAACATTGGTTTTATGCTGTATTATTTTTTTAATTGCTGTTTTGTTTTTACCTTCATTTCCTTTTATGAATTTTACTACATTTACTTTACTTTTACCTTTTTACCAGACATTTGACTAATTATTCCTATACATGGTAAGGGAACCTCCAAGGGCAGGTTCTGGTCTTTCAGTTTTCCTCCTCTGGGATCTACACATCCACCCATGTATTTGCTGTGTATGGTGACTTGTGAAGGGGAGGAGAAAATTCTGGTAGTTGAGGGGTTCATCCCTAACTCATCATATTAGCATTGAATTCCTGTAGATGGGTGGCTCCACTCGGGTCAATCGGCTGGTCCACTTGGGCTCAGGTCAACCAAGTACCAGTGTTGGATGTTCTCAACAGGTGTGAACATTGTATCTGGTGCTGGTGTTTAGCTATAGTGCTCACAAAATCCTGGCATAGTAGTGCATCCCATCGTAGGGTGTCATGGTGGGTGGGGTCAGTGGGCACCAAAATGCTTTCTCTTTATTATGGATACTCAAATTAAAAATCATAATAAAGTAGTGAAAAAACAGTCTATAGGTATATGACCATGTCTTGAAGATTCTGAGCAGCAATCTTCAACATGTAACACCTGTACCTCATATTCTTATATTACGTTCTTTTTCAGATAAACCTTTAAGGCAAGTGTCTCCCTTTTTCATTCAGAAGGGACTTGCTGGCTCTCGCTTCTCGGTGTGGATTCCTGTTCGAGGTGAGGGGACCTCCCAGGGAAGGTTTTGTTCTGTCTGGTTACCTTCTCTGGGATCTAAACATCCACCCACGTGTTTGCCGTGCATGGCGACCTGTGAAGGAGAGGAGAGGATCCTGGTGGTTGAGGGGTCCAACTCTGATACACCACTTTGGCCTCGAATTGCTGTAGACGGGTGGCCTTCGGGTGGTTCTCCTTGGGTCAGTTGGGTGGTCCACTTCGGCCAGAGTTAACCAAGTACCAGTGTTGGAAGTTCTCAACAGGTGTTGTGGACATTGTGCCTGATGCTGGTGTTTGGGTATAGTGCTCACGAACTCCTGGTATTGCTGCATTGTCCTTGCATGACTGTGTAGTGCGTCCCCTCGTAGGGCTCCATGGTGGGTGGGGTCAGTGGGTAACGAAATTTTTTTCCTTTTTCCTATGGATCCTCCTTCAAAAAATTTAAATAAAATTGTGAAAAAACAGTCACTAGGTAAGCAACCACGTCTTGAAGACTCTGAACAGCAATCTTCAACCTATGTAATACGCGTACCTCATTTTCTTATATTACATTCTCTTTTGGAAAAACCTTTAGGGCAATTGTCCCCCTTTTTTTTATTCAGAAGGGACTAGAGTGACTTGCTGGCTCTCCAAAGTCAGTAAAGAAACTTTGATCTGGAGACAAATTGATTGAAACATCCACATCCCAACACAGTTAATTTCAGCCACTCAAAAACATTATGTTGTAGTTTCCTGACATGTGCTTATTGTGGGGGCAAGGACCACAATGCATATGAATGTAACATGAACCCACATTGCATCAACTGCAATGGTTCTCACCCCTCTAACTTTCATTCTTGCCCAAAATGGTTGGAGGAAAAAGAGGTGCAGTGTTTGAAAACGATACATAACATTAGTTATCCTGAGGTTTGGAAATTATTGCTGCCCACCACTCCATCTCGGACATATGCTGCTGCATTTCATTCCACAACTACAGTGGGAGTACAGACAGATCTCTCTGTGCCTCCATGAGAATTGTTTTCAAAACAACTGAAAAGCCTTTTGACTTCCATGGTTAAAAAGGTTGATGAATCAACTTCCACACCCATCTCTGTTCCTCCCGTACGTTCCAACAAACCTCAAGATCCACGTCTTTCATTTCCAAAAACAGGCAATTCTTCTGATACATCTTTTTCTCCCACTTCAAGAGCCGAAACAATCATTCGTTCGCATCCTCAGTCATTGGAATCCCCTTCCAATGACAAAGACCTGCCCACTTGACCCAGGGCAGGATCCATGGAGGTTGATAGACCTCCTCCGACTAAGTACAGTAAGGAAAAAAGACGTGGTCATAAACCGAAGGGATCTCCAGCCACTTTACCTACCCGTTTTCTTAAAAATTGTCACCTTGACACAATTGAACTGTTGAGGTTTATGTTCTAATCTGGATGATATCACAACACTGATTCCTTCCTACCATCCTGTTTGTCTTTCTTTACAAGAAACATTTCTCAAACCTGCTGATACAGTCTCCATTTGGCAGTTTTCTCTGTACAGAAATGATAGGCTGTGTGATGGAGGGGTGACACTATTGGTTGATGAGCATGTGCCCACCGTCTTTGTCACTCAACACACTCTTGGGGATTGTAGCCATTCATGTTTTCTTGGGTCATACCATCACTGTTTGTTCTCTCTACCTGTCCCCTTGAGAGACTTGTGAGCGATCAGATCTTGATGCTCTTGTTGAACACTTGCCGTCTCCTTTTCTAATCCTGGGGGATTTTAATAGACGTCATCCACTTTGGGGAAGTGCTGTTATTGATTGGAGGGGGTCGATCTGTAGAGCATATGCTCTCTGATCACAATCTTTCTCTTCTCAATACTGGTTCTTCCACTTGTTTTCATGCACCTAGTCAGTTCTTTACCACTATTGATCTCTCAGTTTGCTACCCTTCATTATTCTCCCATTTTTCATGGAGGGTTGACAGTAGTCCACTAAGCAGTGATCATTCTCCTATCCTTTTGAGAGAGACTGCCCGTGGTTGATGCCACCCTACCTGTATAACCTGGTGGAAGCTGGATCGAGCAGACTGGTCCACTTTCACTGCTTTCACAGAACTTGATCCTGCCATTGGAAATCAGCCATCAATACACAACTGTGTGGCAACGGTAACTGGCTGTATTATACAAGCAGCTGCTCAGTGTATTCCCAAAACCTTGACACATTCTCCACGATATCCTCGTCCGTGGTGGAATCCTGCTTGCCACTTAGCACGGAAGGCTCTAAACAGGCCTGGGATACTTTTCATAGATATCCCACTCTTTCAAACCATGTCACTCTCCAACGGGCCCGTGCACATGCTAGGTGGGTAAGATGTCAAAGCCATAAGGAATCTTGGATTAAGTTCATAACTAGCATATTTTCTTCCACCAGTTCCAAGATCATATGGGACAAGATTTGAAAGGTTAATGGGCACTACATTTTTGTCCCCTTCTCAATCTTACTCTCTGATGGTCAGGAGGTGGATGATATCTGGAGCATCGCTGATACTCTAGGTGAAAGCTTTTGCCGGGTATCTAGCATTTCTGCTTGTTCCTCCACCTTCTTGGCCATCAAGACTCAGGCAGAGTGTTCACCTCTTTCCTTTCAAACTGACTATTTCTTTGACTATAATTGTCCCTTTACACTGGTGGAACTGAAAATGTCCATCGGTCTGCCAGTATATCTATTGGACCTGATGATGTACACTATGACATGCTGCACCATCTATTTCCTGCTTCTCTTGATGTCTTTCTAATTGTCTTTAACCGGCAAGAGAATGTTATTTCTTATGCCTGGTGCCAGGTTATTATTTTACCTTTCTCTAAGCCAGGGAAAGATACCGAGATTTCTTGAAACTACTGTTCAATTGCTTTGACGAGCTGTCTCTGTAAGACCTTAGAAAGGATGGTTAATGCTCGTCTTGTTTGGTTTCTTAAATCAAACAACCTCCTCTCGCCCACCCAGTGTGGGTTCCGACGATAGCACTCCACCACAGACCACCTATTCGTCTTGAAACATCTATCAGAGAAGCCTTTCTCAAATGCCAACATCTTGTATCAATATTCTTTGACATTGAGAAAGCTTATGACACAACATGGAGGTATGGCATTTTGTGAGACCTCCATACATGTGGATTATGTGATTATTTACCCATGTTTATTAAAAAAAATTTTAATGAACAGGAAATTCCAAGTTCGTGTGGGTTAGACACTTTCCCATTCTTTGGACAGGAACTTGGGGTCCTTCAAGGCTGTGTTTTGAGTGTCACACTTTTCAGTATAAAGATAAATGCCATCACTGAACAACTCCCTCTTACTGTTGCAAACGGGCTCTATGTTGATGACTTTCACATCTCATATCAGTTGTCGAACATGAGATACATTGAGCGGCAACTACAAACTGCCCTCGATCATGTACTGTAATGGACTATGGCAAATGGCTTTAATTTCTCTCACTTTAAAACCGGATGCATGCACTTTTGCCGTCAACGGGGTATCCACCCTGATCCTGAACTTCATTTGCTGCCAGTGGTCTTGGAGACCAAGTTCTTGGTGCTTATCTTTGATCGTAAGCTGACCTTTATACCATACTTAAAGCAGCTTTGGATCAAATGCACAAGAGCACTGAACATCCTCCATGTCCTCTCTTCTACCAGTTGGGGAGCAGATCGATGTTCGATGTTAAAGGTATACTGTGCTTTTATTCCATCAAAACTCGACTATGGATCAATGGTCTATGGCTCTGCAAGACCCTCGGCCTTAAAGATGCTGGATTCCATTCATCACCAAGGGCTTCGACTCTGCACTGGGGCTTTCCATATCTCTCTAGTTCAAAGCTTATACGTTGAATCCCATGAACTTTCTCTGCACCTTCGCCGATTGCAACTATCTTAACAATATATTTCAAAACTTCCTTCCTTAACAAAGCATCTCACCTGGGAATGTGTTTTCCTTCCTCGGTGGGCAGTACTTTTTCAGAACATATGATCTGTCATTGCTCCGTTTGGCCTTCGCATCTGGGCGCAATTGGATGAATTGGGTCTGTCCTTGGAGAACATTGCAGATTCCACAGGTCAGCCCATCCCACAATGGCTTATTACAGCTCCCAAATGTGATCTTTCTTTCAGTCATCTAAAAAAGGCAGATACTCCAGATTGGAAGTACCGTCTTTTATTTTACGAACATCTTTCTAACAATCATTCAGTTCTCATTTATACAGATGGTTCCAAATCAGGTAATTCAGTGGGCTCTGCTATGGTTTGCTGTGGTTCAGTGGTTGCTCGCAGAATCCTCTCTACAGCTTCTGTGTTCACTGCTGAACTGTGTGCCATATCTCTTGACCTGAATTATATTGGAGCTGAGCAGTACTTCAACTGCACTATTTATACTAATTCGCTCAGTTCTGTACTGGCCCTGGAATCGCTTCATGTTGGCTCGCATCCTGTTCTCGCTGATATTCAAATCCAACTGGCCCATTTCTCATTAACAGCTACTTCTATACAATTTTTCTGGATACCAGGCCATGTTGGTATTTGCGGGAACAAGCTTGCAGACATGGCAGCTAAATCTATCTGCTCCGGCACTGTCACCACTGTGCCTGTTCCATACATGGACTATGGTCCTGTGCTAGCTGGCAGTCCACTTGGAATGAGCAACATAACAACAAGCTTTTTCAACTCAAACCCTATATCAGACTTTGGCCATCTAGCTTCCGTAATATGTTCGGAAGGAGGAAGTTATAACTAGACTACGCATTGGTCACCGTTTTTCACTCATCGTTTTTTTTTATCTGGAACTGATGTACCAATGTGTAGTTTGTGTGACACTCAAATCACCATCAGCCACGTTTTACATTCTTGCCATCGTTACAATTCTCAACGACGGCAATATTTTTTCCCAGGGTTTATCTGTAACATTGGATTGTGTTATTGGTGATGGTGACAGTGTCCACCTTGATAACGTTTTTAACTTTTTAATGGCCATTAATCTTTTTCATCTCATTTAAGTGTTGCATATTTCTTCATTACACCTTTTTAATTGTGGTTCCTTTATTTTTACAGTTTTATTTTCTCTCATTTAATTTGACATTGGAAAATGGCCAGAAAAATAAATAACTCGACACCAGGACTGGAAAGGCGAACTTCAGATGACTAATGCTGCTGTTTGAACTATCAGCTTGAATTACTCGTTAGTCATCCTGGCGAGTTGTTATTACACTTTTGCTGCATGTCATTTCACGTTTTAACTACTTTACATTTTAGTACTGACCATAATGACACATAACCCAGAACCAGGACTGGAAAGACCAACTTCAGATGACTGACGGTGGTTCTTATACTTACCTGTTAGTCTTCCTGGTGGGTTATGATCATTACCATTCTGCTTTAGGTAGTCCTGCACAACTTTGTTGACGGGATGTCAACATTGGTTTTTATGCCATTTTCTGTTTTAATTGCTGCTTTGTTTTTACCTTCACTTACTTTTACAAATTTTACTCCATTTATTGGACTTTTATCTCTTTACTGGACATTTGGCTTATTATTATTACGATTTTGCTGTGTCTCTTTTAAACCTTTTATTCTTTTACATTTTGGTAATGGCTGCTGTGACACATAACCCAGAACCAGGACTGGAAAGGCCAACTTTAGGTGACTGACGGTGGTTCTTGAACTTACCTGATAGTCTTCCTGGCGGGTTATGTTCTTAAGCATTTTGCTAGAGTAAGTTAGAATAAGTACTTTACAACTTCTTTTACCCTTCTTTCTCTCTTAACGTTGTAGACTAGGTGTCAACATTGGTTTTATACTTTTTGTTTTACCTTTATTTCCTTTTATATATTTGACTACATTTACTTTAATTTTACCTTTTTACCAGATGTTTGGCGCAGATAGCCTAGCTGCTTTGTGCCATTAAACACTAAATTACTCAATCAGTGCTGGCTCTCCACAGTCAATCAAAATGCTTAACTCTAGTGACATATTAGTGGAATCATCTACATCTCAACACAGTGAATTCCTCTTACATTCAAAGGCAATTGGAGATATACCTATTGAGGTTACACCTCACAGGACTTTAAATTCATCACAAGGAGTTATTTTTTAGAGGGATTTCAAGAACATCACAGAGCTGAAGATTCTGGCTGGTTTCTCCACACATGGAGTTTCTTCAGTGAGTCATATTTCCACTTGCAAAGATGGAATTAGATGCCAACCAATGTCCTCATTTTGACATTCACATTACCGCATCCACCTGCCACCTCAAAGACAGATTATCTTAGTTGCAAGATGTGACCATACATTCCAAACCTTCTCAGGTATTTCCAGTGTCGTTAATTTAATCACTCAAACGCATCATGACTTGGTTCCTTGACATGTGCTTGTTGAGATAGCAAGAAACATGATGCCTGAGAGTGTGAAATGGACCTTCATTGTGTCAACTTTTGTTCCATCCCTAAATGGTTGGAAGAAAAAGAGGTGCAGCATTTGAAGATAATTCAAAACATTACATACCCTGAGGCTCGAAAGTTGCTTTCCACCGCTTCATCTCGGACATATGCTGCTGCACTTTGTACCATACTACTGTGGTAGTGCAGACAGATCTCTGTGCCTCCAAAAGAATCATTGCAAATCAAGTGAAAAGTCTTTTGACCACCATGGTTAAAAAAAAATGATGAATCATTCACAATACCCATATCTGTACCTAACATACATTTCCAGCAAACTTCAAGATCCACTTCCTTTGGTTTTGGGTACAGGCATTTCCTTGGGTACATCTCCCTTCTCAAAATGCAAAACTATCATTCATTCATATCTTTAGTTGCTGGAATCCTTTTCTAACAACAAAGACCATCTCAATTAACCCAGGGCAGGATTCATGGAAGTCTGCAGACTTCCCTCAAATAAAGAAAAGAAAAAAAGACATGATTTCAAACAGAAGAGCTCTCCACCCAGTTTGCCTACACATAAATATAAGTGGCTACCTTGATACAATGGAACTGTGAAGGTTTACATTCTAATTTGGATGACGTCAAAGCACTGATTGCTTTCTACCGTTGTATATATGTCTTTTCTTACAGGAACACATTTCTGAAACCTGCCAGTATAGTCACCTTTTAGCAGTATTCTTTGTACAGAAATGACAGGCTTTATAATGGAGTGCATAGAGGGTGTCACTGTTGGTTGATCAGCATGTGCCTATCCTGTTTGGTTCCTCGAATTAAACAATTTCCTCTCATCCACCCAGTGTGGGTTTCGACAACAGCATTCCACCTGATTCAGCTTGAAACATCAATCAGAGAATCCTTTCTCAATTCATAACATCTTGTATCAATATTGTTTGACTTTGAGAAGATTTATGATACCTCATGGAGGTATGGCATTTTGCAAGACCTCTATTTATACATGGTCATTTGCTATTTTCTAAATTTTTAATGGACAGGCTATTCAAAGTTCATGTGGGTTTGACACTTTTTGTTCTTTTCTACAGGGTTTTGAATGTCACAATTTTCAGTATAAAGATTATTGCCATCACTGAACAACTCCTTACTGTTATAAAGGGGCTCTGTGTCAACAACTTTCGCATCTCATGTCAGTTGTCGAATGCGAGGTATATTGAGCAGCAACTACAGAATTCTCTCAGTCATTTACTGAAGTGGACCACAGCAAATAGTTTTAACTTTTCTCTCTCTAAAACCATTCAAATGCACTTTTACCATCTGAACTTCATTTTGGTGAAATTATGTTACCTTTGGTCCTTGAGACAAAGTTCTTGGTGCTTATTGTTGACCATAAGCTAACCTTTATACCACACATCTAGCAGCTACGAGTCAAATGTACAAGAGCACTCTGTGTCCTCTCTTCCATCACTTGGAAAATGGATCAATGTTCTATGCTACAGATATATTGTGCTCTTATGTGATCAAAACTAAATTATGGGTCACCGGTCTTTGGCTCTACCAGGACCTCAGCCTTGAATATGTTAGACGCCATTCATCATTAGGGACTTTAGCTCGGCATTGGAGCTTTCTACACTTCCCCAATCCAGAGCTTAAACACAGAGTCTCATGAACCTCCTGTACACTTCTGCCATTTACAACAATCTTTACTGTATGCTTTGAAACTTCAATCCTTACCAAAGCATCCCATCTGGAATTGTGCTTTTTTTCCTCATTGGGCCATGCTTTTTCAGAAAGAGATGATCTGCCATTGTTCCTTTTGGCTTTCATATATCCAGGCACAGTTGGATGAATTGGGTCTATCCTTGGATAACATTGCTGTATCCATTGGTCAGCTCATCCTTCCATGGTTTATTACAATCTCCAAATGTGACCAGTCTTTAAGGCATCTGAGAAAAGCAGACACTCCCAATTGGAAATACTGTCTGCTATTTGCTGAACATCTTTCAAACCATCCTTTCATTCCTATTTATACAGATGGTTCAAAATCAGTGACACTGTGGGCTCTGCCATGGCTTGTTGTTTGTTGTTGCATACAGAATCCCCTCTACAGTTTCTATGTTCACTACTTAACTGTATGCTATTTCTCCTGCTCTGAATCACATAAAAGCTAAGCAGTACCCAAATTGCACTATTTATTCTGACTCGCTTAGTTCTCTACTGGGTTTGGAATTGCTTCACACTAGTTCTCACCCTGTTCTTGCCAATATTCAAAATAGACTGGCCCCTTTCTCTTTAACATTTACTTCTATTCAGTTTTTCTGGATACTGGGCCATGTTGTTATTTTTGGGAACAAGCTCATTGTGACTGCAGTTAAATCTGTTTGCTCTGGCATTATTACTGCTGTGCCTGTTCCATACATGGACTATAGTCCTGTATTCAAGGTTTGGCTCCATACCAGTTGGTGGTTGACTTGGAGTGAGCAACGTGACAACAGGCTTTTCTAAATCAAACCCCTTATTCATATTGGCTGTCTTGCTTCCATAAGGATAAGAAAAAGGAAGTTATTCTAACTAGACTATGCATTGGTCACAATTTTTTTAACTCTTTCTCTTTTATCAGGGAGTGATGCACCAATGTGTTGTATGTGTGACACGTCACAATAAGCCACGTTTTACTGTCTTGCCATCATTACATTTCTTAATTACTGCTGTAAACTAGATATAACCATTGGATTTAATGCTATTTATGTTTTTAATACAAAAATTAAACTTTGTTTTGTTTTACTGGATGTTTGGCACAGATAGCCTAGTTGCTCTGCACCATAAAACACCAAACCAACCAACTCATCAATTAGCAGACACAGCCATACCTTACCTGTTGATGTATCTGTTACCTTGTATAAATAGTAGTGCAGAATATACCAAAGATATGTAACTTGCATGAAACAGTAGTTACATATAGAAATAAAAAGGTAATTTGATGTAGAGACCCTATCAAGTGATAAACAATGGACATTAATTGATAACTAGAGAGAAAATTTGAAAAACATTGGTTAGTTATAAAATACACAAACACCAGTAGAAAATATACCAAATCATTCAGAAAATACAGAAACTATAGTTAGGTACAGTAAAACTTCAAATAACTCAAAAGATATAATGGAAAACAAATTCATGAGTTATTTGGAGAAAACATAATTTAAAAAAAAAAACATTTAAAATTTAGAAAAGAGGGAGTACTAAAAAAGTTGTACACAACAAAGATATCACTGCAGTTGAGAATTGAAAGTGATAAACACATTATGATAGTTATATAACTTTCATTGATGCACAATGTCTGATTATCAGATACTAGACTGGTTATCCTTACTGCACTTGATGTCTTGTACAACTTTTCTGTCTTTGATATATAAGTATATAACTTTTACATATTGGAATTTTATGATTATTTGGCTTCTTTTGATCACTTTTGGCACTGTTGATCCATTTTTTGACTTGAGCTGAATAGTAGCCATGCAGTGGTCAATCATGGTCATGGAACTTCTTGCGAGGCTGATGAGTTGTCTTCATTTTATTTCTTATGCAGCATTCATAGTGACAGTCATTCTTCTCAGTTCTTATCAGCACTATCTTTGTAAACAGCTCCAGCTGCTTTATGTTGAGATTTCTGTTGCTTGCTGGTGAGGGACTTGCACTCCTTCACAATATGTCCCATTTTATATCAAACTCAGCATGTTTTCTACTTTGTCTATCAACTCCTGTCACCTTTGATAGAATCTTGCTCTTAATCAACCATCACTGGTTTTCAAGTTGGCTGGATTTTTATGGACTTAACAGTTATACTCCCTCAGTGGACTTCTATATACTGTTCTGCCAGCTTCATCAACTCCTGTGTCTTTTGGTGATTTATTCTTTAGGAATAATATTATGTCTGAATATGTGACAGTGGACTGTTATTGTACAAATTGGTCTATCTGTCTATCTTGTGAAGTATCACCATAGATGTGCATCAAACTGAAATACAGTTTCTCCAGTGTTAGGTTTGACATCTTTAAACTTCTGGTGAAAACCTTCAGGAAGTCCATATTGTTTTTGTAAAGCCACTTTTAACTTATCATAGTCTGTGTCACCTTCTGACATCATGCCAGCATATACTTGTAGATTTTTTTATTGGTGGCGTGGGCTGAGACAGACTGCTTAGCCACCTTTCTTCCAGTTCTGACTTTGAGCAAACATTTCATATCTAAGAAAGTATCTGTCTATGTTCATAAAATTTGGTCAGCTTGGATCAGTTGGCCATGACTCTTATTATTTTTTGGATCCTTCTTCTTTCATTCAGTTCGGTGAGCTTTGCTCTCATTCATATTTTCTTCTATTACCATTTAACACTGCAATCCTGGCTATAGTTTGCCAAATGTTAAGAACTTTTTATTTTATATGAAGTAAGTTAAATATATAGGTGTGTTGGGCTAAAGATTCTTCTACAGTATGTATGTGACATTGACAATAAATTCAATGATAAATGACAGCATACACTTCTTGTTTTAAAAAATATTCAAATCAAATTAAACATATGTACAAAAATTCTTTTTGCGTATCATAATTGTACGTTAAATACTGTGCAGTTTTTTTGTCAAATATTGACTTGGGCAAATTCAGTTGACAAGCTGAGATATTTTTGTTTTACACACTATCAGTGTATAATTCACCTCTTCCATTTTCTTTTCTTTTTCATCACAGCAGTATCAGTATATACTTTGTTTTCTCTCAAGTTATTGCAGTTCTGGCCTTAACTTCTGATACTTATATTTTTTTTTGTATTTTGGTCTACTTTCAAATAATTAACTGCCTTTTTTCAAAGTCAACACAGACAAATTCAGGTGCTTTAGAACACCATATGATGAAACAAATTATTTTCCTAAAATGTCAGAAACTTAATCTCACTTTAACTTAACCATTAGGCTGTTTACTTCTTCAAAGGTTAACTTTTTTTTTTAACTTTTCTCTGACCGAAACTCTTTCACTTGGCTTTAGTTTTGATTTTCTTCCCATTCTCTTGTTGTCAATATATATATCTGGTAGATATGTTGTGTAAGTCTCTTCAGCCTCAACATCAATAACTTACAAACACAATATTCAACAGTTGTCATCTTTTAACTCTGTTGTTATAAATACAAACAGTCATGAAATATTAACTGGCAAAATAATTAATACTACCTACATTAAATAGTCTTTTATATCTTGCATATATTGGAGAGTTCAAAATTTGACAGCTGTAAGCCTTTGGAGTTACAACACTAAAATCAGCAGTTTGATTTTTATCAAAGAACACACATAGTTTGTGTCTTTGTTTTAAGAAAGCACATGTACACATAACAGAGGATTATGGTGGCTTATTTATAAGCAATTTAGAATGTCAAATTTTTCAGAAACTAATTTTTTCAGATTTACTAAACCACCCTTTTCCATCTTGTTTTCAAGTGATTAAGTATATACTAATGATATTTAGATTATGGGAGCCCATATATACAAATAAACTTTTAAGATTCATAATTGTTATTTGTTAAAATTGCTAGAAACAACACACAGTAATTTAGTTGCTCAAAAAAATTTAATGCAAGTTCTTTAAAATTTATTTTATATGCCTAAAAATATTAGAGCTATAAACAGATGTCAAAAAAAAATTAAATTTTCAATGTTGTTATAAACAGCAATGTTGTTAGATTCACCGTTATCATAAGTGTCACTACAATCTTGTTATTATAGCAGTCAGAGGTGCATCTAAAGTATGTTAACTTGTAAAAAATAATGTGTGCTATTTAAGGGTTCTTCATTATACTAAAGCTCCAATGTTGTATAAATGAATCTGTGTTTATTTACTTGCAAGAATAAACATAAAGAATCTCATTATTCTCATGAAAACTTGCTTGTAGTTATGTTCTGCACTTTATTTTATAACCACTTAAAAAAAAATTGAAATACTATAATTGTTTAACTTGAATAAATTAAAAATGCATTCAAGCATCCAGAGGACATTTTTTGTTTGCCATTTACAAAAATTGTCGAGTGTTGCACACGCGATTAGTTTTTTGTTTTTTTGTAGGGACTGAAAGTTTGTATGTTAAAGCACATAACTCATGAATGATGATTATGAAAGATGATTTCTGTTTTAAGTATGCTTTTTATACTAGCTGTATTACTACAGTATATAGTTATTGAGTTAAGTAATGTACCTAAGAACACAGAATTGTAGCATGCACAAAGCAATGTTGTATAAGTACTATAATGTACCTGGATTCAACCTTTCTATTTGCATCCACCCAGCTTGTAGCCACAAAAATAACATCTTTTAGCACTGGACCAGTTCCTAGAATCAACCTCATAACAAATTTGTGCTTTTTATAATTTTCATTCTATTACTGTAAAATTAGTAAGCATATGTTCATGAAATGTGGCAGATTATCAGTATACATTATAAGGCTTTCATACACAAAATATATTTTTTATTATTAAATTTTAAAGTTTGTTAAACTGTTCTTTTCATGCCTTTTTGTTTTTTGCATGTTATCTGATATGCAGAGTAATTTTCATTGTAAGATTAAAAATACTTTTGCCATAAGGAAAAAAAAAATTTAAATGTATTTATTTGAAATAACCAAAACATCATAAATTACCATATCAATATCATAGAATTCCACTGTAATTTATCAAGTTGTGGTAACTAAACTGTTTTTGGGTCTAAAAAGTGAAATAAACTTGCCTGTTTGAATATTTGTATTGAAAGAATGATATAATATTGGAATACTTGAAAATGGGTAGGAAAGTCATAAGGGGACTTTTTGAGCTTGATTTATTATTCACATGTCATAGATAAAGTGTATACAATGGAGCATTTCCCAAAGTGGTGAGTGGAGCCAGTGTGTTTCATTCAGTATGAACAATTTCTCAGCAAATAGAAAAAATACGAGGTTCTTGTTTGATGTTCAACCTTTTTGATATTTGTAATTTAAGTTCTTATGTCATTAAAACTATAGATTTTGGACATCACAAACATTTAATCTTAACCAATGCTTCTTTCAACATAACATGTGATACATAATTTATATTTAGGATTTCTTTTGTAAAATATAGTTTTAAATTAAGAAATTAACTAATGGTTCGTACCAAATTTTAAACTATAATCTGTAATTTGATATTAAACTTAATGAAATAATAGACTAAAAAATTTTCCAGATATTGGTAAATGAGGCTCCTGACAGAAAAGGGACAATTTTTGGGGATTGAGATAATACAAACCTTTAGAGTATAAATTACTTCTGATGTCAAGTTTATTGATATATATTATTATAAAATTATTTAAATGTTCAATGTAACTCTAAAACATTATGAAATGCACATTTGACCCACCTGTATTCATAGGGTTAACAGTTTCAAACTAGAGATACATGTTATCGTTAACTTATCACTAACATCTAAGAACTTATTACCTATACCTTCAAACCCAAAAACCTATTACTTCCCTCAAGCTCTCTCCTTTATATCACTAAGTAGTTTACTTTGTAATTAACTCAAATTATAAATGTTGTAAGCATAGCATTTAAATGTTTACAAACAACAGTGTTAAGAGAAATCCTTTGCAATACACAAGAAGTCTCACGGAAGAAGACAAATTTATATAAAAATAAATAATTTGAGTGTACTCTGTATTAACACATCATAAGAGACGGTACTAATTGCATGAAAGCATTGTTTAGCATCAGTGATCCAGTTTTACACATCAAGGAATAAATCATTACACAAAATGTTATGTTATTAACCATACCGAACACATTATTGTAATCTTTAAATCTTCTAACTTAACTACTCAGAAACAGTCATAAATCACTATATAATGATTTTTTTTTGTCATTTTGTTAGTCTTTCAGTAAATTACAATGGATATCATTCTATTCCATTGCATAGTTAAAACCAAATAGAAGCCTTATCAGACATTGCTTTAGGTGAAATAGGTAGGAATAATTCATTCCACAATTATATATTTATTTTTTCAAATTTTTTAAATACAAACATACATTTTAATGGCCTGGCTTCCTATGGAAAAACATTATGTTATAAAAATTTCGTTATTTACACATTATGATTTGGAACAGAAACATTTTATCGGGTATAGTTTCAACTAGACTTCATTTTCCTTGTTAATTACTGTTATTAGATCATTTTTACCTGTTTGTATACTTTCAGATTCATGTAGATACTAGAAAAAAATGGCTTTATGGATGTGGGGATAGTTGGAACTGCTATCCTGAAGCATACAGAAAACAGCAACTGTACGAGTGAAATTATAATTTTCTCCTTATGGATAACCTTCAAAAAACAAATATATATCTAAATTATACTTGGCTTCAATTTCGAAGAACAGAATAGAATGTCTACAGGGTTTCAGCAGCAGCAGTCCTCTCCACCCACCTCTCCTTCCACAACAACCCTCAAAATAACTGAAGAATCGAGGTTGACTAGTGTTACCCACCACTCATCTATTTCCAGCCAAGCCTATGTTATGATTCCACCTTCAAGTGTTGCTGAAACATTAACATTACATGGAAATGGGGAATCTTTGCAAGCTGCTCTTCACTTACCTTTTAGTTAGTACTTTCATTTTTCATTTTCTATCAAACTCTTTAATCAGCTTGACAAAAAAATGTATGTCGTGTGTTTTTAGGCAATTTTTAATAGAAGGATTTATACATGTTCTGTTATTAATGTATGTTGACCTAACAAAAGTGCTAAAACTGTCATTCGGAAAAAGACAGCTGAACACTTCAGACAGTTTTGTTTGTAGATTATTGTAATCATTGGTTTGTACAGATTCTGAAAAGTGCTGGAATTTAAAAATTTCAATATGTTGAGTTGTGGAAAAATTCAGTGTGTGTGGCAACTATGTAATATGCTTAAATTACGGGCGTTGTGGTTCTCGATTTTTATTTTTTTTACATGCTCATGTTAGTAAAGAATAAATAATTTGATTTTATAAAAAATTTAAACATGTTGATACTAAAAAATGTTTAATTTATGCTCTAGCAGTATCAGAAATGTGTTACGGCAAAATTATAGGCAAGTGTATGTGTGAGTGTTACCAATATTTAACTATGTAAAACAATTGAAAATACTTGTGATGGGCAGTTCAGTTCACTTTATTCAGTTGACTCATTTCATTCAAGTCAATTTAAAAACTTTGATTCACTGAAACAGAACTAGTACATTTAGACTGAAGCATTTGGTTATGGTGGGCTATGTTATAAGTCACACTCCCAGTGTTTTAATTTAGATGTCATTACAAAAGGTGCATGGTATTAAGATTAAGTAAGCTTATAAAAGTAGTCCTATAATATCTAAGACTTTGCTAAATGTCTGTAAACAAGGTTTTATTATGAATACAAGAATCAGTTGATAGAGTGACAGTCCTTCCATGGAGTATTTTAATCAATATTGTATTTAATTTATATCCGCTTACTTGATTGATAAGCTTTGAAGTTGGAGTTTATTTGTACATTAGCTGTTGTACTATTAGTGAGTAAATCAGTTGAAAGTGAAAATGTGAACTTGGGCCTACAAGTAAAACTGTAAGTTGAAGAAATAAATTAATTTTTTATTAATTACATTGATTGGAGTTGGGCGTATTTTCACCCAATAATATACATGCTGCATTTCAACATTTAGTGGAATTCATTGTCAGAGCTACCTTGAAACATTGTACTTGCCTGTATGATACACAAGCGTATGGGAATACCTTTAAAAATATTTGTGAAGAGGAAGAGAAATTCCTGAATCAGTTGAAGATAGAAAACCATAAGATTAATTCTAAGAAGTGTTAAGTCTAAGAATAGCATGTTTGATGCTATTCCTATCGCTCTTAATCATGGATCAGGTGGCAAATTCACGATAGCAACTAAGGTGACAGAAGATAATTCAATTATTGGTATGACCAGTAGTAACTTCAGTCTTAGACCTGAACCTACATATGAATAATTTACAATTAAGAATAAAATTTTTAATTTTCACTTTTTCATAAGATACTAAATGTGTTTTGTTTTTGGGATATATTTACGTGTGTGTGTTTAAAAAGAATCTGGTAATGAAAACTTGAGCTCTAGTCAAGTGTAATTGATTAACTTTTTGTTACAAGAAACAAACTTAAGATATTCACATTGTTTGTATGACAGACATAACACAGTACAGTGTGTGGTGATGTAACTGAGCTGCATCCAGTTTACTTGCTTACCTTGCATAGCCATTTGTACTCATTTGGACTACATACAAAATTAACATGAATAAGGCGGCATAGAGATGTATTTTTTTTCTGACAAAAACAGCATCATTTGCCAATCATAAAAGCAAACTTTTACTAATGTTCTCAGCTCATTTTGGTGAATTATACTAACATTTCTCTTGTGTAGAGTAAATTCATTTTTAAACAAAAAAAAAATGGACAAAGAAGATATTTTTGTGAGGTGTTAAATTTTCAATTTCGTTGTTAGGAAACTTACTGCTGATTTTTGTCAAGAACATAAATTATTATTATTATTATTATATGCATAAGGGTACCAAAAGCTATGATGCTCCATTAAGTAAGGATTTGTTTTGAGACACAAGCTGTCCATCAGACAACACGGAGGTTTGAGTTGGACATCTGAGGAAGTTTTTAGTCATCTCAGATGACTTAAAATTGAGCTCTGTCTCCCTGATTGTCAGTTTTATTCGCCTCACAATAACGATTACAGCAAAAATTTATTGTAATCTAAAATTAACTAATTGGAATGAACCTGTTACTAAAATTGTACACAGAATACAGGTTTACTTTTGCAAACTGTTTTTCTTTTCTCTCGTCTGTGCTTGTACTGAAATGCAAACTATCTTTCAACATGTGATGAGTATTACTCCTGTTGAAGAAATGATAATGGCATGTTTCTAAAAGTGGAAGAACTATTGTAAATGGTGAACTAATTTGTAGTTTAAATGACCATAAAAATATCTGAACAGTTTCATTTATTTTTTGTGTGCGTTTATATGCCATGCCATGTACTGCTTTTGTAAGTTTCGTTTGTGTGACTGTGGAAATTTTTTCCAAAGTTCTGGAAAAAGTCATGGAATTTCATTATGAAAAGTGTGCAAATCCAATTTAAGAGAATGGAAGTTATTTTGACTCGTCTAAAGTACTGAAACTGACATTTGGAAACAAACATTACTGTTAGAACAACTCTGTACGTTTTATACTACATTACCTGAATATTTTGTAGCTTGGTTCCAGAACTTGTTAAAATCTTTAACATATAATTATATTTTTTTGTGTTAGGTGGTGCTGGACACCAGCAGCTGTATCTGTTTCCACCAGATAGCAGTCTTGCTCGTCAACTGTTAGATACAAAAGGTCTTGTGAAACAAGAACTTGGTAACTTAACTGAAGAAACAAGGATCTCCCCTTCACATCAGCTTCTCTCAACTTCATCCATCAGCCCAAAATCCTCTGTATTGGGTTCTGATGATAAGCAGGAGAAAAGTATTAACAACATTGAAGTGCAAGTAGATTCTAGGCTATCTCCTATGTCAGTTGTGGCTGTGTCTTCCCTTCAGGATGCTGGACATCCAAGTCCTAGTCTAACAAGTCTGACAGACAGCATTCTTTCTCGACCCCACCAGATGTTGCGATATCAGGGAGGAGGCGATGCTATGTTAAGTGCCATAAATTATAATGAACACGATATGTTGCAAGAAGGGGGGTACGAGGTACCAACTACATCTTCACTAACAGGTTTTGATGGACTGCTTGTTCCTGGAATGACTGTTGGTGTAGGAGGAAGCATTAGACTTCCAGATTCTACTACGAATACAACATTCAGTTTATTAGATGGTGAAGTAGGTCATGAGGCCTTCATGGAAACAAGTCACAACTTGCATCTTTCACCTCAGACATTTAACCCCACTGTTGAATCTTCAGTTCATAATGAAAATTTAGGTGGAATTAGTGTTTCTGGAAAACTCTTAGGTAAGGTGGTTACATTTAATTTGAATTTTAAATTTCAAAGACAGTTTTATATTTGAATTTTGAAGAAAAAAAATTTAGTAAATTTACTATCCTTTAAAATTGTTGAAGTAAGTCTACAAAATTTCTTGCACATTTTCAAAATATGAAGTATGTGTGTGCATGCATGTGTGGGGGTCTTCTCAGGCTTATTTAGTATATGGATATTCAAAGCATCTCTAGGTTCAAAATATTTGTTTATATTCTTGGTAGTCAGGTAGTGCTTCAATGAAAGAGATTTTTAAAAACTGACAAATTTTGCAGGTAGTAGTCGCAAACCAACAGACACTAACATGAATAAACTGCAAGTTAAATCTCGACCAATAAAATCTTCCTCACCAAATCGTCCTGGGAACCAACCATGTCCAGTTTGTAACAAGGTATTCGCCAATTCCAGTGCACTCACAAAACACAAGCTCACTCATAGTGATGAACGAAAGTTTGTTTGCCAGGTGTGCCATAAAGCTTTCAAACGACAAGATCATTTGTGAGTATGAATAAAATGCTTCAGTAACTTCTTTTATGGTTTTTGTGAAAATAAGAGACCATCATTAACTCTCTCGGTGCAGACTCTGTTTACTTGATTGACCACGTGACCTGTCTGAACCTATTTAAAGTCTACAGATTTAACACCACTTTTAACTTTCAACATCATATGTCTTCACAAATTTTGGCAGTTTATTGGTTAACATTAGAAATATTTGACATACAAAAAAATCACATTGTTAGTGAAGTATTTTTAATAAACTAAAATAAAGTTTTGTCCATGAATATATTGAATATTTGTTTTGAATATTCTGTGTGCAAAGTGATTTTCAGATTGAGACTAAAAGTATTTTTCACTTCAAAAATCTCAAATATCCTTTATGAAATTTCTAAAACCTCCTAAATACATTTTACATGTTTGTTTTTGTTGATACTTTCTTTTTTATTAGTTACTTTCTCTATTCAGGATCAGTCACTTTGGCCAATCTTGTAGCTACCTAAAAAAAAATAAAATCAAATTACCCTTTTTCCTTTCTAGGATGACTTCAGATTGTAATGTGGTGAAACTACATTCATTTATGGAAAGTAGCTTTAAGTCAGTAACAGTATATATCTATTTATAATTAAATTTTATTGTTTATTGTCCTTTGAACCATGTCTCGCAACCTCATGTGATGCACATTAACCACGAGCTATTCTGAGTTGTTCATGAGCACGCCATATGAAATATTTATTTTACTTAAATTACTTCTGACTAACCCTACAAAAAAAAATCCATATTTTTACATTTGAGTTACTTTTATAATAAATATGAATAACAAGAAAAAGTAAAAAGTGCTTATTGAATTTTTTTTCTGTTTATTATCGATGGGGCTTAACCTCACTTTTTTATACTAAAGGTGGTAGTGCAGTACATGATTTGTATTTCATTAAATAATAAACCAAAGTATATTGCCTAGTAACATGCCAAAAGTAGATCATTTTCCCTATCTCTCAAAAATTTTCTGGACTTTTAACTAAGAGGTGTTACAAATAAATCTAAGCTAGTCGCTAGTTTTCCCAAGGTTTTTGTTTGTTACAAGGAATGTATAATTAAATGTAAGAGAAAACTATTAACAAATCTTGAAAGAGAGGATGCAACAAGTAGGTGTGATAGGGAGAGGTCTGTAACCAAACAAAATTGAAGGCCATAAAAATTATGATTTGTTTGAGCAATGATGATTTTATAGCAAATTATTTATGTTTAATTTTATACTCATAGTTTCTTGTGGGAAGGTAGATAAAATTAATATAAGATACAAAGAGAAAATGTGTCACATGAGTTATACTAGGGGAAATTCAGAATCTTTTAAATATTGTCTTGTAAATTTAAGAACTTAAAACTTGTATACTATTAAAATGTGAATTATTAACTAAGGTTTTAGGTCTATTAATTGGTATAGCATAACCCAAAATTAATTGAATGAAATTTTGAATGTAGGACACTACAACCTAGTGTCGTGTACACTAAAGGACACCCATGGCATTAGTGTTAAAATAATTCTTACTCTTGGTTCTCTATCTAACCCTTAAAGAAAAACATTGAGTGTACATATTGAACTTGCTCTCTGTTGTCCACCCATCTGTTTTTTGACCATTGTATCTTCCTTGAAAATAACAAAGTTAGACTAAAGAGGGAAGTCAGAAACTCAGCAAAGAATAAATATATATTTATTCTATAAATTTGTGTCATATATTAACAATTTACATCTGAAATTTTAAAAAATACTTTCAACACTTGTATCCAGCAAAGTTCATATACTATGTTTATTTTCTTTGTAAATTTGTGTGTGTGTGTGTGTGTAAAGGTAGATAAAGATAGTAAGTGGTTATGATGACTAATTTTGAAATTGGTGTCTTTACTGCTGTGTAAAAATTACTTGAATCATTAACTATATGGCATTATAAGTTTTCATGTGAACATGAAAATATATATTTTCTTTCAAGTATTTGAATGTGTGATTATTCTTGAAAAAGGATTTTGTACAACGTACATTAAAAAAGTAGATATAAAAAGTTAAAAAATGAAAGAAAAGAATTTGTCTATTCAGTAGAAGGTAAAAAATAAAATATTATGCATCTGTAGACATAAATAAATTATGAATCTCCTCTTGTGAGGTTGCTTACCTGAACTTAAAGCTATCATCACGAGTTGTGGGTCAAAAGTTGCGTAATTGTGTTTTTTTGACTCGCACTTAAATTTTTTTAAATTAATATTTTTTTGAATCTGTGTCAGTAAGATTGATATCAAGTTGAAGATCCTAATTCAAATTTTAGTATTATACACCAGTTATTTTGTTATTTTAAAAGTAACTAAAATAAATACACCTTAATATCAATTTTTTGATGTTCACGGTATTCATGCAAAGTCTGTTGTTTGTTTGTGATTTAGGAACTCTAAATATCTATACTGACAAGATATAATATAAAGATGAACCTTCTGTCTTTTCTATTTGCTAGGATATTGCTTGTACTGAATCAAACATGGTGGCCCTACTCACCTCTTTCCATTTTTGGAAACATGCTATTATATACACTTACTACTAGCTATGTAAAGAAAGATTAGAATGTGTCCGTTGTAGTTTTCTCAGCAATTTTGACGTATTACGATGTCAACGTGTTCTTTTGAAACATAATTTCAGGGAATTAGGTTGTGTTTTTTGTCTGCTCCAAATTTCATATTTTGAAATCAATATACAGCTTAGTTACTGAGCTGAATAAATTAAAATGGTGTTTTATGATAAAGATACAGCATGTTATTATTTTCAATAATTTCAAACATGTATATAAAACCTAAAAACATTGTTTAGCATTCTTTACTGGGAAATTTTAAGAAGCTTAGCAACCTGCAGCAAGCAGCAAATGAGTTTAAAAATTTATAACTGGAAGAGAATTGTTCATAAATGTGTCTGTACTGTATTATAACTGAAATGTGACTATTTTACAAAATGTTTGTCCCCTGAAACACAGTTAAGACAAAGTATTCTGTAAAAGTTAGTTTTATATTCCTGAACATAGTAACACTAATGCACATATGCCATGTCATTGCTATTTCTATAATGCTAGCCAGCCATGGCTAGAAGAGTGAGTGTAATGAAAATAATATACATAAAAGGTTACAGAATTTATACCAAACATTTGTATTTTTGTGTGTATAATTTTACAATACAAATTATACATTCTATAACAAAATATAACTTTGATTATTTCATCATTTTTTATGATGGTCACAAGGTTGGTCCAATTAACCAATCATATATAGTTACAGTAGAAAAAATAATAGGTAAAATATAAAGTTTATCTGCAAAAGAAAACTCAATCTATTAAGGAGGTTGGAAAGATTAATGAAGTGATATTTGAGAATTTGAGGGTTTCTTACATCTTGCTTCCCCTGGATCCCACTTCGTAACAAGTGGTATACAGATGGGTGTGCTTTTCTCTGTCCATTTTCACACTAGCAAACAATTTGATTATTCTAACAACCAGGTGCAATTGGCTCTATAGAAGGAATATTTCATAAAATCATTTAGGCACTTACCAGATAATATTACCATATTATTGTGGACCCCTCCACTCATGGACTATAATGAGTAAAGCTAATGAGGATTCTGCCTGTCCCTTCTGATCATCAGATTGAATAAATCAGGACTAGTTTACTATTAAAAATTTAAGGAATGGGGTTCACCAGTTGCACTGTTCCTTGGGGCTCTCCAACATACCCCCTCGGTGTGGATTCCTGTTCATGGTGAGGGAACCTCTTAGGGAAGGTTCTGTTTTTTCAGTTTACCTCCTCTGGGATTTAAACATCAGCTCACGTGTTTGCTGTGCATAATGACCCATGAAGGGGAGGAGAGGATCCTGATGGTTGAGGGGTCCAACCCTAACTCACCACTTTGGCCTTGAATTCCTGTAGATGGGTAGCCCCCCTTGGATCCATCAGCTGGTCCACTTGGGCTAGAGTCAACCAAGTATCAGTGTTGGAAGTTCTCAACGGGTGTTGTGGACATTGTGTCTGCTGGTGTTTGGGTATAGTGCTCACAAAACTTTGGCATTGCTGCAGTGTCCTTACATGACATTGTTGTGCATCCCCTCATAGGGCTTCCATGGTGGGTGGGGACAGTGGGTATCAAAATTTTCCTTTTCTCCTTTGGATCCTCCAATAAAAAACTTAAATAAAATAGTTAAAAAACAGTTGATAGGTAAACGACCAATGTTTGAAGACTCTGAGCAGCAATCTTCAACATCTGTAAAACCTGTACCCCATTTTTTTATATTACATTCTCTTTCAGAGAAACCTTCAGGGCAAATGTCCCCCTTTTATATTCAGAGGGGACTAGAGGGACTTGCTGACTCTCCAAAGTCAATAAAGAAGCTTCAGTCTGTAGACATATTGGTTGAAACATGCACATCCCAACACAGTGAACTCCTCTTAAATTCAAAGGCAATTGGGAATGTACCTATTGAGGTTACCCCTCATGCTATCTTGAATTCATCACGAGGAGTTATTGTTGAGAGGGACTTGAAGAACGTCCCCAAGTCATAGATTCTCACTGATCTCTCCACTCAATGAGTTTCTGCAGTGAGGCAGATTTCCACTCACAAAGACGGAGCTACGCTACCGACAAATATCCTTGTTTTGACATTTACATCACCACGTGCACCTGCCACCATTAAGGCAGGTTATCTAAATTGCAGGGTACGGCCGTACATTCCAAACTCTCTTCAATGTTTCCAATGTCAGAGGTTCGGCCACTAAAAGACATCCTGTTGTAGTTCCCTGACATGTGCTCATTGTGGTAGCAAGAACCACAATGCCAATGAGTGTGACATGGACCCACATTGTGTCAACTGCAATGGTTCCCACCCTTCCTACTTTCGTTCTTGCCCAAAATAGTTGGAGGAAAAATGTGGTGCAGTGTTTGAAAATGATCCACAACATTAGTTATTCTCAGACTTGGAAATTGCTGTCCGCCACTCCATCTTGAACATATGCTGATGCACTTCGTTCCACAACTACAGTATGAGTGCAGACAGATCTTTGTGTACCACCAAACGAATAGTTTTCAAACAAATGAAAAGCCTTTTGACCTCCATGGTTAAAAAGGTTGATAAATCGACTTCTACACCCGTCTCTGTTCCTCCCATACAGTCCAACAAATATTAAGATCCACATCCTTTGGTTTCAAATACAGGCATTTCTTCTGATGCATCTTCTTCTCCAACCCCACAATGCAAAACAATCATTCGTTTGCATCCTCAGTCACTGGAATCCCTTTCCAACAACAAAGACCTGTCCCATCGACCCAGGACAGGATCCATGGAGGTCGATAGACCTCCTCCGAATGAGAACAGTAAGGGTAAAAGACGTTGTAAACAGAAGGGTTCTCCAGCCACCTCGCCTTTCCATCATTAAAAATGGCCACCTTGATACAATGGAACTGTAGAGGTTTATGTTCTAATCTGGATGATATCAAAACACTGATTGCTTTCTACCATCCTGTATGTTTTTCCTTTCAAGAAACACTTCTAAAACCTGCTGACACAGTCACCATTTGGCAGTTTTCTGTGTACAGAAATGACAGGCTTTATGATGGATGAGTACATGGAGGGATGACACAATTGGTTGATCAGCATGTGCCCACCCTGTCTTTGTCACTCAACACACTCCTGTAGGCTGTAGCCATCTGTGCTTTCTTGGGTCATACCATCACTGTTCTCTCTACCTATCCCTTGGAGAGACATATGATCATTCGGACCTTGATGCTCTCGTTGAACAGTTGCCGTCTCCGTTTCTAATCCTGAGGGACTTTAATGGACATTATCCCCTCTGGGTAAGTACTGTTATTGATAGAAGGGGTCGCTCTGTAGAGTGTATGCTCTCTGATCACAATCTTTCTCTTTTTAGTACTGGTTCTTCCATTTATTTTCACGCACCTAGTCAGTCCTTTACCGCTATTTTTCCATTTTTCGTGGAGGGTTAACAATAATCCACTAGGCAGTGATCATTTTCCTATACTTTTGAGAGAGACTGACCGTGGTCAGTTCCACCCTACTCATGTGTTCTGGTGGAAGCTGGATCAGGTAGACTGGTCCACTTTCACTGCTCTTGCAGAACTTCATCCTGCCATCCTGAATTAGCCATCAATAGATAACTGTGTGGCAGTAGTAACTGACTGTATTATACAAGCAGCTGCTCAGTGTATTCCTAAAACCTTGCCACATTTTCCACGATATCCTCGTCCACTGTGGAATCCTGTTTGCCACTTGGCACAGAAGGCTCAAAAACAGGCCTGGGATACTTTCCGTAGATATCTCACATTTTCGAATTGCATCGCTTTCCAATGGGCCTGTGCACATGCTAGGTGGGTAAGATTTGAAATCCAGAAGGAATCTTTGATTAAGTTCACAACTAACATATCTTCTACCACCAGCTCTAAGGTCATATGGGACAAGATTCGAAAGGTCAGTGGGCACTACAATTCCGTCCTCTTTTCCATCTAACTCTCTGATGGCCAAGAGGTAACTGATGTACAGAGCATTGCTGATACTCTAGGTGAAACCTTTTGCCAGGTATCTAGCATTTCTACTTGTTACTCCACTTTCTTGGCCACCAAGACTCGGGCAGAGCGTTCACATCTTTCCTTTCAAACTTAGTTCGGGCAGAGCGTTCACATCTTTCCTTTCAAACTTAGTCTTTTTTACTATAATTGTCCTTCATTGGTCTGGTAGTTCATCTGTTGGACCTGATGATGTACACTATGACATGCTGCACTATCTCTCTCCTGCTTTTCTTGATATTCTTCTACTTGTTTTTAACCGGATCTGGCAGGAGAATGTTTTTTTCTGATGCCTGGCACCAGGCTATTATCTTACCCTCTCTAAACATGGGAAAGATCCCAAGATTTCTTCACACTACAGCCTAATTTCTTTGACGAGCTGTCTTTGTAAAACTTTAAAGAGGATGGTTAATGTTTGGTTCCTTGAATCAAACAATTTCATCTCATCCACCCAGTGTGGGTTTCGACAACAGCATTCCACCACGGATCACCTAATTCAATTTGAAACATCAATTGGAGAAGTTTTTCTCAAACACCAATGTCTTGTTTCAATATTCTTTGACATTGAGAAAGTTTATGATACCACATGGAGATATGGCATTTTGCAAGACCTCCATATATATGGGTTACATGACCATTTACCTATGTTTATTAAAAAAAAATTTAATGGACAGGAGATTCCAAGCTCGTGTGAGTTTGACACTTTCCTGTTCTTTTATACAGGATGTTAGGGTCCCTTAGGGCTGTGTTTTGAGTGTCACACTTTTTAGTATAAAGATAAATGCCATCACTGAACAACTCCCTCTCACTGTTGCAAACGGGCTCTATGTCAACGACTTTCATATCTTGTGTCAGTCATCGAACATGAGATATATTGAGTGGCAACTACAAACTGCTCTCAATCATGCACTGAAGTGGACTATGACGAACGGCTTTAATTTTTCTCTCTCTGAAACTGTTTACATGCACTTTTGCCACCAACAGAATATCCACCCTGATGAACTCCATATTGGTGAAGTTTTGCTGCCAGTGGTCCCTGAGACCAAGTTCTTGGGGCTTGTCTTTGACCATAAGCTGATCTTTATACCATACTTAAAGCAGCTATGGGTCAAATGCACCAGAGCGCTGAACATCCTCCTTGTCCTCTCCACTGCCAGTTGAGGAATGGATCGATGTTGTATGTTAAAGATATATCATGCTGTTATTCGTTCAAAACTCGACTATGGATCAGTGGTTTATGGCTCTGCCAGACACTTGGCCTTAAAGATGCTGGACCACATTCATCATCAAGGACTTCGACTCTGCACTGGGGCTTTCTGCACCTCCCCAGTTTATATGTGGAATCTCATGAACCTTCTTTGCACCTTCACAGCTTGCAACTGTCTTTACTGTATTCTTCGAAACTTCATTCCTTTACCAAAGCATCCCACTTGGGGATGTGTTTTCCTTCCTCAGTGGCAGTACTTTTTCAGAACAGATGATCTGTCACTGGTCCGTTTGGCCTTCCCATCCGGACGCAATTGGATGAATTGGGTCTGTCCTTGGATAACATTGCAGATTCCACAGGTCAGCCCATCCCACCATGGCTTATTACAACCCCCCAATGTGACCTTTCTTTAAGTCATCTGAAAGAAATAGATACTTTCGACTGTAAGTACCGTCTTTTATTTACTGAACATCTTTCAAACACCCTTTCTATTCCAATTTATACGGATGGTTCACAATCAGGTGACTCTGTGGGCTCTGCCATGGTTTGTTGCGGTTCAGTGGTTGCACACAGAATTCCCTCTACAACTTTTGTATTCACTGCTGAACTGTACGCCATATCTCTTGCCCTGGATCGTATTGAAACTGAGCAGTACTCAGACTGCACTATTTATACTGACTCCCTTAGTTCTCTGCTGGCCTTGGAATCACTTCACATTGGCTCACACCCTGTTCTTGCTGATATTTGAAACTGACTAGCCCATTTCTCATTAACATCTACTTCTATCCAGTTTTTCTGGATACCAGGCCATGTTGGTATTTGCGGGAATGTGCTTGCAGACATTGCAGCTAAATCTATCTGCTCTGGTACTATCACCACTGTGCCTATTCCATACATGGACTATCGTCCTGTATTCAAGGCTCAGCAACATGACATCAAGCTTTTTCAAATATAACCCTATATTGGGCTTCAGCCGTCTAGCTTCCGTAAGATTTGGAAGGATTAAGTTGTTCTAACTAGACTATGCACTGGTCACAGTTTTTAACTCATCATTTCCTTTTATCTGGAACTGAAGCACCAGTGTGTAGTTTGTGTGACACTCAAATCACTGTAAACCACATTTTACTTTCCTGCCATCGTTACGATTCTCAACAATGGCACTATTTTAAACATATTCTGTCCCAGTGTTTGTCTGTGACATTGGACTGTGTTATTGGTGATGGTGGCACTGTCCACCTTGATAAAGTTTTTAGTTTTTTAATGGTCATTAATCTTTTTAACTTCATTTAAGTGTTTGATATTTATTCATTACACTTTTAAATTGTGGTTCCCTTTTCAGTCTCAATCTCTCCAGTTTAATTTGACATTGTAAAATGGCCAGAACATTAAATAACTCAACACTCAGACTGGAAAGGCCAACTTCAGGTGACTGACGCTGCTGTTTGAATTACTCATTAGTCATCCTGGCAAGTTGTTATTACACTTTTGTTGCATGTCATTTAACATTTTTATTACTTTACCTTTTAGTACTCTTCATAATGACACATAACCTGGAACCAGGATTGGAAAGACCAATTTCAGGTGACTGACGGTGGTTCTTGTACTTATCTCTTAATCATCAAGGCAGGTTATGATCATTACCTTTCTGCTACAGAAAGTCCTTTACAACATTGTAAACTAGATGTCAACATTGGTTTTATGCTATTTTATGTTTTTAATTGTTGTTTTGTTTTTACCTTAATTTCCTTTTATGGATTTTACTACATTTACTTTACCCTTTTACAGGACATTTGGCTAATTTTTATTACAATTTTGCTTTGTGTTTTTTAACAATTTTCTTATTTTACCTTTTGATAATGGCTGTTATGACAACATAACCTGGAACCAGAACTGGAAAGGCCAACTTCAGGTGACTGACAGTGGTTCTTGTACTTACCTGTTAGTCTTCCTGGAGAGTTATAATCATTACCATTTTACTGGAGAAAGTCCTTTACAACTTCTTTTACTCTGCTTTCTCTCTTAACATTATTGACTAGGTGTCAGCATTGATTTTATTCTTTTTCTGTTTTTCAATGATGTTTTTTTTTACCTTCATTCCCTTTTATGTATTTTAATACATTTAATTTATTTTTAACTTTTTACTGGACTTTGGCACAGATAGTCTAGCTGCTTTGTGTTGTAAAACACTAAATCAATCAATTAATCTCCAACATACATTACCTTCCATATTCTACTAGTAGAGCTAGAAGTCATTATTGATCTAGTTTTCAGTCACTTGGGTGGTAGACAGAGGCTTTTCTTCTGAAGTTAATGTGTTCCTTCACACATGGCAAAGAGAGCACAGTTGGAGGCTCTCCAAATTATGTCCCTGAATGTTTTTCCAGGTGTCAGAAGGAGTGGCATCAGCCTCTGAAAGAATGTACTCATAATTCCAGTTCATATTTGATACTACTCTGTCCAGTTTGGTGTGTATAGCCGTCTTCTATCTTTTTTTTCTTTTTTGTCAATGCAGGTCCCATCCCAGACCCTTGATTGAGTGAAGGTTCCATATCTTCTCTCATAATTTCAGGGGCAAGTGGAGTATTCCGTGGTTGCTTGTTTGAAGAATTAGGGTGAATGTTCATGATTTTAAACTGGATAAACTTTGTTCCTTTGGTTGAGTACAGCATACACAATCTCATAATACTTGAACCTGAGGTTTTGCCTTTTGGACATCTTCATATGGAGGAGAAAGTTTGTCCAGTGAGTTATTTACTTTCTCATCATGGTTCCACTGGTGTAAAATATGTTTCTCCATGACTACGTGTTAAGATTCAGTAAAAAGTGTGTGTATATTTGCATGCACTGCTGACCAAACTCTTAAGGCCAATAAACATAAAGAAAAGATATGAATTTTGCAATGTAAGATTCAACCACTTATTTGAGTAAAACTTCAAAAGATGAAAATAAAAATAAAAAACGTTTTTAGCATTTAATAGGGAAAATGTGAACACTATGAAATTAGCATAAATACTATCTGGCCAAAAGTATAATACCATACCAAAAAGAAGTTCTGAACAGGGTAGGAAATGCCCAACAAGAGGTCTGAGTAGTAAGTTGTACGGCTGTCATTGCAAATAACTGCAAACATTCACTTTGGCATGGTCATTATAAGTGTTTGCAGAAGGCTGGCTGGAATGTTATTCCAAGTGGTGAAGATGGCTTCATGAAGATTGTGCACTGTTTGGAATTGACATCCATTTTTATAAATTTCCCTTGCCATCCAACCCCAAACATTTTCAGTGGGGTTCAGTTCGGACGAACACACTGGATGGTCCAAAAGAATCGCATTATTCACCATGAAAATGTCCTTTGTTCTGCGAGCATTGTGGATTGCAGTGAGGGCCTTCAGTAAATAAGGATGCTTTCTTCAACATGCCAATGTAGCAAGTTGCTATTTGATGACCCTGTATAATTTGAAGATCCATTGTTCCATGGAAGGAGAAAGCACCCCAGATCATGATGGAAACTCCTCCACTGTGTCACATAAAAAAATGTCTCCAATTGGATATCCTTATCATGCCAGTAATGTTGGAAGCAATCTGGACTATCCAGGTTAAATTTTTTTCTCATCAGAGAACAAAACCTTCATCCACTTTTCTATGTCCCATGTTTGGTGCTTCTCAGCAAAGTTTAACTGAGCTGTTTCGTGGTGTGAAAGGAGGCATGGCTTTTGAAGGCATTTACGGTTTTTAAAGTTTTTCTCTCATAGATGCCATCTTATTGTAAGGGTCTTAATCTGGTTCTACAATTGGCTGGTGTCTTGCCAGACAACCCATCAAATTCTCCTGCTCAATGCCAGTTAAATTTTCTTGGGCCAACCACTTGAAATTTATGTTCCATATTCCTCAGGGTCTTTTAAGAAATTTGCAACAGCAGTTTTACTACACTCAATCTAACGAGCAATGGCACTTTGAGAGAGACCTTGCTTTTGCCACTTGACAATTCTGCCACATTCAAACTCTGTCAACCTTTTAGCCTTTGCCATGTTTTTACCCAATGTAACACAGGAGATGTCAGTGGTAGATGTTGACAATGCTAATGCTTGAACACAAATCACTAAATTTTATTACGTGTTTACTGATTAATGCTTTGTTTTAGTTTGGTCTTGAACTTTTGACCAGCTTGTATTTAGGCTAATTTCATGGTGTTGACATTTCCCCTTTTCATCTTTTGAAGCTTTACTCAAATAAGTGGTTGAGTCTAACAATGCAAAAAATGCATATTTTTTATGTTCATTGGCCTTAAGATTTTGGCCACCAGAGTATATAAAATTGCAGTCCAGTAACACTTGCCACCAGCGTGAGATATAAGGATCAAGTTGTGAAACCTCAGCTGTTTGTTTGAGGCCGGCCTGTAATGGTGATTACTCATGTATTTTACAACCCTTTATATAGGAACTAGGTTTTGATTGTGGAGCATATGTGTTCTGAATGTACTGTGGTCACCCCCACTTCTGCACCACTTTTACTTGGTACAACACTTTTGTGCAATAACTTTCTGTATGGATCATGCCTGCACTGCCCCTTCAACTCCTCAGTATGGGATTCCATTTATAGTGTCAGTGGATAAGAAGTATGTTTTAGAGCCTGTTAATGTGTTGAAAAAGGGATTACATTATCAAATTGAGATGCTTATATACGGTTAACTGGATATAAAAGACTGGAGCACAGGAGACAAATGCTTAAGATAGGCAAATCCAATGTTGAAGAATAGCTTGTACTATCAGCAGAGTTAAGTATTATTGGAAATATATTATAAGTTTAGGAAGATGTTAACTCTTGTGTACAAAAGACATGTAGTATTTCCTTTAAGTCTACCAAATTTGGTGAAGTACACATCCTGCATTAAAATATAAATACTTAGCATGTACAAAAGTATATAGAAATGTGTATTTTATACCAAGCTTATTGCAAAAGGGTTAACAAATGTTTCTCTCAGAATTTTACTACAAGAAACAGTATTTCATTTTAACATAGTTATTTTTTCATGTTTGTCATCTATATTTTTTGGGGGTTCTACTGTTTCTTTTTTTTTTTGAATGACAGGTATGAGAATAACTTATCTAATTTGTTGAATGAATAATATTTTGGCACATAGAGTAGATTCAGTGTTCTATACATGTTTCTGCAATGGATATCAATACAATATTTCATTTCTTTATTACTGTGGTCTTCATTGGCAAAAGAGCACAATTTCACAGAATATTTGGGCAGTGGAGCACTGTTTAAAGTACAAATTAAGTGCATGCTTACTCTGTTAAATTAATTCTACATACATACACATTGAGTATTTTATTGTAAACTTATAGGTCACATAATTACACAGTGAGTGATTTTGCTTCTGCTGTCCTAAAATAGGATTAAATGATATGCACATCAAAAATATTTTTATAAGTTAATTAGGTACTAAATGTAAAAAATATATATTTTTTTTTATTGTTAGGAACGGCCATATGCTCACCCACCAAAACAAAAAGCCATTTGCTTGTGATGCAGAAGGTTGTGGAAAAAGCTATTGTGATGCCAGGTCATTGAGGCGGCACAAAGAGAATCATCATAATAATAACACTGTTACTCAAGCACCTGTTACAATTCCCCCTCAGCCTGGTCACATTGCTGTGATACCAGCCATGGCACATGTAGGACTAACATCTTTACACTCTTCCTTTCCAACGAGTGTTATAACCAGTGCTATGACTCCCGTTCTAACTGAATCTTCTAGTGCCAACAGAATCCAGTATGCTCCACCTCATGGTAGTCAAAGTCACCAGGCTGCAATTGTTCCAGATAGCGATGGGCAGCTGATTAGCTCAGTTGTACAGTCTGCAGCATCACAACTTCAATTTCTAGCATTCCATCAGAACACTCCTCAACAAGTTGAAGTTTCATCAGATTCTGCAAATAAGCATGATGATAGACAGAATAATCAAGGACTGTGGAATCCTCAAACCATAAATACTGCTGCTTTTCTCTTAGCACAGAATTTTGGGCAGAATGCTCTTCACTCACAAGGTGTAAGAAATTCAGAACAAACATTACCAAAAAGAGAGACTTCAGAAAATGTTCCAGATGTAATCAAAACAAGTGGACAAACAGCTTCTTTACAGCTTCCAGATCATCAGAATCAAAGCAAAGAGATTAACTTTTCTCAACAACAACATCAGCAACAACAACCAGGAATGTTGAATAGTCAGGAAGCTCAACAATTGTCTCCTGTTGTATCTAAATCTCAGACTTCTCAGAGAAATACATCTCCTACAGTTTTAACCAGCCATTCAGTCAACAGTGGTGTTGACACAACACCCATCACTTCAGGAGGAAACCTTTTCCCATTTCTTCAACAGCAAGAGCAAAACGTTTTCTCTTCAGAAATGTCTAATTCTCTACCAAATGACAGTGGCACAAACTCTGTTCCAAACACACCAACTGTTCCTGAAGCTCCACATGTAGAAAACCACACTCCTTTACTACAGCAGCTATTGACTCCTTCCCAGCCTATTGATTTAATTCACAGTGGACAATCAAAAGAGCAGCATATTTCTCAACAATCATTTCTTCCTTTATTTCGTACTCCTCACCCAGCTGGTCAGATATCATATTCCTGGATTCAGGTAAACTTGTATTTATGTTATTCCTTACATGATTCATGTTAAAGTTATTGCTTATTAGTTATATGAAACATATTAAAACTTTTGAAGTTGTGATTCATCATGCCTTCATATAAGAAATAATTTTTCAGTTTAGTCTGTGATTGATCTCCACGTTGGTTGCCAATACCAATCTGATTTTAAGAATTCCTTGATGTTTTTATTATCTGATTTTTAAGACTAGATTGGTAAATTTGTTTACTTGCTTTTCATAATGTATGTTTTTCCTTGAATGTTTATCGATTTGTTTATAGGTATACAAGAAAATGAACTTAAGAGAAGGAGTTATTCAACTTTAATAATTACTTGTTTTGCATTCTGATGAAAATGCATCCTTTTTGTAGTCTGGTATATGCATATATATAGACACGTGTATAGACATGCACATGGATATGTGAAAACACCCCAAAACAATATCTAAAAATTCCAGTATCAGCCAATCTTGGGTACATAGGCACAGATACAGTACTTTGCTCAGGTTACATGTTTGTTTTTAGTTATCTGTCTCGAGAAAGACACCTGTATTTTATCAGCTGTTTGAGATATTTTATCTCTTAGATTCTTGGGTTTTGAGTGTTTTTATTTATTACTATTTGTATATCATTTTTAAATGTTACATATTGTAAGTGTTTAACTGTTGGCAAACTAAACTCTTAACCTTTGGTAGTAAGTTGTGCAAAAATGATTAACTAAAAGCAGCTGTCTACAAATTCAGATCTGTACGAGTTTGATTTTATAAACTGCTGTGGTTCTTATCAATACAAAATCTCAGTTGTGATTAATTGTTCTAAATCCCATATGTTTCTGTCTGAAATACTAGGAGGGATAGAAATAATGAAGTAAAGTTATGTTCACTCAAGGGAAAGCTATCAGGAAGATTACAGTCCCAAATTTATGTTTTTTCATTTAATCCATGCAATACATTCACTTTCTTGGTCATAACTAAAGGAATACAAATGGAACATAGAATCGCATTCAGGAAAGCAAACTGAAAAGATGAAATTTCTTAGAAATGTAGAAGTGTAATATTCTAATCCTTGAATGTGCTGTTACAAAAATGATATTGGGCTCTAAATGTTCTTGACACAATAAATGGCATACATTAGGAGAATATACATAAAATTTGCCTTTTTTATTTAATCCATATTTTTTTGTTGACATTCATGCAGTTAACTTTGTTCACTATGTACTTTGAAGTTAATTATGTCAATGCTTCTGCCAGTATTGGAAATTCTACAACTTGTAGTTTGCTTCTAGTGTGCAAGAAGACCTTGTAGCAATGTTTTCAGACTTCTTTGATCATCAATGGTTTATCATCTGCTGGTGTCCCTGGTAGATTTCACTATCATTTGTACACTCAGATTGCACAACATTCACCCTTTTCTCATAATGATGAACAAAACTGGTATTGTGCTTGGGCCTGTTGTTCGAGTTTCAGTAGAGCAGTATTTATCAGTTAGTCTTAATGCAATTGATGGTCTAATTTTTGTTTTATTTTTCTCGTTATGTTGTATTTTAAATCTTGAAGATGTTAATATCATGTTGAATTATTAACCCATTATTGTTATTATCTTAAACCTTTATTATTTCTATTTTTTTTTCTAATGTTCAAGTTGTTGATACTCTTGGAAATGATCAAAATGTAAATAGCCCACACACTATGTGTATTGCCTTTTGGTGAGGCAATTTTCCGCTACACTTCTTACCTCTTACATTTTCACATTTTTTTTTAACCACAGTTATTAGCTACTCATGTTTTTTCAATTCCTTAATTAAAATCAAATTTCTACTTTGTAGTCTTCATTAATTGTAGTTCTCACTGATGTAATTTTTGATATCACATAGCTCTTGCGTTCTCTTTTGACATTTCGCTATGTTGCAAGGTAGTAGTTTCCCATCCCAGCATTTCAGTATCTTTGAAAGATCTTTTTTCCTACATCATTTTTCTTTGCAGGAATCTCATCTGAACTATATTACATTTCAAGAGAAACATTCCATAAAGAGCTTATCACAATTGTATGATGTTTACTGACTTCTGGTCCGCGATCATTCTCTAGACAATCAGCAAGTAATACGTTTCCTCTAGATTTGCCATTCTTTTCAACTTTTCATTCAATTCCTGCAAGTTCTGTTCTTTTCTTTTAATCCTAATGAATGAGCAGATGTAGAAATAAACAGGTGGATCTTCTTGCTTCAAACAGACTTCTATTTCAACTGAATTTCTTATTCAGACTGTGAAGTATCTTATCAAAACACTTTGATGGATCTTTTAGTCTGGTTTGTACTTTAATTTTCATTGTCCTCCTCTTTCTGTTCACCTAGTTTGTTTCCCTTCAGTACAGTTTGCATACAGTCTGTATCAGGAAACCTCAGATATGCTTTAAAAAGGAGGCAAAAATTGTTCATGATACTTCTCCAAGATTTTATTTCCATCTCTTTGTGCTTCTAAAGGAATCAAGAAATTGGAAACTTATTTGACATCAGTGTTTGATTTCCTTGGCTGTCTGTCAATTGAGTTAGGACTGCCTTTTGGCATTATTTATTAGATATTATCTTATTTATTTCCAACCCCTTAACCAGTTGCCTCATTCCTTGTGTGTTTGTTTCATAATTCTTTCCTATGACCTTTTGCAGAGCTGCCTTATCTGTCACTGTAAAATGGTATAGAGGCCATCAATCTGTTTTATCTTTATTGTTTTCAATAACCCCAAGTTCTTATACATTGCCATAGATAAAACTCTATTTAATGTTACAATTTTATCCCTCTTTTGATCCCTTAATGACTTTTATTGTTTATGTTGATCACAAGACATTTTAATATCTATGCCCTCAATGCTTAACATACTTTGTTTTTCCAAAATACCTCATATTTATTCTGAAATCGAACCTTCTTATCTAAAATGTGAGCTGTGAGAGATAGTAAATTTTTCTGATCTGTTGTGTCATCTACAGTGACTGGTGGTGATGCTCATTCAGAAAAATGGTTATGTATTTTCATAGCTATTCATTATCTTTCACAAAATAAAACTTTCAGTGGTTTTCAGAAAAGTTTTTTTTATATATACCTCAGGTTGAATCATGCTTCTCAGATCTTGCTTTTGTTATATTTAACATGTTAGCTAGTGCAGTTAATCATTAATCTGTTTTATTTGCTGTGAGGTGCCCAAAGAACTTAAGATTAAATTTTGGGTTAAATATTGCCAAATTTGCTATTTGGTAATGTCTTTGGCATCTCAGTTACAATATTCATGAAAGTAAATTTTATAAGTGGCAGTTTATGAATGACTTCATTCTCAAAATTTTCTTTATATCCTATTATTCTCTCTTCATCTTTAGAATTCCAATTGCCTCTGGTTTTAATTCTTCAAGCCAGATGGAATTCCCAGAAGTTCTATGTTATGTTTAGTTACTATTAATATGGTAATCTAAGCATAGCTATACTTGGCAACACCCCGTTTAACATTTATATGGTCATCTGAGGTTAAAGAATCAATCAGTTAATATGAGATGTTGTTTGAATGTATTCATTCAGTTGGGATTATTATCACATGTTATAAATACCTCTGTAAATGTCATAGTTGGTGTCTTTCCACCCCATATGGAGACAACTCCACTGTTTTACAGCTGGTATTCCAGAGCTACAACCACAATGGGGAACTTTATTTTTTTTACCTTATTTGGTGTTCCTGTTGCATCTGTTTTAACATTGTCTGACCTCTCCAAAAGCCTGAATTAGCTGGTCATTTTCTATGAAGATGTAGGAGGGAATCTTAGTCATGTCTCATTATCTAAGAATCCTCCATTTGAAGAATAAGATACAACATATTATACTCTGTCCATGATTAACTGTTATGCTGCTACCTGTACTTATCACACTTGAGAATGTGTACGACCTCACAGTTAGATAAATGCTACCTAGAATGGTGAGGTACATGCCAAGAAAAATAATTTCTGAATGTCGTAATTTTGGTCCAGTCTTGTATGAATTTGGTCCACTCAGTTCTCCTGCAAATAATTCAGCATATTTAATTTAGGTCCAGTTTGGGACTCTGTAAAATTATGTTTAATCACATTTTTGGGTGAACCGTTGGTCCTTATGGCATGCTCTACTTCCCTCTCCCATCTCATTGTTTGATTTTTGGGTTTTAGTGTTTTGAAATAAGCCTACCTTATTAAAATTTTGCATTCTATAGATATATATAGAATATATATATGTGTCCACCTCTGCACAACTGAGAAATATGGTATTTTATCACAACTACAAAATATATATTATTTATGGTCTGTAAGGAAAATTTTTGCATGTTCTTGTGAAGAAGGCACAAAAAGTTGTGGAAGTTGGAAGAAAGGAGAACTCTGGCTAAGTCGATACATGCTTAGAATTGTATTAACCCTTAAACAGCAACTATCATCAGTGGATGCTGCTACCTACAACATTCTTTATGTTTTAAGGGTTAAAGGCATTCAGAATCTAGTCATGTGATTTTTGACAGCATGAGAGCAATTCATCAAAGACAATATTTGTGGTATTTCAGAGGTAAGTAACTACTTGAAGGTCATTTTAATGTTAAGAATATAAAGTTATGGTTTTGTTCACAATGAAAAAAAACTAGGTTTATATAAAAAACAAATAACAATAATCTGGCATTATGTTTAAGGTTATGTTATTCATTTATCCATGCTAATTATAAGTGTAGTTTGAAAGTTATTATTATGTTTATATATTTCAGTGATACCAGTGGTTTAATTTATATGAAGTGGATTAATTAAATACAACAATGAAATATTGTAGACATGCTTTTAAACTGTGAGAATTTTATTACATTAAAGGTGTTCATTGTAAAAACTTAATGTCATACAAATAATTTTATGAATTATGCCATTTTCCAGTTAATAACAGGAGCTTTAATAACCTTTCAGATCTAATATGTTAATTTGAACTTACAATAGACAAAGCTTTAGAAGTGATACATGTATGTTTTTAATGCTTCTTATTATTAAAATTTGAACTTTTTTTTTCTTTTGCCAAATTATGGAAGTGTATACTCTAAAGACATGGTTAACTTTACATTTTTTTAAAACTTATTTTCAGGACAAGTCCTACAGCATACAGAATTCCACACCTACAAATTCAGGAATCAAGTTAGTAGTTTTGTTTTGTGCATGAGTCATTGTGTTATATTTTATAAAATGACCAACTTGAACCATTGTTGTCTTTTAGTGTAATGGTTCTCAAATTTGTTTTCCTCATTAGGCCCCTTCTTCAGCCAAAGATAACCTCACAAATATTTAGGTTTGTCTGTGGAAGCTTATCCTACAGTTTATAAAGGCCTCACTGCCAGAAATAAGTATGTTACTTGATGAAATTTCATATACAAATTGAATTTACATTAGATTGCAGCTCAATAGTTTTGCCAGAATGTGCATCTGAGGTTTGTCAATCTGCCCTGTTACCATTAAAACTTTCCACTGGTGGATTTGACAAAAGTATCCCCAGAAGTTGGGATTAAATGATGATGACTATCCATTTTTTTATTTCTCTCATTTTTCACTTCATAATTAGGGATAGCTAATGCAGTAATTGTTGCACATCTTTACACTAAAATAAGCAAGAAAGTTGGTCTTTCTCATGGTGAATCTTTCAAGTTTTGTAGACCAAGGGTTGGGAATTATACTTCTAAAAAAATGTTAATGTAATTTTTTTTTAAATGTAATAAAACTGTTTCAGGGTAGTTTTACTACATCCAAGAAACTTAAAATTATTGTCAAATTGCATGTTGTAACTTTTTAAAACTTTGTTGGTGTTGTGTTAAAATATTTCTTACATTTAACCAAATACAAGTAAGATAATTTTACATATTTTTCAGCTGTGAACCAAAGCCTGTTGAATGCAGTTTGTGCCAGAGGAAATTCAAAAACATACCAGCATTAAATGGTCACATGAGACTTCATGGTGGTTACTTCAAAAAAGTATGTAAATTTTGTATTATATATTTTGTCAAGACTTTATGTGTGTGCATTAATTGATAAAATGTATTGGTTATGTCCTGTTGTCTAATTCATTCTGTTTTTAATGCCAGAAAAAACCAATCATTTGTGGGTGGGGTGGTATTTGCAGGCACCAAACTTTGTAGCAAAAAAGTTAATATCATGTAACAAATGAGGTAGTTTACATAGGTATAAATTCATATACTCCTCAGTGCAGTCTAACAACATCCCAACAGTTATAGCATTGATTTGGTTTACTTTTTGAGAGTTTCCACCTTCAAGAATGTCTTTACAGAGGTAAAGGAAAAAGACAAACTAGGAAGTTAGACTTGAACTTTATAGCAGAGGTAAATACAGACTACCTAATGATTTCCAGAAAAATATCACTAGCAACCTTGCAAAGTAAGCCCATCAATATTTTAAAAATTTTAAAATGTTTTTGTATCTTATATTAATATTTATTCACTTGAGTATTCTTCATAATAAACTAGTATATTATTTAACACCTATTTGAGATATTTCTGAAGAAAAAAAAACACACTTTCAAGTTGACAAACCTTTAAATGGGTATATCAGTTAAGTAAATGTCTTCGTTGAAGATAATTACAATAATACCTGTACAAAAAATACAATAATTCCTTACAAAAAAAAAAAAAATTGAAAAAGTTTCTTAATTTCAACAAGCAAACCATAGCTCCTTAGTAATTAAAAGTGAATTTCTCTGCTTTTCACTCGTATTGAGATATAGTCTTAAGAAATTGCATTTCAAATGAAAACCATGTTCTTGGGGAAATGCCCCGTCCAAACTTTACATGACTCTATGGCCTACCATTTGTTATGGATCATTTATAATAATACTTAAAGGATGCACTTGAAAAGTACTTATATCTTAGTCTTTTTTTGGTTCTTCATTTTTATAATTTTTTTAGTGGTGTATCTGCCACGAAATTTCTGCTTCTGTGTGGCTATTAAATCATTCTCTAATCATCTAATCACAAAGTGAATATTTCGGAAATTTTCACAGTTTGTTGTAGCTTTTTCAAAAACTACCAAACACTTGTCACAGATTGTAGTATTTAGTAGAAACACAGAATATTTTGTGCATAATTAATTTTCTGCCTTTTTTACATTTACAGTAAAAAAGAATGCATGTATACATAATTTGTATTCCCACTGTTACTAAACTTTTTTTATACCACTTTGTTAAATATCTAAATCATTAGAAATTAAAAATGCACTTTTCCTGCATGGTGCTGAAAGTTAATTATTCAGTTGCTTATTGATTTTCCATTTCATACATTTTGTTTTTGAAATTATGTAATTGTCTACGTGTATGTGAAGTGTATTACAATAAAAGGGAGCATTTGCAGATCACCATTTTCTTTTCTTTTCTAAAACTCGGGTGAAAGAAACCAGATCTTTCTGTTTGGCTGTTTTCTACATTATTATAATTTGTCTGAAACATTGTGAATACTTAGGTGCATTTCTTTTTTTGTTCTGTTTTCCCTCAATTCAGCAAGAGACAGAGTTAAAGAAAGCCGAGCGTAAACAAGAAGGAAGTGGGCATAATCCACCATTACAAACAGCCAGTATGAATGTTCGTGCACTGATTGAGGAAAAAATTAATCAAAAAAGAGCTAACATAGGGCATGAAAACTCAACCTCTGCAGTTTTTGTAGTAAAGACTGAAGGAACAAAATTTACATTTCCACCTTTGGAGCAGGCTGTTCAGCAAAGTTCAGAGGTTGCACTATCATCACAGGTTCAGGCTCATACTCCTCAAATGCCTATGTTGAGTCCTATTTCCCAAGATAGTCCAGTTTTTACAAATTTTCCTATTTCAGACCCAGGTGCTTTTAGTGGTGCTCCTTCCAGTGATGCCTCTATTCCTACCACAACACTTCCATCTTCTGACTTTGAAAAAGAAATTGGAGACTTGAAGCAGCAGTTTAGGATTCCTAAACCACCAACAGAAAAAACTCGAAGACATTCGGATTCTGATCACTTTATCCCACCCAAACGTCCATGTGCAAGTTCTATTAATAATGCTTTGGCTGACCTAATTAGAAAAAAAGCAGTATTTAAAAGGACAGGCCGAACTGGTTCTGATCCTGGTGACCCACCTCCAATGCTTGAGGTGTTTCATGCAGCATCAACTCCAACTACACCTACTCAACTAAATTCAACAGACTTTTTCTCTCATGATATCTTTTCTACCAGTCTTTTTGTAGAAGCAGCTGAAGCTTTTCAACAACAACAGTTGAACAACACAGAAGCTGCTCATTCTCCACCACCACTTACAGAAGATGCCAAAGAATCCTTTTTAATTGCTGAGGACTTCTTAAGGACAGAAAATGCCTTAACATTAGATGTTAATTCAGACCATCAGACAAATACCCTTGATTTCTGTACTCTTCATGGTGATGATGGTAGTTCTGTGAATTTAGTGCAGAATGATATTGTACTTAATGTTCAAGAAAAGCGGGATCTACATGGTCAGTCTCTTGAAGAGCCAACAGTTGCTCAAAGTGCCTCAGAAACATGTATTTCACTGACTTCCACTGATTCTAAGGTAAATTTTCTGTCGGTTCCATCAGGTTTATCTGTCAATTCCCCTTGTAGAATGTTGGATGAAAGTAATGATGATGATAACGTGTTTCTCAGTCCGGATAATCTCCCTCCAAGCCCTCTTCGTCGGAAGAGAAAACATAGACCAGAGGTTAGGAACAGTTTCCTTTTATATTTTTACTTTGTGTTTAACTTGTGACTTAGTAGATAATATTCTCAGCTAAGTGTGATGCTGTGTGAAAATATGAGTTGTATTTTTGCAAAGTGATTTGTAATTTATGTGGAACAAATAGTAGTTAGATATGGTTCAGTGAGTATTTAATGATGATTATGAAGCCAGTCAAATTTACTAACCCTGTATAATGCTAGTGTAGAGAAAATAAACAAAAATTTATATTTTTTTTTACTCTATAAATAGTTTGCAATTTATGTAGAAGGTTTGAGATTATATAAATGAAATTTGAGGTATTTCAAATGAAGAAAAGTATTTGTGATATTTACATGAAACTCTTGAGACATTTTAGTAAAAATTCTTCATTAAAGAATTCTGATTTTTTTACTACAAATGCTTCCTAATAATTATTAAAAGCTTGCAAATTTCATGAAGATATCAAAAAACATTAAAAGTTAAAGTTCAATTTTGGGTCATAAACTTTAGCCAATTTGGTGAAACCCATAAAAAGAACATTAAATAAGATTTAGGATTAAGAAGAAAAATTCAGAAATGAGTATTAGCTTATTGTGTGAGCCCATTGGCCATTGACAACTTTAAAAAATAAGGACATTATATTATATCATATAAACATTACATTCAGCTGTTCTTCCTGCATTCCAGTGTGCACAAAGTCAGCGGTTCACATATGTCTAGAAAATTGCTAAGTGTTGAGCCACAAAGATGGGAATTCCAAAAGAGCCAGTTTGTTAGAAATGGACATAAAATTGATTAAGTATTTTTTAACCCTATGAACACAGGCTCATATTTTACACAACCGTGCAACCACTATGAAAGTATGCATACTATAACTCAAAGTGCGTGATATACCTTCGTGAAATTTGGCAAATGTTTAGTAAACATTACGCCTCTTTTTTTATGCAAAATATCAAGTTTTTTAATTAAATATTTTTATTAAAGATTTCTCTGTGCACGTATGGAGTCAGACTGACGGGTTTATGTATGAGGTGTCATGTTCAGATCAAAAATACTTTTTGTCAAACTCGGTTTTTATTTGCATAACCTTCAAAAGTTCCTAAACAAATGTTTTAGGAGGTTCCTTTTCAAGTAAAGCTGTATATTTTATCTGTAACTTTCTGTATCCTATAACTTTATGTAAAGGAAACACACAATTGTTTGATTAAATTAGCTTAAGACTCGAAACATTCTACATCTGTTTCTGCTTAATTTTATTGTTTTATTACCTTTTGAATCTGACCAATGAAAAATCCTGGTGATATAAGCTATAAATCACTTAGTGAACACAGGAACACCACAGTTCATGTCACCCTACAGGATGACTTAATACAGGAGCAATTTGCAAGCATACCTCATTTAGAAATATTTTATTATTATTATTTTGTGGCATTCTACTTAATCTAACTTTACATAACTTAACAAGCTTCTAATTTTTATATTTTAGTTACTTTTATACAGTAAATAAGAAATATCAAAAAAAAGCATTACTTACATTTCGATCCTTATTTTTTACTTTTTGTTCCATCAGCTTGCCAATAAACATGTTTTTATAGTAATGGTACTTGTACAGTAAATCTTCTTTTTTTCTTTTAAAGAATATACAAGAATAAAGAATAATGACGTACAAACAACATTCTTCAAGTGTAATAATTGAACTGATTTAGTGAGGCACAAGTGTCTTAAATCTAAGAGCTATAAATCGTGGCACATGCAGCTCACATTACACTATCATGTTACGTTACCTGTGTGCTACTCACATGCATCGTGAAACATTTTATCATATCATTATTTTATTTAATCTAATTTTAACTAACCTAAAAACTTTCCTACTTGTTATATATTAGCTACTTTTACAATAATTAATAAAGAATAAACAAGAAATAAAGTACTTACATGATTTTTTTTTCTTGTTGATTTTATAGAATATATAAGCCTACTATTTTATAATAATGATAGTAATGCACTAAATCATTTTATTTTAATTAAATAATGCATCAAGAAACATAAACTAATACAATGCAAAAAGTAGACAATTTCTCGCCATTCTCAAAATTTTTCTGGCTTTCTCGCTGTGTGACAAGTGTCATTACAAATTAATCCAAACTAGTCATTAAGTTTCTACTGAGTTTCTTGAATTGTAAGTGAAATTGACTATCATCTGTTTTGAACACATTATACATTGTGTTGTTTGATAGATGAAAACCTTGACTTTCTTTTGTTATAAGTAATGTATACTTAAATGTTAGAGAGAAGTATTAATAAATGCTGAAAGAGGGAGTGTAACAGGTGGATGTGGTAAGAGAGGACCAATTTTCTATTCATAACTTTTTGATCAAGTAAAATTGTAGCCTATAGAATTATGGTTTGAAAAATAATGATTCTATAGTGAGTATATACATTTAACTTTGTACTTTTTCAAAGGGTAGTGGATAAAATAGAGAAGACAAGATTCCTGGAATCTAGAATTCCTAGAAGGGGAAATTTCTGTTTTTTAATATTGACTTGTAGAATTAGAAACCTAGAACTTAAATACTATTAAAATATAGATTATTAGCTGTGACTTTATGCCTTTTTAATTGATACAACATATGCAAAAAGTAGTTAACTAAAATGTTGAGTATAAAAACTCGTTTGTAATGGAGGGTTCTCTGGAGAAAAAGGTTAAAATAATTCCCTTAGCCATTCACTCTGAATTTGTTATAGCCTTAAAGCAATTCCATCAACTACTTAGGTCGAAATAAATGAGAACAACTTTCAGTCAGGAGGCCAAATAACTAAAAATCTGTATTTAGACAACTAGTAAGACTAATGTAATTAATTCTAATCATATTTCACCAGTTTGTAAAAAATTTCACACTATAATAAAATATAATTCCTGCACATCTGGTATGTGCAATTATGTTGGTACTTAGGGAGAACTGTTTCTAATTTATAAGGTTCTTTTTGTGGATAAAGTTACAACACTATACAAGAACTTAATATTTCATTTATATTTTTTTATTTGTTTATGGTTCAGTTTTTAAATTAAATTAACTATGGACCTCATTATGAAAGGTTTTGAAAATAGTACCAAAACAAAATTTATGCCAAAGGATGCTTCTTGCTGGAGTCTCATTTTCCATATATGGAGTTTGTTTGTTTTTTTTATCAAAATTGTCACAAACATACCCATATTCTATGGTCAGAATGAGAATAATGATGTTTTTGGAGTTGATAGTGTATGAATATTTTCCACTTAAATCATAATTAGGAGCAAAATAATACTCAAGAAATACAAGACCTCACCATTAAAAATTGTAGTAATATTTTATTATTTGAAGTGCATTATTTGAGGCTAAAAGAATTCTGTCACAATCCTGAAATAGCTTCATCTTCCACCCCCACCCTAAGAAACAGTGCTGCATATGTTTGGTGAGAATTGTTTGTTTGTTTTGGAATTTCGCACAAAGCTACTCGAGGGCTATTTGTGCTAGCCGTCCCTAATTTTACAGTGTAAGACTAGAGGGAAGGCAGCTAGTCATCACCACCCACCGCCAACTCTTGGGCTACTCTTTTACAAACGAATAGTGGGATTGACCGTCACATTATACACCTCCACGGTTGGGAGGGCGAGCATGTTTAGCGCGACGCGGGCGCGAACCCGCGACCCTCGGATTACGAGTGCACGCCTTAACACGCTCGGCCATGCCAGGCCTGTTTGGTGAGAAGCACCCCACTATTATATAAAAAAGTTAAGAGATATCTTGAAAAGATAATAAAAGTGTATTACTTGTAATACATTTTTTTATAACACATCTAAGTTCTCTACAAACTGTTGTATTGCTGAATGGTGTATAATCATTTTTGTGCTATTGTGATTTGAAAAAAAATTAAGAAAACATTCACTAGTAGTGAAATGTGACAGGGGGTGCAGGGTAATGATTCAACTTACATTGTGTTTACTCAAGGTTTGTTTGTGCTTTTGAAGCAATAGACTGTATTTTGTTATTATTTAGTGTACTTATGCTTTGACCAGTAATACGTTACATTTTACACTCTAGACTGCTTCATTTAAAATATTTTTCTTTTGTGTGAGTGTGTGTGTGCACATGTGAAATAATTTTACAGCTTTTGTGGAATATTTAGTGAATTCATCAGCATTGCAATTGTATAAATAAACATTCAGAAATATAAAATAAAGGTTTTCGTAATTAAGTAAAAAGATAAAGCTTATTATTGACAATATGCCCTTGTGGGCAGTTGTGAAGATTGTTTGTTATTCATAGATCATAAGATCGGGTCATGAAGAGAGTACACATTCACTAAATTGAGTATCTTCTCTGCTTTGCTATAGAGTTCTTCATGTGTAGTCTTTAAATACATTAGTATATGTTTGGCATTTGCTTTCTCTTTATTGTATTTTAAGAAAATAAGATGTGGCCATATTTATGATGTCATAAATCCAATATGGCAAACAGATGGAAAAAAAAGGAACTTGTGTGAAAATTGTCTTTTAATATCAGGTTTGTTTCAATTCTGTTTTCAAACACATTCCTAAATTATTTTATCTTTGGCATTTAAATCAGCCTGTCCTATTCAAATTGTGTTTATGGAAGTGAGAACAAATGTGAAGCCATACAACTTATTGTCATTGAAAGTTAGTCTCAGGTACTGACCTACATTAATTATTAATATGATCCAAATTTGTCTAGGATACAGTGATGTGCGAAGTACAACAGAAAACAAAGGTACATTAAGGGTTGTTTACTTAATGGTGTTATCTAATTATCAAGATTGGCAAGTTGGTCAATTGATAAGTTCACTGCTTATTTTTTGACTTTTCAAAAATTTTCAAATAAACTAAAACATTAAATACCATAAATATCACCACATTTGTGTATGTTTGTTTTATTAGTTTTCAGGCCTCAGAATTATTCCGCTGAATATTGGCAAGTTTTCCAATTACAGATATATTAGTGGACTTCAATAACTGTATTGTGTCATAGCCTAATATTTCTTACCTTTTCACATATTTTGTAAGCATTATATATTATGTACAACTTTAATGACCTCCAGCTTTTCATCTAGTGAAATATTTTATAAGTGTGATATTCTGCTTTATGGTACAAAATATCCTTCAATTTTATGCAGCCAACAAATATATATCTTTAAGCTTGCAGTTTAAATTCAGTATAATTTACTGTAAGTAAAAAGCATTAGAAAAGTTAGACTATATGTAGGATAGCTTTATTGTTAAGATTTAGATTTATGATCAACTGCAAACTTTTTTTTCATAAAATTTCCATTATTTATATTAAATTCAGTGAACTTCCATGTCTGTAGTTGAAATAAAAGATAAATATATGACCATTATTTGGCCAGTCATCAGTTGACCTTTTTTAATCAGTCGACTTATTCCTATTAACTTAATGTACAATATAGAGTTTGGGTTTTAACTTTTTCATATAGCGATTGCAAATTCCATGTAGTTGTAAAAGTTGGGGGAGAAATATTCCCAGTTACATGATGATTCTGACTTGGAATTTAAGGATGAGTCAAATTACAAAATTCAGTAGCAATCTCAAGTTGTTGGTCATAAGATGTGAGGCTTGTGCATAAGTTTTAGATTAATTTTGATGTTGTAGTCCTTAAAAGTCTTGGAAACAGTATGAATTACTGGATATGTGAGACCCTCCATGGTTTAAAAATCATGTATAATTTTATACGAATTATGTATTGTAAGAACAGGTATATATTTAATTTTATGCTCTTAATTTCACCATAAAATACAAGTTATACTGATGTCTGAAATACATAATAGTATTTTTTTTTCTTTCCTGACAATTCAATAGGAACCAAATTTAGACAGTAATATTTTTTCTCAGAATTTATTTGTTAATCAGATCAACTATTTACTGGTATCTTACAGTATTTGAATAGTTACTGGTAATGTGGGCTTTAAAATAGTTGATTTAGTGAAGAAATAGTTTTGTTTAAAGAAATTAGTTTTATGCATACATTCAGAATATTTTTATATTCTGTTGTACTCTGCACAGTATTTTGCTTTTTCTAAATTAAAAAAGTACTGTCGTATGAAGCAAAAAAAATCCATGTCAAAGTATATCATAGTAATTTACCTTTTAGTTTGCATAAGTACTAAAACAAGACAGATAATCACAAACAATTGCAGATTATGAATAAATAATTTCAGGTTGGCAATATTCTGTATTGGAAAAAGTTGCTGATAAATATATTTATGTTTAATAGCAATATAAAGATTTTTTCCTTAAATATTGAAAATCTTTGTATTTAGAGTTTAGACAGAAGAGTTATTGTGTGAAGATAAGTTCTTTATTTTTAAAGTATTTATATAAAAGTTTATAGGATAAGAAACATTTAACTTTTATGTTGTTTTTTAAACAGCCACTTTACATACCACCTCATGTAAGCACTACTGGTTTTCATAGTCGACTTCGATCTCCACGTCTCAGAGACTCAGCGGGGTATGAGAATAAGACCTCAAGTCCTCCACCGTATACCCCACCACCTATGTTAAGTCCTGTTAGAAATGGTTCTAGACTTTTCTGGCATATCTTGCCAGGATCAGGCAGTCTTACACCAAAGTCTGCACCTATTACTCCAAGCTCCCTCTTAAGTCGCAGAGGTGAGTTTGCTTTGTTTATCCATTAGTGTTAAAGATGTATAATATAAATTATTAAACTCTATGGTGTGTTATGGGTTAGTTAGTGAAGCATAAATATTAAAGTTTTTCACTGATTTTTGTATTTGGCAAACAGTAGAAGTTGCAGTGAAGAAAATCTGAAGAAAAAACCAGAAACATCAGAGCTAGTGTTTCTTTTTGACTTAATAGTCTGACCCACTGTAGAAGTATTAAATTTGTTTTACACAGCTTTTAATTTGAGTGTTATGCCTGTGACACTTTTTTATTGAATCATGTACTTAGTCTTCAGAATAAAAATATATGCTTTTACCTGCTTTATTTTTTTAAATATCTACATAATGCCATATCAAGTAAGGATAAGGATATATTTTTTTAAATTATTTTAATAATGCCATTTGGTTAGATGCTTACAAAATGTAAACATGTTATTGCACTGTGAGTACTAGCATGTTGTTCATGAGTTAAATGTTTTAATTTATAGTCCATGAAATATGCATTTAAAATAACCTCTGTTTGATCAAGGTTGCAGTGAAATAAATTATAATGATTGTATTTCTACATTTGGTTTAAAAAGATGTGTATATAAATATCATGTAGTAATTGTTTTTAAATTCTAGTAAGCGTTACTGCACCTGAACCTTTACCTTTTGAAGAAGAGGTGACTGATCTCCCAGAAACGGATATCCATCCGTAAGTTGAAGACATTTTTGGTTTTTTATCTTTCTATTTGCGTAATTCATGGGTGGGCTTTACATGACTGTGGCTGGCATTCCTGGACTGTGAATCTAAAGATTTGTCATTGATGACATGCCTGTTACCGTATGATGTAGTCTGTACTTTAGGGCCCTAGTTGTGCAATAAGAGTGACAGTCAAAACTTATTATTTAATGGTACAAAAGAATCCCTAGAGTTGGCAGTGGATACTGTTGACTAGTTGTCTTTTTTCTATCCTGTCCAAAATTTGGAATGCTGTGCACAGATAGTCTTTGTGTGCTCTTGCCCAAAATTCTGAAACAAATAACTGAAAGATGGAAATAATGACAAAAAAGAGAAAGGAGATAAAATAACTTATTAACTCTAGGAAAAAAAAGGAAAAATCATAATTACTAGTATGCAAACATTGGTGGTTTATAGAATAATACAGAAACAAAATTAATTGAAAATAGGGGTGGATATGCAAAGATGGCCTTTTGTTGAAGTTTGCATGAAATTCTAAAATGACAGTGGCTTCTGAGTCTGTTGAAAAATGTGAGTATCATTAAAGGGCAACAATAGCTAATTGCATCACAGAACAATACATTGGTTGAAAATTGTGTTTTAGTTGCTCTAGGGGACCTTACATATTACATCTGTTACAAATAGTCATAAAAAAACAATGACCAGGTTGTACTTATGACATTAATGGTAATATGTTTCAAAATTATGATTGGATGCAACAGGAAGATAGCGTGATCAAACACAGACTGGTTCTCTATGGACAACAGAATAGATACCTGTAGATGATGTCTAACATATTGACATAGTAGCTTGTAGCAAGTTTTGTCTTTATACTCCGTGGAAGACTTGGTTTCCTAATACTTTAAAGGTGTAGAATGTGTGGAATTGACAAGTCACAGAAAAATATAAGCAACAATTAACTGTATCAACACTGGGAGTAGTGCACTACCTCGTCCACAGAAGACTCATTTCAAAATACTTAAAGCTCAGAATCTGTGTAAATGAAAAGAACACAATTTTCCTTTATGTTGTTGGTACATGTATCTGCATCAAATATAACAGTAAGTACAGATTTTAGTGCAGAATCTTAAGTGGCCAGTAACGTACCCAGTGGTGGTTGAGGGTGCAGGTGGATATATTCTCAGCATCTTAGAGATGTGGCTTTAAGAAGATAAGAATAATGATACTCTCATTGAGTTAAATATATTTCATCAGAGATTGAACAACTTAACAAATGGCTTTAAGAGAAAGATTTATTTGATGTTCATCAAAGTTTCTGTTACACTGTAGGATTATTAGAGGATATGGATCTTAAAACTAAAACTACGTATGTTCTAAAGAAGGGGCAAAATGATAGCATCTAGTACATGAAAGAAACCAGTCCAGAATGAAAACTGAACACATGTATGCTGTTATGAATGAATAAGCATCTAATTTATAAGTTCTTTACTTTGGGATCATATAAAGGCTGTTTATACATTGTTCATTGTATCCAGGCTGTAAATGAACAACACGCTGTAGCAATGGGTAATTTGAGTTGCTGGAATAAACTTATCAGGAGAAGTTAACCTCAGAACAAACTCTAAGTGTGGTTGTATTTCCTAAATTATCTGTGCATTCTGAGGACAACTTTTGTGTTTTTGAATTATTAACATGAACAGAAGAAGCTGTATATTTTAGAACTTTTCTCAAACATTAAACGTGTCCTTTTTTGTCACAAGTATGATAGATCAGTCTCTCTTCTTTAGCTCATCATTAATTTGTCATCTAATAAGTGGCTGATATTTCCGGTGTTACTCAGGAACAAGGGTGGTAGAAATATGACAGATGTTTGCAACATCACAAGTTGCAAATACTTAATGCATCTTATATAAAGTGGGGATTTACTAACAAGGGTGATGTAAATGACAATACTGGAGATTAACTTCGACACTGGGCATGTTACATGAAACCATGGTTTACCTCAAATGGTGTACAGAGCAGTGCATAAACAATACATATTACATGTTATGTACCATAACATAAAAATACTTTAAATTCAACCACTTATCAACACATAAATTGGTAACTATTTTCAAAGTAATAAACACAGGGGGTATGTTGTGACTAATCTACAGACTCTTGCATATTAGTGGGCATCATCTTTGGAAGTATGGCATGGTATTGATGTAACATGTTAACAACATGATATCTCTCATACTGATTCTTCATTTTCACAAATCTGGCATGTAAATTTTTGTCTTTTATATTGACACACTCATTTTTCTTATAAATTAATTTGTGAATAAAAAGATTCTAAACTGACCACCTTTCTTGTAAATAAATAAAATGGGAAAGAAGTGTTTATTATACTAATTTCATAACAGCTTGATCACAAATAAACTTAAATGATCTTTCATTGGTATGAAGAGCTTGTAACCTTGAAGAGAAAGTTTGGCACGTTATTGTTATAATCAGCTGTCTTGGCTGACTAGTAAGTTATATTATTGTTAAGATTACATAACACAGTTTTAAGTGATGGGTATTATTGGTTACAGTAAAAATGATTTGCTTATGAGGGTTTTATCCAAAGTGATAGTCCTGGTACTTCTTCAAGTTGGGATTTACAATGTTACCAACTCAACAAAGAGTATAAAATAAATCTTTTTTTTTTAAGTTTGATTTAATTGGTGCAGAATATAAGTGACACTACATATTCATGTTACCAATTTTTATTTTCTTGAACTCACAACATTTATCTTGAATTTCAGTCATGTCAACATTGGGCCACAGTTCCAAGCCAGGCTACCCATGTTTAATCGTAAGTTGTTTTTTTTCATATGCTGTACAACTCCAATATTCTGTCTCACATTTTAAATTAAACATTTTTTATAGTGAACCTAGCACCTGAAACAAACCCTAACAAACAAGAGGTAAATTATAGAAGCTTCTCTTTAATTCTCGGGTGTATAAATGCATTATTGAGGTATATGTGACATAATTCTGTGAACTTTGCATTCTTCTGAAGAAATTTCATTACATTTTTTCTGAATAATTCAAAACTATGTTGTTATGTGAGTGGCCAACTGAACTTGGCTTTTAATTTTCTTCAAGTTCACAAATCAGTGCTACAAAAAAAACAACTTCAGTATCAGATGCTTCTAAAATGGTTTATCATGTTTCTGCAAAAATAAAGCCCTCTCGCTGTTTGATGCAGGCTAACGATGCTAGAAACCAGGTTTTGATACCTATCGTGGGCAGAGCACAGACAGCCCATTATGTAGCTTTGTGTTTAACTTTAAACAAACAAGCAAGTATAAAAATATATTTTATGATGTTATTATTACTACCAAAATCAGGTCTGGCAATTCTTAGGTGTATTTGGAATTGGCTTGGGTGTTTTAGGCTGACTAGGCTTCATGAGATACTATTGAGTTTATGGCCAAAGGTATTGCTAGCATTCAGGGTTTCCAACTGATGAAACAGTATGTTCTAATCTTCATCAGTAAGAGCATAAAGAAAGTAAGCTATTCTAATCAGTGCTTTGATTTTTTAAGATGTTCTCAAAAATATGTAACTTGCTTTGATCAGGGGTAACTTTTAATTGATATTTTCAGTTTGTGCTATATGAAGTCCTCATAGCAAAACTTGACAATCATGGCAAGGATGTTGAAATGAGAAAACAGTATTATATGTTGGTAGAGATTCCTGGGTGCATTTAAAGAATGATATTCAAATATTACTATTTAGTTAAACTAGAGTAGCCCAAGCATTGGCAATAGGTGCTGTTGATTAGCTGCTTTTTCTCTAGGTTATCAGTTCAGAATTAAGTATGGATATTTGTAGATATCCCTTGTGTAGCTTTATATTAGAAGTATAAACAAACAAATCATATCTGTTTGTAAAAAATTGTACAATGCCTCAAAACTTTAAGCTTTGTTACTAGCCTCGATCTTAAGTCTTCCTGAGATGTTGGAATTGAAATTTGTATAAGTGTAACATATATATAATTTTAATTCTTTTCTGAAATCTCTTTTTTAAAAGTATACTGTGCTAATGTTTTGTACATACTTTACTATTATTCAGTTCATTCAGACAGTAACATTAAATCAATAAAATCTGTATGTACCATATCTGGCCTTTGATTCAGGTCAGTCAGTTATTTTTAACATTGTTCATTGCATTTATTTTGATTTATTGACATGCATGTTTTATTTTAATTTGTTTAACTGGACTGTTTTTCAACAGCTAACAAGAAGGAGGCCCTCTGGTGTGAACACAAAGCTGATAAACTGTGGGATCCTTCATCAGGTGAAAATTGGGCAGATGAAGAGAGTAAGTTTAATCTCTGAAATAAAACAATAATCTTGGAAAAAATTTACAGTTTTCAGACAGACAGGTGATAAAAACATTTATTTTGTTGAATCAAACTTTTCAGGTGTACATTACTCTGAAGTTAGTGCCCATTTTGTATTTTATTTCTTGAATGGTACAGAATATGAGTTTTAAGATGCCCCTCCCCATTTTGCAGGGTACTAAACATAATAAAACTAAACCAAACTAACACCTGTGTTAAATAATTTGATTATCGATACTGTTAGCAGTTATTTGTAGCTGTCTTGTTATATCCCCAGTTTATGTGCATTTGATGTACCAGTAGTTACCTTAAGACAAATATTTGAATCTAGGATTGTCCAATATCTATTGTTTGCTTGCTTAATAGCAAAAACATCTCTGTACATGTTACTGACAAGTTTTTTTCTGAATAGAGCCACAACTGAGTACTAATTATTCTGTGCTTGTTTGTTTATATTTATGCAGTTATTTTGTTTGCAACTTGTCTACAGTTCCAAATTAAAAAGTATTTATAATGTTAGCATTAACTTAAATAATTTAATTCACAAGATGGATTACTCTCACATCAGGGCTTCCACGAGTTTTTGAAAACCTGGAATATCATGGAACTTTAAAAATAATTGTCACAGCATGGAAAGTTGTGGAAAATTTCAAGTGTCAGTTAAAAACTAAACATGGCTGATTTTTGTGCATACTTTTTTTCCAGTTGCTTAATATTGCATGTAATAGAAAGACGTTCATCTCATGAAATATTGGCAATAAGCCAAGTATTTGTTTCAGTAGTTTCTTCACCTAAATAAGTAATAACTGATACCAAATTTATTGACTTACATTTATAATAAAGTTGTTTGATTAAGATCTGAATCTAACTCTGTAGAAAAGATTGTGGTGTGCATGCTATGGTCTGCTTGTATGCATAAGGTTAATAGTGCTTGCCAACAGCAGAACTTTTTCATCTTGTGAAATCTTGGCAATGAGCTAAGTGTCTGTTTCACTAGCTTCTTGGCCTGACTGTTGATAACTGATTCATATATCAAGTATTATTAGGGAGTTTCACTGATGTGATTCACAGGCTGCATTTAATTGTACACAAAACTTTCTAGCAGTCGCATAAATTCACAGTCAGGCATCTTTTCTTTTCACAAATGGAAAGTGGTTTTGAAAGTTCTCTCCTTGTTACAAATGTAACAAAAAATGTCTTGTGATATGCATCCATTTCCACTTTAGTTACTGATATGCATAGCCACCAGTGATTGATACATTACACATGTTCAAATAGGCACCCATATATTCTTTGATAATATTTTCACCAGGTGCCTGTTAGTATAAAACTCCCAGAATGTCATCCTACCTTTCTTTGCCTTGTTTCAGTTAATTAACATTTTATATTGTCTAACCCTTAGTAGAATAATATAATTAAGACATCACAGATCAGGAAACATCGTGGAAAGTAAATCATTGAATTTAATCAACTTTGAATAGCAGGAACCCTGTCAAACGAATAATTTTTACCTTAATACTTCTGTAATTTTATCGTCAAATCAAGAATTTATTATTGTTTTTTCTTCTAATAGTTGAGGCTTTTCTTGATCTCTCCTGCTGTGCTGTTGTCCCTGGAAGTGGACGGAACAAGGAATATGCTTTGCATTTGCTACATCTGTCTAAAGGAAACTTGCAAGTTAGCTCTGTTCTTACTTCATGTAGTATTATTATACTTAGTAGATCTTTAGAAACTGTGTTGTATTGAGTTAAAGAAAAACATTACACATCTTTTTCTCGTAAAACTTTTCACTCTGTGTGCGTTATTACTTGTGAATCCTGAATTATGAATGTTTGACAGCTTAGTGGAAGCAAGTAAAGGAGAAGCATTAAACAGTCAAATCTAGCTTTAATTTGATATAATTAATGCCTTAGTGTAAACTTCATAAGCTGGCAGTCTAGTAACAATTGCTACTACTTGTATAGTGAAAAACAAAGTGGTATTACATTAAAAAAAAGATTGGTTTGAAAATAAAAGCCTATTTTAAAATATTTAGTATATCGCAGTTATAACCATGTTTTTATAGACAAATTCACAAATGACTTTTCTGGGATTCCAAATGTAAAATTATTTTATGACTATAATTTTTCAGTGTTTTGTAAATATTCTTGCAAAACACAATCCTGAGAAAGACACGACTACAAATATGTATGTGTATGTACATGTAGAATTAAAAAACTTTAAGTGATAGCTAAAAAGTAAGGTACTTCTCTAATGAAATGTTAATATTACTTCATTTGGATTTCCATCATTCTTATGTTCCCCTCTCAGTTTGGATTCCTGTACATGGTGAGAGGGACCTCCCAGAGAAGGTTCTGTTCTGATGTTTTCAGATCTAAACATCTGACCACATATCTGATGCTGGTGTTCTATATAGTGCTCACAAGACTGTGGTATTGCTGCACCATCCTTGTTTGGCACTGTAGTGCATCCTCTTGTAGAGTTCCATGTTGGGTGGGGTCAGTGAGCACTGAAATGTATTGCCTTTATTATGGATACCCTCATTCAGGGGGGTGAATTATCAGAAAATGACCATGCGTGAATGTGTCTGTTGTACAGTCACCGTCACCATGAGATTCTATACCTCAATTTCTAATCTTGCATTCCTTATCTCTGAAATCCGTAGGGTAGATGTCTCCCTTTTTTATTCAAAAGGGATTAGAGGGGCATGCTGGCTATCCCAAGTCAGTAAGGAAGTTACGTTTTGGAGACATTGTGGTGGAAAAATCTTTACAACAACATACCGAACTCCTCTTGAAATAAAATGCCACTGAGGATATACCCATTGAGGTTATTTCTCATGTAACTTTAAATTCTTCAAGAGGAGTTAAAGTTGAGAGGAATTTAAAGAACATTCCCAAGTTGGAAATTCTCACTAGTTTGTCCAGCCAAGGCATTTCTGCAGTGTCATGGGTTTCCACTCACAAAGACAGAATTATGTTTTAATATTGACTTTTACATCACCACGTTATCTTGCCACAGTCAAAGCAGGTTATCTGAACTAAGGTATGGCCATACATTCCAAACCTTCTCAGATGTTTCCAGTGTCAGTGGTTACATCACTTGAAGCCATCATGTCATGGTCCTTTAACATGTGTTTGTTGTGGTGGCAAAGACCACAATACCTGCATGTGCAGACTGGAACCACACTGTCAACTGTAGTGGTTCACACCCCTCTTACTCTACTTCTGCCTTAAGTGGGTGGAGAAGAAAGACGTGAAAGGCTCGAAGACTGTAAACAATTTCTCCATGTTCCCTCACTCCATCTCAGACATACTGCTGCACAACCTTCCACTGCTACAATGGGAATGTAGACAGGTCTCTATGTGCCTTTGATAGAGTCGTTTTCAAACCACATAAGTCTTTTGCTCTCCGTAGTTACAAAAATTGTCATCTCGGATCACAACCTTTCTCTCTTCAATACTGGTGTTTATACTTATTTTCATGCACCTAATCAATCTTTTACTGTTGATCTCTCTGTCTGCTCCCCCTATTTTTTCATGGAGTGTTGACAGTCACCTACAGGTTAGTTATCATTTTCCTGTTATTTTGAAAGAGACTGTTCATAGTCAGTGCCATGCATTTTGCAAGATCTCCTCTCATATGTGTACCCATTTGTCCATTTTTATTACAAATTTCAAGTTTGAATGGACTCAACACTTCCCCATTCTTTTCTACAGGAATTTGGCATCCCTTAGGGCTGTGTATTGAGTGTCACACTTTTCAATATTAAGATTGATGTCAAAGATATACTACAGGGATTTCAAAGATGTGAATTGATAATTTTTTTAAATCATGAAACTGCCATCTGCAGTGTAAAAATATCAACACAATATAAAGAAACTCAAACAAAAAATCATTATATGAAATTAAGTATAGTAAAATAAAGGGTACAACAAAATTAGAACTGCTAATTAGATGTAGAAAAATTGTAATTTAAAAAGATGTGTTAGGGGTGTTTACTTTTTCCTTCTAAGTAGTAAAATTCTAAAATTAATAATTTATTAAAAAAATAAATTCACATGAAAATCAATTTTAGGAAATCCTACTAATGTCATCATAAATTTATCAAATCATACTTTAAATGGTGTAAAAAAAAATATGTTGAAAGATAAGATTTGCCCTTACTCCTAAAAACGTATTTTATGATTATCTACTTAGATTTCAATATCTGTGAAATGACCCTAAGGACTGTGTGATTTAATCCAGTGACAACAGATATACTTTGATAATGAATGAATACATATTTTTAGTAGTGGTTTTGAGTGGTTTACATGTTTATAATTTAAACCCAATACCATGAAAACTATAGTTTTAAAGATATGCTATAGAAATGCACACATTTGATGATAAATGCATGTTGTGTCGGTTGATTTTTTTTTTCTGTTCTAGTCTCTTTTGATTAACACGTACTTTAGGCCCTACTTATAATGCAATGCTGGCATTATTTATTTGTGAGAAATTTCAAACATTTTCTGATCTGTTTTTTGTTTCAAATTTTATGCTAATCTATTTTTGTTATTTTTATTAGGATTTAGTAAATGTATTCAGCTGATTTTTGCTGTTTCACTATTTAACTGTTGATCTTTTCCTTATAGGAAAGTATCTTGATGCTTATGAATTGTAATCCTCTATTTCCATTAAGTCATCCTCTTCATACTTACCAGTATACAGGTAAGTATTTTAAAAACTTTTATTTTGGGTTTGACCCAGTAGTTAGCATTGTTTGTACTGTGAGTCAATAGTTTGTTATGTTGATCATTTTGGGGCTGTGGGTTAGTTATAAGAGCTATGGTCAGATCCCACTGTTTGGGAGCTGTTGACTAGATAAATTCCTTGTATTGTGTCAATTCAAATTAGGAATGACTGTGCAGAAACACCTTGTATAATTTTTTACAAAAATGTCAGTTGTTTTCATTTCAGTACTTTCACTATTCTTGTAAGAAAATGAAATTGTATCTTGTTCCAAGATTCTTTCCAAATGAATACATGCCTGGTTTTCATGAAATGCAAGGTATCTTTTAATCCTATCCAAACCTTATAGCACCTTTTTGGTGTCATTTTTTAATGTTTATTTAGAGTAATATGCAAAGTAAAATGGGGAAAATGTTCAATCTTACCTTTATGCAAGACACTTACGTATTGATGTATTTTGCCCTTTTTTTCCCCAGTAGTAAACAGTGAAAGGATTGTTTTTTGTTTGTGTTTTTGTTTTAAAAACAAGTATGTGTAAAGATGTTTTCTTCTTTAAAGAAAGGATACTTTGGAGATCAAAATTTATTTTTTTACAGAAACTGACAAATGGAATCCAGAAGAAGTAGAGTCATACCATCATGCTTTGAATAAATGTGATAAAGATTTCTTTAGGATGTCTAAAGAGGTTGGTTTATTTTTCATAATTCACCATTAACAGAGTGTTGGAATATTTTATAGTTATTCTTACAAACGTTATGAGAAAAGTAATGCTAGAAACTGTGCATAAACTGTTTTCCAGCCTGTTTCAAAAGTAAATTACAATTTTTATTTTTTTGAATAGCTTTAAAAGTGATGAATTTGTCAGTTTATTTTGTGTTGTTTTCTTTACCAGGTTTTTGTTTTCTTACATTCTTTTTAGAATCTTAATACCGTTGATTGGTCAGAAGTGTACTATTTATATAATTAATATTTTATGTGACATGTGCCTTGCAATTTAAATTTTTCTTTTATTTATTTGGTCAGACATGAATAACAGCATCATAACAGTAATTACACATTTTCAAACTAACAACAGAATAACATTGGTATCATTCCAGCTTTAATTATTATTAATACATAATAATAATACTGTCTCCCATCATGTTTTCATTTTATACGGTCTTGGGTAGTGGTGTTCAAAGTCCAGTATATCTTCGTGGAAGCGCTCGTCTTGCTCCTCGGAGTATGCTCACATGTCCTTGTTGAATTTATCAAGATGAGCTTCAAGGATATGGGCTTTCAGGGACATCCTGCAGCCCATTTTGTGATGGTTCTTCACCACAGCCTCAACCAGTTTCACATTTTTGGCCTTGTGATTGCCTAAGAAGCCCTGAATCACTGCAATAAAGCTGCCTCAAGCTTTTGTTTCCTTCCTACTGATCTTTTTGGGAAATTCTGTGCACTTCAGAATCTTTATTTGCAGTCAGATGAAAACACCCACTTTGACATTTGCCTCAGACAGTTCAGGGAAGAAGTTTCGAAGGTACTTGAAGGATGCAGACTCATTATGAAGAGTTGTGACAAATTGTTTCATAAGACCCAATTTTATGTGCAGTGGTGGGAACAACACCTTCTAGAAGTCCAGTAGTGGCTCACACTTGACATTGTGCCTCTCCACAAAGAACTCAGTCCATTGTAGCCAGTGCTTCCTGTTGTAGTGCACTGCAGTGTCCCTGCTGCCCCAAAGGCAAAGTTAACAGGGAAATTGAGACCCATCAGGAATGCCACCATTCTGAAGTCTTCAGTAACCTCCCAGCCATATTTCAAAGCTTCTAGCAAGGTCTTGATGCTGTTGTATTCCTTTTTGAAGTGCACCAAATTTTAAAAAGTCTAAAATTTGTATAATATAAAATCTTACTATTCAAGCAACCAAAAATTGTTTGTCTTACCTTCTGGAGTTTGTTTGCAGTGCTCACAGGTAAACTGAGGCACCCAGGGCTTTATCTTGATCCCTGACAGGCTTGCTGGAATATGCCTTTTAGGCTTCGCCCAATTTAGCAGATGCTGTCACACAGCATTTTTTCGCTCTTGTCTTGATAAACTGGCCACATACACAACAGAATGTGTCTGTAGAATGCTTGCAGCTTCTTGATGCCATCTCTGATAAAATCAGATAGGTCTGTGTGTTCACTTATGCAATTAGAACTGAACTGAAGTGGTGAGAGGTGAGCCCCTGTATATATATATATATATATATTACTATAGAAAATTCTGAAAGGTTCTTGAAAATTCACATAAGTTCTTGAAATTCTCTATCCAGCTACTCAGCACTGAATCTTCCTGGAATGTTCTGGAAATTTGATACATTTGAAAATTTCATTTCCCATGTCACAAAAGCAAAGTTTGAAGAGAAAAATAGATATTTTCTATTTACTTCAGGCATAAGCAATTGGGAAATAACACTTTCTGCCTAGGAACAAGAAAAAGTAAAAATTTTATTACATAGTGTAATCTTACTATAATTTTCAACATTTTTAGTGAACTTCACAAAGAAGTTTTATAAAAGTTTCAACTCTGGAGAGTTTTACTTTTAAATAATGGATTTGTCAGTTTGTTTAGAATTTTTCCACCTATTCCAAAGTATGGATATTTATTTACCAAAAAAAACAAAAAACTTTAAAAAATTTAACGATTCTTGTCGTGTTTAAAGTGTTTTTCATTCAATGTTGGTAATTGTGTTACTACAGACCTTCACTGAAATAGTTTTGTGATGTTACAGTAAGTCGTCTGAACAGTTATCAGTAAAACCTAAACTTCCAAACAAGTACCCAGTGAATCAGATACTTTGATTGAAAAGATTTTAATCTGTCTTTGTCAATAAAGAGTAAATAAAGTAATCACTTTAGCTTTAATTTGCAATCTATCAAAATATTGGCTACTCAGACGACCTTTCAGTGGTTTAAACTACATGTTGTAAAGTTTATAATATTTAGAAACAAACCATAGGTCTCTGAAATTTTTATAGTCTTTTTGAATTCTTTTCATTCTCTTAATATTTTTGTTTTAATGCTGGAGTTGTCTTCAATGATAAAACTTCAAGAAAGTTTAGCTAGATTTAATGAGCACTGTGATAATGAACTATTCAAAAGACTTGATTTTTTTTATTGGATAGAGTAACTTATTATTAATAAAAATCATTGTATTTATTCAATATAGCCAAAAATATTGTAGATAAAAATTTCAATACATAATAAAAGTAATTGTGAAACCACTTTAATAGATGAGGTCACAGGTCACTGCTAAATGTTTATTGTATTTACCATCTTTATTACCACTGAAACTGGTAAGTGGTAAGTGCTTCAGTCAGGAAATTAAGTATTAAAAGAAGTGTCAAACAAGTCCAGACTAACTGGATATATAAAATGTAACTTTCTTATTACTAATAAAAGCATTGATATTTTAAGACATAGAATGTAATCCATTTTTGGAAGAGTGTCTTATGATACGATTTTGGATATTTACAACTTTAAATTTATAAAAACACTAAATTGTAAATTTGTTTCTTCCAGAAACTACATACTACTTAGAAGATTTGCAATAAGTTTGATTTAGTGCTGTTAAGAGATGTATCAGTGATTGCCCTTTAATCCATAAACAGTTAAAGGGATGACCAAATTTATAATCAAAATACTAAAAAAAGATCCCGGTAGTAGATGGACTATATATGTAAAAGAAATTGCACTTTTTGATCATAATATATCAGAATGATTAGATCATTAAAAGTATGCTTGTAACCTTCATTGTCAGCTACTGTGTAAGTTTTTTTCCATTGTTTGTAGTTATTAATCTGGACTGTTTATAACACCATTGTAATTTACTGATCAGTATCTTTCTTTTAGATTTCAAGTAGGTTTTATTGGCAAAATATTGGTATACAAGGATTTGTTGTAATATACTCATTATAAGTTTTGAAGTTATAAAATGGATCATACATCTTCAATAAATGTTTAGTTGTAACTTCATTGAATCCGTTTCAGATTGGAACAAAAACAGTGAAGCAATGTGTGCAGTTTTACTATGTTTGGAAGAAGGTGTGTCCAGATGAATATAAACGATTGAGGTCAATACGGAGAAAACGAGAACAAGAAAGTATAGACTATAATCTGAGATCAAACCTGCAAAACCCAGTGCAAGAAGACACCTTTACTTACAACTCTGTAAATACAGTTCCTGATAATAAAGTAAGTAGGGCACACTTTCAATACAAACCCAGTTATTATCTTTCAAGAATTTTAGAGGCTCATGAAGTATTGTGATGTGTTTTAGTATTTAAACTTTTATTAATGGCTAATAAATGTCCATCATTTGGTTGAATTGGTGTGACATAATTGATTGGCAGTGTTCCGAAGAACATTTATATTCAGGTCTTAAGTTTATTGGCAGCTTTAGATTTTTTTCAATATGCAGTGGTTGAGGCTTTTTTTAATGGAAATTTTGTGAGATAAAGATCACTTTTAGAACTGTATCTGTGTAAAATATGTTTTTCTAGTCATGTTCTTATTCAGTATGTTTTGTATCTACTGTTAATCATTGTCAAGGCTATTAATTAAGATATAGTTCTTTAATTTAATGTGCAGACTGGAAGGGATTCTTATTTTATGTCTGTAAATGTCTTGTACTGCTTACTGAAAGCTGGACAAATTTTATGAAGATACACAAAACATGTTAGAACTTATGGTATTGAAACCATAAATGTCAGTTTGGGGTCATAAACTTGGTCAAGTCTAAAGAGAAAATGTTAGTATATGGAAAATATAAAGGTCAATTTTGAATAACAAACTCTGGCAGGCCCCTAATGAGTGTGTTAATAACACACTGATGTTGATGAAAATTACAAAATAACCAAATTATGACAGATTATTTTATCAAATTGCAAAAAATAATCTGCTCATAATGGTCTAAATCTTTTACTATACAAACTTTTTTCTTTCAGGATGAAATGAAAAGGCTGGAAACACCACTAAACAATGGCCCATTGAAGTTCACCAACCAGACATCACCACTGTTTAGCTCCATGTCACCACTGTTGTCAACCACTTCAGGAAGAGAGATTCCAGTTAGTGGCTATGAACCAGCCCCACAGTTACAAGATCAGTTTCCCTGCCAAGTCTGTGGAAGGTATATATTTATTGTTGTAAGGTGTCATTCAACACTTGCGTTATTTTGTTATACTACAATTTTGAGTGATTTTATGTGTAACTATCAATAACACATTTTTAATTGTTTTTTAACTACAATATTGTACCCCTAATCGAGAGTTTTATCTCTTTGTTACACTTTAAGTGTCTCTTGGTAGGACAGTGATAAATATATAGACTCAGAATGATGAAGTCTGGGGATCAGTTCCCCTCAGTGTACATGGCAGGTAGCCTGATCTGGCCTTGCTCTGAAACAAACAGTTTAATCAAAATTTTCAGATGACTGTTTGGTAACATATTTCAAGTCTTCTGATATGTAGGTAGAAATTAAATACAAAACCATTGTTAACTTAGTAGTTCTCAGATAATATAATGAATCTATTTTGAACTAGATTAACATATTTTATGATGTTTTGTGCTGGTCAAATAGTTGAATGAAAGGAATGTGATATTTGAGAGATGGTTAAAATGACATAGAATCGTTTGGGAGACATTCTCAGAATATTGTGGTTATAACAAACGGGTATAGCAGATTGTCTGTTATAAAGTATTAAAATGGTAAGAGTAAAGCTGAGTAATCAATCATGTACGAGTATTTGTTACAATGATTACTTTTCACATAAAATAATTGATAGTCAATATCACTGAAGATAATCAACAAATAAGTCACAAATTATAACTTTTTGATTATTCTGAGTTTACAAGTCTAATATGAGAAACGTTTTTTGTTGAATATAATTGATTAACCTTCTGTGCACAAATAATGATCAAATTATGTATGCTACAACCTTTTTACAGATTTCCTTTCAACGTGGTATTGTATATTTGATGACAGAATTATTAACTGTTCATTATATCTTATACTGCTGATTTAAAAAACATTGTGGTAGAGGAAAGTGAATACAAAATAACTGGAGATGCATGGTGGACAAGGATATTTGTATTTTTTAGATAACGTTATTTTGCACTCAAGCCTGTCAGAGTCTGAGGTAACCTTATGGCATCAGTTCACAGCTGTATATTTTGAGTACAAATACTCTGTAACACATCAGTTTTGTTTTTGTTTTTTTAACAACAGATGTTTGTTTTACTTCAAGCTTGTCTCATTTACTATAGTTACACACAGTAAATTTAAATTGTAGACTTGTGAGTAAATATTACAAGTCTTTTACTTGGAAAAAAAAAATTATTTTTAATGGTGGCTATAAATATATTAACTTTTTTGTGACTAGTTCAAGTGCAAAATGATTTTCATTGAAAGATTTTAAAAAATTTTCTTCCTTAAAATCTCAAATTTTCTTCGCATAGTCTCTAAAATCCTCTAAATATAATTTTTTTCCCCCAGTAAAAATTTATATTTTCTCTTATTTTCTGTACAAGGTTGGTTAATTTCACCAACCTTGTAACCACCAGAAAAAATTGAAATGAACCTCAAATATTTTTTATCTAGAATGTCTTCAGATTATAACATGAAACTGCATTTGATTATCCTTAGTATATTTAAACTCATAACAGTGTACATCTGTTTATACTTAAATTTTATTGTTTTATTGCCTTCTGAACTCTGTATAATTACTGTCTGTCCCATTGTAAGCTGTAAATCACTTACAACTGGCATAACACTATCAAATTATATTACCCACAAACTGTTTGCATGTGTGACAATTCAAAGACTTTTATTATATCAGTGTTGTTAATTTTATAAATCTAACCTAAAGCAGTTTCTATTTTTACATTGTAGTTACTTTTATAATAATAAAGATACATGCACATCCTGAAAAAAAAAAGAAAGTATTTACCTGAGCCTTTTATTTTTCATTATTTATAGTCAGTGACACATAACCCTACTTGTTTTATACTAATGGAAGTAGTGCACTCAGTGGTTTTTGTTTATTTAAATAATGCGTGAAAAAATGTAGAGTAGTAACATTGATATATCAGACAATATCCCACAGCAGTCACAATTTTGTTGGCTTTCTAATTGCAACAATAGCTGTTACAAGTTCATCCAAGCTAGTTGATATGATTCCTGTAGGAAGGAAGCTTGTATTGAAAGAAAATTTGACAATCCTCTGTACAAAAAACAACATAATAATTCATTTAACGAATGAAAACTGTTGCTTTCTGTTGGTTATAAATAATATAGTATTAAATGTAAGAGAGAAATGTTAACAAATTCTGAAAGGCAGGATGTGATAAATGGGTGTGACAAGAAGAATTTGATTATTTATTTGAAAGCTCTGTAATCTAATGAGTTTGTGGACTATAAAAATCATGCTTTGTCTGAGCAATGATATTATAGTGAGTCATTTATTTGAAGTTTTGTACTTTCCTGAGGGGTGGTGAACAAGTAACAGAAGAGGAGGTATCTATAGAATGATTTTGACACTTCTCACAGTAGGGGAAATTCAGGATTTTTTTAATATTTTATACAGTTAAGAACTTAAAATTTGTATACTATTAAAATATGGCGTATTGGCTATGATTTTATGCTATACTAATTGGTGTAAAGTTAATAAATAGTAGTTTAATTAAAGTTTGAATTTTACTTACTAAAAATCCTGTGATATGTAAAGAAAAAAATGCCCTCAGCAAGAGTGTTAACCCTTTTGTCCCAGGTACTTCTTATTGCACATAATGCAAAGTTTTACTCTTACATTCAAAATTTTGTTAAACCACATTTTTTTTGTTATACTAATTAAAATAGCAAAAATATTAGTGATTAATCTATATTTTAATAGTATTTAAGTTTTAATTTCTTAATTCTACAAGGCAGTATTTTAAAAAATCTTGAATTTTCCTCAACGTGACATGACTCATTATCTCTTAGCATTTCATCTTTTCTATTTTATCTATAACCCCTTGAAATAATACAAAATTTAATGTAAGTTACTTTCTATAAAATTGTTATTGTTTAGACAGATCACATTTATAATAATATTTAATTTAACAGGGAAGTTTAACAACTAGCTTAAATGAATTTGTAACTACTCTTGTCACTTAGTTAGAAAGCCAGAGAAATTTTTGATAAGTGAGGTAATTTGTCTACTTTTCAGATGTTATTGTTTTGTATTGTTTAGTGCATTATTGAATTAAATAACAGTTTAGTGCCATACTATGATTAGTTTAAAATTAATTAGGGTTAACTCAGTCAAGAGCAAAAAGAGAAGATTGGTTAAATGTTTTATTTCTTGTTGTTCATGTTTATTTTTTATGCAGAATTATAAAAATAACTAAAATGTAAAAATTGGAATATGTTTAGGTTAGTTAACATGATATATGCGCTCAAGCTGCATGTGCCACAAGGGATTGACAGTTATGATAGCATGGATAACGGTCAAAAGCAGTGTAAATGGCAGAGAAACAATAAAACTTAATTATAAATAGATATGTACTGTTATAAACTTAGAGTTACTTAGGATAAATGAATGTAGTTTCGTGTTCCAATTTGAAGTTCTTCTAAAAAGAACAAAAGGGGTAATTTAGATATATTTTAATTGTTTTGGTGATTACAAGGTCAGACAAATTAACTAATTCCATTTTGAGATTGGGTAGAAAAAATAACATGAAGTTTTAATGAAAAAAATGTTTGAAGTGCATTTAGGGGTTTTAGGGATTATGCTAAGGAAAGTTAAGATGAAAAGTATTTTTAATTTTAACATGAAAATTACTCTGCACATGGACTATTCAAAATAAATACGTAATACTCTTTATTTTATTATGAACACAGTGCTAAACATCTGATTTTTTTGTATGTTAAAGACTTGTAACATTAACTAAAATACTGCCAAGTTTTGTGAAAATATATGCACACTATGTTGAAAGTTGGAAGTATTAAATCTGAAAAGATTTAAGTACAAAGAGGTAATGTGGTCAATCATATGGACCGACCCTGTATTCTGAGAATTAAGTAGTTTGACAGTTGTTATACACACATGATTTGAAAGATGTTGAAATTAAGGCAACTGATTTGGTGAGTTGTGTAATTTAATAAATGATCATGTTACACTGAATAACCAGAAATCAAATTTAAAATGTTCTTGGATTTTGTCTTTCTAGAGTTTTTAGCAAGGTTAAAGCTAGAAGTGCTCACATGAAGATTCATCGTCCAACTGATGGTAATACCAAGAGATAGCTCAAAGAATATACTTGGAAGCTGGCCAGTTTATGTTTAAGAAGAAGAAGAAAAAAAAAGCTCAACTTCTGGACAAGGTCCAGTTTATTGTATCCACTGTCAGTAGTATTATGGAATGTTGGCTAACCAACACATTAAATGATGGGAGTAAATACTGGTAAGTTATATTTTAAGAAGGTAAATTTCCATTTTATTTGAGATGAGCTTGTTATATAGTGTAAATCCGGTGAATTAGAACTGTGAGAAAAAAATCTGAAGACTTAAAAGGAAACTATTCCTGCTCAAAATATATTTGTATATAATTTAATTCAACAGGATTTTTTGTTTTCTGTATAATAAAACCATTAATAGATAATAGATACACTCCAACATATTTTTTTGTTTCATTTTGTCGTTTTGGACTGGCAATAGCCAATAAATGCCATTATTATAGATAATATAATTAGGTAAGTTTTATAATGTTGACACTCAAAAACTTCTCAGTTTGTATATATTTGATCATCTTGTTCCTTTTATTGTACAGAAGCTTTAAGGTTGCTGCAGGCTGTGATAAGAATCCCTTGTGGCACACTAGGTTGTATAAATGTCAGAACAGAAATTATAATGAGAGCCTACAGCCTTTAATCGCAACATATACATGTAATTTGTTTTCCACCCTTGAAGTCTGTGGAAAACATTATATTGTATAGCTTTTTTTTTAATTGTTTTTAAATATTGGAGGTTTTATATTTTTTTTTGTTGACATCAAGTTTTTGTTTGGTCTGTTGAAAATGAGTTCTATTATCATGTGGTGAGTTTAACTGATCTCTCTCTAACTGTGCACAAGTCTTGTAGCACAACTGTAGGAAATATTGTATACAAACCATTTGTTTATATACATCATCATTTTCAGAAATTATCTCTGTTACTGAAAAATACTTGTATATTTATGTGGGCGAGCATGAACAATCACTGGTTGAACCAAAAGTAATTTAACAAGAAAAATGTTGTGAATCATGAAAAAACAAGAAGAAATTATTTGCCAGACAGATTGTGACAGGTGCTTTTCTTTTATCTGATTTTTCCATGCACACATGTATACCTTTTGTTTGGTGGGAAATTAGTTATCTTGTAATGCATTCCTCTGATGTCACATTTTTATCTATTTGTCTTTTTTTTAAAGATGTCAGATTAGTATATTAAAAATTTGGAAAGTTGTTTAAAAAGATAGTGTTTCAAGTGCTTTTTTGATGTGCAGGAAAATCACTAGTTAATTGGAATGTTAACAAAGCTTGCAAAAACAGCTATTTCAATGTCAGAAACTAGTAATGTTGGCTTTAGACTTGTTTGAATGCAACTATTTCTAGCTTGTTTGGTTGTCAGAAGAATTTCTTATGCATAATGTATAATACCTGGAAAAAATCTAAATTGTTGGTTTCATGAGACTTTTCATGCCAGTTTTCATTTGGAGGTTTGAACACTTAAATGATGATTGAACTGCTTGTTATCACAGAAAATTGTGTTGTCTCAGATAAGCTTACAAGTCCAAATGGAGATCTTTTATAAAATCATAATTCTTAGTTCGGCATTTGTCTTTCAAAAAATGTTTTAAAAATTATTATCATTATATTATTTATCACGTAGTTTTTGGTCATAATGCTAAGACTACACCATTTGAGCCACCCACTTGGTTTGTGTTGCATGCTAAAATAAGCTGCTAGTTTAAAACCTGTGGGATAGGAGATCAAGGTTTACCTGCATTAACCATAGAAGTTTTTATAATGGTAAATAAGGATGAACCTTAAAACGTTGAAAATGGAATGACAAACTCAAAATTTTGAAGACTGAGTCTTTTGGTTGAGTAAATAGAATTCTCAAATGTATTTTAAGAGCGTATTACTAAATTGTAATGTGTTAAAACAAAGTACAGTAAGCATACTAAATTTTCTAAATATATTTTAAATTTATTACTAAATTTTACAATCAGAATATGAAATTTCTCTACATGTAAACTTCTATTTAAAATAAATTTTTACTCAAAGAATTTTAAGGTAACTTTTGTAATTAGATGTATAGATAATTGATATTTTTTTCAACAAAATAAGTTTCTATGGATTTGTTACAAGCAAGTGAAGATAGTTTGGTGCTTATATTTCTCTAAACATATTAGCTATAAGATTAAAACAATACTTCATTTTTTAAGGCCTTATTTTAATATGAATGTTATAATAGTATTGTTTTTTGTTGGGTTTTTTTTAAGAATAATCTTGTTGGATGGCCATGTGGTATGCATGTTCTATTAGCTCAAGCCTGCCTGCATTAAAGGGGGGGTGTAAGGTTGAAGAAATAATTTTTTTAAAACAGAAACCGACAATCAGAATGTATTCTTTTTTTATTTTATAGTTTCAAAGTGGCATTTCACTACAAACAGTTTTGTAGTCAGAAGATTAATTTTTATTATATACCCATTATCTTGGGATACTTTCTGTTAAAAACAAAATTACTGAGATATCAAGTGGAGAATTGTCTGGTCATTTACATTTCATACAGTTTTGAAGAATCTCCAGGTTTTTGCCTGTTTTTATTTTACCATCTGTATCTATACACATGTAAAGTAAAACTGGATTGTAAAGTAATCCAGTTGAAAAGAACTAAATGAATAAGGAAGCTCCAGGGAAGTAGCTCTTTCATGTGTGCCATAACTTAAGTGTTATATAAATATTTGTTGTTCTTAATAAACTTTATAGGTGTTTTAAACTTTAAAAATAATCCTTGATTTAGGAAAGTTAATAGGAAGAAGTATCATTGTTTAGAACATAAATTAAACGTTGTTCTCTTATTAGAGTGGGTAACATTTTCTGTTCTGTCAAGTTTCTGGTATTTGGTGATTTGCTGAATAACATTCTTCTTAGTTCTTAATTTCAGTTTAACCAATTTAACTTTGTAGCTAGTCTTTTTCTTACTTGATGATGTCATAATGTAATGGTATACAAATTGTAGCTATAAAGGATATACATATCCATGCTGGCCTTCATTCATTTCTTTAAAATCATTGTAAAAGAATAAAAATTGTTAATTTCTTGTGAATTAATGTCTAAAGGAATATATTGTAATTTTAATGTATTGTGATTTGTCTAGAGAATATATTATGAATAAATTAAAAGTTTTAACTTCAGATTTTATTCTGAAACTTAGAGATATTGATACAGTTAGTAAGTGATGAGAAACAATGTGACTTAATGTTGAGTGGACTGTTATGTTTGTCATAATATCCATATTAGATGAACTAGAGATTTAATACATTCTATCAGTGAAAACTAGAGCTTATTCTGGTCTTTAACTGAAGTTATCAAAACTATTTGATGCATGATCATTGTGCGTGTGTAAAAATTTTTTGTGGACTTGGCTAATATTCATCCCTAAAAGTGTAAAGCTCATATTAGAGAATTATGATATCTGTCGCTATGAGATATTTTTGTATTTACCGTCTTGTGAAATATCCAGTATTGAAATGTACATAATCCAGTGGTTTTATTTGTACTGATTTCCAAATGTGATCATTATTTTTTATGTTTGCATGATAGCTTTTTATCTTGTAAGAAACCATGTTGATAACAATCATGTCAGATTTTATGTAACACATGTAAATACATTTCTGATAGTTTCTATTTTCATGTAAACAGTGTTTTGTCTACATTGAAGTGTACACCTTTTTTGGAATTTTTCTTTTAATTAAATCCTGTTTTGTGTAAAATAATCTGTTTCATTGGTAATGCTTATTTTCTACGAGATCTTCAGAGCATGGATACAGTGTTTCATACCCTATATAATAGACTCGAGTGTGCATTTACCCACGAGCGTGTTTTTTTTTAATAACAGGTTCTTTATGTTTAAAGATATGCCTGTAATGTTCTTTCAAGTCCTTTCAACTCTTCCTACTTGAAACCCTTTATCTTCCTAAGAGTTCTTATTCTTTCTGTAATTTTTTTCATTGGGGTATATTTTAACTCTCTTATATGAGGCAACAAAGTATGGTGGTTGTTTTTTGTACATAATTTAAGTAATCTTTATGCACACATGTACCAAAACTATGGGCTGTAGTATTTTTTTATTTTTTTAACTGCTTGTTTTCTACTGTTGGTTGCTCACTATTGATTTTTCAACAAGTTTTATCTCTCTGCTCTTTAGTATGAATTTTAATGGGAGTAGCTCCATCCCCAAGTAACAGGTACTAAATGAACAGTTCCATAGTGGACTCAGAATACAACCATAATTACCAAACACAGCTGATTAATTCTTTTAGATGCATCACTCTGGTATTTCACACTGAATAGATTTACTGATATAAATCTCTGAATTTGCAGTAAAAAATAACGTTACTTATGAATAACTAAAATAACTGATGTGAACCTTAAAGTTTTTGATGTACAAAATTATCATAGTGTTCAATATGTGAAAGCATATTTTACTTTCAAGATTATTCTCTTCCTCAAAACCAATTTATCAAACTGTAGTCCAAAGCATGTTTACCTCTGATAAGTTTTATGTAGTATTAACAAACACTGTGGAGAACCAAGCAGTGTGTCCAAGTTATTAAAATATAAATATAATAACACTGCTCTAGTTTTTTGGGATTTTTGTTCCATAATCGAAATTTCAGTGTCTAAAACTAATTCTTAAAATGCATGTCCAAAAACCTTGACTATAAATTTGAGGTACATTTCTTTGTAAGATTTTGTAAGTTCTGATGTATTCTTTGTGAATATGGTTTATTAAAGATATAATTTCATGTTCAAATAATATAACAAAAAATGTGTACATGTCAATCAACTTTTATCTTGACACTAGAAACCTAAATCTGAATAAAATAATTATATCTCTAATTGTTTGAATATTTATATACAAACTTCCATTCATACTTAGATTTTAGTTGTATATTGTTAAATAAAATTTTAAGACATTTACTGCCCAAGGGTGAAACCAAGAATAAGAACAGATTTGTAAGGACCACAGCCTAGCTTCACTTCTAAATCCCTGAATAAAATAATTATATCTCTAATTGTTTGAATGTTTATATATAAACTCCCATTCATAGACTTAGATTTTAGTTGTAAATCATTAAATAAAAATTTAAGACAAGATAGATCTCTTATTGCCCAAGTTGTAAGGATCACTGCCTATTGGTTAAAAACTCCTCAAACAGTTGTCCCACACCCATATCTTCTGCCTTTTCTAGACCCACACCCATATCTTCTGCCTTTTCTAGATTTTCTACATCGCATTTCTGTTTTCCTCCACCATCTGGGTAAATGGTTCAACCAAGGGTTTTTCTACTTTGTTGCACTCATTTTAGTTGTAGTTTGATGTATTCTCAAGGGAGAACAGGGGCTAAGAAATGGACTAATTGTGTTATCATGCTTGGATTATGAATACATGGGTTCATGGTTCCCATCTATTGCCTCGAAAATACTGACAAATCTTAATATTCAGTCGGACAACAGTAGCAAAACATTTGGCGGTTGATTCTGTTAATCATTCGCCTTCACGCTTGCCCATCACTTCAGAATTAAATGGGCTTCATGCAACAAAACAACACAGTATTTAACACACTTTCATTACCACCCAGTTTTTATATACAGGATGTCGTTGACAATATATTTAAAAACTGAAGAACAGTCGATGAAACCTGTAACGCGTGAAATGAAGTTCTAAATCGTTTTATGAAGTAATATCGTTAGTTGTCAAAACTTAACCTAAGGATTAATATCAATTTAATCTATTTTGATACCTAATAGGACTTACGAGTTTTACTTTAAAAAAATGTTTTGGAAGGAATTTGCATACAAATATAAAATGATACATTGGCTTTTTATTATTATTGTTAAACTATCAAAAGTCAGAAGGAAGGAATTTGTTATGAATTATTTTGTGGTATCGTGAATTGGTATAGAAACAAAACGAATTTTGTTACGCTTAAATTGTGGCAGTTGCCTTTGATATATGAGCTCAAAACACTTTAATGTTGTACTCGCAGAATAAACTTCAAAATGTGATACCGGAAACAAAGGGGAGTTAGAATTAACGTATTGATAGTTTAAAAACAAAAGTTACCTCTAACCTTGTAAGAGTGGTTTTATTGTACATTTTTTTATAGATTGAACACCTTATTATGTGTAATAAGTAATTTATTTGGATTATCAACTCCCTTTTAGTTTTTTAACGCGCAACTTTCGGCCTAATTACCTAAGCCTTTGACGGGTGCGATGCGTTTATTAAATAAAGTTTAACGGAACAATTTGAATTACTAGTTACCTAGCAACATCGTAAAACTATAAGTCTCGAAAGCTAAAATAATGTTATAAGGTCAAGAAACATAGCAAGCCATATAAAGATTATTACATCTAAACAATATGCTTCTACGAAATTTACCCAAGAACTAGATATAAGTAACTGGTTACTTTTTCTGGTTGTATAGAATAGTGATGAACAGAAAATAAAACTGTTTATAGAAAAGTAACCCCTACACACAACAAAAACAACAAAAAACCTTCAAATCCTGTCATCCCGTATGTGTTGAAAATATAATTAAAACGCATGCAGCACGCATAGAATATATAATAACGAATACATAGGAACTAGTTTTCTATAATTTCAACCGACCTTTATTAATGATAATTATTCCAAACAATTGGTAAAAAAAGACCTTCGAAGAAATTTTGATGGGAAAGATTCCGTTAATAAGAAAAATAAATGTAGGATGATGATACATCCAACTTTTCAAGACGTGGAGAAAGGTGAAAATGAGAATGTAAATTTAACATTCAAGCTGTGTTCAACTAACCTACACAACCTTTTAACTGAAGTTAAGTCGCAACATCCGTGTAAAAAAAACAAAAAACATTGTCTCCAGTGCACCACATAAAAGTAAAAAGAATACATCAGAGAAACCAAACATCCTGTTTAACATTAAGATGAAATAACATACAATTTCAGCCATTGTATCACTCAACTAGTGAGGAAAACCACAACGTTGACCTTAAGAATTGTCAGGATCTGTAATATCAACGAGAAAAATTAAAGAAGCCATCGCAGTAGTAGCACATGATTGTAATCCTCCGACAGGCGTTTTAACCAAAATCATGGATTCTCCTTTCAAACTTGCTGGTTACCTTTTATTTAAAACAAAAAAACAACTTGCCTCGACTCTGATGCTGTTATAAAAGTAGCCACTTTATGTTGTTGATTTTATCTTTCTAGTATTGTGTTAACAAACCACAACAATAATATTGCTTTCTTTCTTTATTAACTTTTAAACTACAGGGTAGTCGCTAGAAAAGCGAAATATTTGAGGGTCAGATGAGATCATGAATAAAATGCGTGCTTACTCATTTCTATTTTGATTTCTTTACATCGTGAATAAAATGCATTTTGAGCACATGAGTGTAATATAACATATGCCTTTAAAAAACTTTGTAAAAGTTATTCTTTGTAAAAATAAATAGCTGTTTGACAAAGTTTCCGCTTTTCTAGCGACCACCCTATATTTTATTTTAGCTTGTTAGACTTCAGTTGTAAAGAAACTTAGGGCACGTTCTTCTTTTTCTATTAGTTGCTAAGCGACATGTAATTCGAATTGTTCCGTTAGATCCTGTTGTTTACTAAACGACCCGCACTTGCATAAAAAAACATGGTGATGGCTCAAATAAATTATTTAATACAAATTTGAGTACTTACGTTAAAAGCCTGAAGTGATACATTGCAATAATCTTTAATTAGTAAACCTTTATAAATATTTTCAAGTTTGTGACTTTCAAACTGAAAAGGTGACAAGTGTAGTGGTAACTTTACGATGATTACTTTTTATTTTTTTACAAAATAAAAATGTAATATTTAATGTAATGTAAGTTTTGGGCACCTAGTGGTGGTGTTACCAGTCGTAATGAGTACTGAAGTTTATGTTATGGGATAGAGAACAACTGGTGTGGATTTCACTTGCACGTATTTATATTTACTAAATTAAAACATAATAGCTTAACTTGTGTCTAGATTTTTTGATGAAAGTTAAAATCAGGCATAAATGTTGAACTGACAAGTGGTTCGAGTTCACACTGTCTTTAGTATTATGTTATTGTCATATTAAATACAAAACACTTGTTCGAATTGAAAATGTTTGTCTGTTTGAGATTGTTATAGAAAACAATATACAAACATTTAAGTTATTACGGAATTCTTTAAATAACAAATAATGGGTTGTTGAAAGAGCAAATGAGAATTGTCATTCATGATATGTCGTACATAGAAACTACGACGAATGATTAGTTTGTTTTGAATTTCTGGCAAAACTACTCAAGGGTTATTTGCGCGAGACGTCCCTAATTTAACAATGTAAGACGAGAATGAAGGCAGCTCGTCATTACCACCAACCGCCAACTCTTGGGCTACTTTTTACCAACGAGTAATTGGAATGACCGTCGCATTATAACGCCTCCACGGCTGAAAGGGCGAGCATGTTTGCTGTGACGGGTATTTGAACCTGCGATCCGCAGATTACAAGTCGAGTGCCTTTACCACCAGGCCTTACGACGAATGAATCGAAATTCTTGCACCAGGACAAACCCGTACGACTAAAAACATTTATTTTACATGTTTGATTTCCAGCCTGTGTACTTCAATTCTAAAACTAATTACACTTCAATGTACTACTGCCAGGAATTGGCTTTAAGTAATGTTTTTTTAACTTGTGTTTATTTATTGCTTTTGTATGTAATTTCTTACAGTAAAGCCACATTGGGCTATCTGCTGAGGCCACCGAGGGGAATCGAAACCCTGATTTTAGCTTTGTAAATCCGTAGACTTACCGCTGTACCAGCGAGAGACACGTAATTAGAATGTACAGACTTATCTAATTCAGTTTTCATTTGCCACTTTAACATACTTTGTTGATGACTTGTTGCTTTCGTTCCAACAGGTCAAAAGTTATGGACAGTTATGCACTTTGTGCAAATAATTTGAAACAAAAGTTTTTTATGCTTGTTCTTGATTGAGGACATTCAAATACAGAAGAAAGGTACAACGATTTTTGCAAATAAATTAATAGCGTTGTTTACTATTAACTTGATTAGGTACGTTTACATCAAATATCAATAGCCTTGATTAAAAACGAAAAACTAGCAGTCATGGTTACCATTCACTTATTGCATTTTGATATTAGCGTGAGTTATATGATTGTTTGTTTTTGTATTGTTATTTTTGGCATAACCAAATGTTGCCAATAAACTGAGAAGTGTTCACAACGATTTGGGTAAGGCAAAAACATTCTCTTTTGGAATTTTCTAGTTTTTGTTCAATGTTTACTTGTCATCCATAGTTACTTTAATTAGTAATTAAAATAAGGAATTGAATACTACTTTAATGATAAGTATTGGTCAAGAATATACTTACAAAATTTTGGACTACGTTATTGAAGTTTTATTTAATATATAACTTTGTAACTTTAACAGTTTTGAGTTTTGTAATGTATATCTGATATCTAGTTTCTCGTTCCCCTGTAGGACAGCTGTTGTTGTTGTTTAGAATTAAGCACAAAGCTACACAATGGGCTATCTGTGCTCTGCCCACCACGGGTATCGAAACCCGGATTTTAGCGTGTATGTCCGTGGACATACCGCTGAGCCACTGGGGGGCCTGTCGGACAGCAATAAGTCTACGGAGTTCCATTTTTGAAATCTAGGGTTTGATTCCCTGCGGTAGACGCAGCAGATAGATCAATGCGGCTTAGATGTATAAACAAATTCTTGGTTTTTTCTCCCAACAAATACGCTTTGTTTTAATTTTCACTTTATTGAGAGAAACCGTAATATTACAGGACACTGTGCGCAAATGTTTTTCGATAGTTGAAAAGCTGAAATTTACACTTCCAATTGAAAATTGGCAATAAGCGGATTCTAATCTTTATGAGGAAACTGATATAGTGAAATCTAGGAAATGTGGTATATTCAAAATGTTATGTCATAATGAAAATCAAGCAAATATCAAAAGGTGCTTTAACCACTTTGCTAGACTGGGTCGTAACTTTTTTCTAAAGTTTTTTTTCACAATAAGTGTTATCAAATTTTAATAATCACCCATGGGACAGAGCAAGTTTACGGGCTTCCAACATTAAGTTCTGGAGGTAGATTCCCTGCTGTAGACACAGCATATAGTCTTATGTGATTTTGCTCTAAAACAGAAACAAGTTATAATCATTTTAAAAATCTTAGACGAAGAGCTTTTGTTTATTCAACAAAATAAAACACTCTTTTAATACAAGATTTATTCATCTTATATTTAATTATTTTCTTATCCTACATTTTATTGTAAATTGTGATTTGTAGCATAAAACACTCCAATATTTAAAACTACTAAAAATCGTTGTTTTACGACAATGTCTCCTTGGACTTTTTTTTTTTGTCCGCCATGAAGAATCGAACGCCTGAGTTTAGTGTTTTCCGTCCGTAGAGCGACCGCTGACTTACTATGGGACAACCAGAAAAAAATCACCAAGGAATATACTTTAGGAGAAAACAGAATAAAGTTATATGTAAAATTTATTCAAATAAACAAATTATATGATTAACATTTATGATGATATACTTTAAGGTACTCAGAAATGAAGTCAATTATTAAATTAATAATTAAACCATTCTCGCTGTCAAATAAAAGGCCTTCCATTTACTCTTCGCATTGGAAGTAAGAATATCTTTCTTTGTGTGAATTGATGACAAAGAGACATTAAAAAATTGAATACTAGCAAATACAAATTATCGACTTTTCACTAGACAGATTTCTCTCTAGCAAAAATTAAGATAGCTCAACGAGCCAAAAAAATAGGGTTACGTTACAAACAGTGACGATAAAGCGTGAGAGTAAGAAAGATTGTGGTCGTGTCACGTCGGGAATAAAGGTCCATTATAAAAGAGGAGATTCCATCAGGAAATATTGCAGAGTAATTCTAAATTTTTTTTGAAACAGTTTGTATGAAGATTGGATGCGTAAATAAACATTTAGCGAAATGATTTTGTTGTTTAATTCTAAATGTTGTGCTTATTGGCACATATAGCAATGACTTTGAGGAGAGAGATTTGAAGTACTATAAAAATGTGTATAAGTTGTAAATCTGAAAATTCGTCTCATTCTGAGAATTCATCAGTTGCATAGTTGAAAATAATCAATTTCACAGGGTCACTAGCACAATCGTTTAACTGGTCATTCCTATTCGAAAATGGAGATTTTTGTCTCGTTTAACACCTGTATTATCATTAGAAGAATCTGTTGGTTGCTTTCATAGTATAGTTTTACAATTATATTTCCTCAATCAGTAGACAAAATGTTACCTATTGCGTAACAGAACAATAGGTAACGAGTACGTTTCAAGACTGCTGGTATGGATATTAAAACTTTTATTGAAATAAATTAGAGAAAGACGTTTCGACTTTCTTAGGACATCTTCAGGTTGAAACGTTGTTCTCTACTTGATTTTAATAAAAAGTTTTAATAGCCATACCAGCCGTCTTGAAATATATTTTTACATCAAGTGTTTCTTTTCATCACGAATAGGTAATGAGGGTGAACATAACATAATGACCTTTTTTTGACCGACATGCTATGTGCAACTGCATATATTATAAAGAAAGGAAAAAGAACACATCATTTAAAAAGAGATAATTAGTTTACCACTTTACAAACTTTAAGAATATTTAATGTCGCTTATTACACAAAAGCAAATGCTCAGTTTTGGGTGCAATGATATATCTTGATATTCTGTCAAACGTGCCCCCCAGTGGCTCAGCGGTATGTCCGCGGACTTACACGCTAAAATCCGGGTTTCGATACCCGTGGTGGGCAGAGCACAGATAGCCCATTGTGTAGCTTTGTGCTTAATTCAAAACAACAACTGTCAAACGTATGAGTTATGGTCTGTGGCTTGTGTATTGAAACACAAGTAACAAAAAATTAGTTTCATTAGTTCATGTTTAAGTTTTATAATGATGCATTCCAGCATGCAATGTGTGTGTATTACACACAGTGGCAAACAGTAAATTAAGCCGAGGTGAAAATCAATAATCTGAAAACCAGTGCAACTATTTTAGTTTTTCTGTAGCCACAGAAAACGGATCGATTAAAATAACAGTTGTACAAAACAAACGTCAAATTTTTGTTTTGGAATTTCGCACAAAGCTACTCGAGGGCTATCTGTGTTAGCCGTCCCTAATTCATCAGTGTAAGACTAGAGGGAAGGCAGCTAGTCATCACCACCCACCGCCAACTCTTGGGCTACTCTTTTACCAACGAAAAGTGGGATTGACCGTAACATTATACACCCCCACGGCTGGGAGGGCGAGCATGTTTGGCGTGACGGGGATGCGAAACCGTGACCCTCAGATTACGAGTCGCACGTATACTATAATAATACTTGTATATTATGTATTATTGTAAAAACGGCAACAATAAATATTTAATTAACCATTCTAAATCTTTATATTTTCTAATTTTTTTCATTCCTTACTGTTATAAGTTATATTTTTAATCAGAGGCGTAGCTTGGTTCTTAAAAGACTCGGAGCTCAGGCCCATACGAGCGAAAATTTTGGGCGTTTCAGTACGATACAGAGCATGTTTTTCTATTTTCATTTTTAAAACCATCAACTGGGGATTCCGGTCGTGGACCCCAGGTGTCAGCGCCTAGCGACGCTTCTGTTTTTTTAAGTTGTAATTTCAGTGATGTCGAGAAACCCACTTTTTGAGAATTTTATATGCAAAAACGGCTCGTTTGGGTTGAGAAAATATTTTACATAGAAGAGCGGACAACGTTTCGACCTTCTTCGGTCATCGTCAGGTTCACAAAGAAAGAGGTAACTGACCGGAAGCTGACCACGTTTGGAAGGGGTTGTGTAATTGAGTGTCGCAATGTAGAGGGCGGGGTTAGATGTTTGAATATATAATTTTATCTATAATATTAATATAGGTATAATGGCGTTCCTTTATATTGATTTAAGTTGTTGTATAAGTAAGGCTTCTCTTCTTTAATTTTGCGTTTCTTTATGTTTGTTACACAACCCCTTCCAAACATGTGGTCAGCTTCAGGTCAGTTACCTCTTTCTTTGTGAACCTGACAATGACCGAAGGTCGAAACGTTCGCTCTTCTATGTAAAATATTTTCTCAACCCAAACGAGCCGTTTTTGCATATAAAAAAGTTGTAATTTGTTTGTTAACTAGAAGGAGCTACGAATCATTAAGTAGACCTAGGAAATTCCTAGTTTACAATGGCCCATGTTGGGAACAGTGGTAAATCTATAGATTTATAATACAAAAATGTGATGATATATTCCAGGACGGCTGATATGGATATTAACACCTGTAGTAAAATAACCATTCGACCTTTTTTTAGGTCATCTTAAGGATAACAAAGTCCTGACATGCACTAATCTTAGCATTGTTAATTATCAGAATGGTTGGAAGACTACTTATAATTAGCCCTAGGAGAGTGTTTAAACTTGTAGAAACGTTAAAGGAAGAAAAAAATGTTCTCGTCACGTGGGTTTGTTTTTTGAATTTCGCACAAAGCTACTCGAGGGTTATCTGTGCTAGCCGTCCCTAATCTTAAGTTGTAAGATTAGAGGGAAGGCAGCTAATCATCACCACCCACCGCCAACTCTTGCGCTTCTCTTTTACTAACGAATAGGGGGATTGACCGTCACATTATAACGCCCCCATGACTGGGAGAGCATGTTTGGCGTGACGGGGATGCGAAACCGCGACCCTCAGATTACGAGTCGCACGCCTTAACACGCTTTATCTATTGGCAATAGAAGTCTGGTGTAATCGTTACATTGAGTGGCAGCAACTCAAAGTGAATCACACCAACAATATTCCACCAAACCCTTAACAAGACCATTTTGGGATGTGATTTAGTCAGTTTAGCTGCACTGAGCCATTGTCTGTAGTACTTAACATTTTTATAATATATCCATTTCTCATCTCCAGTTACTAACCTGTCCAAAAAAGGTGAGTTATGTTCACGCGAGCGCAGAGAAGTGCAAATGTTCACACTTGCTCTGAGATTGGCTTCTATCAAAATCATGGGTGACCCATTTTTCAAGTTTTGACATCTTTCCAAGGTGTTGCAAATGACAGTGAGCTGTTTAATGGGTTAAATTAAGCTTTTGTGCTAGTTCTTCAACTGTTACAGCACAATTTTTATCAAGTGCAGCCAGCAGCAAGTCATCATTAAAGTAAAAAAGGCGACTTCAACGTGGTGCATCACATAAGCTCTGGTCACCTGATTTGAACTTCTGAAACCACCTTCAACATTTTCTTTCATTGAAACACACTAAACCATAAATACCTTGAATGTTTCGTGTAGTTTCTGCTGCACTATTGCCTTTTTAAATTCAAAGCACTACACACCTAATGTGCTCCTCGAACACATCTCTCTTCATAAGGGTTTATTTGAATAATGATCTGCAAAAGTGGAGTTTGGTTAGTTTCTTTCATTTGTCTGAACATATTAATACATTTTTCTTCATAATTTTGTCATTGAAGCCTTCTACAAATGCAGAAATTGTGATGCACTTTATTAAATTCTCAGACTTCACCTTGTGTGATGACCTGATAGTATGAATAGTTTTATGAAGGCTATAAACTACAAGCAATTCTTTTTCACTGTCCTGTGTCTACATTTCACAGTTGTAGATTTAAGAGAGTATGACTGGATGTACGATTGCTTCATTCTGCAAGTACAATAACAATGTTTTAATTCTACTGGTACTGATATCCAATAAGAGCTCAACTTTTTTTTTTATGGATATACTTACACTGGAACCTTCATTAAAGCACATTTTCAGGATCAGAATGCCCATTCACATTCCCCCCTCCCTATCCATGATACTCTCAATTTTAGAGAGAATGTACAATGATGCTATGACCTTGAAGAAGCTTGCTATGAACTATTATTAATATGACAAAAACAAACCTAATATACCATGGCAGATTTCTTGCCCAATCACAAATCGAGGAATGTCTTAACCCATTGCTATTTTAACTAGATTTGTTATTCCTCCATATCTTCCTACAGGACAAACAAGAAATTCCACTGATGCATACAACTTCCTGGTTTCAGTTTAAGTCCTTTTTTTCAACTCACTAAAATTTCTTTGTCAGGTTCTCAGCCACTAACTTGAATGAGTAATGAAACACCGAGACATCAGATACAGACGAGGCATTTCTCCAAGCGAAGCACCTTCCGTGCAAGCTCCATTAGTAATGAAACACCGAGACATCAGATACAGACGAGGCATTTCTCCAATTGAAGCACCTTCCGTGCAAGCTCCATTAGTCTGAAGAAAGTGACACAAACATTAACCAGACCAAACAGCATAATGAAACCTCTTATTAGCCATCCCTCAGGCTCCAAGCAATGTAAGATCTGCTCTCATCCTTCAGCTGAACTTGCTTGTATCTGAATATCAAGTCTATGTTTTTAATCAGTGTTAATCTTCATCTATCCCCTACATAAAAAAAGTCAATGAAAGTTACTGCATTCACCCATCTGAAATCAACGTAGAACCTTGGTAAACCACTGTATCAAAGAGCTGGCTAAGTTCTTCGTGCTCCAGGGAAATTTGTACGCTAGTTGCTTGATCAGAAATATGTTTCCTGTATTTCTGTAATGAGAAGTTACGGTCTTTTAACTCAGTTAGCCATATTATCTCAAATATGTCAGCATATTCTCCCAACAAGCCACTGCATTTACTCCAGATTGAACAATTATCTCATAGCAACCTTAGATGTGTTAGCAACAGAGTACTTGCTCTTAGATAGGATGTGATGGATGTAACCCTAGAGTTGTTATTAGCTTCAGTTATTTCTGCTTCACTTACTATGCTCATAACTACTGCAGAAGCAGACTGGATAACTGATTAACGATAAAACTCCCGAATAACACTGGCATTGCTTACTCTCTTAGGTAGATTACTGCATAATCTAATGTTACTTGCTTTATGAACAAGAAATGCAGCATTTCATGCATGAAATTTGGAAGTGCATCATACAGCATGGACACAAACCTCATCTATAGTAAACTGGGAAACACTACTTGTGTGTACACAGGAGCTGTACTTCTCTCCCACATGCACTCGTGCAAGTCACTGTTATTAGGCCCAATCTTACTGACACTGAATAACTCTCCCACGATACAACAGTTGATATGTTCAAATGCAAAAACTGACCAATACTTTATGCGGTATGCTCACACCATGGATATCAATGCCAGAACCAAGGTTTGGACAAGTACTTTTGTTCAATGAACAAGATCTCAAAAAAATACATCCATTTTCCAGAAGGAAGTCAGTGTCCACTGGCCAGAGTAGTGGCTTTATTTGGAGGATCTGATATATCACGAGACCAACCAGTGTTCTGGCCACTCCTATAACCACCAAAAATTCTCTTGTCATTGTACCCAAATAAAGGCATGTACCAAACTTCATTCATCTCCAAGAATTGAGTTGTACATTAAATCTTATGGCAAACTGTCGACTGCACTCTTATGGATCAATGACCAGTCTGATGTGGATTTGTAAAGTTTTTCTACAGTCAAACATCTTCAAAACTGATAGCTTTGCCACCTTGCTGACTGGCACAGTATGAGCACTTAATTTTATGACGACCCAACATTTCACATGCAAAGCAAAAGCTTTCCCCCTGTTTCAAAGAATCTCTAGAAAGAGGAATCATTGGCATAGACTGTAGAATAACATTCATGAGAGGACAAGAACAGCCCTGCTCATTCATTGAAATCAGAGTGGTTGTAACATTGTTTGGGGGATGAGCAGTCAGTTAAGTCTAAGCACGAAGTAAATATTTCAGGAAAAAGGTACGAGTTATGCTTCAAACTCTTGCAGTCAGCTCAAAATAACACCTCTGTTTTTTCTCACAGTAGATACTGTTTCTACCATTGTAAATAATGTAAAATATTCACACAGGTGGCAAAGCATTTCTCTTTTTAAGCTCTGGACTCAGCCTGATGAATTGCAATAATTTCCACAAGGTCAAACTGTTGACACATTTTGGCTCAGACATCTACCCAGTTTATAGTTGCATGTTAACAAAATTCTTCATGAAATTTAAAGTTGTAATATCTAAATTCAGAATCAGACTTTAGATACCTGATTTGGAGACTACCCATTCCAAGAAGCTACCTATTTAAGACATTTAAAAAATAATCTAAATTTTCTCTCACTGCATCTTCAAACATAAGGGGTAAATCCACTTGGCCTTACTCACACAAATATGTGAATAAGCAGTTCCAGCCAAAGCATCTCATTTGCAGATTTCAGTCAACATAGGAACAGTGTAATAGACACGACTTCAATAAGTGGTATGCCACTGCTCCAGGATGGCTGAGTGAAAAGTCACTTCTGGCAGCTCATACATCAGCAATGTATAACTTCAGGTTTCTATATGATCCATGATCACTCTGGCAGGATACTTCCCACCTCAAAGAGGCTTGTGACTTTGTGATCCACCATCTTCACCATTCAGTGCCCATTGTGTCATTTACCTGGTAATCAGCTCTAATTAACAAATTTTTTGAACTGGCCTTCATCCTAATGCTGGGGTTGAATAACTCTGGCTGATAATAGCTTTTGGATCCTGTAAAGACCATTCCCTAATGGCTCAGTCTCACCAGATACCACTTAACTGTGGCAACCCTCAGTTATCTATGCTTCCCTTGCAGAAAGAGATTCTCTGAATAATCAATTTGCTGTTTACCGTGTGCCAGATGTCAGCTGATATTCCCAAGTATGATGCTAAAAAAAAGAAAAAAAAAGAGATGCAATCAAAGTCTTGCAGCTTTGATGAAAGTTCTACATCTAGAAGGCTTTTTCTAGACTCAACCAAAGGTATCTCTTCAGAGGGCAGCTCTTCCCTCTTCATCATAAGTACTTCTATTTGTTGAAAATGGTATTCTTCATGACAGTCATTTCTTGAAATTTAGTAACATAAAAGTTCAAATTACTGGCAATAGACTTTTAATTAGAAAGTTCAACAATAACATCCTGTTTATGGCTTTAACATTTTCTGCTGTTTATCCACTTACACTGTAGTATTTTCAGGTGAAATCAATTTTACCCAAAAGTGAATAAAGTCCAGTAGATTTGAATAAAAAATATCACAAAAATAATTCTAAATTTCACTGAGACTAATCAAATTTGTGTGAAGGATGAGACTGGGCAGAAATACAAACCATGATGAAAACAATCTATTTTTAATACAAAACCAAAGTGTTTATTCACCAAAGGACCATCACTTTTTCATTAAAGACTAAATTCTCCAGAAATCTGCACAAACCTATAAATCTTCAAATTGTACCAAACGTACAGAGTGGTCGCTAGAAAAGTGGAAAATTTGTCAAACAGCTATTTATTTTTACAAAGTTTTTTAAAGGCATATGTTATATTACACTCATAGATGCTCAAAATTATTAAAATCATGCATTTTATTCATGATGTAAAGAAATCAAAATAGAAATAAGTAAGCACGCATTTTATTCATGATCTCATCTGACCCTCAAATTTTCCGCTTTTCTAGCGACCACCCTGTATTATAGTATGAGAAATTAAGTTACATATTTAGATACAATGTCATACTTTTCCCAGGTTGACTAACAACTAAAGCACCCATGTGATTCATTCCTCTACTAAAATAAGGTTGCAATCTTGAAAAATTACAATGTGCCATCTGAGAAAACTAGTAGACAAAGCTTTACCTCAAGGAAATAACACAGAACAACAGATAGTTATAGCAAAGGAAAAATTAATAATTCTTGTCAGAGTTACATAGAACTGATTTATACTAGAATAAGAAATCATTCTATGTTAATAGAAGGGGTCAGAAAACACGATATAACAAAATGCAAACAGTAACTGTCATTACAATGCACATTAATGATGACCCAAATTTTGTTTATACAGACACATTACACAGTTCACTAATTATTCTTTAACTAAAAATCTAGTTGTGTGTGTGTGTGTGTGTGTGTGTGTGTGTGTGTGTGTGTGTGTGTGTGTGTATATATACACACACACACATTTTTTTTTTTTTTAAACCAAAAATAATAGTTTGGAATTTTACCTGGTTGAGGTTTTGTAAGTAACAATGATACATCTAGATCAGATTAAGTTTTTTGCAACCCAACACAATTTATTTCGTGGAAGCCATAGCTTGCAAGAAAAAAAAAGTGATAAGTCCTATTATAATAGATTTCAAATAAGGACTAACTTAAATGGGATTTCTTTAAAACCAAAGTATTAAAATCTCAATACATTTGTTTGTTGTTGAGTTTCATACAAACCTACTGGAGTTATCCATATTAACCTTTAATTTTGAGTGATAACTAAAGGAGTAGTTCCTAGCTTCTTTTCCCATCTGATGACCAGCTGGATCCGATCACAAAATATCACAGACCACTTCTTACAATGTTAACTTCTTAATGTTTTTTCACATTGCAATATAATTTAAGCAGTTTCATCTTAGCAGTCTTGCAGTATGACAAATCTTTGTGGTCAGGAATCAATGGTCTAAAGGTATAGTAGCTAATAAATACCTCCCACAACCAATTCTTATTATACCTAATAGTGAGGTATTTGGTAAACTCTGTAGTAACCCACAGTCCCATTGCTCAGATATTTGTTTTTCAAAAACACAAACCATGGAACCTTAGGTGCACAGTTTGGTATGCTAAGCTTTTGCCTTTGCTTCCACACATAAGAAGTTTGGCCTTTACTTAACTTTTGGTCTTTTCTTTTTGTTACTAAATGCAATGTCAAGCTTAGTGAAGATGCTGCTGAACTCCCTTAAAGGCTATCTGTGCATCATCATCAATCATTCTTGAGTTGATAAAAGGCAGCTGGTCAATACCTGTGGTTGCAGGTTGCAAATATTTAATACTTACAGTACATGTAAACTAACCAACAAGCCACCATCACCCACTCCAACCAGCTTTAATGTTAAAACTTAGCAAAAAATACAACAAAATTCCTACAATTGAGCCAATCAAATTACTTCATTTTCAAGAAAGCAATATAGATTTACTTTGGAAAAACTACTTTTAAATTAATAAGTAAAAAATGTTCAATTAACCCAATTATTTTTTTTCTTTTCCACAAAAATGTTTTTTTAAATGGGATGGTCATAAAATGAATTTTTCTAAAGCCATAGGTATAAGGGTGAAAGATATAATGTTTATTTGAAGCATTATAGAATATGTTTCAGAGGATTAGTATCCGTGACATAGGGCACAGGTACACATTGAGTACTGGAGAATGGAGATCATTTAACACATCTGGTGTTACTCTCAATCTGCTTTTATTGACAGCATGAACATATGTTCTGTGTAAACAAAGGACACATACATGAAATAAACCAATGTTTTTTTTTTCTTTTATGGGCTCTCAGTTTGACAGTCCAGTTATTTTCATAAGATTCAGTGGTGAGACAATCATAAAACAATTATTACATCTTAATTATAAGTAAAACAACACACAAGCAAAATTCATTTGTGAAGTACAAATAACTCTTACAATATTACTTAGAAAAAAAACAACATAAAACAGCATAACTCCACTTAGTGTTTCATTTTTCTTGACACGCCAGTTATCTAAAACAAATTTTTTTTTCTATGGATCTATTCCCCCCCAAAAAGACTTCATTGATTATACACTTGAGAAAATTCAGCCTACAGAACATTTTTTTTCGAATTTACACATGCACATACACACAGAGATGCATCATCAGTGACATCTAATATCTCTACATGTAAGACCCAAGTGTAAAAACCACAGGATAATGGGTCACAAAAACAAGCAAAAGCTACACAAGTAAAATAAAAAGCCACACATAAATGGTTCCTTTAACTTGTGAAGAAATTATGCCCTGAGAAGGTGTGTAATACCTTAATGCAAATAACTTGAAAATCTATTTTACATAGTGGAATAAACAGAATATTTATATAGTGTTACAGGTAATATTATGAACAAGATAAATCTGTACTTGGATGTGGCAGTGATGTTAATTTTACTAAACAATAACACAGACAAAATCTTTAAAAATGACTTGTTACATATATGCTTACATGCATTTGACTTAATTCATATAAAAATACAATCGACAAAACTGACTAATGTAGTATTACAAAACAGAGGTGCAGAATCCTCTGACTTCACTTACTCTTAGATAAGTTAATACTGATGCTTTAATAGTTTCTAACAAAACTTGTTTGACTACAATGTTTATTTATTTGACTACAATGTTTATTTAAATTATATATATGGAAGACTAGTTCTACAGTAAGTTATTACTTCTTATTTTTAAGTTAAACAGCACTAGTTGCAACATCTGCCATCAATAGTAAGATAAATCATTTCTTTACTGTTGATGGCAAGTTAAAATAAGGAATATTCACATCTTCATACAGACATCACCTTACTTAACTAGATAATACAGGAAAACTACATCTGTCATTAAAACTGATAGAATGAAGAAACAAAATCATCGTTTGAAAATCTTACCAAAGGGCAGTGTAAAAGTGGATAAAAAATTGTAATTTAGACTGTAGCTTAAACTCTAGCTATTACTCTGAAACAGACCATAATTAAATTGGTTTCAACTGTATTTGTAACATTATCTTGAGTAGCAACTTTCGACCCACCCTGTATACCGATACCAACTAAAATCTCTGCAGGCATTTGATTATTAATCTTAGTTTTTCATAATTAAATATTTTCATATTTGCTTAAATGAAAAGTGACATCCTCCATGTCACTTAGCTTCTTCATAAAACATTTTAACTGCTGGTCAGAATAAAATAGATAATTTAATCAAAATGAGTCATTACAATTGGTTACTATCAAGACAGCCAATACTTAAAAGTAATTCCAAATACAGTTATCCACATAAATTTCACCCAATTCTCACTCGCTCTTGAATTCCAACAAAAGTGAAAAGATGCTACTTAAAAAAAAACAACTGATGAGCCGTTTAGCACAGAGGTAGAGTTATCCATCTATTCAAAGTTCTGGTGTCACATTACTTGTCTTTAGTTTGAGTTTCAGAGTCACTGAGAATAATACAATCACTTTCATCACTGCTATCGATTTCAAATAAAACAGGACTTGGTGTTCTCAGGTCACGTGGATTAGGTGGTCTTGATTCTTCTGATTGTCTAGTGGACAAAATATCTTCAACCATCTGATCTGATTCACTTGTTTCTTCCAAGGAATCTATTAATGAATACACATTAGTAATTTGTAATTCCATATTATCTGCCTCAGTTACTTGTGGAGATTCAAGTGCAGATGGAATGAGACTGATGTCTTGTGGTACAATTACTGGCAGATCTTCATTCTGAAAAGTACAGTTATTATTACTTTCTGCAATAATCATGAAATCATTCTTGCTTCTTGATTTATTTGGTTTTTTTAATTCCATATTATCCGTCTCAGTTATTTGTGGGGTTTTAATAGTAGGGTAAACAAGACTCATGTCTTCTGGTACAATTACTGGTAGGTCTTCATCTTGAAAGGTACGCTCATTTTCTGCAATAATCATGCAATCATTCTGGATTGTTGATTTATTTGCTTTCTCTAATTCCATTCTACTTATCTCACTTACTTGTGGTATTGTAGGTAAATAATCATTGAGATAAAGATTTTGTGGTACAATTATTGGCTGAACTTCTTGAGAAGCACACTTGTAGTTATCTTCTGTAACAAATATAGAATCATTCTTGCCTGTTGATCTATTTGTGTTTTCTAATTCCATTCTATGAGTAGGATGAATAAGACTGAGATCTTCTGGTACAATTATTGGCAAGTCATTATCTTGAAAACTACAGTTGTTATTTTTTACAAAAAACATACAATAATTCTGGTTTGTGGGTTTAAATGTTTTCTGTAATTCCATTCTATCTACCTCAGTCACTTCTGGAGTTTTATTTGAATCACAGGTTAGATCAATGTCTTGTGGTAAATCTAAGTTTTCAGTGGTACTGACAGAACTATTTTCTAAATGACCTAGAAAATTGCTTGTTAATTCTTCAGTAATTTGTAGTTCCACTTTATCTTCCTCTGTCCCTTGTTCAGTTTCATCTTCAGAATGGAAGATAGTGACTTCTTGTGACTCCATCACTGGCTGATCTTGACCATGAATGTCCCTTGCATATTTATATGGTCCACAACCTGAATGATGCTTCTGGCTTGTGGACTTGTCTGTATTGTGTAAATCCACTTTGTCTACTTTTGTTAGTTCCTGAGTTTCAATACCAGAACTGAAGATGCCAATTTCTTCTGGCTTGATAACAGGCTGATCTTTGTCATGAACACTACTTATACTGTTAGTTATTTCAAAAACTGTAAGATTGTTTTGGTTTGTATCATATTTTGCTGTTTTCAATACACCTGAAGTACTAATACATGTAGTCACACTTTCAGTGAGTGTGGAATTTGCATGAATACTTTGAGAAGTTGCCATACAATGTTGGTCTTCATTTTCTGATGCTACACCACAGAGTGAGTTACCATCTACTGCAGTATATTGGGACAAACAATGTGTATCATAATCATCTCCAAACCTATTCATATCTGAAGAAACACATTTACTCTGAGTAGTGCTTTCTACTCTACTATTGATATCTGCTGGTTTATCAATGATTTGAACATCACAACAAGAAGAGATTGTAGTGTCACAAACTTTACTTACATGTAGTTCTTGCTTTCTATTGTCCTTTGTTTCTAGATTCATTTTGCTGTTGGAGGTTGGTGATATATAATCTGGTATGTCATGATCATGCATTGGTTTTTGTAACTTACTTCCTTGGTTGTCTGCTAAGTGATGACTTGCACTGTGATAATGATGTTCCACATTCCTGGACAACTGTGACTCTTTAAGGTAATTTTTACTACTAGAAGATGAGCTTCTTAAGACAGATTCAGGTCCTACCTTTTCCTCTGAACTTGATTTAAAGTCTCTTATTTCACTCGATGAAGAGGAACAATTGCTTTGGTTTTCATCCTTAGTTCTACTTACTGAATCACTAAAAAACTGCTCCAATGTTACTGTTGATATTGGTTGGTTTGTGTCATTTGCATTAACTGATGGAAGTGAAAGATTACGAAATCCCAGCTTAACTGGGGGTTTACCATCATCTTGTCTCATAAATACATCCAAACGATACATTCCAGGAGTCACTCCATGATTTATCTGAAAGAATACAGGTTTATTGGAGGTTAAATTAACATCATTAAAGTCCTTCCAAGGGTTGCTCCAGTGCTCAAGGTTGGCACTCTTATCAAATGACAAGTTTGTTGAACCTTTTTGAGCTACTTTTGATTGAGTAGCTTTATCACTATCTATAAACTGCTTACTGATTTGAAATGATTTAGAATTCTTTTCTTCACTTACAATTTCTTTTTTCTTAAAATTGTCATCCTGAAAAGACATCACTGGAAAATCTCTCTGGTGTCGATGATACAGATCGTCTAAACGAACTAGTTTTACTTTACATTCATGTAACATTTCTTCTCTTATGTCAAAGTCAGTTACTGATGTCACATGGTTTTTCTCTTTTCCAGATTCTTCTAATGTGGCAGAAACTTCTACCAAATTTTCAGCCCTCTTTTTGTTTTGTGCTAACAAAACTTTATGGGCAAGTTCTGAATGGCTACTTTCCCCACTTACTTTTAATTCCATGAAGTCATTGTCATTCGAATTGTTGGATTTAGTTTCAGACATTCTACACTTCACTGAAATGGAAACACAGTTAATCACTCCAAATCAAACATCTTAATCTACTGCAACAAATAAAATTAAAAAGTTATATTAATCTGTAATAAGTTTATATGTGTCAATTATAATTAATATTTTTTTTTTTTTTACTCACAGTCTTTATAAAATTTAATAACAATAAGTTGCTACATCACTATTTTGTGCAAGTTCCTTTGCTAAAACACACACTATTTTCTTATTACAAGTTTAAAAGTAAAAATGCTAGTTTGGCATAGAGACAGGGAGGGAAGGGGAGAAAAAAAAACTTTACTACACGAAAGTTTTCTTTTTGATGTTGGTTTTAAAACAAAGAAAGAACAGTCAAATGTAGGAGTTACCAGTATCTTAAACACTTTTGATAATCTTATTAATAGCATAACCTCTAATAAGTAATCCTGTAGACAATATGGACAACTTAATAATGCACACGTGTTTGAAATAAAGATTATTACATTCAACACCCGGTCTGAAATCTTTTTTTTCATGGCACCTTAAAATTTTCACTTTTTCAAGGTGTCACATCTTAGCAATTAAAGTCACACAATCATTACAAACCACAAAATGCTATGTTGTATTGCTTGACACAAGCAATAATTGAAATTTATATAGCTACATACCATACAGGAGTGAGATAAAGTGAGAATTACAGCTACTATGAATAACTTCTCTTACATTTCTCAGTTACATCTACACATCCAGGACATTCCCAGAAAGGTTTTGGACAGTCAGGATCCCTACAGAGAAGGTGACAGCCTCGAGATCCACAAGCCTTACAGACTAAAATCTCCCAGTCACTGGAAACAAACGTTTATTTATACATATTTATGTACTAATAACTCTTTAAACAAAATACGCTGAAGTCCTCAAAAACAAAATCTGTATGAAAAAAATATTATAACCTGAAATTTCTAATTCATGAAGTCATTTTCCTTTAATTTCACTAGATAACAAACAATATTCTTCAAGAACATATTAACTGTGCTACAAAAATGTAGTTTTTGAAAACTGGGTACATTTGAAGGAGGGATAGCTGTTAGAGAAGACATTACTTTGTGTGTTTGTATGTTTTTCTTATAGCAAAGCCATATCAGGCTATCTACTGAATCCACCAAGGGGAATCAAACCTCTGATTTAAGTGTTGTAAATCTGCAGACTTACCACTGTACCAGTAAAGGACACAATACCTCATATTTATACATCTTAAAAAAATAGTTCATGTTGTTATATACCCCACCACAGAATTTGTCTGACTAGTTTTTAGTCTTATTAAAATGACTATATAAATGTTCTTTTAAATCTATTTATGTTGAATTAACCGACTTTAGTTTAGAACAAACTGAAGTTACTTTTTGCTTGGTTTTCACATCTTATTTCGATGAATTTAGCTGTTTATTTTCTGTAATGTTTTTTCCTCCCTATGGTCAGTTTTATAACACTTTTAGATCCTGAAAGTGATCAGTTGTTAAAGATTTTCCTTGAAATTATGGTACAGTCACTCTTTAAGACTGAAGAATAACTATATGGTATTAAAATGACTCTATTTTCAATATCTAAACATGCACTTTTTACCTTTCTTTTGAGTTAAACTTTCTTCCTTTTGGACAAATACAGTATGTTGCATCACACTGGCAATACTTTATTCCATGTTCTACAAAGGCATTTTCTTCTTGTTTGACAAAGGTATTCCTGTTAATAAAAAAACAATATTTGATATCGAAGTCTGTTTTTTTCTCTTTCCTAGGTAACTGAAAGTTGTGAAAATTAATAATTCAATAAAATATCAAATGCCCTTTCGTCATACAAGTCATGGAAAATCAAGCAAAAATAAAACTCAAAGTTTAGAACTTGTGGAAACTGATAATCCTAAATCAAAACTGTGATGTTAAAACTGGAATGAACAAAATACTGAATAAAAACATCTAACAAAAAGTGGTTTACTTTTCAGGTTTTTCAAATATTAACAAGTTAAAATTGCCATTAAGTCAGTTAAGAACATCCACTTCACAAGTCCACAACTATGTGTGATTTTTTTTTTTAAATGACAAGTAAAATTTACAGACATGTTTCAATTTGCTAAACAAAATGTACAGACGGTATTCAGTATCTGCAAGAGTGAATATTAATGTAGATGAGAGGTAAAGTTCTAAATAAAAATAAAGGTTCCCAGCAAGATGAAAGTGGGCTTGTTTTAGAAAAACATACATGTAAACATAAAAAACAACAATTTCAGTGTTAATGAATAAATGCTTTCTGACAGAACAATGGAATGCACGTGCATCTGAAAAAAGCAGAACTAGTACTGCCTCAAAGAAAATAAGTTATGGTACTCAGTACTGATGAGTACTGAGAAAATTATGTAGGTGAAAAAATACATAATACTACAAGCAACAAAATCATAAGTTGAAATACCCTTATTAATTCTGTAGAAACAACACAAAACAGTTGTAAATTTATCACTTACCGTTCTTGTGTGTGAATGCCATGTTTCCACATCTCTGTGATAAACAGATCTTTGTTGTTACATACAGGACACTTGAAGAAGTGCCCTGCATGCAAGGCTAGTCTCTGAAACACAGAAATATAGGTATTTATCAGGAAATACAGTAGAGGAACAATTTGGTGATGAGGGTTCAAACTGACAAGAAAATCTGGTAAACATGAGAAGGACTGCATTAAACTTTTAAATTAGGAATGACTACAGATAAAAAAATTAACAAATTCATTATCTCTCATTATGCTGTCAACTCTGTACATAAGGTAGCATAAAAGGTATTAATATTAACAATGTAAACATTTTGTTCATGATATTACACTTAAAACATGTGATTGTGAGAAACCTCATAAATCTGATTAGTTGTGAAGTTTTTCTGCTAAATCTATGCACAATATTTATAAACAATGGCCTTAGTCTTGTTGAAAATGCTTTGTTTGTACCAATATTCACAAACCAACACAAGTAGATGAAACAAATGCTGTGTATGGTTATCTAAACAGCTAAAATATAAATGTAACACAAATTATGTGCGACCAAAACACCAAATGTTCTACAGCCAGGAAAGTACAGTGGAGAACAAATAAAACATGAACTGTTTCAGGGCTAAGCATCAAAAGTTGAAATTAGATAAATAACACATTAGTCATGACTGGATTTTTGATGAAAAATTGGTTAGTTAATACACTACCTCATGAACTATTTAATAGACCTTAAGTTTGACAAAATCTAGCAATACTCCTACTAATCAAGACTAATTTGGGAATAACATATCTATACATGTAAAATAATCTGAATGTGCATCTTATAACCACATTTTTATTTTTAAGTTTTTCTCAAGCTGTAGGGATAAAAGTGGTTTTACCTGCTGACTACCCAGACCTGAAAGAAATGAAACAAACTTGGCAGGGATTTAGTTAAGAGAAAGAGAAATCTGATGAATTCTCTCCCCATCAGGGGTGGTCAGGGGGTGTAGTTCCTCTTTGTCCCCACTCATGGAAGATTATTCACTTTTATGTGGAAGTTTTCCTGTATTTTTGATTTGACTCATTTGAAACGATGAAGTGAGGAGGGGCAGTATGAAAATGATGGGTGAGAAAGGAAAGCGAGACAAAGGCAGTACAAGGGAAGTAGGCCAGGCCAAAACCCATAGTCAGAACAGCAGACAAGACAAAATGAAACATCAACTCAAACGGCATGATTCAGGGCTGAGGAAGGATATTGCTTTAGCAGGGATCTAAAGAACCAATGCCTGAGATTTGGACATGTGGGAAATGAGGGTGCCCCAAGAAAACTCACTTTCACAGGGCAGGTGCCAAATCAGCTTTTTAACTGTAACAACTTTAATATACACTATTGGAGCTAAAATCACCAAGGTTACTAAGACACACCTGTTTTCAGTTTTTACCTACTGATCATCCAGACCCAAGAAGACACGTGGTTCCGGTTTTAGCATTCTTTATAAATGATTGTGTTACTTTCTTTTTTCCTCATACATAATTTTTTTTTCTTTGGTACTCATATCATATTCAGATGGATCCCAAGTAAGTAATAATAGCTTTTAAAATATTAAATCTGCAAGTAGATTTTTTCCTCTTGTAACTTGATTTGGAGATAAAAGAAGGGAAAGAAGTTAGTCGTTTCATCCTTGTACAGAACATTTCAAATGAAACAATAATCCAATGTCAACTTCCTTGTGTTCACTCAAATTGAGGAACCAAGTTGCAATCAATATTAATCGATGTTTTTTAGGTTTTATCTCCAACTTGTACGAAGACTAAACTGTCACACAATTGATAGCATACGTTCAAGTAAACTTATAATGCCAAATGGCTCTAATAATATTTAATACATTTGACTGTACCAATTCAATGAAATACTCTTCCACTCACTGTTATACTGGTTACTACAGGAATCTTGTCATACTCCTATTGGTGGAGAGTTGCTGCATGATCATTTGCAGAAGCTGGGTGTGAAAGACCAGTAGTTTACATTAAAAATGTGCTGACAGAGGGCAGTGATAGCCAAAAATGCTACTCAAGGAAACTTAAGATGAAGAAAATTCCTATTTCTTCTAAACTAGTAGTACTTTATAAAAAATTAGTAACTGTGATTATATGACAAGTATGGGAACTCAAAGGATAACTGTTCATCATTTTGTTATCAATATCACATACTGGTGCTGCAAGTGTTACTTATAACCCTTATAAATGACATTTTATTGGTTTTGTAAATTAAAAAGTTACATCCATGTGTGTGTATCAAAATGCTGATTCAATTTGCTTCAAAATAAATTTAATTTACAGTTACTGTTATCAAATATTCCATGTTTTATGAACCTATGTTTCTCAAAAGTTTTTACTTGATTTTTAAATTGTTATTGTTGCTTTGTTATTGCACTGTTACTTACAGAGGCTTTGTCAAATCTTGTTATTTTTCTACATACACAAAAGCACATAAGATGAAAAATCTGATTACGACATCACCAATTACTTTTGCCTGGTTTAGTGCTTATTTCTAACATGCAAATTATGTGTAACCAACATAACTGTGCTCCAGCAATTATTGGTGTATTGTTTTTGTTAGTACAAAAAACAATATATTGACAAACGTTTATCTAACTTTTGTGGTTAGATATTGATCAAAGTGCAACAAAACAATAATATCCCCCTCATTTTACAAAATTCCATGACTTTCCATGGTCTGTACCAACCCTTTAAATATCAACACTAAACACATACAAGTTTGTTCAGTTGATCGTCCTCTTCCTACCTGAACACAAGTTCTGTGAAAAAATGTATACATGCAACAAGGTGCTCTAAGCACATCATTAGATTCTTTGTTCTCTATATGGTATAGGCAGATAGAACATGTCAAATCAGATACTCCTGAGCCTCTTCCATTCTTTTCTCGAACTTCTTGCCTCGGTCTATGATTTATACAGTAACAGCTGAAATAGAGCAAGAAGAACATGTTTTTCTGAATGGAACTATAATAAATTATTATCACTGCTGAAAATAAAAAAAAATGATATACTGATATGATTACACCTGTAATGGTAAGTATTTTTTCATTTTGCACCACTAACACATAACAATAAAAAGTTTTGAAAATCCTCTTGTAATATTTTATGTTGTAATGGGTACAGCTGGATGATTATCTCAACTCTCAATAGGGGTTAAGTCTTTACGACTGACCATGTAACCTCTCTATACTTGTTTAGAGACTATAGATTTACTTCTAACCTTCAATATAGTATGTATATTTTCACAAAATTTGGCAGTCTTTTAGTTAATATTATAACTATTATAAATATTTTAGTTAATATACAAAAAGTCACATGTTTAATTTTGAATAAACTACAATACAGATTTATTCATGAATAAATGAGTACTTGCTTTGTGTAATCCATGTGAAAAGTAAATTCCATATTAAAGGTACTTTTCCTCATGTCACAAATCTGATGGCTAGTTAGTAGTTACAACAGTAGTGACATTGTCTTGTATGGAAGATTTAATATTTTTATAGCTTTGTAAAAAACAATATTTTCAAAGTAACCAAAAGGTAATCAATAACACTAAAGTGAAACATATTTTGACATTCAACTTCTTACTTTGAAATTCATATTTACTGGAATATTTACTTATGGTGCCATACATATTATTAAAATATTTAGGCAGTAAATACTTATTTTGATCATAACAAAAAAGTACTTACTCAGGCTTTCCAATGAATTCACCTAGTGTATAATTTTTGAGACCACAATGAGGAAAATGAAATACTTTTTTACATCTGATATAACAACACCGTACATTTGCTCTAGGTTTCAGGCAATAGCAGCATCTCTTTTGGAAAAAAAAAGAAGAGGAATATAATTTAACTCACTCAACAAAAAAAAGAACACCAGTACAAATCGATGCTGTTTCTGAAATCTCATATTTAATCCATTCGTGATATGTCACTTGTCAAAGACCATGTCGTCATGTTCGTTGATTTGTATTCAAAATTTTATCAAACCACTATTTTATGAATTTATGTCAATAAGTCTGGAATCAAATTGTAGATTATAATTTCTAAATTTAAAAGTACATATTAAAAGAACACATCTAAAAATAGATTTTGGTGAGTCAAGTCATATACTGAATGCAGAATTGTTTAAAATTAGATGTTTGTGATCTCGAAACATTGAATCTATAGTTTCGTAGAAACTAGAAACTCAAATCACAAATATCATCAAGCTAGAATGTAAAATAAGAACCTCGTATCTTTTTATTTTCCTGAGATATGGCTTATGTACTGAACCAAACACAGTGGATCTATTCACCTCTTTCCCCTTTTTGGAAATGGTCCCTCATATACACTTATTTCAATATATGACATGTAAATAACCAATCAGTAGCTTTCTCAGCCATTTTAATCTGTGTGAAGGCTACCACATTCTTTTTATCCAAGATTTCAAGCAGGTAGATTGTGTCTTTAATCTGCTGAAAGTTCCATATTTTTTTAAAATCTAAATGCATCTTAATTACTAAGGTAAATAAATTACAGTGGTATATCAGTATAGTTATTTATGATTTTTTGGTTATTCAACTGCATATATATAAAACCTGAAAACAATTTTGTTTGATATCCTCCAAGTGCAAAAATTTTAAAAGGCTAAGCAACTTATGTCCTGCAACAACTGAATACAAAGATGGTAGCGAAAACAGTATAATTGTTTTACTTCTTGATTTATTATTATATATTTTAAGAACAATAAGTTTAATAATTTATTTCTAAATAGTAATAATCTACATACATAATGTATAATAATTAAAATATGACTGTATATTACAAAATACTAGTCCATTAAGGTCAGTTTTACATTACCAAATACTGAACATAAGGTCACGTGCATCATGTCAATGCATGTTATGTAATGCTCGCGAGGCATGACTGGAAGGGTCAGTATAAAACAATAATAAACATATTTGTAAATTTACAGTGTTATGACTTGAGTGACCTAGACTGAACATTTGTATTTTTGTATTTTAATATGTAATAATTCTAGCATGAAAAAAGCATAATATTTATTTCCTAATTTTTTTATGTTTATGAAGTTGGTCAAGTAATAGACCTCACACAGTTTGAGAATAAAAAATAAAATAGTCTTATTGCAAACAAACATCTGATATGCATTTAGTAGATTATGCAAATAATATTTGAGATTTTTGGGACAAAGAATAAGTGTCTTTAATCATAACATGAAATCATTTTGCATTCAGAATGCCAAGAAATAGACTATTTTCAAAAACAAATCTATCGCAAAAATATTTTGTTAAAAAATCTGATTTTGTGTATACAAAATACTTTTAATCTTTACCGTAAGTCTACCAAGCTTTGTGAAGATTCACGTGCTGTATCAAAAGTTATAATGCAAATAGATATGTGCAAATGCATAAAACAAACTTGTGTATATTATACTGAGCCTGTAACAAAAGGATTAAAGATCCAATATAAGTCACTATATTTATCAAATGAATATTACAAGGAGAATTTCAGTTATATTTGACCAATGTATGTATGTATATACAGGGTGGCCCATAAGTCCCTACCCATCCATATATCTATGTATCCAGTATATCTGTGTGCTGTCCCTTATTCTCACTGCACATTATACACAATATGCTCTTCAAGTGTAAATGGGCTCACATCAGCCATATTTCTCTGAAAAAAACAAAAAACATTTACAATACATGTGTAATTGAATATAACATAATAACATACGGATGGGTAGGGACTTATGGGCCACCCTGTAGTTATATAAAACTGACCCTATTCATCTTCAGCATTTTTCTCAATAAGGCCTAATAATCAGTCCTGTTAGATAATTCACTGGATGCTAGAATTAATATTTATACATGGTGCAGGTGATCAGTGTCTAAAGATAAAGTAATTGGCAAATTTTCTGCTCATATGGTTATTGTTTTAACAAATAAATTGAGAGTTAATCCATACAACATAGACAGGCAGATAAAAAGGAGGATGAATATTTGGGTTTACTGACCAGGAATGCTAACCACTTAACTGATACTCAGTACATGATTTCAGGTGTCCATCTAATCGCTAAGTCCTCAAATGCAACCACCGTACTTGCAGTGGTAACAAACATGACATTTTATTTAAAAATACAAACAAACTTCCTCTTGAACACACTTTTCTTTTTGATACAAATCAGCTGAGACAAGGAATATCACTTTAAAGACAAATCAAAAGATAAAATATATTTGTGTATTCAATTTCATCACATTTACTGCCTCTGTAATTCGTACTTACTAGTCTGTTATAATGCAAAAAATATAGCAAAGACTATACTTTAAACAGTAGTTGTTGAACGAATCTTCAGTTTCAAACAGTGCTATGAAAGAAAGGTCTTTTAGCTATTCTGATGGAAAAACTATAATTTTTAATGATGGAATAAATAAGTATGATTTAATCTTTATGCTGCTAGGACAGCAGCTACATTGTCTGTAAGGTAGTTTTCAGTTATTCACAAGTTTCATCATAAAGACCAATGATACATAAAACAACCTAGGAGGCGTCTTTCATAACATTCCAAGTAGTAATTACATTCTGAACACTTCATAAAAAGATACAAAATTAAGAATAACAAATAATATATGTGCAAGTAATTTTCTTATATTACTTCTGCATTATTACATATAACAGAAACAAGTAACATCAGTATTTGAAAGTTACATACTCATATACATTCATATACTCATATATTCACCATATGTTTTACATACTTGTGCTCTGTATCCACCATGTAGTTTCATATGACCATTTAATCCACATCTGTTCTTGAACTTTTTGTGGCACAGTGTGCATTTAACTGCTCTTGATTCAAGGCTGAAAATGTGTATGTAAAACTATGTACTCACAATCTGTATAAGAATAATTGCACCTGGACAGCATAATACACACAAATTTTAAATAAACTGCCAGACTTTTTTTTATTTGCATATTTCAAAAGCCTAAAATTATTCAGTTTAATACTAAAATGGAGAATGCTATATACCAACAATTTTTGAATGAAATCTGTGAATGTGATGCATGTATCTTTTTCATTGTTATCATGGCTGCATAAAAATGTTTTAGATAAGCAAAAGAATTTGTAACACAAGAAGTAAAATTCACACTAGGTCTTTCAGAGAATAAAAAATATGTGAGAGTGTTGATATTCAAAGCATTATAATAGAAAACGTGATAAAATATAATTCCTCATTGACTAAAGTGTATAGTAAAACAATGTTTTGGGATAACATGGAACCTACACTGGTCCATTTCGATTATTCAAAAAAAGACAAGTAAAAACATTTATTCATACATATACTTGCTCTTAACTGTGCAAATTACCACAATTTCTTTTACACAACTTGCAATAAATAAAAATGTTTTGAAAACTCCTAAAATTCTTCAAAAATGTTTTTAGAAAACACTATAGAAATATTGAGACTCGAAAGTTATTTTCAAATATTGTTTTGCAAATACTGAATACAACTTGAGATAAAAATCAATCCACAGAAGATGTATTTCTTCAAACATTTTATAATAATTCTGAAGCAATTCTTGAAAATATTCATCACATAATGAAATGAAAGAACAAACTTCTTAAAAAAAATTAGTGTATCAAAAATGAATCCTTCACAAAAATGCTCATGGAAGAGTGGTAGTTTCACAAAAATGAATTGTATTTTCATAACTCTTGATATAGTGTACAACTTTGTATGCTTATTCCCACAAAATTACTTGATTTTAATATCATGCACTCTTTACCGAAGAAATAAATAAAAATATTAAATTTACAGTTTACAAGATTACCTTTTGTAGAGTTTTGAAGTACTTGAGTAATCCTTATCAAAACAAATTACACTAAATTGTCTATACACCAAGTTTTTTTATGATTTTATTTTCTGAAGACCATCATATACAAACAGAATGGTGTTTTATTTCTTTTTGTTGCTTGGAGTTCTCTCCACAGATTCAACCAATGGCTCTAGCCTTCATGACCTCCTAAAAGTAATCCTGATAGAAACTCCAGGATGAGTTTTTGTGGAGAAATTCTTCTCTGGAATTACCCAGTTGATCATATTCTCACCAACATATTTCCAAAAAACAATCATCTTTGGTATGGATCATATATTCTTCTAGATATGGCAGACCACATCCTCAGTTATTTTCAGAACAGCACATGATCCCCTCTTAGCACCTGCTTAACTCTGGACTTTATCCATTCTTGTATTCATGAGATTCATTATTATCTGCATTAACACTATAGAGACTCACTGTGTAAGACTCTTCTGAATGACTATTTTCCAGATGAGGGAAGAGAAAGACCAATGGAACATTCAGTTCTCTCCTGAATATCAGTAATGACAAAGTCCCTGGTAGTAGCAGTAACAACAGAAGATCTTTATCCAATATTTGCTAATATTAATCCACATGCATGACTAAATGATTTAACAGTGTGTAGTTATATTTCTCCAATATGCTATCAGAAGATCAAGAAAGGTCTGTTGTCTCAGACATTTTAAACCAAAGGATCTGACACACTTCTGTATATAAGTCTGATTTAGAGTTCTTTCCATTTTCTGATTGAAGTTTCATGAGAACAACAAATATTGATACAAGTTTGGTGATGAGTTTCCTCACAGGAGATTCTCCAAGAATGTTCCCTTGGCTGTGGTGAAACAGTCCATCACAATCATAATATATTTATTTCCACTGTTAACAGCTCTCTCTCAGGTGATGCTCCAATGCAATAGTGCATTAATTGTTCATTGTTTTTTTCATGGAACTTTCCACTCATAGCCAATACTCTATAGAACCCTGGTACCCAACAACATAAAAGTTTCCTCTTGCTCTTTCCAGTGGCTTCTTAGAACCCAAGTGTTTGAATACTGGCATGTCATGAAGATGACAGAGTACTTCAGAATGAAGAATGGAGAAGTTCAAGCAAATAGTTTTAAATATTTTACAAAATGATAACAGCTGGAATACAATTTAAGAAATTGTCTTGTCACAAGTAGGTTCTTTAGTGATGGTCATTTCTAGATATAACCAATCTTCCATGGATCTGTAGATGCTCCTTCCATGCTGAATACACATCCCAGAAAACTGTCATTATCAAAAGGTTTGACAGACTTCTTACACAGTTCCTCAAAGGCAACTACTTTCAATGTTTAATAATGTTGAAGTACTATCTACACAGCATCACATCTTGCATTGTCCCTTTGACATGAATTTTACAATTTGTTAAGAGTTCCAATAAAATGTTTATCTTTTAGATCCACGACAGTTCTATCAACCTTTACTCCATCAGGACATACTTGAATGCTTGGTTATGTTACAGCTCAGTAGCTATTTTTAACAAGTCTTGGTATTAGTACTTTACTTCTCACAGTACAATAAATGCTCTCACTGAGATTTGGTGTGGCAATTGCCATGTAGTGCACAGAAATTTCTTTGTCATTGACTGTAAAGCTATTTGAAGCTAGAGTAATTTCACATAAATTTTTCCCCATGAAGTACGTTTTGAACATGAACTCTGATGTCAATTACCCACACATCATGAAGCCAAGAAAAGTTTCCAACAGCAAAGGCAACATTTAATTTTCCCCTTGCTGTTGGAAGCAGTTTGGAATTAATTTCCTACCCTTAGTAAGAAAATCACATCCAACTACTATAGAACCAGTATCAATCAACACACTACAAGACTTCCCATCAATAAACCTGTTTGTTTTGTTTTAAACATTGGACATTTTACTTCATTTGAGGCATTGGGTATTCCAATTTGAATTTTACCTCTTACATCCAGCTAATTCCTGTTTCTCAATGCTTGGATAGTCCTTTATCATTTTCTCTATTTACCTAGCCTTAAAGACATATTCCTCACTCTTAATAGCTGTTGACTCCTCAGTGTTGGCTGTGTTGGCCAGGTTTTCCACAGCTGTAGCAATTCACTCTTTCTAGTTTTTATTTCTTACAAACTTTGTCTGCAGTTCCAGCCAATATGTATTTTCAAGTTACACTTGAAATACTTATTATCTTGTTCTTTATTTCCTCCATTCTACACAACAAGCTGTGTAAATAATCCCTTGAGTTTTTCTAAACTGTCATCTGAAGGAACTAATGGTTCAACACTATCTGATCTAACAGCCCCATGACTTTAAAGTGATGTTTCTAGTTATGTATCTTCAATTGTTATGAAACATAATTCCACTACCACTACCAACTGAAGAGCTTCTTTTGTGTGTGTGTGTGTGTGTGTGTGTGTGTGTGTGTGTGTGTGTGTGTGTGTGTGTGTGTGTGTGTGTGTGTGTGTGTGTAAGAACTAAAATACCTTTCACATTTTACTTAACTTCAAGAAAATAGAACTTTGTAACAAAATCCATAAATTTATCAGTTTATATCTACAAAAACATTTTTATTTTTATAAATACCAATTATCAGCTTTGTCCAAACTGACATTTTTGTCCTGCATGCCAGTTTACCATACTTGATACATGCACATAAAATAAAGAAAACATTCACTAACCAGATTTTTGTTTTTCTAGATTTGAGTCTTGACACGCTGTCTGGTTTCTTAAAAAAATTGAAGAACAGTACACAACATTAAAAAATATATATAATTTAGTTAATCAAAAAATTTCATTATAAACAAGTAGCTATAAAAACTACTTGTGAGTGTGACTTGCTGGGTAAATCTATTATTATTATTCTAGAAATACTTAGTTAAACAGCTTCAGTAATAATCCATACCACAATAACTCCATAGAATGGACAGATTGTAAAACTTCATTGCAAAATTTAACATTCAAAAGCCTATTAGGCTACAAGACTATATGATTAATGAAGTGATAGAGTCAGTGTTGTGAAGACTAACTTCTAGGTATCAAAACTAACAAATACAATATTTAATAAAATAAAGTTCTAGTTGTCAAAAGTATAGTAGATCCTTAAAACAGATATACCATATAATAGATACAAAGTACAAAACTTTTTTTTCAGTATAGCTGTTTCAATCTAGAATTTAAAAACATTGTGTACAAGTAATACAATGAGAAGCAAATAAAAAATTTGGAAAGCAATAGTCAAAAATAAATATTATTGAACAAAATTTGTTTAAAAAATGCTATTTTTAAATAGAATTTCAATAAAATTCTTAAAGCTAACAAAAACCAAAATCTGAAGAAGCAGAACAAGGAAAGAAAATTAAAACATTCAATGCCCAACTTAACCCTACTTCATTTCTTTATTTCATAAGTATGAAATACCTGACAATTTAACTTTTCTGTATGTAACTATCGACTCCAAACTTTGCAGGACTAATTCATCAGTTTAAATACACACACAAAAAGGAAACAAGTTTTTCCTGAATCTACAAGTACGATACCTTGTTATATGAATGATCTCTTGGATATGAAGGAGGAAAAAAAGCCTTTTGTGTAAAATTCAATCCTTCTGATTGTCCACGGGGAACTAACAAGTAAAGATAATTGGGAAACTTTGGTTGATCCTGTGGTTTCAAAGTGTTGTTTTCTAGAAGAGGATCTCCAGGTATAATTTGTTTATTTGGTACACAGCTTGTCCAATGACAAGTGGTTAAAGAACCAGTCCTTTCCAAATGATCAACAGTCTGATCTTGTTGCTTGCAAAATGACAAGGAGTTTTCCTCCATTGTAGTGCATATTGTACTATCATCTTGAGTCTTGATCATATGACCGAAAATTGTAGGAGATGGGTTTATCTGAGAAACCTGACAACTAGACACATCAGGAAACAACTGATGAACTTGCTGGCTATTTAATATTTCTGGTTGTTGATATTCAGAAGAGCTGATGTCATGTTGATTCTGATACTTTGAAAGTTGCATTAAATCTGAGTCATCAAGAGTCTTAACTATATTTGAATTATTTTTGGTAGTCTCTTGTAATATTAATGCCTGTTCTGAATTTACTGTACCTTCTGAATGACTAGTATTTGGCATAAGCCTTTCATCAGTTAAGTTGGTAGAACTATTTATGATTTGATGGTTACACTGTCCTCGTTTCTGCCTGTCAGAGTCTGATGAAGCTCCAATGTTTTGAGATACACTCCAAAGAAATACTAAAAACTGCAACTGTGATGCTGCAGATTGTGTTTCTGAGCTAAGCAACTGTCCACTACTGTTTGGAATCATGGCAACCTGACAATTTTGATTGACAGGAATTGGTGTATACTGGATGCTGTTGGATCTGGAAGGTTCATTAAAAACTGGAGTTATTTGATGGTACTTGTTTAAATATTTAAACATTTGTATAAGAGTTTTCATACCTTATCCAGATCTCTTCTTTCTTTTTTTTAAGTCTAAAAAAGTGTTTATATTTTAGGCTAATATTTAACACTTTTTAAAAATGAAATGCTCAATATTTCCAACATGAACATACTTTAAGTTTTTAAAAACAAAATTTCAAATCAACATACTGGAGAATATTTTAAAACAAGGGGAAATAGAGATGAGGTTGTGTATATTATATTAAAATGTTATACAGCTCACAAAACTGCATATTTCATATCAAACACAGCCAGTACAAAGTTGTGGTGAAATGATACGCATCAGAACTATACTAAAATACTGTTTGGTATCTTGTAGGTAGAGTGATGCCACAGAAAACTAATCTCTTTCGAGAAGTGTGTATTGCAGTCCTAATTAAATGAAAAGTATTCAAGCACTAACTCATCAATATGGGTTCAAGTTGGGGATGTAGAATTTCTAAGACTGGATATCCCTTAAATTTAATGGCACTGGAAAGCAAAGAAATATATGCCCAGAAAGAGTCCTACAAGTAGTCGTTTCTGCAGCTAAAATAAGCTAATTGTTCCATCCCATAAAAGGTAAGAATTCACAAATATAAAGGTCAGTTGCAAAAGCCATCAAGTGTCCATGCAAGGGTCACAAAATAATTAATAATAATTTTCCCTCTTGAAAAGCACCACAAGTTGCATGTATACAACTTACTTCCACCCTATTCCCAAGAAAAAAAGAACACAGCAAAAAATATATTCACTGAGATGTAGATAGGAAAAAATAGAACCACACAGTTATAAAATTACATACATCTTCAATTGTTACTAACAAAATCTGTGCCACTTTCTACCACCATCAAGTGGAAAACAAAAATATGATTTTCAGGAGTTTCTCATCATGGCTACTTTATCCTATTTTTCATTTCCCTTAAATTGAAAAATTCTAATCTGTATTTGAATGGATATTCTGATTTTTGGTAAGTAGTGCGATTCAGTGGCTTTGTATTTTGAACCCGTAGTACACTGGTTGTGAGTTTGAAGCTGGCCTGCACTGTCCTACTGTGTCACAGAACGAAACACTTTACTAAAAGCATTTAAATTTACCCAGTGTGATGGATACCAGTACTTATAAATTAAATTAAACATGAGCATCCCACCCAGAAAGAATGGGTCACAATTCTCATTTGCTCGAAAATGAAAGCATTGGGTATATACTCTTTCCAAACTTATGGCAAGGATTTAGCTTATATTACAAGTCAAATATGATCTTTCATGTCATAGATAAATGGGCTCATATATGAGGGCTTCAATACAGGATAAAACTATCAGTTTATAGATTTAACATGAAAGTAACTATTTACCATTCTCTGCCCGGGCATCATTCACCGTGCATGTCACAAAGTTTTAGTGACTCACATTTAGAATTTTAACTAACTACTTTTCATGTTATACCAATTAAAATAGCATAAAATCATAGCTAATAATTCATAATTTAGTAATACACAAGCTTTAAGTTTTTAATTTTATAAGACAATATATAAAAAATCCTTAGTTTTCTCTGTCATAAATGTGACATTTTTTCTATGTATCCCTTTCTCTATTTTATTCACCATTTCTCCAATAAGTACAAAATTTTGTGTATATTACCACAAAATCATCATTATTTAGTCAAACCATTCTTTTTATAGCCTTCAAATTTGTTTAGTTCCAGAGCTATCAAATAGAAAATAAGAAACCTCTTGCCACAACTATCTATCACATTTTCTGTTTTGTTAATGATGCTCATTTATGTTTAATTCTATATTACGTATAACCAACAGAAAGCCAAGATTTTCATCTATGAAATAATGTATTATATAATAATGGCTTCTTAACATAGAATTCTCAATTTCTCTGTTAATACAAGTTTCATTTTCAGATGAAAGACAATGACTAACTTGGATAAATTTGTAAAAGCATTTATCTCATAATTGAAAAGCCAGAAAAACTGTAATAGTTAGGGGAAATTACATGTATGAGTACATTTTTTTCATGTTTATACATTATTTATTATTACAAATGCAACTTAAATGTAAAAGTATAGATCTCTTTAAATTGGTTAACATTAGATTGGGTACAATAAATAATAAGTCTTCATGAGCCAAGCACAGTTCATACATAATGTAATTTAAGAGCATGCTCCTCACAGTGATTTACAACTTACAACAGTGCAAGCAGTTGTTAAAAATGTAATAAAACAATACATTTAAGTATCAATAGATGTTTCATGTTACAAATTGAAGTCATTTAAGAAAGAAAAAAGGGTAATTTAAATTTATTTTGATTTAAATTTCGTGGTTACATTCAGTCAAACTGATCAATTTTTTTTATAGAGTTAAGGCAGAGAAAATAACAGACAAAATATAATTTAACCGAAAACAAACATTTGAAATGTATATAACAGGTTTTTAGAGAACATGCAAATGAAATAAGATTTTGAGATGAAGTATTTTTAACCTTAACATAAAATTCACTTTGCATACAGTTTAGTAAAAAAAATTCAATATACTCACGGACAAATTGTTTTCTTTTAGTTTACTGAAAATAATTCACTAAAAACATGTCATCAGTGAAACTGACCAAGTGCATGTTGAAAAAGTTAAAGAAATAAGAAATGTGGTAATTATACACACATTTTTCATTGTTAGTGTTTTATTTTAAGCCTCATGAAATTTAGTTTGTTCCTATAAAATGACAGAATGAACCCAACTTTATTTTAAATTTGAAAAATTGATATTACAACTAAAAATTTACAAAAAACCTGTACTTATACTCACAAATATAAAACAGAAATAAAGAAATACGTACATATTTCCCATGTCTGTCGTAACATTGTTTGAATGATTGTAGGGCTTGCCCTAAAAGCAAGTAGGAAAATTATCAAAACTAAAGTTCCTAATTCTTAAACAATTAATTATTTTCTGGCAATGCATAAACAAATATGTAAAACTAATTATCTTATAAAATTTAAGAAAAGAAGTTTTAAAATTTTACCCAACATTCCATGTTAATTACATGTTCTCATTAGAAAAAAAACCTATTCTTAATAATAAACAATTTCATATATTGAGCATTTTTATTGCTACCATCCTTAAATATTCCAAAAGTCATTTACTATGTATACATTACTTTATTTAGTTTTGACATTTTTTTTTTTATAAATTACATGTCAATTTAAATTCAAGGCTATGCCATGAGTTGGATATACAAGACTGTTTAGTATGAGCATTACTATTTCATTTATTCTGTAACTTAATAATCAATGGTTATTTTCATAATATGAAGGTTAAAAATAATTATTTTAAACCTGATAGTTATACTTAAGAGTCGTACACTGTGTGTTGTAGTGTTGTTGCTGCAAAATTACTTGAACCTTTGGTGTTTTTCTCACCAAGTGAGCACTGTTACATTATAATATTGCTTGTGTAGTTAAAAGAAAGTTCAAGGCCTTTGTGAACAAGGTGTGTGTATGTTTATATATACACACACACACACACACATGCACACACTAGATATTCAAACAAAGCGACGGAAGAGACAGTTCAATCAGAAACAAGTTAGAAAACATGAAGTTAACACACTTCAATAGAGATAAGGAGTATAATTTGTGTTATCAAAGGTTATTCCAAAGTCACTGAACCCATCTATGTGTACTCTGATGAAAAGAAGACAATTATTGGAAGTTCATGATATAACTGTACCACTCCACAGGGAAAGCAAAAGTTAAATGGTTGGTTTGGCATTTTATGGCACAAAACAACTACACTATATATGCCAAACACCCAGTAAAGAGTTAAAATTAAAATTAAATTATTAAAATTTATAAAAGGAAATCAAGGTTAAACAAAGTTCACAAAAATCAGCATTAGTCACCTCAAGCTGGCCTTTCCAGTCCTGGTTTTGAGTTATTTGATGTTATAACTGATTTCAGAGAGTAAAGTAATACTAGTTTTAATAGACTTGTAGCAAAATTTTAATTATTATAACTCACCAGGATGACTAAGGGGTGGTTCAAACATCAGCATTAGATAACTTAAGTTAGCCTTTCCAGTCCTAGTTTCGAGTTATTTGATGTTACGACCATTTTCTAATTTCAAATTGAACTAGATGTACTTTGGTTTTTAAAAGGGAATCACATTTTAAAAAATGTCTAATTTATAAATTAAAAACTTAAATAGCATTTAAAAAACTAAAAACATTTCTAAAGTGGACAGTGTCACCACAGCCAATAACACCATCTAATGTTACGGATAAATCTTGGTGCAAAACATTTAAAATGGTGTGGACCTTTAAAGTCATAATGATGGCAAAATAGTAAAATATGGCTTATTGTAACCTGAGTGTTACACAGACAACATATTGGTACATCAGCCCCAGATAAAAGAAAACATTGAGTTAAAAAAACTGAGCAATGCGTAATATAGTTAGAACAAATTCTTCTTTCTTAACCTCATGAAATCAAGACAGCCAAAGTCGAATAGAGGGTTTTATTTAGAAAAGTTTGTTTTTAAAATGGTCACTTCAGGTCAAATGCCAACTGGCACGGAGCCAAACCTTAAATACGGGACCATAGTCCATGTATGGAACAGGCACAGCAGTGACAGATTTAGCTGCGGTGTTGGCGAGCCTGTTCTCGCAAATACCAAGGTGGCCAGGTATCCAGAAGAACTGGATGGAAGATGTTGAAGAGGAATAGGCCAATCAGTTTTGAATATCTGCATGAACATGAAGCAATTCCAAAGCCACTAGAGAATTATGCAAGTCAGCATAAACAGTGCAATTTGAGTACTACTTAGCTTCTAGGTGATCCACGGCAAGAGAAATGGCATACAATTAGGCAGTGAATACAGAAACTGAAGAGGGGATTGTGTACACAACCACCAACCCAAAACAAATCATGGAGCCCACAAAGTCACAGAGAATCAACTGTATAAGTAGGAATGGAAGGACGGTTCAAAAAATGTTCGGCAAATGACAGTATTTCCAATCAGGAGTATCGGCTTTTCTCAGATGACTTAAAGCAAGGTCACATTTGGGGACTGTGATAAGCCATGGTGAGATGGCTGACCAGTGGATATAGCAATGCTATCCAAGGACAAACCTAATTCATCCAACTGCACCTGGATACAAAGGCCAAAAGAAGCAATGGCAGATTGCCTGTTCTCAAAAAGCATGGTTCACTGAGGAAGGAAAACAACCACAGGTGGGATGCTGTGGTAAGGATTGAAGTTTTGAAGCATACAGTAAAAGCAGTTGCAAATGACAGAAGGGTAAAGGAGGTTGATGAGACTATGTATAAGCTCTGTATTGGGGAAGTGTGGAAAGCCACAATGCAGAGCTGAAATCCCTCATGACGAATGGGGTCTAGCATCTTCAAGGCTGAAGTCCTGGTAGAGCCATAAACCAGTGACCTATAGTCTAGTTTTGAACAAATAAGGGCACAATATATCTTTAGCGTGGAACATTGATCCACTCCCCAAGTGTTGGAAGAGAGGACATGGAAAATATTCAGTGCTCTTGTGCATTTGGCCACATTTGTGATATTCAGCTTACAGTCAAAGATAAGCCCCAAGAAATTTGTCTTAGGTACCACAGGTAGAACCAATTTCACCGATACAGAGTTCAGGATCAGGTTAAATACCCCATTAGTGGCAAAAGTGCATGCAAATGGTTTTAGAGAGAGAGAAGTTAAAACTGTTTGCTTTGGTCCACTTCAGTAAACAATTGAAGGCAGTCTGTAGCTGCTACTTAATATACATCATGTTCAATGATTGACATATGATGTGAAAGTCGTCAACATAGAGCCCATTTGCGACACTAAGAGGAAGTTGTTCAGTGATGGCATTAATCTTTATACTAAAAAGTGTGAAACTCAAAATACAGCCCTCAGGAACACCAAGTTCCTGTAGAAAAGAATGAGAATGTGTCAAACCCACATGAACTTGGAATCTCCTGTCCATAAAAAACTTAATAAAAATGGACAAATCACTACATAACCCACATAAATGGAAGTCTCGCAAAATGCCACACCTTCGTGTTGTATCATACGCCTTCTCAACATCAGAGTATATTGAGACAAGATGTTATAGTTTGAGATAGGGTTTTCTAATTGACGTTTCAAGTCGATTCAGGTGGTCCATGGTGGAGCACTGTTGTTGGAACCCACATTGGGTGGGCAAGAGGAGGTTGTTTGATTCAAGGAACCAAACAAGATGAGCATTAACCATCCTCTCTAAGGTCTTACAGAAACAGCTCATCAAAGCAACAGGACGATAGTTTGAAGGAGCATTGGGATCCTTCCCAGGTTTGGAGAAATGTAGGACCATAACCCAAAACCAGGCATCAGAAAAAACATTCTCTTGCCAGATCCAGTTAAAAACAATCAGAAGAAGAGCAAGAAAAGCAAGAGATAAATAGCATAGCATTTCTTAGTGTAAATCATCAGGTTCGACCAATGAAGGGACAGTTTGAGTTCCAGTTTGGGATGATTATAATCACAGAGACAATCAGCTTAAAAAGAAAGAGGTGATCGCTCTGTCAGAGTTTTGATGGCTGAGAAGGTAGAGAATGAAGCAGAAGTGCTAGATACCTAGCAAAAGCTTTCACCCAGAGTATCAGCTACTTCCTGGCTATCAGAGAGCAAGATCAAGAGGGGGACAGAATTATATTGCCCACTGACCTTCCAAATCTTGTCCCAAACAACTTTTGAACTTGTGATAGAAGATATGATTGTTGTGAACTTAATCCAAAGTTCCTTCTGGCTTTCACATCTTACCTACCAAGCATGTGGACGGAACTGCTGGAAAGCAATGTGGTGCGAGAGTGTGGGATACCTATGTCACAAGCTCAATTTTGAGCCTTCCATGCCATGTGGCAGGCAGGATTCAATGGAAAACGTGTTGAGGTTTTAGGAATACATTGAGCAACTGTCTGTATAATAGTCAGTTACTGCTGGCACACAGTCCTCTCAAGTTCTGCAAGAGCAGTGAAAGAGGGCCAGTTTGCATCAACCATGGCCAGTCACTCTCAAAATTATAGGAAAATAATCACTGCATCATGTGTTATTGTCAACTCTCTATGAAAGTAGGAGAATAGTGAAAGAGAGCCAAATGAGAGATAAATAACAGCAAAGGACTGACTAGGTGCATGAAAATAAGTAGAAGAACTAGTATTGAAAAGAGAAAGGTTGTGATCAGAGAGCATACGCTCTACAGAGTGACCACTCCCATCAATATCAGCACTTTCCCAGAAGGGATAATGTCCATTAAAGTCTCCCAGGATTAAAAAGGAAGGTGACAACTGTTCAATGAGAGTATCAAGGTTTGATTAATCATATGTATCTCCAGGCAACAGGTAGAGAAAACAAACAGTGATGGTACAACCCAAGGAAACACAGATGGCTACGGCCTCCAATGGTGTGTTGAGTGGCAAAGTCAAAATAGGCACATGCTGATCAACAAACCGTGTTAACTGTCCATGCACTCGTCCATCACACAGCCTGTCATTTCTGTACAAAAAAAATGCCAAAAGGTGACTGTATTAGCAGATTTCATAAATGTTTCCTGTAAGAAAGACATACAGGATGGTAGGAAGCAATTAGTGCTTTGTTTTTGTCCAGATTAGAATATAAACCTCAAAAGTTCCACTGTATCAAGGTGGCCAATTTTATTAACATGTAGGTGAATTGGGTGGAGAGTCCTTTTGTTTACGACCATGTCTTTTTTTTTTCTTTATCGTCTTTATTCGAGGGAAGTCTGTTGACCTCCATGGATACTGACCTGGGTTGAAGGGTTAGGTCTTTGTTATTCCAGCAGCAGAAGACGTGAATAAATGATCATTTTGCATTTTGGGGTGAGAGAAAAAGTACCCAAGGAAATGCCTGTACCCCAAACCAGTGGATCTTTGAGTTTGCTTATGAATGTTAGAGACAGAGATGGATGTTGACATTGATTCATCAACTTTTTTAAACATGGAGGTCGAAAGGCTTTTCATTTGGTTTGAGAATGATTCTTTTGAAGGCACAGAGTGACCCGTCTGTACTCCCACTGTAGTAATAAAATGAAGTGCAGCAGCACACATCTGATATGAAGTGGTGAACAGCAACTTTCGAGCCTCAAAGTAAGCAATGTTTTGAATCATCATCAAACACTGCACTTCTTTTACTTCTAACCATTTAGGGCAAAAGCAAAAGTAATATGGGTGAGAGCCATTGGAATTGACACAATGAGGGTCCTTGCCACTGCAATAAGCTTACGTTATGATGCCAACCAATAACACTGGAAACATCTGAGAGGGTTTAGAATGTATGGCTGTATCATGTAATTAAAATTACCTGCCTTAATAGTGGCAGGTGGACATGGTGATGTAAATGTTAAAATGAGTGGAGATATGCCTCGCTGCAGAAGCTCCTTGGGTGGAAAAACCAGCCAAAATCTCTGACTCAGGGATGTTCTTCAAATCCCTCTCAACAATAACCCCTCATGACAAATTCAAAGTAGCATGATATACCTCAATAGATATATCCCCAATTGCCTTTGAATGTAAGATAAATTCACTGTGTTGAGATGTGGATGTTTCCACCAATTTGTCACTAGAGCAAAGCTTTCTGACTGATTTTGGAGTCTTCTCAATGAAAAAGGGGAGACATTTGCCCTAAAGGTTTGTCTGAAAGAGAATGTACTACAAGAAAATGAAAAATAAGTGTTACAGATGTTGAAGATTGCTGCTCAGAATCTTCAAGACGTGGTCCTTTACCTATGGACTGTTTTTCACTCTCTTATTTAAGATTTTATTATGCCAAACACCAGCATCAGATACAATGTCTACAACACCTGTTAAGAACATCCAACACAGGTACTTAGTTGAACCTAGCCCAAGTGGACCAGCCAATTGACACTAAGGAGAACATACCCCAAGGTTGCCTGTCTACAGGAATTCAAGGCCAAAGTGCTATGTTAGGGTTGGACCCCTCAACCACCAGGATCCTCTCCTCCCCTTTATGGGTCACCACGTATGGCTAATACGTGGGTGGATGTTTAGATCCCAGAGGAAGTAAACTGAAAGAACAGAACTTTCTCTGGGATGTCCCCTCACAATGTACAGGAATCCACACTGAGGGGGTAGCAAAAGTGAACTATTCACTGATACTATTGTAATAAGAGTTAAAGAAAAAAAATCATCTTGTCAGTTGGATTATAAAGTAATTGAATCACCTATACGGGCTTATGACAAGAAAAATAATTTGATTATAGATGCAACTTATGTACATAATTCTTTACACTATGGGAAACTTATTTTTGTCTTGTTTTGAATAGATTACTTTAAACAAGTTGATTGTATGCTGTCCATTTTCTGTTTGAATCTATCTCCAACAAATCATGGAAACCTACTGTAAAAGAATCCTAGCTACATGTACAAAATTCTGACACCATGTGAATATTAAACTTAAGTCTTCTCAATGTAATTCAAAAATATAATTAAAAATGTCAATAGCTGCTATCTAGATGCTGAATGAAAAAGTTTAATATATCACTGTATTAATTTTTAATTATACTTTTTAAATAGAAAAAAAACAATCTTCAATAATGCTACAAACATTCATTCAAAACAAGTAAACAAACAAGAAAATAATGACAATAATGAAAAAGTGCCACGAAGCTGTTTGTAAGATTCAAGTTCAGAAAGTACAAATCTTTAAATCTATTTGTATATCAGTTTACACTTAAAGCAATTTATTAGTACTTTAGATTACAGAGTAGAAACCAACATAAAAGGAACAAAAAGTTAAGTACTGCACAAATAATGCAAGTTTACCTGAGTAAATAAATACCTCAGTTGATCTGATGAATGATGACTAAGAAATTGAGGATGGAATGATTTGGGGGTAATGTTCAATTCTTTCATCCAACTAGTGTAGTTCAAATTAAGAGTCTGGGAGGAATATAACATCTTTTTTACAAGAGGAGAGCATATTTTTCCATGTGAAGTTTGAAGTGCAGTTAGCATGTTTTTAAAAACGTTGGTGCCACTATTATTAGATAATAAATTGAAAATTGCTGAAGAGAAAACAGTCTGTTTTTGAAGAAATTGAAATAACCTTCCTCCTGAAGTGATGGGTGTTGAATCAACATCAATGTTGACTAAGTAGCTGGTTAAAACTGTAGAAAATACATTTCTAAGAGAAGTCTGAAACTTTGGTACAATAAGAGAAAGTTGCTGAGTTTGCTGGCTATTTACTATTCCTGGTTGTTGCTGTTGAGAAAAATTAGAAAAGTTATTCTCTTTGCTTTGATTCTGATAATCTGGAAGCTTTAAAGAAGCTGTTTGTTCATGCATTTCTTTCCCATCTAAATAATTTTCGACAATCAATCTTTTTTTTTCCAACATGCATTCTGAATTTATGTCCTGTGACCAAAGAGTATTCCGTCCATAATCTTGTGCTACAAGAGAAACAGCCGTGTTTATGGTTTGAGAGTTATATTTTTCCTGACTTTGTTTCTTATCATATTTGTTCCCAGTATCTAATAGGACTTCAATTTGTTTAGAAGTATCCTGGTTCTGGTTGGATGTGTTCAATTGCAGTTGTGATTCTGAAGACAATTGTTCTAAACCACTTGTCTCTGAAATCGCAGTTGAAGTGGTAGGAATATCATCAGGATGAAATGAAACAGCATCAGAATCTTGGATAACACTTGTACTATTGTGGTAGCACTCTTTGTGATGCTTTAAAAATGTAAAATTTGTGTTGCTTTTTTCACAACCTTTTGCATCACAAGAAAACGGTTTCTTGTTCTGATGACTAAACATGTGCCTGATCCTAATAATTAAAAATTTCAAACGTTAATTTTTCAATGTTATTTTATGATCTATATTTGTAATTTTAAAAAAAACAATGATATAAAACTTTAATAAGTTCAAATGAAACTGCCGTTAAGTTTTTTTGTCTAAAAAAAAAAAACTTTCAAACTTGTTTTGCAAAATACCATATATTGTATTCTTAAATTTCTGGAAATAAATGTGAATTTCTAAAATATTGTATATTATACACATCCAAAAAGATGTTTACAGAATCATTCACTAAATAAATTTTGAAAAATAGAGTAATAACAATAATCTATATAAATATAATAGTACTTTCTGTTGTATAACTACTTCACAGAATGTGAAAGGGTCTTCAAAACTGATCTCGAAGTTCATTAGGTCCAAGTGGGAATTAATACAAATTTTCAATTTTCCAAGTGCAATTTTTATACGTTTAACTACTACCTCATCCCTCGTAGATGGAATTTCACCATATTTGACAGTGATTTATCAGGTTCATGGAGAGATAAATTTTCAGTTTTCCAGTTTATAATTGGCATTTTTTTACCATTACTTTACCCCTTGTAGAAGGATCTTCATCAAATCTGGTATGCAGGTTCATTAGGTCTATGTGGAGATACATGCAAGTTTATGATTTCACATTTTATATTTTGCAGTTTTTTATGGGCATATTTTATAATTGCATACAGGGGAAGCAACTTTTAATGTTCTTAGATAACCTTTCACTACTCATGTTTGTTTGTTTTTTTGGCATTACAATAAAATTAACCACACAAAAGATGTGTCAATATAATGCATCTGGATATTTTAGAGTTAAAAAAGTTACCTTATTATCTTAGAAATTTCACAACTTAAAACAAATATCAATAAAACCTCTAAATATTTATTAATTTTAAGGTACTTAATGGTTATCACTTTCTGCTCATATTTTTTACATTTTATACATAGTTTTGGTCATAAATTTCTAACAGAATTAAAGAAATTATTACACAGTTTTAATATTAATTTTTCCCTTTTGTACAAAAGTAGTCAAATGTAATAAAGATTAGCTAAATGTAATTAATAAAGGGTTTATATGGTGACTGTCAACCTAATTACAAACATTTAATGTCTAGAGGAGATAATATTACACAAAATTAGAATAAAGAATCACTTAAATGAAAACACACACTCTAACACATTAATTTTACTGAATCAATTACAGATAGAGAGTGTGATTTAAAGATGGACTCGCATTCTGATGAAAATGGAAAAGGTTAAACTTTTTGATAACTTCTATTCATACTCACAAATAGTTATGTTGTATGAAAGCCCTATGGCACACTGGACAGACAAACTTTCTTTCATCAATTGGAACAGGCCTGTACTTGGTGAATGCACTGGATTTGGCAGACCCTTTCTTATAAAATATATATGGTTTTTTGTGAAGACGATTTAGAGATGAACAAGATTTAAGTTTCAGTTTAATTATGTTAGAATATGCTGGTTGGTTGAAACTTCCTGAAAGATAATTATGATCACATGATGTTTGTCCAAGAAATTATTCAAATATAATTAACAAAATCAATACAGCATGAAATATAAACTTGTTTTGTCAACACGTATTGCAAAATTAAGACCTCCAGACTATTCTCAAATGAATGTGTCACAAAACTGTGCATCTCCCTTTAATATTTATGATATGCAAATTTATTTAGGGCTTAAAACAAAATTACTTTAAACATGTATCTAAATTTGAAATAATGTACTTACTAAATGAATCTCCAGAATCACCAACTCCATCTTCACTGTTATCACAGTTTGAAGAGCTAACATTATATCCAGAGGTCTGAGGTGATAGATGCAATTTTTTATTTGTTTTCAGTATTTCACAATTCATCTTGCCAGGTATTAAACTGAAAGCAGCATTTAAAGTAAAATCTGGGACTTGCATAGCTGATACAGGGACAAGGACATCACAACTGGTTAATGAAGTTGTGGCTGGAACATTATACTCCTCTTCCTGCAACATACCATTTATAGAACACAATGTCACAGCCATTCTGCCAATATCTAAAAATAAAATTTTCTGTCAGGCTTTTTAGTTTAAGACTTGGACATCTAATATTCTGACGTGAAGACACAGCCATAACTGAAATATGAAATAATCTAGAATCTATTTGCTCTCCACTATTGTTAATATTTTCCTCCTTATTACCATAACAAACCACTTCTAATGAAGTGAACCAATGACTGAGTTTGGTTCAAGCTGGTATGAAGAGTAATTTGTTCTTTTCCCAGTTCTGTTATTATGTTTCACAACAACTGTGTTATCTATGTAATGATGATGATTCTCTTTGTGTCTCTTCAAAAAACTTTCAGTGAAACAGGTTTTTTTCACAACCTTTAAAATCACAAATTATCTTCTTCCTGATCCCATGGACAAGCATATGTTGGTTTCTAAATGTAAAATATTCAGTTATTATTCTTTTATTCATAAATTAATTTTTATAAATGTTTCCTTTAATTTTTATTCTTACACCATGACTGATTACAAAATAAGAGATACAAAGTTATTTTACAATCAGGATATCACAGTCATGACAAGGTAAAAATCACTTATAAATAATGCCAATCACTTTCCTCAATTCAGAGTTCTGAAAATAAGGTATATAGTAAACAACACTTGATCTTAAATTAAAATCATTTCCACCCAGCCCATATAGATGGACATTTAGAAGTTAAAGTAAATGATAAAAAGGATATCAATATGAATATTTTTGATAAAAAAAAGATTTTGATTTTCCAATTTATGATTTACCCTCCTTATATAGAAATGTGCCATACCCACCTATTAAAAACATTATAACTTTACAGTTATTCAGATATTGTAAAATTTGTAATAAATTACAATAATTCATTAATAATGTTGATACATTGAGAAGAAAATTAATAGTTAATGGATTTAATAAAGAAATTTTAGATAAAATTATTATATTATTCTGCAATAAATACAAAGAAAGTAAAATCAGAGAAATTCTATTAAAAATTACTAAAAATATTGTTTATTAAAAATAAGGTAATCTAAGAACTTGGCACTACTTTATGTGAATGTACACCTTAAGCTCCATATAAAAGCATGACAGTTACAGTAAACTATCACTTTGCTGATATCATGTGAATTAGTGCCTCTATTGGGGGCAGGAATGCTAACTTCAAGAGGCAGGTTTAATCTTTCTTACCCCCAAATGGTAAAACCTTACTTTCATTTTTTTATTAAATTTATTTATTATCATTTTTCATCTTTTTAAATTTATCTTTTTCTTATTCTAACTTGGGAGAGCAGTCACCTTACCATAACTGTCTGCAGACAGTGAAGGGTGATATAGATGCGAGACATTAAGGGCTTGAGCACCCACATCTTGCTCTCTTAATTTCTCTTTCTTATACAAGACTAGTAAATTGAAGGTTAAAACTGAGAGACAGTGTATCCCCACTACAATATGGGTCCTACTTCCACAGTCACCTCCAAAACCTGGGATACATTTTATAATCCCTCATTGTAGCTTGTACCCAAGAATCTTTTTTGAAAATGTGTAGCATATTTTAAAAAAATTTAATGTTAATGTGTTTTGGTTTGTGGCATGAAAATTTTATAGTTGTAATATAATTAATCAGAGGTTGTGATTATCTGTTTTTAATAGTCCTTCCTCATGATTTTGTTTATTCATTTAACTTCATTTAGATATAATTTAATATGAATAAAGTATATATAAAAACACGTACACACAAATCTACATCAGCCATGTCTCAATGTTCATTTTAAAGTGTATTGCAGATTTTAGTGCTCCAAACTTGAAGCTGAATAATCTTCATGTCATTCTTGATGATGAGAAACCCACTTGAAATAAAAATGTATCTCAGAATGGCTGGTACAGGTATTAACACCTTTACCAACATGGAGAAAACAATGTTTCTACCTTCCAAGGTCATCTTCAGTTTAAAAAATAGAGAGTTTGAATGTGCCTATTAACGGACACATCTTAGGAAAGAGAGTATAAACAGGTACCAGATTGTAGGGGGTGTTGCATGCAGATGTTAGGTTATTAATTAGTATAAGTATAAAGATGTTCCTTTATGTTGGTTTTAGTTGCTGTATAAGTAGGGCTTCTTTGATTTTGCATTTGTTTATTTTTGTTTTCCCACTTAATATCTGGGTGTTTTCTATGGTTATGTTGTGTTTATTTGATTTGCAGTGTTCAAAAATGTGTGAAGGTATTTTTTTGCATTATTTGAATCCAGTTTCCATTTTTCTGCTTATTTCTCCAATATAGAAGTTGTGGCAGTTGTTGCATTGTATTTTATAAATTATGTTTGTGTTGTGTTTGTCAGTGTAGTTTTTACATAGTATGGACTTTAGTTTTGTACCTGGTTTTTGAAGAGTTGATGTTCACTGGAACGTTGTGTTTTGTTAATAGTTTTTTCCAAATGTTAGTTTTTTTTTTGCTGATATTGGGAACATACGGTATGCAGAAGTATAAGGTTTTGTAGTTTATTGTATTTTGGGATTTATTGTTGTTTGTTTATTGTTGGTCTAGGTGCATGCATATAATTTTTTCCATAGTTTTTGAGGAAATTTGTTGAGAAAGTGTTTTATTTCGTTCATTTCATCATTAATTTTATTGGGTGAGCATAGTGTCTGGCTCTGTTTATTTGGTTTCTTAACATGTTGAGTTTTTGTTTTGTTTCATGTGCTGAGTCCCAGGGAATGTATAAACCAGTATGGGTGATGTTTCTGTGGATTTCTGTTTTGAGTTGTGTATCAGTTCTAGTGATTTTGAGGTTAAGAAATGCTATTTGGTTAGTTTTTTTACTGTTTATAGGTGAACTTAATGTTTGGGTGTAAAGTTAACGTATGTTCTGTAAATGTAAATCCAGCAAGTGTATCATCAACATACCTGTACCAATACAGTGGTGGGTGTATGCTTGTGTTCCAATCTGTCATGAAAATGTTGACTAGAATTGGTAACATGGAATTCCCTGTACTTACACCATTTATTTGTAGACAGTTTTAGTTATTGAACATGAAGTTAGTTTTGGTGGTAGTAAATTCTATAAGGGTTGCTAATTGGTTGCTGGGAAGTGTATCAATTCATTTCAGTCTTTAATATGTAGTTCTAAACCTATCTTGCAGGCTTCAGTTGTTGGGATTTCTGTAAAGAGGGAGATTACATTGAAACCAGAAATTAAGGGTTTATGATTTAGTTGATTAAGAATATATTTAAAGTTGAAAAAGTTTGAAAAAGGAGCCGGCTGATGTTGCACATTTAGAAAATATCCAAGCTGTATATTTTCCAAGGTTGTAATTAAATAATTCGTAGATCAACATAATGGGTCATAGTGGACAATCAGGTTTGCAAGGTTTTGGGATGCCATGTAGTTCTGGTGTACGAGTTGGTCTTTCGTAGATAAAAATAAATGTTTTCTGAGATTGTGTTGTTTTTTTCATTTGTAGCAATAGTTTAACTGGTTTTCCCACATTTTTGTTGGATTTGTAGTTTAAATCCGTTTGTATCCGAGATGTTGTTCATTTTTTTTAATGTGTTCATAATAACTATAGCATTGCCTTTATCTGCTTTTAAAATTTTGATGTTGACTTGTTTCTAGTTGTTTATAGAATTGATACATTTTTTGCGAGGTTGTTTTAAGGTTTCTTTTCTGTAAAATTATGTTGATAGTTTTGTGTGAAAATTCTTTTAAAAAGTTTACAATACTGTTTTGAGGTGTTTCAGGGAAATAGACGTTTTCAGTTCTACCTGGAAAGATAGGTTGTTAGTTGTACACTAAGTGAAAAAAATACATCTACAACAAAGAACTCAAAACACCTCATTACTAAATTACATAAACATGCTACAGAATTAAGCACAATAAGTTCATAAAAGTTTTAAATTATATATAACTTTAGATATACTTTTTGAAAAACTAAAGCAAAAAATGAAATAAAATGGTTAAGAATACTCACAAGCTATAATGATGCAAGGCCTACTGAAACACTACACAGGTAATATTTTGTTTACTACAATAAATAAGCCCATGGTTTGCAAGGGAACAGGAGTTACGAAACACGGTCACAATACACACAATCTTTTTGCCCAAAAGAAGTTGAAGACTTCACCTCTGAAGTTCTTAACTGCTCCTTAATTTTGTTAGTAGTTGAGGACTTGTGTTTAATACCTGAAAAATATTCAGTCAATATTAAGATAATCCTAACATACTGTTTTGTAGCAATGGTCAGTTTTTTGTTCATGTTAAAATTAAAAGGGGCTCATGTTAACCACCACTATGAAATGGTTCTTTAAAGCAAGATGATGTTAACTCAATCACTACTGGTTCAGTTGATTTGATTGACAAACCGATTGTAAACAGACCTTTAAGTTTTCATAATGCAACTTTTAATAAATCTGGAGCGATGTACTGAACATGTTAAGCTTGTATTAAGTATTCAAAATCAATAAGTATTGAGTCATAAGTGAATATATTAACAAGTTATTAAGAGTACGATAAGAAAATTTTAGAAGGTTTAGTGTTGTACTTTCACTTAGAATTTCATTCAAAATACATTGAGTCAAAGTAATGACTGCTCCAAATACAAAGTAATTTTCAAGATTAAATTAAAAATACTTTTCTCCATTTGAAATATCTCAATTTCTTTTCATCTCTAAAACTTCTTAAATTTATCATGTGTAAACTAGACTGTTATAACAGACTTAGTTTTGCACAACTTTTTCAGGATATTGGCAGGTAAAAGGATGAATGTTATATCCTTTTCATGTGGTTGCATTCAAAATGTAATTGAAGAAACTTATCAATATACATCAATAAATTTTGCATGAAAATGTAATAATAAATCAAATTTTAATGTGTTTCACTTTCTTATATTAAAAAAGATATACTTAAATTCTCAATCTTGATTTTTCTATATCATACAACTCATGATTCCCAATTTAGATATTCTTCTATCTCTGAGCTTCTGACTTAACACAAGTTACAAATATATATAGTTTCATATTTTTAACTTTTAAGACAAAACCTCATTATATAGCTTTTGATAATCTTGACTTACAGACATAAACCAAGAAATCAAACCTATATAATATGCCATCCTATCAAAAACTCTCTTTAAAAAAATGTCAACTCTCTTTGATGCTTGCAAATATACGGAGATGTTAAAAACACAACGTACATACAGTTAAACAATTTTAATACGCTAGGTTAAACATAAATTTTGAATGTACGTCATGAAATCATCATGTCTGTGCACTACACACAATATTCAAATACGATTAGAAACAGCACAAAAACAGTTTAATCATGATTTCAATGACCTGAACACTAATAACGGGCAAGTCCTCCATCTGCCACAAGAAAAGCCTGGATCAAATGCAGCACAGATGTCACCAGATTGTCAATCTGCCTCTGGGGGATGATGTTCCACTCTGCCAGAAGTGCTGCATGTAGTTCAGTGAGAGATCTGGGGACAGAATCCTGCTTGATCCAGAATGTCCCAGAGATGCTCAATGGGATTCATATTGGGCAACTATGGAGGCCAGACCAGAACAGTCACATTGTTTTCATTCAAACAATTTGTACACACCTTTGTTGTGTGTGGACTTGCATGAAAGTGCACCCAAAATGTACTATGACCCTTGCTCCTGTCATCCCTGTTATTAGCATCCTGAGTACCTAATTTCTGTTTTCTTGCATCAGCCGCGGTGTCTTTCTTTGTGGTGAAATTAAACATTTAAAACTTAGCATTTTACAGGCTAAAGGAACAGTGTGTACAAAAGTTTTTCCATACTCTCACATGATGCACAACAGCAAGAGATGGGTAAGTTTTGACCAGTTTGAATATTGACACGTAATCATGCTGATTAAAATGATCTGAACTACTGGACTGTTTTCAGAAAATGCTCATGATTAAAATCCAGACACGTTTGTACCATTACTGCTCAACCTGTTTGAAACAACTTATTTTATTACTTGTTGCAATTTTAATGCCACTCAGTACACATTATTTTTAACCAATGGCAAAAGCTACGTAACGGGTGAGCTCATTCTGATTACAATTTTTTCCATTGTTCAGCTATATACAATAACTAGTTAGAATGAAGTCTTATCTGTATACAAGCCTAAAATTATCTTTATTTTACCCAATTATTAAACCACTAACATCCATAAAGCAGTTTACTGTTTTTACTTTTGTTAATATACATGGAAGGATTCCACAAAAACTTTACTTTCTGCTAATTACCTAAATATACATGAATATAATGTTAACCAAACTGAAAATCATACTACTCAGAACCTGAATAGGGTTATAACTATAAATGCATAGACACCTTTAGTAAAATTACTCAACTAAAACTTTTTTGTAATCTTTATTAAAAGCTTACAAAAAGTAAATAATGATACACTTACAGGATTAAAAGTTATTGTATATAGTTTCATTCATGCACACACTAATTAAAAGGTCAATCAAGATGTTTGAACATATAAAGTTCATGGGTGAGAATTAGGGATTTATATCACGAGAAATTTCCTTTAAGAAGGTGAAATGCTAAAATTACTTAAGAATTTAGAAACATTTACATACCATTACATTTAACATATGCACTACAATTGTCAGGGGAAGTACAGTATTGGTTACTTAAAATACATTATATCCATCTTTTAAAACACAATTAAAATCAGACTCTACACAAGTTCCTAACCTAACAATTTTCCACCAGCACTGATTCCAACTGTACTGTTATTATGAACTACAGATTCACTACTAGGATTAATCGTTTGAGATGAAGAATGCAATTTAGAATTTAGAAATGTTTTTCATAAGGTTCTTACAACCTTCATTACCTGATAAACTGGATATAATATTTATGGTAGAATCTTAGAAAGTACTTTCTTCTTCACAGACATTTTTTTTATGAAAGCTACATTTGTGAGAACAGGTTTAGGTGAGTTTCATGTTTCTGTAAAGAATAAATCTATCAAAGTGAGAAATATTCCAGTATTCACCTTGACATCATACAACACTCCAAATTGCTTCCTTCATGTTTGTTAAACATTTCTCAAAGGAAAGTCACTATATTGGTACAAGTAAACACTAGAAGTTAAAATGCATATCTTGGAAACACCAACTGATAAATGCACACAAACACACATCTATGTGTATCTTGGAAACACTAATAAATACACAATACATACATCTTGGTACATTTTTAAACCATGTAGCGTGGTACTGCATTTATTTCTTTCAAGTATGTTTTCTTTGCTTGGCCACTGCTTAAAAATTGCTAAGGTATATTTTATTGACACTATAACAAAGGCATGTAATGTTTTATTCAAGTTTGTAATTGTTGCATTGAAAGAATATAATTTTTCAATTGTGACATTAATGTTCACAATTGCTTTTTTCCAATGTATGTAGAGAAACATCCCATTTATTTTCGCTCATTGGGGCATGTTTAAAATAACACAAATGTATGTAGAGAAACATCCCATTTATTTTCGCTCATTGGGGCATGTTTAAAATAACACAAATTATCAATGAAATTGTTTTTACACAGTTTCAAAAATGGATATAAAATAACATCCAAGATCTCCTGTATAAATCTTATGATTCTCAAGATAATTATGGTGAAACTGTTTCCATTCATACAAGTAATTATTAAGATAAGGACATTTGAATATGGGGTTTCTTTTTGTTTAGAAAAAAATGTGTATGTAACAAACAAATTACTATTGACCAACAGTTTTAAGTACACTTACATAAGGAAAAAAATGTAAATGTACATAAATCCACAAATACACAGTGGACAGGTTTTGTTTTCACAAGACAAAGACCCCATCCACCATTTAAAAGTTCCTTTGCTTGCAGGGAATCACTATACAGCACTCGGACAATACTTTGTTCACAGTTCTATACTGTATTCTTTTTTCAACCCTTAAACAGCAGCCATCATCAATTGGTGATGCCATGTATATCATTCCCACTGTTTAAAGGGTTAATGTTACTTTTATAAACAATGTTTGCTAAAACATTTTATATCTAATTTTGTTATATTTCATATATTTTCATTGTAAAAATTATTTTGCATGATAAGGCTAGTATATTAACTTAGGACTAACTTAAATCTTCTAATCTGAAAAATTTCACTTTTATGTCCAAAAACACTAGTAACACCAAGAGCATCCAAAAGATAAAACAATGCATTTCAAATCATTTTTAGAAAGAACAGCACATTATTTATAATAATCACTAGGTTGACTTCCAGTTGTGATCTACATAGATAGCTCCCCTGATTAGTTCTAATAACATACATTTATTCAAAAATTAAAAATTTAACAAGTATATTTACAACCAAATACACTAAAACATTTAAAACCTTATGATTACAAACCTGTCAGTTTTTGATCCACAAATATGTATAAACATTCTCTTTTGACGAAATAATAAACTCAGTTTTTATAATCAGATATGTTCTTTACAGAATACCAAAGATATACAAACGTAAAAAAACACAAAAACCATAGATCACAATAGCCAAGAATCTTTAATTTTATTTTAGCTCATGGAACTTAAAGCTTATTGTAATAAACTCTGCATACATACTGTCTTTCTCAAAACATATTCATGCAATCACAGAAGGATTACATGTTTCAATCCCTTTTACCATAAAAACATTAAGCACTTCTGTTTTAAATATTCTGCCAGCTTTCACCATAACTTTAAAATGGAATTTAACTTAGTGACAGCAATAATAGTGATATTAAAATAAAAAAGTTGCTTTCAATGTGAAAGTTTAGTAATTAGTATTGTACAGTTAAATAATTTTTGTGTACAAATGCTTTAGAATGATTAAAATAATACTTCAAGAAAGAAGTTCAACCACTAATCAACTTATTTTGTAAATTGCATCGAGAAACAATATCCAACTCGACATTTAAATAACTTACAGGGAACAGAAAAATATACAGGGTGGTCGCTAGAAAAGCGGAAAATTTGAGGGTCAGATGAGATCATGAATAAAATGCGTGCTTACTCATTTCTATTTTGATTTCTTTACATAATGAATAAAATGCATGATTTTAATATCACGGACGACATTTTGAGCATCTATGAGTGTAATATAACATGTGCCTTTAAAAAACTTTGTAAAAGTTATTCTTTGTAAAAATAAATAGCTGTTTGACAAATTTTCCGATTTTCTAGCGACCACCCTGTATCACTTAAACTTTACAAATAAGCAATGTCCCAATAGTGCCTTCACCTACTAATATTCTCATATCTACAGTTATTATAAAACCAATTCAAAATTTACACTACTGAGTTAACTGACTTAATCAACAAACTACTCTGCATTTTCATGCATTCCAACCATTTCTAAACTATTATGAATGTTCTATTTATTAAACCAAAATTTCACTGTGTGACCTCAATACTACTTTGGTGAAACAACATTACAAATTTAAAAAAGCATCGTCTAAAACAGCAGATCCCAAACTCTGTGGCTACAGCATACTAGGAAAATGATGTTAACTTCATAGCAGACTGATCTGACCCCTACATCCAAGAGGGCATGCAAATGTTATCATGCATACAGAAATTTCCTATTTACTCTACTTTGACATTCGGTGTTAGGATAATGAGACTATTTGGCCTAAATAAACTTGATTATTTACATTGTCACAAAAAGGCATACTTGATGCCATACATTTACAAAATTTTGCAGCACACCACTTGGAAACCACTAGTCTAAAACACTATCACCTACTAATGCATGCTTTGTTTGAATTTTATCTTTTCACATATCACATTTTAGCTAAAGTTTTAGTTTTGCTCATTTTGATTCAGGCATTGTATCTTCAGACTAATAGTTATGGGGAAATATTTAAGCTCAGTGAGTAAGATCTATTTAGATTTTTTAAAAATATGAAACTTCAAGCAGATTAAGACACAACTTGCTCTCTCAAAATCTTGGTTTGAATGTGGTAGCTTTTTCACAAATCAAAACAGTTGAGGATACTAATAGGGAGAAATGAGCTGTTTATTGGTTATTCACATCATGTATTGTAATAAGAGTATGTGACAGACAATTTCAAAGAATGAAAGAGAACAGAACTATGCATGATTCAGAACATAAGTCATCAAAATAAGAGGTTCTTATTTTATATTCTAGCTTGTCAATATTGATAATTTGAGTTCATAATTTATACAAAACTACAGACTTAGTGTTTTGGCATCAAAACATCCAGAGCTGCATTCTTCATACATGACAAATAAAATCTATATTTCGGTGGTTCTTTTGTGTTTTTTTAAATATTTACTTTTGAATTGAGAAATTAACTCATATATAATATGAAAGTTTGAATTATAATATACAAGTTGATTTGAACTTCACCAACATAAATGAATAAAACAGTAGTTCAATAAAATTTTAAATGCAAGTCAACAAATGCCATAACATGGCTTTTAACCCATGGCCATTGGAAAATGGTTAATGTAATGACCACTATTGGCTTTACCTCCTGTTCATTAAAGCTCTTATTAGAAATAGTTAATACCAGCTAAGTAACATTTGGGTGTATATGACATTATGTCACTGATTTAGTTACAGATAAACTCCTTAAATCACACACATTTTTTTTGTTTATTGGAGTAACTTACAACAGTGTTCACTTACTTTTGTAATTGAATAAAAGTATTACTTTCTTTTTATTACCTAAAAGTGGCAGACTTACCACAAGTGTTTCGTGGGGGTTTTTTTCCCCCATTTTTATTATGTTAACAATGCTTCCAAAAGTCAGGCACCAAGAATTTCGGCTCCATAACAGACCTTAACATACTTGAGCTGATGGTCTAAATGGTGTTCTCTGCTTTATTAGTAAAAGTGTTAATACCCATACTAGCCATTCTGAGATGCAGACCTTATTCTAGATCACTGCAGAATGAGATAAAACTAATTTTAGCATTTTCCAGGTTGAACTAAAATTCCACACAGTTTTACGGAAATATTTGCAGACTTTGTGACACTATCACAAGTTTTTAACTCCCAAAGTAGACAGTAGCAAACTTAGTATTTTTGGTGGGTTTTTGCTTAAGGTGTATCTGTGGCATTTTTTACTTGTTTGCTCAGACCTTGGCTACTTATTTGTGTTTTTGTTCTTTATTACACAGATACAAAGGCTTTGCCCTTGATCAATGGTACTATTTTCCTTGATCTCTGCAAAAGCCAGAGTAGATACAACTGAGTTATTGGATGGTGCAACAATTTCAGTAATCATCCTTCAATATGGCTCCCAAGTGCCTCTGGGTTTCAACTGCAATGTTCCATGCTTCTTGCACATTCCTATCATTGATTTAATCAAGACTGTAAATCTCATTATCACTTTACAAATTCAACAGATATTATCACTGTAGCAAGCATTTAACCTAGTCCCAGAATCATTCACCGATGATGCTGTCTCACCTCATTTTATAGTATCAATAAAATCCACACAACCTTGACAAACGAGTTTCTTTGCATGTTTCAATGACACCATGAGTAAATCTTTCTTTGTTCTACCACAACAACATTTGTCTTTTTCACACCATTTGGAATGTGTGCTTGCATACACCACATTCATTTCCAGAGTAGATTACGATGTTTTGCTGTTGCAATGTACGTACTTCAATGCATGTGTTGTGATCATTGTTATTCATTAGCTCCAGTTTGTTTTGTTCATCAATAAAATCACTTTCACAGTTTTTATCTTGAGCAACATTTTCCTTATCATCCACATCTACAGATAACACCAAGTGAAAGGGGACCTTCAAATCAACTACAAAATAATTCATGCCAGAATACTCAAATATGAAGTCTAGTTCCATCAAACGTCACCTCACTGAGAAATCTGGAACATTTTATTTTCAACCTAAAGCTCAGACACTTTCTCACAAACAACCATTGCTCTGAAATGCTATGAAGAGTTCCCTTGGAGATATATTATTTCCCATACTGACATATCTTAACACAATGCATAGCAGAAGCAAAATACATATCAGTACATCCTTTTCCATCTTGCGTGTCAATATGCACAAATAACTGCAATTCAAAACCATACTGGTGAGCTAACAAACATTCCAAATATTAGCAATTCATTCTGAGAGCACTTTCAGTTGTCTTAATGAATGTACATTTTCTTGACATTCAAGTGATTCATTTTTATTTGCATCAAAACACTTGAGAAAAGAGAGATAACAGTAATACAATCCTGGTGTAAATCACCACTGGAAATATGATTGTAATATGAAATCCTGAAAGGTCTATCTGAATCATCTACAACAGGACAAGTATACACCATGGTTTGGAGTGAATGCTGTAGCACTGGAATAGAGTGCATCAGCATATACAACCAAGACAGAGTGGGGCACAATACCTTCCACGCCTCTGGGTAGGAGACATTGTTTACAGTCTTCAAGCATTGCACTTCTACCTCCTCCACCCATTTAGGGAAAGAATAAAAGTGAGAAATTGTGTCAACCACTACAGTTAAGATAATGTGGTTTCAGTTTGCTCTCATAAGCACAGTGGTTTTTGACACCACAATGAGTAGATGTTAAAGAACCATGACATGCTGTCTTGAAATGACTGAACTGCTAACAATGGAAACACCTGAGAAGGTTAAAAATGTATAGCTGTATCTTACAGTTCAGACAAACAGCCTCAATTGACCGTGGCAGGTGGAAATGATGATGTAAATGTCAAAATCAGAAAATTAGTAAGCATTATTATTCTGTCTTTGCGAGTGGAGATTCAGCACACCACAAAAATACTTTGGTTGGTAGGTTGGTTTGGCATTTTAGGGTGCAAAGCAACCAAGTTATCTGTTCCAAACACCTAGTAAAAAATTAAAATTTTTAAGTAATATTATTAAAATTCATAAAAGGAAATCAGGGTAAAACAAAACAAATTTCAATTTTTGAATTAAAAACATAAAAAGCATTAAATCCAATTTTTATATCTAGTCTACAGCAGTAAAAGAAAACACTACAGTGATATAAGTTATAAAGGACTTTCTGAATTGTAATTATCATACCACGTCAGGATAACTAACGGCTTTTCAATCCTGATTTTGAGTTATTTGATATTATGGCTGATTTCAGAAAGTAATAAGTTTTAAAAGACTTATAGCAAAATTTTAATTATTATAACTGGCCAGGGTGACTAACAGGTAGTTCAAACACCAGCGTTAGTCATCAGAAGTCGGCCTTTCCAGTCCTGGTTTTGCATTATTTGACGTTACAGCCATTTTCTAGTTTCAAATCAAACTAGATGTACTTTGATTCTTAAAAGGGAATCACATTAAAAAAGTGTCTAATGTATAAGTTAAAAAACTTGTACAACTTATATCAACTGTGATGATTTCTGTTGAACAAAGTCATCACTCATGGATGTTCAGCAAATATTTTGTTTTTCTCAATTTTAATTTTTTTTTCTTCATGAATGGGGGTATCCACACTTAAAGTAAAAACAAGCCAAAGTGAACCAGATGATTAACTGTGGGGGGAGGGGACACCCCAAGGCCACCTGTCTACAAGAATTCAAGGCTAAAGTGGTGTTAGGACTATGCACCAGAATACTCTCCACCCTTTCACGAGTGGATGTTCATGTCCCAGAAGAGGTAAACCGAAAGAACAGAGCCTTCTCTGGACAGTCCCATCACCATGTACGGGAATCCACCTCGAGGGATAAATGTCATGACTGGCTGCACAATCATTTACCACGTAAGCAAAGTTATACTTTAAGAAATGTTTAAACTCTGTTAGCATTTTGCAGAATATTTGGTTTTCAGCTTCCACTGGAATTTGACCAACTCTTTGTTCCAAAACACCACCATTGTGACATAACAATATACCAAAGGCATTGTCAACAGCCTTTTGTGTCTCTTGTCAAATGATGGCACATGATATCCTAGCTGTTGCATTGAAGAACCATTTCAGATAGTCACAATAAATGTACTCTATTTTCTGACAAGTAAAACAATGTATATTAACTGTTTCACCATCCACTAACCTTTTTTGTTCCTCAAGATGTCGTTTTCATGTTGATTTGTTCAAAATGAATTCGACCACTTTCATTGCAACTCACCTGTAGTAATGCTAAACAAATTTTATTGTAGGTACAGTAAAACCTGTCTAAGCGAGAATTGCATGGGACGGAGTAAAATTTCCAGCTCAAACAGTGAACACGCATTTCACTAATTATAAATAATTTTTAACAGAACGTTGTACTTGCTTGACTAAACGGAAGCAAGATGTTTGTGAATGAAGTTATTATACTGTTTATGCTATATTTGTTAGAAGAACAAAAATAGACATTCAAATAAACACAAGTACACAAAATCTTAAATTTATTTGAAGAAATTGTCTAATTTCAACTTTTTCATTTTTTTTTAATGGGTTTTCTCATGCAGTTGAAAAGAATGCCATTTTTATGCAGTTCATTTTCTTCCATGATTTTTGCATACAATTTGATAGTGTTAATATAACTTAACACTTGCAACGAAGTTGGAATTTCTATTTCCTCACTATCTTTTCCATTTTGTTCATCTTCTGAACCTCTCACGCTGTTACCATCTTGCAATTCTATTATAGATTTTAAATCAATTTCATCAGTTTCTGTTAAAACATTCTTGTCCACATTCACAAAACTTTTCACGTTCACAGAATCATCTGCATCAACCTTCTCAATCAGTTTGGATTTAACTAGAATCGTTATAACAAACAACTTCTCCACAATCTCCTCCATTATTAAGAATAAATCCACAGTTTCAAAAACACTTTATTACACATTTGACTGAATGAATTAAAGAGTGCAATGCATCTAACTTGTCACTTTTCATGGCCATTTCAGATGCTCTCTTACAGTCGTCCATGTTTGCAGTAATATGCTGAAGCATCAGTTTTCTGTATTTCAATTTTATACACTGTATAATTCCATAATATAGTGGCTGTAGAACTGATGTTGTACATGGAGGTAGCAAGAATAAATAAACATTTGAAAGTTGAACTTTTGGGTGACAAGTTGCATTATCAAGGAAAAGTAGAATATTCCCATTTTCTTGTTCTATTCTTTTGTTTAATTTGTTCAAAAATTTCTCAAATATAGAACTTGTCATCCACACCTTATTATTTGATTTCCATTCCACAGGAAGTTTATTCTTTCTTAAATTTTTGAAACAGTGTAGATTTTCACTTTTACCCATTACCCATGGTAAATTTTCCCGAAATTTTAAAATTAGAGAAAATAGGAATTTATTTTTTGTGAGAATTATTCAAAGAGTAACATTTTGCATTTGAAAAGATAAATATTCCTAAAAATCATGAATCTAATTTAACTACAAAAATAATGGCAGCAGAAAAAAGAACAGAATATATCTAACCAATACTTACTGTAACAAAATATCTGCAAATTTAATATTTTTAAAAAATTAACTACATAATAAATTAATATTTAATAAAAAAAATGTTTTCCCATAAGTTATAATCCAACTTGTTGATAAATGAAGTAGGTGAAATACAGTCTTCCATCCTTGTTACATGGATTCCACCATATAGAGAGCCTTTTATAAGAGAAATATCGAGATAATGCTGCAAAATGTTAGTATTTTTGACTTGTAAAGGTTTTACGGTACTCTCTGAAACTCAGACTTCAATTGACATAAGTGCAATCTAGCTGTTTCGAAAACTTCTACTCCAATCTTCAATCCATCATTTACTTCTTTGAATGTCACTGACTGAAAGAAAAGTATAATTTTTTCTGTAAATACGTTTCTCAGGCACAGCTTTGTTGAACGTCCCTGACAGATGAGAACAGTTTTGTATTAGATTTCTTATAATTGTCTTTTCTAATCAAATTCATAAGACCATCTGGATCTCCTTGGAATAACATGATACACAAAATCCTTAATACAGACATGCACAACAAATAATCAACTGTTTTTGTCAAGAGCATTGAAACTTGACTTCTGTCAAACCTCTTCATTTGGAAAGTTTGATCTGACTTACCAATCTAAAAGTGTAAGCAACAAATGATAATTTTCACACCTTCAGGATTAATTTCACCTCGCATTATATCAGTTATTGATGTCAAAATCTACCTTTTGCTGAAGAGATAAAGAAATAAAAACATAAAAAAATTAACTTTCTTGTCAGTACCAATAAAATATCTCAATGTCAAGGATGCTGCCTATGCTATCATGATTCTACAAAAAGAAGATATGATTCTTTGAATATTTTACTTTCAAAGTCTTCTAAACACACTTTAAATTAAAAATACATTTATGATATGTGGTTATACTTGATAACACAAAACTATACTAGTTATATGTACTTTGCATATTTGAGAGCCACCATTCCAGTCATTTGTCACAAGTTAGCTGCCACAAACTACCATCCAGTATGTGCTGTGTTTGACAATATCATTTCCTGAAACAAAAAGAAAAAAGAAAAAATTACATTAACTCTGTGTGATAATAAAGAGAATGTGTAGATATCAGTAAATATAAACAACTCAATTTATACCCTTCTCTTTTCATTCAGCTGTTTTTAAAAGACTTCAATATTTTTAAAGTGCATCAAATCTTCACTTAAAGCAGATCCTCACAAATGCCACATATTACCGTTAATACATTACGTAAATGCTATTTACATAAAATGTTAGTTTATGTTCATCGTTCCGATGTTGAGACCAAAGTTTGACGTAAAAATAGATTCATCTTTAACATTATGGAATATCTTTCTGTTGTTATATCAGAGCTTAATTATAAATTTACAATTGTATAACATTGTTACTTGTATTGTTCATGCAAAATTTACAAAATAACACCAATGTTCAACAGTGACACAGCATAAATTTTGAACATTGTCAACAAATCCAACGCTTCTTTTTAATCACTTGCGATAGTCGCACAAAACAGTGAGAAAAAGTTGATAACAAAATTTAGTAAAATATATTTTAGAAGTGAAAAAATTATAACTCGTTAACGAAATGTTACAACAGTCTAAAAAAATAACAGACTAGTAGTGACAAGTAACTCATCGACGTTGTACCTCAAATTAAATAATTTAATATTCTACAGTACATGTAACATAACAGTGTAACAGATAAAAATAATCTGGAACTAACTCGACAAACCTACGAAACAAGAGTAGAAATCACTTAATCAAGTTAATGTTTGACTTCGAACCATTAATACACGATTCCATTAAATTAAAAAAAAATTCACTTTAACCCCTCATATATTTGCAGAACAATTAATATCACTATCCACTTTACGTACTAGTCCTCGATTGTTACAACTGATAACAACGCCCTCAGCATGATTTTCAAACACACAAGTTTGAACTTTGAAATTAATCTGCATTTGTTTATTTATTTTTATCCCCAATTGCGTACTGATAAGTCTGTGAATTCATAATAGTAAAAATCGCGTTTCGATATTTGTGGTGAGTACAGCAGATAAAGCCCACTGTTTAGCCTTCTGATTAATTACAAACAAAGAAATCACTTATTTTTTTCAGGTGAATTTTTAAATAAAAGGAATTTATCTAAATCACACGAACCATAATATGTTAAAAATTCAAATTCTACTGTAGGATAACCGAGTGTTTAATATTCAGAATAATTTCAATTTAAATATGTTTATATACCTCAAGAGCGCCTTATACACACAATAGGCTAAACTGTCAGGTCAGAGATCCTCGTAGCTCAAACATAACAGACCAGAAGAAAGAGAACGAGCCAACAGCACGAATTGCCTTAAACAATTATTTTCAATCGAATAGCGAAGTTTGATTTCTGCTTTACAAAACTACAATCCAATTCTTATTGAAATTTAAGTGCTAAGCGTGTGTAGTAAGTCACGTCTTGATTCCAAGATCTCAGATCCCTCCGAGATGATACATTATTATTATAAGGCCATGTTCAAACTGTCTCCAGTTTTCTAGACCTGGGTAAAAACTTTTGAAATATAATGTTATAACTTCTAGAATACTGTCACGGGTAAGTTAATATTGTTTGTTTTGAATTTCGCGCAAAGCTGCATGACTATCATATACGTCAAGCAAAGGACGAAAAGAAATTCAACAAATTTCGGATCACCCCTAAATTAAAACCAAATACCTATTACTATTGGGTTGTGTTACACACCGAAAATGTAACAGTTGTGACAGATTGATCGATTATATGAAATTAAACACAAATCTACATAATGGGTTATCTGTGCTCTGCCTGCAATGGGTATTGAAACGCAGTTTCAAGCAGTGTGAGTCCGCAGACATGCTACGGTGCCATTGGGGATTGTAAAAAGTTGTGTATATGTTGACATAGTTAGTGATATGTAGTAAAATATACGTAATTTTGAAACATGCTCGCCTTCCCAGCCGTGTGGGCGTTATAATGTGACGGTCAATCCCACTATTCGTTGGCAAAAGAGTAGCCCAAGAGTTGGCGGTGGATGGTGATGATTAGCTGCCTTCCCTCTAGTCTTACCCTGCAAAATTAGGAACGACTAGCACAGACAGCCGTCGAGTAGCTTTGTGCGAAATTCAAAAAACAAACAAACCCACGTGACAAAAACAAATTTCTTTCTTCCTTTAACGTTTCTACAAGTTTAAACATTGTCCTAGGCCTAATAATAAGTAGCTTTCCAACCATTCTGATAATGAACAATGCTAGGATTAATGCATCTCAGGACGTCTGTTAGCCTTAAGATGACCTAAAAAAGGTCGAAACGTTATCCTCTGCTTTATTTTACTACAAGTGTTAATATCCATAGCAGCCGTCCTGGAATATAACATCACATTTTTGTATTATAAATCTATAGATTTACCGCTGTTCCCAACATGGGCCATTATGAACTAAGAATTTTCTAGGTCTACTTAATGATTCGTAGCTCCTTCTAGTTAACAAACAAATTACAATTTCAAAAACAGAAACGTCGCTCGGCGCTGACACCCGGGGTCCACGACCCGAATCTCCAGTTGATGGTTTTAGAAATGAAAATAGAAAAACATGATATGTATCATACTGAAACGCTCAAAATTTTTACTCCTATGGGCCTGAGTCCCGAGTCTTTTAAGAACCAAGCAACGCCTCTGATTAAAAATATAACTTATAACAGTGAGGAATGAAAAAAAATTAGAAAATATAAAGATTTAGAATAGTTAATTAAGTATTTATTGTTGTTGTTGTTTTTACAATAATACATAATATACAAGTGTTAAACGCAATATATATGTATTCAATTTCGCGCAAATCTACTCGAGGTCTATCTGCGCTAGTCGTCTCTAATTTACTAGTGTAAGACTAAAGGGAAGGCAGCTAGTCATCACCACCCATTGCCCTCACTTGTGCTACTCTTTTACCAACGAATAGTGGGATTGATGGTCACATTATAACGCCCCTACGGCTGAAAGGGCGAGCATGTTTGGTGCAACGGGGATGCGAACCCGCGACACTCAGATTACGAGTCGCACGCCTTAACCCACCTGACCATGCCGGGCCTAACCTGTATAAAAGCCAGTGTGTGTCTCGTCACGCTTGATTTTCCGAAATAGTAGGAGTTATAAAAGCCAAAATGAACGTATCCAGATAAAGTAATTTGATTACTACTACTACATTATAAATTTAGTGACGGGAGTACAAGGGGGTTGTAAGGGTAGGGGTACAGCGAAACCTTTTTCGTATAGTGATTGTTGGGATCACTCACTCAAGAGCAAAGTGCATAAAAGTTAACGTAAAATTTAAAACACCGATTCAATATCGAAATTAAAAATACTGGTTCAATAGCTTCTGAATTAAGCTATTTTCTATTATATCACTAACGTGTTAAATAACAATAATAAACAGAAAACCTCTTCAATCAATGGAGACTCCCAAATTAAGAAACAAAGAAATGTGTTTCCAGTTTTGTTATCTATAAGGTTTAATTTTATATTTTCTGTTCATAGACTAACAGCATTATTAAGCTGTGTGACATAAAAGTCATTGTTGAAACGTAGTGTTACTCAAACGCAGTTTTTCGAAGTATAATAAGTTGCTAGTATAAACATTTTTAACAATGATTATTTCATGAAGATGAATCGAATTCTTTTTGTTAATTATCTTAATTGGAATCACTCACAAAGAAATTTACCAACGTTTAACTACAATAACTGCACTTTTCTACCTTTTTATTAGTCAAACTTCATTTCGCAATATTTATACAGTTTAGCCATGAAATGTGAGGTTAGGGTACACTATATAATGGGGGGGGGTAGTATTTGTCGCATCATTTTCGACGGACTGTATATTAGTACTACATAGAAATACTAGAAGTTCGAGAAAAGAATTTATACAAATAAAGGTAATTTAGTTTCCAAGGAATTAGACCAAAAGCCGCCTGGAAGGATCATCTATTTTAACCATTCGCGCTACGATACAAGCAGTGTGTTATTAATAAGTCAGTCAGTAAATACCACAATATCGTCGCATAAGTAGCACTTAACGTTGAAATTTGTTCTGTCGTGACGTTAACAAAACGTGCGCATGCTGCAGATCACAAGAAAACTAGTGTACTATGTAGGCTTCAGCACAACGTGACATGTGATCTGGTTTGTTTTGAATCTCGGTCAAAGCTACGCAAGGGCTAACTGCTCTAGCCGACCCTAATTTATCAATGTAAGGCTAGAAGGAAGGCAGCTAGTCATCACCACCTACAGCCAACTCTTGAGCTACTCTTTCAACAACGAATAGAGGGATTGACCGCGTCGCGCTAAACATGCTCGCCCTCCCAGCCGTGGGGGTGTATAATGGAACGGTCAATCCCACTATTCGTTGGTAAAAGAGTAGCCCAAGAGTTGGCGGTGGGTGGTGATGACTAGCTGCTTTCCCTGTAGTCTTACACTGCAAAATTAGGGACGGCTAGCACAGATAGCCCTCGAGTAGCTTTGTGCGAAATTCCAAAACAAACAAACAATTCTTTTTTTTTTAAGACGACTTTATTACAGTGAAGGGTTGTGTACTCGTATCTTAAAAGTTGGCTGTGAGAGTTGGACCTGGCCATTCTATAAATTTAATTGGAGGATGAGATTTTTTTATTATAATTTTTAGCGTTTTGGATATAGTTCCTTCAGTTACAGATACCGTATTTGTTTGTGTTTTGTCTTTGAAAAGTTTCCTTTTTTCCTCTTAGTTTATCTGTTTCATGTTAGAATTGTAATGGTCTCATTTTTTGCACGTCGTATCCCTTTAAAATTTTTCGATGTAAAAAGTTGGATAACCGTAGCTCAAAATGAGTGATTTTAGTTCAAAGCATACTGTGTTTTTCTCACTACAGTTTGAGTTGATTCTTTTTAATTATTCAACAATTTTACCATTCTTGGAAACTTTTGGAAAATGAGAATTAAAGATAGAAAAAGTGTTCTAATTCGTTTGCGAAACAAATAGATTGTACAGGGTGGCCCATAAGTCCCTACCCATCCATATGTAGGCCCATGTTGAGGTAAATGTTTTACAGAACATGGCATCGCATAATATTATGCAGCGAGAATGAGGGACAGCACACAGATACTCTGTATACATAAAATATATGGATGGGTAGGGACTTACGGGCCACCCTGTATATTATTGTCATCATCGACTGTTAGGGTAATATTAAATAAATCATTCTTTCACTTGAATGCTTCAGGGTGGATTGAATGTTGTGGTATATGAAGTTCAGAAATTCTGAAAATATGATTAAAGAAGGAAGATCGTGGTTCCACAGTTCAAATAGTTGGCATTATTTCCTCAAGCAACAAAACTCTATTTTAACTTCATATCTAAAAGATGTATTTTGGAAAGTCTAAACAGAGATTTGCAGTTTGATGGCACCATGTCTTAAACATTAATCTTGTTTTTTTACTTTTTGGAACTGTATTTTTACCTGAAGCAACCTGTCCTGTTTCTGTAATTTTGTGAAGATCGGTATTCTCCCCTTTTAAATTAACAATTTTTGATAATATTAGAGATTAGCAATTTTATATGCAAAAACGGTTCGTTTGGGCTCAGAAAATATTTTAAATAGAAGAGCGAACAACGTTTCGACCTTCTTCGGTCATCGTCAGGTTCACAAAGAAAGAGGTAACTGACCGAAAGCTGACCACATATTTGGAAGGGGTTGTGTAACTGAGTGTCGCAATGTAGATGGCGGGGTTAGATGTTTAAATATATAATTTTATCTATAATATTAATATAGGTATAATGGCGTTCCTTTATATTGGTTTATTTTGGGTTTAAGTTGTTGTATAAGTAAGGCTTCTTTAATTTTGCGTTTGTTTATGTTTGTTTCTTTATTTACTATTTTAGTGTTTTCTATGGTTATGTTGTGTCCATTTGACTTGCAGTGTTCGAAAACGTGTGAAGGTGACTTTTTATGTTCTTTGAATCTGGTTTCCATTTTTCTACTTGTTTCTCCAATATAGAAGTCGTGGCAGTTATCACATTGTATTTTATAAATAATGTTGGTGTGGTGTTTGTCAGTGTAGTTCTTACATAGTATAGACCTTAGTTTTGTGCCTGGTTTTTGAATAAATTTAGTTTTAACTGGGATGTTATATTTTGTTACTAGTTTTTGCCAAATGTTGGTTATTTGTTTGCTGATGTCAGGAATATATGGTATACAGCAGTATATGGTTTCGTGATTTTTTGATTCGTGAGATATATTTACTTTTGTTGGTTGATTTTGCTTTCTGTCTAGGTGTGTGCGTATAATGTTTTCTACGGTTTGTGAAGGAAACTTATTGATGTTGATGAAGTATTGTTTTATTTTGTCTAATTCATCGTTAATTTTATCTGGTGAGCATAGTTTTATGGCTGTGTTTATCTGGTTTCTTAGTATGTTGAGATTTTGTTTTGTTTCATGTGCTGAGTCCCAAGGAATGTATAGTCCAGTATGGGTGATTTTTCGGTGGATTTCTGTTTTGAATTGTGTGTCGGTTCTTATAATTTTGAGGTTAAGAAATGATATTTGATTGCTTTCTTCCTGTTCACATGTGAAGTTAATGTTGGGATGTATAGAGTTAATGTGAGTGAAAAAATTAAGTATGTGTTCTGTAGATTTGAATCCCGCAACCGTGTCATCTACATATCTGTACCAGTATAGTGGTGGATGTAATGCTGTATTAATTGCTTGTGTTTCAATTTGTGTCATAAAAATATTGGCTAGAACTGGTGATACTAGGTTGCCCATGCTTAGGCCATTTGTTTGTATATGTTGATGAAGTATTGTTTTATTTTGTCTAATTCATCGTTAATTTTATCTGGTGAGCATAGTTTTATGGCTGTGTTTATCTGATTTCTTAGTATGTTGAGTTTTTGTTTTGTTTCATGTGCTGAGTCTTAAGGAATGTATAGTCCAGTATAGGTTTGCGTGAGAATATAGGTTTGCAAAAGGTTACTTTGAAGGTCAACTGAAGTGACATAACGGGCTCATTGTATTAAGAAAAGAAGCTGTACATTTTGAAAATGATATTTTATTTCTTGAGAGGAGAGAACGTGATTATCTTAGTCTCTAAAAGACATTTCTAACTAGGTTTATTCTCTGCAAAGTTTTATGGTTTAGTTTGAATTTCGCACAAAGCTATTCGAGTACTATCTGCGCTAGCCGTCCCTAATTGAGCAGTGTAAAATCAGAGGGAAGGAGTTAGTCATCATCATCCACCGCCAACTCTTGTGCTGCTCTTTTACCAATGAATAGAGGGATTGACCATTATATTATAACGCCCCTACGGCTGAAATGGCGAGCATTTTTTGTGTGACAGGTATTCGAACCCGCGACCCTCAGATTACGAGTCGAGTGTCTTAACCACCTGGCCATGCCGGGCCAAGCAATATTTTTCGGACCAACCTGAAGGCAAAATTGCTCGAGTCTCTGCAGTATTTGGTAGATTTATAAAATAAATTAACTCATTCTGTAGTTTAATTTTATATATAACTTTGGGCCCGGCATGGCCAAGCGTGTTAAGGCATGCCACTCGTAATCCGAGGGTCGCGTGTCCGCATTACCATCACACCAAACATGCTTGACCTTTTAGCCGTGAGAGCGTTATAATGTTACAGTAAATCTCACTATTTGTTGGTAAAAGAGTAGCTTAAGAGTTGGCGGTGGGTGGTGATGACTAGCTGCTTTCCCTTTAGTCTTACACTGCTAAATTAGGGACGGCTAGCGCAGATAGCTCTCGAGTTGCTTTGCGCCAAATTCAAAAACAAAACAAAGAATATTAGTAGAACAGGTTACTGTTCCTAATCTTCAGGTTATAGTTAAACTGGTATGCGTAGCCTTGAACTGTCGTAAAGTCACTTAGGGCTTTGTACCTCCATGTAAATTGTTATCATCGTACGTGGCTGGTGATTTAATAGCCTTGATGGGTTGCTAACCTGCCGATCGTGTGAACGGGTAGGAGTGTTGCAAACGGTGTTTGCTGATTGGATGACCCTTGACGCTGACAGAGAGTTTTTGGCCGGACCAGTATGTCTTAAGAATTGCTAGTCAGTTGTGAAAGGAACACGTTCGTAGAAAATTAGACGCTCCTTTAGTCTGGCTAGTTATCACGCGCCTTACATTTATAGTTGTGGAGATTACATAGTTTTGTGGATGGACAAAATATCTATACTTTAATAAGTGATCAAAGCATTTTTAGAATTCCTCATTTGTTTCTCTATATATGTTTATGTTCTTCATACCAATGGCATTTATAAAAATATTTATTTGCAATTAATTTTCTTGTTGTTGTTTTCTTTAATGGGATCATTGTTGGCTGAAGAGCGACGGCCTGACATGGCCAAGCGTGTTAAGGCATCCGAGGCTCGTGGGTTCCAATCCCGGTTGCATCAAACATGCTCGCCCTTTCAGCAGTGGAGGCGTTATAATGTTTCGGTGAATCTCATTGTTCGTTTGTAAAAGAGTAGCTCAAGAGTTGTTGGTGGGTGTTGATGACTATCTGCCTTCCTTCTTGTCTCACACTGCTAAATTTGGGACGATTAGCTCGAGTAGCTTTGCGCGAAATTAAAAAGAAAAAAAGAAAAAGAAGAGCAACTACACTGTTGTGAAAGGCTACTACTGCCCAACAAAACAATACCTCATTATTTTAATTCTACAGTTTTAATTACGTAGTACAAACAGATTAGATTAGGAACATTACAGCTTCTCCAGATAGACCTGTTTTAAGTGCTTATATCTCATATACTGAGGACTTTATACCAAAAATTTTATTTTATGCGCAAACAAAAGTTTCTTTTGTTTCATTTTTTATCAAAATGATAAAGAATTTATGACAAATAACAAGAAATGATTAAATGGCTCAGTTACGCTATTTATTCATCATTTTAATCAGTCATTTTTGTTTCTTTGAATGGTTAGAAAACGATAATCCAAAAAACGACATCCCCTTAGGCCCGGCATGGCGAGGTGGGTTAAGGCTCTCGACTTGTAATCCGAGAGTCGTGGGTTCGAATCCTCGTCACACCTAACATGTTTGCCCTTTCAGCCATGTGGGCGTTATAAAGTTTCGATCAATCTCACTATTCGTTGGTAAAAAAGTAACCCAAGAGTTGGCGGTTGGTGGTGATGACTAGCTGCTTTCCATCTAGTCTTACACTGCTAAATTAGGGACGGCTAGCACAGATAGCTCTCGTGTAGCTTTGCGCGAAATTCAAAACAAACAAACAAACAGGACATACCCCAAACAAAAACTTGGAGAGAAGCGATTACATAAGAAGGAAGCGGGTGGCGACGCTAACCATTTTTAAGGAGATCTTATGAAAAAAAATAGAAATGGTAATGATCACGCCCAACACTGTTATGTTGATGGTAGTTAAATAAGCTGTGTATTTGTCAACTTTGAAGAGGACATGATTTAAATTTTCATTGAATTCTTTTATTTACTACATTTTAGAGATCAATGTATCTGAACCTAAATTTATTTCACTTAATTTTTGAAGAGCAAGTTAACATTGGCGTGTGTGTGGGTTTGTCTTATAGCAAAGCCACATCAGGCTATCTGCTGAGCTCACCGAGTGTAATCGAACCCCCTGATTTTAGCGTTGTAAATCCGAAGACATATCACTGTACTAGCGGGGAGCAAGTTAACTTTCCATAGATTTCGTTTGAGTTTTTTTTACAGTTTGATTTTCGTAATAATTCCTATGGTGCATACTTGATAACTGTTAAACAGAACATTCGTTTAACGTATGCTACCGTAAGCAACATAGTATTTGTTCTCATGTTTAGTATAGTACAGTATTGTCTGTTATATTCCCAGTGTTTTAATTCGAATTTTAGCTAAAGAGTGCCGGCCTGGCATGGCCGAGCGCGTTAAGGCGTGCACTCGTAATCCGAGTGTCGCGGGTTCGCGCTAAACATGCTCGCCCTCCCAGCCGTGGGAGTGTATAATGTGACGGTCAATCCCACTATTCGGTGGTAAAAGAGTAGCCCAGAGTTGGCGGTGGGTGGTGATGACTAGCTGCCTTCCCTCTAGTCTTACACTGCTAAATTAGGGACGGCTAGCACAGATAGCCCTCGAGTAGCTTTGTGCGAATTTCCAAAAACAAAACAAAAAAAACAAACTAAAGAGTGCCTAATTTTAAGATCAAGTAAGTTTGTGGAAGTATGCCTAGAATGTTTTAGATGACGTCACGAAAAGCTGATTAATTTGCAAATTATATATAAGTAAGGTTGTGTCATAAATAACAAAAACCAACAAGCAGTAAATAGTGAACGAATATTTAGCAAGTGTACAACGTGTCAGTCAGTTTCATTTAGTGAAATATTCACTTTCAGTGAAGCATTTGGCTTAGTGTTGCTTATCGTGTATATTTTAGTCATGTGATTCAATTAGCCATGAAATTGTGCAAGTCGGTTGATATTTTTGCGTTAATCGTAGTGCATTAGCAAGGCATTCTGCTTGGACGTTATTTGTAAACGTAAGCTTACACGTACAAGCTATAACAGTTTACAAGCGGGTTGAAAAATTAAAGCAGAAACGAACTAATTTGTTATCGTTACGTCGACTGAACTTCAAATTATTTTCCCCCAGATAATTTCCTTTTAAAATAATATCTATTAATATCTAAGTGACAACTTCTTGTAATGTCAGTAAATGATTTTGCTATTTTTCTTTCCTTTTATTTTATTACATTACAGCCTCCAAACCAAAACAATGATGTGATCCAAATTTACTGAGATTACTTAGTTTCAACAGGAGTATCTCCTTTTATAAGTATTATTAATAAGTTGTGGTAAGTTTAAAAAATCCTAATTCTAGTTTAAACAGGCCCCCCAGTGGCACAGTGGTATGTCTGCGGACTTGCACAGTAAAAACCGGGTTTCGATACCCGTGGTGGGCAGAGCACACAAATAGCCCATTGAGCAGCTTTGTGCTTAATTATAAACAAACAAACAAATAGTTTAAACAGTTAGTTTTCTTGCAGAAATTTGGAGTTCGTTTAAAAAGCTTAAGTATATGGTGAAACAGGAATTTTCAACCAACAACAGATAAACGATAAATATTACAAGTGGATTGTTTGTTGAAACATTGCAAGATAAAAAATCCAAACAAGTAAAAAAAAGGCTTTCAAAAAGGAAGCAAATGTGGGGATGGCTAACATAAATACTTCATAAACAATGCAAATAAAATAGTAGGAATGGTATTTGTATCATTCCTACATAATATCAAAGGCAGTAGTTAACATATTTCAATATATATAAAACTATTTATTCACGACTGAGTTATCCTATTTTTGTCCGTTCCACTGGATAGTTGTGTTGGAATGTTGCAAATGACATCCCTACTATTTTATTTGCATTGATTTTGCATGTTAACTTTGTGTTATTAAACAAATGTAATAAAAAAAATGTTGAAAATGACATTACAAGTTTACACAAGTCATTTTAATTATTATGCTTATTTTTTATTTTTTCTTATTGTGATATATACAAAAAGATTTTTCGAACACTAGAAAAATATCATATTACTCTAATTTTTAACTTTTTTTTTATTTTAAAGAGCTCTTTTCAAACTTGAATCTGGAGTGAAGGATAACTTTTAGTGGCAGTCCAGAGTACGGCTGAACGCTCTTCATTTACTAAAGGGTAAAAAATAATCAGTCCATCTCGAATGCCCCCCAGTGGCTCAGCGGTATGTCTGCGGACTTACACGCTAAAATCCGGGTTTCGATACCTGTGGTGGGCAGAGCACAGATAGCCCATTGTGTAGCTTTGTGCTTAATTAAAAACAACAAAAAACAACAACCATCTTGAATACCTGATCTGAATGTTTCGTATATTATTTAATAATTTTTAAACAGATCAAACTATATACAGAGTGGGAACTGGCCCCAACCTTCACCAATAGTTGCTTCATATCTGTTTTTATTTCTGATTCGTTTCCTTAAACTATATAGAGTCCGGCATGGCCAGGTGGTTAAGGCGCTTGACTCGTAATTTGACAGTCGCGGGTTTGAATCCCCGTGGCACCAAACATGCTCGCTATTTCAGCTATGCAGGTGCTATAATTTTACGATCAATCCCACTATTCGTTAGTAAAAGAATAGCCCAAGAGTTGGCGGTGGGCACATATATATGTTTTAACGGAACAAAATCTGGGTGTTTTTATTATTACACAAATTTTTTGTTAACTAATTTTATAGTGCAATATTAGAACAATTTTTTTGTCGACTACACGTATGTAACTATGGTATCTGGAGGATTTCCGGCAAAGCAGAGGAGTCAGTATTATTAGGAGGTTTGCTAATCTCATGTGTAGGTGTATTTCCCGACAGATGTAAAGGTTGGGCCATAGACATTGTTCTGGAAACAAATGTTTGATGAAATTCACCACAGTGTACAATACAAACAACACCTCAAAGTAGTACCGCAGATTGAAACAGGGCAAGTAGTTGTGTAGGTATGAAAAGAAAGAGCGAACAGTATGGTTATCCAGATCAGTTGAAACTTTATTAAACCAAAAACTCCTGTTAGCTCATTTTATTACTTCTTACAGGACCCCATCCACCAAAAGAATGATACTACAATAACAGGTTTTAACTTAATCGTTATATTGACTGTATAAAACAGAACAGTATCATGTTTTACAGCATTTCTGGTCTACTTCTCGGCCTCTCCTCTTGCTTGATCTGACAACCCTTCCAAGCAAACTAAAAATTGCGAAAACTAGAAGCGTGTCCCTCTTGTTTCAATTAATATATGAGTTTCGATTATCATATAAGTCAAGCAAGGGACGAAGATAAATTCAACAAATTTCTGACCACCCTTTTCTTATTAAACCTGAACTCTTATCACGAATGAAAACGTAACAGATGTGTGTGTATTGATATGTCAGTTAATGATATAAGGTAAAATGTAAGTAATTTTTAAAATTATCTCCGAGCGTGTTAACGCTGTATTATTAAACAAATATAAAAAATGTAGTTTCGAGGCCACCTTCACTCTCTTAATTTTTAAAAGAATAAAATGTAACAATCAAAGTTTTCAAAATGTAAAATTATACAAAAATAATACACTGATTGTGTTATCACAGAGACAGGTGGAGATATTAAAAGTTCTTTCTAATCTAACCGAAATCTCTTTAAAGAATCGGTGGAAATTTAGAAATAGTGAACTGTATTCAAAAGTGGTAAACATCAGAGTGAAATCCTTAAAATTCTAAAACAAATTCTAGTCTATTTGCTCCGAATCTGTGCCAATATATGATGAATAGTCTATGTAGTTTATCAAAAATCTCTGTAACATCTTTGAAAAACCTGGTAAAGTATCTCGACATATAATTTCTCAAGCTCCAACACTGTTAAAAATATGGCAACAAACTATTGAGGTTTTGACTTAAGATGGTGAAGGCACTCGACTCGTAATCCAGGGGTCACGGGTTCGAATTCTCGTCAAACCAAACATGCTCGCCCCTTCAGCCGTTGGGTCGTAATAATGTTCGGTCAATCTCACTATTCGTTGGTAAAAGAGTAGTTCAAGAGTTGGCGGTGGGTGGTGATGACTAGTTGTCTTCTCTCTACTCTTACACTGCTAAATTAGAAACAGCTAGTGCAGATCGCCCTCGTATAGCTTTGCGCGAAATAAAAAACAACAACCAACCAACCTTATGCTATATGCATGGCGCCATGACAGTTATTTGCAGCAAAAAAGTGTTTTTTAATACAAAATGATTTGCAAGACAGAATAAAAAATAGACAAACTCAAGATAAGATAAAATAAAAGTAAACTAAAATTACAGTACAAAATAACAATGTATACAAGATCAAAATATACTACAATGATAAAATTGAAATTCCAGCCAGCTACATTACAAAATCAAAAGTAATAATAAAAGATCATTAAACAAAATAGAACGAAAGTAGCCTTCACATAATACAAATAAAATAAAACACAGCATGTGCGAAGTAAGATATAAGACAAAAGAAAATACACAAATACAAAACAATCACACACACAGTTTTGAAAAAGGAAGACTATACGTACTAACAGTTAAGAATTTAGCACCAAATACGAGTTGTTTAGGTGAATGTGACGGTTATTTTGTAGGTTTCCTTTTAGGAATCAAACTCAGATTCGGCATTAACTATTTTGTTCACGGTAATTGCATCATATAATTTCAAAAGCACATAAGATAAACACTGGTTGCTGTTTGAATGACACAATGTTGTCACCTACAATGTTGATTGGCATTGGGTAATAGTCCATGACACAATAAATAAAACAGTTTCAGCTTCATCAAAAAAACTGGCTACAAAATGTTGATTCGAATCTAACACCCGGGGCTACATGTAGCTGAGTATATCATATTAAGAAAGCCCAGCATGGCTAGGTGGTTAAGGGGAGCGGGTTCGGATCAGCGTCACACCAAACATACTTACCATTTTAACCATAGGGACGTTATAATATGATGTTCAATCCTGCTATTCATTAGTAAAAGAGTAATCCAGGAGTTGGCGGTGGATGATGATGATGACTAGCTGCCTTCCCTCTGGTCTTGCACTGCTAAATTAGGGACGGTTAGCGCAGATAGCCCTCGTGTTGCTTTGCGCGAAATTCAAAACAAACATATCAAGTAAAATATTTTGAATATGCAAATTGGCAAATCACGTGACAACCACTGTTAATATAAATCCCCTGTGAAACAGCGTTTATTACACTATATTTTGACATAATTTTCTATTTCATAGGCAGTGAGCTGCTATTGAAAAATTAGTATTTTTCCGGTGGGTTATATAATATCCCTTTGTAATGCAAAGGATTTTTACACTTAGATACTGAAGATGTTGTCAGATCAGGTATTTAAAATTTCTAAGATGGGTATATTCCTTGTTTTTAATAGCATTGAAGAACTAAGGAATCTGAATTAACTTTGAGATCCATGTCTATCAGCCCCCCAGTGGCTCAGCGGTATGTCTGCGGACTTACACGCTAAAATCCGGGTTTCGATTCCCGTGGTGGGCAGAGCACAGATAGCCCTTTGTGTAGCTTTGTGCTTAATTCAAAATAACAACAACAACAACAACCATGTCTATCAAGAAAAGAGATCTACAACAAGTTATGCACCAACATAGCAAGTGTCTTGTAACAGTTAGGAATTCATGAACATAAAGGTCAGTGGCAAAATCCATCCACGTGTCTCAAGCAACTTATTCAAGAAGAGTCTCTGTAAAAGTGACAGAGGTCGTGTTCAGAAGTTGCTTCTACAATATATCTGGTCCACCGTCAGATAAATAAAACAGCTGGAGAATTAAATTGGCATTCACAGTACTTCATTTGAATTCGTATACCCATGAAGTTGCCAATACAGTTTTGCGACAATATAGTTGAAAAAGGTGCCAGTAATATTGTTGTTCTCGTACGATGGATGACTTGTTGAAAACCTCCAGGAGCAGTTGGTGTGGTTTCGATATGATAATCGTACGACAGAGCTTTTTGTAAAAGAAAGCAGTCTGCTCGGACACTCTCAAAAATGTTTAATTAAATACTAAGAACACGAACCGAAATATTAAAATATAGCAGTTAATACAAATATATGTTTACAACTGCAGTACCAATATATTACATATACTGGTAAAAAAACCTGTTTTTTTTTGTATCACAACAGAGTGAAAGACGTATTTATTTTATTAAATTTCAGTGGTATAGCTACTTATAATTCCAACACGAGACATTTACGAAGATAAACATGTTCCAACTATTCTCATGCTTGACTAGTGTTCTGTTGTACATTTGTGTGTAAACATATTTGTACAAGGTTGTTATTAAGTTATTTACTTTTAGAAAATTCGTAATGTATTCTGTGTTGTTCTCAGACGTGTATTAAAGATGCTTTTGGTGGTTATCGATGTATTATTCTTTTCCTTTGAAGGAAGATAAGGTGCATGACCTTGAATTGAAACCGTACACTCGTTTTCCGTAACTTTTGTGAAGATAAATTTTCCTCGATATAGGGATGACGTGTGATAAAATGGAAGAAGGTTGGTCGTTAAGCCTATTATAAATAGTTTAATTTGAAAGGTGTTTGGTTGAGACAAAAAAAAAAGACAAATGCTCTAGGAATTGAGACGGACAAAAAGTGTGTTATTTAAATGTAAACGCAATGGTAGAAACCTGAAATAGAATAAAGTTAACGTAAGATAGCTTCCCCAAATGATTAGTACTAGTACTGAGTTATAGTGGTTGTAGTACAAGATTACTTTCCTGGTAACTAGTGCTAAATATTAGTAGTGTAATTTGGTGGTTCTTTATTAACACTATTCATTGCTACTACCAGTTAATGGTAAGGGTTGTAACTTAAATTTTCGGTATTAATAACAGTGATACTGTTATTATTATTAGACGTTCTAGTAATGTTGACCTGACTTATCAGTGTGACCGAGTTATATAATATATTAATTAGTACTAGTATGACATGTAACATCTTAGTCATACTTAATTATAAAATGGTGTTATTATTATTACTGATAACATTAACAACTAATATATTTGTTTGCAACTTGTGTCTGATTTAACATAATTTACTGTTTTACCCCAGTCGTAAGTCTTCTAACTTTACTGTTTTTTTTAGCTTAGTTAGTTTTAGGCTTGTGTTACTTATATCTCATCATATCCCTAATTGTAAACCCAAGAATAGCGATTTATTTTTGTACCATTCGTTACTGGTTGAGGCCAAATGTTACATCATGATATTAATAAGTAACTTTATATTTTTACCCATAATATTCCCTTCAGGATAAAGAACAGGCCAAAATACCAGGTGAAATATCTATTTTTTATGTGAAGTACAAGGGTCTCAACAGTAATTATGGATTATTAGGAATTAATTGTAATGTTACTGGTATTCTTATTTACATTTTATTTTGTGAAATATTCATGTTATGAAGTAGTCTTTAACCTGGATATTATGGATCCAATAGCAATTTGGTACATAAATGGTTTAGAAAAATCCATTTTTAAATATATAATGGTTTAGAAAAACGTGTTTAAAATTGTTGTATAGTTTTTATTGATAATTATTGTTTAGATTTTTTAGACTTTAGGGTGTTATATATCTGCCATCTGCATGAAGAATGAAATGAGTGGAAATCCAAAGTTGGTTCTTTAGTGTTAGATGTAAAAGGTTTAAACTTTGGAAATTAGAGACGGACTGGTTTATTAACTTTGACAGTGATAAGACTTTTCAGTAGAAGTTATAAACTTCAGAAATGGTTTTCTTGTTAATATAATACTAAAATATGCAGTTAATTTGATTTCTTTTAAAACTGTGTTGGATAGGTAATGTGTAGGGTTGTATTTAAAGAGACTGGTGGGTGACCTCAAGACACGAGTTTATTTTCACCATGTCTTTATTTTTATATTTTTCTGTTTTGTGTATGTTTAAGTTATAAAACTGAAAGTAGAGATTTCAGTATATTTATAATAATTAGAAGCCTGGATAAACTCTTCTTGTTTGAAAATGTTTCCTTGGTTAGAATTATAATCTTGTATAAAGTTCAGTAAATTTTACTGAAACTGAACTTACGTTGGCAACGAATATGAGTTTAAAAACTATGTGATTTGGTGATAGAGGTTAAAGAGGGACCTTACTCAACTGATTGACCATCTGTTTTTAGATTAAATTTAAATTTTATGTTATTATATTTTGATAACCTTTGCAATTGTGAAAATTTCTCATCATTGTATCAAGTTAACCATTTGCAATTCATAAGCTGTTTTTATATATATTATATTTAGAGCTCTACAGTTAGTGGAATTTGTTAATTAGTTAATTGATGGTCCCATTAATTGATTAAAATGGCATTCCTTAAACCATGGTATTTACAAAAAAAAGTCAGTTACTTTCCTTCTGGTCACCAGTTCAAAATAATAATAAGTATGTGATGGATGCTGCCTTACATATTTTTGCAGTTCAAAATTAGTGCTTATAGTAAATAGCTTTTAGCAGCTTTGCCATAACAATGATGGAGGAGCAAGATTGGTGCCTATGAGAATCAAATACAAGACTTTTGAATCACAGTTATCCTTCACTACTCACCATAACTTAACAGACTTGAAGTCAAAACAAATTTATTTTAGTTGCTTAGATAGTTGGAATAATTGAAAATATTAATAATCCAAACATTCATGATTTCGGTTAATTGTTTATTAACATGACATTTGATTTAACCATAATTTTGATTAATTGATGGAGTAATTGAAAGGAGCAATAGTTGTAAACATTATTTTTAATAAGTTCATTATTTTTTTAACAGTTGAAATACTTTTAGTTTTAGTTGATTATTTTTATGACAAATGATTCAATTGTAATTTCGATTAATCAGTTATTAGAAAAATGAAATGCTAACATTTGGAAATATTAATTTGGAATAATAAACTTATATTTAAGTTTGCATTTTCCTTCATGAGCTACCTAGATATCTTGTGAACTTCAATATGCGTGTTACTTTTCATAAGGGTGAAGAGATTGTAAGTTATCTCCAAAAGAACTTTTCCTTTCCAAGAATTATCCTTACAGCCTTCTTTTGAACTATTTTTCAATAAATTGATATCCTTTCTCTGATATAGAGGCCAAAACTGTAGATAGTATTCTAAGTAAAACCTATGTGATTTGTTTATTTAATTACACATTTTTGACTTGCAGTAAATGTGTGTATAAATTTCTAAACTTTTTTTTTTGTTGTTTACTGCTTGCAACAGAATGCTGTCTTGTTTGATGGCTTGAGTAACTAATTTCTTGTTTTTCTGAGATTTTTTCTTCAATGCAGCTTCTCCTTGAATAGCTATGTGCAAAATTTGATAGATGAAAAAACAGTCATTTCATTCAACTACATCATTAAGTTGGTCCCCATCAGTATTAAATGTGATTTAAAAATTGTAATGCATATGTATTATTGTGTGTTTGATACATTTAAAATTGGGAACTGGCATACTATAGAGTACAAGAACTGACACTTTAATGTGTTAGAAGTATAACTAGACTGCTTCAAGGTTGTAAGACAAGATTTCATTGTTTCTTAGGTTCAACTCATTACTTTTTATGAGATTTTGTACACTAATATAAATATTTCATAATACTTTTAATAATTATTTGTTTAAGTTTATTGTTAATAGATACTAATTAAGTGAAAATGATTGAAACAAGTCATAAGAACATAAGAAAAAAACAATGTTTGTTTGAAGTTAAGCACAAAGCTCCAAATGAGCTATCTGTTCTCGCCCATTGTGGTTATTGAAACCTGGTTTTTTGCATTGCAAGTCTACAGACTTGTAGTTGTGCCACTGGGGGGCAAAAACAAAAGGTAACATCAAAAGATCTTTCCTTTTATAAATTTCCTTTTACAAAAAATGAGTTACTTAGAATTGTAAGTAACTTAGCTTTTGTTGTTTTGATTTTCTTGTTTCAATACTTTTTGTAGTATTTGAAGCTTTCTGTATTACTATAGCTTGCTAAGTTATATGAATATCATTCCCAATTTGTCTTGATAAAATTTAAGATTTTTTTTTATTGTACTTGTTTCCTTTTTTTTCAACTTTTTTTGTGCACCAACAGTTTCAAGCCAGTTTTATTGCTCATCAGTATTTCTATCAACCTATTCATCCTTCTCTGTGTACAGTTGATAAAAATATGTTGTATCCAGTCTGGTAATAATATTGCTTCTAATTAAAAATGTTTTTAAAAAGCTGGGCCTAAAGTGTGATAATTTTATTATTTTATTAAATTTTTAAACATGGTCTAATTTCTGTTTCGCACAGTAAAGCTGTGTTATGTATGGAAAAATAGATTACATGAATAAGCATATTAAGGAAAGGCATTATAAATTAAGATTTAGAATTCATAAACATATTAAGAATGTTAGAATATTTTAATGTTTCTTTCAAGGTTTGAGCAATTTGATAGTTTTTATCTTTTTTGATTGCACATACCTGAGACAGTATGTTAACCACATGCCTGTACATTTCTTTGAATATTTTTCCAACTGGTAAGTAAAATTATTTTGTGTACCTGCTGCTGCTCTCAATATCTTTTGAACCAAGTTATTACCTGCAACAAAATATTATTGAAGAAAATTTGGTTATGTCTAGGCTTTCATAAATTTTAAATCTGTTACCTCTAGTTAATCAGATTTACATTTCCAGCTCTTTAGGTCAATCATTAAGCAAGCCACTTCATCAAAGAATACTGTGAAAAAGTTCTTTGTTTTGATTATTTGATTTGGATATCTTTTGGTTATTCTATGCTTGTAGGAAAATTAATATTATTGTACCTTACCTTCACGACTTAGCTAAAATTACATTTTAAGTATGATTCTGTTAGCTTGTTTTAAACAAGAGGATTAGAGCTGCATATGTTAGTCCAAATAAAGGCTATTTGGTGCCTCATCTAAACTTTCAAGAACTTTCTTGCTTTTAATTTTATAATCCTGTAAAGAGACGTAAGGTGTTTATTGTTTTGCTGTTATTATCGCAGCTGAATATTAAGCCAAAACATTTAAATCCATAAAATAAATTCTTAAACACTAATGTACTTTTTACATGAGACTCAAACCCTTCCCAACATTCCGTGATTGAAGTGCATGTCTTTATTTTCCTTGTTGTTGAAATCAAATCTTTAAAAACAGGCAGTTGATATTTTCCATTTTTAGCATTATTATCAAATAATAAATATTTTTTTCTGAGAAACTATCAAAATTGTTGAACTAAATTATTAAGAACATTAATTATAACATTTGAACAAACACCCATCCATCTCTACTTATGTTTTCTACTGATAAATCAATTTATTTTTTACTTTAGTTGTTCATGTTAATTTCGAAGTTTTCTGCTTGATAATGATCTCTTGTTTATTAATAACTTTCAAAATTCAAGATGCAAAATTACAGAATTACCCTCAAAACTTACTTTTGTAAGGTTAGAAAGCCTTCTTTAAAACCTCATTTAGAAGTGACAGTTAAATTAAGAATTTTTTCAATTTTTTTCAGTATATTCTAGCATCTTTCTTACAAATTGTTGTAGTAAGAGCTATAATAAAATAAAAAGGAAGCAAGTCTGTTTGCAACTTTTTTATAACTAAGTAATTATTTTACATCAGTTTACGAGATTTCTAACAGCGTCTTTTAATGTATAAAGTTTCTTTTCTATGTTGTATGTAATTTAAAAAGTAACTAGTTATATTTTATTTTAAAAACCTGCTTAAATGGAGCAGTCCATCATATTAAAATGTTTCTCCTTCTTCTTACACTGTGCCATGGGTCTAATCAATTAACTCTGATCGAAACAAACAACATTTTAACATCCTGTCTAAAATTTCTTATCTAATTCTAGCTTGAAAGAACTTTGAAATGAAGATGTTGATGTTGTTAGAGTATAAAACTTAATCAGTGAATTTTAACTTGTTATATTGGCATCCAATTAATAGTGCAACTGAGGAGTTTCTGAATTAAACTGATAATGGCTTCATTCATTCATTCTTGACTCAGTAGTTCATCTGTTGTTGTGTATAGGTTTAATTGTTGTTAAAATGAGATTGTTGGGTTGAAGTATATAAGCTGTGTGTTGTTAGCTTGGGACTGCCACATGCATGTAATGAATTTAAGAAGGAGCCTTACTGCTTTATAACAGGACTGTGTAGTCTATCTGTAGACATTCTGGTTAGTATCTAAAAACATGATCTAAAATTTTGAATAAAGTTTTGTTTAGGATTGAAAATACTAAATTTGCTCCTTTTCTTTGCCAAAAAGTGTTGTTTTTTGCTTAGTATGTGATATTTTTGTTAAAGATATAGCATGCATTGTTAGCTTAGTTCTTCTAAAGTTTTGTTAAAATAATCTATTGGCTTAAATAGATTGTTTTATTTATTTTTTCCTTACAGCTTGGGAACTTTGTGGGTGACCTCTAGGGGCTGCCTGGCTATCTGTCATCTGCTTATGTTCTTATATTACTGCATGTTATAAGGATTATTTCTGATTGAAATAACTGTCTACAACAAAATATACAATTAAGTAAATAAAGGGTAAGTTCAGAACTTTAATATCAGAAAATATTTTTAAATATGTAATATTCTGAGCAAGAAAAATATAAACTTTTCACCCAGGTGATTTCCAGTGTATAAGATTTTAGTAAAAAAGAATGAACACAACACCATTTCATATTTGTTGGAAAATGTTTATTACTAGTATTTCAATCTGAACTTAACATCTATTAAAAAAGTTACTACAAAAGTGTTACTCATGGTAAAACTTAGAGGTATTAGCTTACTATTTACATACCTTACTAAAAACAGAGAATTCAGTTTTGCAGAATCAAAGATAATGTTCTTAATTTGGACATATTTGATTTAGATTTGTATCCCAGTATGATCTTTTATGTGTGTGTGTGTGTGTGTGTCTATATATTGGAGTTTCTTTGGTCTTTGTAAATATAATTTAAAAACATTTTTTGTTCCTTTTTTAAAGTTCTCCAACTTTGCCAGTTTGGTAATGCAACTCTGTTGTGAAAGAAAAAATAAAAGTATCCAAAGTTCACTTTTGTATACTTGTTGTTTTTTCTTTACTGTCCATGTTTGAAGTTATTCTCTGTATTACAGTGTTAATGTGAAGTTCACATATAGTTATGAATATGGTGGAGTCGTAGGCGTAGAATTCCACCTTGTAAGTGGGAAGATAAGTGTAGGTTGAAGCTATCAGAACAGACTTTTAAGAATGTAGTCATTGCATGCACTTACATAATAGGTAATCATGATTCCTCATAGAGCATAAATTTAATATGATAGGTTACTTAGTTTTTTATTTTTTCTAAGTGTTATATGTGTGAAAAGGATACATTAGCTCTGAAAGGTAAATTGTATTTTGAAATGCTTGCTTTAATATTATCATTCATTTTTACGAATGGTTGTATTTAATTCTAAGAGTAACACTATGAAGAGCATAACACACATGTGCAATTACACTAAATTTTTTTGACACTTAATTCTCTGGTATGTTTGTGGACTAACAGTGTTAGAAACTGGGTTTCAATACCCATGGTAGGCATAGCATAGAAGGCCCATTATTTAGCTTTGTGCATAACTACAAACAAAGCATTTAATTCTTTATACGGTGATCCTGTAAGATATGAACTAACACATACAGTGTGAACATGTACCGTAGGTGACCTAATTTCTGGAAATAGTTTCAACTACACAAATGTATTGATAAGCATATAGTGATTCTACAGGCACGTAAAATGTATATTACATAATGGTGCACACTAGAGTGGTACATTCTGTGCAGGAGTGACCAAATAGCACAATTGGTCTTTATATTTAAACAAAAACGTTCAAAATCATGATAACTTCACTCTTTGTCATCAAATTTGCTTCAAAAACTAAACTTTGGCTATGTAATTGTGCATTGTTTTATGTTTATTTAGATCCTATACAGACAGTAATTTCATAATAAATGGACAATTGGATTTTGTTGCGACTTAGACAGGTTGAGTATGTCTAAATCAAAATATGTTTTAAGCTAATATTTGACATAGAACAGATTTTGAAGTTCTCATTTTCTCACCAGCATTTTTTGTTTAGCTCAGGAAGAGCTGAAAATAGTGTTTTTTATTAAATATAATATTTATTTAGTGAATAGTGTATTATTACCAGTTTTTATGATCAATTGAGAGTACTTGTTCAAAGTTTCTTGAGCATTTAAACTGATAGATATTGCTTGTTTATGAAGGTGTAATATACCAAGTTTACAAAAGAGAGAAAATGAAGGGCAAACCAGTCCAGATTGTTATCTCTGGTGAAGACCACATGTTTGAACTTGATGAAGAGTCTTTAGAATCCATACTACTACAAGAGCACATTCGTGACAAGCATGTTGTTGTTCTTGCTGTTGCTGGTGCCTTTCGGAAAGGAAAATCTTTCCTGTTAGACTTTTGTCTTCGCTACATGAAAGCTCAGGTATTTGTTGTTATGCTTGTTTTACTATTTTAATTTAATTTAATATAAGTTCAAATAATCACATAATATTTGTTATTTGAGGAAAAGATATTTTTAATGAGGCTAGAGCTAATGACATAACATGACAATGCTGAAATGAAAGAAAATGCTCTGTTGTCAATATGAACTTCACATGTGCCCAATTAAGTCATATGCATGTAACTTGTAAGGTGTAGCTTTAAGAAATGATGAGGTAAACATGAAAATTAAGATAAAATCATACGGTTTGCTGTACTGAAAAAGAAAAAATTACCTCAGTTTTAGCCAGTGAATGTTAATTTACAATTTTCTTTAGCTAAGTGCATATGCACGTTATATAGTTAGTTTTTTTCTTGAATTTCTTTTTAAGGATATATGCTTTTGACTATGGTCAGACTTTTAAACTAAAAATATTAATATTTAAATTATCTAACAAAATTATAGTGGAGCTTGTTCTGTATTGACATTTGTTTTGCTTTTAGTTTTCTTATATATATTCAGTAAAATTGTGTGTCTTAAATTTTGTATGCAGTTAAACTCATTAGGTTTCAATGTGCAAGGGTGGAAACACATTTTTATAATGTGTGATGTTAGTGTAACTTTCATGTTTTTAAGCTTACTTTTTTAATTATCTTGTATTTTTCTTTCCTCTTAATATTTGAAATTCTCTTCTTTACAACATTTTCGAGTCTTCTGTATTGTGGATACCTTTTAGCTATTTGTTGGAGTTATTTAAGCAATGCATTATCACACATTAAAGTTTTCTTCTTAAAAGTAGAAGAAAAAAAAATTTACTCTTTCTCACCTTGGCATTTGCCGAAGTCCTGCTAAGTTAATTCCAATATTTTAATGTGGACATATGTAGTATTTACAGCTGTGTCATTTATACTTAGAGACGCTTGTATTTTAATACCAACAATATTGTATAGCATGTAAATTTTGTATCATAGTGTGGACATAAATAGTGTACGTAAACTGTTATTGGAGAGTGCGTTTATACCAACCAACAAATTTAAAAAAAACAACGTTTTCTGAGTAAAAAATGTTTTATCTATCAGTACTTTTCTCTCTCTTTGTTTGTTTATTTTTAAGGTTAAAACCACCAGTGCTGTTCCCAGCAGTAAGTTCATACAGTTGACTCTGTGGTTTATGTAAATCTGTATACCATTCTGTGCACAAAGAGTCATGAATTTTTGCAGCTGTTTAAAATTTTGCTCACAAATTGCTTGCATCATATGGTGTCAACTGCAGTTGAAGGGTTTAAGACGATAAAGTATAAGAATCCAACAATGTATTTTTATGTGTGCACCTTTTCAAACAGTAAATATTAATGTGACATAGCATAAAATTGGCCAGCATTTGCAACATCATTTGTAACTATGCCATTGATTTAGCTGATTGTTTGGAAAATGTTTAGGCCATTTTAAAATCAAACAGCTGTCCCAGAAATGCCACATAGAAACTTTCTACTATATCTTGGTAGAAAAGTAGTCTGGGGTTTAGAATGTACTTCTCCATATTTCTAAAGCAATAGTTAATTATAGGCTTTAATACTTGGCTTAAGAAACTGTACTATGATCAGTACTTGTTCTATACCATTAATAAAAATTAGAAGAATATGTCCCTTATTGTTAATGATACTGTTTGAAAATGTCAATGATACATATATTTTATTTATTAAAATATTAAGTAATTGCATGTATCAGCACAACTATGCCTTTATATCATTGAGCTTATATTCTTATCCAAGGGTTTCCCATTTCCTATCCAACATCCTTTATTTACTCATGCTAAAGATATGTTTTAGGTACCCTTCATTGGATCTAAGGTTTCTAATCTTTGCAAAAGTATGGAGAGGAACAGGTTTTCTTATGTATGTTTCAAAAAACTTAGATAAGTGTTAAAAACGAAATGTATTTTCATTGTACTGCTTCACTTAGGTGTAATTTGTAGTATTACATGTGTTAAAAGTCAATTACCACAGCAAAAGCTTAAGTTTTTTTGATGGATAAAGGTGAAAAAAAGGGCTAACAATACATTTGATTAAAAACTTGGTTTGCCATTAGGGTTTGCATTCCCAAAGTTTTTTGTTTTTTTAATCCTGTAATTTTGGAATTATAAATGTTATTTCTTTACATTGTTTTGTTTTAACCAAAAAGTAATTAATTCATTTTCATTTTGGATTGGGTAACTTTACCAGCCTTGTAACTACAAAGTAACCATCGGAGATTTCATACTATATCTTCTAATGTTTTGTACGTCTTCACAAAATTGGGCCTTCTTTCTGCAAACATCAAAAGTCTTGTATATGAAAAATCAAATTTTCTTAATGAAGTATTTTTATAAAGATTTGTCTGTTTATTCATGGAATTTTAGTGCTGACTGCTCTGAGTGTCAAGTAAAGTTTAAAAATAGCTTTTTATTTTAAAAGTTTCTAAATTTCATGTGTATGATACTTAAAACTTAACAAATAAATATCAAACATTTTTAGTCAGTAGAATTTATATTTGGTTATTTTTTTTCATTCTAACTATGTATAGATTTGGATTGATTTAGCAGATTGTAATGGAAAACTACAGTTATTTTTATTAACTACAGTTAAATTTCATAACATTATATGTTTATTACACATTTGTTATACTGACCTTTCAGTTGTGCCTGGTTAACATTACAGAAGTTACATTGACACGATGCATGTCTACTTATTTTATCATGTCCAATAACATAAAATTGACCATTAATTTTTACAAAGTGGTCAGGTGGACTAGTATTTGGTAAAATAAGTCACATTTCTATTGCATATGTATGAAGGTTATTACTATATACAAATATGTTCTTATATTTATTTTTCTTAAATTATAGAACAGTGAATAAATAGGTTTTGCAGATAATTATATCTTCTAGTTTTAATTACCTTTGTACTTGTTTGCTGCTTGCATTTGGAAGATGAAACGGAATAATTATTTTTAGGTTGTTTATATATACAGTTGAAATAACTAAAATATCATATATAACTATACTGATACTGTAGAATTCCACTATAATTTTTCAAGTTCAGTAACTAAGTTCCATTTTGTCTGAAAAAATATGAAACTTTTGAACAGACTAAAGAAAATTTGTGTAAAATCTTGGTTCAAAAGAATAAAACTGCTTTGAGGAACTTTAACTGCAGACTTAGTATTTTGACATCACAAACACTGAATGTAAACTGAAGCTACATTCAACATAACATGTGATACACAATGAAAGATGTTCAGATGTGTTCTTTTATATAAATGAGATTTAATTGCCCTCCACTAGTACAGCGGTATGTCTCTAGATTTGCAATGCTAAAATCAGGGGTTCAATTCCCCTCGGTGGGCTGAGCAGATAGCCCTATATGGCTTTGCTCTAAGAAATACACACTCTTTTATAATTGCTTTTAAATTAAGAAATTAATTAGCATTTAATATTAAAATTTGAATTATTATCTAGTTTGATACAAAACTTATTTATAAATAAGATTTTGAATGTGAGCTGGCAGTATTAAATCTCAGCATGGGATTAGCATTTAAAGAAATTTAATATTTAACTGCATTTGTTAAATTTATTATGTGATTTGGTTAACTGTTGTCACTGTGAAAAGAAAAAAATGTGGATACTAATGGACCTTATATGGACTAAAAGGTCCTTTGGTGTCCTGTAATGTTTTGTTGTCTTAAAAAGCCGCTAAGAAAAATGTTAAGTTAATCAAAAGCCTTCCAATAGAACACAAAAGAGACTATCTCTTTAGAGGTAATCATTGTTCTAAATCATCTTCATTTTTAAATAGTTAAAAATATCAGATAACACCCTTTACGTGACTGATTTTAGTAATGTGGAAACATTTTTATGTATATGTGTACTAATGTGCATTGTAATGTGTACCTCTGCAGGGATCACCAGATTGGATGGGAGATGATGAGACTCCTCTCACAGGCTTCTCATGGAGAGGTGGTGCAGAAAGAGACACCACAGGCATTCTCTTGTGGGATGAAGTTTTCCAAGTCACACTCTCAAATGGGGAAAAGGTATCCATGTTATTCTAAACTTTCAATATTATTAATTATTTTGACAAGACACATATTACCTTTTAATAATTTAAAGAATATTAGAAGGAATTAAATACAATGAAATGAATTTCATACTCAGATAGGATAGTGTAGTTCTGAATCTAAACATTGTTCTGGGTGCGTACATGCTGTTATGTCTAGTCTGTTTCAGGATTCTGGATGTTTGACAAAAAGTATTCTGGCAGCCAAAACAATTTAGAGTTATATCAGTGAATAGAAATAGCTTGTGATGTAATTAGGAAGCTTTGGGGTAGGAGTGGGAGAGATTAATCACTTTTCATGAAAGCTGTTTGCAGTATTCAGTGAGATAATTGGTACAGTGTACAGTGTTTAATCAGACACTAAAAGTAATGTTGAAACTTGTGTGGAGTGTCAGGCAGGATATAGCACTACTTAGGGATGACTTGGATTGTAAATTGAAATGGTATTTTAAATATCTCCTCCTCAGTATGTTGCCAGAACCTCACAATACTAAACGTTTTTTGGTTGTTGTTTTTTATAACAGTATTCATGTAATGAATAATAATTTGCAAGTTCTGGGTATATGTAAATATCACAGTAAAAATTTCTTGTTCTTCATTCTTATACTTCCTTTTTATGATAACTCAAATCCCAGAACAATGGTGTCAACAAGTTTCACAGAGGTGATATACTTTCAAATGGAGTATATGTTTTTTTTATAAGTATTGTACTTACTATTATAATAATTAATTACTAGTAGTAATTTAAAAACAACAACCTAATTCTAATGTAAATGATGTTATTATCCTTTGAAGTTAGCTTTCTTACGCAAATTACAAAATTATAATTGATAAACAGTATTACAGTAGGGATGGTAAGAATTGACGTTATAGTAATATATATGACTATTCAGATACAATTGAGATATTCTATTTTTGTCTGTTAACATTATACTACTCTGTGTATCTGTACTATTATCTATGGATGATGCGAATGACATCCCTGCTATATTGTTTACATTGTTTTTGAAAGATTGATATCAGCCATCCCTTCATTTACTTTCCTTTTTGAAAAGTTCTTTTTATTTATACTTGGAAATGTTACCTTATCTCTCTTGCATTAATGATGTTATTGTGAATTTATTGATAGCTGGTTACCTACAAGATTCTTTTTCCCAGATTTTACTAAAGTGCATGCAATTTTAAAGCTTTGTTAACATTTAAAGTAAATACTGACTTTTATTTTTACTACATCAACATTATAATGAAAAAAGGATTTTGTGGAATAGTTACTCTGTTTAGTTAGATTATAATATAAACAGTCAGTTTCTTTCATGATTGAAGTCTTTGGTAAATGGGACATTTTAAAGGTTTTTATTGCACAAATCATCAATAATCAGTTTTTAAGCTTGTGATTATCATAATATATAGCTGAAAATAGTGTTAACAGTTGGGGTGCTATATTAATCATTTGGTGCAATTTCCTCATATTTGAGTCCATGTTACTGGTGTATTGACATGAGGTTATGTCTTTCTAGAAAATTAGTTATAGCTTCAGTTAATTTGTTAGTTAGATTTTGGCTTTGTTTTCATATCGCTAGTTTAATTCATTATGGATGAGCAGTCAGAAACTGGGGAGTTGAGCTTAACAATCTTAAAATGCTTTTAGTTTGAAACTGATAGTAAGTATTACTTCTATGATGCATACATTTCACTAAATATACAATGATCAAGTTTTATCTTGCAGTGAAAATTATTCACCGGAAGCTTTTGTCTACTTGACTGTAGCTGTTGTAAAACTAAATATAGTAAATACAGATAATACAATTGTAAACAGTAGAGGTGAGTTTTGTTACCAATGAAGCTATAGCAGCAGTATGAGTATTGTAAATCTGTTATATTTAATATTTAATTGTTCTCACATTAGTGAATTAAGTACATGTGAAATGTGATAAATTCATATCAATTGTTTTTATTTGTAATAAACTTTTAAAGTCCCCCCCAACTTTGTACACACACACACACATCTGCTGACCAAAATCTTAAGGCCAATGAACATAAAGAAAAATATGCATATTGCATTATTAGACTCAACCAAATATTTGAATAGAGCTTTGAAATATGAAAATGAGTAAAGGGAAAACAAAAATGAAAAATGTTTTTAGTGTTTAATAGGAAAAATGAGAACACAATGAAATTAGCCAAAATACTAGCTAATCACAAGTTTAAGACCATACTGAAATGAAGCATTAATCAGTAAATATGTAATGAAAGTTAAGTCATTTGTGTTCAAGCATTTGTGTTGTCAACATCTCCCACTGACATCTCCTGTATACATTGGGTAAAAGCATGGAAAAGGCTAAAAAGTTGACAGAGTTTGAACATGACAGAATTGTCGAGCTGCAAAAGCAAGGTCTTTCTCAACGTGCCATCGCTGGTGAGATTGGGTGTAGTAAAACTGCTGTTGCAAATATTTTAAAAGACCCTGAGGGATATAGAATGAGAATTTCAAGTGGTTGGCCCAAGAAAATTTCACTGGCATTGAGCACGAGGATTTGACGGGTTGTCTGGCAAGACACCAACCCATCATCAAACCAGATTAAGGCTATTACAGACGCAAAATGCAGTCCAAGAACAATAAGACGGCATCTACGAGAGAGAGGTTTTAAAAACCATAAATGTCTTCAAAGGCCATGCCTCGTTCCACACCATGAAACAGCTCGGTTAAACTTTGCTGAGAAGTACCAAACATGGGATGTTGAAAAGTGGATGAAGGTTTTGTTCTCTGATGAGAAAAAATTTAACCTGGATTGTCCAGATGGTTTCCAACGTTACTGGCACGATAAGGATATCCCACCGAAGACATTTTCTATGCAACATGGTGGAGGAGGTTCCATCATGATCTGGGGTGCTTTCTTCTTCCATGGAACAATGGAGCTTCAGGTTATACGGGGTTGTCAAACAGCGGCTAGCTACATTGGCATGTTGGAGAGAGCATCCTTATTGACTGAAGGCTCTCACTTATGTGGAAATAACTGGATCTTTCAGCAGGACAGTGCTGCAATCTACAGTGCATATAGGACAAAGGACTTTTTCATGTCAAATAACGTGATTCTTTTGGACCATCCAGCATGTTCACTTGAACTGAACCCCATTGAAAATGTTTGGGGTTGGATGGCAAGGGAAGTCTATAGAAATGGACGTTAATTCCAAATAGTGCATGATCTTCATGAAACTATCTTCACCACTTTGAATAACATTCCAGCCAGCCTTCTGTAGACACTTGTATTAACCATGCCAAGGCAAAGGTTTGCAGTTATTTGCAATAATGGCTGTGCAACTCACCACTGAGACCTCTTGTTGGACATTTCCTACTCAGTTTAGGATTTCTTTTTGGTATGGTCTTAAACTTTTGACCAACTAGTATTTGGCTAATTTCACAGTGTTCACATTCTCCCTATTAAATGCTAAAAATTTTTTTTATTATTATTTTCCCTTTTCTTATTTTTATCTTTCAAAGCTCTACTCAAATAAGTGATTGAGTCTAATAATGCAAAATGCATATTTTTTTTTATTATGCTCATTGGCCTTAAGATTTTAGCCAACAGTGAATCTATATTAAATAGTTTAAGTCAAGTTCAGGTACTTGAGTGTTGCATTAGAAATGAGTTAAACCAGAGTTGATAATGTGATATTTATTTTAGGGCTTAACCCAATTTGCCAACTGAATTAATGTTTGAATTATGAATAAATAAAACATATGTGGACCCCATGAGATCTAACATTAGGTTTTATCTGCTCAGTATTTTGGCTTTGTTTTCATCACATGCTAAACTTTTTATAATGATTTCAATTAATCAGATTAAGAACTATTGTACTGTAAAAATTAAACCACATGGTAAAGCATGTAATCACATCCATTTTTACAAACCGTGTGGCATGCCGAAACAATAGAATGTAAAAGTTATTGCACATACAAAAGTATCATACACAGTAAAGGGAAAACATATGTAGAAAAGCATAAGATTATTTCTCTCTTAATTTTAATGAAATATCATAATTCTTAATCACTACTTTGTATATCCCTTACAAAGAGTAACTTATAGAGAATAATTTAAACACTATTTACTCAGATTGTTTAATTTTGTGTGACTTTGCCTGTGGACTTTCTTTTTTATTCTGTAATGTGTTCTTTGTATAACAGTAATGTTTATATTATTTGTTCCACAATCTTTGTAATAACTGAAGTGTTCACATGCATGATATGTTCTAGTATATGATTTAATTTTGAAAGTACAACTGTTCTTAATTTGACTTGTAGAGTTAATTATAGAAGATCTAATTCTTAATAAAGGCACAAAGTCAAATCATTGAGCAAATAAGATCTGAAGTTCCTGGTCACTTCATTTATTTATAATTATGCACATAATGTATTATTCAGCATTATGGAGTTTCAAAAATGTCTGTTGAAGTTTGGAATTTTATTTATCATCATTCAAATGCATAAAAGTAAATTTATTTCTATGTATTTATATAAGCATCTATCTTCCATCAGCTTAGATCTTAGTCAAAGAAATATTGAACATGTTAGTTTTAGGGATGACTTAATCAGATTTTTTTCTCTAAATTCTGAAAGATTATGCTACTGTTGGTCAGTACAGGTTTTTGATGTATATTTATTGGAATGTGGTTATGAAACACTTTCTGTTGTCAGATTTTTAGAATGTCATAGTGACCTGAAGTATTCAAACATCATAATTTGCTTTGGGTCATTATTTCATTATGTAAAATGACTCAAGCTGTTGGTTTGCTGAGAGTACTCAGAGACAGATCAGTACAGATTCACATATAGATATAAACTCCCCAGTCTCCTTTTGGGGCAGTTTATTTTGATTTGAAAATATCCAAGATTGCTGTCTCTCAACCAAAAACTTCAAGATGAGTTATAGCTAATCTTACTCTGATAGATGCTAATGGTAGGTTGCTTAATCTAGGACTTACTTCTAAGTCTTAATATGATGTATTAGGTACTGTGCTAGTATGATGCAAGTCATCATGAGATCTTTGATACCATCATGACAAAGGGTCTGAGTTGTAAAGCATTTCTGTAAATATGCTGGAAAGGTACTTGATTTCATTTCAGACTTCTCTTTTTAGTCTGAATGAAGATGGAGTGTTTTTTTTTGTAAGCTGTATGAACTGTTTTTTGATTGTTCTCCACAGATGTGTAAACAACTAAGTTACTTTATCTCTGTGTGCATATATTTTTGACAGAAGGTGAATATAGTTATCTTAGTTGAATAAGACTTTGTATCTTGCAATGATCTGCAAATTCTCATCTAACATTAGGTATATTCACCAGTACATGAAAGGAATATAAATAACCATCTATTCTTTAACCTGTGGAATGCTGAAGTGTACATAATAAAAATTTAAAGAATTTGACTTAAAGTTTAGAGATAAACAACTTGGTCTTTGTTAAACTTAAGGTTGATAGGTTATTATTCTAGAGAATTGCTTGAAGATTAAAGTTGACAAGATGAAAACTGGGAAATGTTATTGAAAGTTGCAGTCTAATTATTTAAGGGCTAAAGTAAAATTTTAAAAATTGACAGGTTGATAGTCTTATGACAGACTGTCTTAAAATTGCTGAGACCTGTAGTATTCAAGATACAATAGTTTAATTGGTTACAGCTTCTGTCTAACAATAAGAAAGTGGAGGATTGGGACAAGTATATGTTAAACACTCTTAAACACTTTTAGAGTAAAAGTTGGTAAATGTTATTTGTGATAACAATGCTGTTGATTCAACAAATACTGATGATTTTCTTTATATTCATTTTACTGTTTTAAAAAAATACCTTGGTTTTTATACTGTTATTTGAAATACTTGAAAAAAATATGTTTACAGTTTTCAAGGATTTTTGTGTTATTTACAGTAATATTCTATTCCAGGTGGCAGTGCTATTGATGGACACCCAAGGTGCCTTTGATAGTGAATCAACAGTGAAAGACTGTGCTACAGTTTTTGCTTTAAGTACCATGACAAGTTCCGTCCAGGTAATGAGAAATAGAATCTTGTTTATAATTTTTTACTTCATTGGCTTTGTCAAATGTTTCATTGGTACAGAATTGGCTTGTTTAAAATGACATGTATTTGACATTAACAGTTTTTCATGATACAATTTTTTTCCATTTTTTGTTTTTTTATTTCAGTATTACAAGTCTCAATTTTTTTTTCAGTAAAAATGTTCATTTCACCATTGTTAGCCTTTGATATTGACCTATTGTTATAATTTCATTATTGTGTATTATCCTTCAGAATGTGTTTTTAATTGTTAGAGGGCAGTCTTAGTTATACAGAAGGGAATCTAAATTGTAGATTGTAGCCAGTTTTATATTACTTTAATGTTTTACAAGCAACCATGGTTTTAATATATTGTTTAGTAAAGTAACAGAAATGCTAATTTGGGTAATCAAAAAATGCATGTAGTAATATTTAAGGTTAATGGAAATAGTTGAGTAAATACTTTAATTTCACCAAGATTTGTGATATTTAATTTAAAAACTGAAAAGTCATTTATCATGAATTAAGAATAATTTTGTATTTGTCTTTGTACATTCATATAATTTAATATTTGAAGAAGATTGTTTTCGTTTCTTTATTCATAATTTGACACATTAAAATAAAAATAATAATTTTTGTTTTTTCCATAAGGTAATATTTCATACTTTAAGTTTGGTATATACTCATGGTTGTATCAAAGTCACTCATGATAAAGTTTGTTACGGTTTATAAACTATTATTAGCCTTGTTTCCTTGATGCAGGCAAATGTGTTTACATACTGTATTTCATTTATGTCTAGCAAATAGTTTTAATATTTCTTCTTAGATTATAAATTCTGCAAGTAACTATAATATTTGTAACTTTGTATTTTTCTTATTTTCAGGTCTATAATCTTTCTCAAAATATTCAGGAGGATGATTTACAACATTTACAGGTAAATCTGTATTCAAGCACTCCAATGATAAAGTAAGCCTGAGTAAGAAGTAAGTAAGCAGGCACACATAGTTACAAATACATGTTTACAGATGCAGCATCTCACCTTCTCTCACATAATAGCTTTTTATTTTAATACTGCCATCTTTATGCAACATTTTTGCCACATGCCACAACCCTTGAAGCTCTCATCTACTCCACAATCAATGGTTCACTGCTTTGCATGTAAATCATCATGCTACAACCTTCCACCAATAGGATTGTGACACATCATCTTAATACAGGTAATTTCTTCTATCTCATTTTATTTAACCATCACTTCTCATAAGGCAGTGGTCTTGTGTCAGAAGGTTTCTTCACAGTAGCTTATTTGTCAACCATTATTTGCAGAGAGTTGAACTTTACCCATCTCTCTTTTCTCAACATTGTCTAAGATCCTTCTGTCCCTGTAGTGACTGTTCTTGATTAGAAAAATTTTGATACTTTTCTTTTTCATCACATGTACCTCTCTTGTGAAACCTTCTAGTCTTACTTCAGCTCATATGAATATTTTTTCTTAGGTTTGTTATGTTTTTCTGTATCTCAAGATTCATATAAACCTGTAACTGAAGAGTTACACACTGCCTACCATCCATTTACCTTTTCTTCCCTTCTTATCCTGAATTTAAAGTACATTCTGTGCATTTCATTTTTCACTTGAAGGCTGGTGTCTCAATACACAGGCTTCTGATTATTATGCATTGGTTAACTTATCAGGCCTTTAACCCCTTTTTTGATTTCCATCAGTTGGAATCATTTTTGTTTTTATTGTGGGTGAATCCAGTACATTTATCCCAAGCCTAATTTTCTTGCCTTCATCTTTACTTTAAGCCTTTTTTACACATATTTTCATCACCTGTAGATGTTTTTTTTTTTCCAGAGGTCTATTTTTGGAGATATTCTTGATTATTTGGAATCATATATTGAATCTGAGAGCCACACTCAACTGTTTTTTCCATAGTTGCTTGTTTGTTTCACCTGCTCCTATACCTTATTTTATCTGTTTTCCTTTGTTCCCTACCTCAAGGGTCAGTTGGTCTGTTTGACTCGCAGTCCTACTCCTTGCTGTTAACCTTTCTGATGGCATTTGTCTCCAGTTCCAATATCCTTCTGATTATCAGTCAGCATTTGTCTGAGGCTGTTCAGACTCTTTTTTTTTTCACAGCATATAATCATGCTCATCTGCCATTTTCCTCCATGATTTTACTCTTTTATCATTCCCAAGTATACCAAGGACTGGTATTTTGTGGTTGCTCTGTTCATCCTCAACCAATTCCTGGACCTTTCCACTTTAATATGAGATTTTTTCTCAACCTTTTGTGAGTTTTTTCTCCAGCTCTGTGGACGTCATTAACATTTACTTCCATATTCCCATCTCTCATCAGTCCCAATTCTATCTTCTGGTTTGTACACAATGCTTTTGGGCTTTTTTGAGCAATGTATATCTTTTATTGAGTGGTCAAAGCATTTACCTGACTTATGCATGCTCAAGGGTTACATTTTCACTGCCATGTGGATGACTGGCTTCTGTCAGCTCCTTTCAAACTTGTCTTCTCAACACTCATCTGTTATTGACAGTAGCAGCTTGTGTTGGTTAGGTTCTCAAGGTGGAGAAGTCTTTCTTGATTCCTACACAATATCTTGTTCACTGTAGTGTGTGTTTCAATACTTATCTCAATTGGTCCTACCTTTGTACACTTCATATACATTCAGTGGAGCTTTCAGTTCTCCATATCCTTTCTTTTCCTCCTCTATTTGTGCACAAGATTCTTTTGCTTTAACACTTAAAGGGACTTGAGTCTCCATAGTAGCCTTTATTCTCTTGGATTATTCTCATATGTATTCTCTTCTGTGGGCATTGCACATCCAAAGGAATCTCGCTTGGGATCCTTTAGACCCTCAGTTACTCTTTTTCATTCTTATTGACCTTCATTGGTGGTTGAACAGGTACAACACTACAGTAGGGGTTCTGCTTTCTTCTCCTTTGTTCAGATTTGCATCTGTTCACCTGTGCTTGTCTTTGGAGTTTGGGAATATGGCTTAGTCAGCAGAGGTTTGTCAATAAAGGTGTCAAATAGAAATATCATAACATGTTAACATTTTGGATCTTCTGGTAGTATGGCTTGCTTTGAACCAGACTTGTCAAGATCCTTGACAGTTGGGCCATATGTCAGTCACCAAAGAGGCACTCATTCTTGTTTCCTTTTTAGTTGAATATTGGATTTACTGTATTGGGCCCACACATTGCAGATACCTCTCATAGTATATCACAGAGGTTTCCAAACCTGTTTAGTCAAGGGGCAGGAGGTAGATCTTTTTAGTCTCTGCAGACTGTGGGGGATCATGGGAAAATTAAGTAGGGATGCATACATGATCAAAATACAACATCACTAATTTATTTCTCATAAGAGCTCTCATTGAATATATTTAAGATGAACCACCGTATTTTTTTCAGCATTATAGAGAAATATGAAACTGGCATTTTTTAAAACAAAATTACACTCAATTGAGCTTCAAAGTTAATGCTACTTATCATCAAAACTGAAATGAATTCATGAACAAAGTTATTTAAATGAACATATTGATCACTTGGAAGGCATTTATGGTACTCTGTCAGTTTCCCTTCTTTGTATTTGTCTTTCAACATGTCGTTGGATTACAGATCAATCACTTCCATTTAAACTTTAGGTGGCAGTTCATCAATAACACAATGAAACTGGTTTTGGAAGATCCTTATTTCTGTTGCACTTGCATTAAGGTTAGAAAAATGCTCCTTGAACTGTAGTTTCAGGTCTTGTGAAAATCTGTGTGGAAATGGGATACTGCTTGAACTTTTCACAACATGGAAATGCTGTGAAGCAACTCATCAATTGGGATTAAAAAGGATTAGTTTCTGCAGAAATGCTTTCGTCTCGGTGCACATTTCACAGATAAGCATATTTTATCTTGTAATTTAAGATTGAATTCATCCAGGTGCACGTCTACTTAATTTCCAGAGCCATGCATTATTTGTTAGTAATGGTTGAAGGCAATTCTTTTTATTTAAGAAAATTTCAATCTTATTTCTAAGCTAAAAGAATTGCAACATAACCATCCTACAGCTAATCCATTGAACTGAAGTGTGGATATGTTGCTTTTATTTCTGCGAAAAATTCACAGAATTGATAATGGTTGAGTCTATAAGTGCGATTGAAGTTCACTGTTGAAATTACATGTTCCATGATGCATCACATTTCCACATATTTTTCACACAAAGCCTGCTGATGAAAAAAATGCAGTGAAGAACCACAGGCTTGGAACAAGCAGCACTTTCAACAGTTTTGTAATTTTGTCCAACTAAACCTTTTCCTGCACCAAACATATTTTTACGACCATTTGTTCTAATTTACTTAAGCCTTTTTTATTCAAGGTCATACTGTGTTAGTGATTTTTCAACCTCTTTGAAAATGTCCTTACATGTGGTTCTATGCATACTGTGCACAAAAGCTAATTCTTCAATCTCTTCAAAATTAATATCAACTCCATGAATAATCAACAGCATCTGTGAAGTGTTGGACACATCTGTTGATTCATCAAGCTCGATGATAAAGCACTTGAACAGTATTGCTTTCAATGTCCTGACTCTACAAACAACTGTATTAGCCGAAAGGCTAATAGTTTTAAATAACTCTGCTTTTTCTGGGCACATTTTTTTGGCTGCTTAAGTCATACATAATTTAATTAGCTTACCATTAGTAACAGGTATGCCACTTGGAAACTTGTTCTTGTTGCAGCTTTATTCTCAGCTCTCTTCCTCTTAAATACAAACTGTTACGTTGTTGCATTTCAAGGTTTTGAATTTGTCTGAATGTAGCTTTCCTGTGAATGGAGAATATTTTGAGTGCTTGGTTTTGTAATGTGTACGAATGTTGTATTCTTTTAGCACTCTGATAGACCTTATTGCATATTAAGTACAATGCTTTGTTACATGGTTTAATAATGAAGTAGTCCACACTGCACTGTTCTTTAAAAACAACATTCAGAGTTAACTTTTCTTTACTTCTCTTGTCCCAGCATAATAACTGGGAATAGCTATGAACATGAACATAAAGCAAACAGCAGCATTCACTAACACGTACTGAGGTACACAGGGTAGGCATGGGAAGAGAAACACTACTTCAGGGCACTGGGATTGGTGAGATGATGCAATACTAAGTAATATGATGTATCCAGCAAATAGAAAAGTGTGTTGCACCTAGATTGACTTTTGCTAAATTATGTTTCATTTTTACATCATTCAAAATGAAAATGGAATCATTGTATCATTTTATTACTTGTTTTGAATTAAGCACAGAGCCAAAAAATGGGCTATTTGTGCTCTGCTCACCACGGGTGTCAAAACCTGGTTTTTAGCGTTGTAAGTCTGTAGACATACCGCTGAGCCACTTGGATGCCATTTTATTACTTTAATGAGCTGTTGGAGGACCATATGTTTTTGTTTTTATAATATTAAAAAAATATATATTTTATTACATTAATAAACTGGGCAGGTCTGATAAACTGAAGTTGTGGCCCGAATGTAGCCTACATGCCATAGTTTGGAGATCCCTGGCATATTATGTCCAGTGTTCTTTCAACCTTGAGACATTGTCATTCTTGGCCCAATCATATTTACCCCATAGGGTAGTTCCCAAACTCTCTGGTTTTCCAGTGGCTTTGCCATCAGTGAGGTACTTCTCATCTGGATGTTTTTGCCACTTCTTTAAGCATCAAGTTACCTCTTTCTTTTTTTTAATTTTGGTTCCTTATTCACCAGCCATGGCAATGGATGCTTTCAGTCATGATTGTACCAACTGGTAGCTTTCTGCTTATCATTCTAGCCAGATCTTTTTCAGAGTGATATCAGTTATCCATTTCATTCAGTCTCATGTCCTTTTGATTGCCTCTTACTGACTATTAAATTTGCACTTTCCACTCCACTGAAAACCAATTTTTAATTTTTGTTTAATCTTGAAGTGATAGTTATGTAAAATCAAGAGATTCATTAGTGTTAAGAAGGTGTGTTGTTGGAGGGTTGTCGCATGATGATTTACGTGCAAAGTTGCAGTGAACCATAGTAATCGTTGGACAGGTGAGAGTTTGAAGGCTTGTGGCATGCAAACATTTTTGGACATAGAGAGTAGCACTGAATGGAAACAACTTAGTAAGAAGAGGTAAGTACCTTACAGAAATATATTTTCAGTAAAGAAAAATAACTTTTAAAAGATAGAGGAATGAAACTGAAATTTTCATGAGTTTGAAATGTTACATTATGAGAACTTTAAACTAATTTTAGTAAAGCTTTTTCCAAACAAGTACAAAAGTTAATTATGCCACTATCAGCTTACAATGTAATTTATTTTTATTGTTATTTATAAACAGCTGTAACAGAACAAATGAAACTTTGTAACCCAGTTTCTTTCCAGAAGGACTAAAAAAAAATTAATAAATTAGTGTGCACACTTAAAATAAAGTAGATTGAAAATAGTTTTCCTCAATTGTTTTTACACTGAATATCTATTAAATTGGGAAAACATAGTGTTTTATTCATACAACCACATTTTAATAAACATTGGAGTATGTTTGTGATTTTTCCAGCTATTTACTGAATATGGAAGACTAGCACTAGAAGACACAAGTGAAAAGCCATTTCAGGTTAGTACTTGATTAATGCAAAATATTTTGTGTGTGTGTTGATTTAATGTAATTTGAAACCTTTTAAGTTGTATCTAAATTTACTTACAGTATATCACAAAAGTAAAATTATATAAGTTTTTCCAGAAATATTTAACAAATACACCTTCAATAAATACATAATGTTTTTGTGTTTTATAAGAATTACTTTTAGGTCCTAATGCACTAATTGTTGTTATTGATATGAACTGCATCTCCTTGTTAGACATGTTTGGTACCTATATATGTTTTGTAGTATCTTCTTTACTATTTGGCATCTTTTACTTTATGGCTTACTTGAAACATAATGGAGCTTTCTGAGGATGAACATTCAAAAAACAAGACGCAACATTTTGAAGTTTCTCATGGAAGTAGAAAATCTTGCAGATGAAATCATTTTGGACAACGATGGACTCTGAAACAACATCCCCGTCATTCTGTAACATGATCTTATTTATGAGATAAAGGATGTGGTTATAAAAAAAGAAAAGAGAATCCACTTGACACAACGAGTAATTGCAGTAAAGCTAGATATATCTCCTGGTATCGTTAAGAAAACAGTAAATAAGAATTTGAAGATGATGGAGGCTCACTGGTCGAACATTCATTGGATTCTATCCACATTTCTAATTCTGGCTGTTTTCATGAAAAGGATGACTAAAGGATCTAGAATTAGAACTATCCTTTTTAACCACATACTTATCAAGTCTTATGGTATAGCTCCAGTAGACTCTTGTGATTTTTATTCACTTAAATGTGATCTTGGGATTTGATGTTCAGATTCAGTGGAAAGTCTTTGATAAATTTGTCAAGGTTTATGGACTATGAGTAACCTTATTGTCTAACGCAAAAAATTGTGGAAATGGATTTGGTGTTGAATAATAGTGCAACATCTTTACTGTCAGTGTAAACACAACTGGTGATTGAGGAAGTAGTTCTAAAGACAGTTTAGGACTCGATACATTATTCTCACTAAATTAGTAAACTCTCAGTAATACTAAAGCATTGAGTTCAGTTTTAAATAACTTGTGTACTTTTGTATCTTCTCTACAGTTTTTTACATTATTTTGGTTCAGTTTTATCTCGGATATTTTAACCTGTATCAGTACTTTTAATAAAAGAAAATGTGGTTGCATTTGGGAAATTTCACGAGATAAATACCATGTTTTTGAAGACAGTAGAATGACAAGCTGGGTTTTTTTACTATTATTATTGATTAACAATGTTACAAGTAAGTGGCACAAAAAATGAGTATTTTTTATAAGATGTGTAGGAATTTTATGAAAAATAGTTGTTTATTAAAATTCCACATTTATTTACTGTGTTATATTCCTTTCAGAAACTTCTGTTTTTGGTTAGAGATTGGAGTTTTCCTTATGAAGCATCTTATGGGACTGAGGGTGGTCAGAAAATCTTAAACAGGAGATTACAGGTGAGTTTTTCTTTTAAATTATTTGTAAATTACTACATATTTTTTACTACCATGTTTGGTATGGTATTGCATTGGAAAAACTGGTAAAGATTCTGTTACATGTCCAATTGGGTGTCAAAGAAAAGAAGCATTTTTATCAATTAAATAAAAGTTTAACTTACTAACAGCTGTTAGTAAGATTTTAATCAATTGGAACCACCCAGCTATTATGCATTTCATTTTTTCATAAACAGTTTTTGTGTGTTATCCTAATACCTATAATTCTAGCTCACAAAGTGACGAAAATGAGCCTTTTTAACAGTTATTTTAAAGAGTTAACCTACTTATAAAAATTAGTATCAACTACACAAACTAGTTTTTCATACTAAGGAGTAGATTGTGTATATGAACGTGATTTGTATATTTGATCAAATGTTAAGTTTGAAAACTTTCTTTTTTGACCTTTGATGTTTCAAAGTCTGAAATGTTTTCCAGTTGATTATGCAATCAAACATTAACTGTAGAAAAGGTTAGAATTGGAAAAACAAAAAAAGAAATCCTTTGGAGTTAGATTTGATTATTAGCTTAACATTATAAATGATGTTTTCTATCATAGTAGCTACAGATGCATAGATTATATCACCAGAATGTTTTCTGTATTTTCTAAAAATACAGATTGTAATAATTTATTAATGAATTTGTATTATGCTCAGTGTTATTTTCTGTCAGTCATATATGGTTGGCTTCCCATTTCTTGAACCATCATGGAAATAAAATAGTTATTTTAAAGAAATTTCTCAAGTTCGTCTGTGCACGTCCCTCCACTGTGTTAATTTTAGTGCTAAAAACCAGACCTATGGTGCAAGTTTTATTTGGATGAAATTCTAAATGTTGTATATTCAGTTTGTTTTACAATATTACCAATAATGTTTTAAACCTTATGTCCACAGCATTAGTTTCTTGGATTGATCCTTATCTGTGAAGATGTATTTGATAAAGTTTATTCTGTATTTCTTCATAAAATTTAGAACACAAAAGTATTTTTTATTAAAGCCTTTAACAAGTCAATCTGAGGGCAAGGTTTTTTTTCATGTGAAGAATAAAAAAAAACAACTTCTTTTTATCCTACAGTTTTCACATTTCATTTTCATAACCTGTAATTCCTACTAAATGAATATTAAATGTTTTGTTGTTTTTTGTTAATAAAACTATTTTATGTGTGATTTTCTTCACCCTAACATTAACTGTCACAAAATAATGTATGGTGTGGAATGATAAGTTGAAGATATAAAATGAAAAGTACTTCTATTTTTCTTTGAATTCATCATTTTGCTGGATTGTAAGTCTTCTTATCTGCATCTGTTAACTTTTCACATCTGTTTTCTTTTAATTTTGTGATATTATTTCTTGTACTTTGAACTACCATCCTCTTTCAAAATCACTAAGTCACAGCAGAAGCCCATTAATCATTTGTTGTAAACACCTTAACAAAGTGTGTGAATTTTATGAGTACAAGCAATTAATATGTAAGGCTTTACCTTTTTCATTAAGTGGTTAAATAAAAATTTGTGTAGTATTCAAATATGCGTTTTAGAACATAAAAATATTGAGTACCAAATTTCCAGATCAAGACCAAGGCATTTCAACAAAACATATTCATTTATTAATAAAATATTTGGCACTTAAATTTTATTTTTGTTTGTGTAAATTCAAAGCTTGACTGTTTCTTTTACTGGTTTTCTGTGAATTGCCCAAAAATTGACCTCTGCGTAGTGCTGGTGTATATACATTGATGTGTTTGTTGTAAACCATGCAGCCCTCCATATTTGAAATTTATTTTGCACAGCTTGCATACAGTGTTGTACTTGTCGAGTTATTTTCTTCTTTGGTGACAAGGAGCCCTAAATATTTCCATCAATCTTATCCATGAAACTTTGAAGGGCTTTTTTTATTTTGAGGTTTGTTAATTCTGAGGGAAAAAGTTGAATTTTATACATCTGTTTGATTAGAAAGAATAATATTAGTAAGAAAATCATTCTTTCTGTAGAATAATAATAATAATAATATGCATGATGCCAAAGCCTGTTCCTGCTAAAGAAAAGTGTTTTTTGAAAGCACACGTGTGAGAAAGAAAACTTGTTATTTTAACAACATTTCAAGCAGCTGCTTGTCATTAGACTTTCCTGGACATGTGTTGTTTTTAATGTTTTATTTACATTGTTTTAGTTTCAGACATTTTTATGTAGAGTATTATTGTTTGCATAATGACAAGTTACCATAGTTGTTAAACATGACTCCAGAACGCTACCTTGTGATAAGTTTGTAATGCTCATTTTTATAAAATCAGCATATTTAGATACCAGTATTTAGGTGAAATCATACGTAGTGTCCTATCAGGTGATATCTGGTTAATTTTATTATCTCGGAGGTTTTGCAGGTCAATTATCAATGTAACAGGTTATGGCTGGATATTGTTATATTAGTTCTAAAGTCAAATTAAGAAGAATTTTAAACAATGGATGATATATGATATTCTTTAATTTATTGTCTTGGAGTTTTAAAGTTAAAAAAATAAAAAAATACAAAAAAACAACATAAATCTCTTTATTATTACAGATTTCAGAAAGACAACACCCAGAGCTTCAGCAACTAAGAAGGCATATTCGCTCTTGCTTTTTGAACATTGAGTGCTTTCTGATGCCTCATCCAGGTCTGAAAGTTGCTACAAATCCTCAGTTTGATGGCAGATTAGCTGGTAAAAACTTCTTTTAATGTTTGTTAGTCTTAATCCAAAGTTAAATTGTTAGATGTGGTTAAGAAAAATGTTGTTACTGTGAATTTTTGTATCCATTGTGTCCCAAATTTTGGGCCCATAGATTATTGTAAAAATGGTGGTCAAATCACATTATTTAATTAAAGTATGCCAAGAGTTATCAGTTGATGCTGTTTATTAGTGGCACTCTGTCTAATCTGTTAAGTTCAAAATTAAGGCTGGCTAGTGCATATAGCCCTTGGGTGGGGAAATAATACAGTAAGTTTATAAATGTTTTACAAATAAATATTTAAAGTAAAATCACATAGACCTTCATACTGGGTGAATAGTTGTAAAATTTTTTAAGAGTAGTGGTTCTAAAATTTTTCAGGTTTCACTTTTTTTGTACCACACAGATCTAATTGGAAAAACTGGGAAGAATGTGATTTTTGTTTTGGTACAATTGAGAAATAATTGATGTATGTTTTGTCATTTGTAATAAGTTTTGGGCTCAATTCAGCCTTTATCTTAAGAATGCTGTTTCACACAAGTACAAAGTAGTAGTAAGTGGATTTAAAAATTTAAAACCAATGTTAGATGATGATTGAACTGTTCTCTAACTTCCAAAATATGTTGAAGGGGCAGTTTGAGAAACATGTTTTAAATTACCATTACAACAAAGTTCAGTTTCTGGCAAAAGAATACAAGCACATGTGCTCTTTAATGCACATGTGTTTATGCAAGAAGCTCAAATTAGGTGTATTACTTGTTTTATCATTTTTTACATTAATCGTTTTTCGTACCACAAAAATTAGCTTTTTCTACCTGAGGTGTTGTCTACCACACTTAGAATTCCTACTTAAGAATATTTTATTTGTGGACAATTTATGTTATGATGCTTTTACTGGTGAAATCATAGTTGTAATAACATATATTTGTGATGTGTATTATTGTCTTGTTTTTCCTTAATTTAGGAAACTTTCAATTTTTGGTGATTAATACATGTATTTGTAAATCACACTGAAATTTTAGTGAATAAGCAGTTTTTAAGTTTTGTCAGCCTGAAAATTTATGTTCAATCCCTATGTTTAATTTATGTTTATAGCCATGTATTTCAATAAAACATTGTTTTGTATTTAACAATAACTTAAAGAAATGCCACAGAGACAAGTTATAAAACCATTTATGACCATGTATTCTGTGCGATTCTCTCTACATATAGATATAGAGCAAGACTTCAAAAATCAGTTGAAAGTTCTTGTGCCTTTACTTCTTGATCCAAAGAATTTAGTCGTGAAAGAAATTAATGGACATAAAGTTACTGCCAGAGAACTTGTGGAATACTTTAAGGTATGTTTTGTTAGGGTATTAACAAAATGTTTTTGTCATGATGTTGAGGAATTTTAAAAGTTTATTTATGTTCTGTATCGCTATTTTCAATAACTATAACAAGAACTTTATAAAGATTATAATGATAGGCAGAACTGATTCATAGGGATAGAAAACATAACAATATTGTGAACATGTTAATAATGTTATTTATTGAATGTTTTGGGAACATTCAGTACATATTATTCTTCATTTCTGTGGTTTCACTGCATAATACTAGAGTGAGACAGTTTTAAGAATTTACAAGAATATCTCATATTAGCATGTAATTATTATTCATGGAATGCTGTAAGTACTTTGAATAGTTGTGTAGTGAAAATCCTAAAATACATTTAACTTAAGTTCTTTCTATGCTAAACTTTTATCACAACTGTTATTAACAATATACTAAACTGCAAATACAGGTGTCAATATACCTGTGAAGTTGTGAGCATGCAGTATATGTTATCCATATAACTCTCAGAACTGGTGGATATGTTTTGTATATATATGCCTAATTTAAATTTTCTTTGATTGTTGGAAATTGAATTTTAAGGTATTGTTAATTGTTTTATAGCAAGTGTGTGAAAAGATAATATTGATGTAGGTTCATCTGTTATTTGAATAGCAATTAATAATTATGTTATTAACTGTTTACAGAAAGAAATTAACAGAAAATAAATATTTTCAACAAGTTAATCGGTTATTAACAGAAGAAAATTGTTAACGGTAAATATTCCAAAGAGAAACATCATTTGCATTTAGATTTCATGCATTCAGGAAACAGAAATATTGTAAACTCTTGTATCAAATGAGTTTTATGTTTTTCTATGAAAGTACAAATACTTAGCAGTAAAATACATAAGATTCTATGTTACTGTTTTGAAATATCTCCAACCAACTATATTTGTGGAGCATATTACACTGTCCTAAATGAAGAGTAAAATACGATAAAACCTGTCTTGAGGCAGAATCACACAGGACCGAGTAAAATTTTCAGCTTAAGCAGGTTTTCCGGCTTAGACGTAGTGAACATGCATTTTTTTAATTATATATAAATTTTGAGCAGAAAGTTATACTTGTTTTACTCAAGGGAAGTAAGATGTGTGTGAATAAAGTTATTATACTGTTTATGCTATATTTATTAGAATAAGAACAAAAGTATACAAAATCTTCTTCAAATTTATTTGAAGAAAGTGTCCAATTTCCACAGTTTTGTTTATTTAATGGGCTTTCTCAGGTAGTTAAAAGAGAACTCTAATTCTATGACCTTTTAATGAAGTTAGTTTTTGTATACAATTTGATAGGGTTAATATAACGTAACACTTGGGATGAAGTAAGAATTTCTATTTCCTCACTGTCTTTTCCATTTTGTTCATCTTCTGAATCTCTCACACTGTTACCATATTATGATTCAATTATAGATTTGAAATCAGTTTAATCAGTTTTGGTTAAAACATTTTTGTCAATGTTCACAAAACTTTTCACATTCACAGAATCATTTGCATCAAACCTCTCAATCAGTTTGGAGTTCAGTAGAATCGTTACAACAAACAATTTCTCCACAATCTCTGTCATTATCAAGAATAAATCCACAGTTTCGAAAGCACTGTATTACACATTTGATTGAACTACTTAAAAATGCAATTGCATTTAACGTGTCACTTTTCATGGTCATTTCAGATGTCCTCTTACAGTCGTCCATGTTTGCAATAATACGCTGAAGCATCGACTCTCTGTATTTCAATCTTATACACTGTATAATTCCATTATATAGTGGCAGTAGAACTGATGTTGTACATGGAGGTAGAAAGACTAAACAAACATTTGAAAGTTTAAAGAAATTATTATTTAAACAAGAATTTATTAATATTTAAAAAAATAATTAATCAGTGAGAAATTAATGTTTAATAAAACACATTTTTTCTGCCTTACTCAGGTTCTAATCATACTTGTTGATAGATCAGGTAGGCAAAAAGATAGTTTTTCCATCTGCATTATGCAGAGTCTGCCATATAGTGTAGCTTAAAATATTGGGACATTGTAAAAGAAAAAGTATTGAAAAAGAAAAAGTTATCTATTTTAAATTATATACTATTTACTTCTAGGAAGTCCACATAAAGAACAATGGAAATATGTTGTTATACTTGTGCTGAGTATTTAATTCCAGCATTAATTTTTTAAGATGCCAGATTTTTTTACAACTTTCAAATGTGATAACAATTCTACTTATTGTAAATAAACTTTCGCAGGGTAAAAGATGCCATGTGTTTTTGTCGAATGCTTATTAGAAATTCAGGTTTCTGGTCCTGCTGAAGGTGACTGTTTAACATACTGTTAAAATAAAATTGTAAATATGAAATTTGAAAACAATAATAAAGTTTTTATCTTAAAAATTTTCTTGTATCAAGAGAAAAATATTAGCATTAAATAAAAAAAATTATACATGGGCTCGTAATTCAGCTCACATTTTTTTTCCTTTTGTATTTTTATAGAGGAATGCTTTTGAGTTGTGAAAGTAATTTAAGATGATGGTTTAGTTGGGTACTTTTTCAAAATAATGTAAGTTTCTGAAGAGCAGTGATTTAGCTGATTAAGAGAAAATGTGAGCACCACAAAAAATTAGCTTTTGTATAATTATATACAGAAGAATTACATCTATCTGTATAAAATGAGGATCTGTTGTGTCTGTGAATACCATTGTAAAAAATAACAACTTTTTTTACAGTTGGGAATATAAAGCTTTATTGTATTAATTTTTTCTAGGCATATACAAATATATACAAAGGAGATGAACTTCCAGAGCCAAAATCAATGTTAGAGGTAAGTAATAACTGAGGATCATTGGGAGAAAATGTTGAATTTTAAATTTTTATTAGCCATGAGCATTCTTACTTGTTCAATGGTTAACTTGGAAAGATATGTTTAATGTTAAAAGCAATGACTGATATGTAATGCCTACTATTAAATTTTTGTGTAGCTTTTAAATCATATTTTCTGTATCTAAACTACCTAAACATGCTCTACAAAACAATACTGGTCATAGTATGCTTTACAGGAAAGTATACTGAAGTATGTTTAAAACAACTATAATCAGCCTAAAATACTACATGATGGAGTTTTTGTTTTATTAAAAAGCAAGAGCGTTTTAAATGTGTAAGTACATATTAGCACTGTTTCAATATTCACTCATAAATATTTCTGTTATCTTCTCTGTCACAGTCACTGGATGATAGAAGGTATATGTGAAGTGATCTGTAGAATTTGTCTATAACAGTTGTGAGGTACAGAATGATTTGTCTAATAATATCATACTAACTAAGCTTAAAATGTATTTACTCTTTAGAAGATTCTCATTAAATATTACTTGAAATATGTAATAATTTTTGGAAAATATTTTCTATATTAAAATAGTCTGTAGTTTAAAAAGATGTATCTACACCCAGGCAACAGCAGAAGCCAACAATCTTGCTGCTGTAGCCAGTGCAAAAGACCATTACTGTTCTGGAATGGAAAAGGTGAGACCTAGCAGACATCTATGTTGTTTTTTTTTAACCACTACAAAAAAATATAAATCATCAGAAAACATTGTGCAATCTAATTTAGTTTTGTACTCTTTGAACTATAAGCTATAACTATAAACTAAGAATGAAGAAAATCCTAATTTTTTGAGACTTAAACTCTTGTATAATAAGATATTTTTTTCATCTTCTGTTTTGATCAGTCATTTCTAAACCATTTTCTGTACTATAATCTGAAAGAGTTTTAGATGCTTTTATTGAATAGTGTGTATCTTAATTCAAATGCATCATCATAAGTTTCCTGCAAACCACTGACCAACATAACAAATATGTTACATAAAGTGTCCTTATGGGTAATTCTTCAGCATTATGTAAGTGAAAGTGCACGTCATAACCTTTTATTGAGGTATATTCAAAATCAAATTAAACTTTTCTATCATCAGTGTATATGAGCAAACTTGGCATCGAAACATAGTTTTTTAATCGAGTTTTAATGTTATGTAAAAAAATTTTCAGTGTCCCCTAGTATGAGAATTGTGACATTTGCTCGCTGTCTTTCCCTCTTCTCCAACTTATTTACCACCCATTTAAGAAGTACATAATTTAACATAAGTTACTCATCATAATATAAATGATACTCATAGAAATCATGATTTGTATAGCCATCATTTCTATTTGTTTACAAAACCATAAACTGGAATGACATGTAGTTTAATCCCCATATTCTTGCCCATTTTGAGAACAAACATGTCAAAAAACTAGATAGGAGTGTTGAAGTTTATTTTCTTTTTTCTCTTTAAAAAAAAGTTCTCATTATAGATTTTAAAGTCACCCTGAAATTTGTAAATAGTTGATTTAAAGATATTTTTGATTTTTTATCTTAATATGTAACAGTTTTTACCCATTAAGGAAAGATTGAAATAAACTGTTTGGGCACATCAAAGCTTGCTTTCCAAAAGGTGTATAGTCCCTTTAAAAACTGTTTTAATATATTATCCAGTAACAATAATGACAACCTTTTTATGAAATACCAATAACCACTAGTAACATGGCAGGTTCGATTCCCGGTCGCACCAAACATGCTCGCTCTTTCAGCCATGGGGGTGTTATAATGTGATGGTCAATTCCACTATTCATTGGTAAAAGAGTATCCCAAGAGTTGGTGGTGGGTGGTAATGACCATCTTACACTACTAAATTAGGGACAGCTAGCACAGATAGCTTTGTCCAAAATTCAAAAACAAAAACTAGTAACATGATGAGTTGTTTGAAATAAAATATTTTGGTTGATTTTTAACCACTATTTAACCATGAAACTATACATACTATAAGTGTAATAAGTATATTTGAAGAAAATATGACAGGTTTTTAGTAAACATTACAAGTATGTTGTACACAAAAATTAGATTTTTTAAAAAAGTTTTGAACTGAAACGAATCAGAAATATATTTTATGGAAGTAGTCATGACTGAAAAATTGATCGATTGTGATGATTCAGCTATTTTCAGTGATGTCACAATTTCTCATGATATGAGATTGGTGTGCATTGCAATAATTTGACAAAGAGAAAAACTTCATTATATGAGTCTTTAAAAGAAACTTTTGATTTTATGTAAAAAATAAATATTTTAGAATGAACCTTGGTAAATATTGAAAAGGAATATAAGCATCTATCTCTAAGTGATCTACATAAAACTGGTACATAGTTGTGTGCATAATTGAATTTAGTATACACTAAATGTGTTTCAGGTTTGTGGTGGAGAACGTCCATATCTTAACTTCCGAATATTAGAAGACGATCATCTACGACTTCGAGAACAAGCCATGGATATATTTCGCACTACAAAAAAAATGGGTGGAGCTGAATTTTCCCAGTCTTATCAAGAGAAATTGGAACAGGTTAATTGTGTGTTTTGCATATATTAATGTTATTTATGAACAGTTTTTTTAGTTTTTGGTCATTTCAGATAAATAGTTGTTGTAAATTAAGCATGTAGCTACTAAGTTTAATCCTGTTTTATATTGGGAATAAAATTTGACTTCATTCTTTAAACCAAAGGACTTTTGTTTTACAGTATATAACAATAACATATTTATACTCTATGTATATATGATAATGTTTTTCTTGAAAGTCCATTTATCTTTCTCCATAATCTTATCCTCCAGGACTCCAAACACTAGAAGCTTGGTTTCAGTGCTCCTATGTAACTACAAATAAATATGTTCTCCAAATGGTGGCTAAAGCATTTTTATAAGTCTTATAGTATACAACAGTGTTTCATAACTATTTTTACATACTATGTGTATGAGAATTAAACTTATTTGTGACTATTGTATATATTGAGCAGAGCTAATACTGAGATTGGTTCGTATGTATTAACTTTTCATTTGTGATTGGTATGTTTTTTGTAGTATTTAGTAGAAATTTGGCTCTTGTCAGTTGTGACAGTTAGAGGGACATTAAAAAAAATGTTTGTCATATTTATGGTTCCATGACGTTTGAATAGATATTTTATTGTAATATATATCTGAAGTATGCTAATTCCACAGTACTTTTGCTACTGTAAACTGAATATTCAGCACAGTAACTTATTAGATTAGAAAGACTGCAATATAAAAAACATCATAGGTACTTTAGGGTTAAGTACCCATGATGGTAATACAAGGTAATACTTTACTGTTGTGCAGTCTTTATTTAGTAAACATAAAGATTATATATTGTTTTTAATGCTTAAGTGACTTCTTGTTTTTTTCTTTTCTAGGAGATACAAGAAGCTTTTGAAAGCTTCCAAAAGCACAATGAAAGCAAGAACATATTTGCTGCAGCACGCACACCAGCCACTTTGTTTGCAGTGGTGTTAATTATGTATTTTTTTTCTGCCATATTTGGTGTCCTGGGAGTGTACTCTATGGCAAACCTTTCCAATTTGTTGATGGGTGTTGCACTTATTACACTCTGTACCTGGGCTTACATTAGGTAAATATTTAGTTTAGTCATTCAGATAGATTAATCATACCACCTTCAGGTTGAACATTTACATTTAAGTAGGAATGAAAGTACATCAGCTATTTAAACAAAACAAAATTCTTCATCAAAGTGTATTTAATGTTGATTTTGGTCTGTTGTCTTAAAATTTATTCTGTTGTATAAATTTATGCTTTGTGTGCAACGTATGTCATAAAATTGTTTGCTTACTTTCCATTGTTTAGCCTTAAAAAAACAAAAGGATATAAATTCTTAACCTGCTACCTATAAAGTGTGTTCTTTTTCCTGTGAGCCAAAAAAAAAGAAAATTATTTTCATGCACAACAAAATTAAGAATAATTGTGTTTGTGAGAAGGGTGTATGTTTTAAACTAATAGGTCCTCTGAGTAGTGCTTTTTGTAGTTGGATGTGAATGAAACAAACACTTAATAAACAAAATTTTGAGTTGTATTTAGTTTTAAAATGAAGTGTAAAACTGTGGAATGACCATAAACGAAATACATTTCTGTACAGAACATTTTTTGTGTAATTGTGGATAATTACTATCTTTGACTAAGATATTGAGATTTTATCATGATTGAATTCTTAATAAAGCAAAGTTATAAAATGAATTCTTAAAGCTATGCCATTAAGAAATGTAAAAATCGACTATTTTCATACTTTACTATATTACTTACTGTTTCTTCTTTTTCTGTAATATCAACTATTTTTTACTTCCTTAAAGTGTTAACAGAGTGTTGGGTCCTCTACAAACATATAATAAGAAATATTTTCCTATATAAAGGGTGTTTAAACTTTAGGTGTAATTACTGATGTTTAGGCACATGTCTTGAGATAGTTGTAAGTGTGTAATAGTTGTAAAATAGTGAATTGTTAAAAATATGGTGTCAAGATGTGTAAAAATCAGTTGCTGTCATGTGTTTTTTGTTGTTAATTTCTTGTATGTATATGTATGTGAATCACATTTATATATCATGTGAAACCTACAGTTATTATTTTTTCACTCATTGTGGTAGCTGTAGAGCATTGAAAATGATTTAAGCTGTGGGTGGTTGTGATTTTTAGGACTAATTGTTGTATATTATATACCAGATACACTTTATTCCACTTATGAATATATTTAAACTTTAAGCCTATTTGTGAGTTTTATGGCAGATGTTGGAGATCGTATTGAGATACGATGATACTTCCTTTTGTGCGAGTCACAGAAAGACAAATTATCAGCTTTTTGTGTTTTCTTGTGTTTATGTTACTCAAGTAATTGTCTTTCAAGTTAATGCTATAACTGTTGTAATTTTGCACTTGTATAGAACAGTGCACACTATATGTTGCTCACTTTTTGCTTTTATAAGCATAAAAATACCACTATACCGTTACCTAATAGATATGTTGTATTTTCAGGTGAACTGGTATGTGTATGTGCAATGTTCTTTTCATTACATAATTTCTTTCTGATGATGTTAACCTTAACCTAACAAAACACAATATTTAGGGACAGCAAGGGATCTATTGGTCCATTTAGCCTGTCCCATCTACTAGTCTAGAACTATCAAAAGAAAACAACAAACAAACATTACAGCTAGCCCTTATCATTCATATATTTATCAAGACTTCACTTAAATTTACTGCCTGCATTACATCCTAAGGCAATCCATTCCAAAGATAAACTAACTTGTTATAAAATTGAAACTATTTAAGCTGAAGATGATTCCCATTTTGCTTAAATTTGTGTCCCCTAATCCTACGGCTCTTCACATTTAAGTATGAAAAGAGATTAGGCATCAATGTTATTGATACTATTTACAATCTTGAACATTTCTGTCAAGTCCACTTTATTTCTTTTTAACAAGATAAAACAATTTCAGAGATCTTAACCACTTCTCATACTCTTTTTCATTCCAAGTATCATCCAAATAGCCCTCTTTTGAACCTTATTCAACAATTCATTATCTTTTATAAGACAAGAGAAGACGAGACTGAACACAGTACTACAAATGTAGTTTAGCCAGTAACCTCTTTAGACTTGTAATCGGTAGCTTTGTAGATACTGCCTAAAATCCTATTTGCCCGACCATTAACAATAGTTAACTGCTTGGATGGCTTTAGAAACTGATTGACTATTGCACCAAGATCTGTTTCCTTCATAACTCTGTTAAGGCTGTTTCCATTCAAATTATACAGGTAAACATTGATATAAGACGCATCAATGATGCGCGATGATCAGTTGGGCACGATGGGGTCTTAGGCCCCAAATTTTTTTGGGTTTCTCCAGAGGCTGCCGCTTAAAATTACCTCTGCTTAATGTTATCAAAAATCAAAAACCAAATCCACTTCAATCTTTTTGTATGGTTTTTACGCCGCATATTGTGATCAGGCCGCTGGTTAATATGATCAAACCCTGGTTTGCATGTAATGATTCCTTGCGCTGTCAACTGCAGTAAAGTACACAATCTGCCAGTCATAGGATAGCTTTCAGTGCATAGACAAGAAGTATCAAAACTTTATTTTTATTAAAACCACAAGTCAACCTTGATCGACCGATGGATGACGAGGGATGAGTCATATACACCTATACACCAGTGGCAGTGGCATGAAGTGCTGCAAGCGATGGCGTCAATGCTCAGGCCATATGTATACTGTATTTCTAAGAAACAGCTTGCTCCCCAGAAGCTTTCAGACGAAAGGGAAATCTGTGACATCAGCTATTCCCTTTTATTCTAACACCACCGAATAACTGAAAGGTCTTGTAACACCAGCTTGTAGGCAGAATTTCGTCGACCGCATCAATTTTATCGTGTGTATATGGGATAGTGACCATCCGGTGGTGACAGACTGCAATTTTCATATTTTTTCAACTCAGCGTATTTATACCCATGGAGAAGAGAGGCCCCAAGAGGAAAGCTTACACAGTACAAGAGAAGATACAGATTGTGCAGCGAATCCGGAACGGGGAAACAAGGACCAAGATTATGAAAGAAATAGGAGTTCCAGAGTCTACACTTCGAGGTTGGCTAAAGGATGAAGATCAACTGAGAGAATTCTGCAACCAGGTGGACAGAAAGACAGGACTACAGAGGAAGAAAACCAAGACAGCAGCAGACCCAGTAGTGGACAAGCAAGTTTATGATTGGTGCAATCAGATACAACATGGTCGAATTTTTTGGACCCCAACTAGCGCCTTATATTGATGTTTGACTGTACTTATAATTTGAATTACGATAAACTACATGTGTTAGTTACCATGCATTTGTTATAATTAAAGCCAGTATGCAATTTATTTGCCCAACTCACTAAGTGATCTAAATCCTTTTGTAAGCAGCAGCACTATCCTCATCACAGCCAGCAACCACCCAGACCTTGATATCATCAGCAAATTTAAGTAATTTATTGACTATTCCTTCATCTTTGTCATTAATGTAAATCAAAAAGAGCAAAGGCCCCGAGATTGAGCCCAGAGGTACCCAACATGTGACATAAATTCAATTTGACTGAATTCTATTTGTAACAACCATCTGCTTTCTTCTGTCCAGCTAGTCTTTTGTCCAATTAGCTAACTTATTCTTCCACACCTACAGAGATGTTTTTTTTACAAGCCTTTTATGTAGCACCCTTAGAAATGTGCTTTATAAAAATCCAGATATATCAACATTTTACACTCTTACCCTCATCTACATATGCTGCAACTTTTTTTAAAATGTCAAAATATTTGTTAGTTTTCTTTAGTAAAAACAATTTAACTGTTTAGTAAAATTTTCAATTTTGTTAAGTGACTTTGCAAAGTATCTTTCATGAGAACTTTCAAAATTTTCCCCATAACTCATGTGAGACCAACAGGCCTATAATTACAGGGACAATTTTTATCGCCTCTCTTAAAAACACAAATAGAATTATAGCCAACTTCCATTTCTCTGGTACCTTCCCACTATTAAAAAACTTACCATAATAGTAGCAAAAGACTTGCATATCCAATTCTCAGTTTTCTTCAAAACACTTGGAAATATTATTTGCACCTTAGAGCCATATCTTATTTAAACTTCCCAGATTTTTTCTTAACCACCTCAGAATTAATGCAGTTATCTTTTCTGAATTTGTTTCCATCCATGAATTGTATGATGTGTGGAATACTGCTCAGATCTTCATTAGTGAAAACTGAAGGAAAGGGAAAATTTAATAGCTCATTCTTTTTGTAATCATCAGGTACAAGTGTTCGTAAATCATCATTCAAGGGTCTTACCATTTTGTTTATCCTTAATGTATTTAAAGAAATTATTATTGTAAATTTTTACATTTTCAGCCAATCTTTTCTCACATCCTTTTTGATGTCCTAATTTTATGTTTCACTAACTTTCTTGATATTCTGTAAACTTCTAAATCTCCTGTCGTACCAGTTAATTTATATTTCTGAAATTTGTAATGATTTTCTTAAATTTTATACCTCGTACTCTTTGTGGGTCAATTTTGTTTTTTTTCACTTGCAATAACCCTTTTTCTTTCTGTAAGGAACGTGTTTTTTTTAATATTTAAACAGTGATTAAATGTGGAAAAGTTTTAAAGATAATATTTCCAAATAATTCAATAATCTAATTCAAAACAGGTAATTCTTGTTGAATCCTTTCAAAATTTGCTTTTGTTTTAAAACTTAGAACCAAGATACTGTTATGCCTGATCTACATATGCAGCAAAACATCAAACCAAATAGAGAAATGATCACTTGCATTTAGATGGTGCCAAATTTCCACCTTTTAAACCACTTCTATATTAGAAGCTAACAATAAATATGTAATAGTATTGTCTAGTAGGTTTCTTGACCAGTTTTTGAAAAAACTTATCTTGAACAGTTTCCAAAGACCTTTGTTCCTCACAGTTTGACTATAGCATTTCCCATTCTACATGCTCACCCATAATTATGACTTCATTTACTTCATTAACAGTTGAAATCTTAATCTCATTGTAAAGTTTCTCATTCAGTGTCATCTGGTGGCCTGTAACAAATTCCTAATAAGAGCATTTTCCATTTATATCTCCCGACAGAAACTCGAGTGGATTTAGTCTTTTTATTATTATCTTTGATATCCTTAACTTCAACAAAATGTAACTCGCATTTTATAAATAAAGGCACTCTTTTTACCCCCTCTCTTTAGTACTCTACCCATATTAAATAACCTATAACTCCTTGTTTCAAAGACATTTCTAACATCAGAATCATCCACTCCTACCAGTGCTCTAAAGTTATCTGTTTTATTTTATTATACTTCTAGCACTACAATAGTAACAAAACTACCTTTAGATCTACTGGTATGTTTCTCTGCTTAACTTTTCTTTGACCCCCTTTTTTTTTTCTTTATTTAGTATATGCTATTCCTCATCACTGACTGGTCCTAATTTAAAATTTTCCTTATAGTTGAGTTATTAGCCCCTCAAACAAACTAGCCACTACCCTATTTAAATGTAAACTATCCATTCAAAAAAACTCCTTTTGTCTATTGAACTGATCCTACAAGTCCAATCAGCCCATCTTTACATATTTACCTAAATCTAGCATCCAAACCAAGTGACCTACTTATAACATCATCCCCACTATTGATTTTCAGCAGCATCTCTGACACAGTTACATAATGGCTTTTTTCTTTAAATACTTTTATTAACCCCTTGTAATTATCAATTAGTTCCTGTGTCCTACCTTTCTATAAAGAATTAACCCACATGTGCACAACAAAGACTGCATCATTGCTAGCTCCATTTACTATATCTGTTGCTCTGTCATAATGTCTTCCACATGTGTCCCTGAATAGCATAATCTAATTCTTTTCTCCATATTTACCTCGCAAACTGTCCTACTCGCATGCCTTATCAAAGAATCATCTGTTACTATAACCTCCTTAAATTTATCATTCACAAACGTCTTTGTCCCTTTTGTTTTCCTTCACTTCAGTAGTTCCTCATCTGAACAAGCTGTAATTTATTGCTATGTAGAGCATGCTTGATACAGTTAAATATTCTGCTTTAATCCTAATAGTCATTACCAGTTGATGTATCCCTTACTTGTGAAAGCTTAAGTTCTCACTCAAATCCTGCTGCTATTTGTCACACTTTACACTTTCATATATCTGTTTCTGCTTTTGATTAGAATAGCCTCCGATTTCTCCTCCAGTCTGCAATTCTTGCAAGCAAATTTTACATCTTTATAGCGAGTTTCCTTAAAAGCACATATCAATTTATGAGTTCCCAAATAATACCCATTTATTGCACCCATCACAACTAAACTATGAATGCTTCTGTATTTGTCATAAATATTATATTTGTAGTCTGGGAATAAATGCTCAGTGCTAACCACAAGTAGCCTATTAACAATACTGTTTAATATTTGAGGATCAAATATAATGCACTATTTTATCAATACCCAATCTTCTTACAAAAGTTATTTAAGTTTTTCTTTAAAATATAAAAATGGCAGATGACTAGTGTTTAATTTAACTGATATTAAAGGAAATATTAACTAATATAATTTTCTTAAGTTTAGTTTTTGGCTAGTACTTCCTAGGTTTAATCACTTTTTTACAGTGTAATTTAGTGATATGCAGTCTAGACTAAATCCAAGGATTTGTGATTTGCAGTCTGTTGCTGCAAAAATGCATTGTATACTTTTAGGCTATGGGACTTCTATAATATTGATGACCATATCCTACTTTTTGGGCATACAAGTGTAACAAAACAACTTGTGGGGAGTGTTCTTGACTAGCTGCCATCTCTCTTGTCTGTCTTGTGTAGCTTTTGTCCAAAAGATCTGTTACTAACAGACAAACCAGTGTAATCAGTAATTATTCATGCATTATGGTAAAGATATTCATTTCAAAATTAATGCTTAATCATGGTTAAAGCTTCACTGTTTAATGCTTGATGTAATAACTTGACAAATAGAGTTGCTGCATTTTTCTCATTGTAAAAGGCTCAATTATAAGGCTATCATTTCCAAAGCACACCACTACTCCCTGCCTGCTTTTCATAAGCTATGTAGTGTTTAATGACAACTGTTTCTAAGAGGACACTTCAACATTATAACTAGACAGAATTCCTTACACACTGCATTTTGTGACTTGACCAATATAACTTTATATGAAATAACAGGAATACTCCTTTCCTCTTTCAGCTGCCCCTTGGTGTGGATTCCTGTACATGGTCCAGGTATTTCCCAGGGAAGGTTTTGTTCTTTCAGTTTACCTCCTCTGGGATCTAAACGTCCAGCCACGTGTTTACCATGCGTGGTGAACACATGATGGCGAGAAGAGAGTTCTGATAGTTGAATGGTCCAACCCTAACACACCACTTTGGCCTTGAATTCGAATAGACGGGCAGCCTTGGGGTATGGCCTCCCTAGGGTCAATTGGCTGGTTCAGGTGGGCTAGAGTCAACCAAGTACCAGTGTTGGATGTTCTCAACAGGTGTTGTGGACATTGTATCTTATCTGGTGTTTGGGTATCGTGTACACGAAACCCTAGTGTTTCTGCAGTGTTTTTGTTTGACATTGTAATGGTTCCCCTTGTAGGGCTCCATGGTGGATGGGGTAAGTGGGCACCGAAATTTCCCTTTTTTATTTTTTTTTATTATGAATCCCCCAAATAAAAACTTAAATAAAACAGTCCATAGGTAAATAACCACGTCTTGAAGGTTCTGAGCGGCAATCTTCAACATCTGCAACAACTGTTGTACCTCATTTTCATATCCTATATTTTCTTTCAGATAAACCTTTAGGACAAATGTCTCCCTTTTTCATTCAGAAGGGACTAGAGGGACCTGCTGGCTCTCCAAAGTCAGTAAAGAAACGTCAATCTGGTGAGATATTAGTGGAAACATCCACATCTCAACACAATGAACTACTCTTCAATTCAAAGGGAATTGGGGATGTAACTATTGAGGTTACACCTCATGCTACTTTGAATTAATCACAAGAAGTTATTGTTGAGAGGGATTTGAGGAACATCTCTGAATCAGAGGTTCTCACTGGTTTCTCCACCCAAGGAGTTTCTGTAGCAAGGCATATCTCCACTCGCAAGGATGAAATTATGATGCTAATTAGTATCCTTGTTCTGACATTTACATCACCTCGTTCACCTGCCACCATCAAGGCAGGTTACCTTAACTTCAAAGTATGGCCATACAATCTAAACCCTCTGCGATGTTTACAATATCAGCAGTTTGGTCACTCAAAGACATCATGTTGTGGTTCCTTGACGTGTGTTTGTTGCAGTGGCAAGGACCATGATGCCTATGAGTGTGAGAGGGACTCTCATTGCATCAATTGCAATGGCTCTCACCTGTTCTACTTTTGTTCTTGCCCTAAATGGTTGGAAAAAAGAAGTGCAGCATTTGAAAATTATTCATAACATTACTTATTCTGAGGCTCGAAAGTTGCTGCCCACCATTTCATCTTGCACATATCTGCTGCACTTCATTTTATTACTACAGTGGGAGTACAGACGGGTCACTCTGTGCCTTCAAAAGAATCATTCTCAAAATAAAAAGTATTTTGACCTCCATGGTTAAAAAAGTTGATGAATCAACCTCAACAACCATCTCTGTCCCTTACATACATTCCAATAAACCTCAAGATCCACATCCTTTGGTTCCAGGTACAGGCATTTCCTCAGATAAATCTTCTTCTCCCACTCCAAGTTGCAAAACTATCATTCGTTTACATCAACAGTCACTAGAATCCTCTTTCTACAGCAAAGGCCTGCCCAGTCGACCCAGAGCAGGATCCATGGAGGTCAATAGACCTCCCTCGAATAAGGACAGTAAGGAAAAAAGACATGATCGTAAACAGAAGAGTTATCCACCCAATTTACCTTCACAACAATTTGTATAATGGAACTTTTGAAGTTTGCGTTCTAATCTGGATGACATCAAAACACTGGTTGCTTCCTACCATCTTGTATGTCTTTCCTTACAGGAAACATTTCTGAAACCTGCCAATACAGTCATCTTTAGGCAGTTTTCTTAGTACAGTAAGGACAGACTGGGTAATGAATGAATGCATGGAGGGGTGGCACTTTTGGTTGATCAGCATGTGCCCATCCTGTCTTTGTCCCTTGACACACCCTTGGAGGCTGTAGCCATCCGTGTTTCCTTGGGTCATACCATCACTGTTTGCTCTCTCTACCTTCACCTGGAGAGACATATGATCAATCAGACCTTGATGCTCTCATTGAACAGTTGCCATTTCCATTTTTAATCCTGGGGAACTTTAATGAACATCATTCCCTCTGGGGAAGTGCTGATATTGATAGGAAGGGTCACTCTGTAGAGGGTATGTTTTCTGATCACAACCTTTCTCTTTTCAATACTGGTTCTTATTTTACTTATTTTCATGCACCTAGTCAGTCCTTTACTGCTGTTGATATCTTAATTTGCTCCCACTTTATTATTCTCCCATTTTGCTTGGAGGGTTGACAATAATCCATGAGGCAGTGATCATTTTCCTATAATTTTGAGAGAGACTGGCGGTGGTCGATGCCACCTGACCTGTGTGCCCTGGTGGAAAGTGGATCATGCAAACTGGCCCTCTTCCACTGCTCTTGCAGAACTTGATCCTGCCATCATCTGTAAGCCATCAATAGACGACTCTGTGGTAGCAGTAACTGACTGTATTATACAAGCAGCTGCTCAATGTATCCCTAAAACCTAAACATGTTTTCTACTATATTGTTGTCTGTGGTGGAATCCTGCCTGCTATGTGGCACAGAAGGCCTTGGATACTTTCCACAGATATCCCACACTCTCGCACCACATCGCTTTCCAGCAGGCCTGTGCACGTGCTTGGTGGGTAAGACATCAAAGCCAGAAGGAATCTTGGATTGAGTTCACAACTAGCATATCTTCTACCACCAGTTCCAAGGTCATATGGGACAGGATTTGAAAGGTCAGTGGACACTACAATTCTGCTTCTATCTCGATCTTGCTCTCTGATGACCAGGATGTAGCTGATACATGGAGCATCGCAGATACTCTAGATGAAAGCTTTTGCTGGGTATCTAGCACTTCTGCTTCTTCCTTCACCTTCTGTCTGGCAGCACATAGTTTGGACCTGATGATGTACATCACGAAATGTTGTGCCATTTATCTCCTGCTTCTCTTGCTATTCCTCTGATTGTTTTTAACTGGATCTGGTAAGAGAGTGTTTTCCTGATGCCTGGCACCAGGCCATTGTCCTACCTTTCTCTAAGCCTGGGAAGGATCCCAAGATTCCTTTAAACTGCCATCCAATTACTTTGACGTGCTGTATTTGTAAGACCTTAGAGAGGATGTTAATGCCCACTTTGTTTGTTTCCTTGAATCAAACAACCTCCTCTCACCCACCCAGCATGAGTTCCAACAACAGTGCTCTACCGTGGACCACCTGATTCGACTTGAAACATCACTCAGAGAAGCCTTTTTTAAACGAAATCTTGTATCGATGTTCTTCAACATTGAGAAGACTTATGATAAAACATGGAGGTATGGCATTTTGCAAAACCTCCATATATATAAGTTATGTGGCCATTTGCCCATTTTTGTTAAAAAATTTTAATAGACAGGAGATTCCAATTTGTATGGGTTCGACACTTTCCCCTTCTTTTCTACAGGAACTTAGTCCCTTAAGGCTGTATTTTTGGTGTCACACTCATCAGTATAAGAATTAATGCCCTCACTGAACAATTCCCTCTCACTTTGCAAACGGGCTTTATGTCGATGACTTATACATATCATGTCAGTCATTGAACATGAAGTGCATTGAGCGGCAGCTACAGACTACCCTCAATCGTTTACTGAAGTGAACCACAACAAACGGTTTAACTTCTCTCTCTCTGAAACCATTTGCATGCACTTTTGCCACCAATAGGGTATTCATCCTGATCCTGAACTCCTTATCAGTCAAATTGTGCAACCTGTGGTCCATGATATAAATTTCTTTGGGCTTATCTTTGACTGTAAGCTGATCTTTATATCACACATCAAGCAGCTACAGGTCAAATGTACATGAGCACTGAACAACCTTTGAGTCCTCTCTTCCATCACTTGGGGAGAAGATTGATGTTCTATGCTGAAGATATATCGTGCCCTTATTCAATTGAAACTTGACAAGGGATCACTGGTCTGTGGCTCTGCCAGACCCTTGGCCTTAAAGATGCTGGACCCCATTCATCATCAAGGACTTCAGCTCTGTACTGGGGTTTTCTGCACTTCCCTGGTTCAGAACTTGTACAAAGAGTCTCATGAACCTTCTTGGTGCCTCTGTCATTTGCAGTTGTCTTTACTATATGCTTTAAAACTTTGTTCCTTACCAACCTGCAGTTGTGTTTTCCTTCCTTGGTGGGCCAAAGTTATTCAGAACAGATGACATGCCATTGCTCCTTTTGACCTTTATATCCAGGTGCAGCTGGATGAATTGGGTCTGTCTTTGGATAACATTGCTGTACCCACTGGTCAGCCCATCCCACCATTGCTTTTTATAGTCCCCAAATGTAACCTATCTTTAAGTCATCTGAGAAAAGCAGACACTCCCAATTGGAAATACTGTCTGCTATTTGTTGGACATCTTTTAAAACATCCTTTCATTCCTATTTATACAGATGGTTTGGAATCAGATGACTGAATGAGCTCTGGCATAATTTGTTGTGGTTTGGTGGTTGTGTGCAGAATCCCCTCTACAGCTTCTGTGTTCACTGCTAAACTGTACACCATTTCTCTTGCCTTGGATCACATAGAAACCAAGCAGTACTCAAACTGCACTATTTATACTGTCTCACTTAGTTCTCTACTGGCCCATTTCTCTTTAACGTCTATTTCTCTCCAGTTTTTCTTGATATTGGGCTACGTTGGTATTTGTGGTTACAAGCTCATCGACACCACAGCTAAATATATATACTCTGGCCATATCATTGCTGTGCCTCTGCCAAACATGGACTATGGTCCTGTATTCAAGACTTGGCTCTGTGCCAGTTGGCAGTTGACTTGGAGTGAGCAATGCAAAAACAAGCTTTTCCAAATAAAACCTTATATTGGACTTTGGCCATCTTAGTTCCATAAGGATTGGAAAGAGGAAGTTGTTCTAACTAGACTATGCATTGGTCACAGTTTTTTAACTCATCATTTTCTTTTATCTGAAACTGATGCACCAGTGTGTAGTCTGTGTAATACTCAGACTATAATAAGCCACATTTTACTTTCTTCCCATTGTTACAACCCTCAACAGTGGTATCATTTTAAACATATTCTGTCCCAAGGTTTGTCCATAATGCTAGACAGTGTTATTGGTGATGGTGACACTATCCACCTTGGTAATGTTTCTAGTTTTTTAAAGGCCATTAATCTTTTTAATCTCATTTAAGTTTTTAATTTGTAAATTCGACCTTCTTTAATGTGATTCCTTTTTAAGAATCAAAGCCCATCGAGTTCAATTTGAAATTAGATAAATGACCGTAACATCAAATAACTCAAAAGGCCAACTTCCGGTGACTAACGCTGCTGTTTGAACTACATGTTAGTCATCTTGGTCAGTTATTATTAAAATTTTGCTACAAGTCTTTTAAAACGTTTTTTCCTTTTTGAAAATGGCTGTAACATCAAGTAACTCGGAACTAGGAGTGGAAAGACCAACTTCAGGTGACTGACGGAGGTTTTTGAACTTACCCGTTAGTCTTTCTGGTATGTTATGATAATTACAATTTTGCTACAGAAAGTTCTTTACAACTTGTAATACTATAGATTTTTTCTTAATGCTGTAGACTAGATGTAAACTTTGGGTTTATGCTATTTATGTTGTTTTTTTAATCTTTGTTTTGTTTTACCTTAATTTCCTTTTATTAATTTTACTAAATTTACTTTAGTTTTAGCTCTTTACCAGATGTATGGCACATAAAATGCCAAACCAACCATCCAGCTTTTGCTTCCCCTGTGGAGTACCTCAGTTGTATCATGAACTTCAAACAATTATCTCCTTTTCATCAGAGTAGACATAAATGGGTTCAGTGACTTTGGAATAACCTTTGACAAGACAAATTATACTCCTTATCTCTGTTGAAGTGTGAAACCCACTTTAAATATCTCCTGCTAACTTCATGTTTTCTAACTTGTTTCTAACTAAACTTTCTTTTCTGTTGCTTTGTTAGGTCATCTAGTATATGCATGAGTGTGTGTATACACACAGCTGCTTGAGGTATGGCTGGAAATCTTGATGAACATGTATCCTGTTGACCTCAAATCTGTACAGAGATCCTTTATGTGTCATGTTGTATATTTTAACATTGGTCATGTGGATAGCATTTGCAACTACTTTTCGACTTATGGATTTATATGTATTGAAGTATAATTTGTTGCAGGTCTCTATGGATGATCCTGGTGGCCTGTGGTGATTCACATTCCTTTGTTTTTCAGTGTTATTAACCACAAAGGGATATTGCCATGTTGGAGATTTGAAACTCTTTATCTGAACACAGGGATTTTGTTTAGAAAATGAAATGTTTGGTACATTTACAAAAATGATTAAAAATGTCTTGAAATAATTCTGAAAGGTACAGGAACATTATTCCAGAGAGTTCATATGTTTAACTAAGAAATCTTATCCACAAATTTATGTTTATAGTCATGTCAGTTTGTTTTATTCATATATGAGCAAAAAAAAAAAATCCATCTTTCCAGTTTGCATGAGTTATACTTGTGAAGGAATATCCAACATACACTGATTGAAAGATTATTACATTACTTATTTTACCTCATCTTTATTTCCATCTGCACAGTGGATTATGTCAAAATAAACCAGCTCCTTTTTAAATCAGAATTGGAATTCTTATTTAAGTAAAATACATCTTGAATTATGTATTGCAAACTAACAAGAATGTGGTCAACCATTTATCCTTTATCTTTCACAAAATCAATTAGTTTTAATTACTTTCACCCAACTTACAAATTATCAAGCAGTGTTGAAGTGTAGCTCTGATGCATTACATTTTCACTGCAACTGTTATATTGGTTGCAGTTGTCACATGACAAATATTCAAATTTATTTTAATGTAATATACTCAACTGCCTGTATATGAATACATTTTTATTATTTTGTACATTTTTTTGAAGATTATTTTTGTCATTCCTGAAAATATTGGAAATAAAGACTTGGCCAAAAATGGATAAGTTGTGCAAAAAAAAGTACAAAAACTTTTCAATTTTAAACTATTTCAGGGTATACTTTAACACTTTCGAAAGTCTACCAGGAATTTATCAAAACAAATTTATAGGATGGGAGGAATGTTAATGTGCAGAGTTGATGAATACATACAATGATCATCAAATTTTTGCTTTTTGATGGTTGAATTTCAAAAGATGAAACCTTTACTTCAGTTGAAATGTTTATTTGTGTAGTTGACAATGTATAAAGTAATTATTATCGTGGAGAAACTTTGTGTAGCTCATTTTATTGAGATCTGTATGTGTGGATTAGCTGGGACTAATAGATTTAGGATGTTTAGTGCTACTGTTTTATTTTCCTATTAAGAATTAGTATAATTAAAATATCCATGTGAAAAACTAGACTTTTTACACTTCAGAATATTCACTAGACACAAAATTAATAGTTGTTTTTTTTAACTCCTTATAGGTACAGTGGAGAAATGCATGAGTTAGGATGTCATATAGATGCTTTGGCAAATTGTATATGGGAAAATGTAAGTAAAGTGTTTTACTAATATTGAATTATATTGAGAATAGTCAACAATTATGGTGAGATTGTTTGATGATTATATCTTGACCAGCACATGGGAAGATAGCAGTAACATTTTCTAGTGTTTTAAATATTTAAAGTAAATAAAAAGCCCATATGTTGCATAAGATAGAATTAATAATTGACTTTTATTAAACTCTACACAGATATCATTTCTAACAAGCATAGTATTCTTAATAAGTTGTGTTAATTTGTTGTCACAGTAGCTAGTGTGTAAATATATGTATAACCATATGAGAGATGTTTTTCTCTGAAAGTTTTTCTCTTAATTATGTTTTATCACACTGCATTACATGTATATATAATCTTTCCAAGTGTGTTGAAACTGTAGGAATTCTTTCTTTCAGCTTCTTCGACCTGTGTACCAAACAGTAACCACTGACAACTTCACATTGCTGCCAAACTCGACTGTGTTACATAATGAAACTACCCCTTCAGTAAATGGTAGAAAAAAAAAATCATAACGGTTAAAGATCATTAATAAATTTTGCTCAATTTAACTGGAGCAGAAACCTGTTTGTTAATGTTGATTTAGTTGTTTAACAAATGATTTTTGTTTTTAGTTGGGAGTTAAAAACAGTCGTATCTTATTAAAATTTTGCATTGGCTTGTAACCACATAATGTTTTATGATGTTTGTTCTTTTGGTTATCTGTAATATTTATGTTATTGAACATTGAAACACTTAACATGCCTTTATTTTTAATATATAGATTTGTACCATGAGTAACGTTAATATGAAAATAGGTGTTGTATCCTGAATCTTCCAATAATTTTAAGTGTTTCTTCTATCATAAAAAAAAATGAAGTGAAAACTGTGCGTACATCAATTTTGTTTTATTGCAACTCAATCTGATATTCTGAATACTTTGTGTTTGCAAAACTGTTATCACATACACCATAAAGCATGCAACTTTTGTGCAGTTAATAATTACCATAGTGCCTAAGCCACATAGTTTGCAAGTTTTTGGTTTTCATAATTTCTGAGGTCCTATTTTTACACTGAACATTTGCAAAGAGAAATTTATGGCTTCCAAGTAGTACAAAAAAGAGCGAGTTTTATACAGTGGGGGTGAACATGTTTTTGTAATGAATTTGTTTACATACCATGAGACATTTTTCCTGTGTTATATATATCTAGTTTCCTTGTAAATCAAATACAGGTGTATCAGGAAAGCAGATTAGCAGTTTTTGTAATTGTTAAGATTCTGTATTTTCATTCAAACATTGTGTAAGATATTTTCAGTAAGGTTGTTAGTAAAAATTGTCTAGTTACAAGTCAAGTGCAGCTGTACATTGTGCTAATGATCTGATAAAATGTATGTATGTATAGATATATATATGGATACAGTAAAACATATTGGTTGGTATATAAAAGTATTTCAGTCATTACTAAAGCCACTTTTGTGATCCACTTTTGAATATTATAGTATCAGTTATAAAGTGGACCAAGATTGCTTCATCTCGTAAATTGAATATTACATTTGAAAATATTTGTTGTGATGTACAATTCCTTTCAGTAAATAATCTACAACCCCTCTAAATGTTAGGTGTGAGAACAGATTTGAAAATAAGTTTTTAAAAATGGGTTAATATTTCAGATAAATATTTTTTTAAAATTCATGAATTTGATTAAATTTTATATCTGGTAAAATATTTGTAAAATTGTCATATACTGGAGATATGAAGAAGTATTTCTTTGAAATTACATTGTCACTGTGTGTTTAGTTGTAGATGCTATGTTGGAATAGTGTTGTTATAAGTAGTTAGTACATATAAATAAAGGTTTTCTGTGGGCAGTAGCCATTTTATATTAATGTACAGGATCCTACCATTCCCTAAAACACCTGACCTATATTACATATTAATTAATAAGGGTACTGTGATAGTGACATTATGTAAATTTTACTTAGTGCCATCATCTCCAAGTGTTTTTAAAACAAAAAGTATCTCCTCCTCCTCCCCATTTCACAAGCATCATCTTGATTTGGAAAATCTTTAACCTCAGTCCAGAAAATGTTCCACAGTTATCTTGAAATTTTCTATAATTCCGTCTTTGTTTTTAGCATGATTTAAGTGGACTGTTCAACACGTTAGTATGACTAAAGGAAACTAGTTTCTTTAAATCTTAACAATTTAGAAATGTGGCTTGTATAAAGCTTTAGTTTAATCCGTATTTTTTATTGATATGACCTGCAGTGGCTTACTGTTGAGTTTCAGAGTTTATAATGTTAGAATCTGGGTTTCAGTCCTTATGGCAGACACAGTATAGATAGCCCACTCCACAGCTTTGTGGTAAAACAAATGACGATAATGAATTCCACCTAATGTTTATTGACATTTAAATACAATCATTTTTTTTATACATGTCTCTTTTAAAGACTTGAAACTTAAAACTATGCAACAGTGATTATCTAATTTAAAAAAAACAAAAAAAAACATACTGATGTTATGCATTCATATTCATAAAAATTTGGTGAATTAGAAATTACTGCTATGATTATCTGGTATACATTTCTTTATCACTGAAAGGTTTCGATATTTGACTTATACATAATAAGCTGTTTATTTGAACATGTTTAATTCATTAAGTTGCAGAACCACAGTTTTACACACAATAACCAGTATTCTTTTCTATGCATACAAGTGAAAAACTTAAACCCTTCTTTGTTATTGTAATATATGAGAAAATTAAGGTTTTGGAAAGTTAAATTTTATATGTATAAATATTGAGAAAGCCATTGCCATTAAGACTTGCATACATTTTACTCTTAAAAGTCATTGGAATTACTTGAAGTCTTAAAACTAGGTAATTAAAATGTTGTTTACTGAATATATTTATAAGTCAAGTTTAAGTTTAGGTATGTTGATATTAAAAATTTCTTCGGTAATGAATGTTGTTAAATCTTGAAAATGTAATTGTTTTTATGATATAATTGTCGAATGAAACCGAATATTTTAATGTATAAAATTTTATAAAACCATTCTGTTAGATATGGAATTGTAATGTGTTAGTAACTTTTTTTCGGGATATGCACGGATTGTATTGGCTGTAGTATAGTACTGTATAAATGTACAGTTTTAATGTTTTGAGTAACCTACTGAATTTCAGGGAGAGTTGGAAAATAAATCCTTTTATTAACACAAATTATTGTCCAGTTTCTTTACTGAAAAATACTTTTATAACATTTGAATGAGTTATTTTTCTGATGCTGAAAACATGTCTGGCATCTCACATTTTTATATACTTGCATTTGAAACTTCATTTATATTAGCTTATGAAATAGCTATTGAATGTTATTTGCTGTTATTATCAATCTTTGTGTATATTTTAGTTTTGATTTGTTCATGTAAGTTCTGCTTAAAATGAAATTAAAGTTTATGGTACGTGCATTCTGGTGAATATGGAGCTAAATTTTCAGTCAGTGGTAAAGAAATGGGATATGTTAGGTAACTAGTAGTAACCTATTGTGAACTAATTACAATTTATATAAATTCAAATGTTTTGAGAAACTTCAGTGGGGTTTCTGTAGTTGGTATGGATAAAGGTTTCACAGATTCCAGGATTTTGTGCTTATAATTCATGGGTGAGGAATTATAACAATGTCATGTTCTTTTCATATGTAGTATATATAGATAAATTCTTTAAATAGGGACAAGTTTTCTTAGTGTCTAGCTATGGCTTAGAAGATCCAAATGTTAAACTAGCACATGATGCCAAATGTACCATACTTCTAACCTTGAAGGTATTATAGCTGTGACAGTCAGTTTCACTATTTAGTTATAGTTATTGCTTTTCTTTCTGTAGGCAGCAGTTGTAAATAAGGAATGGCTATGCCTTGATTTGAGATTTCATAAAGTAACTGTTGAGTTATGTAACACAGGCCATGAGGTATGTCACCTGAAAGGGAGCATAGCCAGTGGATGGGCTGCAAAATTAAATCCAAAATTATCAAGTGAAAAATAGTTTTAACTACTTTGGAAAGAATAATACTACTCAGAAATATAGTGACAACACTTGATATAGGAAGATAACATTGATAGTACATACAAATAAAGTATTGGGTGGCACAACAAAATACATGTTTAGAAAGAAGGCACCCTAAAAGCTTTGCAAACCATTGTTACAAGGTGCTGTTTAGTTTGAAAATGTTGGTATTTGAACAAATTAAGAAACACACTATACATTTCTATTAATATCTTCCTATTACTTGCTAAGTCAATAATTGTTATAAACATTCACTTGTAAAGAATGAATTAATTTTCTCTATATGAGATTATGGAATCTTTTTTAACCTTTATAAGTCCTTTATGAATTATAGTATAGAATAGTGTTAGCAGTTTGTATATTTCGGTAGTTTATGTGCCGCCCCCCAGTGGCTCAGCAGTATGTCTGTGCACTTACACGCTAAAATCCGGGTTTCGATACCCGTGGTGGGCAGAGCACAGATAGCCCATTGTGTAGCTTTGTGCTTAATTCAAAACAACAACAAAAGTTTGTGCCATTGTCATAAAATGTTACAAAAATATTGATATGCATATTTAACTACCCCCTGACTGATTAGTTCACTTGTTTTTACTTCGAAAGTAAAAAAAAGAAAAAATATTCTTTCTGAACTCTTACTAAATGAGCTTATTTTGTAATGTTCTGGCTTTAGGCACTAGAGGCAAACAACAGACTACAACTAACTGCTAGAGATTTGAACATAAACATGAGACATACAGGTGCTGAGGGAGACAAATCTATAAAACAAAAATAATATAAGCAAAATTGGTTGCAAAGTTTTAAAGAATTACGTATGAAGTATATTATTCATAAAATGTTATCATGGCCATAACTTCAAGAGTTTGGTGTTGATCACTAGCTATGGTTATTGTATGCCAATACGGGTGTTTTCAACTATTGCTCAATCAGTTTGAACAGTTTTGTTTGCCTGAGTGAACTGTTGTAAAGTCAAACTTAAAAGATATGTTACAATTTGTGTGCAAGCACTTTCTTAGGTACTTAAGAATTTTTTCATGAGCAGCACAATTTCTCCAATGTATGAAAGGTCACAGATGTCATCTGAGATATGTAGAAATATACAAGTGCTTTTCTCTATGATAAAATATTATGGTTGAGCTTTCAGCCCTTATATCAATACCTTAACTAGGGTGATAAAATTAATGAAATGGTGGAATACTACTTAAAAATAGGAATCTAAGCAACAGTTGTAACAACTGACGTCTAGTATTAAAGTTATTAAGCATATACAATTAATTATTACTTTTAGTTTTGTTTAAGGCAAACTGGAGTTTATTATGAAGAATTTCTATAAATGTAAATGAAGTCGTGACCTATTTCTCCAGAATGTAACTGTCAGGAGCTAGCAATATCCTACAAGGTCATTAATACAGTTAAATCTAATTCAAATGTAGGTGAGACTGAGTAGTTGGTTGCCTTTCTACACAACAAAGAGCTGTTACCTCATGCAACTTCAATGATTTTCTGAAAAGATGGCATCAAAAAGAAAAGGAGCAGCCTCGTTAGGCATCTTTCAGTGGGACATCACATTCATCTCAAGGAAGGAATACTTTGATTAATAGAGGTGGAGCAACAAATATTGTTAAAAGAACCTGGGAGATTACACAAAGCTGCCTGAAATTTTATTTTATTGTTTTGAATTTGGTGCAAAACTAGACAAGAGATATCTGAGCTAGCCATCCCAAATTTATCAGTGTAAGACTAGGAGGAAGACAGCAAGCCATCATCACCCCCACCAACTCTTGGGGTACTCTTTTATCATTGAATAGTGAGATTGATTGTCACATTATAACACTCCCACAGCTGAAATGGTGAGCATGTTTGGTGCAACCGGAATTCAAACCTGTGACTATCAGATTACCTTTTATGCACTTGGCCATGCTGAGCCTGCTGCCTGAATGGACCCAGGATACAAATGGAACAATCATATAAAGGAGGAGGGAGAGTAAATGGAGAAATGCTTTACCTGATGAGAACAGTTCAGAAAAAATATGTGTAAACTACTTTTAAAAATACAAGAGAGAATAGGATGACATGAAGGAAGGAATTGGTGAATTGATCAGTGGCATAAACTATCAATTTACTTCGATAATGTGCACGTGTAGATTACTGACAAGAATAAGCTAGAAAAGGTGCTACTGTGCAAGAAAAGCTCCCCTGTATTATGAGGGACTATACAAACCCTAATGTGAAAATTAAGGCAAGACATTATAATGAAAGATGGCCATATGAAGGCATTGTAAAAGGAAACTAGGTGGAAGAACCTCCCTGGATATAAAGAAATATGAGTGGAAACAGCAACTGTGCTGACCAATGGGTAACAATAAAAAGGAACTGAAAGTGATAAAAGAAGCTCTGAAGTTGAAGAGGAAGATAAGCACAAGTTAAAAAGTTAATTTGATTCTGGCTCAGTCTCTACTGCCATAAATGCTAAGTCCACAACTGGTGACAAGACAAGAGTATACTTGATATTGAGATAAGTCACAAAGGTATTAATAAAAGAAATCTTGTAGTAAGGATAAATTCACTGAAACACGAAGAATGAAAAAACAGCTCAAGTGGAGCAATCGATCTGTCACCAGATATAAAGCTTGGAATATTACAAACTGCAACAAAGTGTAGTGGTTATGGGCATAAGAAACAATATCCATAACAAGAAAGCAGAGGTCTAAAATTGCATTCACAAAACAGCAGAGTAGTTAATATAGATCATCATAAGATGACCAGACATGAGAATTAAGGTGCTAGCAAACTCAGTAGGCAGCCTAAAGCTCTAAAGATGTTGATATGAAGGGACAGTTTTTCTGGAAACCATACCCAAAACAATTTAGGTAGGCACTGATAGGTTGGAGAAAGCTACCCAATGTTATGTGATATTAGTCGAGCTACCATGACAGTGAGAGGTGGAGATACTATAGATAACAGGTATCAACACATTTACTGACCAGGCAGGTTTCAAAGAATGGCACTTATGTACACATCCGAGAAAAACATGGGACTTGAGCATAGCTACTCCTCAAAAGCAATAGAACCTCATATGGAGAAAGAGTAAGAGACAAAAACTTTGTTGACCAGAAGCTCCATGTCTGAAAGACTTGAAGGAGGTGAAAGAGTCTACCATGATTACTTTAAGAAAAAAGTCCCAGAGATGAACTACATACTGAATGCAGATCTGTTCAGACTTGGAAAACTTAAGAAACCAACCAATGTAGAATCTTTCAAAGAAGGTTGTCACCAAGGAAAGATCTTTGGATGACAAAGAAGAAGCCACTTGTTTATACATGTTGTGAAAATGGAGACCTAACACACGTATCCGCTGTGAGAATGATATCATGTCCCAACTGTGCCCAGGTGGGTTAAGCATCTGAAATACTGATTTTGGTCATCCACAACCCAGAAGAGAACAATCAGTTTAGATTGAAAAAAAACATACATCTTAAATCAAGGAACGTAAATAGAGTGGTTCAGGGACTACAGATCTACAAAAGCATACCAATCTTCTGTCTTTTCGGGAACAATAAATGTTTGTAAAAACCCCAAAAGGGGTTTAGGATCTATTTTGTATTATTCATAACCCATGGAGAAGATGCAGCCTCCTTTAGGAGCAGAAAGTGCATAGGATCTGAGAGGATGGAAAGCTAAGTGGCTAAGGAAAAACTGGTTGAATGGGAGAAAATACCGAAGGTAAATGAAAAAGCACCTGTATGACCCAAAATTAATCTACATAAGGAGTTCAGACATGTTAAAAGAGGACACTCCAAACTTCTACTGGGCTGGAATCGAGGCAATTCCAAAAACATGTCACCTCCATGCTTTATAATGGTCAGCCCTCTAAGAGGAAAAGGATACTGTTAAGGAGTAAAAAGAACAGAAAAGGCAACAAAAGACAAGACTAAAGAGGTTGAGAAACCTTTTAGGACCCCATAGACCAAGAAATCAGAGAAACCAAGGTAATCAGAAAAGAATTCTGACAAGCATCATCTATTCAAATTTCCAAAGGGTAAGAAACACCTCCAACCTTTATTTTAAAGGGAAGAAGCCAGATGGAAGTCCCCAAGTAATAATGAAGTGTAGACCCAAAAAGTAAGGCATTTCAACCAAGCAAATCTCAAACATAAAAAAAATCATTTCAACTTGGATACTGTGGAAGTATAGATTGAGGCAAAAGTACCAAACAGTTGAAGATAATGTTCTCAGTGAAACTGCTGTGGTTAAAATGGAGAGCTTTTGAGAAATGAAGTGTATAGACGATGATGATCAGAAACCCACTTGAAGTAAAAAATGTATTCTGAAGATGGCTGGTATGTAAGAACTGACTCTCAAGGTAAGTAGAATAATCTTGATGGTAGGCCACAGAAAAAGTCATGAAATTAAGGAGGACAACAATGCTGGGGAGTCAATACAAAGTTGAGACAAAAAAGTATTGATACAAATCAAACATCTCATGAGGGAGTAAAAACAGGTTATAAAATGGAAGTTTATACAGCAATGTTGACCAAAGACTCGTCAAAAACAGCTAGAATATTATGGAATAATTAAACAAGTAAAAGATAAAAGTTGGTGGAGGTTACAAGGAAGAAAAAAAAAAAAGCAAACAGGGAAATAGTCAGTCATGGAGATAAGGCAAGCTCAGCAAAAGCAACAGAAACAACTGGTTAAAAAGTTTGGGTTAGAGAAGAAGGAAGAATATAACCAAATACCTTGTGCACAATGGCATCTACACCATTGACTATCATAGTGTTTCCAATTACCATTGAAAGAGCCAGAAACGGGTTCCTAAACTGGACTATCAGAACCCTGAAAAGTAGCAGAAAAATTAATCTGGGAATTAATTATAAAAATGATCCAAATAACATTTTTTACCTAGAACATATAAAAATACCCAAATACAAACGAATGAACAGTAAGGTTTAAATGAAAATTAGATAAAAATAAATTCAATGCAAAAGTCCTTTTTTTCTAAAAACAAATTTTAACTTGTTTGAAGACAAGCAATGCTGAAGAAAGAACAAGCATTTATTGAAATGGTAGCTCAAGAGGATTCAACATACAATCAATATGTTACCTTCATATTAGTGAAGAACTATAGTGTAATGATGATTACATCATAAATTAGCACATCGGTATGTGTAGGCATTGGAACTTTCTTCAAGGCTCATAAAATGCTCGAAAACTTTCATAACAGTATTGTGTAGAGGTAAATGTTTCAGAAACAATTTACAGTTATCAATGCTTCTCATATCTTTTCCTTGCTTTAACAGATAGAGTCCTTGAGAATACAGTAATTTGTATATACATTACTTAAACTATATGTACTCATTTAGCATTTTCATTATTTCTATACTGCTTCCCATAACAACCCCCAAAAGAATTAAGAATCACTATTGGGATGCTTTTACATTCACTAAAAATTAAACTGTTCAATTAAAACAGTTTTAGAAAAACTAGCACAGGCCTTTTGACTAGGAAATAACAAGATTTTAGTTCATAAGAGCTTTGCTGAAGTTAATAGGGTTTTACAATGCTCAAAATGTAGGAAACAGATCAACAATGTTAATAAATGAAATACAAATAGTTTTGTTCTGTAAAATGTACATCTTTATTACAGCTTTAAACAAAATACCAAAGTTTACTCATATTATAACAAAACACATGAAATTACAATGTTTGCATTAGTTTTAACCCTTAAACAGCAGCCATCGTCACTTGATATTGCTGCCAACAACATCCTACTGTTTAAGGGTTAATGCAGTATCACATCTAAAGTGTTTAAGCATTCCAAGTTTTACTTTCTGACACAAAAACAAGCCAGAAAATATTTATTTTCCCAGCTGTTAATTTTATCACAAATTATTTATAAATGGAGTGCCATAAAGAATTGTTTTGAAAACAAATAATGTTGTATTATAGACAAACTACTTTTGAAGACACAGATCTTGTAACTGACTAGGGTCATTCCATGTCAAATCATCCAGGGGACTGCAGGTGACCCACACAGAATGCCTTGAAAAAATTCACGTGCTCATCTACCCATATAATGAAACATTGCCAAAGATTAGATCAATATCTCTAATAGTTTTTGATTTATAGCCCTGTAAAATGTAATTACTTTGTTATTTTTGGCAAATTCATTTTTGGGCAACTTTGGCTGATTAAAGCTGCAAGAGTAATGGTGGTAGAAGGCTGAAATTTGCTACACTGACTGAATTAATCACACAGCATTCAAAAATGGTCTCAAACCAAGTTTCTCTCTCTTAGGATTTTCATAGCAAAGCTGTAAAATTATCTGAAAACCCAAAATGGTAAAAAACATTGGTTTATTTAATAAGATATAGCTCAAGATTTAATATGATACAAAGCTGAATGTTTTTTTTCAAATTTCCTATAACATATCAGTTGATAAAATCAGCAATTGTTGTAATTAAAAGTCTATTAGATCTCCTGTAAATAAATTTAGCTACATGCAACTTTTTATGATTTAGCTTACCAGTTATTCAACCTTTTCAGCTTTTTACCGTATATTCTTGCATCTCTGAATATGATCTACAAAATAAAATCACGATGTTCAACCTACTTTTTGAGTTAAAATTTTTTAAAGTATGCTCTGACCATACATTTTTTATTTACAAAAAATTCAGTTCAGGTGTGTTACTGTATGCAAATGTATTCATACAATTTTGAAAAATACCTGTCAGAATGTTATGAGTCCCACTGAAATATTCTAACCAGCCTTTCACAATGTTAAATAATGAAGTTGTAAGAAACAAGAAAGTATTAATTCATTTCTGAACAAGTTTATTGGCATAACTCGTTAGATCTCATGGCAATGCAAATATATTGTGTATGCATTACAGTTATGCAGATATGGTAGAGTTTAACATTCATAATAATAAATACAAAGGTAAATCAGACACAAAAAGCACAGTGCTACAAGAGGTAATAACTGAAAAAGATTAGTCACACCAAACTGCAATAATCATGACAATGAAATGTTTCATAAACTGCTTTGGGGATAAATTAGCCTTAACAACATCAAATAAACATTGCTTTGTTCAGTCAGCTTGAATAAATTTCTGAATTTTGAGTTTGATTATGTTGAGATCACTTTGACTTGGAACATAGTGGCGAGCACTACTGCCTTGCACAGTAGGTGCAATAATCAGACAAAGAATATGTTGGAAAGGAATCCAGCTTTCATTTTTATGTGACCTTACAGGTCATGAGAACAGTTCATTTCCTGATTTTCTCATAAGTGACACCAACACATTGGAATGTTCATCCGATCTATCTTTTATGTTTCCCACATACCATTCATGATCGTATATGCATGCCACATATTTTCCTGACTGATAATTGTCATTGTTATCATTAGACCCTATTTGAGCTGCTGCAACACCACTTTCACTGTTACTACCAACAGTTACAACTGTGTACACATCATCATCTGATGGCCTCTCATATACAATTTGTTGGTAGAGTGAAGAATAAAGCTATGATGTGACCTAATACCTGCCACAGTTTTGCATTTTTCAAAGCACTCAAGTAGATCAAACTTTACACAATTCTGCAGGACTGACTCCTGATTCACAAGAACTGAATGCCCTAAATGTGGTCCTTTACCCAATGGTGCATGTCAGAGACACTTAAAATTTGATTATTTATAGGCAATTGAAGGCTTGCATGAGCGACCAGCCTCTTCACCATACCACCAACTCCATCGCATGGACTTTTCCCACAACTGATGGCAAAAAAATGCCATTCAGCAGACAACTGATAATTTTCAAAATGGTAGCAAGGATTTGCAAGATTTTTAAAATTCTTAAATTCCAAAGCTGCACCATTGCTGAAATAAATGATCTTTTCTGTGTTTAAATATGTCTCTTTAACATGGCTTAGTACTGTGGTAATGAAAGCACGAACAGCTACTTTGTCATGTTTCATAAAATCTGACAGAACACACATGCTAACAACATGTTGAGATCATGTTCAGAGATGTAAGAATATATGGTAAAGGCCAATTAGAATATTTCAATGGAATTTATAACATTTTTCAAAATTGTATGGATATATTTGCACACCTGAAGTGAAGTTTTTTCCTTCAAGTAAAAAACGTATGGTCAGAGGATACTTTAAATAATTATAACTCAAAAAATAGGTTGAACACTATCTTTTTAGATTTTTTTTAGATCATATTCAGAGATGTAAAAATATATGGTAAAAATCTGAAAAGGCTGAATAACTGGTGACATGGTCAAACTGTGGCCTAGAGTAGAGCTGTTTTTAGCTAAATCATAAAAAGTTGCTTGCAACTAAATTTTTTTTACAGGCGATTTAATAGACGTTTAATTACAACAACTGCTGATTTTATCAACTGATATGTTATAGAAAATTTGAAAAAACATTCAGCTTTGTATCATATAATGTCTTGGAGCTATGGCTAACAAAGTAATTAAATTTTACAGGGCTGTAAATCAGAAACTGTTAGAGATATTAATATACTCTTTGGCAATGTTCCATTATATGAATAGATGAGCACATGTGAATTTTTACAAGGCCTTCTGAGGGGGTCATCTGGAATATTTTCCAAAATCAGGATGATTTGAAATGGAATGACCCACTATCTTTTACAATATTTACAAAAATGTCACATACAGAAATCAACATTTTAATCTTTGAATTTTAAAGTACTCGAGTTTTTTTGATCATTACTTTCATATTAAACACCGTTACTTTTAGTTAGTGGTTCCCAACCAGTTATGCTCGCACCCCTTGGGGGTGTGAGAAAGCATTCCAGGGGCTGCGATATAACATTTGTTTTGGCCACCTTCAGATTTATTCTTAAATAAATAAATAAATAATTACTGTGAGGGGTGCGAGAACGTATTAAACTTTTTTAGGGGTGCAGGGCATAAAAAAGGTTGGGAACCACTGCTCTAAGTTATGCACACAATCAAGTGTTGATTCAAAGCAACAACAAAAAAAGTCTAATATAAAACTGAAATATTTAGATTTTCTAGTAAACAAACTCTTTAACTGCAAATTAATATTAAAGAATGTTACAGAAGAAATTAATCAAACTGCAGATGAACCAGAAATAAATTTACTGAAGGATGTTTTCATCTCACTTGTTCCTCATTAACTCTAGTTTTTTTCTAAAAACATGTTAATAATCACACTTGCTGACTACTGAAATGACATACAGATTTTTTTTTTTTTTTACAGAAAACAGGAAACTGTGCTACTCTGCACAAATTAGGAAGGTGAAAACTATTAATATTTGCTTTACGAAAGGAAAATGTCCAGTACAAACAATGTGACATGTCATTCACTTTCTTGTGTTTGTACTAGGAACACTATATTCAGTACTGCACACTTGATTCAAATAAACTATTGGTTTATTAACTGGGAAAATTAAGTTATAGCCCACCAAGTATTAGATTTTGTAAACAAATTAAATCAATTAGTCTTCCACTGAGCTAAACCAAGTTGTCTCTGAACTAAACATTCTGTTGCCTTTTCTGGTTACCCACAATTATATTCAAGTCTTTATATAAAATAATCTAGTTACTAAACGATATTTCCACAAACTATTCATAACATGCTAATGTAGAAAGTTTTAATCGTACCACAATGTCCAGTACTATTACAATTTTTAAAATGAAGAAAAAACTAAGATGGGAAGGTTTTAAACCCACAACCCCTATTTGCTTGGCATCTAAATACTTCTATAGCCAATTAAATTATCAAAATAAATGAATGTCTTAACTACTCACTTCCTTGGTCAATAAAGGACAGGCTCGTGATATTCAATAAACACTCATCCTAAAACATCTACTCAGTAAATAAGGCTAAATATTTAACTTCTGCCTAGCTTCTGTTTTAATAAGGAATTCATGAAAATTTTCCAACACACTACTACCATGTCTCTGAATCTAACAATACACTTACTGATTTGTATTCAGTAGCCTTTCCTTAAAAAACTTTATGTATAGCATATAACATGTTATGCAACATAGATCTTAAAGCAAAAATTTACAAGAATATTGTTATGCCTTAAATTTACTCGCATGCCGACAAAATATTCAGTCTGGAAAAAAATTATACACAATGTGTGCCTGTATAACTTTTATATTTTTGGCACTAAAATTAAGCTTTACATTTAATGTTAATAAACACAAAATGTCAGAGATAACCAGGTTATTACACACTTTCTTTTATGTTATTTTAAGGAAAAGAAAAATCCTACACTTGGAAAATAAACCTATTGATTTCAATAAAGCAGTATTTACTTTATCTAATGACCAACTTCAAGTATAAACCAGAACTGGTCAAATTTGACCAGTGACCACTGACCATTTAATGAGATTTTAAATTGAGTGTTAAACTTTTCTTAACCAATCATTTTTATTAATTTTTAAAACATATTTGAGAAAAATTTATCTACAAAACATTAGTAATTTTATTTATTAGATGTAACAACAGCAAGAAAAAGGTTATTTGCTGCATTTAACATGTAATACATATTTTAGACAGCAGGACAAAATGTCTATTTATGCTGTAACAGTTTCATATAAAAAAATACATCCTACGTATGAAGACTTAACCACACGTAACTATATTACACATTTGTACAGCTTGCATGTGTATATTACATTCTAGAAAACAGAATATCAACCTCAAATCCATAACTAAAACTCCTACTCAATGGTACGTCTGAGATACCTATAAATTTCTGTGGCCTTTGCTTGCGAAATTTTACCAGCTTGTTGAAGTTTGTCTCTTGAACTCTCCATAAAATGTTTAATAGAAGAGAAAGAATAGAAAAAATTCAAGGCTGTAGCATAACTAACACACGGAATGGTTAAATAGAACTGTAACACTTGTTCCACTATTAGAGTTGAACCTGGCACAAGAGGTAAATCCCATCCTTTTCGATGTTCTTGTTGGGCTAAGTCAAAGAGCAAAGCAGCAGTTTCCTCCTGAGAATCAGAATGAACAACTTTGACATGAGTCTGCACCAACTGAGACAATGTATTATCAAAATACTTAGTTCTGAAGAAATTCTTTGGTTTCTTATCTTGTTTTACTTTCTCCTTCTCGATGATCAAGCAAGGCCTATCGTATAAATCGCACATTGTCCGAACAGTCTCAAGAAGTTTAGAACGATTTTGTCCATTGGCAAACTCTGGTAACACAATACGATGCACCCCTAAACGATTACTAACAAGATAGTCTGCACAAACTAACTGCTGCACTACTGTTTTACATTTGTATTTAGACCTGAGACAGGACATAACCAGGTGACCACTACTGATTTCTCTTGAGTCAACTAAAATAACCAATTTTTTTTCATGTTTTACAGAGTTATAAACACTGTCCATTAATCCAGTTACACTGGGAACTGTAAAGTTACCTGCAGTTTTAATTTTCTGAGCACTAAGATCACACACAGTTTGCTTTGGTGATGAAACATGTTCTAAACTGTTGTTTGGTAAAACATTGTTGATTGAACTCTGCTGGTTAAAAGCTGGACTTTTGAAAGTTGACTTTTTATTTAGCGAACTATCAAAATGTACATCCAAAGGAGCAACTTCTGGTTTTCTTGTGTTGTCAATGGTTACAGTTTGTCCACCATCTTCTGATACTACCTGAAAAGATTTTTTATTGAACATTAAATTTGTATTGCTTTCCCTTTGCAACTCTTTGGAAATGGTACCAGTTGTGTTTGATACTGTTTTCTGATATGTACATGCACTACTATCCTTTTTTTCCTTTAACTTTTTCAAAAATTCTTCTCTTTTATGTTTCTGTCTTAATAACCTTTGTTTTCTCAATTCTCCTTGAAAGGAAATCACTGTGTTTGGATTAGGAACAGTTTTTAATTTATTATTTGAACAGATTAGCTTATCAACCATTAGCCCATCATTACAAGACCCAGAAATATTAATCTTAGGAACGTTTTGGAGATTTAAGTTGTCCTTCATGACTGGCCCATCTTCATTTACAGAATAAGGTAAGAGTTTGGTTTTATGATTTAGTTCAAACTCATTAGTATCATTAAAGCTATCAGGGTTATCTTTAAGAAATGTTTTTTGTATCTTAGAGTTGGATGGTTTGCTCAATTTAACATCAGATTGCAAAGAAGTTGAAACACATTTTGATTGATGTGACAGAACATTTTGTTGAAGATCACTACCAAGTGTTGTTGACATTTTGGAAATCACTTTGTATGTCTCAGAATATTCAGTATTGTCACTGGTACTTTTGAAATCATTAATGGTTTCTAACTGATTATTTCTATCAAACTTTTCAGGCAAGGCAGGTGGTATTTTTTCTTCCTCTACTTCCTCACTAGATACATCCATCATTACAATTCTTCTCTTCTTCAGTAATTGTGGTCTTTTTAGAGTTTGAGGTTTCAATATAAAAGGACTAGTTTCATATTCTACACAGTCATTTGCTACACAGAAACTGTCCTCAATATATTCACTATGATTGGGTGAGGATATCTGTGAAAAAACATTAACATCAGCATTTAAATTGTACCTTAGTTTATACTGTCCTTGACGGCCAATAGGGCTCTTAATTGAACGTAGATACATGATGTGTGTTGAATCATCATTCTTACCAACCTGCCGTTGAGATATTTTATTATCTTCTAAATCATCAATGAAACTGGATTCATATTCATCTAAAATACTATTTTCAATTTCTGTTTCAGAATGTTCATTTTCCTCATCTGAAACTTGTGCTTCTAAATCCAAAAATTCCAAACATTCTCTTTGTCTTGAAAACTTATTCTTTTGTTCTTCTTTAGTTGGCAAAAGCCTTGCAGCTTTCACGTCAGTGTTCACTGAATTTACTTTGCAACTTACTCTGAAACTCTTGCATGGTTTGAATGGAACAAAGTCATCACTGTCTTGGCTATGTATTATTTCTTGCTTAAAAGGTGTTTGGCAGTTACTTAATGAACCATCTTCTGAGGAGCTGGGTGATGAATTAATTACATTATGTACCCTTTTTCTGCATCTTTTTATGACAACAGAGTCATTATCTGATGGCTGATCTTGAGCAATAATTGGAGAGAATGAAGGAGATTTACTAGGAGATCTATGAATCAGTTTCACTACTCCAATTATAGGTGAAGAGGAAGGCAGAACATTTCCTTCTGTATTGGCATTTTGAATCTCTGTAAAGTTTGTGCTCATGGTGTCTTTTATACACATGCTCTTATTTTTGCCAACATCTTCACAACAAGTAAAGCTGTCTTTACAAGTCATATTTCTATCATTCTCAACTGTTAGGTTTTCAAAAGAGAATCCCTGTGAATGAGGAAGTTGATCAAGTTTTTTACCATTTCTCTGAACACATGTTTTTTCATCATTTATAAGATGAGGAACAGAAGGGATACCTTCATTCACATCACTAGAACTATAGAGTTTTCTACAGCTGCCATTTCTATTCAAAGAAAGTTGTTTTCTTGCTTGTTTTGGTGCATTAGAAGTGCTATGTGAAACAAGTGGAGAAGGTGGAACCATTTCTTCTTCTTCTATATCATTTAATATGTCCAAATCAAGATCTTCGAAATCATCCAAGTCAAACATTAGATCAAAATCAGCACACTCAGACTTAAAAACACTTTTGTTCTCTTTACTTTCATGTTCATTTTTTAAATATAAATCTGAATGTTCAACTGAATCTCTACAATCTTCAATATTTTTGGCAGGACTTGTTTTTTCAGCTTCACTTATGTTGGTAAAATTAATCATGGACGTTCGAAAATTTTTGCATTTGGATTCAGCATGTACTTTAACAATGTCACCTTCATTTACTTGGTGTATTCTCGGAGGAGAAAGTTCCTCTTGAGTGGGTAGTTCTGAACTGTTAAGAAAACTTATCAGTTGTGTCATAGTCAAACCATTCTCAGTTTGGCTATGATTAGCTATCAGTGGAGATGACGGAACATTCCCAGTATAACGTTGAAAAGATTTGTCTTTGTGTAGTACTTCAGCGCTAATTGAATCTTGTGATTTATTTAACAAATCAGAAGTTTGATTTTCACCAAGTTTAAAAATATCCTTTTCCTGCGACTTACTCAACATGTTAGTAATATTTTTTTCTTTTCGTTCATGAATTACATAAGGATCAGTTTTCGGTACATTAGAACTGTTTGTTTCCACTTGTTTATCAAGCATACCTGAAGCACCCTTTGTTTTGTAGTCTTGTTTAATATTCACATCAGTAGTAGTTTCCTTTGTACATTTTTGTTTAAGTAAATTATCTGAAATATTCTCTCCCATGCATTCTGGCTTATCATCATCCAATATATTCCTTCTTGAGTACTCTGGTTTACTGTTCATATATACAGAATCCTCTCCTGAAAATTCTGGTGTACTATTTCCATCATAACCATTTCTTCTTGTGTATTTCAGTTTATTATTTATATCTGTAACATCCTTACTTGCACATTCTGGCTCACTCAGAAAACTGAAAGGAACGTTTTTACTTTCAGGTGTAATCATCATACCATTTATCCCCTTTACATTCTCTTTATTTAGTACTGCAGGGGAAAAGTTATTTTTGTTTACATTTGTGGCAAGAGATTCACTGTTTATAACACCTGAAACTTTCAATGGAAACTCACCAACTTTTTCAGCAGAAGAAACACAAACCTTGTAATTAAAATCAAACAATTTCTGATCATGTGACAAAACACTTGTACCTTCTTTCAAGAAACATTTCTCATTTCGGACAACTGTCTTTGGTGGGAATTTCTCACGTTGACTGCATTCAGATACCAGAGATACTTCTTTAGACAAGCCCAAATCTTTGGAAGAGTTTTCAGACATTTGTACTTTTTGGATCATAAAATTATTAATAGTGACAATCTCGTCCAGATTAACAGGTGATAGCGAACTCTTTCCCGGTGAAAATATATTATCATCTAATGAAGGAGGTTCTTTAACTTTAGATACAAAAACAGGATTACTTTCTTTATCAATACCGTAAGTATTATCTACACATGAATATACCATATTTTCCAGTATTTCTGTACTATCAACAAATGTTTCTTCCTGACATGGATTCACAAGTACAGATTCATCATCACGTTGTTTCATGTAAGAAGTACACTGTTCATCTCTGTCTGACATACTTTTATCATCATTTGAAAGCTCTGCCTGACCTTGAAGTTGTTTCACTGGAACTTTGAAATCTTCATCATCTGTTACAATTGTTAAAAGTCTTACTGGCTTCATAGAATTTTTATCATGTTGTTTTTTATCTTCTTTAATTCCACTGTTTTCTTCAACTTGTTTTACTTTAGATTTTTGCTTTGTCTTTCTTTGCAATGTATTTTGCATCAGTTTTTTCTTTTTACAATTTTGCCCAACAAATGCACTAAAAGTTTCATGTTTTGGTTCACTTTCTAGTTTTTGTTCACACTTCTGTGCCAAATTTCTTCCATCAGTTTTAACAAACGTTGTCATTTTGCTGCTTAACTCATTTTTCTCACCTGGTTGCAATACATCATCTGGTCTAAGGTACACTTTCATTTCTAGCCCATAGAGATCATTGTTAGATCCTATCTGTCCCTGTAATTCCATGAATTTCATGATTTCAACTAAAATCTGAGTTTTTGATGAATGCTCAACAAAATAAATTTGCTGTTTTACATTTTGCCATGGCATCCATTCAGACAAAGATAGTGTTTTCCTTGTTTTTTGACATCCTAAAATATTATTTTCAGCCAATGGAAGAGTCACAAATGATGAAGATGCATCCAAAACTGGGATATCGTCGTTAGGTACCTTGAGATGTGTATTCCAAAACAAAAGTTCTTCAGCATTTAACACAGAATTACTATTAACTGAATTTAGTTTACCATTTTTTGGAACAAGAAACTTTTTCTGGCAAACATCTTTTAAAAATCTTTTTCGTGTATTTCCATTTTGTGCTTTATAAGTATCAACAGTCATAAACATTTTATGACAAACAGGATTTATTCCCTCTGGAACCATACGTGGGTTGTGAGAATACAAGCTTTGAAATGCTCTACCACTGATTATAGCTTTATGAATAGTCTTCTTACTGTAACGGCTCTGATTATATGCTTGTTCTTCTTTTCCTTCTGTAACTAGAACAACAATCTTACCCTGACGTTTTCTACCTGTACGACCCATTCTTTGAATAAGTCTGATAGGAGATTTGGGTGCATCAAAACACACAATGAGATCTACCTCTCCAATATCGAGACCTTCTTCACCAACACAAGTTGCAACTAGGGTGTTGTATCCCCCGTCTCTAAAATCTTTTATAATCTTTGTCTGCTGTTTCTGAGTGAAACCTTTACTATTTTTATTTGTTGAAGTCTGTCCAATAAAGCTCATTGCTTTGATCAAAGGTCTTTGCAAATTTAATAATGCTGTAATTTCATTTACACTATCTCTATACTGTGAAAATATCATGACACGTGTATCAACAGGGTTTCCATCTCCTGCTTTGGATTGACATTTTTGAAAGTGTTCTATAACTATTTCTTTTAATTTTGTTAATTTGGGATGTCCAATAAAATTTAAACTTGCATGCATTTCTGAATCTTTAACTGTTTCCTGGAAAAGGTTTCCACAGCTAATATCTGAATTTGCATTACATGACTGTAAACTATCTTCAACAGTGACACTCTGAAACTTGTTCCTTAAACTTTCCATCATTTTTACAAATTCCGCATTTTTCATCAATTCAGTTTTAACACGAGCTTGTGATTTTTCACCAGAAATCACACCTTGAAGAAAATTAAAAAAAGATGTCATTCCATGTAATAACAAAAGTTCATAAGCATGATACAATGTAATACATAAAGAAAAATTAGCATGAATAAATCCATGCAAGTTATGAGGTATTCTGTGATGGGGATTTTGTTTAAATGATTCTCTTAATTTTAACATCTTGAACTTGGACAAACTGGATGGATTTGTGCATGCCAAGGCTCCTTGCTGATTCAGTCTTCTTAAATATGTATTAATGACAGAGAGAAACAAATTCTGGAAATATTTCACCTCTTCCCCTAGTGGGACCACAATCTTCTGAACAATTCTCTCATGCGTATAGGGTACAACATCAGGTGAATCATCAGCTCGCATTTCTACATGAGCAATTAATAAATTTTTTAGCACTTTTCCAACTGCCATCAGATCACTTCCTGGTGAAGCACTTAAAGCCAGTACTCGAAACTGCTTTGAACAATTCATTAACTCTTTTATCACCTGACAGTATGAGTGATTACCTAAAGCTTTGTGTGCTTCATCTACCACTATACACTTCACTTTGCTTACTAGGCACACACTCCGACTTAAGTCATTCATCATCACTTGAGGAGTCAAGAAAAAAACCCTCTTTGCTTCCCAAGCTAGCTTTCTTTCTTGAGGCAGCATACTTCCTGTCATTTCTACAGTATCTTCTTGAGGAATACCCATTATTTTAAAGCATGCTTCTATTTGCTGTGCCACTAAAGGGCGAGTTGGGGCCATAAAAACTATATTACAATTAGGATACCACCGGTAAAAGTTGTACATCACTACAGCAGCAATAAAGGTTTTGCCCAATCCAGTTGGTAAAATGACTAGTGTGTTTTTCAGTAGTGCTTCTTGAACAATTTTAAACTGGTAATCACGAACTGGATAATTTGTTGGGTAAATCCAAGTTTTTCCTGCTTCCGTATCAAATCCTGGTAGACTTTCTAAAGGTGTACTACTTGGTATTTGTTTTGTGTTCACTCCTGCTTGCACAAAATTTTCATTATTTTCACTGTCATAAATAGATTCGACCAAATTGCAAGTAACATCAGACCCAAAAGAACATGCTTTACTTTTAACCTCAAAATGAACAGAACTACTCTCCATTTCATATGCATTAGTTTTATTATTACTCTCAGAAGCTTGATTATCACAACTTACGTAACTGTCTTTCTTATATTCGAATAGACTTTTTTCCATTGCTTGCACAAGAGCTTCGTCATTTTCATCATCACTTTCTATCACAAAACAATCGTTCCATACTTCAGATGTATTAAAAGTATTCCTCGTTGAAGTTGAACTGCTATTTGTTTTGACGTTAGTATCAATTCTACAGTTTCCCTTTCCCGTCATATTTCGAAACACTGGATCAGACTTTCCTACTTGGCTCAAACTCCAAGTCTGAAACAAGGTTGCTTGTTTTTTGTTCATTTTATAAACAATTTTTATCTACTAAGTTTAGAATTATTAACTTTAGTGAACGATTTAAAAGTTATAAAATCACGTAAAAAAATAAGTTTTATAATATTTCTCTCCTCAGTAAATGCTAAACATGTTCTTTTTGAAAGTAATATCATCCATCTATTTATTTTGTGACAACAGAGTCCTCTAGAAACTATTAATAATTATTTTTATAAAATTGTAAAACACATACAAAAATGAATACATACATTTATTTAATCATTATGTTTTATAGTAAATTTAATTCTAGAATATTACACCAAAATTATCAGATATTTATATATGATATAGATAATTACTTGGAACAAAGGCATTGAAAATAAGGATTTAATTAAATACATTAATAAAAAAAACATATTTTCAAGCTCGTTCCTTTCCAGAATTTTAGTTTGTGAAAACCTTGTAAAAAAAAAGCCTGTAACAAAAATAGCTTTGAATAATGTAATAACCGGAGAAATATTACTGAACGCATCATTTCGTATTGTGTAGATTAAGTTTTAAATATATTTGACTACTTAACAAATAACAACGGCTGTAAAACCATTGACATCCAATAGTTTTAAAGTAGCCTGTGGGTTATAAGGATCCTCATACTTTACTAACTGCATATGTATATAGCTATGTATATAATTTAACGCTTATAAGGCAGGCATAACACATGCACTATAGCAATTATTAGCTGCCTGTTGCAACTATATTGATGTCGCGAATCATTTGTTTATATATATGGTTCTTGTCTTTTTGGACATGACGCTACTGACAAGATAACAGTTTGTTTGTTTTTTTTACCGATTCATGATCGATTTCGGCCATGTAACGCAAAGGTCTAAAACATACAAATGTCTTGGCTGTTTCCCGCAGCAAAAATATTTAAGTTATAGTTTAAAAGATGGCATTAACTTAGTTTCGAGCATCGGATCACCAATTACGGTGATAGCTGATGGTAAGTGCCGAATTATGACCAACACAACGTGACTATGAATTTTGTAGATGCTGCAACTAAAGTACACATCCCTGAAGCTGACTAAAAGAAGAGGCAGAAATTGTGTAGGCAGGTGATGACGATTTTAGACGAAAGTGAAGAAAAATTTTGTTTAGAATCGTCACATTGATAGAGGGTCGTAGAAACATCACGATCCAAATTCTTTTAGCAAGGAAGGAGAGAAGTGTATCTATTCGACTTCAAAATTTCATATGGTTATCTATATGTACAGCTTTACCACTTAAAAAAAACAACTATCAAGTCTCCATTTATATATATATAATAGCCAGCAGACACTGCATATGCATGCATGTATAAAACTCATGCAGTTAGGAAATTTAATCCATGTACCATTCCAATATAGTTTAGTAGCACTACACTCCACTGTTTACATACTTCCTATATAATTACAGGATATAAATTTAGTAGCTAGATATATTTTCAAGCAAATACATAGCTTTTTTTGTTGTTTTGTTGTTTTGAATTAAGCACAAAGCTACACAATGGGCTATCTGTGCTCTGCCCACCACGGGTATCGAAACCCGGATTTTAACGTGTAAAACAATATCTGATAGACACTCAAGGACATCTTGGATGACTGTAAAGGACTGGATCAAGAACATGAGAATCAAGTGATTCCGAATAGTTTTTATCTTTTCCTTCACTTAATTTTGGAGGTGTAGATGCCATAGATGAAGGAATAAAAGTAGACAAAATAGTCAAGTCGACTTTCTGTATCATTGCCTAAGAAAATGTATGCAGTATCTAACATGAAAACTGACGTCAAAACACATCAGTTTAGGTCTAGCACTGCATCAAGTTACTCTCTGTGAAACTTTTTTTGATCGTCTTTATGCACTAATCAAACTATCAGTGTTGACGTTGTACAGAGAATTAATTAAACCTTACTTCACAATATTTCTGAGACGTTCCAAAAAATGTAAAACATTTGTGTTACAGACAATCTTGTGAAGAATTGGCTGATCATGTGAACTCGTGACAATACAGATGTACAGAAGGTAGCACTCAATGAGAAAAGTGTTTCAGGGACGTCCAGCTTTCCAAGACGATCCAGCAGATATAAATTTGGAACAAATCATGAGGCCATTAACAATCAAGCCTGATGCCCAAAAGGAGTTTTATAAAAAACGATAACATAATCTTTTCATCTGATCAAAGATCTTTATCCTCATTCAGCAGAAACCCAGATGATTTACATAAAATGGTCTGACAATAACTGTTATGAAAGATCCAAATCATGGGCCAAAGATATGGATTGGATTATGAGCAAATGAAACCAAATGGGCCAGAAATATACAGTCATCACTGCTGACTAGTTGCTTTATAGCAGAGACAAACCCTAAATTGAATAACGTCATCTTTCTCATGGGACGGTTTCTCATCAGTTTCAACTTTCTAAAAGCCATTGGCTAGCATGGTGAAATGGTTAATTTGATAACCTATGGACTGAAGCAGGAGTTTATACAACCATCAATACCAAATGACATATGAAGTTATGTGGCACATAAAGTGGTCAGTGTTCGAATCTTAGTTGGTAGAAAATGTGTATGATCATGGCAAAGACGTGAAAATTAACGCCACAGAGTTACTAAGCTGTTCAAGAAGGAATTTTCCAGCCACAGAGAAGATATTTGTAAAGAAGTAGACCATATTGTGTTTTTCCTTGTTATTTAACTACACAAATATTTACCTGTGCTCTATTCATATCATGGATCGAAACCCAATTTATACTGGCATAAGTTCACAGGCATACCATTGTATCACTGGGGTGGGCCATATTGTAAATGACATGCATGGTAAAGCTTGACCTTACAAGACCTAAGAGAGATGATAATTGCACTCTTCATTTCAAGGCCTATGATTACATAAACTGTGTTCAATTGGATATGGGGTCACTATATCTGGCATATATGAAATTATTCGAGAAGACAGCTCTAAAAGCTCGTATAGCATTCAATGATGGACATTTTGTTGTAAAATGAAATAAATAACGTTTCAACCAAATTCCCGTTGACCTTCAACCGAGTGGATGACCAAAATGTGTAAGATGCAGAATGAGATCGTAGGCATTGCTCGAAACGACCAAGCTAAGAACAAGTTTTGTCTCACATGATCAGGACAATGTTATATTTCCAAACAAAATAGTGCCCTCTTTACTCTGCTGGATGATCAAGAAGAAATTCTTTTCATTCAATCAATCTACTACCTCGGATGAATCACGATGTTGATGATTTGAAGAAACTTGTTGCTCAACTTACAAAATTTAATGTATTCAGAATACTTCAGTTTTGAGTAAATATGATGAAGAAACACTGATTGATATAAAGTGTACTGACACATCCTCGAGAGCCCGGCATGACCAAGCGTGTCAAGGCGTGCGACTCGTAATATGAGGGTCGTGGGTTCGCATCTCCGTCGCGTCAAACATGCTCGCCCTCCCAGCCGTGGGGGCGTTATTATGTGACGGTCAATCCCACTGTTCGTTAGTAAAAGAGTAGCCCAAGAGTTGGCGGTGGGTGGTGTTGACTAGCTGCCTTCCCTCTAGTTTTACACTGCAAAATTAGGGACGGCTAGCACAGATAGCCCTCGAGTAGCTTTGTGCTTAATTCAAAACAACAACAACAGCTAAAATAAGGGATTAGATTCCTCTTGGCGGACCACATCAAATAGCCTGATGTAACTTTGCTATAAGAAAACACACGCTCTAAAAAGATTTAGAGTAAAACCTTCTAATGCCTGTATTCAATACTGGGAGTTATTTGATCTGTCTTTAATTCAATGCACCTGCCTTCCTTCATATTGTAACAATCCACAGAATCCAAAAAATTGTTAAATACTTTTCAAATAAACCATTAAATGATCTAACAACATTATAGTTCTTGGTGGTAATGAGATCACGAGGCGAAGTTAATTAGTAACTTTGTTGTTTATCGTTATTAAGTCAATTTGGCAGTCTCATCAAGCCGTGTGATTTGTTTTCAACAACGATAAAAATATCCAAGTGATGAGTTTTATAGTATTTCAAAGTTTGTGGTGCATACTGGAGGGATTTGAATATTTTCATAAAAAGTTAGAAGAAAAAGAAACATTTACACTCCAGATAATTATAAAATAACTGTTTTAACCAAATTTTCACCATTGTGATTTCAGAATTGACTCATAAAACAGTTTTATTTTTTCTGAATTTCGTGCAAAACTACACGAAGGTCATTTGTAATAGCCGTCTCTAATTTAACAGTGAAAAACTAAATTGAAGGCAGCTAGTTATCACCACCCACCGTCAACTCTTGGAATGCTCGTTCACCAACAAATAGTGAGATTGACCATCACATTATAACGTTCCAACAGCTTAATTTTAAATTGCGAGTCAAGCGTCTAGCTATGATGGGTCCTGTAAAAAGGTAATTTTATCTTAGTGTGTACTTACATGTTGTTAAGGGTATTATTTTGTAATCGATATAAGGCCTGGCATGGCCAAGTGTGTTAAGGCATTCGACTCGTAATCGAAAGGTCGTGGGTTCGAATCCCAGTCGCACCAAACATGCTCGTCTCTTTCAGCCGTAGGGGCGTTATAACGTTACGGTCAATCCCACTATTCGTTGGTAAAAAGGTAGCCTTAGAGTTGGCGATGGGTGATGATGACTGGTTGCCTTACACTGCTAAATTATGGACGGCGAGCGCAGATAGCACTCTAGTAGCTTTGCACGAAATTCAAAATTACATGTTAAAGGGGTTTATTTTAGTACTATTTTATTGTCCAACAAACATATTCAGTCTATATTTTATAAAACGTAAAATTCAGTCAAAGTATTACATTCAAGCTGGAATCAAATTTCCTGTTTGGTTTTGTTAAACAGATGTGTTATACTTACACAAAAATCAGTTTAGCTTACGATATCAAAGTTCTTTCAAGAACTTATTGCAAAGATGTTGCTAATACATTTTAACAATAAGGAAGGTTTCAGAAAAGATGTGATAATTATTCTAACATTTGGTTTGTATATCTTGAATAATGCTCTAAGTTCAAGGAATGTACTATTTCGTGGTTGCAGTTTATACTTTTTTTAGTAATTTCTCTCGATGATTCAAAATAACTTTAAAAAGTTGATTAAGTTCTTTTTAATTTTATTGTGAGGCCATAGGATTATACTTCAGCTGTTGGTAATAAGGTTTGAATAACGGAGCTTAAATTTTACCTTCATAGTTAGTTATCTCCATAATAACTGTAACTTCACCTTTGTGAGAGAAAAAACAATTAATTTTTCAAAGCATTTGTTTTGTAATATTTGATTTTGGCTTGTGTTGTTCTTATAATATTTTTTATTTTATTAATTTTTTCTGCAACTCTAGGGTTGTCGTGAAGTTGGTTAATTAGTAGTATTTTTTATGTGTGTTTGTGCGTGTTAACAAAGCCACATCAGACTATCTGCTCAGCCCACCTAGGAGAATCGAACCGCTGATTTTAGCGTTGTAATCCAAAGACATACCGCTGTTCTAGCGAAGGGCGGTGTTTTTTCTTTTATATTCCAGATATTATGTTTTAAAGTATGGACACTATGATACGTATAGAAGTAAATTTTTATCCCTTATCTAAACAGAAAATTTTAAACTAAATAGTTAATGATGGAGAGGTTTATAACTTTATTTTAGAGTTTATTTGTGCTAACACAGTTTGTTAACATATACCATTCAATAAGTTGTTAAAATTGTCTTATTTTTAAATAAATCTAGATTATCTAAAAATGTTTGTTAAAGTAGGAAAACAAAAATGATTGCAGTTTGGTCCTTGCACGGCTAATTTTCTCTCAACAATTAGGCCTTATAACATCACATTTAACATGGCAAACAGATTTTAATTCATTTTTTTTTCAATAAAATCTTTTCTGTAAATTATGCCACTTTGGAATAATTCTTCAAATATCAAAATGAAACATAATTTTGCTGTGATTTCTAGAAAAACAGCATTCTAGTTTCAGAAAAGTTTTTAAAACTGAAAAGTTTTAAATACAGGTTTCCAACGCAAGTTTGAGTCATACTTTAATTGTAGGAACACTGAATATAACTTTTTAAAGTGATCTTAAATCAACAAGATATACTACCAAACATGTTTTCAGCTACATGAACAGTATTCATTAGTAGAGAGAGGGACATTGTGATTCCAAAATTAACTCAGTTATTTTATCAAGAGTAGCCATAAAGTGTTGGTTGTGATCACTTGGTGTACCCTTACTCTGTCCATCACTTCTATATTTGTGACAACTATGTTTGAACCTAAGGGGCCCCGACCTGTCTCTTTAGCTTATTTATCACATAATAGTCCCATTTAGGTTCATAATACTATTACTAACAACTACTTGTGACCTCATAAATATACAACTTTAATTTTAAGAACCTTAGATAAACTATTTAGTTTAAAATGAATGCTTATGTTTTGATGTTTAGAATAGGTCATGTAACGAGAAATAAGTGTAAGTATTCTTCTTTTCAAAAGATTTGTGAACTCTTAAAAGATCTTTTATTATAAATAATGATTCATAATTGCTCTTACCATCATACGTGGAATCTAACCTTCATAAAAGCCAGTATGTACCATATAATGCTTGATTTCTCCAAATACGAGGAGCCATAAAATGCAAAATATATTTAACCAGATAGAAGAGTTTGATTACTGTCTGCATATTACGAATTTAGTGTCAGGGGTGCAAAATAGCTATGTGAGGAAGGGGTGTTATGAAACTTTATAAGTGTAGTAAGTGTTAGGATCAATTAGTCTAAAGCCAAGCGTATTAGTCCCCTGTTGGGTTAGCGGTAAGTCTTAGAATTTACATCTCTACAATCAGGGGTCTGATTTCCCTCGGTTGACACAGCAGATAGACTGATGTTTTGCTGTAAGAAACACACACGACAAGCGCATTAAAATTATCATGAAATGTAAAAGAAATTATTGAATTTTAAATCGTTTCTGAATTAAACTGTTTACTGTTATGTTATCAAAGTATTTAATTAGAAAAAAAACAAATCGTTTTAATCGACGGACATTAACAAAAAAATTTCAAGTTTTGTTATCTATAAGTTTTATTTTATATTTTCAGTACAAAGATTAGCAACAATATTAAGTTACACTTTTGTGTCAAGCAATATGACGTAAACTCCATAGTTGGAATGTAGTGTTACCTAAACGAGATGACTTTTCTATATATCAGAAATTGTTATAATTTAATTGGATTTTTACCAATAATTATCCAATGAATACACTACGAATTCATTTCATAAATGATCTTAATTTCGATTAGGTAACAAAAAAGTTTATTGACATTTTAATGCCTTGGCTGTACTTTTCTTTCTCTCTCCTCGTTAGCAAGACTTGACCTCCTAAAATGTAATTATTTCAGTCAGTCATGAAATGTGAGGTTAGAGTATACTAATGGGTGGGGGCTGTAGTACCTGTCCTGTAATTTTTGACGGGTTATATGCTGTGTGCATAAGTTACAAAAATATATTTTATCAGTACAAATTGAAAAAAAAATCTAACATTTCCAACAATTAAATAATTAGCAAGGTCAGGCCAACAACATCGTAAGTGATGGTTTCAGTACAGACAGTAAACGTTGGGAGTGTATTTGTTAATTAATAACTTCTAATCTTTACAATTTTGTACATGTAGTAGCATACAGTAGAGTTGTATTGTAAAAACAATTTCTTATTGTGACTCAGTAATCTTCACACTTCCATTTTATTTTCTGAATTTATTATACACAAATTTAGTTGCAATTACACAGCATTATCACTTAATGTAAATCTTCACTGTGCTAAGATACGCACTAAGACACAGAAAAGTTCAAATTTTACAAGAAGCTTTACCTATAGCTAAATTATTTGTTTTATACACTTTTACAAAAACACTTTTAAATTTACAATAGTTCTAAGCCCTAGTACCAAAATAATTGACTTTGACATGATTAAAAATAATTAGTAGCATAATGTTGCATTAACATGTTTTTCATCCAATATTTTTTGTACACACTTTTCACTCTTGTGGATAACAACTTTTTACACCTGAATGTAAAATTATTTGTTTCTAAAACACACAAAATATACTCCGCTTGTTAAAAGTCAAGCAAAAACTTTTCTTAGCATTTAGTAAGATTTTAAACCTTAAGAACTTTTACAAATAACGTATATTTTCTTGCTTTCAATTAATATATACTTAGCACTTTGTAGTTGGAAAAAAAAAAGTTTCATTTCAGTTTCCTATTAGATGATGTTTGACAAGACTTCAGGTTTCAAGTGAATTTTTTTAAAACAAAGTGTACAAAAGAGTAATGTTTACATTAAAGTTTTGAGCACTAATTCAGAGATCTGCAAAATAATTTGATGTTATTTTTAGTCAGAGCCTTATTTCTAATGAAATTTATGTTAAAATAAGACAAGAGCCAAAACAAAACTAAAACTATTAATATATGAGCCATAATAAAATTTATAGCCTTTTCTTAACAACAGAATTTCTATAGTGTCATAAGTCCATAAGATGAAATAACTAATTTAAAACCTGTGTCTCAAAACATGCTAGATTATTGGTATATTTTTCATCATAAATTTTCAATAACAGTGGAAAAGCACCAGATATTAAAATATACAATATACTAACATTACAATTTTTAGTTCATTATCAAAACATTTTATTAAATTTGTATATTTATAATAAAAGTACTGTTACAGAATCATAGTTGTAATGAGAGATACTTGAACCTTGGATGTGCATCTACTTTATCACTTCATTTATGACTTCCATTCTGATACCTAATTTATTCACAGAAAAATTACAAATCTACCACAACTTTCATCTAAGCATGATTAATCTTAAAGAATGATATAAAACAAGTATGTCTCACCTTAATATGTCTACAGAGATTTATAACTATAAAACATAGATGAATACTTCAGTAAAAATAAGAGTAATCATTTTACTTCTGTATCTCAAATATTCTCTAGAACAAAGCTGACACCTTTGATTATAATGGAAACATTCCGCTGAAACACAAAGAACATACTGATACTAAAAATAAGAGATTCAAATAATAATGAAACACATCACTAGGTTATTTTTGGAACATTTTACTCAAACCTAATCAACCTAGTCTATATGCAGCAAAATGTTAAAGTAAATAAATAAATAAAAAAATCAATAGATATCAGAAACACGTCTACTAATTTCATCTAGAATTTATGGCTAACGAGAAAATATTGTTAATACACTGACAAATTACGTTAATTTATCATTTATATTAAGTGAAAAAAAAATTTAACATTTGTAAAAATTACAGACAATATTAGGTTAAAGATAAAAAAAAACAATCTGAGTGATTTTTGTGGTTTTAGACACATTTGTACACTATGACAGAAAGTGAGAACATGTATAATACTCGATAGAAAGAATACAACAAAAACCATAAAATAAAAACAGGTTTCACACCTTTTGGCCCAAGTATACATTATACTACCACTTTATCAGCTAAACCAGACCTATCACATTACATTTCCTATCAAAATTTGTTGGTTTTTTTTTTAGAAAAATAATTATAATTCAGGAATGGAAACTTTGAGCAAATTTTGTAAAAATACTTTTTTGGAAATTTTCGTTTTCTACGTACCTTATTTCCAAGTAAATACATTTTGAGGCATCGTCACTGATACCATCAGCAGAAATTATTAAAATGAATTGGATCAAGATAATTAAAATATGTAACAATTATGTGGTTAAATGTGTGTCAAATTAAAAAAAAATAATAATGGAAAAAAAAAAGTTGTGTGTTTAGCAAATGGAAAATTACCTTTCCACATATTCAATATCATATCATTCTCAGTAGAGCAGAAAATAGAGTCAAAAATAAGAGTAAAAACATATGTTCAATTCTTTATTTATAATTAACATACGTAAGTTGAAAGCTGGATGAATTTGCTGTAATCTTACCGAAGCATGCTTGTTTAAGTACATAAAACACTTCACAACCTTTGACCTTTTCTACTGAAATCAAATATCCAATTCTGCAGTAAATATTACAAGTAAAAGCAACAAATAAAACACAACATAACCTGTGTTAATGTTCTGAACATTCCCACTATGGTACCTATATAAATACTGCCCTTTTTATAACTTAATTCAACAAATATACAAGAAAAAATACCTGGTATTTACATATATACACACTTTAACGTCTGTGCTTTCCTCTTTTGGATGCCTCAAACAATGTTTTAAGCATTAAAACAATTTCTTTTTTTCTAATTTAAGCATATTATAAGCTCATAAATCTCTACAACACTCTCTGCTAATGGTTTTCTTCTTCTGTAAGTTGCAACAGTTTCTGTTGTTGCTTAGACTTAGATGACAATGACTTTACTGTGCAACAGTGTGCACCATGAATAGAAGATACATGAAAGAAATGGTTGTGAATTGTTTGGAATGACTGGCTACTTCTGTAATACAGCTACACAAAGATGTTCAAACTTACATATGAACTCATGCAAGGCTTTATGAAATTGTGGGACTACAGTGAAACACCTTTTGCGGTGCTGAATATAAAATGTCAGTTTTTATTCTTACTTCAGTCATGTTCTTAACTTAATATCTCCTAATATTGTCTGAAGAGTTGGTCCATAATCACTAAAGTAGAACACAGCATTGAGATCTTTTGTCAATCAGGAGTATATTCCAGAAATAAATTATTTTCAAACATCACATAATGACTGGTTATATTAAAGACACACATTGGAGACATCATCATCTCCGTGGCATGCAGCAATAGTTAACAAGATCATGGGGTTTAAAACCCTAATAATTTCTATACTATGACTTCTTTTCCAGATGGCCTTCTTTGATGAGATTTCAGATTGTTGTCTTTCTCCAAAGCTTTTTCTGTAAGATTTGTGGGAGTGATGTTTTTTTGTGATTCTACAGACTGAGCTTTGTATATTTTTTGAGGAATGTGGGAGGAGTCATTAATGTTGTCTACTTGTGTCATCTCTGTGGAATCGCTCAGATTTGGCAAACTCAGCTTTTCCTTCAAATCGTTACTTGTATGAAGAGGATTGTGATACCGTCTCAGATTTTCTTCATTCTGATTATTTGACTTTTCTTCTTCTTCAAACTGCTCTAATTTACTGCTGATTGAGTGACGCAGTGGCTGACGATGGTGAACCAAGGATCCTTTTCTCCGATTATGATGACGATAATACCAGAGTCCAACCCCAATGAAACAAGCTAGCAGCAGTAAAGCTAAGAGGGACACAAGCACTGGGACCAAGTAGTCAGGTCCTATAATAAGAGAGAATAAACCAACACTCTCAGCAACTCAGTGAACTTTGTCTCAACTAAAATTCTACAGAGTAATGTAGTAATGCAGTACTTCTACTTAATGTGTTATATTCTGTTTTAAAAAAAGATCTAAACTGTTATAAACAAAGCACACTGAAATAGTTTTAGATTATCTCTTTCAATGTTACCTTTATAGATAAACAATTCTACTTGTTTATTCTCAGATGCACAGTGGAAAACAAATAGAGATATTTTTGACTATTTCATTACGTATCCAAAACTAGTAAGCATGGGAAAGTTTGAAATAGAATACCCTTTCTCATAGTTGTGAAACATTCTCAACAAGCAGTACTCAAGAAGAGGACACATAAGCATGATTGTAGCAGAAAATTTTGGTAGTACTGAAAATTTCAGAGCATTTACAAACAAGTTTTTCCCTCCAACTTTACCAACAAGTTGAATATCCTGTGCCTATGACAGTGTAAAATTTAATGTGGCTGACTGATTATTAATGAATAACAAGAAACCATATTATTATTTCTAATCCCTAAAGTGAAAACTGTTAATTAAGTTACAATGAAAAATGAAAAAAAATACTTAACACTAAAAAGAAAGTGGCTGGATAACAGAAGTCACATTTCATACAACTTACATTTTAAAGTTTTAGAACAAACTATTTTTCAGGTGTGAATTGGAAAGAAAAACAAAAAAAAACACAACATAACTAGAAGATCATACAACCTAAATAAATGATGTATTTATAAGCTATAAATAGCTTTAGAAAATAACATCAAAAATAAATTTTTATTTTTTTAATACAAAATTTTAACATTTGAATACTTTTTATATTTCTTCTTACCACGAGTGGAAGCAAGAAGAGAGGTCTTCACTTTTACTTCTATCACAGCACCTAAAGATGTACTGTTAGATCGTTTACGGCCTATTCTGTCTGCCAGCCATTTTGCTATGTTACTAACATATTCATAGGTTTCAAAGGAAGGATCTCCATTACTTGACTGATAAAAAGAAAAAAAATTACAAAATACTTACAATTCATTCAAATTTTAATGAATAAAAAAGTGATTAAAAATGGGTTCCATATTAAATTATTGGTTAAATCTTATACTTTTAATTAAGATTTTCTGATTTTGGATTGTTGATTTATTTATCTACATAAAATAACAGCAAAAGAGTCAGTGAGTGATCCACAGAAAGTGATACAAGCAGCATCACATCTCACACCGAATCAAATTTTAAGAATATTAAACTATATAAAAAAGAAACATTTTATACCAAATTTAAAAAAGTAAGTTCACTAGATTACTTTCACATATTTTTTTCCCTTCTGATTTTGAGTAACTTACATTAAACTCAAAAATCTACTTACAAAGTAGTAACTGATGGTTTTTTACATTCCAAATATGGAATTTTTTTGCTTTCTAATTCATTTCTCTGCCTATTGTTGTAAAATGTTTCTTACCACTGTCACTTCTATGCTATCTGGTACACCTTGTACTTGATCACAAAGAATAAAAACTGTATAAACTGGTGTGTGGTTCAGCTGCTTGGGTAACCTTCGTATCTGCGTACACAAACTTTCAACCGTTAGTCCCTGCAATAAGAAAAGATATGCAATCAGTCCCAAGTGAATCATCAACACATTAATATAGGTTTAAGATTGATACACATTTGAGAAAGAAGATAATACATTTTAAAGATGTATTCCACATGTAATTAGTTTTTAGATAAGAATATGAAAAACTTCTGCCCATAAAGAATAAATTTGTTTGTTATCATCTTAAGGTTTTTTGCATTATTCAAGAATACAGAACTGTCTATTATTATGTATCATAATGATATGTCAATATGTCACAAAAACAAACACAAATTCTTACCTAAAGGCATGTTTATAGGCTCAAAAACTTTAATTTCTATATATTAAAAGTAAATTAAAAATTCAAATTATAACTTAAAAGCCTTGTTTCAAAAAAAATGAGTGATTACAAAATTAACAATCAAACATGTCATGAGTTTTATTTGGCAGGCAGGTTTGGTGGGGGGAAAACGCTTATATATTTAAACACAAACATTATTTAATATGTGACTGCTGCCAGATAAAAGCACATCCTTAAACCTTGGTTCAACAAATGTTCTGTATATTCTGTTCGATCTTTTCCAACATATACAAAAATTCGTTTCTAATTTTCAAATCGTAGTCAAGGAGTTGTTTTTGTCAAGCAACAGCTTGCCTTCCACAGACTGAAAGAAAGTTAGACCTAGTACCAGTCAGCTTCTGGAACCCAAAATGGGTCAAGTAGCAAAGATCAAATTAGAAACAACAAAATTAATTTATAATTTAAAATGAAGACAAACTGGGGAGTCAATTTAGTCATGTGTGTCAACTGTGACAGTGTGCTTACGCATTAGTCAGTCCCTAGCTATGCACTTGCAATATGTCAGAATACAAGAAAATATATTCTGCTGATGGTCTGTCCAAAGTCTGGTCAAACTGAAATATGGGTATCTTCAACCAATAATCTCTTTTTCATTTTCTGATAAACATCTACACATATCCTTCAAAAGTACACTCACTCTTATAAGTCATTTTACAAAGATAGTAAAATTAGAATCTAATGTGAAAACTTTATTGTTAGTATGTTAAGGGTTACTTTTGTTAAGCCTGATGTTTAAGTATAAAATTGTGCATTACAAGTTGGAAAATACACAGTTACTTAAAATATCACAAATCAAACACTTTCTATAAAAAAAGGACTTTCCCATTTATTACAACCAATATTTATATCATTTTGTATTAAAATGATATGAAAAAAACATTTAAACTTTACCTGTAGTATTTTACTCCGATTGAACACTAAAGTAACAGTAGCACAGTTGTTTCCCAGATCTGCTGAATTTGGTTTACATTTTGTGTTTGGAATCAGTCCAGCCATGGAGCTCTTGGTAGCATTTTCCTTGGACAAACAAATTCCTATTGAAGGGCAAGGAGGAATAAAACAGGTACTGTGGAAATTAGGGACACACTCCTGTCCATGAGGACAATGAATCTTTTCCCCAGTTGAGTTTGGGTCAGCCAAGCAATTAGGGAAGCCACACCAAAACTAAAATGACCAATGACAATAGTTAGACCACTGTTAAACTAAAAATTATGGCAAAGGTAGTACCTATAATATGTTACTCAGATTTTCACTTGCTCCATAAGACTGTTCACATACAAACTATATCAACATGTTAAAACAACAACTATAAATTAAGTCTCTCTTTCACACTAGTTTTTGTTTTGTTCTAAAAACATTTTTCAATTCTCATGTTAAATGTAAATATTTAATTTCATTTGAATTTATTATTTGAAGATGTAGGTTGCAGATTCATCTTCTTAATCAAAATAATAATAATAATACATTGTACACGACGGTGATAACCTCCATAAAGTAAATTTGTATCTTAACAAATAATTAAATTAACTTACCTAATTGGCTAATGTTTGAATCTACACAATGAGTCACCAACACATAGTAATAATGATATTAACATGTTGGAAAGAGTCTCTAAACATGTTTCTAGAACCACAATTGGTTTAAGAAATTTGAGCTTTGTACAGAACTAGACCAAAATAGAAGTTTAAATTTTGGATTTGTTTTCAATTTCTAGAAAAATTAGAGAGGAGTCAATTTAGAATGTTTTCAAATTATAATGTGTTTAGACAATCAGGCTGAGGGTGGAAATACGTACTTGGGAAACCCATAAATAGAATTATTCTGTAAAGTTGTATGTTATTACATAGACATACTGGCATGTAAGGGGTATATTAACTCTGATTTTGTGCTTTTTGTTTGTTGTTTTGTTAGGAGTATTGGTAACAATGAGGAATTTTGAGTATTTGTTCTCTCTTAACATTGTTAAAAAAAATTACATGTTAGAGCTAGGTTGGGAGTTGCTTTTTTAGTTTCTTATAACTGTTTTGGTGTCATATGTAACTTAATTTCCCTGGTAAGGGTCAAAGGTTATCTGGAGGGGTCACCTATTTTAATCATTAACACTACTATACAGTACTTTTGCCCCCCAGTCAGTCAATTAAAACTAAAATGATGTCCAATAGGGAATGTTCAGTCTTGAAATTTGTTCTGTTGGACATCAGTAAAACATGAGCATGTCATGAATCATGAGAAGTATTACATGCTCTGTAAGCTACGACACAGCATGATATACAAACTTCCAAAGCAAGAAATAAAAATATTTGTTATTTGTAATTTTGGTTTTAGTTATTCTTGAAATAGAACAGTTTTGGGAATCCTGTGGAAGTACATCTGGTATTCATATTTGTATTTTAAAACTTAATGTCAATAAAAAAAAAGTTTTATATTGTAAAAAGAGCCATATTTGAAGAAAGAAAAAGGGACAGTGAGCATACCTTGGTGCAGGTGACTTCAGTGTCATGACAGAGACATGTGTTACAATCTTCATCCCATGTGGTGCCATGATTGTAGATGAATCCATTCCATTCACACTGTCTCTTTCCTACTTCTGTTAGAAGGAATGAACATCTATGTTACCTCTGTCTACCTAAATTAATAACTTTCTGAATTGTCAAAATATTGTGCAATATAAAATATGAGGCAAAAGACTTACAGTTATCATTTGGTATCTACTTTTATTAATACTTACTCTGTCCACTAATAACTTTTATGGTAATGATTGTTTTTAAATGGACTTGTCATCCTCCTTGGAGAATGTTCTTATAAATGGAGGATTACATTAAGTTGCTAAGACTTATTATAAATAACTATAATAGCAAAATTAAATTAAAAAACAACAAAACTCCGAGCATCCACTTCTCTCACTTTTCTCCAAGTTTTATATTGAATTTTTTTTCTAAGTACACAGACACAGAACAGGTGAATGTCTATTGTACAAAATTGTATATGCATTTCTAATTTTACCTCATACATTTTTTATGGTTTTAAGAAAAATAACTGTAATTATGTTTTACTCCTGGTAATACAAAGATTAAAAAATTCTGGGTTATTACAGTTTAATCAATTTTAAGGAACAACTCTACTACTGTTTACCTATGTTACAAAGTCTTCCTGTCTGGCCAGGTGGACAGATACACTGAAAGTCAGCAATACCATCTCTGCAAGTGCTTCCTTCCGCACAAGGAGAGGAAGCACAATCATCAATGTTAATACGACAGTCTGGTCCAGCAAAACCTTTTGCACATTCACACCGAAACCAGTTTATGCCATCCACACATCTTCCATTATTGTAGCAAGGGTTGGGGTTGCAATCATCAATATCTGACAAAAACAAATGACATGGTTACATTCACACATGGAAGAGATACATATATATAAACACTTCACTAAAATGCTCAAATGGTTCTATTAACAAATGTTGGAAAGCTGCAGTACACACTTTAAATAAAAGATTTTTCCTTTCCCATGTCTGCCAGGCTTACATATTAAATAAATTAATCTTAGATCCAAAGCAGCTAGTATTAAAACTTTTATGAAAATAAAGTAGAGAACAAAGGTTAATTTGTTAACCTGTAGATAACCTACGAAGGTTGAAACGTTGTTCTCTACTTTATTTTAATAAAGATTTTATTACTCATACCAGTCATCCTGAGATACACTTTTACTTCAAGTGGGTTCTTCATCATCATGAATAATCTTAGATCCCTAACAAGTACTTGAAGATTAAGATTTCTTCAACAGGTTTATGTTTTGCACTTGACCATAATTACCAATAACCCAGTTTGTAAATTAAATTTTTTCTGTGCATTTTGGGGAAAGCTTATGGAAGACACTGCAACATTTAGACATTATAATAAATGTGCAAAGAAAATTTCTTTGGGCGTAAATTTGTCTGTTGTAACATTGGACATTCTTATATGTGTGTGTGTGTGTGTGAAGCCAGTGATATAAATATATACAACTGGATATTTTAACAATTAAAACTTTATATGAGACCTTTAATTAATAATGTTGAGCGTTCTTATGTTTTTTGATATAGAAAACAGATGGTGTTAAGTTTTTGCAATGGCCTCGCATGACCAGATGGGATAAGGCATTCGACTGGTAATCTGAGGGTCGTGGGTACAAATCATGGTTGCACTGAACATGATCACCCTTTCAACCGTAGGGGCACTATAATGTGATAGTCAATCCTACTATTCGTTGGTAAAAGAGTAGCCCAAAAGTTAGCAGTGGGTGGTGATGATTAGTTGCCTTCCCTCTAGTCTTACATTGCTAAATTAGGAAAGGCCTTGAAAAGCTTTGTGCAAAATTTAAAACCAAAACCTAAACCAAATTTTTGTATTTTTTTAAAATGTTGTATTATGTTTGTCATATAGAGAGAGCAGAATATTAAATTATAAATGCTGTACAAGATAGTTATGAAATACATAGTTTTATTTCAAGATTGAGAGTGAACCAGTCAATGTGTTAGCTGTTGCAATTATTTTATGCACATAAATGAATTTATTTACATTAATTAACATCATTTACATTTATAACATAGAACTACAGAAAGTTACAATAATATACACCTCCTCACATAAATGGAAACATTAAAACAGAAAATAAAACTTAAAAAGTATTTTATTATCATTATATAAACTGTATATTGAATTGTTTTCACCAGATTTTAAAAAAAATCTACCAATCAGAGAACTACACTACTATAATAATATTATTGTTTAAGCTTTTGTACTTAAATTTATATACCTATGTCTGTACTTTGTTACAATAAACTTTCAAATAAACATTTATTCTTATTGTGTTTGACACTAGATACGATACTTTGTATATTATAAAAACAAAATATTTGTATAGTTTATAAAATTCCATTAATCTGCATATTCACTGGTACAATTCATTGTTAATTTATTTCATTAGACGATATGGAAATTTATTTTCACAAAAATTTAAGCGCTGTTAATTTTAAGAAACCTGCTTTAGACAGACCTTCAGAAAAGCGAAATTGTATAGCGCAGAACAATGATGTGAGTACTTACGGCGGCCATTTTTGGTGAAACACATAAAAATTATTCACCGAAGTAAAGTGGTGTAATTATTTAAGCAATATGATGCTAAATTTGACCTAAATCCAGGCAATCACCTAACCGCAATCCATTATATAAAGCTACTTATTTGACTAAAATGGGATATTTTTTTTACAACTGGGTCAGTCTCACGGTGAAAGAGCGTTAATAGCTCGAGAATGTCTGAAAAAAATACTTCTACATGTAATGAAACAACTCCATTAACAAAAAAAAACTACAAATATATTCTTATATTAAAAGAATACTTACTATTTTGACATAATATACCTTCATAACCTTCTTTGCATACACAGGAAAACCCTGATCCCATGCTTACACTTATACAGGTTCCACCATTTTGGCATGGATTGGAGAGACAACTGGGATTATTAGCTGCAGTTATAAAACAGTATTTCATTTAGGTGAGTATACAGTACATGAAAACATAATTTACTTTTAAAAACAAAAGAATTACTGTAAATATACAAGTTCTTAGGTATCGAAAGATATCAAATATAATGTAAACGGGAAAACAATGTAATTAGAATACCTAAAACTGAGGCACCATAACTTGTGTAAGTTTGGTTTGTTTTGAATTTAGTGAAACTTGTGTAAGTATCGATAATTTTTGTAATAATTATTGCTATTATAATTAATACTATGTATAAAAATACTGAATACAACATGAAATATTTTAACAGAGAAAGTTATTAAATATGTTAACAGATGGCGCGCTACGGAAAAGACGCGTATTTTTTTCGGTACACCTAAAAGTATTTGATGAGAAGCGAGATAGGTCATCAAAAGTCTGCACGAATTTCTGAATTACGTCCTACCTGTCTCACGGATGTACATCCACTTAACTAACTAATGCCAACATAGCTTACCAGAGTTTTATAAACGAAATAAAATGTGAAAAAAACACACCCAACAACAACAAATATTTATTGTTTACTGAAACCAGTCTTGGAATTGACGGATTATATCTTCATAAATATTATAATTTCAGTCATCATAAATGACTTACAAGTTTCAAGTTTGACAAAAGTCTAACTTACTCAGTGAATCTCATTTACACGGAAGATACAGATAAGAGTAATTGTCTTGCATATTTTAAGGCATGAAAAAGTTTTGCTCCCATTTGAGTTTAGAAATTAAAATAATTCCCTCAGTTTTTTGAAACACATCAACAACGTAGAAACTGCACTTTTTTTTATCGTGATTACAGCAAAAGAACGAGGGCTAAACTTCTTCATAAACTCGCTTTAGACATAAAACCTTTGTACTCAAAACACAGAAAAACAGTTTATTATTTAACACTACGGTGTAGTTAGATTTAAATAGTTATCATGGCACTTAAGTAATTCGATTATTAAGCACAGATCTAAAAGCTTAAAAGGTGTATTTTCATTGTTTTCAAAGTAATAACTTCATTTGTTCAGAACTATCAGAAACATAAATTAGGGTTTTCAAAACAATATGAATGATTTGCTGTAATTTATTGAAAGCGTATAAACAAACGCATACACTACGTGACAAACATGGCCAGGCATTTTTTTTTTCTTACACTGAATGTGATTCAATTTAATACATATCTCTCTCTCTTATGAAATTGTATTCAAATGTAACAAAAATATTTAACGTCAAGAAATAAGGAGGATTCAATATTATTTGCTCTCCCTCTAGTGGCACAGCAGTATGTCTGCGGACTTACAACGCTAGAAACCGGTTTTCGATACCTGTGGTTGGGCAGAGCACAGATAGCCCATTGTGCAGCTTTGTGCTTAACTACAAATAGTTAATATTATTTACACATCATCTGTTTACAGTGAAATCGTGTTTTATTAAAAACAAAGAAAAATAAAAAATTAGCAGAGAGTAAAATGCAATATTTTATTAAAACAATTTATAAAGTCTTATAAAGTTTTTAGAAATTAACCAACCTATCTGACATGTATGGCCTTCAAATCCACGTGGGCACTGACATACAAAGTTGTCTCCGAGATCTGTACACGTTCCTCCATTGGCGCAGGGATTAACAGCACAATGACTGTGTCCTGAAAAAAAATCACGTATAAGGGTGAAACATTTAAAAATAGATTAGCCAGGTCACCTTACGGATGTCACTGCTGTATAATTTTACTTGACAAGACTCGTATTATATTTACATCTTTACTTGAACATAAAAAATCTAGTGAAACTTCGTCCTTAAACTTAATTAACACCAAACTTCTAAATTTTTATGCTGAAGGACAAAGAAAGAATAGTAACAAACTTTGAAAGTTACGTTCAACGGAAGGCAACAACTTACTATAAATAAAAATTACAGAAAGTTAAGAATGAATGTATATTTAGTGAGAGAGGTGTTACATGTCACTGACCGAAAGTTAGATAAAACTAAAGAAAAATTAAATTTCGAATGAAATCAGCTATAGATATATAAAAATAAATTGAAGATACCAATATCTCCATATATATATATATATATATATATGATATGTGTTATCAACAAATAACTGTGGATAAATAAGTTCTAAAGTTGTACCTAAACACTACTAAACACATTGTTTTAATAACTAACTTCAAATTAAGCGACTAACAACAAACGAGGAGCAAATAAATCTAAATATTTACATCAAACGCATAAAAATGTGGCGTGTAATAAAAACAGCAAGGAGATTTTTTAAAGTTATAAATAAGAGCAATCAAAGTTCTTTACTCAAGTTTGTTATTGCATTAAAACTTACGAAAATCAAATGATTTTATATTATTAATTTTGACTCGGTAAAATTATAACCATCAAAACGTTTCGAAAATTTAACTCACTAAAGTTGCAAGTTTTTCCCTTCCACCCATGACGACATTCACAAATAAAGTCTGCTCTTGCGTCGATGCACGTTCCATTGTTATGACAGGGATTCGGTTCACAATCGTTCTTATCTATAACATTAAAAAAAAAGACAAAAAGGTCGTGATAATAACCATGACGTAACAAGTAATTCTTTACGACATTAATTACACAATAAAATGAAAAATAAAAACACAGTCCACACAAAGGCAAGCGTAAAAAGAGTTATACGGAACTACATTCAAATATTTGTATCTACATACACACAAATTAATTTGCTAAACATTGAAATAAAACAAAGGAGTTGTTGAGCACTGGTACATTAAAACGAGTAAAACTGCAACAGCTAAGTGAGCTTAGGATAAACGTACATTTTTATCGAATCATACTTTAACCACAAAAACAAGCAGCCACCGAAATTTAAATATGACGAATTAATTTTTTTCCCCTATAACTAATGGAAATCATTAGCTTCAGTGGTCCTAAAGAACAAAGTGTTCCTCCGATTTCTATGTATCTACAGCATTAATATGTTCAACACATACGTTTCTTTGTGTTGCAATGTGAAATTTAAAAATAAAAGCCATTTTCGTAGGAGATTTTACTGATCTTTATAAAATACATGACAGAAAATAACTAACATATTAACGCTATTTGTACGCACTTTTATTATTTATTATTCAGTTGAAATGAAGAAACAACAATTTGTTTAAGTTTAGATAGGTGTCGTATTTAACTCATGGGCCAACTGTGAAAATATTCAGTAACAGCAATAACCACGATTTATCATGCCACACTCGTTTCTTTTCGTTACGAAAACAGTTTTGTAATATTTCTATCAATTTAGTGTTCCGTTAGAAAAACGTTTACATCATAAGGCCATGAAGATAGCATCTGTTCTATGTTTACCTATTAAAAAAAAACTGACGGCGAAGAATTAAACTGCACGTAAGCTTCGTAACTATTGTAAGAGAATAAGATAAAAATTGAGGAGGTAGAGAAAATGCTAAACTTCGTAACTACGTAAATTATATGTTAATAAGAACTTATACCGTTTTTAAATACTGCGGGTCAAGTTTCATCCGTAACACTTTCTACAAACACAACCTACCTTTGTCTGCAGATTGCATTCTACACGTAATGAAATAATTTTTTTTATCCATTTCTACTTCAGTATTAACGAACTTAGATGGCTGAAATTTTTCTGATTATGAAATTACAACAGATTTACAAAAACTACTGGTGCTCAGAACGGAATTTGAGGCTTAAGTGATAATATATCTAACTAATAAATAGGATCACACGCACGAAAAGAAGATTCTGCGCCAGATGTAGTCACGCACGACAACATTTTCCAAGTCAATGCACCTAAGTATGAACAAATATCGTCTTTGGATATACCCCCCTTTAAAAAAAATTGTTTCACAAACCGCTTCTGTAGCCTTAGTAATGTATCACCAGGTATAGAAGTATTGTTCAGGAACGAAATCTTGAACAGAACTATGAGATAAGAAGAATTACAAAGGATAGCCCGAGGGCTGGACTCCCTACCAGTACCATTGAAAGTTCTGTTAATCACTACAGACTCTCTTTCTGATGTTCTATTTTCCTTTTGGCTACTGCTTCTCAGTTCGTAGTTCAAGCCACCATTGGGGATTATCGCTGAATGATAATTTATGGTTCTCAAATTGAGCATACTTTGTTTTCTAAGCAATCCCTTTTAAAAACATCTAAAAGCTATTTCGAAATTTGAAAGGCATACTTTGTTCCTTATTATACATGGATGATTGACTGTCAAATAGTATGACAGGGTAGTTTAGTACAGCCATTTAATGATACAGACACAACCACACAACAAATGTCTTCAAATAAATACTTTTAAAAATTACCGTTTTTGAGACAGCTTCAATTCAAATGACAAGTATTATTTTCTTTAATACTAATAAAATCCCAACTTTTACTCGCTGTTCTTACTTCGGTGTAAAACATTCTGACTCATTACTGTAAATACAATTAAATTAATTATCCACACAATTACACTAATTCAGAATGTTCCAGTACGTACTTTGTATACTTGTTGTTGGAACAAGGTAACCGTTGTTAAGGAGCTAATTTAATAACATAACAACATAATTGAGATTTTGCTTTCTCTAAATTCCTCTTTTTTTGTTACCTTTATTTGTTCTACCAAATTTATCAGACCTCTTAAGTGAATAATTTATAAGGGATGATATAGTTTCTAGAGTTATATTACATTAACCATATGTTTATTTTAAATGCACAGTTATTTATTATTATTACTCAAATTCAACTACGATACTAGTCATTAGAAATATTTTAATATATGCACACACAGTGTCTAGAGGGCGCTACATAAAACAAGTCTTACGCTGAAGTAATGTCTTCAACTGCTTAATGGTTTCCTTGGAACATTAGTTACAATCGAATGAGGAACGGTTTCTTTTTTTTTTTACAAGAAAATTTCTACGTGTACATTTATTGATATGCTAGTCACGTTTAAATTTAACAAACTTCAGTATTCATTATCAATCACTATACGTGCAACGAAAATGAGCCACTTTATTAAGACGAAATTTTAAATAATAAAACACACAGCAATTTACACTCCAGTAAATACTCGAGTGTTGGCGTTTAAAAAAACAACAACAAATACACATCAATAATGTTTATACAATTTTTAACGAGAAAAACAAAGTTCACATTAAGAACTTTCTATAAATTAAAGCTGCTTTTATTCGATAGGAATATGATATTTTATGGTAATATTTAAAAAAAATTACGATATTCATGATAACATACAGGACAAAACTTCGTATTAATAGAAAAAATGCTTACTCGTATTACAAAAAGGTCCTTCCCAGCCTTCTTTACAAACACAGAGAAATGAGTTTATTTTGTCCACACAGGTACTACCATGTTTACAAGGGTTGGAAACACAGTCGTTTATATCTAAGCAAAAAATAAGATAGTTAAAAACAACAGCATTTTCTTAATGATAAATTCTAAAGATATGACCCTTTGATTCTTATGCTCACTATGAATTTAGCATTTTCTACATTTAGGACACCTGTAAAAAAGCCTTAGATTCTTACAAGTGTTTCAAAATGAACAAATATAAAATATAAAAACAGTGATCGAAAAATCAAGCTTCAAATAATATATTCAAGTAATATTTAAAATACTTATATAACACTTCAGTTTTAAAATTTATATACATCTTGTTCTTATATATGAAAATAACATTATTCAGAACTAAAATTCGAGTTATTTCGGATAAAATTTTTCACCCTAACTTCACAAGAATGTTTTTTTACCTATTGCATTAATAAAGAGACATTTTAACAGGTTTCAGTAAAATTCGTAGTGCATTGATGAATAAATTCTTATCAATATTAACCATGATTTCTTAGGTTGTTTTACACCCTTTTTATGCGAATAGATTGTATAAGGTAATAAAAAATGTTGCCCAAGTCTGTCTAGTTAGTTCTAACAAGCGCCGCCATGATCTCAATCTTCTCAAGGTTAGCTTTTACATCCGGCAGGGGAGTGGTCGTCTCTGCATGCTAAGCCACAAAAACTGCCACTGGTCAGCTAATTAAGCAACCAAGTTCGGCTCCTTTTCTACGCCGATAATTGTATTTAACCACGGAGAGCTATGGCTATTACAAGTTATAGTGCTTATGACACACAAAGTAATCTTACTATTTTATCTGTTTGGGTTTTTGTATATTAAGTTAAGCCCAGAAAAAGCGTCTTGTGTTGTTCCTCTTTAATTTTTTTGCATGTAAAAATATGTGGGCGAAATGTCTAATCTGCCATAAACATAATTCTTGCTTTCTGCAGTAGAGAGTTACCTAGAGGATGTAATCCTTTGATTTCCAAGACAATATATACATGTAGAACATTACAATATGAGTACATACTACCGTTAAGGGCAAATAACCAGAAGCATACGTATAAAAAAACAAAACAGATATTCAATTTTTGGAAGATTATGAAGCAGTTATGTTTAGAAGAGCAGTTTTATTTACTTTTTAGCATCTTCTGAAACCTTATTTTTCTATCTTCCATCTCATATTAACCAGATCTTCTTTACAATATAATTCTTTCGCATCGTTTACTGGCGAAACTATATAACTATATATATTTTTCCTGTTTAACTGTATTTCTCATAGCAAACAAAATATTAATAAACAAACACAAGCACTTTTTTTTACACAGTATAGTTATTTTGGAAGAATCAACCATTTTCAATGTGAATAATATGAAATTCATTTGTGACCATGTCCGAATTTTTGACAGAGAAAATCAATGCTGGTAACAAAAAATATAAGAACCTATACATACAAGGAAATAACAGCGTGCTTCTGGAAAATAGTTTAAAAGAGTTCTTGGTTTAGACACGAGTTTTTAATGTGGAAATGCATACATATCTCGTTTCTGTTTAATACATTAAACCTGATGACGATTCCTGAAGCGTGTCGAAACTAACTCCAATACAATAATGTTTGAATTACATTGCGAACATGATCATAAACCGTCCTTAATAAGTTTTATTCTAATATACTTATTATTAACGTGTCATTTTTAACAAAAACGTATCTAAGTTAAAAAATATAAGTTAACAAATTGGCTGTAGAAATATACATTTAAGATTTTATTCGAAAAAGTGTTCATATTTATATTTTAATGGTACCAATAGTTGTTGCTACGTGGTACGTTTCATGTAGTTTGTACCGGTATTTAATTTATGTGTAATCTGAAATTTTCTCGAACAGAAACTTTTGGGAAAGCTTAAGCTATTGTAATATAGCAGTAAGCCTATAATCTTATTCAGATAGTTTAAAGCTTATAATCTAATTAAATGTTTTATTTCTTCTTCTTGTGGCGAGTTTAGATTGTTATTTATTCTGTAAAATTAGGCCTACAATTTCAGTCAGATAATTTTAAGCTTATATTCAAAATCTGTTTAGGATTCATATTTCTTCTTGATGTGGTGAGTTTACGTTATTTCACTGTGGTGAGGAACCATACAAGGAAGACTTGCTCGGTTTTGTTATTGTACTGGATTCAGAAACTTTTGTCAAGTAATTACAAAATATTTTAATGATAAACTAATACAATTTAATTTTTTTTTCAAAACTTGTGGATTACCTGTAAATTACACAAGTACTCGAATCAGAGAATTTCTATTTTTTTTATTATTTGGAATTTTTAAAGAATGGCTTTATTTTTATCTAGATTTGTCATTCATGCAACACTGGATTTAAACGTAATAAAATGACACGTCCTGACAAATGTTTTAAAACACATTTTAAATACCTTTTCAGAGTAAATTTTATTTTATAGTGTAATGTGTAATAAGCTACCGATTAAACATCAGAAACTGATATGCACATTTTCGCATACCTACGAAAGTGTAATAAATAATGTCAATCATATCAAAAACTGACTTATATAAAAGCTTTAAAAAGTTATAAGCAAAAGAAATTATCTTGTAAACAGTAAAACAACGATAGTAACAATAAATAATAAACAGCACTAAAAACATTGCTGTACAACAGTGGTTCCCAACGTTTTTTATGCCCCACACCCCTAAAAAATATTAATATGCTCTCACACCCCTCACAGTAATTATTTATTTAAGAATAAAAGTGAAGGTAGCCAAAACAATATTTTTATAATTAGTTTTTAATGATATATAAACAACAACGAAACATTTGGAAACGAAAAAAATATTACAACAAATTAAAAGTTGCATAAACCCTACATGACCTACAAAAAAATAAATTTTCATCCATGCATGAAATTAATTTCTTTGAATTTGAAATGTTCAAATGTTCATAAACCAATTTAAATTTAATGACTCTTTTTGTTCCTGTTTATTTCTTACGAGTTTTTCAAAGCGTGGCACTTTGTTGCTCATGGCAATCCGCAAGTCTGCCTGTGCACCCAAGCGTTTACGTTTTGTGTTGTTTGTTTACAGTTGTACATTAAGATTTCGGTCTGCGCCGGTGACGGTAGAAACGATAGTTTATTGTAACAAGGTAAAAAGCTACATCTGTAACAAGAAAAATAAAAAATAAAAATCGAACGTAATTTTTGAATATATAGGCAAGCACCCTTAATATAAATAAAAAAAACTGAAATGTTATCTTGCACCCCCTGGAACTCTATCTTGCAACCCTGGGTGGGAACCACTGCTGTACAATATATATATATATATATATATACACACACACACACACGCCTATTGTTTTTGTAATTTACACAAAGTTATACGGACTATACTCTAAGAAATATATAATTTTTATCCGATAAATTCGAAAAAAGGCAACTAGTTAACACCCACCGCCAGCTCTCGGGAAAGTTTAACTCATTAAATAATAGAATTTGAGTGAAATTATTACAGCCTTTCCATGGCGAAACGAGTCGTTACAGTATCGGATCGCGAATTATAAACTCTAAATTACACAGATTGGGTATATTAACCACTAGGCCACCATGTAAGTTTTGAATTTCTGTTCAAAGACGGTGGAAGAATATCTCCAGCTGTTGAACGTTTCAGTTTAATTATACGACATTTTTAAACGTAAACACAGCATGTACCTGAACAAATATATACATGGTAGAATAATGTGTCGAATTAGTTGCAAATGAAATCTATTCTTAAAAGTTAATTTCATTTTGATTTTTTCCAGATCACTTGTTACAATCTAAAAAGTCATAAGATGGCCTGAAGGACAACTTTTTTTATTATTATTAAGGAACCAATAAAAATGATAACGATAGGAAAAGTGCCAGGGCAAGGGTGGAACAACACAATTCAACTTTTAATGAACACGATAGTCAGAAGAGCGTTTATTAAACGCGGAGTTGATATAAGTAGGTTGGTCGGTAGGTAGACTGCAGTCTACAGGTTGCCAATCCTTGCCCTGAAGGACATTCCACAGTCTACAGGTACCGTCCCCACCCTACACACGAACTGGTGAGTGCACTGTAAATTGACTTAAGAAAAAACCTGCAGGTGGTCAATTGAGGTATCACAATTTTTAAACAAGTAGTGAAGAGGCACTTGTGCTTTGCCTTTAACACAAGGTGCTTAGATCTTATTTGGCACCCAAGCCTCATAAAGCCACCATTAACGAGTCGTCTGCAGTAGTTGTTAAGCTTAGGAAAGCGAGAGAAACTGTGATATTACCAGACACTCAAGAACAGCGTCGATAAGTACATTTGTATTTGGTTGTATGAGACAACTACTGAATATAATCTTACAAGAGAAAAACAAAACTAGTTTGAGAAAGTACTTATTTTTTCTTTTAAGACTTCGTTATCTATCTACAATTATTTTGATTTTTTCTTACAATATATGTTACCAGTCTTATTTAGAATTCCTGACATCACAAATTTTAAGCACATGGTAAATGGACTGTACGTATTGAGGCAAATTACTCTAAAAAAACAAAACAATAAAACAAAAAACACGTGGTATGCTTGATTAACAGCAAATAACAATGAAAATGTCGAAAGTGTTTACAAGAGTTCCACAAACTTCGTGCATGTTTTTGTTGTCATTCCAGTGTAATACTTTAGTTTGTTTTGAATTTCGCGCAAAGCTACACGAGAGCTATCTGCGCTTGCCATACCTAATTTAGCAGTGTAAGCCTAGGGTTAAGGCAGCCAGTCATCACCACCCACCGCCAACTCTTTGGCTACTCGTTTACCAATGAATAGTGGAATTGACATCACATTATACGCATCCAAGGCTGAAAGGGCAAGCATGTTTGGTGTGAGGGGATTCGAATCAGCAACTCTCGAATTACGAGTCGAGTGCCTTATCCACCTGGCCATGCAAGACCGTAATACGTTAGAATAAATAATGTACACTTAAAAGCAATTAATTAGTGGTTTTTAAAGTTGTTCACACTTATTACATCTATTATTAGCATTTTCATCGGAGACTTCCAGTATTAAAAATGCCAGTAGTTTAATGATTTAAATTTAGTATGTTCAAGGATAAACAAAGCCTTAGGTTGTAATAACTAAATTATTTCCGTTATAATGCACACAAAATAAACTTACTTTCATGACAGTATCTGCCAGTATAGCCTGGGTCACAGACGCAAGTGAATCCCCCTAGTGGTTCACTAATGCACTTGCCATGATCTCCACACACATTTGATCCGCTAAGTCGCTGTTTTCCAGTGGAAGTGTTAGTGGAAATAGGCACCATACAACCATCATAAGCTTAAGAAGAAAAAACAAAAACCAAGAATATAATATAAAGTTTATTCCCGTTTCATTAAATAATTATACGTCATATCAGGTACAGGTCTCCGATTATGCCGTATTAAAACATAATGTTAATATAGGTCAAGTCGTAAAGTTTGTTTATTTTTTTTAATTTTTGCGCAATGTTACACGAGGGCTATCTGTCATTAATTTAGCAGTGTAAGGCTAGACGGAAGGCTCACCAACCACTATCAACTCTTGGGATATTCTTTTACCAACGAGTACTGGGGAAGGACCATGATTTTATAACATCCTCACGGCTGACAGGTCGAGCATGTTTGGTGTGATGTGGATTCGAACGCGACCCTCAGATTACGAGTTCTGTGACTTATGCCGAGCCTAGTTTACAAAGTTAGGAGGAAAGAGACATCATATCATATTATGAGGAAATTGTATTGCTTAATTAATTAGTATAAATTCATTCTTAATACCACAGTCCAGGCTAACTTCATGATAAAACTTTTGACGTCGCCTTGAACATACAAGAAATTGTCACCTGATATGCATTATCTTCCGCCAAGCCTTGTCTCACCAAATTGCAGTATTTGACTGCCACTGATAAACCCACTTACAATATAACGTTGACTAGCTTCCTACCCTCTAGCCTGGTAGTGTAAAACTAGAAAGGGTTATAGTAGCTCCTTATGAACTGTTCGAAAATTCTGGAGCAAATAAACAAAAAACTTTACCGACAACATTAAAGTGCACTTTAAATTTTGTTTGTTTGTTTTTGAATTTCGCACAAAGCTACTCGAGGGCTATCTGTGCTAGTCGTCCTTAATTTAGCACTGTAAGACTAGATGGAAGGTAGCTAGTCATCACCACCCACCGCCAACTCTTGGGCTACTCTTTTACCAACGAATAGTTGGATTTACCGTAACATTATAACGCCCCCACAGCTATGTGTACTTTATATTAGTGATAATATTACTGGCTGAAGTCAAACTAAACATGCTCGCCAAATCAGCCATGGGGTAATTACAAAGTAATGGCCAAAAGAATAACCCAAGACTTGGTGGGTGGTGATGACTAGAGGGAAAGTTGCTAGCTTTGTGCGAAATTAAGAAACAAACAAACAAAGTAAAACTACTGACTGGACTACTTCGATTTTGCATATCAAATAATACCCAACGAACTTACTGACTTTATTACTGAAATTACCGATGTGTTTTTATACTATTCAATACTTCTCTTGAGAACTTTTGTTTTTGCCGGGTACAACAATTTGTATAGAGAAATGACCCCCCAGAATGGTTGAAGTCGCTAATTTTCTAAGTAAAATATATAGGGAACTCAGTAGTAGTTAGTAGGATTGCTTGAATATTAATGGAAATTGAGTTGAAATATTCATATAATTCATGAATCCACAAGCAGTTTGGTATATAGAAAGAAAACTGATTGAACAGACGTTTCATATGTTTCATATTTCATATAAAGCTACACGAGGGCTATCTGCGCTAGTTGTCCCTAATCTAGCAGTGAAAGAGAGAGGAAATGCGGCTAGTCATCACCACCCACCGCCAACTCTTGGAATACTCTTTTATCAACGAATAATGGAAATGACTGTCACATTATAATGTTCCCACTGCTGAAAGGGCGAGTATGTTTGAAGAAACAGGAATTCGAACCCGCGACCCTCAGATGGCGAATCGAATTCCCTAGCCATCGGTCATGCAGGCCAGTGGAGAAATGATAAGGCCAGTAAGAGTGCACCATTTAAGTTTGATACATATTAGGTGCCATTTTTGTATTCTTTGCTGACGTCAAAAGTTTTATCATGAATTGGGCTTGGACTGTGGTATTAAGAATGAATTTATACTAATTAATTAAGCAATAGAATATCCCCATAATATTATATAATGTCTTTTTCCTCCTAACGTTTTGCACAGTGTAGAGCGCGAAGCATGAATCCTCTGCTTAGAAGCTCGAGCATGTTATGACCACAAGGTCTCGCCCTATCCTGTGAATAAACAAACTGGGCTTAACGTAAACAGGTGTTTTCGCGCCATGGGCTCATTACGAATCTGATAAAATATACTCTTTATAAGTCTTGACCCCATCTCGATAGTTTTTGTGCATTTCTGAGTATTGCTCAGGATATGCATACATATATCCTTTAAACCCAATGACAACCGTTGACTTTTAAAAATCACTGTAACCACTATTCGTGTATTCCATTGACCTCAACCTCTAACAAACGATATATCAAGCAATCAATCTCTTATAATGATCGTTGTAATAATAATAATAATAATAATACCATAAAAATGCTCACAGGTTCGCCTCTAGTTATAACATCCTAATTTGCTGTGAGACATATTGCTAGTCACCCCAAACCAATTATTTTTAAATGCAAGGGACCCCTTTTAAACTAAAATTCAGCCTTGTATTTTATTTGCAACTGCCCCACGGTGGTTCAGCGGTAAACTGGAGGGATTAATAACGTAAAAATTAAGGTTCGATGCCAAATCAGATAGCCCATCATATAGTTTTGCACTTAAAACAAACAGTCATTTGCGGGGAACTTCACTGGGACAAATCCGTCATTTTGACAAGTTAATTGTTTCAAAACACGCAGGATTTGAGGAAGATCCTTGAGAAAGAAAACCATTCCCACACTTTTAATGTTTAGCGAAGAACACGGGTTTACATATTTTTTCCCCACTGCGACAAACGCGTCTACCTGAACATATAACTTCACCTCGTGTTCTATATTTTAAATTAGTCTAACAATTAAGTTTGAAAATCCAGACAGATTCCCACTGAGGCCGTTATCACGTCTTGAACATATTTAAGATTGTCTTCACTTGACTGCACATCCGACACGCCAAAGTGCACATATTATCAACAGTGTAAAATTGCATTATAAAATTTTGGTTTTCAAACACACACAAAAAATTGTTGGTGGAAAAAAAGTGTTGAGTTCAAAAACTGATATAATGAAGTGATAGTCACCTTGATTTTCAAGTTCAAAAGTACAAGCAATGTGCGAAATTCTTGGATTGAGAATAGGTGACATCCCCAGTTACCACGGTAAACTGTGATTCCGACTAATGTGGGAAGATTGCAACAGATTTACGAAAAGTAAAAGGGAAATAATATGTGGTTTGAAGAACCAATGTTGCAAGAAAGTTTGTTTGTTTGTTTTGGAATTTCGCACAAAGCTACTCGAGGGCTATCTGTGCTAGCCGTCCCTAATTTAGCAGTGTAAGACTAGAGGGAAGGCAGCTAGTCATCACCACCCACCGCCAACTCTTGGGCTACTCTTTTATCAACGAATAGTGGGATTGACCGTCACATTATACGCCCTCACGGCTGGGAGGGCGAGCATGTTTAGCGCGACCCTCGGATTACGAGCGCACGCCTTAACGCGCTCGGCCATGCCAGGCCTTTGCAAGAAAGATTGGTTAACATGGGGTTGGAAGCTTCACAAGACCTTACGTTGTTGTTAATATGAAGTCCAGGTAGCTTCTCAAACCAGCCATCCACTCGTGGTAATTTGAAGTAATAACACTTTCTAGGCACAATATATTTCTGAACTAAAAGAACCCGATGGTGTCACATTGAATTTCCTTATCCAGAGATACTAACAATTTACTCAATGATTGAAAACAGCTATGCATACATCATACTAATGTTTTAAGGCACTTTATAATGCTACAAGTGTTTTCCTCTATTAAACACTTAATTAGATTTTTATCTTTCTATTTTAACCCCCTACCCTCCAGCTACGAAGTAAATGTAGAGTGGAAAATTTTTCATGCAGACAGTTACTGTATTAGTTATGTTGAATCTAACTCATCTGAAACGGTACTGAATTTGAAGAATGCTCTACCAGAACCTTTGTTCAAACCATTTAGATATTGTTTAATAACTTAAATTTAAAAATAGATTTTCAGAGTAAAAGAAGAACAAACTCAAACTGAAAATATGGTAACTTTTCTAAAGGATAACTCTCTTCAGGATAAGGTATGTATGTATGTTTGTAACATCGTGCGAAACTACACGAGGGCTATCTGCGCTAGCCATACCTAATATAGCAGGGTAAGCCTAGAGGAAAGGCAGCTACTCATCACCGCCCACTGCCAACTTTGGGGTTACGCTTTTACCAACGAATAGTGAGATTGAATATTACATTATAACGCCCCTTCATAGCCGAAAGGGCGAACATGTTTTGTGTTACGGAGACTCGAACCCACGACCCTCATATTACGAGTCGGGTGGCTTAACCACCTGGCTATGCCGGGCCATACTTCAGGATTACATCGAAGGCAGTAACATAAAAAACATAACTTGTAAAATTGAATTATCTAGATTTTTTTCATTATATCAATAAGACGTATAAACGGCGAAATAAAGCGCATAAAACATCCCATTTTACTCGCGACCGTTATATAATTTTGTGTGTGCACGAAGTAATATAATTTTAAGCAAATTTTTCCTTTAAAATTAGCAGTATTATTATTATTTTTTATTTATTCGTTTACTGTCTCAAAGAAAACTTCTGTGTTCAAGCTATACCGAGAAAACTACCGAGAAAATTAAGGTATACAAATATACATAGTGCGTCTGTAACTTTTAGACGTCCGTGACGGGCATAGCACAGATAGCCAATTATGCAGCTTTGAGCTTAACAATAAACCGTCTATTGAATTAGCTATTCTATATACAAATTGTATAAAAAAAATATTTTAAAAGATTGTTAGGAAGATTACGGCGCCCTCTGTCTTGTCTCTAACCTGGGTCATGAAGAAGTAATTTCAACCATCGTTGTTGATTTCAACATTTCTTTTCACCTGAAAAACATTGGCACTTTGAGAAAAGTAGGGACTTACTCGGGTCAGACTATAAATAGTAAAGAACACACTAATGATTTCAAGTAAGGCACCGTAGAAAAGGTAATTAATTACGTGGACTACCGCCATCACGAAGTATATACTAGCGTAGACACAGGGACTCCTGTTATGACGCTATCGTCTCTGAAGGCACTTCAAAAGCTACCGTAAAACATGTATTTTAAAAAATGACATGTCTTAATTAGAGAATTGCTTATAATAATAAAAGGAAATAATGAACAAAAAAGGGCTGATTAACATACCAGTCCTTTGCGAAACAGAAAATAAACTTACCTTCACAAGGAGGAGAAGTACATTTGGGTCTTGGTTCGGAGCAGTTTTTTCCGTGATATTCGGCTGAACAATGGCAGTAGTAATCCCTATGCATGTTGAAACAGGATGCTCCATTTTCACAGGGATTGGGGTTACAAAAATCGTCATCGATCTGAAAAACAAACAAACCATAATTTGACATATTCTGTTAAACGTAAGCCATAAGCTTTTATGTTTAACAAGTTCTAATTAATTCACAATTCACTTCCCAAATAATCTTTTGAAGAGAAAAACAAACTCGCTCTTCACAAATCCAACTATTACACTTCAAAAAAGGAATTACAAAATAAGTTAGTTGGTATTAAAAGGTTTAAACTGATTCCAAATGAACTTAAGTTATTTATCTTAAGGTTTGGTATTCATATAAATTGCCATATCTTGTTGTTCTTGTGAAGCCTAAAGCTACACAAAAAAGCTGTCTTTGTTCTGCCCACAACGGGTGTCAAAACTTTTTTTTTCTCGGTGAGCTTCCTGGGGTAATACTGTATCAATCCGGTGCCTCTGGCCAAAATGCTTTATGTACGCCATTATTTGAAGTAATATATTTGTAATATGTGAACAAAATAACCTAATAACTAATTTTAGTTATTTATTAATAGACCGAAAAGTATCTATGTTGGTAAAAAATGTGACATATAAATTGACAGTACATAATATAATCGTACTGGAAATCAAGGGGTCATTTCTCAGTAAATAGTCGTATCATAACAGTAGTAAGATAACTGGATTTTAGGCATAAATTAACGAATGTTTTGGTCGCTCCACTGATCTGTTCTCCGGTGAGTCAGCGGTAAATTTGCACACTTACAACACTAAAATCCGTTGTTCGATTCCCCATTGTGGATAGGGTGCAGACAGCCTAGATAGTGTAAACTCTGCGCTAAAACAAACAATTCAATTACCTGTACATATAATTTAATCCTTCTTTTAATTAGTAATTAATATTTTCGTTAAGAATTCATAAGTAAATACAATAATATACAGTTAAGCCTAATAAGAAATTCGTAATCCTCTACGTAGATATAGCATAATAAGGTTTAAATCAACATTATGTTTGCGAGTGTGTAGAAAAAAATTTATTTTTTAACAAGTCTGAAAAGCACTCTTAAAAACTTAAAGTATTTACGTAAAAATAACCGTAAGTCTACGGTTAAAATTGTCTATAAAAATTATAAGTTTAGTAGACCCAATTCTTTCTTGATGTATTTAAACTTAAACTGCATAATGCCTTTAACTTGCACTTGCATCCGACATAGAATACATCCTAAAACAAAAACGAATTTATGTGAAAAATTTTACACACCTCACATCTTGCTCCTTTGTAACCAACTGGGCAGATGCAAGAAAAAGCAGCAACAAGGTCTACACACTCTCCTCCGTTCAAACAAGGGTTGCTCGCACAGTCGTCAATGTTGGTCTGGCAGTTTCTTCCGGTAAATCCTGGGAGGCAGGCGCAATGGTAGTCGCTCACCAAATCAATACACGTGGCTCCGTTCTGACACTGACCAACACAATCATTAATGTTGTGATCACAGTTCTTCCCCATCCATCCAGGTTGGCATTCACAGATATAATCTCCGACCACATTCTTACACAAGACAGCGTTGATACAAGGATCTTTTATGCATTCGTCGGCATCTGATGATTCCAGTGAAAGAACTGTCAGATAAGGTTAGACTAATCTAAGTTAGGATTGGGTAAGTAATCACACCATGCATATATTGATTTGTTATTACATCGGTTACTTCACACACAAATCAAAACCATTCATTTAACAAAAGGCTGTGCGTGTGTGTACGTCCACTTATAATCGGGGTACTATGGGACCGATTGCCATCCAAATATGATATGCGTCTTTACGGCTCCACAGAGGTTAACAAAGGAGAGAGCGGCGTTCGGACTTGACCCCATATGTCACCCCGGGGATAAGAGGATCTATGCCTTCCCCGTGTGCACCCTACATCCACAGCAGTTTGGTCGTGTAAAGGGAATCGGCTGCTGATGGCGCTTCATTATTTGCGTGCTAGCAATGTTATAGACAAAATACACAATAATACAAAATTGGTTACAGGAACCGTCTTCACATTCTCTAAAAACTGCACATTTTAAGTTTAAAATGTTGGAGCAACAAGCATGAACTAAATTAGAATTTTTTCCCACTTTCCATCTGACGTTAATTAGTGGAATGAGGAGTTATATAATGTTTTGCATCAGGCATTAATTGGTGAAACAAAAAGAGTTATACAAAATATGTTTATTAGTACCTTTATTAAGTGCTTTCTAACTTAAATCTAACGAGTTAAATATCATTAAAGTATTACAAAGTTAAAATATTCATAAGTGTCAAGAGAAGAGGGCGATTATACTTTAATCTGTTTTTAGTTTATCACATGTATACAAATTAAATTTCATAAGTACACTGCAAAACAAGTTAATTCGCATTAGTAAACTAAGCCTAAGCGGGTGATAAGCAATATATAATTCAATAACATTTTCGAAATTTAACATCAACTTCAAAATTTTAATTAATACACGTCAATGTAAAGAACTGAAGATGTCATTTTAATAAAACTGAAAAACGATTAAGTTGCATTGGAAAAGTTCGATTGAAAACCAACATCAAAATCTTCAAAATTCTTTCTATTACAACATGATGTAGTGAATAAAATGTCACGAATGACATTTTTTAATTTTAGCAACAAATATTTTACGCCACGTAGGATCGTAATAAAGTTATTATGAGTGCTTGTAATAGCCTGTAATGGTTATAAAGTCAGATAGATCCTTGGAATAATTAGTCTGTAGTGGTTATAAAATTGGTACTTGTAATAGTCTACAGTGGTTATAAAATTAGTATGAATGCTTAAAATAGTCTGTAATAGTTATAAAGTCAGTGTGAGTGCTTAAAATAATCTATTTACTGTATAACGTATCAACAAACACAAAGGTTAAGATAACCAGACGCAACAGAAGTTGACCATTACTCTTCTCTGACGTTAATTCACATTATAAATACTCATACTGACTTTATAAGCTCTACGTATAATACCAGTCGTACGATGTTCAAAAGCAAAGACAGTAAATTTATCCTACACAAAAAGCACATGGACATGTAAGGACCGTCTCTGGACAGTTCGTACGAAGAATTCAAGTGAACGAATTAAAATTACATGTAAGAGAAAGGAATTTTACTTTTTAGCCGCGGCAGAGTGGCTTATAGAACGGCTCTGAGTTATGCGTGTGTTTTTTTTTCAAGTACAAACCTTTATCTCATAACTGTAATTTCTTAACCGATACCTAATTACAGTTTTAGACATAGGAACTAAAACCTTTTCAATTGACGTATTAAGTCACGCCCAAGGTATCATAGATCAATCCTGTAATCCTAAAAGAATTTCAAGTGTTACGGCTATTGAAAATTCCCTATTGTTTTTCTTTCAATCAGCTCTATATAGTGGAATAAACTAACTGTCATAAGGCACTATTAAAGTGTACGTACCAACATGATCAATAACAAGCAAGAACATTACGATTAAGTTGTTCTTTATATTAAACGCATGCTTCTTTTAAAATGAATTCAATCTTGCATTCACTTCAAAAAATAAATGTTGAAAAAAAAACATTTTCCACTCAGAAGATACTATTTCATTGAGCGTACAGTTTTTGCAAATATATTTGTAAAACGATTTAAACTTCTCCCCAAGCATATAAATGCATTAGTTTAAGAAACATATAGAGATCCGTTATCTAATGTCTCATAGGAATAACACTAAGGTTCGGAATTTTCGTTACAGCAACTAAATGTTAGTATCTTCTTCAATACTTGAAGATAGCTAATCTGTCATGTTAAATAAGAGTTACGCAAGTTTGAAAATACCAATATGCAATTAGTTCGGCGTTAAAGGAACTCTCACGCTTTATGTTGAGGGAACATCTATTTAATAAAATAGCTGCTATCGGTTGACCACGTATAGTCGAACAGCATGTGTACGCATGGAAAACTCTTTGTGTTGCACGTTTTGAAATACTTTAGTTTCGAACACCGACGAAACCTTTTGTCTGTTTGGTTTAGTTTTAAAAAAATAATACTACACAACATTATTTTTACCTTTCAATAGATAAAAAACCGTGGAAATGTGGTCCCTGTTAGCTCTACATCGTTACTGGCATAGTAATATACACGTGATAATTGCTTTAGCCAAACGTATTTCGCTCTTAGTTCAGCGTTAAGTGGCGCTTGGAGGCAATTTACTTTAAATCCATTTAGCATTACGAATATCTTACACTCGGTATGAATGTCCCGAGCGCATAAAGAATACACCGAATGTTAGCTCGAGAGCCAGTTCATCAAAGCAAGTCTGTTCTCTTGATATAAATCGGTTGAAACAGTACCTAACTAGCATAACGTCTGGATTCTGAAGCAGGTGAGAAAATTAGGTATGCGTATAGCAGAATAAAGCGTATTACACCTTTTCAGTAAATAAAGGAAATACCAGTCCCAAGACGAGCTCTTCAGCAAGTCTAAAATGCTTTAAATCCTTGGCCTGGCATGACCAAGCATCTTAAGGCGTTCGACTCGTAATCTGAGGGTCACGGGTTCAAATCCCTGTCGCACGAAGCATTTGCGCCCTTTTAGCAGTGGGGGCGTTATAATGTTACGGTCAATCCCACTATTCGTTGTTAGAAGAGTAGCCCAAGAGTTGGCGGTGGGTGGTGATGACTAGCTGCCTTCTCTCTAGTCTTACATTGCTAAATTAGGGATGGCTAGCGCAGATAGTCCTCGAGTTGCTTTGCGGGAAATTCAAAACAAACAAACTTTAAATTCTTACTTTAAGTTATGTACATTACAGTCATTATTACAAATCATTTATTCACTTTCTAAGAGCCGGTACTCCTTTCTTACCACTCGTACTAATTCAGTTTTATCTTTCTATTAATGATACTATGTATTAATTCTAGACAGTCAACTTAGAACAATTTTCATGTAATTATCTGGACAATTAGAAAATTGATCTAACTCGAAACTTTCAATAGAAGTATATATATATATATAATCATTACAACATATACATGACTAGTCTCGGTAGAACCAATCTTCAAATTGTCACACGAAACAACAATTGTGACTTTTACAAATTTTGGCAACAGTGGCATGTCTACAGACTTACAATGATAGAAATCTGGTTTCAATAGACGAGGTGGGCAAATCAAAGATAGCCCATTGTGCAGCTTTGTGCTTAAACTACAAACAAACAAACTTTACTAATTTTGTCAAAAATTTACCTGTTAATGTCTGAATTGGAGTTCAAACGTATCATATACCCTTACACAGTTAAGTTTCATTTTTTTGTATTAATTGATAATACTTCTAATCAGAAGGAAGCTACCAATATATGTCGCAATAAAAGTATCTTATAAAATTAACGAAATTAATTATTGCTATCTGGCTAGACATTATTTCAATATACAAGCAAAATTGTTGGTACTTTACTAAAACAACTATACATATATACATTCTGTCCATCTACAAGTATTTTGAAATGATTTTACCATCTTTATCAGATTCGATTAAACAACTCGATTAAATTTTGTGGCAACTTAAACTACAATAAGAATCAGTGTATAATTGCTTGGCCTTCCTAATCTGTATTGTAATTTAATCAGTATATAATTGCTTGGCCTTCCGAATCTGCATTGTAATTTAATCAGTATATAATTGCTTGGCCTTCCTAATCTGTATTGTTCTTTAATATTTTCACTGAAAAGAATAAAATTCCGCAACTTTAAGTTACATACCTTGCTGGCAAGTGTTTCCAGCCCATCCAGGCTTGCACAAACAATAATAACCATTCATCAGGTCCACACATGTGCCACCATTGTGACAAGGATGCGTTTCACACTCATTGATGTCTATTGGGAAAATAAAACCAATTCTATTCTTCAATAAACTCATGAATATTGTTTGACCGAAATGTATACAGTACTAAGGAGTTAATAAAAACCGCTATCTCATATTTAATAGTTTGGATGATGTTCCTAAATCATGGAATTTATATAATTATACAAATATATTCGCTCTTAAGTGTTTGTAAAACAAATTAAATACTATTAACTTTCTGAATGAGGTTTTGAAACGCGATAAGTGTTTTAAGGTACGTTTCTTATGACTTAACTGTTATCAGTTCGCATCTTATTCATACATAGAAGTATGTAATAGATAGTTAAATTACAAGTTATGATGAATAAATAAATTAAATAATAAATCATATAGAAATTACTTTGTTGGCATGTTTCTCCTTTCCATCCAGGTTTACATGTACAGCTGTAGGTTCCGTTGATTTCTGAACAGATTCCGCCATTTGCACATGGTGACGTTGCACAGGGATCGTCAACTACAGAATGCGCATTGACAGATTAGTAAAAATAGTGAATCATTAATTCAAGCTTGAAGTGTCGCTGTGTGGTCTGTCGAATAAAAGTACTGGTATGTTAGTCCTTACTAATCGCGATAAATAATGTTTTGGAAAAGTGACAAAATGTTTGATTAACGGTAGTTGCGTTGCTGTTAAAAATTAGTACCTCCTGTGGCGAACTGGTACACTAACTGTGAACCCAATCATATTTTAACTGAACTTGGAAAGCAAGCGATTTGCTGGAAATAACTTCAGAAATATAACCTGCATAAATGACTATAAACTTCTAGACTAAATTGTTCAGAATATATGTTTGTGTTTTAGGTTTGAGAGCAATTCAACCTTCGAGTATTATATGTGTTTATAAACAAAAGTCTGACAGAAACATTATAAATTCAAACCCCACCAACCTAAAGACAATTAAATAAAACATTGCAGTAACTACGAATATATTTTAAAATATCCGAATCAAGTCGCAATACGTAATGCAGTCTACCTTGGCAATTTCACAGCTTGTAAACTTTAATATTCAAACTACCCAAAAGGAAACCAAAAAGATCAGAAAACTGGTATAAAGGATCCAGACGAACACAGAAGTATTTCAAATGACATATTTCAGCAAATGTATACATTTTTATTGCTATATTATGTTTTTGATAAATATTAATATTCATCAAAGTCATGTATTAATTAATCTTACGTGTGCAAAATTTCAAAACAGTTATACCATATGACATGTTTCTAACTTGTAGTATTTATACATTCTGATTAAAAACATGTTTTTGTCAGTGTGGTCCTATAGTGTTCATCTGAGTATCGTTTGAAGTGTTCTTTGTGGTTCTTTAGTGTGATCAAATGAAACTGCATTTAAAAGTCTTGTTTGTAGTGAACATTAGTAAATTCCCAATACCTTAAAATATTCTTTTACTAACTGATGATATTTTCATACACTTAACTTGATGCTGCATCAATTGTAACACGTGAATAAAATTATAAAACAATAATAATGCTCGAAACAAACTTTTAAACTTGTTAATTATCAAAATCAGTGCCATAGTTCACAAGTTTTTCAGTATTCTGCACATAGTGTATTCATAGAATTTAGGAAATACTGTTCTGGAGATTTATATCAATAAAATACACACGTATATTTTTAATGCACATCAATAAAAAAAAGGAAATTAAAATATGAAACAAAGGTATACATCAAATTGGTTTAGCCGGATACATCAGTCTTTGATTAAAATAAAAAAAAATTTGAACGGTAGGTTATATGCCTAAAAATCACTTTCATCTTTACTTAAGCTTTTATGTTCACATTATTATAACCAAGCCGAAAACGATACTATCTCACGAAAACTATTTGAAAATAATACTGCTACATTTTAAATTATAAAAGTAATTCATTTCTCTAAGTTTACAGATTTTAACAAATCAATTTAAAAACGCCTCTTTTGAACTAGTTTTATTTATCAAAATCGAATAACTTCAAATTCACAATAAAGAAATAGATACTCAGTCAATTAACAGTATAACATACTGGTTCATGAACAGCCTGCAACATTAAAAACCTTTATAATGGAGATGTCCTTCCACAGAAATTTTGTAATGTAGTGGTATCATAACTCTCACCTAACTCACCTACTTCACAGTTGACTCCAGAAAAACCCTCGGGACAACGACACCTATACTCATCAGGTGCTGTGTTTTCGCAAGTTCCGCCATTTTGACAGGGCTCATGAGTTCCACAATAGTTAAGATCTACAAATAATATTAAAATTTTTAAGATCGTACTGTACTTCCCTCATTATTATTTAATTATAAACAAAATAAAAACCTTAAGTATAAAATATCTGACGTTACAGATCACGCCATCTAACCCTCAAAAAGGTGAATGCTAGTTTTGAAAAAAACAAACAAAAATAACTCGATTATTAATTCATAAATATTTGTCTAAGCAAATTGTATATCATAATGATTATAGTAAATATTTACTTTATTAACTTTTATGTAAAAAACGATAAGTAAACGAACTCAAAAGTATGTCACACTTTATGCTTGGAGAAAATATTCTGCTAAAAACGTAATAACAACAAAGTTTTATTTAAATTACAGTTTACATGACTAAAAACAAAATCAGTCAAACTTAAGTTTTCATTTAATTAAACAACGTAAAATTTTCATTATGTGCTAATCATTAACCTTTGTTGCAGAGAAATCCACCCCAATTAACGTAGCATTTGCATTGCCATGGTTCATTTTCGCAATAACCGTGTTTACACCCTGGGTAGGGGGCACACTTGTCGCAAAGTTCGGATTCCCAGCCTGGTCTGCATCTAGTTTTAAGCAAAACATGTAAAAACGTTAATTAGTTTAACAACTAAAAAGTTGCAAAACAGCTTTGGTATTAAAAATTACGCTGTAAGTTCTTATGAAACGTAATCAAGTAACAACATTGATTTAGAATTTAGTTTGAGAAAAAAATTGGCATTTAATTATAAGCCTAATATACGTCAATAACCTGGGCCTATAAAGTCTAATCTTTCAAATTTTAAGCTGAACTTAACATAAATTACAATAATAAAGGTATTTAGAATTAGAATTATAAAGGTACTTATGTTTTCAGGTAGTTTTGTCGTTGCAATTTCACAGTGCTTTACTGATGCAATGCATTTCAGAATTCTAAGTGTATATGTTTTTATAAATAAGTACAATCTTTTCAATGGTGTTTACGTATTTTGTTGAGAACTGTCATTGAAAACACGTACTTTGGCAAACATCTTATTTCTGATTACTCAACGTTCATAGGTTTTATCGTATTGCTACCATCATTTTGTACAAAATTGAAAATTTATTTTTGTTCTATTGTCAAGTTTGACAAGAAAAAAAAGTGTTGATGGAGATTAAGAAGTTTTGCTCTTGGTAAATCTAACACTTTTCGATATCATTTTTCTTCCAAATAGATATTTTTCATTTTACACAAAATAACCACTGACAAATATATTCGCATACATCAACAAACAGATGTAATAAATAATGTAGCTTTATATTACTAAATGGACAACTTCAGATACTGATTTAGACTCATCACATGAATAAAATTTCTTTTTTTTTCAGATTAAAATGCAAAGTTATATAATGAGCTGGTAATGAACCCAATTTTTAGCATTATAAGCCCTCAGGCTTATCGATGAACAGTCGTTAACGGTGATAATGGGGAACACATGGGTAAATTACTGTAACTTAACAGATCGTAATACCGGCTAGTTACGCTTAAAATAGTGTCTGCAACTGTGACCAAATCCTTGTGAATAAATTAAAACATGAAAATAAAACGTTGTTCTAATATCTTAATTTATAGTCAAGTAAATTCACTCTTTTCATTTATCAGATATCGTTTTATAAAAAAAATCACCTATTAAAAATATCTTAGAATATCAAATATCCCATGTATTAAGTTTACAATAACGTAATTCAGAAATTCAGAGAACTTATTTGTGAAACCTCCGAGCGTTGTCAGTGGTTTCATCTACTTTTGTTTGAACCTCATTTCTCAAGTGTAGTTAGGGGATAAACACACTACTGTAAATCAGTATGTTACAAACCCATGTTTCTCAATTGTCCTCAAAGCCGTGACTAAAAAGATAGTTTTCACATTATAAGTTAGCGAAAAATAATATTGTATTCGATTAAATGAAAAATAATTTATTTGAAAATATCATTTAAGAATATTCCTTTTATATGCTGTGGAATCAACTTCTGCAGGTAGATATAACTTAATATGGGAGAGTTGGAATATAAAGTTAAATACTCATAATGTGCTTTTGGTTTCGAAGTAGTTATTTCAAAAAAACGTTTTCATTCGTCTTACCATATATCTTTCTATTGTGAGACACCGCTAAACATACAGTATCAGGTTTTCATTATTGAACTTGTTTTAATGAATGATTACAATACCTGATTGACCCCACTCACTCCCGTAATATACAAGTTCGCTTCAATTCTAGGTTCTTACTGTTGTCAAATAATTAGTACTTGTGTGTTTTCTGTAATTAGTAATTCATGTAAGTGTTTTCGCACTAATACATGTGTATATTGATGCTAAAATAAGAGCTCATAAGCTCCTTTTATTCACAACATGATGTATACTGCATTCCTTGCGACATTCTTAGCCACCTGTAGCGCATACATCCAAGATGATTTCAAACGAGTAGCTTTACGAGAGGGGGGGGGTGTGATTGAGAATTTGAAGTGCCCTCTTGGGTGGCCGCTGTATCATGTATTTGAAATTGAAAAGAAAAGAAGTCACTAAGTGACCCTAATAAATATTCTGTCCATATTTCCACAACAGACGCCCATGTGAGTAAAACTTACGATTAGTTTATACATACGTGTATACGTATTTATTAAAGACAGTAGCAGTAAGAGGGCCGATATGTTCTTGAACTGACAGTGCAAGTGACAGGATGACGTCATGCAGTTAAGCCAGTTACAACAGTGTCAATTTGAGTTGGAAGTAAGATTTTTTTGTCACAGTATTAAGTCTATTTAAAGAGGCTTATAATATATTTTACATTTCAAAGTTGATAAGCCATTTATTCTTCTGTCATAGTATTCTGATGTAATCGCATCATTTCTTATTACACAGACAGCTAGATTGAAAGATTACAACATACAACTAAGATGGGGCAGATTTATGGTTGCTACTACGAACTTGTATCCTTACTCCCACTGACAGTTGTATTACACAACAAAGAATAAGAAGAGGGTGTATTTTTAGCAGAGGGTGGGTTAGTACAAGGACTGAACAGGTGTAGTTTATACCCAGTTAACAAATATGCTTAGTTGGCATGTGAGCAGTTATTTTATATTATATATGCAGCATGAAGAAAGGAGACACTCAGCGACTCGATATAACTAAAGACGTCACATCCTTTTATGAACAATACTCGGTGCCAAGTGCGGTGCATATATAAATAAATGTATGTTTGTGTTCTTCCTGCCAACCTGACCCTTGCTACCTATAAAGTTTGTGTACAATGTGTGAAAAGTGATTATGTTTGCTTTCTTATACCATTTGTTCATTCAAAAACTAAATAAACTAAATAACTTTTTTCGGAATCTCATGGGAAAATATTAATCTGATTTCTGTATTAAAAAAACCACCTGATAAAGAAACAGAAAGAAATCAAACAAATAAATAACAATGCCTATTGCATTCAGAAACTAAATAACTTTTTTTTTCAGAATCTCATGAGAAAATATTAATTTGATTTCTGTAAAAAAACAAACAAAACCTGATAAGGAAATCAAACAAATAAATAACAATGTCTATTGCATTTTGCTGTGCAAAAAATATTAATGTATCCGAAAAACTCGACGCTACTGGAAAATGAAAATATATTTTGTAATATATGAGTTACTTTTTGAAAAAAGTGTTTTGTTAATTCGGAAATAAACCGGTTTCAAATGACTACATTTTTTTACCAAAGAAGAAGTTTTGATTTCGGGTTTTACATGTTCAAGAAGAGTAGAGACAGCCTTTTCCTTTGCTCTGCGCTTTGAAACAAAAGGTTCTGGTGACATATTGATCATACCTGAAGTGAAAGATATTCTTTTTCAAAGGTTATGCCGAAATGTGTTTGTTTTTTTTATTAATGTGAGCAGTTAAGGGGTTTACTAAACATTATAATACACATCACACTTTGTCCCTTTATTTTGTTTTTGAATTTCGCGCAAAGTTACGTGAAGGCTATTTGCGCTATCCCTTCCAAATTTAGCAATGTGAGACAAGACCAGAGAGAAAACAGTTAGTCATCACCACCCACCGCTAACTCTTGGGCTACTCTTTTACCAACGAACAGTGGGATTGACCGTAACATTATAATACCCCCACGGCTGAAAGAGCGAGCATGTTTGGTGTGACGAGGATTTGAATCCGTGACCCTCGGATTACGAGTCGCGTTTCTTAACCACCTGGCCATGCCGGGGGGCCCCCATCGTAGTTAGTCCTTAACCCCCTGACCACGCCGGGCCAACATCATAGTTAGTCATTAACCACCTGGCCCTGCCGCGCCCACATTAGTTTGTCCTTAACCACCTGGCCCTGCCGGGCCCACATCATAGTTTGTCCTTAATCACCTGGCCCTGCCGGACCCACACCATAGTTGGTCCTTAACCACCTGGCCATGCCGGACCGACATCATAGTTGGTCCTTAACCCCCTGACCACGCCGGGCCCACATCATAGTTAGTCATTAACCACCTGGCCCTGCCGGGCCCACATCATAGTTTGTCCTTAACCACCTGGCCCTGCCGGACCCACACCATAGTTAGTCCTTAACCACCTGGCCATGCCGGACCGACATCATAGTTGGTCCTTAACCACCTGGCCATGCCGGACCGACATCATAGTTAGATTAAGATAGAGGAATAAAAGTCGTCACTTCAAAAAAAGCTGTCGAAATATTTGTTCAATATTTTTATTGTAAATCAGCGACAGTTACATAAAGTATTGTAAAGTTCTTCAGCGACAGTTACATAAAGTATTGTAAAGTTCTTCAGCGACAGTTACATAAAGTATTGTAAAGTTATTCAGCGACAGTTACATAAAGTATTGTAAAGTTCTTCAGCGACAGTTACATAAAGTATTGTAAAGTTCTTCAACGACAGTTACATAAAGTATTGTAAAGTTCTTCAGCGACAGTTACATAAAGTATTGTAAAGTTCTTCAGCGACAGTTACATAAAGTATTGTAAAGTTCTTCAGCGACAGTTACATAAAGTATTGTAAAGTTCTTCAGCGACAGTTACATAAAGTATTGTAAAGTTCTTCAGCGACAGTTACATAAAGTATTGTAAAGTTCTTCAGCGACAGTTACATAAAGTATTGTAAAGTTCTTCAGCGACAGTTACATAAAATATTGTAAAGTTCTTCAGCGACAGTTACATAAAGTATTGTAAAGTTCTTCAGCGACAGTTACATAAAATATTGTAAAGTTCTTCAGCGACAGTTACATGAAATATTGTACAGCTGTTGACACTTTGCCGGACGAAACCTCAGTTAACTCAAAGGAAAGGTCTGAATATTAGTTCCCCATCCAACCTCCAACGCTGGCAACAGATTTTCTTTCGTGCAGCTTCTATGCTATCTGTTCACTCTGCCATTCGAAACGAAGGATGACCGCAGTTCTTTGATAGATTCTAAACTTTACGCTTGTAGTACCTTCTTGTGTACCTGTGTAATGTGTATACGGGTTATTATCTGGATGACTTAGTTTTAATATGTGTTTTTTTATCCACAATATAATAATGTGTATTCAGGTTATTATCTGTACGACTTTCGATTTAATTTGTGTTTTGTATCTACAATATAATAATTGTTATTGTCTGAAGTTGTTGTTTGTTTGTTTTGGAATTTCGCGCAAACCTACACGAGGGCTATCTGCGCTAGACGTCCCTAATTTCGCAGTATAAGACTAGAGAAAAGGCTGCTAGTCAACACCACGCACCGCCAACTCTTGGGCTACTCTTTTATCAACGTATATCGGGATTGACCGTCACATTATACGCCCTCATAGCTGAAAGGGCGAGCATGTTTGGTGCGACGGAGATTCGAACACGCGACACTCAGATTACGAGTTGAATGCTTTAACCCACCTGGCCATTCTTGGCCCTCTGAAGTTGTTGAATATTTTTTTTTATTTTTTTTTACTCATTGCCATGTAATTCATAGTAATTCATATTGATTCACGACTGGCCCAGCAATCTTTTGTACGTTCGGACATTTATGTTTTTTGTTACTCATTATTAATCACGAATAAATTGTTCCCTAACAATAACAGAATGAGCTACCGCTAGGGACATAATAAGATTTTAAATGATGGATTGTTTGTTTATTTTGAATTTCGGACAAAGCTACACGAGAAATAACCTCTGCTAGCCGTCCATAATTTAGTAGTGAATGACTAGAGGAAGGGCAGCTAGTCATCACCACCCACCGCAAACTCTTGGGCTACTCTTTTACTAACGAATAATGGGATTTACTGATACATTATAACGCCCCAAACCACCTGGCCTTAAATAATGAAACGTACAATTCAAACAATGCTACAACCTTTTTTTTAGTTTTCAAAAGGAGTCAATGAATGATAATTCCCAGTGTGAAATTACCTTACCCACAACAAAGTGTTAAAGCACACCATGCCTATTCTACAGGTACATACAAACATTTAACAAAACCTATGTTTCTTCTTCATACAAAATAATAATGTTAATATTCACGCGCGATTTCACGATTACAATCATTTAACTTGTCTCCAGCCAGAAAGTACTTTGAAAAAGAAAAAAAAAAGAAATTTGTGTACCAAAGTTTACCAGTACTCAAAATCTTCTAATACATAAAGACAACAGCCTTTCTTACACAAGCGGTCCATCTTGGATAAAAACAGAGGATACTTAAAAACAAAATTGGTAGTGAAAGTCTGATTACATTTTTCAATACAAAGTATTGGACTATAAATATCAATCCTTAAGTTAACCCAAATGAGAAACACGATCATTTGATGCAACACATTTAAAATTCTACTTAAATGTTAAACATTATAGATATCAACAATGAAGGTTTGTTTATATTATATTCATGAATATTGCTAATCTCACTGAATTTCTCAACTCAAATATGCAGTGTACTTCACATTGGTGATATTAAGAAGTCAACACAGTATATACATATATTTTTTTCTTATTGAAAACAAGCTATTTTCCTATGTGTGTGTATATATATACATTTACAAGCTTACTTGCATTCTCCAGGTTTCTCACAGTTTCCATGTTGCGGATGGCACCCTTCTTTACAAACCGCTATAACAAAGAATAAGTCATAAACAATCACATGGATTTTCCGATAAGACAAATAAAATACGAATAATTTTAATGCAACATGAAGACACTTTTATCTGGTAGTTCAGTGGATCAATTCTATCGTGAAAAGTCGTTGATGTCACGTACAGGCTTTCATACATCATATCAAAACGATTTTGAATGTGTGTATCAGAAAGTTACCTTAGAACCACGTCGGACATAAAATCGCGGAGGAAGAACATGTGTCAGAAGTACATTCTGTCATTGCGAATGTCTTGTGACAGACGAAAATCTACGGACATGATGTTCACAAGCAATATCGTCATGAAAGGTCTTCGACTGGAAAAGTGACCCACGTCATGTGCACATGAGTTGCTTCCACGACACGTCAGTTCAGCTGTTGCATACCTCGATCAACTGGTGAATAAAATGGGTATTCATTTTTATATGATATGAAGACATAACGATCAAATCGCAGGACGTAGCTCGAATAGATTTTCGTGAGGTGGAAATGTTGAAACATGCGTTAAGATACCATTACTTTCACATATTGGATGGGGTATAGAAAGGACGCAAGGAGTGATAATCCTTGTACAGGACAATCTTATATTTGAAAATATGCTGCAGGAGTGCTATTAAGATGTACGGTCGTCAAATAGTGTGTGAAAGAACTGGAAAAATGGACTCTTAAGATGTGGCGAGACTCCAAAATCGTGTTACTATAACGTACTCAGCCTCTGCATCTATTGTAACAACTTCTAGAGTGCATTCATTTTTTCTTATTCTAATGCATTTAATAGAGGAAGAAAAACATTCGCATAGAATATTCTTTATAATAAACAAAAATTTCACTTACAAATAAAAAGATTATGTTTTAATGTGCTTTTAAGTTTCACTAAAAAAACAAAAAATTGGGCACAATTCTTGATGACGAGAAACCCACTTGAAATGAAAATACATCTCAGAACGGCTAGTATGAGTATTAACACTTTTATTGGTCAAGAAAGAACAATGTTTAGACTTCCTAGATGACCTAGGAAGACACACCTCAACTCACAGAAGGTAACTGTGCCCAACTAAAGCAAAATAAACTAAATGTTTCAATGAACGAAGTAACTTAATACGTCATTTTGTCAACTTACCCGTTTCACAGTTAGGTCCTTTCCATCCCACCAAACAGATTTTGTCTCCTTGTTTACTACAAGTGTAGTGTCCAAATCGGTCGTGCCTCGGTCGACAAAATTTAGTGCACGTGTAATTGTAATAGTAAGGGTCGCACGTCACACGTATTCTATAGTTTATAGTAGCTGTAGTACCTGGGTGAGACAGTTGATGCCACTCTGCGCTGGGTGTAATAATGCCCGAATACATATGTCTTTCGATCACTTCGTCACGAACTATGTCGATAGAATATTAGTACATGTAATAACTCAGTAAACACAAACGACAAAATGTTAACAAAACTGGTAATATACTTATACCTTCAAATTAGTTCCAATCACGGTAATTCGTTTGCTTGGATTTTAAAAGCTAGACAACTTTTTTTTAATATTCTTATTGCAGTAACTAATTTATCAATATTTTACAAGGAAATAAAACTGTTTCAAAACAAAAACTGACTTAAACTATAAGTTATATTTACGTATTATCTGATGGGTTCTGTCAGGGTTCTGGACATTAAGTATTATAATAGGGTGGCATAATAGCGATAGTACGAACCAAAAAAGTAGAAAAAAATAGTTTAATTCAACCAAAATGATGTGGTAAGTTATTTTTGTTTTCTAACGTTTGTCAAGGAATTCCTACTTATGCGTTCTGGACAATTCTTCAACGTTTTTGTTTACAGTGCCTTTTGAAGAAACAAAATGCCCCCCAGTGGCTCAGCGGTATGTCTGCGGACTTACAATGCTAAAAACAGGGTTTAGATACCCGTGGTGGGCAGAGCACAGATAGCCCATTGTGTAGCTTTGTGCTTAATTTAAAACAACAACAACGTTTACAGTGTGCTAACGATTATTCATTTTGCAGAGCGCACTAAAAAGTACTATCAGCATAAGAAAATATACGGCCTACTTAAAAAAATACGCACAGTATACCTTTAGGAGAATTTGTGAAAGTAACATGATAATAGAGATTGTTTTAAAACCAATTCTTTGAAGAACTGTGTATGGTCTTGACTACTGCTATGTCTGTTTATCCCAACTAGCCTGATGAATCATGGTATTGATGAAAGGCCTCATTGGCAGTGGATACAGTGGCTATAATGTACTTTACATATTATTATCTTCTCTACTTTCGTACACGCCATCTGAGTACTTGGAAGGCTAAACGATTTCAGGGAATACTTGGCTACAGCACGTGACTTTCAAAACGTGAAGGCAATTGAAAACTAGTAATAGTCTTCCTACTCATGTTCGTCCTTGTTGTCCAGCTTCCTCATTACCGAATATATTTATCAAACTCAAGAAGTTAGCCATCACTGTTTCCTGTCTGAAAAAATTAATAAAAAACACAACTTGGTTTGACTCCGCTAACATGTTATTACGCTATCAGTAACTTCCTATAAATTAGTACTCAAGGATAGTGTTTTAATTGGGTTCGTTCAAGTAGTTGCCCAGTCAGGTTGCTATTTGCCAGTAATACCAAGATGCAAATCTTAATTTATCAGAAAAGGATTAGCAAAGTAATTTTACATCCATGACTTTAAGAAATGTCTTCGCTACTCATAATACAAAATTATATCCTCGTGCAGTTGGACTAGTTCGCCTATAACGCGGCGGTTTGAAATCGATACTCAAACATGGTGATTAAAATTTCAACAAAAGACACAGGTCTATTACATGGAGATTTGAAACCATTACTCCAACAACAGGTGTAAGCCTATAACACATTGGTTTGAAAATAACACTTCAACAACAGGTTAAGACTTATAACATGCCAGTTTAAAACGTACTTCAAGAAGAACCGCAGGCTACTACAAATCGGTTTGAAATATATACTTAAACAAGAGGCTTAGGTTTATTTTGCATTAAACAGAAACCAGTACTGCAAAAATGAGGCACAGACATATAATACGGTGATTTTAAACCTGGATAGTCCAATAACACGATAGAATCTATTGGTGTAGTTGGAATTTTTTAAAGTCAAAGTAAACCGATAGAAAACAATCTCGACGAGTTTAACTGCGGTGGCTGAATTTGTTTTTACAATTGGGTAGGTCGAAATTTTCGTTAAAAAGTTCAAATGTATCTATTATTTTATGAAACAGAGGATAGAATAAAAATAATCCTGAAATACTAGTATGGATATTTTCAAGAGCTACGATATAACAATTAACTAATATAATACGATGATTCGTTTTTCTTGTTACTGTTTACTTTGGCCACTCGCTATCACACAATCGAACGAGTACAGCACAGATTTCGCTGAAAGCATTAGGCCTATAATATTAGGCATCACCTTGTGGAATGTATGTCTAATGTATTCAACGTTTTTTTTAAAAAAAAATTACGTACTGTGCTTGACAGAGAATATGACTTACTATAAAAAAACTGGACTGTCAATTAAACAACTAGAAAGTCAGTGTACTACGCTGTTAGGTTAGGCAAGCCTAAGTCAGTCCAGCCTATATATCACGTTTTAGATTTAAAAAAAAATACAGAAACAATCATTTTTCAAACAATACCCTATTCAGTGCTGTACTTGTTTTAGTGACATTAGAGTGACTTTAAAACAATTAGGTAGAAAGATGCAACTTTTTGGTCCACTGTAGTAAAACTGGACAGTAGTTCAATTATCTTGATATTTATATTAAACGATAAAATTAAACATCTTTATCGGTCACATTATTTTTATTCAGAAGATATATACAGACAAACACACACACATATACATAACGCAATTATTATCGACAACACTTCATCACATTACTGAATGGATGGCGAGTATTTTTTTAGGACGACATCCTACCCGGGATATACTGGTTTAGTACATATTTCTATTTACTAAAATACCTCCCAATGAATTAGTGGCAAATTCCAAGAATTCTAATCCCAAAATTGGTGCTCTGTTCCTGTGGTGGACACAATGATTGATTGCTCGTTACGTAGCTTTTTGGCATAACATAAAAGCTTCATTTACTAAAAATATTCCCTTTTCCAAAAATACCTGAAGTTTATTTCAATGTTTTGAACCATCTTAATACAAACAAAGGTAAGAGGAGATAAACCTTAATTTATACAATTTTAGAAAGTGCACTAGCACTCCCTCTGAACGAATGCAACGAAAACGAATGGCCGACAGTACTGCAATAATACATAAGCTTAGATAAAGTTGATACGACAACAGCCACCATAATACTGATATGAAGTGTCGTTTGTTGAGTTACACCTACTTTCTACTTTGACCCGTGACCTTACAACTTCATCCCGTAAGACACTTTAGCGTCCAATAGCTGTCAATTAATTAATAACATAAAATCGTATGGATGGACATTAAGAGACGGGTGTTGAAAGTGAGTATCAGAAGGCACCCCTAAGACCACTACTTTATCTGATGACACCTCTTGGTACAAAGTCACTAGAGCGTGATACAGTCTATACGATGATAAAAGTATATACATAAACGAGTTCTTAAAGCTTATACAAAACAGTTAGTGAGATAATAATGAATACTTTAATTTGTTATTTTAAATAAAATTGTGTGAAAGTTAGGATTTTTGTTACTTATCATAGCACTCACCTCCATATTTTTTTAAAGTTCGAAACTTGGACAAAGATACCGGTGCCTCAGTTTGTATCTTATATATTATATAACACATATTACTCTATCACAACGAACACAAAATATGGTAGTAAGTAAATATATAATATTGTGAAAAGTTAAGAACATTGTAGTTTACATCTATTATTACGGAACAACGTTACTTGGACGAAAGTTTCGTCATTAAAAAGAACGTGAAAAATATCGCAACTCGAATCCACATAACATTGTTGTTCTGTAATTATCGATACAAACGAAACGACTCATAATAAATACGTTTTATTTCCTTGCACGGACATATTTAAATATTAAATGACAAAGTGAAGCACAACTCTTTTTTATTGCTATATTACCATAATTATTAACAAGTTAAAAAAAAAACAAGAAAATTTCAGTCGTGAAGGCGCATTAGCAGTTTGATGTTAGGCACTGAGTTACGTAATAGCTTATTTGTGCTCTGCCCATCGCAGGTATCGAAACACGATTTTTACGTTATAAGTACTCATGCTCACTACTGGGCAACCGGGAAGTGCATTATCAGCGAAGGCTTTCAAGTCGTATCGTAACTTTTGCTATGTTGCCGCCATCTGGTGGACAGATGTAACAGACAAAAGTACAATAAGATGAATGTCAAGTATTACATATGTTCGTTTTTTAAATTTCTTTTTATAGAGCGAAACAATTAGTTAAAAAATTCTGTTTCTAAATAAGAGTTTAAAATAAACGCTTGCTCTGTAAATATGCATAAATGTGCATACTTTGTCTGTACACAAATGCCAGAAAGTGCAAGATATGAAGTTCCTGGCTTGTAGTTAGTATTTATTTGGAACGCAGTCGTACATCTTGCATATGGATTTCTCGACGCCAACGGCCTACAGATCTTTATGACAGCTGGGTGAGCAGTACTCGACCTTCCAAAAATAGCCGGAATGTGCCTAAGAACCTCCCCGAGGTATGATTAATATTTCACCTTTTTATCTGCTCTAAGCATCAGACCCATCGTTCCTACACCATATCTGGACTTATAACTACGAATCTTGGCAACAATCTCAGGGAACTCGAGGAGAACAAACTTCCATCTGTACAATATTTTTACGAAAAAAAACTTTGCTTGCTTTCGATCGCCACCGTTTGTCTCTTCCTCGGCGGTTTTTAAACCTCTTCTTCTACACGGTGTTTTCAACTGTATTATTTTTCTTCCTGTGTGTTTTCTTTGTTTAAATTTCTTTTACACACATCTGTTTATTTCATAATTGTCTTCGTATCTTTGCAACAGAATATGAAGCCATTCACGCCTACGATAGAGATCGGAAACTTCTACCAACATAGCAAATGGAGACTCTAACACACTCTTCTTTCAATTCTGGAAAATAAACATCAAAGACTGAATAACGTCTCTTAAAAGCTGGTTATGAAAAACAACCAGCTCATTAACTATTCACTTCAACCTTTCGGTTGCAGTCTTGTACATCAGTGTTACCAACATTATTCACCATAACGAACTGATCTTTGTAGTACATTGCCATAGAAAAATGGCAGATTACGGTATCTTGTTTAATATTATTGACTAAAAAGAAGGAAAGAAAAACAAACATTTTAAATCTGAAGGCAAAGAGCACTTTCTTTTTAATGGAATGATGGAGTGACTCTTTACTCACAATCTTAGCCGTTTTGATAATTTTGCGTCACGGCGAAATCATTTTGTAATTTCAACTACGTGCTGCACATATTTAAAATTATCGAAGTCTAGAGAGAAGGCTGCATAGACAAATGACATTATTTCTCTCATATATATAAGTAATAACAGTTTTCACTATGGCACACAACTTACGAATTAGTTCCTCTACTAGATTAATAATTTAACACTTAGAAAATACTTCAAGATCTTATAACGTATTTTTTCTGAGTTTACTATCATTACTTTCTGACGTCTCCAGATATATTTTAAAATAATAACTTCAATTTTTTTTTATATATTCCTTTATTTTTGATGCTTCGCTTATTATGCTAACGAATGTGAACCTTAAAAACTATTATGGTGTTCACCATGTACTCTTTAACGTGGTGCCATCTATGAATAACTACAGTAGATAAAAAGTGGTTTAACGGTTCTATCGAAAAATAAAAACAATGTTCACTGTATTGTATCATGTACAAAATTTGATATAATTCGGGAAACAGTTTAAAAGAACAAATACGGAAATGTACGTACACACAAAAACATAAAACAATACTGAAATTACAAATCTTGGTGATAGAAGAAAATTGAGGTAAAAATATGAAACCGAGAAATGGACTGACGAAAGCGAATGACAATTAGGTTCCAGTATTTCGAGAAATACGACTACATATTTAATATAAAATGTAGATCTCTAACAGCGTTAACGGCTGTAACTTTTCATTGCCACAACATCCTCTTTGCCCTCATAAATTCAATAATTAAATGTTCTCGGTATACTAAACATTTTAAATATACAAATCAAGTAAGCCGAAACATGGACCATTGGTTCGGTTTGTTTGGAATTGTACGTAAAGGCTGCCGTCCCTAATTTATCACCGATACACCAGAGGGAAGGCAGCCAGTCAACGATTCAACGTCACTCACCGTCAAATCGTGAGCTACTATAATATCAAGAAAGAGTGGGATTGACCTTTATATTATACATCGTCACGGTTGAAAATACAAGGTGTTACAAGCATTCGAATAATCAGAATAGGACCATGGAGTTACTGTCGCACTATATATTTACTTCAAAGAATAAATTCTATGTTGTTGCAAATATTAATTTTTTTGAGCTCACAAAATTGTTAACAAACAGTTTTTTATTTTGTGTTTCTTTATATGTATTGATTATCCAAAAGGAATGTACGTATTTATATATATATATATATTCATCTTTCTACATTAACTTTGTCGATAAGATCAAAGACGAAAAGGTCGGTGTGGACACATGAAACTGGTTATATAGACTCATTCAGTTAATGCGCTTTATTATTTTAGCGCCTTTAACGTTTTGCTGGTATCGTTTCCTCTTTTACTTGCACAGAACTAGTAGCCATCTGACAAGTAAATAAAAACTCCCTTTCAGCTAGAATACTTTCTTCAACAACCTGTGGCTATTTTGTAAAAATTCAGTGGCTCTGACAAGCTCTGGCATCTTTCGAATATAATTTATGAGAGCTCCCGGGGTGCTTTAAGTTTAACGGTGCAATCAACCCAGAGAGCTGGCAATTACAGGGAAGCCAAGGGAATTTATGGTGTTCGCCATGTCTGATAAAGAGAAGCGCTTGGAGATGAATAAGGTGGATAACAACAGGGAGGGCCAGCAATGTCAGACACCTGAAGGGCCACTCCCTAACAGATTAAACCCCTAGGCTGGCAGTATAGCTACCATGTTCCTTGTTGGTTGTTGGGTGTATTTATTACAAGGTATAGTCTAGTTACAAATCTATACTACAACAGCATGTCTGGATACCTGCAGTAAAATATATCGTTATTTTTCTGTCTCTCTATAAACTGATCAAACATTGAAACTTTTTTTTCTCCAAATATCACATTGTCTAATGGACATGCAAACAAAACACAAAGACACATCCACTGTCGAAAGTGTCTTGTAAATTGGAACACGCATTCATAGTTATGAAAATCTACTTAATGTCAGTGATTTAAGATAAAAAAGCAAGCTGCTGTCAGTTGCCCAATGTTTTTCATCACGCCAATAATTAGATATCGTAGTATAATTTTTGCAAATTAACAGTTTATATTAATTAGAGAAGGTAATTTTTTAAGGTTTATCCATCAAGATATATTTGCTAAAATAACCAAAAACACGTGCAATTAAATACGTAGTTAAGTAGAATTGCAAAAGGTTTTGTTATCGTTGTTACCGGAAAATTATTATCACCTCTGAAAATACTCCATGATACATATCTCGACGCACGTAATTGTAAAATATGTCATGTGCAACAGATGGCGCAGAAGTACATAATTGGTGAAGAAGTAGATGACATTTGTTCCAGAATTGTGCACAAAGCGACACAGAGGCGATTATTGCATTATCGAACCTAATTTCGAAATAACTAGTCAACAGTACCCAACGTTATGCGTTGAGGTACTCGAAGATAATAATGGAATCTGGCCGTCTGTCTTTCAACGCAGTCACAAACACGAAATTCCAAACATGTTTATGCAGCAACGAATTGCGAACCGTGAATTTTTCAAATTCAAAGTCGAGGAGCACTAATTACTAGGCTACATCCAGCCTAGTTGAGGACAGATGGTACCTAAAAATACGTAAAATTATACATCGAACTTGAAACGTTAAAATAAGTTATATATATCGTTACAAAATGAGGTACCCGTCCTGTGTCCGGGTTATGAATTAAAAAAAAACAAAAAACAGATCGAGGAGCGGATGATGTGATAAATTACACAAAAATCCTAATTTTACACAAATTATTTATAACATATTATTTTATTCATTATTACCTCATCAATAGTTTCGTATACGCTCTAAGAACTTACACTATATGACGCTCAGGATGACACTCTGTACGAAGAGGTAGCGATCAAATTAGTAGCGATAGGGGTGCTTTCTGTTAACTCATTTCAATACCCATCTCTTAATGTCCTTCCACACTCATGTTATTAAGTAATTGATGGTTACTGGCCACAGAAGTGTCTTTTCGGATCACAGGTCAAAGTAGAAGGTAGGTATAACTCGAGATGGCTCTTCATATCAGTGTTACGCTGGTTGTTGTACAAACTTTATCTGAGCTTATGTATTATTGCAATAGTGGCGGCCATTTGTTTTACTGCATTTCACTACACAGAGTGCTAGCACACGCTCCGAGAAATATACGGTCTCCTGCTCTGTGTACATGTTGTGTTACGGAAAGTGTAATGTATGTTTTCTTATATCAAAGTCTCATCAAAATGTCTACTGTGTTCACGGAGTTGGATCGACCCCCCTGATTTTAGCGTTGTGAATTCTAATACTTAAAGCTGTCCCAACAGGGGACGGAAAATTTAATAATTTTTGTTTTGTGTAAGAAGGTGGCATTGTAAATGAATGTTGATTTCGTTAACTTGCGTCTAAAATAATAAATGCTTAATAATAGCAATAATGGGAGTGGAGGGATTTGTAAACTGCTCATTAGCATGTCTCTTGTACTAAACTGTCATCCCATTAAATTTGGTTGAGATTGGTCCAGTGAACTAGGAGTAGTTAGATAACGGACAAACAAACGCAGGTTTTTGTGGTTTATATAAAGATATGTAAAAAGAAAACTTTTGAAACATCGGTAATACAAGTACTATTTCTTATAAATCTAGTAAGTTTATTAAGATATAAAACAGAGTTGAGGTAAAAAAGAAGAAAACCAGCAAACGTTGACATATATATAACTAGAAGTTTCCAAATACTTAAAAAGTGATAAATATAAATATTTATAAGTATATTTCTTGACATATTTACCACAAAGCGACTGACAACAATACAGAAACAATTATTTAACGAGATTAGTATAAAATGAATGAGATATTTATTTTACATATCTCTTTATTAAAAAAAGAAAGAAAATAAAACACATCCATATACACCCATACATCCACTTATAAATGTATATAATTTCGATATTTAATATTCTGTTTCGTATTTCCTGGTTGTTTAATGGACACTAATGCTAAGTGTTACGTTAAAACACTAGTTTTTAATATTGACTGGTCTAAACAGTTAATTTTAAAATGAAAATGTTAATATACTTTAGAACTTGTATTAATATTATTTAATGATAACAACAGTTCGTTCAGATAACTAAAAAACAACATTTGAACTAAACTAAACGATCATTTTTTCGGATATTTTGTGCCCTCTTTACAGAGAAAATAATGTTTACAGTAAACTTACATGATTTTGAACGGTTGTTGTGATCCACTGCTTCAAGGATTAACGTGAATGATTTCTGAAAGAAAAGAATATTACTTTAACAGATCACACAACTACATGTAACTTAATTTAACTAGCAACACCTGTTTTTACACTGGCCAAGTAAACGCAAAAACAACTTTCGGGAATTTTAGGCTTTAATATTTTTAAAACTGATGGCAGAACATATTACGACTGTTAATATAATTATGAAATATAAATATTAAAACACTAAGCCTGAAGTATATATATTTAACGACTTTTCTGTAATGAAAACATGACTGACTTTCTGTCCAAATATCAAATATAATTTTTATTCAAAGGTTTTCAAATACAATTAATATTTACCTAAAAACCATAATGTTATCTACAGATTATCATGAAGAAATATATCAGAAACAATTTATTAAAATTAGATAAATGATATAATTGACATAAAAATATTAACAATTAATTTCATTAGAAGTTACATACACAATGCTGCCTTTTCCTTGTACTCATGAGTGAAAGCAAAGAATACACTAAAATATGTCAACCATACTATACCTGCCACATAGTGGCATGACTAGTCAAGCTGGTTTAAATGCGAAAGATGTACTAGTTGTGTAGGCGCTATTTATATTGTAAATTACACGAACACCACGTAATGGTGTGAACAAGATAAAGTTATTACAGTTATCGTCTTATTCAAGTCATTTACAAAGCAGAATTATGGTGAGGGGTAACAATCTATAGCTATTATTATTTTAGTAATTCGTACACTGGGAAGTTATGTATATTATGTCACTTCCTTCTTAAGAACCATACGAATGGAGATTTATGAATTTGCGAACATCTGCTAAGCCTGCTTTGATTCATTGCTTTCTTTTTCGTATACCATAACAGTGTTGTGTTTGCTGTTATTAGTAAGTTCACAGAGAACAGTGTTTACTTTATGTCGTAAGAACAAGAATGTTACGTTAGTCTTAAAAAAGTATATAATGTGTGTGTGTGTGAAATTTGAAGAGGAAAAGTTAAGTAATTTTACATTGTCACGACAGAGGGGGTTAAAAAACAGCACCTCCGTATCTATGGTGAATAGTATATGAACTGAAGAAACCGAGCCATGAAAAAGCAATAAGAACAAAACAACAAGAAGTTTAAAGATATGGCGTGGGATATTGCTTACAATATGTATCTGAAGAAGTTAGACCCACCCTCTATTCTCTAACTTCATAAACTGCATAATATATATATCTCAACAGGCGTGGGTGTTCAAATCCACAACGTCACACATTCAGGGTCTCTAAATATAAAGTTTGTTATTAAACATAAAACTTTCCGTAGGATTATTTCTGATGTGTCTGTGGAAGGTATCGAATCCTAAACTTTTGCATTATAAGTCTTGAAGGTTATCGCTGGGCCACAGAAAAGGTTTGGGTTTATAGGGTGTGTGGGTTTGGCGTTTTATGGCACAAAGCAACTAAGCTATCTACACCGGGTTTATAGAATAAATCTTAATGGTTTTGATCATCATTGCCATATATAAATGTTATAGATCATTAAACCACAAATATAAACATGTTCTGTATAAACTAAACTAAACCTCTTAAAGTAAGTTACTTAACTGCAACTCTTTAAAGTTTTGCTCGATTAAAATTAAGCACAAAGCAACACAATGGGCTATTTGTGCTCTGCCAATCACGGGTATCGAAACCTGAGTTTTAGTGGTGCGAGTCTGCAGACATACCGCTATGCTACGGGTGGCTGTCTTCAAAGTTATTGTGTACTATATTTCAAACTATGGCATCTAGAAATACTGAGTTAACAGACAATCACAAACTTCAGATTAACAATACGCATGCGTGAGACACACTGGTGTTGATTTACATAAATCTCTAATGTTACTTGGTGTTGTTAGGGTGGACGATGGGTGCGATATATATGTTACGTTATGAACTAAGAATACTTTGATGTCATTTTCATGACTATGTCAACGTTTTCTTTATTATTTAATATCATAAGGAGAACTGGAATACGAACATCAAGAGATGTGTTTCTTATCATTCTCGATTACACTCTTTTCCATAACAGATTCCAGTCAGTGAAAGGTGGTAAAGATGTCGAATGCTATAGACCAGCGCGCTCGTGTCCACTCTTTGTAATTCCTTTTTACTTTATCGTGCATTTCGTGAGGTTAGGAGTTGGACGTTAAACCTGATAGACTGTGTATTGCTACCGCTGCGTGGGTTGTATTCCATCAGATACCTTTTAAAGCCAAGACGTATTTCATTATGTCCCAGACTGTATTGTTGACATTATTTTTTAATGATGGCTTGGTTCTTAATATATGTACACATGTATTACGAATGCCTCATTCTTCTGGAGTATTTCATGAACTTTCCAGACATGAGGCCATTATTAACAGCCCACTGAAACATGATTGACTCGTTCGCACGTAAACGTACACGTTAAACTGTGGTGAAAATGATGAAACTGGTTGTTAATTTCATCTGGATTTAGGGATCTTTCAGTGGTCTAATTAACCCGTCTCAATCACTCGGATTTTTTTTTTCACGTATGTCATGGTTACTTACATAGTAAACGAGTTTGTTGAGTTTAACTGTCATTAAGGGTCAAAAGTTGAATACAGTCATGTAATACATACTACACATTTGTTTCTAACAGATACTGGTTCTCATGACAACAAAGTTATGTGATTCGCTAATTGCAGTAACCAAATCATACGTCAGTGCTGTGCCGGGTAATGATATATTGGGGAGCGACTTCGTACTTTAACAACAATATTAATATAATGCAATGTTTGAAACACCTCAATGTTATGAGCGTCGAAATCGCGAATGTGCATTTATATTTTAATGGATTTAGATTTAAACTACCATCAGACATTTACATGTTGAAAAATATCCGGACGTTTAGCAATACCCATCAAGTTAAGCATAAAAATATTCAGTTTATAAAGAACTAATGAAATAAAAAAAGAAATAACCGAATGCAATGTTAAAGAATTGCCCCCCAGTGGCTCAGCAGTATGTCTGCGGACTTGCACGCTAAAATCCGGGTTTCGATACCCGTGGTGGGCAGAGCACAGATAGCCCATTGTATAGCTTTGTGCTTAATTCAAAACAACATGTTCAAGAATTCGTCAGAATTTGCTACGGCTTTCCAATCGAGTAGGTTAATCTTCTTTAAGCAAGATTCACCTACTGCTTTATTAGATAACTCTAAAATAAAGCAAATTCACAAAAGTATTTGGCCTCCCGTTTGCCCCGGGGAATGATGGAGAACTTGTAACTCTAAAAATTTGGGATAACCACAGTGGGAGAAGCGCAAATATTCCAGTGTATAGCTTTGTTCTTAAAAACGAACAAAAGTATTTCGTTGAAGTGCTACATAAAATGAATGATTCTTAATTAGAAGAAGTAAACCAATTAAGAACAATCGGTATTTGGCAACAGTCAACAGTTCGTGACAGATCAACTATTTCTAAAGAAACGGTTACTCTAGTAAAGCTTCAAGTAAAGGTAACATCGTGGTTGTTTTTGTCAGAGCTTCCTTCCTAGGGTAAAGGAGCTACTTAAACTACTAGCCTGAGATGGTCAGGTGGTTGAGGCAATCTGATAGTCGCAGGTTCGAATCCCCGCACACCAAACATGCTCGTCTTTTCAACCGTGGGGGCGTTATAATGTGACGATCAATCCCACTATTCGTTAGTAAAAAAGTATTCCAAGAGTTGGCGGTTGGTGGTGATGACTAGCTGCCATCCCTCTTGTCTTATACTACTAAATTAGGGACGGCTAATGCAGGTAGTTCTCGGGTAGCTTTTCGCGAAATTCAAAAAACAAACAAATTACTAGGATTTTTCATATCAACAGTTTTGAAATGCATTCACAATGTCAATGTCTTAACAATTCACAATAAATAGTCCTCCAGCGACACAGTGATGTATCTGCAGACTGAGAATACTAGAAACCGGGTTTCGATACCTGTGAATGAGCAGATCACAAATTATCTATTGTGTAACAACATTACCATAAACTTTCTCCTGCTTTAATTATATTATATATAAAAGTTTCATTACTGTCTGCAAAATCTTGTTTATACATGCAATGGATTTGTTTGTTTGTTTGTTTTTTTGGGAATTCGCACAAAGCTACTCGAGGGCTATCTGTGCTAGCCGTCCCTAATTTTGCAGTGTAAGACTAGAGGGAAGGCAGCTAGTCATCACCACCCACCGCCAACTCTTGGGCTACTCTTTTACCAACGAATAGTGGGATTGGCCGTCACATTATAACGCCCCCATGACTGGGAGGGCATGTTTGGCGTGACGGGGATGCGAAACCGCGACCCTCGGATTACGAGTGCACGCCTTAACGCGCTCGGCCATGCCAGGCCTTACATGCAATGGAAAACCAGGTATGTCTAATGATCGTGTATTTGTGGTTTTAATTATACAGAGCGCAAACGCTTCAAAAGAAACTTCTCATCATGCATGATGGGAAATTCGTCTCGAACAATTTTAACACCTCTACATTATTGCAACAAGCACAATTTCTGAGTAACTCTGACATAACTCTCGTAGTCCGGTTTAGTACATTAGAAGCAGGTACCATTTCACGTTAATAAATCCAAAATAAAAACAAACTTTGTTTTCTACAGTAATCATATTAATTGCTTATAATAACTACTCGAAGGTGACTTGATTAATAAAACGTATGTTGATCCCTATCATAGCCGTATAAAATCTCGTTGACTTATTATGTACCTAAGCCTAATTTTTCTTAGTTACAAAAAATGATTTTTTTAACTGCTTTAATGAAGGTAACATCTGTGATACATAAATGATTTTGGACTTTGCACGTGCATAAAAATAAGTATGTGATAACACTGAAGGAGAAAAACATGATTTACAAAAATATTTTGGGTTTGTTTTCGAGTTTCGCGCAAAGCTACAATATAGTTATCTGCGTCAACCAATTCAAAGCTAGCAACATTAGACTGGAAGGAAGACAGCTAATTAAAGCCACTTTGGCTACCCTTTTATCAACCGAAAGTGGAATTGACTATCACATTATAATTCCTCAAGTTTTAACCACCTGATCATGACAGATCTCTCTTTTTTTTTCAGACAAATACAGATAAATGGATATTTTTATACTTTTGTGTGTTTTTTTTCTTATAGCAAAACCACATCGGGCTATCTGCTGAGTCCATTGAGGGAAATCGAACCCCTGGTCTTAGCTTTGTAAATCCGTAGACTTACCGCTGTACTAGCAGGGGGCTACACTTTAGTAAGTACAACTAGTATATCATTTTCTACGCATATATCCAATCAACGTAATTCAAGGATGAACGATCACAGTTCACTATAGTTATACATGTATTATAACATTCAAATATTTATTGATTTCTTCAAAAAATTCTACTTTTCATTACAAGTCACCTGGCATACAATGAAATATACATAGAACTTCTATTTTTGTTTAATTACAAACCAACTAATATCAGTATTTTTCGGACTGTTTAGCTGTTAATTCTTCCACGCTGATGAGAAACTAAAATAATAAACTATCACCATGTGAACAGTTTCCAAGGTTTTCTCATGTTAAACTTGTTATTCCACTCAACAAAATAGTTCTACCAATGGCTCAGTGATAATTCAGCTGGCTTACAACAGTAACAATAACGTTACAATACCTGTGGTAAACATAGCACAAACAGCACGTTATGCAACTTGGAGCTTTACAACAACCAAACCTTAACAAAATTGATTCTAACATAAATAACAAACAAGATGAAATGACATCTGATCAATAGCGTTATAACAAAACCAACGACTAACTTCGATATACAATTTTGTGATACATTTCTATAGGTCTGTCTTATTCACACCTGGTCAAAGTCAACTCTCATTCTGTATTGCTAACTTTCATTTCAATTCTAAATATCTTAATATGAGTCACTGGTTTAGCCACAGAGCAAGACGCAATGCATGATCATAATTATTAAAGGAACTTGTTAACTCGGTTTCGTTTAATGTGATTTATTACTTGCAGAACTGAGATAAATAAGACGGCTGTGCGTTTCACAAATACACCATTTATTCACGACCACGAAATTTCACCTAGTACCGAAAGTTTCAAGTATCAACTATGTTTATTACTTGCACATAAACTGAGTCAAAGCTGTGTCTCGGAGTTTTCAAAGACAAATATACTCAAACTGCTCAGCTATGTCCAGCTTAATAGATAAAAATAAGACATGGACTACGATAGGCATTGTAATAACCAAGTTTTTCAATTAAAACCTTTAACTTAAAAACAAGCAGTTACTTTAAGGTAATTTTAATCATAAATCAACTAACTAGACTGGTTTATTTTCTTTAGGATTTAAACAAACATAAACGGGCTTAGAAGGAAATAATTAATATTTTTCTTTTACACATTCTAACGACAAAGAGTATAATGACGGCGCGAATCATCTGTAGCTCTAGACTGTCCCTCAACATCTGGCAAATACCGATGTAGCTGTAAACGAACAGAGGAAGAGCTAACACTAACATGGCGAGTACGGATGTTGATTCCAAGGCACGTGTTGTAAGAATATCAGCCTGGATATTCTCATATAGTTGACAAGACAGTGAAGTTCTGGTAACCCGGAAACTCTGACCTGTACAGTGGCGACAAAACATTCAATCGATTGTATACCACATTTTGTTACTTAGTGCGTGTTATCTCTAATATATTTACATAACTTTCAAATGATATTTCAAGTCTATTACACAATTGTGCTATAATATGACAAAACATCAAATATACAATGAATAATGAAATCAAAATATTACGGAAATGGACTGTAAAACTGGGATCGAAGGTCGAGCATTAGTTTTTATTATAATAACGTGAAAACTAAACACTTCATAAAAACTCTTTGCACATGACACCAGTCAGAACTGAAAGATGATTCTGTTCTAGCTGTCACCTTTATCGAAATCTTAACTCGTGGCCTCCTTCTCTGTCAATAATAAACGTTCCCGCCTTGTCCTTGACCAGCTAGCTCTAACCTAAAGTCACTTCAAGCAGAAGATTATTATTAACATATCATGTTTACCTAAAGGTTGAACGTTATCCTATCAGATAACACTTTTTTTTTTTCACACAGACGTACATAATGATACAAAATATTCAATGAGTGTTGTCTTATTCATGACGGGATAAAACTATTATACTAAAAGCACAAATTTATAGCAATATGTTGGTTTTATTTCTTCTTATTTCTATGCTGTCTGTGTCTTCAGACGATAAACGTTCGAGTCATTTCCTATATAAAATTCTTTCCTATACACATTGAAATTAATACCAAACAACAAATCCATGATCACACGGTGTGACTGATCTTACGATACATACAAGTTTGGAGTTACTTAAAAAGAACGGACACACCGATCACATAACGCCGCTCAGACAGCGTGGAAGGTCACGATGTCTAAAGGTCAGGTCTTGTATAAAACTCGATCCCTGCCAGATAACTAGCTGGCATAAAAAACACAATTTGAAACTGACAGTCTTCAGGTCTGATACCCAGTGTTATATCTTTTCATACGTTGGTGTCAGAGCTGCACGTTCGATTAGATAAGTTCACTTACTAGCTATGCTCTTCGTGGAGACAGGAATACTGTTCCACCTTTTGTTTGTTTGTTTTTTTTAATTTCGCGCAAAGCTACACGAGGTCCATCTGCGTTAGCCGTCCCTAATTTAGCAGTGTAAGACTAGAGGGAAGGCAGCTAGTCATCACTATCCACTGCCAACTCTTGGTCTACTCTTTTACAAACGAATAGTGGGATTGGCTGTCACTTTATAATACCCCACGGCTGAAAGAGCAAGCACGTTTGGTATGACGGAGATTCGAACCCACGATCCTCAGACTGCGAGTGGAAGGCCCTAACAACCTGGCCATGCTGGGCCTTCGCCTTTTGAGTCAGTGTGAGTGTAAAAAAAAAAGACGTAAAGCGTTTACGACTTGGTTTGATCATTCATATCAGCCATTATGTAACAGTTTTAGTGGCGAAAAATATTGAGTTCTTTGTGAATTTGATCTTCGGGCAAAAAAAGTATAAAAAGTGAAGTTATACCAGGATACGCTGATTTATTGTTTGATTTTTGAGATTTAAAAACTTTTGAAATTTATAATGCTGCATACAAGTCAGGATATCTTTAAGCTCTTACAAAACAATAAAACATTTCGGTAGTTGACTCACGACAGGCATTAGTTCTACTTTATACGAGGTTAGTGGTAGTTAAATAAGTTGCAGGAGTAGCTTAGAGACGTTTATGGATTGTATATAGTAACTACCAACTACACATCATGTAGAAGCCATGCTGGGTTATTTATTATATACATTTATGAAAGAAGAAAAAATATGTACCGTACATGACACAAAACATTAAGCTAACTCCCCATATGATGACAGAACACGAAACCGATAAATAATAATATCTCCGCTGTAAACCATGTGATCATAATTAAACTGCGATACGCAATTTCTGATTGGTATCTTACACGCAATTTCTCGAGAACGTTTTCAACAAATATTGTTAAACTTTAAATTTCTAACGTTGAAAAAACTGTGATGTGGAGTTAGTTAAAAAAATATGTAGACAAACTCCAGAAATTAGATTACATCATTCTTAAAGGTAAAACGAAAAAAAATGTTTGAAATATTTGTAAAATTCGACGACGCAAAGTAGATGGCGTGTCTTGTGTACCTCTTCGCATTTTTTAAAAATTTCTTCTTTAACTATATACATTGTCCAGATTACTTGTTTACTGTTTTTCTTCCTGTTTCCCGCCGGAAGTAATCGGTGCTTCAACCCCAAAACAGATCCACGTCTTGTCTGTACCGTACATGACACAAAACATTAAGCTAACTCCCCATATGATGACAGAACACGAAACCGATAAATAATAATATCTCCGCTGTAAACCATGTGATCATAATTAAACTGCGATACGCAATTTCTGATTGGTATCTTGTCTGGCGTTATTTCTGGAAAATAGTGAAATTTTCATAACACAATTCTGAACTGTCAGATCTAGTGTATGGTGAACGAAGGCCCACGCAAATGTTCATCCACGACTTGTTTTGCATTGAGGGAAATGTTTACTTCCCACGGGTGTAGGTTATCAGTTTTGGTCCCAAGCAGCACACGTTTTTGGTACATTTAGTACTGCCATCTCGCGGATTATACACAAATAAGTAAAAATTTCACCAATGAGACAAATATTTACCATGAATTACATGTAGAGACATCCGTGATTTACTTAAACATTCAACAAGTGAGTGAAGGTAATGTAATCACCGTCGCCCAAAGAACAATATACATCTGTCAAATGAAACTGGAGTCAAGTTTACATAATTTTATAATTTATAATTTTACATAATTTTGCAGTGTAAGGTCTAGAGGGAAGGCAGCTAGTCATCACCACCCACCGCCAACTCTTGGGCTACTCTTTGACCGTCACATTATACACCCCCACGGCTGGGAGGGCGAGCATGTTTAGCGCGACGCGGGCGCGAACCCGCGACCCTCGGATTACGAGTGCACGCCTTAACCCGCTCGGCCATGCCAGGCCTAACTTGTATTGTGTTCAACAATGCACAACAAAGTTGAAATGTCTTTAACGTGATTATTAAATGATAGTACATGATTATTAATATGAATAATAATTAAATATTATTGTTTTTATTAACGTAAAATTTTAATAATCCATTTTGAGTGGTGTCGTTTATCTATATGCTTCTATTAATAAATATCAATTGTTTTTTATAAGGCAATAAATCATATGCTGTCGTTAGAAGGCGCACGCATTAATAAAATTTAGAAACCATACAAACTGATTGTCGTTATATGTTCTAATGGCGGTGAATAATACGGTATTCGATATGATAATGAAGAGGTAGGGATAGTTACCTCTAAGGTCTATTACAATACGAATAATTATAATATCCAATCGATTAATCTTCATAAGTATTGTAACTATGATATTATATTTTATTACTTTTTGTATAATTTTTACATATTTAATGATATATGCTTATTATAGTACCACTCAGGTTCAAGGTATATTGATAGCGCATTAAGTAAACTAGTTTTATTGTGTCTTGTAAGTTATATTCTTTATTTTTTAAGAACATCTGAGTACTGCTAGTTTTATTCACAGTATTGGTTAATATAAGTACAGGGTGGCCCAAAAGTGGGTACAGAGTTATATATGGACTTCTTCTGTAGGGAAAACTCCAGAACAAAGTGTAAAATAGGAAATCGCGGAATGTTGACGAAATGAAAGGGTACATCACAGACGCATTTACAAAACTTGATGGACAAACACGCATCAGATAGTTTGTAGAAGTGTGGCAGGTAGACTGCCAGATTAACTTACCCATAATTCCATGCCAGTGAGTAACCTTCCATTAAATATATAATTAATTATCAGCTGTATAATTTAAATTGAATTACTTTAAATACATTGTGAATTATAAAAAGTACACCTTTTACTGGGTTGCTCTGTACATGTATATATACGCGCGTGCACGCACACACACACACATCACTTTCATTTATTTATTTTACACATTTCTCTCTTAGGATAATTTTTTGCACTGTTAGCTTTATGAATGAATGTAGAACTAGCCTAAATCTCCAAACCAGCTGAGCACTGTGACATTGTGGAATTGTTGGGATTATAGCCAAAAACGTCGGTAAAAGAGGGGCTTCTCCACAGACAAATTAATAAATTTTAATCAGGACGTATATATATATTTGTTATTTTACAAAACTGAAAACTCATAGTTAATACAATATATTAAATTAATAAAACAGATACTGGCTTAATTTTTATGTCCGATCTATGTTCGTATCTTGTTTTAATCAGAAAGTATTAATAACACAAAACATAAAGTGAAACAAATTAAAAGAAGTTAACCAGAGAATCACTTATTTACTCCTAGTTAACCAAAACCCATCGAAAATAAAATAATACAGTTATTCTGTAAGGTTGTATCTATACCACTGAATATCATATGTTATTCTAACAATGTTCTTTGTGTCCAGATGTACAAACAAATGAGAAAACAAGTCTGACAGCATGCTTGTTTGTACGCGTATAAATATTTTATTATTATCTAGATGCTTTTAAAAAATAACCTGAAGGAAAGGTTAAATTGTGGTTTATTTTATAGGACGTAAGAAACAAAAAAACTGAGCTGTTCATATCAGAAATTATGAAAGGGGAATTTGTTAATCCGGGATAAAACAAGCAGTAAAACAAAAACTCTTCATGATAATCGGATTTACTGAGTCAAATTAAGTCAATAAACAAATAGCCCAGATTTACACATCTGAATATCTTATATGAAATCTCACCTACAGGGATAGAAACCATGAAATAAAATTACATTCACTCAAGGAAAAGCTATCAGGAAGATTGCATTCACTCAAGGGAAAGCTATCAAGAAGATTGCATTCACTCAAGGGAAAGCTATCAGGAAGATTGCATTCACTCAAGGGAAAGCTATCAGGAAGATTGCATTCACTCAAGGGAAAGCTATCAGGAAGATTGCATTCACTCAAGGGAAAGCTATCAGGAAGATTGCATTCACTCAAGGGAAAGCTATCAGGAAGATTATACCTCACGCATTGTTCTGTTATTTAATCCATGCAACATGTTCACTTCCATTGGCCATAACGAAAGGAATACGAATGGATCATGTGTTCTTGATCGGGAAAGCCACTGAAAACGATGATCTTCCTGGAGAATGGAGTAATGAACTATTTCGATCACTGCGAAGGCTCGTCATTGGGGCTGAAAGTTTATGAAATACGAAACAAAAGAAAAAAACGGAAGAATTTCCCTGTCTCAATTATTCAGTAATCCACTGTTTTTATATAAAGCAATTTATTTACCACCGGACCTAAATACTCGTGACCGTAAATGTCTCATTTCACAAATATAACGAAAATACAGCGATGAATATTTGAATATACCTTTTCTGTTACTCAAAAATCGAATTAATTATTAGCATCAAAATGATAGTAATTTGATTCTGCTCTTTAAAATATCTTCAATACTAATTTTACCATAAATTATCCAGAATAATTAATAAAATATGAAAGTTCTGACAACCCCGCGTCACGTGTACAGCTAAAAGAACATGTTGCTTACATACACGCATGCGTGATAAAGATTAGTTACCATGTACGATATGTAGTAATAGAGCATTTCCTGCTATACATGTGAATTAGACCTCAATAAAACTATAATTTATGAACAAGAACTGGAACTGATAACAGTTTAAAATACTTAGACAACACTGCTTCTGTGCACTCCTAGAACATGATTCCTTCTGTAAGTTAGGAACAATCAACTTCTGATACAGTGAGGTTACTGATATAAATTAGAAGATGAATAAATTAATGTAACAGCTAATTTAACATTTTACTTTTACTTCATGCATTAAATATTTAACTTTCCAAATAGAAGATCGCACTAATTAAATATAATATATGAAAATGGAATCCTCAAATGTGTTTAAAAGACTATTTGGTCCTCTTCGAATTCTGGGAGTGAAAATAATACGTCATATAAATCTTTTCTTTTCTTTGCATCATTCGAACTCTACGAGGGAAGGCATATTTCACAGAAAGCGAATCGAAGAAAAGTAGTTATAAACAAAACCACACGTCTTTCAGCCTATCAAGAATAAACACCGAACATTAGCTATTAACAATTTTGATACCAGAAGTGAACGTCGTTGTCTTACAATATCAAAGTTAAGCTTACGTGAATGTCAGAATGAAAATTAGAGTATTTTTTATGGTTACTGCTCGACAGCAAATCAGATATTTGGGCGAAATTAAGCTTTTGCTATTAGTTTCTCTTAAGAATAACCACATAAAAGTTTGGTTTGTTTTGTTTGTTTGTTTGTTTTTTTGGAATTTCGCACAAAGCTACTCGAGGGCTATCTGTGCTAGCCGTCCCTAATTTAGCAGTGTAAGACTAGAGGGAAGGCAGCTAGTCATCACCACCCACCGCCAACTCTTGGGCTACTCTTTTACCAACGAATAGTGGGATTGACCATAACTTATAACGCCCCCACGGCTGAAAATAGGAGCATGTTTGGTGCGACGGGGATTCGAACCCGCGACCCTCAGATTGCGAATCGAACGCCTTAACCCATTTGGCCATTCCGGGCCTCAAAAAAAAATTTTTAAAGCTGTAACATAACAAATAAAAAAGAAACTCGAATACATCCGAAGAAAGGAGACTCTATCTTCTGAAAGCTATCAGATTTAGTTTTTGCAATTTTTTTTCCATCGTGAAATTGTAATAAATACAAGTTATCTGATACAGTAGCTTTATCACAACTTTATATTTCTCAAATGAAGATTCTTTATGTAAGCCGAAATAAATGAGAAACTTTCTTTAAAATAATGCATTTAATAGTATACATCAGCGATGAATTGTCATATTCAAATAAATAAATGTCACTTGAAAATTCCCATCAATTATATCTTTGTTGTTGTTTTTTTTGAGTGACAGTTTCCTATATCAAAATACATTCCAGACGACCACCTAGTTAAATTGGCATAACAAGCTGTGAATAAAGATGTTCGCGGTTCGAGTCTGCAGAATACTTTCGATCACGCATTGCACGTGCAGCTTTTAGGACGTTAAAAATGTGACAGTAAATCCTATTGTTCGGTTAAGGGTATCCGCATAATAGGCGGTAGGTACTGATCCCCGGTTGTCCTCCTTCCAGTCAGCAATTTTAAGTTTGGGTGGTTATGTTCGTAGTGGTCGCATTAAGTGCTATTTAGGTTAAAAATATGAAAACAGAAGACCACCATGTAATCACATATACACTGCTAGAGTTAAAAGGTTCATCTAAATAAGAAAATAAACGATTTTAAATGTACACTTCATAAGATCCTTTCTGGGAAGTCTCAGAAACAGTTTGTTTGCACATTTCATTATGTTTAGGTTTCGGATAAGCCTACCCTATATTCCTTGGATAAGCCTACCCTATATTCCCGATTTTATTTTCATCATTCAGTGCAATGGGCATTATATAAAAAGAAAAAAACACAACATTTTAGAAGACGTTTACGAAAATGTAATCAAACTCCTATTTGTCTTTTGTTTTTCTTTTTCGAAGTATCAGATGACCTGAAATAGGCGGAAAGGTTGATGACGTGATGTTCTGGTGAAGCACATAAACAGAAGTACCAAGAAACTAAAGCTTCAAGTTTCTTCTTAATAAACATTACAATGAGAATTTTTATTTCGAAAATATGCTAATATATATGTGTGTTTGTATTTAAAGATATATGCAATTTTCTATATGGTCGAAACATTAACACACAGCAGAGACTAGCATTGTTCACCGCCGAACTGAAATGTATGTGTACCAAGGTCGCCAAACCTAAAACAACCCTGGTGACGAGATAATTAAAGTAATAATCATCAAAGGAAACTGCTTTTAATGCCAATGATGTGATGCTATGACGTCATTCATGCGCTACAGAGTTTGTCACATCCTGCGATATTAGATACTCTTGAAACCAGAGAGATAATATACGAAATGTAGTATTAATATGCTATCTATTAGCTATCCTATTTCGTTTTGTTTTATTTTTTATCTGCTTACAGAATAAAAACAAAGACAATTAGATTAACGATGCAATAGCTTGACTAACCAGTACCACACGGATATATACATAATTATACAAATCTAAAGCATTCGTTTGTTTTTCATATCGTTAATTTTGAACGACCACTGTTAAAAATACTGTTTATCGGTAAGAAAAATGTGCGAAAGAACGCATGTTACACATAAGTTAAGATTTTTTGACAAATGTATTTTGAAAGGTGAAAGTACAAAGTACTAAACACATAATTAAACTCAGCTTTAGTTAATCGGTAGGGTATATATGATCGTGTAGCATTTTGTGAAGACGTATAAGGCGCCGAATGTCCAACAATCACAGTTACTATCTGCTATTTGAGTGATCATGAATTTTCATCAATACATCTTTTATGGATTTATAATCACAAAATTATTATCCTAAATCTCTGAAACGGGACTAGAAGAAAAATTGAATTACAACTGGACCATGACATGGGCATAATACTCCATAGCGTAAACATTCAGACAAACGCTCGTCGTTGTTGGCGTATTAGTTGATATCCTGTGATATTACAGTGGAAAAGTTGAAATATTTTAACGCTTTCGAAGACTATAAGAATAAAAAAGCGCTTTTATGGTAAAAGAAAGTCCTTTTAAAACTTCCCTCAGTATTTTAATATTCATTTCTTTTAAAAAGGCATAAAGAATTAATCAACAGAACTTTCAAGTGATGACCAACCTCATACAGGGTTTTGTACGTTACATTTAAAAATATTTCGAATATCACAACCACAAGGGTTTTTGATCCAAAACAATTTTTATACTCAGTTCACAAAGATGTGTTAAGACTGAGGATTTAGAATTTTGAAGATGGCTTTAGAAAACTAAGTAACATGCATATTCTTTTTAGAAATCAGGATTTTCCAGAAATAAAGCAAAGTCTTGTAACGGGTAAGAACCCACGAACACAAAGCAGTGTGGCAACACTGTCCACATGCCTTAGTCGCAAGGTGACCACGAAGGTATCCGTGTAAAAGTGTGAAAACAAGGAAAACAGAGTACGGGTTCTTTCAGTCATAGTTTAGTAATTTGAAGAAAGAAACGGATATTGAAGACAGACATATCGGCCAAGTTGTAGGCGCATCACATGTGCAACTGGACTTTTGAAACGGGTGCTAGGAAATCATTATTCTCATTCAATAATTGATTATGGAAAGCACAAAGGCAGGAATGGTGTACTTTGAACATGACAACATTACGACTGAGGCTTTTGCAGTGGAAATTATGCTGCAGGGGTATTTTCAAGATGCATGACCGTCAGGTGAGGTATGGCAAGACGTGCGAACATGAACTATAACGACCTAGTGAGACTCCAAAATCTTCATACGTACCATATATATGTTGCCCAGACAAAGAAAGGCGAGTAAAATCACAACCTAAACACTGCGTATGGTAAGGGATGATTATAACAAATATTTGTACCAGCATGTGCCAATTTAATAGGGTTAAGTGAAAATAATGATTTTCGTTTCTTCGTTTTCGAAAATTTGTAGAAAGCTACTTGAAGACCATCTGCACCAATTATCTTTAATTTTTAACTGGTAGACTAGAGTAAAGGAAAAAAAAACAGCAGCCACCATCAACTCTCTTGCTACATGTTTCTTGATCGAATAGTGGGTTTTGATTGTAAGTCTTATAATGCTTTCCTGGTCTCAAAGAGCAGTGTGCAATTATTATTTTGCGACAACAGGACGCGAATGATAGACTCGGAGGTCTATAATATCGCACGTTAACCACTGGGCCACATTTGACTCCCAGAAAATGAAACATCATGTTTTGTGTATGTAACTTCTATTAATTTTGTTATATCTATTTCTTAAAGTTCCGATTACAGTGGATAAGGTTAGATCTAAAGTTAACAATCATTGGTACTGCAGTGTTTATTCTAATTTTTACTTTGCACAGTTTCAATGAATTAAAACGCACAATATGTATGTGTATATATACAGATACATAAAATAACTTTAAACCATAAAAGACTTAGAAATCCTCTATAAAATAAAATGTGAACCTAAATCTAAAACTGACGAATCATCTCAAGGTGCTTATATCATTGAAAACCCTATTAAAGCGGGCAAGGCAAGAATGATGGACGTGATTAGGCTGCAAGACCAAACAGTCAATCAAACTTTTATTATACTAAACTAAATACTACTCAATGAACAAAAGAAAAGGTGCTGAGGATAAATAGAATTTCATTTTTTTTTCTTTAACGTATAACAACGAGGCTGGATAAATGGATAAAATATACTGCAATTTTCTTTTTGAGGGTAAGTCCAATTTTTCGTTAGATTTGTTTCAGTGCAATACTACTTAATAGACTATCTACGCTCTGTCCATAGCAGGGGCTCAAACCCTAGCTTCCTTCTTTATACGTAAACATCGGAATAACTTATGTAATTTTTATGGACATATACGCACACATGCACAGCGTTTGTTCGTTTGGATTGAGCACAAAGCTACACAATGGGCTATCTGTGTTTGCCCATCAAGGGTATCAAAACCCAGTTTCTAGTGGTGCCAATCCACAGTGGGAGGACCACACACAGAAAAAGGCTATTTATGGACCTTAGTCATTTTTAAATAGAAAATTATATATATAAAGGATTTTTCACTCGCATACGTAGTTGCTAGCGGTCTTTTATATCTAACGTAGATGAGTCTTTAAAGGCGTCAAAAACGTTCCCAAAGTAGTTAAAAAGTAAATACTTCGACAGTTAAGTAAGCTACCGAAATATTTAGAGTATAAGGCGGTTAGGGGAAAATAATATTATTCCGAGCGAGAATAAAAATAGAAAAAACAACAAGAACTGTATTCTTAAGTTTAAATTCGTCTACGTATACGAAAGTAAATTAGTAGAATGTATATTCCGGAATAGATAACTCATATTATTCGATATCACATTTTAACCTTCGTAATAAAACTGTCCCTCTGAGAAGGGAGGGAAGAAAAAGATCGTGGGAGTAACTTGACATACTGCTGATGTTTAACATGTACTTGACAATACTGTAGATGACCTCTATTTTTTTCTTTTGTCAGAGAATGAGGGGGATGCCCGACATTGAACATGCCACATCACGCACTCAAGAACGCGATGGTTGAAGGGAACAATAGGTTGTACATTACGATTTTGATTATCGAGTCGTTTGCAAAGAGCAGGTACATCGTACTGTAAAGTACACAAATAAACTTTTTTGTTTTTTGTGCAAGGAATTAAATACTGTATTGTGCTTGGAAAATGGTTCTTGGGTTTGAAACTTTGTTTCGTTTGTAAAAAATCGTATTTTCTTAAAGAGAAAGTCTAAATTTTAATTGATTTTGTTTTTTGTTCTTCAAAGTTGTTACTTACTATAATACCAGTTAAAAGATCTACTGATAGCAATCCTTTCAGAGGGTCTTGGTGTCGTTAGCGTAGTCACGTGACCATGCGGATGCATTCTGTATCAAGAATTATAAACATTTAAAAAAATGTGTAAATTCAATTGAAGTTAATTTAAACGTAGGGCTAGGGTAACGTCTGATGAGACGCACATTTAGTAACCGAACAAATGGTACTACTGATAACAACTAAATCAACACCCTAACAATAGTAAAAATATTATAATGGTAGTAACACCAGCCTTTGAGCTTAATGATACCTCGTAAAATGTACGTTAATTTTTAAAATTATTTTGGGGTGTTTTACGTCATATTTTTGAACGTCATGTTTTAGATTCTTGACAATATCCACAAAGATCTATTTCAGTGTTGAGTACACTTGAAACTCTTGTCTTCGGGGTTTTCTTTCGCATGGGGTAGACGCCCACATTCCTGGCTACCGTCACAACTTTAGTGCAACAACAGGGTTTGTCGTTTCCTTCCTTAATGACTATCTCACCTCATAATAGTTTTACTTTTCACCCCGCAGTTTAAGCTACACTCCATCCTTCTTTTCTGCCACCCAGCAGTGAATCCTAGCGTGGGAAGAGACCTAAAACCTTTACGATTGTCACCTAAAACATTCAACATCAAAAAAACTTTCTGTCACACACGAAGCAGTGTTTCATAAACCGAGATGACCTTTGAACATTCACTTAACACGAATGATGCTATACGGAAATTTCGTTTTATTGTTAACAGATAATAAATACAATTACAAATAACTATCGACATTCTTTCCACCGCAAAATAAAATAAGAATAAAAATTAGAAGAACAATATACACATGTGTGCGTGTGACAATGACCACAAATGATTCATTATGTTTGAAAAATTTCCCACAGTTACATATGATAATAAAATACACCTACGGCTGCTCTTCCTAACAGCCTTAACGTGAAATATTCCACTAAAAATAAGTTCCTTGTCATCTTGCCTTTTGAAATTTGCACATGTGCTACGTTGCCAATGTCAAACTCTACTCACAACAACACGTTACGTTTTCCTATATAGTCGCCATTTTAAATATGGCAGCAACAGTTTTCTTGCTTCTATATAATGCACGCTGTTTACTTACCTCATTATTAAAATGGAGATTTGTCTTTTAACTTATCACATGCGATCCTTCTAAAATAGTTCGCAGTTTATTTAATTTGTTGCCTGACATTAGACCTATCTTTAGAAAACATATGGGTTTGGTATAATTTATGGATACATACAGAGAAAACTACCAAGATATAGAAAATCAGGATATTAAATTTGTGTATTGAAGATTGTGTTTAATTATGCTAGTATGACCTATCAGCGACTTACCAAACATCTATGAAAAACAAATAAACAAAGTTTCAGATTACACCAAAAACGATACGCCATTTTGTTTATGTTTGTATATCGTGTTTTTACTTAAATGTGTATTTATAATTACAATCCTAATTGCTCGTTAAATAATTTGAACACTGATAGCTGAATCTTTTCGACACAAAGTTAACGTGTATATATATATATAAATATACACACACGCGCACGTTGTTTCTTCCACGATTAATTCAACCTCACCAATAATCTCTGGTCATCAACCCACTTATTGCTTACTTAACGTGAACAATTTCTCTAATGGTTCGGGTTTACTGCAGACTAAATTACAGTTCTGGACAGCAATTTGGTCACTAACAGGTACATTTTGTATTTATTATCACACACAAAAATACATAAAGTTTTAGCGTTCAGTGGATTAAAAAAACAAACAAACTACGGACCATTAATAATGTCTGCTGTTCAATACAAATGTACAGTTACACCCGTGGTTCGAGTTCTCTTAAGCAGATTCCCCAGTGAGTCTACCTAAAGATAGGAAGAAAAGAAATGCCGTTGTTGTAATAGACTTGATTGTTTTACTGCTTTCAATGACAGTTTCTGGGAAGTTATTCAACAGACAGGCGGGTACAATTTATTCCAAATGGAAGAGATAAAACTGGGGCGACATCTGGGAGCAAGATAGAACCGTAATAAAGATGTTACCTATAGTCGTTCACCATTCACGTGCTCTTGCTATAGGAACTCCCAGATTTGCAAACGACTGTTCTGTCATTTAGCTCTTGTTTCACTTCTACAAATATACATTATTTGTATACCAAACTTACAGACATATTTATCTCGGAAAAGAGAGAAGTAAAATTACCATTAACTATCACTAACTTTCGTGCCTAAATAACTGATACTTCACTGTTTAAGGGTATTCTGAAAATGTACATAATCAAAATAGTTGGAAAACTACATGCTGTTATATCTAGACGCATTGAATATTGTTCAGTTCAGTCACGTGTAATATTTCGTGCACGTGCCCAAGCAATGCAGGTACATTTATAAATTAACAGTTCTACACACTTGAACACTCGTGTAAATAATTTATGTAGGTTTTTTTTTGTTGTTTTTTTTTACAAAAAATGAACTCTTCTACGCGTAGTTGAAAACCAATGTGATTATTGAACGAGCATTTTGACAAACCAACTAACCACTTTTCACGCAATTTAGAACATATGTTACTAGCCATAAGCATTTTTCACTCTACCCAACTGGAGTTTATGCATTTTACTTATTAAATTTCGTCAGTGGACACAAATATAACGGACTAATATTTGCCCTTTCTATTTTTGCCATTTTTGTTTTTTAACAAGCACCATGATTGACACACAATACTGGTCATAAAACCCTCGCTCGCGGTAAGAATAGGGGAATGAAGTACATGTTAAAAAGAAGAAACTGCTTGCCCTAAAAATCAAACGCTGAAACTTCGCTTTAAGGAATGGAAGACGGCAACTCTATTGTGGAGAAGTGCTGCGAAATGAAAAACAAAAATATAATGTTGTGAGTAACTTTAGTCAAGCTACGCTGGCGCCGATTATTGCTACTTAAGTTCGAACGGTCGGTCGATCTTCAACACCAAAATGACATTATATAACCTCGAGGGCTTCCATAAAGGTGATAAAGAAAACTAAGCCTCGCCAGGACACATTCCGTCCTCGGTAGAGTGACAAGATTACTATCAAGCGCTAGCTATAACGAGATTATGGGTAATGAATGCCAAGCTGTCCCTAAGTAATAAACGCTTTTTTTTAAAACTTTTCTTTACCAAGCGTTAAAGATAAGTTGCTTCTGTTTTGCGGATTAGCCGGTTGGGATGTTTCTGTCAGGACTAGTGGTCCCGCCCAGGTCCTTGTTTTGTGGTTCCCGGATCTTCTTTTCAAATATCTAAAGCCACTCCTATATAGTCTTGGACTTTGCTCCCCGACAAACCTCATTCAAGTTCTCTCTTTACTAGTCTGAACTTTAGCAAATAGTGAAAATGTAATGGAGTTATATTTTTCTATCTCTTAACAATCTATATAAGCAGAAAATCAGTGTATATAAAACTAACAGAAGAATCTCCAGACAACTGATAACTCTGGCATAGAATAAATTCTATAACTTTTTCCATCAACATTCAATCATCCACCAGCGTAAGATCCTAACTATTAGAGTCGAACTTTTAGGACTATCAAGAGTCGTTCTGGCCACCAGTCTCTTCTTACGTTTATAAATGATTCAAGTACTGGTGTTCATATTTTTTAACGGTGTTCTGTGTGTATACCACCACAGTCTGTCATTTTTAAGTTATACACACGTAATTTATATGCACTAAGAAGCACATTTCAATGTGCAGTTTATCAACATATTTTTAAACTCACCCTCAGGATAAGACCTGTCATGTGTGATAATCACAAAAGATTTAAAACCTGATTCTAGCGCACATAATCCTAGCTGGCTATAAGACTTCACAACAGACCGGATTCTTGGTTAAGTACACGTCTTCATCAACACTGCACTGTGCATTTTCAGTCCACTAGTTTGGAGGTCGGATTACCTCCTCTGTGCCCTGTCAAATCCCATTAAGCCTAAACTTTCTCCGTCTCACACACTGATATACTAACAAAACCACTTCAGTTATCATTTTCATCCCCATTGCATGACAAACAAAAACCAAAGCCTAATCAATTTAAAACTACATACGTCCTACATGAGTAAACGGTTTGTAGGCCTAACTGGATTAAATTAAAGAGTATAATAAAAACTAAACAGAATTTACTTCCCACGATAAACTGCAGCTCAAGTGCTAAGTCTCTTTGTTTCTTTTTCTGAAACACAACTTTAAGTTTAAAATGAAGAAGCAAAGGGTCATATACTTGGCCACGGATTTTTCCAGAGACATCTGGAATTAATCCAAGAGTCAAAAGACAGAGCCATAGATATTACTGTCGCATAAAAACAACATTGTAGAGCGCAGTCACCTACATCAATATATTGATAGCTTTCACTTACTTTACTCTTCTGATCGAAAGATTAAATTTAAAAAATAATCAAATGCACTATAACGAATCAAGCATTGGTCAACGCATTAACTGAACACTATTTATAATTTTAGAGGTTAGGAATATATTTTATGTGTATTTTATAAAAGCAGAAATGGATTAATAGTTTTATATAAATAATCTATAAATTTCACAAGCTTAGTTTTTCCAGCAACCTTCCAGTTAATGTGACCTCGACATTTTGCGTCAGAATTCATTGTCTTCATTCTGTAATAATAATTCGTGTCTTTCTACCAATCAAAATCCACGGAAGTATCTTCCAGTACCTTTCTGCGAAAAAAGTCTTTTAAAACTGGACTTTATTTTAAAGTGTCAGTACAGCAGAAATATACAATTGAAATTAATTTTGGATATGTGAGTGATATATAGATTAAAATTAGTACTATAAACAATGACTTGACCTCACGTAAAAAAAACACGTTATTTCTTAGTAAAAAATTAATTTGACAAAAAAACTAAAACTTCATGGTTGTGTTGCCTAATTGCAAAGCCACATCGGGCTATCTGCTAAGCCCACCGAGGAGAATTTAACCCCTGATTTTAGCATTGTAAATCCGAAGACTTACCGCTGTACTAGCGGGGGGCAAAACTCCATCTTGTTCGACTGATTTGTCTTCTGTTATCTTGTTGTTTATTCTTGTATAGATCTGCATCTGTCAGTACTGATTGAAATCAAAAATGTAATCTGAGTTTTAAGAAAGTCCTATATTTTTATGTTTTTAAAAGCTGAAATCTTTGGTGTGTGTGTTTTGTTACAACAAAGCTACACCGGCTTCTCTGTTATGACCACCAAAGAAATTCGAACCACTAATTATAGCGTTAAAAATCCGAAGACTTGCAGCTGTCGCACTACGCAACGAAATCCTAGGTTACTGTTTAAGCAGAGAAATGTTCGTACAAAATGAATCATTGAGGTAATCTGATAACTTCTATTTTCTCACTACTAATGGAAAATTTTGTTTTTAACTCGTAAATTCATATTAAAATCTAAACTAAAACCTACTCTGATATCATTAGAAATAAATAAAGAAAAACAGCTTAAAGTGTGCAAGGCCATATACACATATATTCGTGGTAAGCACAATTCTCGCCTATACCTTACACTCACTAGCTGTAAGCACCATTTGTAAACAATTATGAAGCAATTATAACGTTAGATCGTAATAAACTAACTCTGCCATCACGTGCACACTGAGACTCGCTACAAAAATACATGGGTCACGTGCATCACGAGGCTCAGAAGTAAGAAAAGAAAGCGTATGCAGATGTCGAAATTCTCATTTTGTTAAATGTTATAGGATATGAATAAAATAAAAATATTAAATGTGGATATTTCCACATTCGAGGCGGTCGAACATTTGGTGTTTGTCAATTAACACTTTGGTAAGGATATGGAGCTATCTCATATAGAATCCTTCGTTATTAACATATCAAATCATCACTTAAGTAATGTCCGATTTCAGGTTCAGAAAAAGAGAAATTATTTCAAACGCTTTTAATATTATCTAATCATTAATGTGTTTTTCATTATTATTAATTACTTCCTGCTAATGATTCACAAGCTTCTGAATGCAACTTCTATAAAATTCTTGGGGTTTGGAGAAAAAGAATGTAGAGAGGATAGTTTTAACATCTTTATGTGTTCCAAGTTCTTTTACAGTTCTACAAACTTTGGAATAGATGATAATCAGATGGAGCAACGTCTGGAGGATGTAGAAGTTTTTCCCACTAGATTTCTTCAATCTTTGCAAATGTAATCCTTGATATTAGGAATCGAGCATTATCCTGGTGTAACACAACACCTTTACGATTGATCAAGGCAGGCCTCTCTTCTTTCAGTACAACATTCAAACGCTCTAACTGTTGGTAATAGAAGTATGATGTAATCTTTACATTGAGTGGCAGTAACTCAAAGTGAATCACACTAACAATATCGCACAAAATGTTTAACAAGACTTTTCTGGGGTGGAGATCGATTATGGGCTGTGCTTTAGCCAGTTTACCTGCACTGAGCCATAGTCTGCAGTGTTTAATATTTTTATTTATTTGTTTGTTTGTTTTTGAATTTCGCACAAAGCTACTCGAGGGCTATCTGTGCTAGCCGTCCCTAATTTAGTAGTGTAAGACTAGAGGGAAGGCAGCTAGTCATCACCACCCACCGCCAACTCTTGGACTACTCTTTTACCAATGAATAGTGGAATTGACCGTCACATTATAACATCCCCACAGCTGAAAGGGCAAGTATGTTTGACGCGACGGGGATGCGAACCCGCGACCCTCAAATTACGAGTCGCACGCCTTAACACACTTGGCTATGCAGGGCCTAACATTTTTATAAAATATCCAATTTTCAACTCCAGTCACTAACCTGCCCAAAAGAGGTGAGTTATGATCACGAGAGTGCAGAGAATTGCAAATGTTCACTTTTGCTCTAAATTTGGCTTTTGTCAAATCATGGAGGACCCATTTTCCAAGTTATGACACCTTTCCAAGATGTTGCAAATAATAGTAAACTGTTGAATTAAGCTTCTGTGCTAGTTCTTCAACTGTTACAGCACAATCTTCGTCAAGTGCAGCCAGCAGCAAGTCATCATTAAACTTAACAGGGCGACCTGAACGTGGCGCATCGCTTAAATTGCAGTCACCTGATCTGAATTTCTGAAACCACCTTTGACATATTTTCATTGAGAGACTCAGCACCATGAACACCTTGAATGTTTCGTGTAGTTTCTGTTGCATTTTACCTTTTTTTTTAAATTCAAAGCATTATAAGCCTAATGTGGTCCTCAGACACATTCATCTTCATAAGGGTTTATTTGAATAATGATCTGAAAAAGTGGAGTTAAGTAAGTTTCTTTTATTTTTCTGAACATTTTTATACACATTCCACTACATATTTTTGTCATTAAAGCTTTCTAAAAAGACAGAAATGATGATACACTTTCTGAATCAAATTTTCAGAAATTACTTAATGACCTGATAATTTCTGTTATATAACAGTGCACCCATAGAACGTGTATTAAAGTGCACTTACAGGAAGCGACTCCTAGAGCTTTTTGACGCTTTAGCTCTATCTGACTGAAGGCAGAGAGTGGTCCATTCCGTAAATCGCAGTATTTACGATTTGCGTCCCGTTGCTACAAAAAAACAACACAAATTAGCCACGCACTTTGAGACCATGGATACGCCTTTCCTCTTGTCTCCTGATGGATCAGCGGAAAGTCCGGAATCTTGTAGTGCTAAAACAGATAACCGTTGTGTATATCTGTGCTTAACCCTTAAACGGCGGCCATTATCAAATGATGTTGCTACCTACAACATTCCCGTTGTTTAAGGGTTAATAACAAATAAATAAAAAAAAATCCACACATTCTATAAGTTCAATATTAAGGATGGATTTGAGCAGATAGCTCTTTGTGAAGATTTGCGCGAAAATGGTAAAACACAAATCTAAGTTATCGAGATTATGTTGGGAATGAATTTTAAATTGATAAAAACACTATGCTAAATATTAACGACAACAAGTTAGGTAGTTATTTTTTGTTTTGTTTTTTTATTTCGCGTAAGACTACTCAAATGTTACTTGCGCTAGTTCCCGCAAATTTTGAAGCGACAGACTAATGTAAAGGCAATTAGTCAACACCATCTACTTGGGCTACTCTTTACCAACGAATAGTGGGATTGACCTCCCTACGACTAAAACAGAAGAGCATCTTCAGTGGAGGGTTTTTACCTCATAACCAATGGATTGCGAATCTAGCGCCCTAATCACCAGGCCATACAAATGTAAACAGACTTAAATATTGTTAGGCCTACATTATACTTGTTAGTGGTGCACAAAGTTCTCACAGTTTCAGTATTCACAAGTCTTGGATAATTTATAAAAAAAAAACCTATTACTGGTGAAGAAGCCAGATTTTTCGTTAATTTGTCTAGATAACGTATTAAATGTGATCTTCGAGTGTTCTCTAAATTAGGTCAGATCTCCAAATATTTTAGTTTATTACCTCTGCCACAGAAGGCGGACGAAGGTTATGTGTTTACTCTCGTGCGTGTGTTCGTCAGCAAAATTTATCAAAACGGCTGACTGGATTTGGACGAAAGTTGATTACATTTGGACAATGATCCAACTTGGAAGTCATTATCCTTTGGAGAGTCACAATCAAAGATCATAGCCACACAGCTGATCATAGCTTTGATCACAATCAAAGCCCGGCATGGCAAGTGTGTTAAGGCCTTCGACTCGTAATCCGAGGTTTGCGAGTTCGAATCCCGGTCGCACCAAACATGCTCGCCCTTTCAGCCGTGGGGGCGTTATCATGTTACGGTAAATCCCACTATTAGTTGGTGAAAAAGTAGCCCAAAAGTTGGCGGTGGGTGGTGATGACTAGCTGCCTTTCCTTTGGTCTTATACTGCTAAATTAGGGACGGCTAGCGCTGATAGTTCTCGCGAAACTCAAAACAAATCATAGCAAGGTCTCAAAAAAAATCCCTTTCTGTTAATACGGAACCGAGTTTTGCTCTATAACTCAATCAGATTTTGATTAAACTTGGTGGACTTAACGTAGAATATTGTTCCTCATTGCGCTGCCAAAAATAGTTTATAACGTCGAACCCTTTTTCAATTTGTCTGGACAGAATATAACGCTGTGTGGCAAAAGTATGTGCCCAAGTGAGTGTCCCTTTAATTAATCAAAGCTTTCAAAGAATGATCATATAATGAAATCGTATTTAAATTCAATAAATTATCTATTACTTTTGAAACGAGAATTCCTCACTTATCGACGTTAAAATAGATAACGCATTTCTGATATCAACGTAAGTATTATAATACGGACGTAGTTATTATCAACCAAAGAAAGCCTTATGTCTCAAATTTATAAAATAAAATAATTAAAAGGTTAACAGATTTACCCAGAAAAAAAAATAAATTATTTCTATCAAACAACCTCTATAACGATTTGAAAGTGATGTAGGTAAGTATTAAAATAATTGTGGTTTAAACGACCTGTTTGTGAAGAAATAGGTGGAATTACCATAATCGACTAAGCTACTGTGTATATAATTATGTACAAGATTAGTTAAAAGACTTATATGAATTTATTGATTAAGTTCGGGCACACGTACTTAAACAACCGAAGTACACGACAGGGGTCAATGACTTTCGTGACAATAATAATTGCTAATGATGTGAAAATGAATAACAAAGGTTGACAAACCAATGCGTTTACACATTCTAACAAGATATCGGACGACCTCCTGATATTTATTATTGATCTCATCAGATTCAAATGAAAATATTTTGCAAAATTTGCCGAGGATTTGTTTGTTTGTTTGTCTTTGAATTTCGCGCAAAGCTACTCGAGAGCTGTCAGCGCTAGCCGTCCCTAATTCAGTAGTGTAAGACTAAAGAGAAGGCAGCTAGTCATCACCACCTACCGCCAACTCTTGGGCTACTATTTTACCAACGAATAGTTAGTTTGATTGTCACGTTATAACGCCCCCACGGCTGAAAGAGCGAGGATGTTTGGCGCGACGGGGATATTTACTGAGGAATACGAGTCTTTCCGTTCACAGTAAAATGCGCATATTGTGACATTGTTTTATGTTAACTCGAGCTGGGAAACTAGGCCTAATTCCATTCAGTATCTTACACGCATTTCAATGATTAAATTCTTGCTTATTCTTTTGTGTTTATGCATCGAGTTTTTGATGTCGATGTATATTAATTATTATAAATCTGATGCTACATCCTCGTTAAATGCAAGAACAAATTTAATAATTTAAAAACCTTTATCTTATCCCATCTTCCTTTTTTCGTGCCATCCGGTGTTCATATTTTAGATCTTAGGAAAAATTTTATGCACACATGAAATAAACGGCCAAGTCAGACACATCTACGACTCAGATACAGGCGTCTCTAATTTTAAACTGTTGACTAGACGAAAGGCAATCAGTCAACAGTACTCGTCGCAACAAGGGCTTTGTTTGCTTTGAACTCTTACAGTGCACACAGTTAAAAATAAGGAGCGTGTTGTCCGGAACTGCGGCGCGAACCTTCGATCTTTCAAAACATTAACCTCACACGTTAACCTCTGCGTTACCTGTGACTTTCATGTTTATTGTTTTTTTTTCATTTTATAATATTTTGTTGCAGTCTGTTTCTTAAGGTTCCATTATGTTTAATATCTGTCAAGGACTCAAGCTCTATTGAAGTTTTAATGTCAGGTAAGAATAGCGCTTTTGCTTTTATTTTGTTTCTTTTCTCTTCTATTCCAGAATAATATATCATTTAATGGCATTCTCTTTTTCAACCACCATTAATAATCGACTCATAACCCGAGGATCGCGGGTTCGAATCCCCGTCACACCAAACATGCTCGCCCTTTCAGCCGTGGGGGCGTTATAATGTTACAGTCAATCCCACTATTCGTTGGTAAAAGAGTAGCCTAAGAGTTGGCGGTGGGTGGTGATGACTAGCAGGCTTCCCTCTGGTCTTACGCTACTAAATTAGGTATGGCTAGGACACATAGCTCTCGTGTACCTTTATGTGAAATTAAAAAACAAACCAAACCATTTTATTTTCGTCCGCTTCGGCCTCCCGCCTCCAGTGATTCAACGATATATTGCTGGCTGAAAACGCTAAAAATCAAATTTTGATACCTCGGTAGACAAAACAGAAACAACTCACTGGGTAGCTTTGTACTGAGCAACAAATATACTTTTGTTTCGTGATACATATTTTACAATGTTAATTTATTTTCGCGATAAGTTGTTCCTTTCAAGTTATATTTGTTCGTCAATCATCTTTCTGTTCTTGATTGGTTTATTATAACTACTAGTTAATTTCACAATATCCAATTTATGTTGCTTTGTTATTTTAGTTCCTCTTTCTTACGCTAAGACTTTTTTTTTTTCTTCTGGTAATTGTTTAACAATCTGTTCATTATTATTTCAAACTTGTTAAGTACACGGAATCGAAACGATTTAAGACGGCAAAAACAAAAGGGAGAGTATATTTATTTACTGAGGCGAGAATGTAAAAGTTCCGTTTCGAAAAACGGTTCCTCCAGATGTCTTTAACGAGCCTTCAGAAACTGAAGAAGTACTCCAATACCAAACCCATTGTTCCAGTTTATACATTTCAAAGATATGATGTGACACATGTCTCTGCGCAGACGACATAACTAAAACAGTAAGTGCTCCGGTTGGTCGGGAGAAAGTCCCCGGACGGGGTAAAAGGAAAGTGTATTTTTGGACCACATTTTTTATGACACCCAGGAGATCCGATCACAGTGCTACCAGTGCAACATATAGTCACCACTGTAAGTAATATCGGTTTCAATACCTGCCAAGTATGGCTCCATTGGGTTGATTAATGATTATTTGCGAGGAGCATGGCTTTGTCCACTTGCTTGATTTTTGTGGGTTCGGATTCTGCATCACTACAGAAGTAATCGAATCCAGTGAGTGAGGGTGTCACGTGTATCCCGTTTGTTTCTCTCCCTCTCATTTCCCGTAAGATACCAATTAACAAAATGAGTGACTTTTAACATTCTTCGTATTTCTGTGTTATGACTAAATGAAAAATGCCAGTTTTACTCCATAGAAACTTCCTTTGTTGAATCTTAAGTTATTCACGATTATCATCTCTTCCCCGGGTGGGTCAATGATAAGTTTACGGGCTCACAAAACCCGTGATTCGATTCCCTGTGGTTAACAAAGAGAAGGCAGCCCATTTGTGTAGTTGTGAGCTAAAAACAAACGACCGTTTTCCACACACGAAAGATTTGGTCCTGTGATAATACTGTAAAGTACGATATAAGAACTCGAACAATAGTTGTTGATTTATTTATGTTGAATAGCCGTATTATTATGGGTTTCTATATTTACAGACTATTAACCAAAGCGTTTCCTTACTTTCATAATTCTATAAATATGTCACGAAATCAAGTCAGAATTTTCATTTTCGATTTTTTAAATGTAGGCATTGGTATTAATTTCATTTCTTCTTGTAGAAACTCCGCCTACCGACATACATCTGTCAATATCACTCTCGTGCTTTATATGTCACAACGACCTTATCAGGTTTATACGAAATAACCATGCAGCGCGAGGAACACGTGTGTGGACCAACATTATAAAAAACTTTCTCTTGGACAATTTTCGAAGAAAAAATTGTTTAATTTTAATCATAATACTGCATAATGGGCTATCTGAGAATGGTCTGAATCTCGAATATTAACGATATAAGCCTGTAAACTTACTCCTGAGTCACGTGGGAAACAAATAGAGAAAATAAATGACTCTGTTCATACAAAATGTAAATCACAAAAAATCGTTTTACAGGAGAACTCAGCAAAGTTTTACTGGCTACTACTTTGAAGTTTCATTCTGTATTAACTTCTACAAAATCCGCCCCCTCCTGCAGTTTCTCAGCGATAAGTCTGACGGCATACATGACGCTAAAAACTGGGGTTTTGACACGAACAGCAGACAGAGCACAAACAGCCCAGCTGTGTATTTCATTCTTAATACCACTCAAATCTACAAAGAACTACAATACTGTAGAAAAACGGCATCGATTTTAAGTTATTTTCACAAAATAAATCAGAAACGACAAAAACATTAGTTCGGTCAGACCGATATTCAGAAATCACCTCCTAACCTTAGTCTAACCAAAGTTCGAGGTTCAGAGTGGAAGGAATAATAAATTGGTACGTTACGAAACTTCTGACCTCTAGGCATGTCGATCAGTGTTGTGGTTGAGCTTGGAGCTTAAGAAAGTAGCTCCAACTAGTCTCTTCTGAAATCATACTATATGGTTGGATGCGTTATACCTTTCAAGGATCGGGCCTGTCAGCAGGCCAGCCCGTAGGGGGATTGGACAGCGTTGATTTGTGTACATGTTTGGAAGGATGTACACGATGTCTCCTTCCTCATCACCCCCTCTTCCACCTTCAACAACTACAGTAGATCACGAATCTGCTGAGAATTAACCCTTGCCGCAGTTCCCGTGGGCTTTTAGCGTTTAAAAAATTTGTCATGGTTTTAGGCCATGCCGTGAAATGTTGAAACGAAAGCTTTAGTAATTTGAGAATTCTTTACGGAAATTATACAATACTTTTTACCACTCCCTCCCCCCTTCATGTGCGTTGTTCCAGGGCCTGCTATAGATTGTGGCGAGGATCTGGTGGACGAGACTGTTGTTCAAGACAGGATCATGGGAACACAAACTCTTCGTGCCGACTCGAAAAATTCCAAAGTTACACCGTGAAGACATATTTTCTTGCCTAACCCACACTCCCCCATCCCCACAGGCCATACGTAACCAATAGAAAAATGCAGCAAGCAGAACGGAATGTTTCCTGCCCAAGTCAAAGGTGTACAAATGTATTGAAACAGCTACTGCGTACAACTGCAAATTGATAATCATACATCCTTGCAAGAAAAGAAACCGAAACCAGGAACTCCAAGAAAGAAGACAAGAACAGCTACGGAAGTTTACATGTCACGAAGTTTTGACACCGACTTTCATATAAGAGTATCGTAATTTTTGAGGTGAAAATGATACTTCGAGCTTTATATTGAATTTGAATTAAAGTTTAAATATTTTTATCTATTCATCGTTTTCAAGTTCGTACGATACAAAAAGAGTTCGATGACACAAGCCATATCTAAACAAATATATCAAACGTTGCTTTATCTAATTGGTTCCTCGAACAAATCACGTTTAAAATTCACATATACCGTTACCCGATTTGCCAAAAATTTCAAATTCTAGTTACTTAAGGATCTTTTACTGGCTGAATTAATAATTTACAAAAGCTGTTTTATGCTTCATGTTTATCATACTCAGAAAAGAAATAAGTGTTTGATAGAAAAGTGTCGACGTCTTTAAACATTTCTCATACAAGTACGCTCGTTTGTTTCAGAACTTGGAAGTAACGGGACGCGAGCCACGGAACTTCAGTATCCCAGTTTGGCACACTAATCACTGAGCCGGACTTGTTCCGAGAACGAATACAGCTTGTATGAGGGGTTTATTCATATTCCTTACTGCTGTGTAATAAATATGCCATAGAACGGTAAAACTGTAGAATAAACAGGTAATTTATTATTTACTCCTAACAGTTTTAACGTATTTCAACACTAGGATGTACTGATGGTGCACAGTTTCTAATGTTTTTCAACACTAGGATGTACTGATGGTGCACAGTTTCTAATGTATTTCAACACTAGGATGTACTGATGGTGCACAGTTTCTAATGTATTTCAACACTAGGATGTACTGATGGTGCACAGTTTCTAATGTTTTTCAACACTAGGATGTACTGATGGTGCACAGTTTTTAATGTATTTCAACACTACGATGCACTGATGGTGTACAGTTTTTAATATACGGGGTCTGGTCAAAAAGTTATAAGACTTCTTCTGTTACAGGTACCAGTGAGCTTCACTGAGGTGTGTACAAAGTACAAATAGTGATTTACTCCACTAATAAGTCATTTCTCCAGACTTTATATCCATGTTGCACAAAACGTGTTCAAAGACAAACGTATCCCTTGCTCCTGTCGTAATAGAAATTGAGAGTAAAAAAGAGCAACTTGTTTGTGTCAAGTTTTGTGTGACAAATGGTAAAGGAGGAACAGAAATAATCGAAATGTTAAGAACTGTCTTAAGTGATGACTTTTTAAGTAAGGCTGTCGTTTATCAGTGGTTAAAACCCTTCCCAGATGACCAACATTCTGGGGGACCGTCGACAACGTCCACTGATGAGACGGTTCCTAAGATGAAAGGAAAAAATTCGAAGTAATCGACGACTAACTATCCACGAAATTGTTGATGAATTGAACAATAACCTTATATTATGTCAGGCAAACACTGGGAGAAAGATTACTTGTTTCTCCATCATGGCAACGCGCCATCACACACTGCTGTGTCTGTTCAAGAATGTTTGGAAAAACAAAACACATCCCTGTGATACCACACTTCTCGATCTTGCTTCGTGTGATTTGTTTCTGTTCCACAAAATCAAAATTAAGTTAAAAGGAAAGAGATTTGATGACATTCCAACCATCCATAATAATGTTAAAGCAGAACTTAGTCACATACCAGTTGAAGACTTCCATCTTTGCTTCCGAAAATGGCAGGAACGTTAAAACAAGTGTGTATCAGATGGGGGAGATTACTTTGAAGGTGAGAGTATATAACACTGTTGTATCTATATCATTCTTTAGAATAAAAGAGAAGTTTCAGAACTTTCTGAGCACACCTCGTATTTCAACACCAGAATGTATTGATGGTGTAAGGTTTTTAATGTATTTTACACCAGCATATACTGATGGCGTATAGTTTTTTTGCATGAGTTAATGACAGATAAAGTATTCTTTTGAGAAGAGTTCTTCGATTTCCTTCAATTATTCTTCACAACAATAACTCACCGAAGCTCTCATGTATTTCATATTATGTCCTATCGGATGGGGTCATAATTACACATATAACAGGTACCAGCCAATGAAAATAACATTTAAATTTTGAATTAAAACTGAAAAGGAGCAACAAATAATCACTTCAATACCACCTGTCTCTATGATAATAGGAAAGAGAATTTGACTGTGATAAATCGTTATTAGAAAATAAGGAAAGTCAGAATCAGGTTAGATCGTATCAGACACCCATGGTGACTTTCTGTCCCAAGATAACACCAAATTCTGCTTACTCACCTTCCTCTAACCACATGTCGGGTTGAAATATGTGGTATTTCGTAAGTAAGCCTGTTAGTGTGTGAACAGCGATCATTATAGCCAGGAAATTCCTGCTTTACTATTCATATTACCTTTGCCAGATTTGTTAAAGATTACTCAATAACTTTTAACGTTTAACTGATCGAGGACAAAAGCCGAGCGAATGCGCTAATTGACGGAAGAAAAAAAAACGACCTTGAGCGGTTAAATGGTCAGAAATAACAGAAAATATACTGAGAATGAACGAAAACAACTTATTTATTATCATAAACTTTTCATTTCTAAACTGTCTTCGGTCCTGCTAAACTGTGTCATTCTAAAGCGTCAAAGTCAGTAATTTGTACGTTAACAGCTAGTCGTTCAGTATTTAGTGTCAATCAAGTTAACTACGCTATATAAAATGTCCGTGTACGTATGCAGGGTAGGCAGGCTCTGTCATTGTCCTCAAACTTCGCAGGTGTGGCTCTTCCCAAACGCATGTGGTATTTTAGAATATTGGTTGACAGCCGCAGTTCGACGGATAGTACCTCTTCTCTCATTAAAAGCAGACTTTTAGAAAAGCCGGCGTTTACAACAGGCTTTGAGTACCTCTAATGGTTTTACAACGATATTCCTTCAGCTCCTCTCAATGCATCATTATGGCGTGCTTTGTGTGTGTGTCCCTCTTGGCACAAGAAGACCGAACATGTCTGACCATTCTGTGTGCCCACAGGGATATCTCATGCTTCGTTTCCCGCAGTCTGTATAAGGAAGGTCAGAACGTTAGCCAATGTAGTGTACAATCTTTTTAATCATGCAATTTATTGTTCTCAAACACAGCTACTTTTGGTAGTTCACCTTACATAGTTACGTTTCGCATTGTTTTCGGAACATTTCTCCCGACACTGCTGGTCGTGTAGAACATTGGTATTCTAATACACACCACACTTCAAGCACCGTCAACTGATGCGGATTAACCAGCGTATATTAATTCCCATTGCTCTCTCTCTTTTCAGCCCATCTGGCTTAAAATTTCACCGAATTCATAAGTAGCTGTATTTCACTTCATGGTTATTTTCCATTCAGTTGATATCATACTCGTGAAACTTTTAACTCAATATCCACCGCGCTACTTGGTGAAATAGTAAATAACGTTCAGGCTCTGAGTGCACGTAATAATAAAATAACGACTTAGGGAAGTAATACAGGAATATGAACCTAGCGTAGAAATTATCATAGAAACTTCTACGTAGTTTAAACTTCCAGATATTACTGGGTTTATTATCAGTGCTAAAGTCAGTGCGCCATACCATGCTCTAGTATCAAAGGAAATCAATTATTTTGTCCAGATAGTATAACTTCACAAGGAAAGAAAAGTTCAAGAGCTTAGAGGCTTAACAACGTGTATAATCCAGTAATGAAGAAGTCAAAAAACGCCGCTACGAAAACTAACTAGCAGAGTTAACCCTTTAATTCAGAGGGAAGATGTAAAAAAAATATATATATTAAAAAACAAATTCACAGTCATGTACACATGATATGTTTGTGCGATTATTGGTATCCACGGAGTCTTGTACACATGAAATGTTTGTGCGATTATTGGTATCCACGGAGTCATGTACACATGAAATGTTTGTGCGATTATTGGTATCCACAGAGAAGACTTAATAAATCGAGTTTGAAATCAGCTTCCAGAAATCAATTTCTTCGATTTCTAGAACCACGTTCTATGGAGATAAGCTGTTCTTGTTTTTAAACGTATTTGTTCGTGAACTCAGCCCTAGTTGATTTAAATGTATGATACAGTGGTAATATGAACAGATGTTGGTAACCTGTTGTTAACAAAATACGAAACCTCTTTAAAGTATATGTTTATTGTTGCTGTTAATACATAGCAACATGCTTCAAGTTCTACTGTTGCCCCTAGTGAGTGACCTGCAGTGAAACATTCTAGCAAATTCGTATTACAGCATACGATTCAAATAAAAGGAAGGCAATGGTTCAAATTCTCTACAAACAATTTTAGTTTATTTAATCATATTCTGATATATTTGAATAATATCGAAACAAAAACTTAACATTTTCTCCTCCCATCAAAGTGTCGCAAGATTTTAAAGTGATATTTCTATATGTACGTGTGTGTTGGCACTAAGGTGTCTTTAAAACACTTTTCAGACAGATGTGAAGATAATCCTATTTTTACAGTGATGACAAATACGAACATGCACTTATAATCAAACGAACCTTCGTTTAACGTCGGGTCTAAAGAATACATTTATTAAAACTCACAGTCCTGGTTTTAACACACGATCTTTTAACAATAGGCAATAACAGCGACAAAGAAACAGACAGGAAACTAAAAATGATAGCAGTTAGTGTTCTTTTAAGAAATTCGTTCGATCAGTTTGTGTTCTTAGTACTGGTTGACCGTCTTTTTTTCAAATCATTTTTTGTACAAAATAAAATTATAATAATAAACAAAAATGACAAGCACGTAAGTAATGGATAAATTGTCAATCCTCGAAACCCTTCCCCTTTATCTCTGTAGGTGGTTAAAACGTCTGAGAAACAAGACAAGTTGAGACCCGGATCTCTGTCACACGAGTAGAATATTTAGCAGGTGCCCACATTAGCCGATAGAGGACGGGTCAGTCCCCACGTATCACGTTAAAAACAGGTGTCAATGCTAATTTAGGCACACTGTTTAGTCCACATTCTCCAACAGTGCAAGGTGATGGGTTACCAAACTTCCTGCCTTATGATAACTAGTTTGTTTTTTTTTGAATAAATAAATATAAAAACTCGCATGAACCTTGCTTTAAAGACTTAGGTTTTACAGAATAATGATACAATGTGCAGTCAGATAGCGTAGCTTTCGAATGCTTTACAAAGAATAATGTTTCTCAACCTTTTCAATACCAGGGACTGGCTTGTTTCCCACCCACCTCCCTCAATTATCCCGGACCACTAAAAGTCTAGTACAAGAAGAACCATTACCTTCTATATTTGAATATTGTGTCTTTTGTATGTGTGTGTGTGTGAAATTCCATGCACAGACAAGGTGGCTGTGATGGACTATGGACCAATTGGTAAGAAAGACTGCTTTATACGATAGCTATAATTGTAACTCTGGAAACCAGACCGACGTAAAACGCGATTTTAATAAAATTATCAAGTTGTTTACGTACCTGCCGGTAGGGTCCACACATCACGTCGTACTGAGTAACTTACTGTAGAGTTTTACGTGTTCCGAAACGCTGATCAAAAGAAGTGGGTGAATATTTTTATTTCCTATCGACAAAGGGGGCAAACAGTAATCAATGTAATTAATTACACTGTTGATGTCAATGTTGTTTACATTTGTGTGCGACTCTTGTGTAGTTGTCGGTTACAACCACGAATATTTTGGTCCATAAATAACTAGAAAATATGTTTTAAAGACCCAAGATAAGTTTATGGGATAGGATGGCCCATTCTTATTTCGATTTTTTATGTAATATTTATAATTAATTAAAAAGTGTTCATTGTTTCTTCGAAATTAAGCACAAAGCTACACAATATGTGCTCTGTCCATCAGGGGTATCGAAACCCAGTTTTTAGCGTTGAAAGTAAGCAGACTTACCTCTGTGGATGGACGGGTGCAGTTTTTCATAGACTAATATATCTCAACCTCAGGAAGAAGCAAAAAAGATTAAACTAATGACAAATACGTTTTACGTATAAAAACCAAACTATTTATAAGAGATGTGCAATTTACCCGTACAAATACGCGTGCCAGAAGCAACACGACATATCTTGTATCATATACCAAAGCAGTTCGGTTTGTGGAAACACATCATCAAATCGGTTCATTTATTGTTTGCTCTTATAACTTAAATTCACGGTTACTTTATGTTAATTACTTTGAATAACAGACAAACGAATTACATATCAGTAATTCAACTAACAGGTACAAGTTTGTATATTTTTTATAATTCTTCGTCCTTAGTTTCGTTTTTAATTTAAGACAAACTGAATTTTACGACTTTTTTTCATCTCCTACACTATCCTTCAGAACAAGCCCTTCATATTTTATTATACTAATAAACTAGAAACAATTGCATTTAAAATGAAAATTATACCACGACTTATACACGTAACAGAGGGATTTTTTATCGTGTCAGTGAATCTAAAATGAAAAAGTATATATATTTATTATCCGACTCGTGCTTTACAAACAGGTAAAAAATTTCGACATCCCTGATGGCCCGACATGGGCAGGTGATTAGAGTGCTTGACTTCCAATCTGAGGGTCACGGGTTCAAATCCCTGTCCTTTCAATGTTACAATGTGAAGGTTGTTACTCCAACTATTCGTTGGTAAACGAGTATTTCAAGAGTTGACGGTGTGGTGTTGACTCCCTCTAGTGTTACACTGCTGAATCAGGGATAGCTGGGGCATATTGCCCCCGTATAGCTTTGCGCGAAATTCAAAATAAACCGATATAACAAAGAATCGGCATAAATCTGAACAAAGTACAAGGAAAATTGTATGAATATTTAACTGTATTTGAAATACTAAACGATCAACTTTGTATAATATACAATTAAAATACTGTTGGAAAACTGTACAACGATCGTAAAAAGTCACTTCACATTTGTCTACGTCACTCACGTTGAGTATTTTAATACACTTTATATATACTCATCCCTACTTTTATATTGCTGATCACCAGAGGGAGTAATTTAATTAGCAGCATCCATAATTTCGAACCGAATAGCGGGATTATTAATCATTTTTATAATACATATTGCCCACAGAAGATTGTAATGCATGTTCAGTGTCATGTGGAAAATCGAACCTGCGATCTTCGGATTCGCAGCCCGATACGATAACAACACGACCAAAGAAAACAAACCAACATTACGGTTTACCATTTCTTTAAAATTCCAAAGAATTACCTGAGTTCATAGAAGCACTTGAGAGAGTTTTGATGCTGATAATGTTAGTAATAAAGTAACTTATAACAATTACAGACTTTAATTATGTGCATTAAGTTTGTGTTTATATTAATAAATGTAAAAATTAAACTGCACTGGGCGAACACACGAGAAAAGATATCTGATCCTTGGATGTGAAGTCGTCGTAAACGATATCCCATAAGAAGATATTTAGAAGAAAAAAACAAACGGTGCTTACAAAAACATCAATGCTAACCATGACGACAGTATAATAAAAGAAGGCGCTAGGAATGACGGTGACTCGATCCGTCACTTTATTTGTAATTAACGGTACCATTTACTGCTCGATGCTTTGGCACATAAACAAACAAAACTGAGTAACCTCGTCATTAATAACGTGAGATCGTGTTCTGAACTCCTTCAAGTATTTGTTTTCATGACCTATAGATACAGCTATTCATGCGATATTATAAGACCAATATACAGTTTCATGTTTTTCTCATGATGACCGAGTGATATCGTAATCGAGATAACATTATGAGATCATTTTTATTACGGCGCAAGTCAATTCATATACTATGAAGCGAAGAAATTCATCCAATTTCAACAGTGTATTGAACTTGTAACACTTTGATAGTAGAGGGACAGCTTTCTATAACGGAGTAAGGATTGAAAGAGCCTCTGAGTGTTATAACTGACAAAAGAGATATATTAGAAAACAAAGTCAAGATAATCACATAGATTCTCCAAACACCGATGCCAAGCTGACCACGAAGGTTTATCAAACACTAATGTCACGCCAATAATAGATTCTTCAAAAACCGATGCCAAACTAACGAAAGAGATACTCCAGTTACCGGTGCCAAGCTGACCACAGTGACCTTCCAAACACTAATGCCAAACTGACCAAAGAAGGTGTTGTCTGAAGACACTACACTCATCACAAAACATTTTCATACTCTAACAACGGTCACAAATATTCTCCAGGTATCCAATAAAGAATCAACGATTTTCAGAGCCCTAATTTTAATGTAAACAGTTTACAGACACACCCACCGACCATAAAGATACTCTGGATACCTAATAAAGAATCAATGATTTTTCCAGACCTTATCTGTAATATTAATTATGTAAAACAAACAAAAAAAACTCTAGTCATGTACTACAAGCAGATGGTCTAAAATATCAAATACAAAAAGTACATTTGCCCTGCGGTTAAAGATATAATAAATTAATCTAATTATAGTTTGGAACTTCACTGGAATGAACACAACTTTAACGTATTTTAACTAAACATATCAGCAGATCCATTCGTGAACAAACTGTCGGGAGCCTAGAGATTTTATTAATCACTGGAGTTAATAAAAACTGCAATGTACTTGATTTTGTTCAGAACATGTACTTGCGTGTTAAACATAGAAAAAAAACACGAGACTTCGAATAACACTTTCACTCACTCTAGATTTTCGCCTTCGTGAATAATTACCAGACGCTAATACTGACCATAAAGTATTACTTTATACTGTGACCTGACCTTAAAAAGACTCTTCAGACGAAATGACGTCACTAAAATAACAACATAATATACAGTTCTCGCGTTATGTCACGAGAACGTGTAGTTGCATGGAGCACGGATTCGTTATCAGATTACAAGTTGGGAGCCACTGAATCCTGGGATCCTCAAAGATATGGCGGCTACCAGTGAACGTCTGCAAAGTTTTGACTTATACAAATTAACGACAAGAAAAATATAAAACACTGAAACAAAACCTAACTGCTTTTCTCTTCATCTAACATCAAAAATTAACTTTTTTTTTCACCACGAGAAAAGAGAAACCCAAGTTTTAGAAGGTCAAGTACTTTTTCGCATGTCTATGTTCCAAGTCAAGTATAACTTCGAAGAACTTTAGTGAGTCAGCATTAGGCAAAGTTGGCATGCGCAGAACACCTGACAACCCCAAGAGAGGTCAAGCAAGTTAGGTTAAAGGCCAAAGTGAATAAAATCTTCATATCGTTCATATTTGACAAGTAACTGCTCGACTTAGATAAACAAAGTTTACAAATAATTGGATTGTTCGTAGCAAAGCATTTTGTAAAGCAAACACAACAAATATAACTGTTCTTGTGGGATTTAAAAATACCATAACCAGCTGAATAGCAAGTTTATCAACTCTCACCAGGAATGAAAGTTTATGAATAAGTGTGTTATCCAAACGATTTTCGTATGCTGACAGAAAAAAAAACTGTTGAAGACTACAAAATACAAATGAGCAGGCCGGTTCGGCTCGTTTTAAATTTTATTTTATTCTGAGCGAATATTTTTCTGTTTTGCTACATTTCAAACACGCACACTGATGTATATATGTTTGTACATGCATCGCCACAAAACTAATAACCAACCAATAGCGCTCCAATATTCGTATTTCCTGCATATCAGAGTTGAATCCCGTTCACGTCTGTTAAATGCTTACTTGCACACGTGTGCAAGTTCAAAATTTGTGTTTGTATTTGCGCCTTGGGATTACATCAACAGTCTACCAGGGAGATTTGGTTGTGATGTTAACAACTGGCAGTAATAAACGACGAGCTCATTAGAGTGGTTGTATGCCATTTTGATATATATAACTGGCATGTTAGTGTTTGGGGTCATACTACAAAGCAATAGGGACCTACCACACTACGTTTTCCCTAACCTCCCCACAGAGCAACAGCCAACTCAGGCTTTTTTGTTTTCTTTATCCATGTTATTGGTATTACTCGCACGTGCCTATTGTTTATATATACAAACTTGTATCTGTGTGTGTATACATACGCATATAATATTGTATCACTTTATTTAACCTTTCCTTTCTGTTACAGACTTAGATTCTGTCATGGAAAATCTGAGGCAAAATTAAATAATTCGAAAGTTTTCCATGAGTTTCAAAATTTGGTGGCATAAACACATTACTGCCTTGAATTTTTGGTAATAATTTTATTATTTGTACAATTAAAACAAATACATGTTTGAACAGCTGAAAAAAAATTACGAACAGTAGCTCTACAACGTGTTGTACAGTTGTGCAAGACAGTAGAGAGACTGATTGAGCTAGATGTTGTCCACCTCTGTCTGTCACTAAGTTAAACGTACCTCCCCCACCCCCAATTTCCCAACCTCGCCCCATCGTCCTTGGAATTCAACATTTCTGTTTCACGTCTTGAAGGTTGCGGTGGATGTTTTTTTTTAAACAGCACGAGCACGCGCATGGCTATATGGCCGCATGCACGACCAGTGGTGTGGTAAAAGAATAAATATTTTTTTTTTTGAGGGGGAGTCAGTTTTACTATTTTTTTTAGATTTTACAATAGCACTTGTTAGTAATCCAGACTGTTATTAATGAACAACTGGTAAAAATGTTATTGTGAAGTAAATGCAAGTTTAGGGTTGCATAAATGCTAACAAAACAAGAAATCGATATTGCGTGCAAATTTACGGAGAATAGTTTAACAAACAAAAAAAAGGGACGGGGCGACATCTTTACGCCAGGTTAACTACTTTCTCACTAACGGTTAAATATGAGCTCTAAAGTATAAAGTGTGCACTTGTATAATAATGGCACAAAAACTAATTTTACAGCATACACTTATAAGCGACAAGTTATTAAGTTTTACTCTATGAATAATTATAAGATGTTGTTTTTTTTAGGAAAAAAAATTAATTCAACCAAATGCATCTTACTGTACATTAGAAAACAACTCATTTCTGACAGTTCTTGTGAGGATCGTACGTCAGTGAAGCCTAACGCAGACGGAAACGCTAGGCCTATAGCTCGGCGATTTAAAACCCATAACTAAACTGCCGGGACAAATTTTTCCTAAGAAAAGAAAAGAAAAAAGGGAGAGGTAGAGATAGAGAAAGTTGGCGCATCTTAAAGTGCTATGTAATGGATGTATAAAACTTCATCAATCATTATTAGAAGTTCGATTACTAAGGCTCAAGCAGACAACGTTATGCAAATTTTTAAAGTAATCAATGCTCGTGATGTCAACTTCCATCTCCGTATGGCAAGCCAACTTACCCCTTTCCGGTTTTAATTACCTTAAGTTCTACTGTAGCGATTTAGAATAGTTATTATTAGAGTTTCACGTTTCTTTAAGTAACTAAGAACAAGACGAGGAGAAGTAAAGAACATATACCCCACCATGTCGGTAGAACATACCCTTACTTGACTTCGTTTTTTGTTTACAAGTGACGTAAAAAACATTTTAAATATATTACTACGTCGTAATTTTTAAGATCTTTATCTTGAAAGTTTTCACGTCAATGTCATTACATATGAGATATGGATGTCATGTTTGTAACAAAATGGTTTGAAATATTAAATATAAGCACCTCAATAATCGTCATAATTTGTATATCTGCAATATACCTATGATTTTTTTCCTGCGTAACACTATAACAGAAAGACGTCTTGTCTTACGCAGATCTTTATAATCCAGTTTTGGATGTATTGTACTATTTTTACTTTACTGTGTACAACATAGTTACTAGAACAAATGGTCATAAACATCTTTCAGCTTTGTTTGTATATATGTCATGTTTTCATAGACCAAGAAATTTAAAAAATATACATTTAAAATATAGTCACTCAGACCTTAAAAATGAGGCCGTATTATTAAATGAAAGGTAAGGCCAGGAACTTTTAACATTCTTCCCGTCCTAAAGTTTATCCAGGAAATAGCGGTAAGTACCACGACATGACCGTGAAAGCAAAGGTCAACACGTGCCTTCCCTCGAGCTCTTTGACTCGAGAGATCACCCGTCGAGCGGTAGGAATTGCAGGCCGTAAGTGTTATTTTCTTTTAATATTGCAAATGATCACAGAGGGCAGCACAATCGACCTGAAAAAATGAACGAAGTTCCTCCAATTATAGAAGTTAAAAACCGCGTGTGGAATAGTTTAATATTCAAATATCTGATTCGAGATTTATTTTGATAGTTATGTATTCATACACTTTTGAAAGTTGTTAACTATTACACGGTTTGATAAAAATAACCTACTGTTACCATGATACAAACACGGCACTGGTAACAAATAAATAAGATATTAAAATAAAAACATTACTAAAGTTAAACAATCAAGAGACTAGAAAATACTGGCCACACTATCAGATACTATTTAAATACATTTTTTCTGTTTGAAGCAGTGAAAGTCTCCACGCCCAGAAACTTAAAACTTCATATGAAGGCAGCGAATATAAAAACTATGAAGCTAGTATGTTGTAATTTTTTTTGCATTGTTATAAATACAAGCCGGAATAATTGTAAGTTGATACATTAGAAGAAAAAAATTCTAAAGAATTAAAAACATTTTCTATACTTATTACTGAAATAGTCTAAAATGCCCAATATACATCAAGTTGGAGTAAAATTGCAACACACTATGAAATACTACAGGGAGACACGTGCACACCACATCTGCAGTGAAATACAACAGTTATAACGGATATATCGAATTTTTACAGCAAGCAGAAGAAATGTTTTAATACCTCAGCATGTTTTCCGTGATGTAACGAACAGGACAACGAAAAGAGAATCAGCCACATGCTGTCAGTTACTCTAATTTATTCTATTCATGTACTGTTTATTTACTAAGCTGTTTTACGCTTGTTATGAAAATGTAGAATACTAAAATATTTTACCCATAACTTACGTATGCACATCAACATGTTTTTATACACTATTTCATGCACCATACTGCTTGTGGGTTGATAACTTATTAGTTATACGGTCCCTAATAACATAAACGAAAAATGATCTCAGCATCGCAGTTAATCCCATACATCACTGCTGATGGTTTTATATAAAACACAGGATAACCACAATCAGTTAACCACGAAACATGTTGTAACATGCAAAACAAAAACAGGGTTTTATACAAAACACAAGACTGTTTTCAAACCAATTCTATTTAATCGCTCGCTGAGTGTCGTAACATGCGAAAAACATAAAACGTGCTGTAACAAGCAAAAATACATAAAGTAAATATCTAGGTTTACGTGTAAAAGTTATACTACGTTGTATGGTTTTATTCACCATGTTGTTTGTTTCTAAGTCATAATTAAATACATTCTTTCTGTGGTGGGATTATTTTTATGCAATATTTTCTTATTACTGCTGTTTGAAAAACGTACAATAAAAAAGGTTAGTTTTGAATCTCGTGCAAAGCTACACGAGGGCTATCTGCGCTAGTTTTTATAATTTACCAGTGACAGACAAGAGAAAACACAACACATCGCACGCCCTTAAGAGTACTGTTCTACCAAAGAATGGTGGGATTAATCGTGATGTTATAACGCCTTCACGGCTGAAAGAGCAAGCTGGTTTACCGGACGGGGATTTGAACCTGTGACCCTTATCTATGTCATAATTGGAGCGAAAATGGTTGATGTAATTTTTACATTTTAATTTTCCATGCTAAAACCAAGTATAAACTCATGTTCTTGACACCAAATAATTTTCACTTCGTAATCCATACATTCATCCTTAGATTTGATGCTTAGAAGAACGCAGGACTTGTGAATACTTTGGGAAGACAGCCACAACAATGAAAAGTTTCACTTCGTTTTTTACTTAAGATATCCATATAAAAATGGTATAGAAAAACATAAAATTGGTGGTAGGATTAGGGGATAAAACTGTGACTTTCCTTTGATCAAGATAGTGTGGGCATGTAGTGTGTCGACAGAAGTAGGTGGATTTATTAAACAGCCAATCAACGACAACTTTCTTTATATGTCTTAGTTGAGCGTGACGTGACTTACCAATCTTGGCCAAGACAGAACTAAATATAAATTAGGCGTGAGAAATTTAACATTTCTAATGACGACGTTTTCTGTATTTGTTGCAGCTAATGGGAGAAGTATCAAGGTCGGTTGAGTTACACTCTCATCAGTTTTGTTTACAGTTATTATCTGCAGCTGAGTTACAGACTATGAAGTAAATAACCACCTTGAAATGGAAATTCTTATTTTTTGTAATTGCCATAAAATTCCATCTCTGTCCTAATTACCGCAAACTTCAGGTCGTAAATAGCCTGGTTTATTTTACGTTATTATTTGCTCTGGCACGGCCACATAGTTAGGGCTCTCGACTCGCAATATGAGGGTCGCAGGTTCGAATCCTCGTCCTAACATACTTGCCCTTTCAGCATTGAGGCGTTATAATATCACGGTCAATCCAACCATTCGTTGGAAAAGAAGTAGCCCAAGAGTCGGCGGTAGATAATGATGACTAGCCGCCCTCCCTGTAATCTATCACTGTTGAATTAGGAATCACCAGGCCTGTGCGAACCTAAACCAACACTCTCTGTAGCCCTCCGTGAAATCCGTCGTTACCAGATGTCAACTGGAGTATTCATCCGAAAAATCCTTTTCCAGAGATTGGTGAGAGAAATCGCCCAGGACATCAAGACTGATCAGATTTCAACGCTCTACCGTCATGGCTCTTCAAATGCCTAAGACCTATGCTGAAGAATTAAAAATAACATGCATTGTGAAAAAGAAAGTACGTCCATAGTGAGAGAGGAAGAGGTCCAAGCACAAGACCTAAATCTGGATAAAGCAGAAACAAGTATCTTTGAAATTCAAAACAAATCAAACCTTATTCGCTCTACTTCTACTCTGTTTACCTGATCCAAATGGTTAAAAGTAGGTCACCTCAGGATAACAGCACGTAGCAAGTAATGAAAGTTGGTTAATTAGTCTGGTTATGTTAAACAGTTGAGAAATATACATATGCAGTTTGAGAAATGAGGTTTAGAACGTTAAAATCGGGTTTCGATACCAGCGGTGGACAGAGCACAGACAGCTCATTGTGAAATTTTACGCTTAATAACGAATAACAAAATTTAAGAAATCCTGACACTGTTAATATAAAAATACTCAAAGTTATAGCAACAAGAACAAACACAAATAAATATCATAATTATTACGTCACAATAAATGTTGTCATTCGTTGATGAAATAACTATTTCATATTTTTATTGGTTAAGTTATTAAATGTGGAAGAACAAGGCAGCTTGTCACTCAAAACTTACTTCCTTAACAATAAAAAAGAAACCTACGTCACGAAAACCAACGAGAAGGCCCACTTCCGTTTTACAGTCGGTTGGTTGTTCCAGAGCAAAGCCATATTGGCTATCTTACTGTGTCAACCGCGGGGAATCAAACACTACATTTTAGCGTTGTAAGCCTGTAAACAAACCGCTGTCTCTTCGGGAGATTTCATTTTATAAAACAAAAGTCGAAATGAATATAGTAAAGCCTGTATGAAAACATCATAATTCGAGGATTTCGGAGCTAGTATTAATATTATTGCTGTTCTCATACTGCTGCTGACTTTAACACCTAGCTACAAAATAAGATATCAACGCTTCCCTCTGATCGAAGTGTTACTAGTCTTCAAACTTAACTGCTGAGCTATCAGGGGCATTATTACAATGAAACAATACACGTGACTTAATATTCAGTGTGTAAATTTGTAAAAATTAAAGTTAAAATTCCTATATTAACATTTCAACCAAATGAGGAGAAATAACTTTCGTCTTCAAAGTTTTGAATAGAAAATCTTTGCTAAACGTTTCGCTTTAATAAAATAAGAGATAAAGAATTGCGAGATCAACGTTTCGAACAGAAGAGACCCGGCATAGCCAGATGATTAAGGTACTCGACTTGTAATACGAGAATCGCGGGTTCAAATCCCCGTCACACCAAACATGCTCGCCCTTTCAGCCGAGGGGGCGTTATAATGTGACGGCCAATCTCATTATTAGTCGGTAAAAGAGTAGCCCAATAGTTGACAGTGGGTGGTGATGATTAGTCTTACACTACTAAATTAGGGACAGCTAGTGCAGATAGCCCTTGAGTGGCTTTGCGCGAAATTCAAACCAAACCAGTCGAGCAGAAGATGAAAAAAATTGTTTTGAAAGGTCTGGATCAATGAAGCAAGAGGAAAAGATTTGAATAATACTCGTGGAAATTTATAACACAAAGTATGTCGAGTTACTCGGCTAATGGTCTGTTGTTCAACTAAATCAGGAAAAACAAATTTTAAATAGCCATTAAACTTTTTATCTGTAAGATACATTTTAACTTTCTTTTCACTACTTGAAAATAAATCGTTCCATACGCCTACACTTTAACGTACTATTGTCATACTTGTACGCATATATATAAAACTGTTGTATGTGTATTAAGGTTTTAAGCATATGAATGTTTTTTATGTTAGACTTATTAAGATTGGTGGCTACTGTTAATTTATTCGTTATTTATGTAACTTTTATCGTCCATACAACCTTCGTAGCCTGCTAGATAACACTGTTTGCTGTATAAACTTCACAAACTTAGGAGCCCGTACCGACGGCATTCAAAACTAATGTATATAAATCACCACAGTCTCCACCCTCCAGACTGGTTTAAATAAGATAAGGGCTCCATAGGAACGCTAACAACGGCGCCTTTAGCCGCAAGTGACGCCTTACAAGAAGAGCGAACGTTTTACAAACTTCATTAAAGACCTGAAATGTACAGCGTGTTCAACAGGTAGCTTTGGGTGAATATCACAAGTTATTAACTTGCCAATCACCAATGGTAACGTCCCCCCTAGTGACAAGATTCGAGATTAAAGATCAATCTCTTCTTTATCCTGACTCAAAAACAACTTGTTTTCCATCATATTATAGCAAAAAATACGGATTTTAATAAAACGAGAAGTATCTATAATCTCTGATGTATTCGTTCTTGCACATGGTATATTTATTTATAACAGAGCATCTTAAAATTATAGTCATGTCCAGCTCTGGCTGGAATATCTTTAAACTTTTTTCAAATAAACGAATTTTAGTCCAGATGAAAAAATGGCTGCCAGCAAATCTGACCATAATTCTCTTTTTTTCATCTTTTACTAATGAACTTTTATTTGTAAGATGTGTTAAGTAACAAGGAAAGTTTTGTGCATTCAAGAAATGTAAAACAGGGATAATTTTATTGCAAGATGTTTTCCAAAATACCCTGAGGTATTTTTAAACACGTGTAAACAACCTATAACAGTATAAAGTGGCGTAACTAATAGTAGACGTGGGGCGGAGCAAATTACCAAAAAACTTGTTCAAAAATTAACAACGGAAGATCGTACGAAAACAGCATTATTTTGAGAGAGGGGAAGGGTGAAAAACAAGCGTTTACCATTTGATTAAAATAGTTGCCACATCATCTTAAGCTGTTAAGTTTGTTTTAATGAGTGTGAACAAGGAATGGAAAATAATGCAATTTACATTGATTCCCTCGATGATATATATCTTTATTATTTTACTTGTTTTTCTACATACTTCAGGAAACGTCTTGTCAGATATAGCACACTTCCCCTTTCCTCAGATAAATGTTTACTGTATATCACGTGGCTTCCCTGCATCACAATGACCGAATTATGCCAAATACCTATTTTATATGCAAAAACGGCTCGTTTGAGTTGAGAAAATATTTTACATAGAAGAGCGAACAACGTTTCGACCTTCTATGTAAAATATTTTCTCAACCCAAACGAGCCGTTTTTGCATATAAAATTCTCAACAAGTGGGTTTCTCGACATCAATGATTATGCCAAATAACATCTAGAACAAGAATCAGACATTCATAAATATCTGTATATTACTCTCTGTTTTTGATGGAACTCTTTGGATGCAATTTTGGACTTTGCAAGACTACTGATGTCATTTACTACCAGGATAACACGTGTCTAGAAAATACGGTAAAAATATTCACCATGACTGTTTAGTTCATTCGTACAAAATCCTTGTCTTTATGGTTTTCTTTTTATGAAAAATTCAAATTGGTATCTTATACATAAATAATTATATCGAAGTTAATACTTATTACATGGTCCATAAAGAGCTATGTATGCATGACGTGACTAACAGTAAGAATGCTTTCTTAACCCTAGACGACCTCCCGCCTATTACAGAACCAGTTAACCGACAAAGAGGGGGGTAAAAGGGGGTTGTTGACCATGGATGCTAGAGGAACGCTATGGGAGGTGGCATAAATGGTTATTAGCCTTTTCAGAGTCTAAGAACTTGACTCCCGTGTTGCTGGTTTACCTTTTATTGTCCATGAGAAATCTACACACGAATTAAGTCATGGTCACTCAGGGAACAAACCAGATTGTAATCATTTATACACACGTGTATGCATATTCCGAAGGCCTAATATATCACGCCTAAACGGGGTCACAACAACAATCTCTAGCAAATTATTCGCCTCTCCCTCTGTCTATCTACTGGTCTCTCTCAGTGCATGTCTGTCTGTGGTGTTAATGAGATTCCCCCTGGTCAGCATCGCCATCATTATTAACATGATACAATACAATACCAGATGGACCTCCTACTCTGTAATTACACCGAATACTATCACATCACGTCTCTGTTCAGGTAATACAGAACCCTATGAGATGAGGCTAAGCGCCTTGAGCGATCCGTCATTAACGATAATTAACAAATCACCGATGTCCAAAACCCGTACACAAGTTAATTGCAACCGATATAGTGAACATTATAAAGATCCAAAAACCAACAGCTTGGATAGTAGGTGTAAAATTTCAAAATTAATAATTCCTACTATTGGTCATTAAAAAAAACAACGAACAGAGGGACAGACACACATACATTCCGATCAGCTATATCTGATATTAAAATAATAATACAAAATAAAGGAAACCTCTTGGAAACCACGTGAGAAAAGATAGTACATCTAGAGTTCGCTATCACTGTCAATGAGGTCATAATAATAGTCTTTAAGGTGCTTATTCTTATCTTTAAATATGCATGTAGTGGAGCAAGATACAAGTTACAATCTAATTTTATTTGCTGAACCACACATACGTTCTGGTTTTGAAAATTTCAAATAATTTAATGTTACTAACCGTATTTATTTTTTTCAAACTTATAGTGTATCAAAACGAAAACAAATGTATAACTATTTCTTCTTTGTTTTTAGCAAACTTACCTCTTTCGTTTCGTTGGGGGAAATATAACTAGAAAGAGGTTTATCAACCAACCTCCCATATTTCTGTACAGACGCTCACGAGATATAGATAGGCTTAACTACAACATATTGAAAAGTAAAACAACTTTTAATATTTACCATGTAATATTTTAAATCACTTATCTCCACTAAAGTGTGTTTCTTTCTTATATTATTATTTTAGTTGAAAGTATTTTCACACCATTTGACTTAATGGTTCAAAAGGAATATCATTTACAGCATAGAGAATGTTTTTTTCTCGTAAAACGCAAAGCTACACAAAGGACTCACTGTTCTCTGCCCACTCGAAACCCGATTTTTAGCGATATAAGCCCTCAAACTTTTCAGTGAGCCAACCGAAGAAGGGGGAACTAGAATGATGAAACTTCCTTAAAATAAATTTTAGAATTAAAAGAAAATCAATTACGATTACGAAGTTACAAGAGCAAATACGTTAGCAATTTCCTAATTTTATGGTTTTCGGAAATGACAAATATCATCAATCTACAGAGGGCGTTGTTGAAATAGACGACTGATAAAAAACAATTCACAATTATACTGGTGAGTGAATATCGATCGCACAGCCGATATTCGTAAAATCTGCTGTACAGAAATATTCAATATATAATAATTTATCTTATTCCTCAGGACCACATTTAGTGTAAAATAATTAATTTAATAAAAAAGAAACTAATTAGTCCATAACACTAAGATGCAGATAAAGCTTTAAAATATCGGAAGGACATCCTATCTTTATTTGTAGAAAGTATGAAATCAATATTCAGACATGAAAATACATTATATTTAGCAGAGAAGTATATAAACATGCATTCGAAATCTTAAACTGAATGGAAATCGTATGATGACTAATTCGAAAATGCTAGTATAGTTTTAGAATCTAAATGTGTTAATTGGATATCATGTTAGAATCAGAATTTTCATATTTTAGTTGGAACACATTTCAGATGGATCGCGTCTTGGTTGAACGGGTTGGCCAAATAAGAACTATGTTGTGCTAAGTGTTTTATTAACCAAGGTTGTGAAATATATATACACGTCAATATACCGAGTTAAGATTTTACCCTCGCTCCCGAAAGGACGGGAGGAAAAGAGGGGTATTGCATTATGAATCTGTGTATATGCGTGTGAGCGCGTGTATCTCGAAAAATAATAAACTAATTTATGCAAACTTTTTAAGGGAAATATGAAGCTTCCCAAATCTGGTACGGATCGTTTTAAAACATTTCTATAACGGAAATATACGGAATGTTTTTCAGTTTTATGATAATAAATGTGTAAAAAGGTGATTGGATTAGTGCCGACTTTCAGGTGGACGTTGAAACCAAAAAACAAAAAAAGAACGACTGCGGAGTGAAAGCATGCAATCTTTCTCATTGCTCTTCTGATCATTTTATTTTTTAAAGACGGCAAGTTCCAAATAAACTTCATTTTAAATAATACTAAAGAGGACATAATGCTCATCTCACACATTGTTACGTAAAATGACAAACTTGATTAGTGTGATGACAAAAAAACTGTGGGGTTTCGCCATGTTAACAATTTTCTCTTTCTTCTGTATATTTTTAGTCCCGGTTTGGCCCACCCACGATAAGAGCCGTAACCATCACCAAGGCTTAAACACTGTTTCAGGTGTGAAATTCCTATTCTACACATCTCAGTTTCAAATTTCTCGACATATTAACTAGGAAAATGGAGAAAAGAGTCTACAACGTAACATGAATTTTAATCAACAAGGTTTATCAGGATGGTGCAGCTCGAGTTTCTTTATTCAACACAGTAAATTCCGAAATATTTCAAACAGAAGTTAGATTTGGAAATGTCTATACTTTGTGGTACTTTTTGATAAATTTCATCAGGTAATAATACAACTTTACAATTATCCTTCCTACAGTTTCAGCAAGTAACAATACAACTTTACAATTATCCTTTCTTACACTATAAAGTCATTACAAGTCATGTCACTAAATACACGTGATTTAATTACATGTGAACTTCTTGGCACCTCTGCATAAATGTAGCGGCCTTTGTTTTCGGAAAAAACACACCTTGGATGCACAGTAATTAAATTTGGTCACACCATCCACGTAAACTACTGTGTCAACTCCGAATGCTCCAGTGATCAAGCTGGGTAACGCCATTGTAACCTCTGTGTTAACTCTGAATGATGCAGTGATTAAATTGGGTCACACACTTAACCTCAATGTTATATCTGAATGATGCAGTAATTAAATTGGGTCACACACTGTTAACCTCAATGTTATATCTGAATGATGCAGTAATTAAATTGGGTCACACTGTTAACCTCAATGTTATATCTGAATGATGCAGTAATTAAATTGGGTCACACTGTTAACCTCAATGTTAACCCTGAATGTTACAGTGTTTAAACCGGCTTAACCATAGAATTAAGGATGAGGCCCATTACGGGCGTGCACGAGGCGGACTAGCAGGGAGGCCTACCCTCCCCCATAACTTTTGCATACGAACTCTGCCATTTTGTTAAGTGTAACGTATCTTTTTTTTCTATGTACGTGACGTATTTTCATGTACTTTATATATTTTTAACGTGTGTGGTTAAATTTAAATTCCTGCATAAGGCCCTGTGGACCATATGGTCCACCGACTTTCCAAACACATTTATATAAACTATTTATTCAACCATTCGCTTTCAGTTCCATAATTACTGATTACACAGTCTCTGATAAGACGAGTCGCACAGAAAGTAAATCACCAACAACTCTGTACTGAATTCAATGAATCATTACTGAAATCTCTTCTCTATTTTATAAAGAGTAGGTGGCTTTGTTGTTTTATACTGAGAGTTGTAAGAAGTACAAATATAAAGGTTTTCAGTGTGGTCCAAACTGCAAGCTCAGCCGGTAAATAAACAGACTGTTAATCTGAGAGTTTCTGTTCACCCAAAACTGCTTATTCTCTAACTGTTTTGAAACACCTAATTCCTAGAACTACATTTCTAACGTAAAACTACGTAAGCGCGTTATTAATTCGATAGATGGATCAATGGTATCTGGGTATTTTGTCCTGGAGGGTCAGGTTCTCTTTGACCTCTTCCTCCTTCCTGAACGTATTTTCCCTAACTGTTTGTATGTTAGGTCCTTCTCAGGGCAATGTCCATTTATAGTCTATTATTCACAGTAGGTCAAGTTAGCTGGTGGCAATTTATTTATTTATTTTTTAAGTACATAAATATGTAAACTATAAATATAAGATTTAAAGTTTATATACATACATATTTTACTTTAATTTATTTTTCTTTATATTTAAAATATATGTTAATTGGGGAGAGATATTTAGGATTTTCTTCATCATGTATGAGGTACCTGTCTAGTTCGCATAATAAATCATTTTTCATCCAATTTTTGTTAAAGTACCTAATTGTAACATTTAGGAGTCTATCTGATATGGTTGGTATGTTCGAGTATTTATGAATGAATTTAGATGATATTGATCTCGGGACTCTGTATGCAGTTTATTAATTCGAAGAGCGAAATATTGTTTGTTTTTGAATTTCGCGCATAGCTACTCGAGGGTTATCTGCGCTAGCCGTTCCTAATTTACTAGTGTAAAACTAGAGGGAAGGCAGCTAGTCATCACCACCCACCGCCAACTCTTGGGCTACTCTTTTACCAATGAAGAGTGGGATTCACCGTAACATTATAACGCCCCCACGGCTAAAAGGGCGAGCATGTTTGATGCAACGGGGATTCGAATCCGTGACCCTCAGATTTCGAGTCGAACGCCTTGACCCACCTGACCATGCCGGGCCGAAGAACGAACTGGGAACAATTAAGCACACACATACACATCTGTTAAATTTTCTATCACAATACTACGTTACGGTTGGTGGTTTTATCTTAAGAAACTAGAAAATATGTAATTCTTTTTGCATTTTTTTATCCACTCTACATTTGATCACGATTTGTTACTTAAGTGACATTTTTATTTTATTTTCACCTTGCCTTTCTGCTCTAGTTTTGGTTTTACTTTTTACGTTTCAACCTTCGTAGTTAAGACGGATGAAAGTGACCTAATTTAATTGTACAAACCATTCAAAACCTGTTATGTGTAGAACTGGTGGAGTGCTTTAAACCACGAAACCTGACTACCTGTTTAACTAGGTTTAAGTCCACCTTCTCTCTATGAATACATAACAACGAACACAATGGCTACCATCAAACAAGTACCAAAATGAGAACACGCACTGGAGACATGCCTTGAGTGAGTCAAACTAAAACAGGTAAAAAGTGAAGCCAGCATTGGGTCCGAGGCCATCACGACGGGGTTTTGTCGCTACAACAATCGACCAAATACGGTGTTACGAAACAAAACATACGACCCACGTGTCTGAGAAATGGTTACAGAAAATGGAAAGCGCAACGCATCTTTTCGAATGCAAACACCAGGAGACATTTGGATATTACGAAGTCGTTTGTGTATTTTTTTCTTTTCATTTTAATAAATGACCCTCAAATTTCCAATATTCCTCTACACGTGTAAAATGTGGAGGGGTCATGGATAGTGTGTGTGTGTGTAAAGAATACGAAAGAAGTTGGCATGAAATTCAAATAACAAGAAACACCAAGCATTTATTTTCTGTGAATTATTTACACTTGCTAATACATTTCGACACGAATATTACTGTAGTGTTTGCCCGAAATAATACGCAGGATTGTCCGGCAAAACAGATACGAACTTGTATAAGATATAAACAAACACGTTCCGGTCTTTTTATACATACAAGTCCACGCTCGCCATGGTGGCAACCCACGCCAAACATGTCTGCAGGTTTTCTCTGTGGGAAAGCAGACTAGCCTAGCTATGATAAGCATGCGCTTAGAATAAAGGAGTGTTAAAGTCTACCATGTCGGCAAGCAAAAGGTAAGGGCAACAGAGCATTGCCGGCGGCCTTACTGGCCAGAATAATGATCATCGGCCGACTACAGACGGTAGCCACAGTGCCTGCTGTAAGTTCTCTGCCTGTTGCACTGAATCAATCACAACCTGTGGCCTCCGCCCCAGTCCACAGGCTTATCCGCTCCCTTCCCTGTATGTTGTCCTCTCCCCACCCCACGGCAACTACTTCCACGATATCTTTCATCCCCGCAGAGCTACTGGATAATTAGGGCTAACTAACTAACTATATAAGGTTAAGAATGCTCTACCCTTTCATATCACTCCATCTCCATTTGGACTGTGTTCTAACCACCACATTACCATCCTACTTGTATTTTCTTGTCTCTTATCATCTTGCACCGTTTATAGCGCATTGGAAAAAGTGCGGGTGTGTTTAGTTATAAAAACGTGTGTACGCTTATTAGCAAGATTTTAGTATGTCAAGAGTAAGCCGATATGTGCGTTAGTAAGAAAACGTTACTTAGCAACTAATGAAGTCAACATCGCATAACAAACGGACTCGAAGTGAACTCGAGTAAATCAATATCGAAGAAAAGTTTAATAAACCTGATTTTATTTGACATTTCGAAAACAGTAACAACTCGTTCAATAGCGACACCATTCTATTTTATTATTCAAACCACACGCGTGCAACGCAATTCATCAATACAATGGCGGTTTTACAAATCATTGACGGACAACTGAATTATCGTAGGAAGTAGGAGGTATAATACCAGAGAATTACCAGAAACACAAATTCTGCACCTAGTTAGTTACATAGACTTCGGTCACAGCTGATTCGGAACGTGTCATCGCACTGGGCAACCAGCCAACTCCAGCTGGTTTCTTAGCAACCCACGTTTGAAAAGGTTTGTTTCCCACGAGCTTTTTCAGGAGCACGTAAGCATGTATCGTTTTCCATCAATATTGTGTAGCAGCGGTAATAATGCAGGCACATAATATACGTGTTTCTTTTTTTTTAATATTTGAGCAATTACATTGTTGAATACGCTAACTCATGACTCATATATATAAACATTGTATTATTTTACCATTATATTAGCAATTAGGTCGGTATTTACATGAGACAAATGCTGAAGTAATTTAACCTGCGTAATGGAAGACGGGACCGTTTTGTTATTACACCAACGTTTTCCCAGCGCAGTATCAAAGACAAAATTGTGATTGTGTACCACGCATGTGCAGAACGAGGGTATTCCAAAAATAAAATAAAATAAAACTCGTTTGCAGTTGTGACTGTGAAATAACATGAAGGTCACACAAAGTCACTCTATAAACACTTATCCAGAAACATCAGTCTGATATTTGACCAACGTATATTACTTGGTTAAACTTTAGCCAATGATCATAAAAAGATTGGTTTAACACAATTCTGTATTCTAACGAAAGTTCCCGAACATTGTGAGAAACTCAAGCTGCAGAATTTCAAAAAAAGACAGTTTGAAGTTTTCGTGATTTAACTCTCTACAACCAAACATTAAACTTTTTATCTAAAGTAGACATCAGCCATGACTGCTTAAACTTTGTTGGACGATGTGGGGGTAAAACAAAACACCAAAAAAAAAAAAATTCAACAAAGTCAACATAACAGAGTTGTTAGTATTAGTGTATGTACACTAACTGGAAAAACGGGGGGAGGGTCACGTGCCCATCTGTCTTACACTTTAACACATGGCATGCCAGTGCCTTATACAAATAGACTACAGTTCTAGAAATCTACCTCAGTACTTAGAAATTGTATACGGAATATATAGGGCCTTAAACGTGACAAAAGTAACCAATAGTGGGAGTTGTAAATCGAGATCGTGTTAGCCACAATCCACTATGAACTCAAACAACGTTTTTCCAGTTTTATATAAATTGCAGTTCACAGTTGAGTCGATGATTTTGTCTCATTGCATAGTTTCAGCTCGAGACAGAAGCTTGACGCTGACTTGGGTAATCAATAACACACTGGTGTATTTTGTACATGTTGGCAACATGTAAATCGAAGCAGTGCTAGCTATAACCCTATCTCTGCGTTGTGACGTAAAATATACAGCATGTAATAACATCCATCTTGGCTTCGCATGTAATGTTTCACAAATTCTAGTGATGAATATTGAGTAGATTATAATAAAAAAGAAATTAAACTGCCACATTTCTTCAGCACGTGAGTTTCACAGAAGTTTTGTGGTAAATCTTAAGGCTTCTCTGTCTTTCATCTTTTTACATCTGCAGCTTTGTGTCTGTATTTAACCATCATAATTTTGAACAATAGCAACAACAAGCAAACAAACATGATCAACAATACTTGTACAAGTGCTCCCCCTCAACTATCCCCCTAAGAATCAAAGAGACTGTTAGAGAAGTTCTAGGAATTGGAAGATTCACACCAATGGCTAACAGTAAACTGTTCACGAATAAATCACGTAACTCTAAACAGTAGGCCTATAACTGTTAAGCAGGTGATTTTTTGAGTACTGCTAATACGAGCTGTTTTTAGTGTCTCTGAAACTACGTAAAAAAACATGTCAATATTATAACAAAAACGCGCAGGGAATAAACTGGAACTGCAATGAAGGGATAAATATAACTAAATTAGTCATACACTTGTCCAAGTTTCTACTCTTGAAATAGAATATAGTTACCGGAAATTACTGTTTTATGATACTATACTTCGTAAGCCATTTCTATTTTATTTTCGAGCTGTATTCTTTACTTTTGTTTACTGCATGAACACTTAACACCCTTTTTTTCTTTTCCACTTTCTCTGTTGATCACAGCGAGAACTGGTTCGTGTATTTTTATTTTATGTTCAATTGCTCAATCAAATAAATGTTAGGGCAAAATCAACACCAAGTATGTGGTGTTTCGGACATCTTTCGTCACGTGCGTAGTTAATACTAATGGTGTATAATACCATTCTTAAGTATCCGTAAACATTACTAACAATTAAGGTTGAATTATTATCACTAGATACAGTTCTCTTTCAAAGTTACATTTTTAAAGTCGAGGGAAGTAATATGCTTTTGTAAATTCAAAGAATAACAACATGAAATTGCAGGGTATAAAACTCACCGTCCATCTAAATTCAAAGGGCAGCTTCAGAACCACTTCTTTTTCCGGCTCATTGTGAACTGAAAAGGAATTTCCGACGGCAACCGATGAAGACGTGCTTCCAAATGTACACGATCCCTTGGCGGTAATCTGTGATTGATACTGTTTCAGACACAAGCGAAAATAAGTGTTACATTCCCTCGGACAGGTCTCTTCTTTTCTCGCCTCACCCCCACAGCAAGATCTGTTCAGTAGTTCACCCCTAGAGTTCTGTATTCCTAAAATCTGTAATTCAAACGACCCTGACGCTTCCAACACGTGTAAGACGGAAAGAGTAATTAGAAAGATCGCAAACATTTTAGCACGGAGATAATGATATCCTAGCATGTGAGTTGAAGATTAAGTAGCACATACTCCATGTCCATACGTCGACCGACTGAGAAAAGTATGCTCGCTGTCAGTCCGAGTAAGTTCTCTGGTCACCGCTAGACTGCCTACAAGAACGCGTTGTGATTTAATAGTTAAGAAACAGAACGCGATTGTCAAGAATTTCTTATGTTAATAAAAACAGCTAACTTAATATGTCTCATAGCACAGCAGCATAAGATAACATGATCTTAAGCTCACAGCAGATTTGTTGTCATGGGTTGAAAGAAGTCGCCCCTTCCCTTACAGCTAAACTTCAAACTGACGTACGAAATATGGCATAACCTCATCCACACACATTCCCGCTGTGAACGGATTTACTCACCTTGAAGATCGGAGGTACACTGATACGAGGAGGCAAACGTTTCGTGAGGCGCTGGACCCGCCCTGCGCATGCTCATTGGCTTTCCATCTCGAGGACGAATCGCTGGCCCAGAAGCGGTATTTTAATTAGTCGTTCGTCGCTGCTCGTGAGCACGGGAGCGCACGAAACAATGTATGATGGACATAACAAAGTAAGGTTTTTTATAAAGCCAAACGACATAGTTTTGCGGCGAACAGATAAGACTCAGACAGCCTGTTGGTCACGACACGGCCGTTTATGAAGTTCATAGTTTTTAAACACCAGGTTATGAACACTGTAAGAAAGGCTCGTAAAAATATGAATATTCCGTGAATTTTCAGTCTTTTGTTGTTTTTTTTGGCGCAAATTTACGTCTTTTATTGCATTTTGATAAACAGATGCGTTTTAAAATAATCTAATTCAGTTTCATTACTTACCAAGTATTTTGTAAAATTCGTACTTTAAAATTTAGCTTACCTCTATACACAACATGTAATTCGTTTTGTTGTTTTTCTGGTCGATGAAATTAAAACATTGTAATACACGCACGAAGTTACGGAATCATCTTGTGATACATACACAGGTGTTTTGTCTCTTTCGTAGATATCTCACAGGGAATAACTTACCAAATGTTAAAGTGAACCTTACGTCTATGTCGTTTTAGAATCTTTGCTTCCATACAAAATTATCATCTTCATGTGAATGGTATACTAACACCAGACTTTATATTCGAATTACGATAACTTATACAAACTATCGAATACTTTAATGCATCCATATTTTCTGCGTTTATTATTACGATTTTATTTCAGTATTAAGACTATCCAAAACAGTTTCCAGTAGCCTTCGGACGCTAGTTGTTGTTGTTGTTTGTCCAAAGAAACATGTTATTGGATTAATATATATTTTTTCACCGTAAATACTGATGTGTTACAATCAAACAGATAAAACTCATATTTTATTCATTTCAAAGTGAGATGGTATTCAATTCTTTATTGTCGCATTTTGAATAACCTATAAAGGTCAGGAAGAAAGAAAAACCAGCACGGGAGAAAAATGTTTCATGGATTTCTGTACGTGATTGACAAATGTTTCTTCTGGTTTTATCATTTCTGTGAGTTAATAGCTACAGTAGTTGTTCTGGGACATTAGTGTAGGCCACAGCCATCGTTCTGATCTTGAATTGAAAACAATGAACAAGTAGAAAGTTATTCTTCCGTTATAAAACTCGGAGATATAACATTAGTTGTAAAATCAAAACAGCTCAAATGAGGTTGAATTATATTTTGATTTTTATCCTTGTGTCTGTGCATGTTTTTTTCAAACATATTTAATTTAAACTGTTTTTATTTTGCTGTTAACTTGCTGGAGTGCCTGTCACCTGAATGGGAGTTATGAAAATTGACGATGAATAAAAGATTATATTAGGACACGAAAAGTTGCTTCCCTTAGATATATATAATTGTAAAAAAAATATGCAAACACAAAATTGAGAATATCTCTATACTGACTTTATTAAATCTGCGTGCGCTTTGTTGACTTTTTTGAATTTCTCACAAAGACAACGAAGGATACCTGCGCTAGCCGCCCCTAATTTAGCAGCGTAACACTAGATGGAAGTTAGCTAGCCAACTCTAGGGCTAATCTTTTACCAACAAATAGTGGGATGGATCGTGACATTATAACAAACTCACCGCTGAAAGGGCGAGCATGTTTGGTGCGCCGGGGATTCGAACCGTAACCTTCAGAATAGGAGTCGCGTGCCTTAATCACCTGGTTATGCTGGGCCGTTCTATGTTGTTGAGTTAATATGTGTAGTGTTTGAGCTGTCCTTTACTCATAATAAATAACCAATAGCACAACAGGCCTGTGAAGAACAATTATTGTATTTCTGTTGTTGGTTTTTTTATTGTTCAACGAACAGCATTACAATACTTTTAATGGAACGGTAATATGGATCATTTGGCTTTTCCATGAAAATAAACACGAACTTCTAACCATGCGTTGCCCTCATTTTAAAACAATAGAAGTATATCACACGAACTGAAAAATATATGTCACTTAATTATTACTTACTTTGTATTAATTCTTTTCCATGTTATATTTATGGAAATTTTTAGCGTTGTTTTGATGCTGCTGATTTTAATTTTTTCTTTTTTCCCACATTTCAAATTACTTTTATTTGAAAATATGTACGATATTTATCCGGATGTTTTTTTCAGGAAACTATTTAATTTATTATAATTTATCTTTCTTAATCTTCGATTAATTTTCAAAATTAAGACTTGCCAGACATGTTCGTCAATATCCGCTGATCTATATCCGTCTGTCTACTATTCTGATTCTGTTATTAAACAGACAACCAGACAGATCGATACAAGGACACGACGGAAGTGGTAGGTAAAATCTATCTGCCTGCTAAGTATGCTACTTACTGTTTATAAGAGCGAGTAAGCTATTACGTTAAAAGTAAAACTGTTGTTGTAACTATTATCCCTTGAAAATAAATCCAGCACGTGCCTCTAACGAGCTTAGTTTAGTACATATCTACGTTCTGGTCTGAAGACGAGAACTTTAGAGGTGCCGGCCAATTGTCTTCTCAGTAAATCAGCACAGACGTACAGTCGCACGCGCCATGATGAAAACACCGGAACAAGCATAGGTCAAAGTCCAGCAGCAGCTTTTTCTGGATTACCAGTGAACTTATTTTATCGTCATTTAGCCCACGTGGCGAGTGGACACTGTGTAGGTAAGCGCGAGGGACTCTGTTCAAGTGGATAATTGTGATCTCGGAGAGGAGAACTATAGAATTATCACACTTGCGTTCGAGAAGGTCCAAATTTCGCCTCTAGGCGACAGAGCAACTTAACTTTCACAATAAAAGTACTGTAACTATGTTCGAGTGTGCAATGATGTAAAATCAAATGATAAATTAATGCACCCAGTTCCTGCTGTTCTATTGAGAGAGCCGACAAATGACTTGTATACCAATCAAAAGGACTTATGTCGGTGAACATATAAAGTGAAAAATACGTACATCTGTTATTGTTATCTTAAACACCGAATGTCATGAAAAATTCCTATTTCAACGTTTACAAATTGTAGCTCAAAGTTTAAAGCAATTTCTTTTAGACTTTCTTATAAAAAACAAAAAAACGTTTTCAGTTATAACAAAATAAATAAATGTTTGGTTAAGATTATGTTTCCGTTTATATCATTGCATTTAACCAAAATCTACTGATTGTCTAATATCTGTACGTGATTGTGTTTAATTGAAACCCTTTACTTGTATAATATCTGTATGATTGTGTTTTCCCGAAACCTACGAGTTATATAACGTCTGTAAAATATTGAGCGTAATTGAAACCTAGCGGTTGTGTGATGACTCAATGTGATTGTGTGTTATCGAAACCTATATACCAAAACCTGTTATTTGTAGGTGACTTTGTATTATTGAAACATGCCTATTATATGACATCGCTATATAATTTTTTGCAGCCAACACCTACTCGTTCGATTATTGTGTATATGACAGTGTAGTACCGAAACCTACGGATTATATGTTGTCTGTATATGATTGTGCATACAATTTTTGTTACTAAAACATACTGGTCGGATGTTTTGTGTATATGACTGGGTGTTGACGGAACCTGCTCGTTGTAGTATACTTGTACGTAACTGAGCATTACCGAAATCTATACATATGATGTTATCTGTATATGACAGTGTATTACTGATATCTGCCTCTTGTATGATACCCGTGTTCTATTGGAGTTTATCGTTTTTATAATGTTAATATACGATTGTTTGTTACCATAAACCGAAGTCTTCCAGTTGTATAATATCCATATATACTTCTGCGTTGTGATAAGCCGAAACCCATTGGTTTTGTAACGTATTTACATGATTTTGTGTTAATAAAACCTTCCAGTATTATCATATATGTATGTGATTGTTTGTTAACAAAATCTGCTGGTTGTGCGTTAGTGATATTCATATCTAGCGTAATGTATGTAAACAATTATGTTTTACTAAACCTGAAATCTTACGTTTTGTCTGCGGAATGACTGTTTATTACTTAAATCTAGCTGTTGTATAATGTTTGTGCACGAATGTGTGTATTTGGTTGTGCTTTCAAAACTTACCAGATTTATAATGTCTGTATAATTATTTTATGTTGATGAAATTTACAGGTTGTATTACATCTGTATATGATTGTGTGTTACCGAAACCTAGATGTTGTATGGTGTCTTTATATGATTTTGTGTTACGGAAACTTGTCGATTGTTTTGTGTACTTATGTTACTCTGTGTTACCAGCAGGTATTGTCTGTATGACAAGTTTATATCACTGTACATCCTGGAACTTGTTGGTTACATGATGTGTGTGTATCCTGAAACTCTCTGGTTATATTACTTGTGTATTATTGTGTGTTCTCATACCCTTTGGTTACACAATTATTGTATAACAAAGCGTATTCTGAAACTAGCTGGTTATATGACGAGTGAATACTATTGAATGTTCTAGTGTGTTTACCTTATACGTGTTATGTACGTACATCCTTGCGTGTTATCAAAACGTGCCGGTTCTGTAAAGCTTGTATCTGATTGTGTTATGGGAATCCACTGATTATATGATGTATGCATACGGCAGCGTATTACTCAAATGTTATGACAGTGGCAACTGGTAAATTTCGTTCGCTACAGTTTCGTCAGCATGAGAATATTATTCACATATAGATTCTACAAAATAAATTGTGAAATATTAATAACAACGCGTATCTGTTTTTAATTGTACCCGCACACAATATATACACATATATATTTAATGAACTGGTTCGGTTTTTTTTATTCTTCCACTTATTGTCTTTTTCCACCTTTTATCAATACTTTCGATTGACTTTGGATGAAATAAATCTTTAAAAGAGAAAAATTATTACCAGCAAGACAGTCAGTCACCCCTTGACCTAGCAGAAAGTTTCCGGACTTAAATGTTGAAGTCCGAGATTTAATTTTCTGTGATGCACAAAGTGTTGATTCCCGACTGTGTTGATTTGAGTGAAAAACCCAACAAGGAGCAAATAGTGAACACGATCATTCCATTTAGATATTACTACATTCTTTATGAAATAGGCACGTAATATTACAACGATTTAAATCTGTAAGCCATGTAACAACCCAAATGATATAAATTTATGGCCGATCATCTTTTATGAGAACTACATTTTGACATTCTTAAGCACTCCGTTGTTTTAAGATAGAATACGTAACATCCTTTTCTCATGCAGTGTATTCATACACTCCGATCATTAAAGATGTCCCTTTTGTTTAATGACACTGAAAGATAAAAGAAAAGCGATCATTACTGGACACTAGCGTCATCCAAAAAGAGATCTACAACAAGCTGCACATCGGTCGTGATGACCAAACAGTGGCTTATTGTAACAGGTGAAATCCACGAACTCAAATGTCAGTGGCAAAAGTCGTCCAAGTTTTACAAGTAACAGTCCGTAACATATTCAAGATCTTTCTCTGGATAAACAACACAGATCAAGTGTACACAGACTGATTCCATGACATATCACCCATCGTATACCTCAAACAGCCGGGAACTGAAAAGAGCATTCATGCTATTAAATGAAGACATACTGATCAACTCTCTGAACATAGCCCCTATAAATGTGTGTGTGTGATCGGACTGTTAAAAGAGACATTGAGAGCCGTTATCTTCCCATAGTAGATAAATTATGGTAACCAGCAAGGAGGAGGTGTGTGTTTTGGACCTTTACTGATCATTTTGTAACGGAAACTACGGTGCAGGATTATTGTCAAGATGCACTGTCGTCACATAGATTACGACATAACGTTGCGACATGAATTGTAACGACATGGTGAGTCTTCATATAGCTTTAATATGGTGTATTAATCCTCTTTATTTCTTGATAAATTTATTTATTTCTTCAATGTACCAGTTTCTACACAAATAGAGATTGTATTACTGTTTCTGACCGAAGAATTATTTGTTTGAATTTTGCTGGATGCTTAACCGTTTTTAAATATTTATAACAGCAACAAGCAAGGTAGAATATAACAGAAATATTGAAGGTCCAGTAAGAAATGTTACTGTTGATGGGGGACAGTGTTAAGATATGTATAATACTCTCGATTTATAGCATAATTTAATAAGACAGTATATCTTGCATTGGCAAAAAAGTACAGAATATTTTTGTTTATAACACAGTTTGATAATACTAACATATGTTCCGAAGTGCAGAGGGTTTGTTTCATTACACATTTTAGTAAGACAATATATCTTTTTGAAGGGAAATTTTTCCAGAAAAAAATATTTTTGGTTTATAACACTTTGATGAAATGGTATGTTTTTGATGGACAACAACGTTCAGAAACACAAAACACTTTTCCTTTATAATAACCTTTAGTAAGATAGTACATATATTTGTACTTTATAATACAGTTCAATAAGATAGTATATTTTTGAGTTACAGCTAATTTAGTTAACAATGTCTTTTGATTTATAACACATTAAAACAATATATTTTTCATGGACAACAATCATCAAAAATACAAAATATTTTTGGATTATGTATATTTTTTTGTTTGTTTGGGAATTTCTCACAAAGCTACTCGAGGGTTATCTGCGCTTGCCGTCCCAAATTTAGCAGTGTAAGACTAGAGGGAAGGCAGCTAGTCATCACTACCCACCGCCAACTCTTGGCTTACTCTTTTACCAACGAATAGTGGGATTGACCGTCACATTATAACGCCCCCATGTCTAGGAGGGCGAGCATGTTTGGCGCGACCGAGATGCGAACTCGCGACTCTCAGATTACGAGTCACATGCCTTAACACGCATTTTGGATTATAACACGGCTATGTATCCAGAAGCACAAAATGTGTTTGGTTCGTATCATAGTACAGAAAGACAATATACTTCTCATTGACAATAGTGTTCACACCTACAAATTACTTTTAGATTTAAAACGATTTTTCTTTTTTAAATTTACTTATTAAGAGTTTTAGTTTAGTTTCGAGAATGGAACAGCCGAGAAGAACCAGTAGGTTCCATGTTGTCCCAAAACGTTATGTTATGCGTTATAAAAAGCTTCATGACTTATACCTTACAAAGAGAAATAAATATGAAACATCTCAACTTATAAGGTAAAATTTGAAAAACAGTGGAAGCTACGAAACAGGTGCTTTAAAGACAATGTAGCTCTAAGTAATTTGAGAAGTTCAAAGGAAAAATAAAACAATTTTGTTTCAGTAAATATCAATATATGTGCACATAGAAGTTGTGTAAGCCATTTTAAAATGATGGGCACCAGGACCGTCTAGAAAGAGACCTGAAAGAAGTCGAACTACATACTTACTAAAACCAAGTGCGCTGTTCTTTTAATGATAAAAATTAACGAACACGATAGTCAGGGGCAAACTTCAATCACAGACGTATCATACATAGCGCCAATGGATTTATGTGCAATTGAACTTTGATATCACGCTTATAAGCCTTTATTCTTGTAAGTAGTTGGTTATGGAAAGCCTTAAGGGAGAATGGATGTGCGTTGGACATAAAACCCTATGAAGGAGTCTTTTGCAATGTAAAACACTCTGCAAGGTATTTTTTCAAAATGCGTTGCGTAGTGAGACCCTAACAATATGTATTTCAGCTAACAAATAATTCTGTGTAGAGAAAAGGAATACAATATCTACGAATATTAACGGTTTATTTCATTTTTGATGGGCTGAGCGCGTTAAGGCGTGCACTCGTAATCCGAGGGTCGCGGGTTCGCGCCCGCGTCGCGCTAAACATGCTCGCCTTCCCAGCCGTGGGGGTGTATAATGTGACGGTCAATCCCACTATTCGTTGGTAAACGAGTAGCCCAAGAGTTGGCGGTGGGTGGTGATGACTAGCTACTTTTCCTCTAGTCTTACACTGCAAAATTAGGGACAGCTAGCACAGATAGCCCTCGAGTAGCTTTGTGCGAAATTCCAAAACAAACAAACATTTTTGATGAGTAGAATTTGATATGTGGAAACAAAATAATGTGTTGCCGTTTTGTTTTGTTTTTGGTAGGGGTAAAACTGTTTTCGGAATAAAATAATATTTTTCTTGTAATAAAGAGCTATAAAGAATGGCTAGTAAATTTTGAACTTATTAAACAATATTTTTCGCATCTATTAAGGATAAGTTTGATATCACCTTCTTTATCAGACGTACATTGTTAAAGGTGAATTTTCAACAAATTTAATAATTGCCTTAGAAACTGTACTTTGATTAGGTATAATTCCTGTATGGTTGCCATATTTTTAAACACTTTAGTTTTTGAGTAAAAAATGAAACAAAATATGCGAATTCTCGAACTCAAATTCCTCTCGGTTATTCGGCTGTTTCCGTGACGTTTTACAACTATGACGTTATAGTTGCCAAACACGCTTCGTTGCGCGCCGACCATTTTGTTCCTTTCAGTGCTGGTGTTTCATGTAAATCTATCAGTGCTTATTTCGGACTGCATGCTTTATGAGACTATTTTCTGTCTTGATATTGCTACTTTATGTTTATATTATGATAGCATGGTTTACTGCGTTGCTTATGGGTTTTTAAAACGGTTCGGCATCGGCTAAAGCTTCTTTTCGTTTCCATGCAAGAAGAAGAAACCGGCAAGGTGGCGACAGTAGGTGCGGGTGGTCAATAGGAGGAGCTGGACTCCTTCACACCGTGCAAAGCTTTGTCAAGATCACTTTGAATGCACATGTTTTGTGTCGGATCTCACTGTTTTGGATTCCGTGGGTTTCAAGTAGGATCATAATTTTGGATAAACAGTATCTTTAATTGCAGGGTAAACTCAAATATACTATTTTAGGTTTAACTAAATCTGAAATACACACTCATGACTTGTCTCCTCGTCACCGAAGGGACCATTCAAGTCAATAAATTCATTGTATGATGCTTCCAAGACATCGATATTCAGGCAATTTCCATTAAAGCCTCGAGTCTGGGTAATGCACTCTTCATCTTTTAATCGGTTTGAAACCTTGTCGTATGAACGACAACAAATGCACTCTCTCCTGGTTGGCATCTGCTCCCATAAACCACACCCACACCTTGCACAAACATACGGAATATGTCATATAAATTATACATTTATGGTAAATATCAAATTAACCATTCAGACTAGTTTGATTTTATAGACAGAATTATGACGTATAATTGAAATTCATTTTGTTAAGAGTCATAAATATCCGGTGCAATGATTGTGGAAGGGCCAAGTATCAGTTACCATAGTCAGCAAAGTATAAACAAATAAAACCCAGTATGTGCTCCCAAAAAATTATAAACACCAGACAGGTTTCGAGACGCTCGAAATTGCACGTGAAGTAATACAGATCATATTTGTTGTCATGACTTTGACTTACCATTGTTCCACTGGAGGTATGACCGACCCGCAACTGGCCTGGACGCTATCAGTATCACTTACAGTTCCGCTATTCTCGCTCGAGGAACTAACTGTCCTCATCACTAGAACTTGTTAGATCTGTGCCAAAAGTAACTGTTCTAGGTTCGTTCAGAGTAGGTTCAAATTGATATGGCGCTACTTGACAGTGTTCAGAACACAAAATCAAAACAGACTCCGCCTCTGTTTCTTCATATGCACTGGCCATGTTTATTTACATTCAACGGGCTGGCGTTGGCGGTTTGTTTGACAACTATTACGTCACAGTAATTTTCCTAGCAGCAAAGGTAAAAACTAAAACGTTCGGATTGCGTCTCGGAAAGGGCTCTTTCTACACCAAGTTCAATGTTTCATTTATTAGCACATATTTATATTAAAAATGTGAACTGCGAAATTAATCAGTATGAGTAGTTCTTTTGACTGCAAAGTTTTCTTTTTCCTGTAAAATTCACCTTTAACCGAATTATTCTATTATAGGCAGTCTTTACCAGCAGTCAGCAACAATCCGAACTTGAATACCAACAGTAAACAGTCCGGCATAGCCAGGTGGATAAGGCACTCATTCAACTGGTAATCCGAGGGTCGCGGGTTTGAATCCCCGTCACATCAAACATGCTCGACCTTTCAGCCGTGGGGACATTATAATGTGATGGTCGATCCCACTATTTGTTGGCAAAAGAGTGGCTAAAGAGTTGGTGATGGGTAGTGATGACTAGCTGCCTTCCTTCTAGTCTTACACTGCTAAATTAGGAATGGCTAGCGCAGATAGCCCTCGAGTAGCTTTGCACGAAATCAAAAAACAAACAAACAGTAAATCACTCTTCAATCGGTGAACTATAGTGTCTGAATCGGGTGAACTAGTTACGCATACATTCACTAAGAATTTAAAACTTTTAATGAGGGTTGGTTGGTTGATTTGGTGTTTTATGGCACAAAGCAGCTAAACTATCTGTGCCAATTTAATGAGGGAAGGTAAAAAACTATTGGCTTTAATTTTAATATAGGCATTGATATTATTAATAATTGAGATGTAAAGATTTCACCCCAGAAGAGTTTACGATACATAACTGTGAAAGTTAACGTGGAGTTAATAGAAATGTAAACAGTCCAACTAAATAAACAATTAAACTTCCTTTTTATATTAATTAAAACCGGAAAATTGACAACGGAACAATTACAACACAGCGATTATATATACACGTATATATAATATGTATAAACATTAGTTCCGCTTGTGCGCACGCGAAAATGATATCATAAATTCCCCTCTAAGTATTATTTGGAAAAAGCACGTGCGGTTGACAAGTCGATTTTGCTGTTAACGGCAACCCTGATAACCAAACAGTTTATAAAGTTGCCATTACTTCTGGCTTCATAATTACTGGCACATTGAAAAACTGGTAACTAAACAGTTTTTAAAGATACTATTAGATTACTCCTGAAAGAGCATGTATTACGAATAAAATTAACTAAAGAAAGCATTGGAAAGAAAACTGACAGCGTCCGCCATCTGCTATGCCTTCTTGCTAACTTGTCTATTTCCATAAGTGTAGGTGTTATGGACTTAGTATCGTGGTCACGTGATATTGATCACGCGCAACGGCGTGATTCAGTATCCTATATCTTTTTTGTGATTGTAAAATAATAAAAAACTATTTAATAACTACTCCGCTTTAAAACAATGCTTTCGTTAGCAAATGGTCCCGAAGTTTACTTTAACGGCAGGTGAAAATTTTAAAAGTACGTTGAATCGGTACTGTACATACAATTACCTCACAACAGTAACGATGAAGCTCTATTTTGGCCAGGATAGCCAGATGTTTAATTCGGACCACTCACCCGGGGCGATGAGTAACGCCTTTACTTGGGTATGCCTTCTACGTGTGTTTGCAGTATTAATGTATTAAACACAAGCGTACTAAAACGGTAACATTTGTTCCAGCATGTAGCTCGTTGTCTGAATCCATTAATTTGTGTTGTCAAAACCAGCATATTCACTGACGAAAACTAAGAAAAATATGTAACTAAAAATCGTCAGTGTTGTTTGTTTTGAAACTTGTATGTTTATCATAGTCGGTCATTTCTCCAACTAACATGTGGGGTTTTCAACCATCTTAGAAGTTGAACACTTCACTTAAAAATATATTTTTTTAATTATTTCAATGCGGAAAGCCTGTTGTTTTTTATTATAAGAACTTTTTTTTTCTAGTATTGTATATTGCCCCCAAATTCAAAACATATTCGTCAGTCAGTTTGGACACAGAAGAAATTTCAATAACATCTAATTAATGTCGTATTTACGTCAGCGACTTGTTGTGCTGCGTTGAAAATCCGAGTCCACGAAATACTGAAATGCAAGAAGAACAAAGTAATCCTTTAGTAAGTTTGAAAATTTAAAATAAAAGAGCTCATTAGATGGCGCCTGTTTGTGTAATTTACTCAAAGCACCAGATTTGGTGTTCCTTTTAGGATCTGTTGTCAACAAACCAAAACGAAATTAAACAGGATCAAAATCTTAGTGAACAGCTGGAAATCTAAATCCAGTACATACAAGTCGACAAAACACAAACTCGCTGTATCACTATATGTGATATAGATAAATACAGCAAATAAAACAAGTAGCTACTTCACAACTCCTGAGTATAGCGCGTGTAAAAGTGATTTTATATTTTCAATATAAAATCTGCTCCGTTTTCTTAGAAGAGAAAAAAATCCAGTGATCCTGATAGTAAAGTTTCATTACCGATATTAAAAAAGAAAATCTTTAAGGAATTTTAAAATATGAACGAATAACAAATTTAAAGTGAGAGTGTATTTTTAAAAAACACCATTTTTTTCGCTGAATATAAATAAGGGACCAGTTCTTTGTTTAATTAATTCCAAGTTAAAATAAGCAAAACACAATTATCCACGAATTTAAGATGGTCAAACTTAATTAAGAGTCCGACTAAATTTACTGGTCTGAAAAAGTTGTATTTAGATGGTAACGATTACGCAGCCACGAGCCTGGCATGGACAGGTGAGTTAAGGCGTTCGACTCGTTATCCGAGGTTTGCGGGTTTGAATCCCTGTTGCACCAAACATGCTCGCCATTTCAGCCGTGGGGGCGTTATAATGTGACGGTTAATCCCATTATTTGTTGGTAAAAGAGTAGTCCAAGAGTTGGCGGTGGGTGGTGATGACTAGCTGCCTTCCCTCTAGTCTTACACTGCTAAATTAGGGACGGCTAGCGCAGATAGCCCTCGAGTAGCTTTGCGGGAAATTAAAAAAAAAATCTAATTTTAGTAGTATCGACCGAAATCCAAACAGTCTATGGGGTGTGTTAAACTTCGGGACAACAGAAAATATTCTCTACCTCATACGGGAGCCTTGAAGTTTGGTCTTTGGTTTTTGATCACTGATAAGCACTGCTATGACTGAGTTATGTTCAACCCACGTGCAATAGATTGGCAATTCCTAATTGTCAAGTTATGCGAACGGCGATTGTTACATAGCGTTCTTTACCTATCACGACCTTGCCCAGGTTTTTGTTCAGCGCTGCGTTTTAGTTAAGTGGATTGCGAGATTACAAAAAAATAATGCGATAACGGATATTTGAGGGTATGTACGTTAAGTTCCTATCAATTTATAAGAGTGTGCATGTTGAGGGTCGTCATAGTCTGAAATTTTATCAACGGGGACCCAGCAAAATAACGTTTTAGAACCTCTGGTATGATGTACTGACCAGTTGTTGGAAGTTTAACGTTGCAGGTTTGAATACATCAAAGCAAGTTGTCACTTTTTCTGTTTCAAAAATTTGAGCAGGTTTAACAGCTTAGAAATATAACAAAAGTATTTTTATTTATTTCTCTGTAAGCTATACGAGTGATATTAATCCTTCATATCTTTCAGCAGTAATATGACTGAACATCCTATATGTTTCCGTTTACGACGTTAAGGATACTTTTATCAAAACCTTTGAAACATTATTACTCTCACGTATTATAATTGTGTCCAACAGATGTACTAGTTTTCTACAGTACAGTGTTTCTAATCTCTCTGCTTCACAAAGAGTTTCAAACTTCTCATTCTATAAGCTCTCTCACTCCAGTTCACGCCACTAGATAATAGCCACGTGGTGAGTACCACGACAGCATTGAATGTTTACAGAAGAGCGCAACCGTATAACTAGCTTTTGGAAGAGCAGTTTGACCGTTAGAGCATATAAATAAATTTCTTCGCGACTTACTGACAGAGTAAAAGCAGATCACAAAATGGACTACCACTTCAATACTGCGTGTGTAATACAGATAAACAGTCAATCTATGATTTGTATACTATTCATGACCTTGGGCTTTTCACACACCAGTACTGTCCAAGAAAACATTTTGCGATGTCTAATTCTCTTTCCTTTGAATGTTTCTAATGCTTATTTCATAAAAATTGTAATTATAACTTTTGTACTTTATTTTTTTAGACCAAACACACAATAACGTTCACATTAATTGTTAAAAGTTCAATATAATTTAAGCAAATTAAACATAAAAACAATAAATTCAACAAAGTTAATTATATGCCTAGAACGAAGTAAACATCAACCTGACCATCGCTATATCAAATTAAATACATTCTGCTTACGATAATATTTAAACAATTAGATAGTTTTTACACATGGAGTTCACCTTCATATTTCAAAACACTTGTTACTAGAGATTAGTGCTTATTTAAACCATCAAATTATACGAAATAGTTCAGCTTGGCTTCTCATTTCAGCATATTTACAAACACGTTTATTTTATTTGAGGTAACATTTTCATCAGCTCAAGTGAACTATAATGAACCTAAGACTTGTACTTTACATTTAGCAAAGTCTTTTGTCAGGTAGTACATTTTACACACACAAAGTGCAATTCTGTTCAGGCATCTAAATACTCGTACTTATTACAAAGCTTTTCGTTGCCGACACGTCTAATTTCGATCTACTGACCAGAAAGGGGAAGCCACGGAACAGCACCCTGTCACCCACTGTCTACTAAGAAACTAATTATCAATCTCATCACTTTTGCCTTGTAGTGCAAGAAGATCCTGTACTGTCGCACATAATCTGTATCTGTCTTTCAAGATGAGAAATACCCAGCCCACCAGGGGGCTAGCCGGAGCCACAACTTGAAAATGTTATTTTGTTTAATATTCAACATGTCTTGGAAAGTTTGAACTAAGACATATAGTAAAACATGAGACGGACAGCAAGAGAACTGTTAGATAGAAGAACAAATTATTAGATGGAATACAAGATTGCTCTTAGGTAGGAAAATAAATTAAGAGATAAAATGCAAAAAACCGTTAGATAGGAAACTAAATTATAACATGGAATGTAGGAGAACATTTAGACGTAAAAGAATGTTATGAGATGAAAAGCAAGAGAATTGTTATAGGGGATGGAATATTATGATACTACATGCAGCAGAACTGTTGGATAGGAAAGTAAATTATGGGATTGGATGGAATAAAATTGAAAAAGATGAATGTAAATTATGATACAGAAAGCAAAAGAATTTTTAGAAATAAAATTAACATATGAGGTTTAATATAAGAAAACTTTTAGACACGAAATTAAATTATTATATGGAAAGCAAGAGAACTGTAAAACAGGAATTTACTTTATGAGATGTAATTCTAAAAATGTGTTACGGAGAAAAGTAAATTATGTGACTGAACTCAAGAAAACTGTTAAATAAGAAAATAAATAATGAGATGGAATCTAAGAAAAAATGTTGAATAGAAAAATAAATTATCAGATGGATGTTAAAGAACTGTTAGATAGACAAGTCAGTTATGAGATGGAATATTAGAACAGATGTAGATAGGTTCGTTTAAAAGTAAGTACAAAGCTGTACAAGGGTCCACTTGTGTTCTACCCAGCATGGGTATCAAAACCTGGCTTGTAGCACTGTAAGTTCTCAGACATACTGCTGTGTTACTGGTAGACTCGAAAGTAAATCATGAGATAGCATGCAAAAAAACTGTTTATTAACAAAGTAAATTATAAGGCAGAATTCAAGAAAACTCATGAATAGGAAGAGAAATAAATTATGACACGAAATCAAAGAGATTTGTCATTTTGCAAAAAGTAAGTCATGATATGGTATCCAAGAGAACTTCTATATAGTGATGTAAATTATGATATATAATGCAGTAGGATTGTTGGGTAGCTAAGTAAATTATAACGTGTAATACGTGATAACACAAAGATAGGAAAGTGAAGTATAACATGCAATACAAAAGAAGTGTTAGAAAGGAAAGAAAATAGTGAAATGGAGTGATATGTAAATAAGTAGATGTCCCAAATATAATAATTTCATTCGTTTATTGCTGGACAAGAGAAGCAGCTTTGATAAAAAGGACCTGTTTGAAAATTATAATATTAATTTTAGAAAGATGTCTTAAAGAAAATTCTGGAAATCAGCAGATGAACTAGTAACATATTTTTGTACGTGTATGTGAATTTGTTTGTTTGTTTTGGAATTTCGCCCAAAGCTACTTGAGGCCTATCTGTGCTAGCCGTCCCTAATTTAGCAGTGTAAGACTAGAGGGAGGTAGCTAGTTATCACCACCCACTGCCAACTCTTAGGATACTCTTTTACCAACGAATAATGGGATTGACCGTAACATTATAACGCCCCCACGGCTGGGAGGGCGAGCATGTTTGGCGCGACCGAGATGCGAACCCGCGGCCATCAGATTAGGAGTCGCACTCCTTAACACACTTGGTCATGCCGGGCCATGTGTGTGTGTGTGTGAAGAAATATTACATCATTCATTTTGCTTTTTGAGACAAGGAATTTTTTTCTTCTACTTGTTTTTTGTGTGGTATTTTATGAAATGATACTTTATACATTTCTGAAAAGAAGAACCTAAGTTTGTAAGCCAAAAGTTCAAACCCAAAATTATTTATGGAATGAAAGTTTTTTGACAACCAAAATTATCTATTCTCCAAATAGATTTTTTGGGGAAAAGAAGTTCATGGTTATTTATACTGACTACAATCCATTGAAAACCATAATCAATGCCCTGGTTGATTCTTGGAAAGTCACACGGATATCATTTTGTAGTATTAATCTTTTTTTAAATATCGTAATATGAATTAACTGGATGGTAACATAATGTCGTGTTTAGGGTTAACCATCAGACAATAAATAACGTGAAAATTTGGTCAAATAGTCAAATACGTAAAAACATTAACATGATCTCTGTAGAACACTCTGAAAGCATAAAACAGTAACACGACAGAATACCTCAGAAATGATTAACCAATAGAATATACCGTGATTATATACGAGTTGTAGGCAGAATATCGTTAGGTACGTCAAACAGTAGTCTGTAAAATGTAATTGACAGAATCCACAAGTCAATAGCGAATTATCATAGAAAAAAAATGTCAGCAATCAGCATAATACCAGGGAAGGGTTACCAGCAGTGTAATTGTGGAAAAAACAACAAACAAAACTAAGTAAATCATGAGATAGCATGCAAAAAATTGTTTATCAGCAAAGTAAATTATAAGGTAGAATTCAAGAAAACTCATAAATAGGAAGAGAAATAAATTATGACACGAAATCAAAGAGATTTGTTATATAGCAAAGAGTAAGTCATGATATAATGGCCTTCAAATTTTTTAGTAAAGAGGAGATAATATAAAAAATAATACTCTCCAAATGGTCTTACTAAACAGAAAATAATGCTCTCCAAATTTCAGGGAAGGGTTAACCAGCAGTATAAATGTGGAAAAAATACAACAAACAAAACTAACCCTCATGGTAAAGTGTTAGTAAAAACCAATAAAATGATGAACCAACAGTTACTAACATATCTTTAAAAAAGCTTAAAAATGGTTAATGGGTTTTTGTGATAATGGTGAATCCGCTGTAATTAAATATCGTGACAAATGATCGATAGTTACAAGATTATCGGAATAATGATGAATCGACAATAGATATTGTGGCAACAGATTAGCTTCGGAAGCCAATTATTTAAAGCAGTAATTATTAGAAATCATGAGCCCGATTGGCCAGTAATCAAACATATAGGTTGGAAATATTACCTAGAAATATACCAAGAAAAATCAACCAATACAACAGAAAGTATAACGAAAGGACTCATTAGAAAACTGTGAAATAATAAATCATTAGATAGTGTTGTTTATATCATGCAAGGGATTACCGTTGGTTTACAGGGCAATTGAAAATGGCTAAACCAGTGTGGCGGACAGCATTATCCGTTATTTAAAAGAAGATTGTAAATAGAATTATTGCCTCTTTAGAAGAACATTCTACAGACTATTATCCACTCTAGCAGAACACTGTAGTGAGTTTTATGTTATGTTTAGTAGAGAGTTATGTTTGGAGAGTATAATGTTTCTTTATTAGAATAATTTGGAGAATATTATCTTATATTCAGAAGGACAGTTTAGAGAGGCTTATCTCCTCTTTACCCTAAAAGTTTGGAAAGTATTATCTTTTATTTACTGAGATAATTTGTAAAGTATTATTTTGTCTTTTCTAGGACAACTTGGAGAGTATTATCTTTTTTTTTTATTAGGACAGTTTGGAGAGTGTTCTCTCTTCTTAACTAAAACAGTTTGGAAAGCATTATCTTCTCTTCAGTCGAACAATTTGGAGAGTATTATTTTCTCTTTAGAAGGACATCATGAAAATTTTTATTTCGAGCCCAACCCATTGTTTATCGTGTCGGACTGTTTAATTAGACTTTTGAAATTCGGATACAGCTGCTACATAAAACTAAAAAAGGGCTGCGCATTTCCAGGCCGTAGTTGCGTTATAAGAGGGACAATCAGTTACCTCTTTTGGATCTCACAAGAGTAGCTCATGATTATGTGGTGGGTGGATCGACTAATTGCCATCCCTTTCGTCTACCATTTCAAGTTGAGAAACGTAGAGCTGAGTGAGCACTTGTGTGGCTTTGGGCAAATTTAGACAAGCAAACAAACAAACCATTCTTTAGGGGAATATCGTGGAGAGTATTATACACTGTACAGGAGAAAAGTCTGAAAAGGTATTACTGAATTTTCAGTAGAGTACTATAGAGATCATTATTTTCTTTTTAGTAGGCTTATTTATTCTTGAATTTCTTTTAACCTTGAATCCAAAATAACTGGGTTTTTCCGGAAACGAAGGTCAACTTCCGATCACTCAGACTACAAAAATTGTTTTCTTCAGAATTTCCTATGAACGAAATCTGGACGAAGCCTAGCGATTAACGTGCCTGACTGTAAATTGAAAGGTCCACTTTTCCGTCTCGTTGTTACAAAATCATACTTGCACTTTGCGATTGTAAATGCGTTATAAGAATGAAGATAGCGAGTGATATTAATTATCTACTTATCCTTTGTTTATTAGTTCCAAAATAAGGAATAATTGCGAAGATAACCTTTGTTCAGCGTTATGCAATTATCCAAAACAAACAATTATCCCTTAAGATAACAGCAAATTATTTTGGTAAACCAGGATCGAATACCACCCAGTACAACTTCAAAAATATGAAATAATTTTCTCAGAACCTTGTTAAAGACTAGAAAGGAGTTGCAACTTAACCGTAGGATAAATATTAGATAGTATTCATTTTCCAGTAACTAAAGACGTATATTAGTAACTAATTACCGATTAGACTTTGGTATCGTATGGGTTTTGACAACTATTGATATACAATCGACACAACCTTACTGGACGTACTCTTAAGCTTCACATGTAATAACGTACTCTTTGGCGAAATGGAAAGGTAAATGATAGGCCCAATACCAATTAACGCGATTAAAGGAATGATTACAATTTCTCTCTGTGTTGTCGACCAGTACACCCGATTTGACACTCCATCTAAAGACATGCACATTAAATAAAAGAACGTAATATAAAAATACCCAGAAAATATTAAAATCCATTGCTCAAAAACTGTTATTTTACAATCAATAAACGCAGTGTTATCGTTTTTTTTTCTTATTCTCTTAAAAATCACTTTGCTACAACGGTAAATTCGCTCCTTGTTTCTCAACCTCTAAAGTTACAACACTGAAATAGTCTTCCTTTTCGTCCGCACAATGTGTAAGTTAATTTGATTTTTATGTGGTACTTACGATTATTTTACACCCATATAACGTTGAATATAATACTGTTATGCAGACACCGTCGTTCGTTAACTTTTCCTTTCGTGCGTGAAGCCGAAAAAAATTACCCCTTATTTTTACACGAAAGTTAAGACAGAAGAAGTACACACTAGTGTTATTTTCAACTTTATTCCGGTATGAAAAAGAGTAGTCAATTCTTACGAATAACGAGTAGGTTAATTCAGACAACAATTATGGGGTTAAAATAAATAAATAAATGGTGTTAAACAATTTTTATCCTACGTCTCTCTTGTTGTGATATAATTAAAATTAATTCAAAATTACGCTTCGCCTGCTTACTCCACTTCACACCGTAACTGTTGTTACGGAGTAACTTACTAATATAAATACTTTTTCATTCAACCCGACTCAGTGTCAGAGAAAACAGTTGGAACCTGCATGCGGATATTTAGGTAAGTATGTTATGGTGATTTAAATCTTGGGCACGATGTGTGATATTATGACACGATACATGATGAATATTCCGGCATTGTATTGTGATGTATTAGAGTTTTGTAAAACGCTCGTTAGGTGTCATCAAATCTTAAATAACACGGAAATTGTTTTCTGGCAACCACTGTTTTTTAGTGTTTTTGTTCCAACTATAGAATTAAACACATTCTATAATAGATATTTTATTAGCGTGGGACTAATTCCCTTAAGGGACTTCACTTACGAATTTGTCCCTCGTTGACTTTCCTTAAAAACTACTATCGAGTTATGTTGTTGTTTTTGGAATTTCGCACAAAGCTACTCGAGGGCTATCTGTGCTAGCCGTCCCTAATTTAGCAGCGTAAGACTAGAGGGAAGGCAGCTAGTCATCACCACCCATCGCCAACTCTTGAGCTACTCTTTTACCAACGAATAGTGGGATTGACCGTCATATTATAACGCCCCCACGGCTGGGAGTGCGAGCATGTTTGGCGCGACGCGGATGCTAATCTACGACCCTCAGATTACGAGTCGCACGCACGCCTTAACACGCTTGGCCATGCCAAGTTATGTCAGGATGTATCTGAAAGTGTGATACCTGTTCAAGTCAGACATTATTACAAAACGTTATATGATGTTATTCCAGAAGAATGGAACGACTTGGTTGAAAGAGAGATTCCCCCAACTACAGGTACGTCAATATTTATTTTTGAGATGCGTGATTCAGATGGTGATAATGTTATCCACTTAAATGATCTTCCTGTTAAAAAAACTGAGTAAGTTAATATACCAGAGCTCCATCCCCGCTACTGAAGTAATTACTGCATGGAAAGATAATTTAATAGATACAAACTGGAAAAAAAAACAACAAATATATATATATATACTTATCACCCATTCAAAGGCTTTGTCTTTGCTCATGTGGATTATTTATTTTATCACAATGCTTCAATGACGAACAATAAACTTGTTCATATGCAAAAACATGATACTGGTTTATGTACACTTTGTGGTAAAGACACTGAAACAGTGAGACATTTATATTGCCTGTGTCTAATGGTTTAACCCTTATATACATTAGTTTTCGACACTATTTCCTTTATCATTCAAAAATCAGTACCAATGAATCAGAAACAGCGAATTGTTGTACAGGGCTTCCTAGAAGGATTAAGAAAAGACGACAGCCTACAATGTATGTTTTTGATTACATTAGCTAAATACTGTATTATGACTGTTAGGAAAATTTGTTAAGCCAAAAATATCCATTTAAATCTGTTGTAATTTTATAAAGGTCAGTTAAGAAAGAACATAAGTTTTGATTATTTCAGGTGTGTTATTCGTAATGATGTTCATTCTGTCTTTCAATTTTATTCTAAACTTGTTCGTCATTGTTCACAACGTTAAATTATTGTGTGTCCTTTGATGTGAGCAATTACAGATAGTATTAGGTGCATTTAATTGTATGTAACTGTGTATTTGATTGTTGTACTTGTTTTGTATGTAATATATGTGATTATGAGGCCTCTTCAAGAGGTTTGTAAAGAAAAAAACAACAACATGCGTACAACGTTTTATGATGATTATCTATATTTCTTTGTTTTGTGAATTCTTTAAATACAAGATGTTTAACTAACTTGGAAGTTGTAAATCTCTGGCCTAAACGTCATATAACCCGAATAAATGTTTTCAGCCTACAGCTCAATAGCTCTCTGTCTCGAACAAGATATGTTTTCATGTTAACTGTGGTTGTCATGTGACTTGATGATTAAAGATACTTTTCAAAATAACCTACTAAACCCTCTATTTATTATTGTTTTAACAATAACCATGTAAAATATTCTCTTAGACGTTTAACTTTACACTACTATTCTCCAATAAGAACAACAAGAACAATACTATCTTCAGCGACATCTGTCGGATTATATCTGTACAGATAATTAGTTGCAGAATACTGTTGATTAAATAACTGTTTCTAATTGTGATCTACGACTAAATAGGGTTCTGTAACCAACACGATATTGTGTTGCGTTGCAGTGTAAGTGGTTATATTGAATAAATAAAGCAGGATGTGTGTTGGGATCGACTATTAGGATCACGTAGAAAGTAGACAGGATATTGGGAACACAATACTGTTCGACAGTAGAATAGATAAAAGATTGTTTATCGCATCTCGCATTATCTACTCTCTTTAAAACAGTTTATGCAATTAAACACTAAACTTCTCGGTCATAACATTGTGATTAGATTCAGAATGACTCTTATTTTCTAGTTCCCCGTTGGGACGGCGGTAGCATTTCCAATGCTAAAATCAGGGGTTGAATTTGCTTTGCTGTAAGAAAACAGACACACTTATTTTCTACTCTCAATGCGCATGATCAGGTAATTTTAAAATATCTTAACCTTATGTTTTATTTTTTGTGGTAGCACATAAATTATATAAATAAGTTTATTCTTCTTGTTGACATTCTTTATTATTTTATTACAAATTATTAATAAGAACTTTTGAGTGAAAATAAAGAAGAGTGCATAATAATAATATGTTAACCACACTACATTTGCAACATAAAATACTGGCTAAAATACGGCAGATACAGTAATGGTTGATACTCTATTTGTAAAGTAAGTCGTATGACAACTTACACGATGTGAACCGTATTGAGTTGGTAAAGTGCAAATGTTTTGTCAATTCTATTGATGTCAAAACGTACCAAAATTTAATAAAAGTTATTAATGTTATATTATTATTTTTTAACACTAAAATTATTAATTATAATTTTCTTTATTTGACCTATTTATTGTTAAGAAGAAACGATGGAACATTCGACTAGACTTAAAACAGAGACCCTGTCTATTTCAAATTAATAGCTTTATTGGACAATTGTCTTCTGTCCAACATGAAAAGATTTACTTAATGTCTCAAGTGGAAGTGAAAACAAACTTTAAGCAATTCATAAAGGTCGCAGCAAAAAAAAATAATGCCCATAACAAACTAAAACCGGTAAGACTTTGTACTGTATTGTATGTGTAGGTATGTAAATAAAACTCGGCATATTTGTGAACCTGTTAAACCTTTTCTAAGATGACGAGGCAGAAAGAGAAAGTGAGTCAAACATGTTCTCACGCAGATAGGAAACTAAGATACTTTAATAGTAAAAACTTGTAGTAATTGTAAACTAACCAGTCATAAAAACAAAATAAAAACAGTGACTTGAGCTGAGGATTTGCTATCTGTGAGCTCAATAAATGTACGAGTCTTACGTCGATGAGAACTTAATACTTTCGTCTAGAAGACTGGTGACATCACATAAAGAGATATTCAACTCAAAATTCATCTTTAAACGGTGGGGAGTTATCGAACCTTGAAGTCTCGTAGTTTTCGGTGATAATTTCTTTATTTTCAAAGATTGATATGATTCGGTAAATAGTTAACTGTTAATGTACAAGTTTGACTGTACAAGGTAAAACATTGATAGTTTCCGATAAAATTATTTTTCACCTCAGATTGTTACGATCTGGTAAACGGATATTCAACAAATACCTTTTAGCTTTATCTGAGAAGAAACTGTTAGGTTTTAAAGCTTGGAGTGCAGTTTCTGGTAAATGTGTATTTAGCTTCAATGCTTACTGTTATTTCGTAACTGTTGTCAGGCTTGGTATCGACGCGGGTTCAAATTCATGTTACCGAACACATTTGTCCTTTCAGTCGTAGGGGTGTTATAAATCACGACCAATCCCACTATTCGTTGGTAAAAGTGTAGCCCAAGAGTTGGCAGCGGATTGTGTTAACTAGTTGTCTTCTCTGTAGTCTATCACCGCTAAATTAGGGACGGTTAGTATAGATGGCTCTTGTATAGTTTGCGCGAAATTCAAACCCAACCAGTATCTCCAGGACCAGTCAAGTTTGCTATCTCTGAATCTTAACCTGTAAAATGACATTTGTATTGAATTACATACGGTTGTGGTGCATATATACCATAAAGTAGAGGCTTTCAAATCTTTACTCAAGGGTTTCCGTGGCATTAGGCATTTTAACTGAGGACCTCATCCAATGAATCCAGACAAATATAGCAACTTTCATCGTAAATAGAATTTTTAAAGAATAAAAACACATTTAGAATCACTTGAAAAAAAACAAACAAACTTGTTTATGTACTTTGGTTCCCCTGAGACTATATCGTGACCCTCAGGGATCTATTGACCTGACTTTCTCTTTTGTAACTTATGCCTTGCAATAATTTCAGATTAGATATGGTAGCGAATGTTATTTTCGTTGGTTTTACTTTAAAACAGAAATCAGTTACTGATCAGTTGCAAACGTAACTCTGAAAGGATTATTGCCTCTCTAGTTATTGCCAATCTAGACTGCCTCTAGTTCCTCATTGGTCTGCTAAGTCTTACTGGAATTCGTTAAGTTGATATATGAAGTTACTGATACAACCTTCAACAGGATAACAGCGGAGTCGTGAACCAGGTTTATCTGCTCATAATTGACTTAACCAGAAGAGGTGACGTCAAGTCCACAGTTGGTTTGGCTTTCAAATAGAATTCTCTCTAAAACAAACTACCTGTTAACCCTCCGTGGAACTTGGACTCATATTCCAAGAGCAATTTTAAACAGAACCAAGACAAAAATAGTTCATTGAAACTGCACTCTGTGAATTAATGGATATATTTTCGAACGTGGTTTGTTGTGATTCGTTTATTTTAAACTACCTTTCTCAGATATTAAGTCTGAAGTGTGGTTAAGATCTTGTACATTTTTAACGCTCAAATTTCATATCCTTGTTTATTATCTTGCTACAAGCACAGTGCATTACGTTCAGCCTTATTCCAATGGATTTTTGTTTATGGTATCTCTTTTATAACTATATTCATATTGGTGATAAAATTACTCCACATTGGCTTGGGATGTTGTTTTGGAACCTGTATCGACCGTAAAGGTTTTGCTGTGTGATTCTTTCAGCTTCTTATAGAGAACATTGAAAGTTCCATTCTTGAAAATGCTGGGCTTTTTGGCTTTACATCGTTAAGAATTTCACAATATGAATACCTTTCTTCGAAGTTTGCTGTGGTGTATTTCTCGAGCCATATACTTAACGTGGTAGTATTACACGTCGCATCGTCGGAAAATCGCCGTGAACAAAATATATACGTGGTAAATACAACACTGCATTAGTGTAGGTAACTCGCCCTTATAAAGTGTTATTAATGCTTTTATTGTTCCTGGTCAAGAATATATAGAATAAAAAGCTGTTCCATTTCAAAGTATTTTATTTTCTATTAAAACTACTTTAAAGTTCAAAGTTTGTTATGACTTTTTCACAACCATTAAACAAACAAGTTTAATGTAAATAAGAGAAATCACTGCAATTTGCAAACACATTTTAAAGTTTGGGGTTATTTGTAAACAGTTGTTTCCGGTAATACTTAGTAAAATATAATTCAACGAAAGTATTTTGGATGTAAAAGCTTGAGGAATTTCGAAGTTCGTCTCATTTCATAAAAAGGAATATGTTTATCCAAAACTGTAACTCCCATTTTTTTTACTGAGTGTAAGATACGAAAATAAGAAAGAGGAGTATATACTGCATTACCAGAAATATTTTTGGAACAGAACCTACTAAATATAATCCAATGATGCACTCCTATTTAAAGGTCAGAAACTGCCAAATATTCGGTAAGAATTAAAACTACTTGAGGAAAGAACTCTCACAGATATGCGATGCATCATTAACAATACTTCAATGAAGCCACACACTCATACCAAACTTCGTAATAGGTGATGTGACTGAAACATATAAAACAACTGTTAACGTAAGAAAATCGATCCTACCTTTCAGGAGTAATTGCTCCTTCGTTCATACAAATTTCGAAACATTTTACAAAACGAAACGTAACGTGGAATACTTAAATCCAATTGTCCAGAACTTGAATAAGTATTCAGATCTGTAGGCAATTACATCTACAGTGTGCAGGGTGTCTCAGCTCATGGATTTCATAAAGATATAATTCATTTATCATGGTCATTGGCTTTTATAGTGCCTTGAACGTCAAAATGAAATACAGAATGATGAGGAAAATCCCACTAAATAGGGTAACGAGCCTCACCGCTTATTATTTTGGATGGATGTGTCTGGGTTTGACGTTAACTTAGAAGAACACTTTGGATGTGACTGAATCATTCTAAGTGAAAATAAAAAAAAAGTGGTGAAGTGTGGATTTGTTTCGACTTATTTCACTTGGATTCGTGATTTATTTGTCGCATTGCGAGATTCCATTCATTCCTGTGATGCCCCAAGTTAATGGGGTCTGTAGAAACAATGAATAATCATTCCACACCACACGGCGTGAACAGTAACTTTTTGAGATAAAGCCCCAAACCTGATTTGGCCAGCAAAGAGTACCAATCTAAATTCAATAGAACCACTTTATAACGTTTAGAAATGCAGCCCGAGGGGCAGAGAGAACTGACCCATAACTTACTGTACTGAGAGCTGCTTTACAAGACGTTATGCGATTTATTTCGCCAGATATTGTTAGTAACAGATGTCCTAATTAACATGGGACTGCAAAACGTATCTCAAACATCTCATTTCTCAAAACGTGCTGCCCTTCTGTCCTAATATGGTAATGTAGTACATTCGCGCTTACCTATTACTTACCTACGTGTAGAAAAAAAGACAAAAAACTCAGTAGAATTCATTAAGTTTTTAAAATAGGGCTACACAAAGAATCATTGTACATTCTTGCTACTTGTCTATACATCCACACAAGAGAAACGCGTTGAGTTCTATTTTCACTTGTTTATTCGGCCAAACAAGGGATCACACTGCACAATGTTTCTACTTGTCTGATTATCCACGAAAGAAAACAAACACGTTGCATACTGTTACAACTTGTCGTGGAGTAAAATACAGTAAGTTAGAAATTATGTTAATTTATCTGCGGTTTTAAGCACATACCTCCGGGTGGTTTTCAAATAGGCTACCAAACACAAATAAACAAAACGATAATAAAAACGTTTTACATACCAGTTGGAAAATATAGTAAGTCATGAATAACCTTTCAAATAATTTCCCATAAGATGAACTCACACACTGTTAACCCAGTAGTTCCACCCCCTTTCTCCTCATTTCCTCTTTTTCTGCTCTCTTTTACCCATTTTCCACACAACGATTGAAAAAATCGATGAAACTGTAGGCCGACGCAAGAGTTAGAACGAATAGAGTCAGGAAGGGTAATATAAGTGAAGTGATTCATTCCTCTTAACGCCTTCTGGACTTTTTATAACTAGTTGTTTAGTTAATGTTTGTCAAAAAGCGAAAACAAACGATCTTGTAAAACCTTCACGGACTCTAACAGATGCAAAACGAAACAAGAAACTAAGCAAGCATCATTACAACTCATGCACGCAAAGTATGCGAGTTTCTCATATTAGTTCTTTCATCTTTTCTGTGCGGTTCTGGTTCTGTGATTTCTGTTTAATCCGGTCCGACATGGCCAGGTAATTAGAGCGCTAGACTCGTAATCTGAGGGTTGCGGGTTTGAGTTCCAATAACATGAAACATGGTCGTCCTTTCAGCCGTGGAGGCGTTATAATGTGACTATCAATCCCACTATTCGTTGATAAAAAGAGTAGCCCAAAGAGTTGGCTGTAAGCGGTGATGACTAGGTGCCTTCCCTCTAGTCTTATACTGCTGAATTAGAAACAGCTAAATAAAATTCGAAGTTTGCAAATACATACACACACACACATATATGTATATGAATAAAATAGGTTTTTTTGATTTTTGGATTTTTCACAGAGCCAAAAGAGGGCTATCTGCGTTAGTCATCCCACAATTAGCAATGAAAAACTAAATGGAATGCAGCTAGTTATCATCACTCACCGCCAACTCTTGGGTTACTCTTTTATCAACGAATAGTGGGATTGATAGTAACCTTATAACGGCCCCACGGCTAAAAGAACAAGCATGTTTGGTGTGATGGGGTTCGAACCCGTGGCTCTCAGATTACAAGTCAAGCACTCTAACCAGCTTGTATGATTGAATAAAGGGAATAGATCTTCAATCGTTTATTGCATTCACGGCTCTAAAATAAGGAGCGCATTTCTTTGCGATAACGGGTCGCGAACCACCAATCTAAGTTCTAGAACACTAAACCGTTAGACTATGCTCACCTCCAAAAGTTTGAGATCTTATATGATAGCGTCAATTGCACATTCACTTGATTCACCAGTAGAATTGTAGTCGAACATTTGTTTACCATTTACAGTGTTCTTGGTTTCTTGTTTTTTTATATCTGGGGGCTCAGAAGCAAGTCTGAAGGTTCTAACACTAACATCGGCTTTTGATACCAGTGGTGGGCAGAGCACATAGTAGTCTAGTGTGAAGATTGAAAATTTGTGTTGAAGAAAAAACAAACTAAAATAAAAAATACAACTGTAATTTAAACTTAAATTATTTAACGAAAATTCATTAACAGCACCTATTTTAAAATAAAAGTCCTTATCATGGACTAATAGTATATTAAATACAAAATTAGATTATTATAAGCTCTTATCAGGGAATGATAGTATATTAAATAGATAATTAGATTAATACAAGCTATTATCAAAGACTAATAGTATATTAAATACAAAATTAGATTAGTATAAGCTATTATCAGGGAGTAATAGTATATTAAATACAAAATTAGATTAGTATAAGCTATTATCAGGGAGTAATAGTATATTAAATACCGAATTAGGTTAATATTTGATGATATTACTGAAACGGATGGGTCCTGTTCAGAAAATAAATGGCATAACGATTTGAGTATAAGTTACATTTGAAAGTAGGCCTATAATGCATGTTGTAATTTCTATAATCATTTAATTGTTTTCTTATGATATTACTTGTTTGAATAACTAGATCCAATTAACTGTTTTTTGTTTTCAAGACATGCCTATGTAAAGTATGTATGTAGAAATAGAAAATCTTTCAAAGCTGACGAATATGGAATGTATATTCTTATAAAATAAGACAGGTTATCAACCACATATCCATATGTGGCGATATTTTATTGCACGAAATGTCTATGTTCCAAAAATGCTTTAAATAAAGAGTGATGATGCCCTGAAGGAAAAATGATTAAAGGAATACGAACCACCATAAGGGTTAACACAGTTCAAAATTCAGTGGCCTTCTCTCAGCGATATAAGAATCACGAACTAGGCTGTATTTCTATGTGGTACCAGCCGTCCTCTGATCCGAAATAACTGTGACCCCCTCCCTATATTACTTATTCAACCAAGTTTTAAACTTCCTGGAACCTGTTACACAAGAGTAGAAATACTACCCGTGTTAGCTGTTGAAAAATATAGTTAACATATCCTACAGTTCGATTCACATATACAAGATGAAGTAACACAGTATCTAAAATGAATGTACTATCATTAACGATGACTGAAATTGGCTGGAATTTTTGGCTTAAAACATTACCACTCCAAACAATATATATATAAATATATATTAGTTTGTTATAACTTGAGAAAAAACACTTCTTAAAACTAAAGTAAATTAATCAAAAACTCTTCACTAATTGAAAAGATCCCAGGGTACAAGATATAATTTGGGGATTATAAAATGTACCCTTGGTTTTGAAGGTAACGATGAAAGTAGGACTCACATTTCGATGGGGATACACCGTTTATCAGTTTTAATGTCTATTCGCCAGTATCGCATAAGAAATAAAATAGTAGAAATAGATATAGAAATATAAATTAGTAGAGCTCAAGGTGCTCAAGTAGGTGCTCAAGCCCACCACGTCCCCCCTCTATATCATTCTTCACTGTCTGCAGACTGTTGTGGGAAGGGGGCTGTTATCTCAGGTGAAGAAAAATCAAAGCATATATATATACAAATATATATATATTTGTATACAGGAAATACTTCTAGAGACGGTGAGAGAAAATAAAGGTGTAAAAGGAAAATACTGAAGGAAAACAATAATGTCGTTTAAAAATGAATTGCGCCAGAGTACAGTCACCCGCTGATAGTTTACACTGTGATAGGTTATCATTTAATTAATCAAAAAATGTCACACACTTCTAAAAGTCTTATAAAGCGCTGGTAGTTACACTACACCCAGTAGTAGTAAGCGTAATAAGTAAATGCCAAAACGTCACTGTTGAGAAGAAGTTGAAATGGATATTGGACCAGAAACAGTGAAATTAGCAAACTGGTGACGTGTACGAATCACACATAAATCCAAGATCTTTAGGGCTCCATCTCAGCCATTATGTTGACAATCTACGGCCATTTAGCTGCCAATAGTTGTTTTTGTGATTCTTGTTGTATATGGTTTGCTTATGTATTTCCATAACTGTTTCTATTACCGTATGTTATCGAAGTTTCGTCTACCGGTTGGTGAGGTATAAATTTATGAACTTAACACTTACAATACTAAAGCTGTGGGTACGAATTTTCGCGGGTGGGAAGAAAGAATATAGCCCACTGTATAGATTTACGCTAAAATAACAACAAAAATTTTTGTCCCTGTACATTTTTGACATACAAATGTCGTACGTCTTGTATCTTTTTCCTAGTATTTCGTAAGTTAAATAAAAATGATGGGTAAAGGCTGAAATAAAATGTTAAAGGTATACAAATAAGTATTGTAAAAATGGATAACATTTTATTGTATAAAACATCGCGAAATAGATTTTGTATACATTTAATTGTTTTAATATTCAAACAGTAATGAGTACTACAAATGTTCCTTGTTTTATTTTCTTCAAACTACCCAAATTTTTACGTTCCAGAGAACTTGTAAAGAAAGACAAAAAAAAGCAAAAAAGATACTTCTGTGCCATCGCTCTGGTGGACAGTTAATGAACTTTAATTTTAATCTATGTTAGTGTTTATAATAGGTTAATGGCACTTTATAAGAACGATTTCCATGTGCTAATACAGTATTTCTCGTCTCAGATGCATTCTGTAGTGCCACTGGCGTCATGTTTGGAATGTATATTGTTTATAACGAATTCCCAGCAGTACAGTGCTACAACTGTAAACTCTTAGCTGGAATAAGCTATGTCAAAGGGCCTTTCAAAGAAAAACGTTTTTGAGAGCGATATTATTACACGATTTCAGACCATAAAGATACAAAACGTAAAACAAAAAGTAAGCTTTCAAAATTTACCATGGAAGTGAAAGGAAAAACTCGCTCCTAAGACCTCAGAGCTTTTAGAAGAATAATAGACTTCTAAACCATACCTCGAGCCAATACAAAGCAAAACATTCATTGGGAAAATAAAACCTATTGTAATGAAAGAGAATCCTTCAATCTGGAAAGTCATTGCTACGAAATTGAGCGTGTGTCCTGAAAGGTAGTGTTAGAAAGATAATAAACAATAATTTGTGTTACTGAAGTCTTACGAGCCAGAAGTTTACAAGCAGTCAGTTACATCTTCGAGCCAATGGATGTTTCCTTACGAAAAACGGCTGATAAAACAGGAACCAGAGTATTTTATTTAGCCATTTACCTGTCAAATCACACGCTCCAATTCCTTTGAAATTTTGCACCATTAACCTGCTTAAACATTGTCTTAGAAGTTAAAATTCACGTGAAATAAGGAGAAAGGGCGTAAAAATGTTTTCAAACCATATGGGCTAAAATTGAGATCAAAGCATTTTGAGAACTTGCTGCATTACAAACTGGTATGTCAGGTGACTGATTATCCAACTTAGTACAACTGACGATAAAGAAAACATCGTCAAACCTTGAACACTTTCCTTATACAAAGTAATTCAATGTTTCTGTAATTCTGAAATAAGTTACACTAAACTCCTTTGAGTATTTCAGTGGTTTTTATATTTAACTAAGTTTTGTTATTGTAGATATTCGTGATGATAAATACATTTCTTGAATATTTTGTATTTTTTTGTGTTATAAGTAAATGTAATACGTTGGTGTTTATAGGGTCAAAAACTCCTATCGTTAGATTTGGATAAAAACATTTATCAAGTTAAACTTAAGACATTATTATGAAGTCATAATTCCCAACTCACTTAGATATTAATTTGAGTACATTTTCTGCGTTTATTACACCAGAAAAAGATTCAAAAATCTTTATTTGTTTATTTGCAGAATTTCGTACAGAACAGCAGAAGGACTAGTAAACTAAAACGAAAGAAGCTGGCAAACGCCTTCGATTGCCAGTTATTGAGCTATTCAAATCGAATACTGAAAAGTCAAGCATAAATGTTGATGTGATTCAAACCCACGACTCGCAGACAGCAAGCTGACTTTATTTATTTATCAATAAATTTGATAATTTATATTTGTTCATAGAAATACTAGTAGCATTATTTATGTCCTCATGGTTCATTACGGCGAACTTTAACATAGAAAAGGCAACTGATATATTAAAATGCGATGCTATTGCGTTACATAAACCTATTTGTAAAAACACACAATTTCATTTGGTATATAAAATGCTCACACGAATCCACAAAATTGCCATTTAGTTGTCTACAACATTCCATTTAATAGAATTTTAGTCTTGCGTGACCAGGTGTATCAAATACACACTGTTTGTGAATGAAAAAATAAGGATGTGCCCAACTGAAAAGTAGAAGTAACATAAAAAGGGAAGAACGCGTGTACAGCATGTCTCTGTTCTAACACTGAAATGCGCTCATAACATCAGTCATATACTTAGTATATGACTGATAATGTGCCATAGAGGATCTTTACGAGGTAGATCGTACGTGACATATGACATAACTGGAGTTTGTTTCGTAGCATATTTTTTTTTTTACGCTTGTGATGATGCAAGACACAACTTTCAGCATTTGAAAGGTGTTATTGAGAATACGATCTTGCCATATTTGAGCTGGTTGTTTGTCAAGGGTTGTACATTACAGTGTAAAACTGGTTTCTCTTAATCAACCCTTGCCTGCAGTTAATGTAATTGGAACACAAATAAAGGATTTTCTCTAAATGTTTTTTTTTTATCTTTCTTTTCTAACTTTGTCATTGTTGACCAGAAAACATATGCGTAATAAATCATTGCATGAGCTCATGATAAGGAAATTGTGAAAAGGCAAAACCTTTATCAGGGTTCTTAATGTTTTTAAATCTTCCAAATAACAAACACACCTGACCTTGATCATCATTTGAAATCTAGTTTCTCTGTTATACACCGTTTTTAGTATCTTCGTTAATTAATTGTGAGTTCAGTCTTTGTATCCACATTATGCAAAGAAAACTAAAGAATACAGCAGTATTTCTGTAAGCCTCACACCAAAAAGAATAGAAAATAAATTTACTTTATGAAGCTCTTTTGTACTTGATAACGTAATATTTTTCAGAGTGAAAACTTCGCTTATTTTTGCTATGAAAAAATCAGGGTCCCAAAACTTCTCCAAAAGTCTGTGTTTGTACTCATTATAGCTTCAACATTAGAAATTGTAATTTTTGCTATTCTCAGTGGAAGTAAATGTGCTTTCAACAAAAAGAATAATTACAGCTTGACTTTCTGCAAACAGGTTCTGGAAAGCAGTATTCGATAATCGAAAATGAAATCCTTACTTGAAAAATAAGCACTTTCACAGAAAGGCTTGTTCTTAGCTTCACCAAGAAAAATACGAAGCATGTTCATGATGTAGGATTGTGGGAAACATTTATGCCTGTCAGGCATGTGGCAATCTGTATGGACTAGTCCTTGGTATTTCTAGTGATGTTGTAATAGCCGTTTTTATTTGCAAATGCAGGATTAGTAGAATTTAGTTCTTTCATCCGCTGATGACATTATACTTTTCAGTAACACCAACAGGTCTATTCTTTTGAGCTACATTACATGAATTAACTACTAGATCGTGGATATCCAACTGGATCTTTTTCCATCACACGTTTCCTCTTCTTTATGATCTTTTCTCTTCTAAAATGCCAGTTTGCATTTACAACACACAATGTCTCATGTTGATACTTCCATTTTAACTTGTTTTTTCCATGTCTGTGTTTCTGACAACATCTAAAGCGACCCAGTCTTATATTATACAAGACAAATTGAGATTTCATAACAATCATTTTTGTTCCACAAAGCATTCAAGTATTGATTTCCTCCTGGCCTCAGGGACGCTGCTCCGAGGCCGAACTGTGATTTGGCCAAGTGAGGTCTTGATTTAACCCCGGCATCGTGGACTCTACCTCAACGCTGAAATTAACTCGAAGTGCTTTGCAACTACAATTATGCACTACGTTGGCTAAATTAAGTCTTGTTTTTCACTTGGTTCCATAGAAACCACCTCAGAATCGAAATTAACCGAAAGTATGTTGTAACCAAAACCATGGTTTTACATGTAAAGACAATATTTCAGATAAGACCGCTTAAAGCAGATAGAACTTTTTAAATAACAAAACCAATAAAAAGTTTTGATCAAATATACGGCCATTTTTCACAACGGCTGAACTTGAAATACAAGAGTATCTAAACTTCAGCTTTCAACCAATCTTTCGCACAAGGTGCTATTCATAAGGTACTGTTCAGGGTCTAAATACTGTAACATACAACCAAGAACAAAGAATGTCCAACATAAAGTCTTTCATTGGGACAACGGTAAGTGGGATAAGTTTTTGATTATATAGATTATGGAACGTTTATTCTATTTTAATAAATCTGTATACAAGTTTTGTTTTTACATCATGACAAGAAGACATTGTTTCCTTTTGGGAATGACATCAGTAAATTCTAATGTCAGGTTGTAACAAGTGGATGCCACTTTCTGTACATCACAATTGAATTTTTGTCAGTATATTACAACAAAGGCTTGTTTTTATTTGTTAATAAGCGTAGAACAATCTTTGCTATGATAACCACGAGTATCGAAACTCCAGTTTCAGCGGTGTAACCCATCAGACTTACCACTGAGTCTTTAAAAGACGACACGACAAAGAAACATCATGATTGCTTTGTTTTATTACGTTATTAAGAGAAGATGTCACTTGCGGCTGCAATCGAGGACCCTCAGGAATATTGATTAGAAACGCAATTTTCCATTTTGATTCTTTTTCTTTTTAACATGTGTGATAGTATTTTCAATTTCCACGGATCTGATTTTTAGGATTGTTCCAACATCATCAGTTTACATGTCGAATTTGATCATTCAAATTCTTGTCCTAACTGGTCCATCCACAGTCACTACAAGAGCATTCCAGTTGAATGTTCTTTTTAAACACTTTTCGCACTTCATATACTCGTGATTTTCACGTACGGTACGCTCTTGTTTCAGCCATCAAGCCAAAGTGAATGAGAAATCCACTGCATGTGCGTAAAGAGGTAATTATGGTGGACATGGTCAGGTGGTCAAGGCGCTCCACTCGTAATCTGAGGATCGTGGGTTCAAATTCCCGTCACACCAAAATGCTCGCCCTTTCAGCTGTGGGAAAGTTATAATGTTACGGTCAGTCCCACTATTCGTTGGTAAAAGAGTAGCACAAGTGGCGGTGAGTGGTGATGACTAGTTGCCTTCCCTCTAGTCTTACACTGCTAAATTAGGGACGGCTAGCACAGATATCCCTGGTGTAGCTTTACGCGAAATTCAAAACAAACCAAACCAATTACGTCGGGTTTTTTAAATTTTAACAATATACTGAAATCGACGTCTCTCGTCTGTACAAAATATAAGTAACTTTCAATTAATTCTAGAATTAGTTTGAATAGGAAGACCATTTAGTTATTTATATCGTCGATATATATAAATATATATATTAATAGCTTGTTGTCCATTCTTTTGTACAACCTACAACCAAGAGAAGAAAAACAGGCAGATTCTTGGCTCCATTCAGTCAATGCCCTCTAGGAGTGCTGCCGAGTACTAGCCACAAGGCATTGAGATGTTCATGTCTTTCCCACGTGCTCGTTACCTAGCGACCCGCGAGACCTCAAGTCTTGCAAGTGTGCCGTAGGCTTGGAGAGAATTTAGTGGCCTGCATCACATGTACAGATAATGTTATTTGTTTTATTTGACATTTAAATTACGAAAATACTTCAGGCTGGTTTTACCAGTAGACATTGCTCGGGGAGGGGTGTCTGAGTAAAGAAGATATAAACAACATTAAATTGATAAATATCTTACATAATGCTATCTACTTTGTTGGTAAAACCACGAAAATCAACTTTCAGTCGATTAACATTCTTCCTGAAGAAAATTTTAAAAAGAAAATATTACTTTTTGAAATTATCGAAAATATTCAAACCCAATAAGAGTTTAGACTGTTATCTGCTCTTTGTTAGGTTTGGGGATAGGTCACGTGGAGAGCAACAGATAGTTTTATCGACAATGTAAAACGTTCCATTTTATTTACTGGTGTTTGCTCTGCTATTCTCGGGTAATGAATGAGCGCGCTACTGGTGACAACTTCACAAAATACAAGTCTGTGAGTGTAGCTTCTCCAGGCGCGCTGTATTTTTTAACACATAATTATATTTATTTTATGTTTTGACACTCCCATTAGGGAGAAGATAAAAACGCGAATGATAGAATAACCTACCATGTAGACAAGACTGAATTTTACAAAAGCGATCAAAATCTTTCGTCTTTTTATTATGAACACTGGTTATGTAATTTTATTGATTTCCCAAGCAATATTCTCAACACTTACACCCGAAAGGCTACAACTAGATCTCTCGAACGCCTGTGTGTTAGATCCACTCACGAATTTGACCTTACATTATCTTCACTCGAATCTGTAGGTTGTGGCGTATAATGAAGGTATAAATGCTGCTAGTTCATATAAACGGTAATTTATCCACTGCCGGGTTTGTCTGGCTCGAACTACACCAGTGTTTTCCAAAATGGGAGCTCCCCTGGGGGGGCCGACAAGCTTCCTCTGGGGGGAGAGTCCCCAAAAATGGGTTGAAAGCAAGAATGCTGAAATACTTTTAATTGCAAATAAACAATAAGCTTATAATATATATGCTGAATTAATTAAATGATACAGCATGTCGTACGGAGATGTTACCGTTTTTACTTCGGCACTTTTTTTTTAATTGCCATGGTAAAATAGTAAAGTGAAAATTTCAAAATCATGTTTTAAGGCATTTTTAAAGGTTGAGGGCCTCAGACCTTTTTATTCACATTAAAGGAGCCTTAGACTAAATGAGTTTGGAAATTTCTGAACTAAACTGTCAAAAGTTTGTAACTCCAGCAAAATCCTACACAGCTACAAATACGTATGTTATGCCAGTTGCGTATATTTCTCTCAATTCGTTCTAATTTGTTAATTTGTGATATGCCAGTTTACACGCTTCTTTATTTGTTGTCATTGTACACAACCTTTTGTTTAATTACATACCACGTTATAAAGTAGAGATAAATACCAGTCGGTTTGTTAGGTAATGTAATAGATATTCAGATAGAAACGGTCTCTTTCGGACAAAGTAATTCACAATCTGAGTGTAGCTGAAAAATTTTGAAAGCATTTATTAAAGTACTGCCGTGTGAGAACAAAAAAAAAACTATTTTGAAGCAGAACTAAAGAAGCTCTTCCCTTCCACGTTACGGTCGAGTCTCCAGGTGGGTCACAGAAAACTTTATTAAGTTATCGTGCCAAATTTCTGGGTTTGATTCCCCGCGGTGGTTAGGGTACAGATAGCCCATAGTGCTTAGTTTAGCACTAAGAACAACGACTTGCGGGTTTAACACGTTTATTAAGTAACGTGCGTGCTGCGTTATTTTTGTTGTATTTTTGCAGGAAGCAGAGACTATTTACGCATACACTCGAGTTGTTTCACAAACATTCTTCGATACAGCAGGCATTACTGTTGTTCTTCTCGTTGTTTTATAGAGTTTCCTGCACATTTTCACATTGAATGATAAACGACTCCCTTACATTTGTATATCTTGATTAGACATTGTCTGAAAAGAAGTAAGCACACTGAGTATAACACAGAAAGGTGTAAAATATGCCCTATTTCTACATGAGATTTAAAAAAAATGAAGGCGCCACCTTTATTTAAATTTGCCACGAAGTGACACAGTGACATGTATGCGGACTTACAGATTTATAACGCTAGAAACCTGGTTTAGATACCCGTGTTCAGCAGAGCACAGATAGCCCTTTGTGTAGTTTTTGGCTTACCTTCATACAAACAATTCTTGATGACGAGAATCCTACTTGAAATAAAAATGTATTTCAGAACGACTGGTATAGGCATCAACACTTTTACTAATAAAGCAGAGAACAACGTCCTAGGTCATCTTCAGGTTAACAAAGAATATGTTAATCTGACGATGAACCAGGAAGGTTGAAACGTTGTTCTTTGCTTTATTAATAAAAGTGTCAGTATCCGTAGGAGCCGTTCTGAGATTGTTGTTGTTGTTTTGAATTAAGCACAAAGCTACACAATGGGCTATCTGTGCTCTGCCCACCACGGGTATCGAAACCCGGATTTTAGCGTGTAAGTCCGCAGACATACCGCTGAGCCACTGTGGGGGCCCCCTCTGAGATACAAACATACTTAAATTAGCGAAATTACAAATAGAATCACTTTTTGGTACCGAATTCGTCGATTTACATTGAAAAAGTGGAGTTGGGTTAGTTTCTTTTATTTGTCTTAACATTTTTATTTACGTCCTACTACACATTTTTGTCATTAAAGTTTTCTACAAAAACAGAAATTATGATGCACTTTCTTTATTAAATTTTCGGACATTACTTACGGGATAAACTTATATTAAGATCGATAAAACACGTATAGTTTTTAATATATATATGTTTTATTGCATTAACAAGTCATACAAAACTGATATTTTGTTTGTTTCTCTTGAAATTTGCACAAAGATACACGAAAGACTTCTGCTATAGCCGTCCCAATTTAGCAGCGAAAGACTGGAAGAGAGGAAAATAGTCATCACTATCTACCAGCAATTTTGGGGCTTCTTTTTCACCAACGAATAGTGGGATTGATCGTCACATTATAACGCATGTTTGATGGAATTAACACGAGGAAAACTACGTCACGTGCCCATTTCATCGCTATAATCATTCACCTATCGATACTGAATAAAGGTTACTTTAATTTTCTCTCTCTCTTGTTTTCTTAATCATAAAATCTAAGATAATTAAAATAGGATGGTTTTGGCACTTGTAAAACTTATCCATGTTTAGTTGACTCAAACAAAGGCTTTTGTAATCTTGGAGATTCAAGATAAAAAATTATTCTGTCGTCAGTAAACGTGCTTGTCAAAGGGTCTCGAGAACGAACAATACTTCTATCGTCACGTAACAGTCGATTTTTGTCTTACGTAACACTAGGCCAATGACACCCAGCCAGAGAAATTTAATTAGTATGCACGAGTTACATACAAAAAATGCATGCTCTTGTTTTTTGAATACGCCAAGGGGATGAACTGATTTTATATGGGGTTTCATGCTGTCCTTAACAAGTTACCGAAGAAGATGAATCCCTTCTATTACATCTATTAACAGTCTAATTATAAGAGATATAAAGTTCCATTAGCAAGGGTTTGAATATATAAAATCCATTTGTCTTGAAACGTGTTTCGTCACATCTGTACATTATTTTCAAACTACAAAAAGTAAATAATAAATAAAGCAGAATAAAAACACGCCCTTTCTGATTTTACTGCTCGTCATATTTACAATGAAGAGGAGAATTGGTATCAACACAGATATAAACATGAAATAGTAATTGTCATTAAACTTTATTAGTTTTCACATTTTACTTTTTCTGACTTTTTTTTACTTTTTGAGTCTCTTGGTATGTTAGTGGCAAGTTTGAACTTCATCACTAAAATCTGACGTTGTTTTTCTACAGTGAGGCTCGGCATGGCTAGGGGTTTAAGGCATTTGACTCGTAATATGAAGGTCGCGGGTTCGAACCCCCGTCATACCAAACATGCTCGCCCTTTCAGGCGTTGGTAAAAGAGTAGCCCAAGATCTGTTGGTGGGTGGTAATGACTAGCTACCTTCCATCTAGTCTTACACTGCTAAATTAGGGACGGCTATCGCAGATACCCCTCGTGTAGCTTTGCGTGAAATTCAAAAACAATGTCCACAGTGCACACAGAGCGTAGAGCTCATTGTGTAACTCTCACAGTTATGCTTCTAAAAACGTTACAATAATCGGTTTTATGAATTATTTAAAAAATGAAATTTCCATATACGTTTCACCACAAATCAAAATCCTCGTGGGTTTAGCTTTGATATTTTATAACGCTAGAACTCGGAATTTGATACATGCAATAGGCACAGGAAAGACAGACCATTGTTTAGTTTTGTATTTAACGAACAAACATTTTTATGAATATGCTCGTCTTTTCAACAGTGATGGTGGGAGGGGTGTTGTAATGTTCTATCAGTTGCACTCTTAGTTAGTATAGAATAGCCCACAATTTAGCTGTGGGTGGTGCTCACAAGCTGTCTTCCCTTCAGTCTATTACTTCAAAGTTAGAGACAGCTTATACAGCTCTTCGGGAAACTGTGTACGAATTTAAACAAACAAACAAAACACATGAAATTATTAAAAGAAAAGGTCGAAACATTTTGTTTCAGCCTACTGACATGTGATAACGTTCATATGATATGATGCTAAATTTACACAAAATTTACATAATATCTGTCGAACATTACGTATTTATGGCTTCCTGTATAACATGTAATTTGGACTAAAGATTTTTTTGTAAAGATTCATAACCTTTGATTAAATTAATTTTCAACTTATTTAATTATTTTGTTCGAGTACGAAAGAAATTTGTGGAACAAAAACCGTGTCTTAAGATGCCATTTATACAGTTTAATAAATATTAACCGACATATAACACATACTGAGGGTTAATCTCCGTTTATAAGAACAGTTTTCGAAGTCACTTACTTCCTTCATTAACCATATTCAATCGTGATTGGTCTGTTGGTTATGATGATGCGTTATTGCACGATACTACAATTTCCATTATAACAAACAATCTGCTAACTATGGCAAGATTGATCGTAAACCACACATCTTTACAAATTTTTAACAAACCTTCTACTGTAGACGGATGTCGACCATATTTAAATTAGTAAACTAAACAGTATAACGTTCTACTGGAGAAAGGTTTTATAAATATTTGGTAGAATGTTTGTTTGTTTTGTTTGTTTTGGAATTTCGCACAATGCTACTCGAGGGCTATCTGTGCTAGCCGTCCCTAATTTAGTAGTGTAAGACTAGAGGGAAGGCAGCTAGTCATTACCACCCACCGCCAACTCTTGGGCTACTCTTTTACCAACGAACAGTGGGATTGACTGTAACATTATACACCCCCACGGCTGGGAGGGCGAGCATGTTTAGCGCGACCCGGGCGCGAACCCGCGACCCTCGAATTACGAGTCGCACGCCTTACGCGCCTGGCCATGCCAGGCCATTTGGTAGAATGAGGTGTCTGTGCTATCAGTTTCTTCCGAAATGTTCTTTTTCGAGAAAATAATCGCTGGTTTACAGGTGTGGCTGAAGAAGTGTAAGGTTTTGACCTATGAAACTTCGTTAACGTCGAATCTTCTTTTGCTATCTCAGCTTCGACACAATAGAATTCAGTAAATATTGTTTTCGTTTTGTAAATGAATGTGTTTCTCTGATGGAATTCACTTGGGTTATAATTTCCAATTTATTGTTATGCTACAGATGTTCTGCCGTGCAGGGTTTTTTATTTCCAGTTGTTACCGTACTGATGTCTCCGGTTAGCTTCTTACAAATACCTGGTATTCATTCAAAAAGTTTAAATACAGGATGAAATGGTATATATATAAAAACGGCTGGTATGATTTGAGAAAGCTCTATGAAGAGGAGCGAACAACGTTTCGATCTTATTCGGTTATCGTCAGGTTCACAAAGAAAGAAAGAGGTGACTGACCGGAAGCTGACCACATGTTTGAAGGGGGTTGGGTAATTGAGTGTAGGAATGTAGAGGGCGTGCTTAGATGTTGGATGTGTTTATTAATACAGGTTTAAATGTGTTCCTTTGTATTGAGTTGTTGAATAAGTAAGGCTTCTTTAATTTTGGGTTTGTTTATGTTTGTTTCTTTATTTAGTATTTGGGTGTTTTCTATGGTTATGTTGCGTTTATTTCATTTGCAGTGTTTGAAAACGTGTGAAGATGACTTTTTGTGTTTCTTGAATCTGGTTTCCATTTTTCTACTTGTTTCTCCAATATAGAAGTCGTGTCAGTTATCACATTGTATTTTATAAATAATGTTGGTGTGGTGTTTGTCAGTGTAGTTCTTACATAGTATAGACCTTAGTTTTGTGCCTGGTTTTTGAATAAATTTGGTATTAACTGGAATGTCATATGTTGTTTCCAGTTTTTGTCAAATGTTGCTTATTTTTGTGGTGATGTCAGGAGTATATGGCATGCAGCAGTATATGGTTTCGTAATTGTTTCAAACTGTGGGATATATTTACTTTTGTTAGTTGATTTTGCTTTCTGTCTAGGTGTGTGCGTATAATGTTTTCTACGGTTTCTAGATGTTATGAAGTATTGTTTTATTTTGTCTAATTCATCGTTAATTTTATCTGGTGAGCACAGTTTTATGGCTGTGTTTATCTGGTTACTTAGTGTGTTGAGTTTTTGTTTTGTTTCACGTGCTGAGTCCCAAGGAATGTATAGTCCAGTATGGGTGATTTTTCGATCGATTTCTGTTTTAAATTGTGTATAGGTTCTTGTTTTTTTGAGGTTAAGAAATGATATTTGATTGGTTTCTTCCTGTTCACATGTGAAGTTAATGCTGGGATGTATAGAGTTAATGTGATTGAAAAAAATTAAGTGTGTGTTCTGTAGATTTGAATCCCGCAATTGTATCATCTACATATCTGTACCAGTATAGTGGTGGATGTAATGCTGTGTTAATTGCTTCTATTTCAACTTGGCTAAAACTGGTGATACTGGGTTGCCCATGCTTAGGCCATTTGTTTGTATATATTTGTTGTTGTTGAACATTAAGTTTGTCTTCATCGTGGTGAATTCTATGAAAGTTGGTAATTGGTTGCTGGGAATGTCTATTGATGGGTTAGGGTCTCGGATGTAGAGTTCTAACTTTCTTGCAAGCTTCAGCGGTTGGGACTTCTGTAAAGAGGGATATGACATAAAAACTGACCATTAAGGCTTTACGATTAAGTTGTTTGTTTGTTTTTTTGGAATTTCTTACAAAGCTACTCGAGAGTTGTTGTTGTTGTTTTGAATTAATCACAAAGCTACACAATGGGCTATCATCTGTGCTCTGCCCACCACGGGTATCGAAACCCGGATATTAGCGTGCAAGTCCGCAGAGATACCGCTGAGCCACTGGGGGGCGGCTACTCGAGAGACTATCTGTGCTAGGCGTCCCTAATTTAGTAGTGTAAGACTAGAGGGAAAGCAGCTAGTCATCACCACCCACCGCCAACTCTTGGGCTACTTTTTTACCAACAAATAGCGGGATTGACCGTCACATTATAACGTCTCACGGCCGGGAGGGCGAGCATGTTTAGCGCGACGCGGGCGCGAACCCGCTACCCTTGAATTACGAGTAGCTCGCCTCACGCTCTTGGCCATGCCAGGCCTATGATTAAGTTGATTTAGGTTAGATTCGATATTAAAAGAGTCTTTGATGAATGAACTGGCTGATGTTACATATTTGGAGAATGCCCACGCTATGTATTTACCAAGATTGTAATTAAAAGATTCATATGTGGACATTATTGATCGTAGTAGACAATCAGTTTTATGAATTTTGCATGAGCGTAACATGAATATGGTCAATTTTTTGTGCACTATACAATCGGTGTCAGGGAGTCAACCCCTTTACTATGTAAGAAGTGAAGGAGTGAAAAAATCGATACACATAATAAGAAATTTTAATACACAAATTCGTAGAATAATTACTTCTACAGACGCGAATGTTTATTTAAAGCGAAGTTTCAAGCGCGTATGTTTTATTTGAAAAGGCGACTTTTCTACTGGTAATATTTTATACGCGCTTAGTGGGAGTTGTATCTTAATCTAGGTATTTATTTGTTCATTCCTATGGATTAGATACAGGTCATTTAGTTACATAAAAACTATAAATACTTACTATATTTCCATGAAATCTCTATGACAATATCCAGCCAAGCTCAATATTTTAAATCTCGAATTAATGCGATCACACAGTCAAAACCCGTATCAGTTCGCTACTAGCTACACTTATTACCATTACAATGTATATAAGTAGCTTCCATATCAAGTAATTCTTTGCTATTGTTGTTATTGTTATTTTGAATTAAGCACAAAGCTGCACAATGGGCTATCTGTGCTCTGCCCACCACGGGTATCGAAACCCGGATTTTAGCGTGTAAGTCCGCAGACATACCGCTGAGCCACTGGGGGGCTAATTCTTTGCTCATAGTTAAGCATATAAAAGCCAGTAAAGAAGATTGGTAATTTAAAATCGGCAAACAGGGATCATAAAAAGAAAATGAAACAAGGCTGGAGACATTACAGATATCACTGCTTACTCAAATATTTCTGTTTGACTTCGCTAAACGTTATTCTAGGTAACAGCATGAAGCCAACACAGGGATTTGAAGCTTGTGTAAATAATGTTTACAGCATTTCTGGTCTTGTTTGCTTTTTTAACCTTCCATATTTGCAGGCTTTTAAATTCCCAGTTTTGTTATAATTATGTTTGCAAATTACCTAATTACAACTCGCTAATTGTTGATGAAAGTAAAAATGATTTTCTATTAAAGTAAAATCGTAGCACACCTGAGTATAAAGACAAGGCATTCAAAGTCCTTCTAGTTGTCAAACCTGGTTTGAATGTATATATATTAATGTTAAAACTTGCGCATGTTAAAGAAAATTTCTATTAAATATTTATGCCCACTTTAACAGAAAGCATGACAACTAGATCGATAAAGACACTTCTTCATATGTCACAGTATATCTCGTGTGAGTCTCTGGATGTGGTTTCGAAGGGATAGCTTCGAAACCACCTAACCTGGTGGTTAGGGCACTCGATTTCCAATTTGCGAGTTTGGGTTCGAATTTTGTCACCGAACTTGCTCGATCTTTCAGCACTGAAAGTGTCATAACATTTTGATCAATCTCACTGTTCATTGATAAAAGCGTTGTCCACGAGCATTAGGTGGCGTGGTGATCAGATAGCTGTCTTATTTCTAGGATATTATTTCAAAATTATGGATAGCTAGCGCAGATAGCCCTCGGTTGCGCGACGTTTAATAAACAAAAATTTCTTATTTTAACGAATTTAACAACCATATCAAGTTTAAACTTAACACTTTATTGGAAATTAACCCAACTGTTTCCCCATGAAATCAGGCCCGGCATGGCCACATGGTTAAGGCGTTCGACTCGTAATCTGACGGTCGCGGGTTTGAATTCCCGTCGCACCAAACATGTTCGCTCTTTTACCCGTGGGGGCGTTATAATGTGATGGTCAATCCCACTATTCGTTGGTAAAAGAGTAGTCCAGGAGTTGGCGGTGAGTGGTGATGATTAGCTGCCTTCCCTCTAGCCTTACACTATTAAATTAAGGACGGCTAGCGCAGATAGCCCTCGTGTAGCTTTGCGCGAAATTCAAAAAACAAACAAAACAAACCCATGAAATTTTCAGGGGCTCTTCGATACGACCTTTATCTTCAGGAGAACGAAAAGTACAAGGTAGATAATATGTTGAAAATTGTTACACTAATACAAAGAAGCTAGCCACTAGAGGTGAATTTCTAGATAATTTTAAATCAATATTCAGTGGACATGAGCGGCGAATGATGCACGTGCAAGCCGTTTCGCCATGCCCGTAAATCGAACATAGTGAGTAAACAAACAGACATTTGTTAGTTAATATAAAATACATTAATTATATTTTTAGAAAATTCATATCAGATTTAGGTAAATTCTTTCACAGTTTTTTCTTAAGGAAAAAGCACGCTCCAAATTGTATAATCATAAAATCGATATATCAATTATTTCCTATCATCTAATTCGCTCAGAATCAAAATAACTTACAAACATGTCGATTAATAAAACTAAATTGTTTACAGCAAATTCTAAATTTACTTAAGTCTCGGTGTTTCATAAGCTTAGGATGTATTAAACTGTAGTTTCGTTTCCTCCATAAGCAGACTATAAGACCGCTTACATTGGTGGAACTGAACGTCACCTTAAAGTACGAACATTAGATCTGGATAAACGTACGGCAAAAACTGGAAGGAAGGTCACAAACTCTCCCAATTCCGCGATCTATCGGCTCAATAATGAAAGATAATATCCGATTTTTCATTCCAACTGTAAAATCTCACAACAGCCAAACATACCGAACTTCTGATGAAAGAAACATTATGATAAAAATGAATTTCCGTCTTCAAAGCTCCACGCTAGTACAGCGGTAAATTGATGGAGATACAACGCTGCAATCAACGGTTCGATTCCCCTCTCTTGGCTCCGCAGAAAGCTCGATGTGACTTTGCTATAATAAAAACACATAAACACACCGTACCTAAACAGAATACATTTTTCACTTGAGTTAGCCCCCCAGTGGCTCAGCGGTATGTCTGTGGACTTACACGCTAAAATCCGGGTTTCGATACCCATGGTGGGCAGAGCATAGATAGCCCATTGTGTAGCTTTGTGGTTAATTCAAAAAACAAACAACAAAACAACACTTGAGTTAAGCCTATTTAATTTAGCCTACAGTTTTGATTTTCTCTAATTATAATTTATATATTGAAATTGTCTATTTCTTATGTATATCATATTTCTGTTGTAATTACAAATGTTGTGTGTTTGTTTAGATTACTAATGATGGGTTTGTGAGGATTCCGAAACGTTTAATAAATTTTTCCTGTTATCACGTTCGTGTCTCGCGTTATCATCAAGTCAGATTTTCAAAAAAATGAGTCGATTGTTATTGTCGGTTTGTTTAGAATATTCGCGCACAGCTACAAAAGGGCTACTGTCTCAAATGTTAAACTATTAAGTTAGAGAGAAGACAACTGGCCATGAACAGCCACCATAAACTCTTGGGCTACTCTATTCAAATAGCAGAAACTGACCATCACTGTTGAAATTTACTTACGGCTTTAAGATGTAGATTTTTTTTTCTATGTTGAGAAGGGCTTGGCGTTTTATGGCGCAAAACAACTAGGCTATCCGCGCCTGTCGGAATGGGAAGGCAAACTTTAAATCTTCAGATCCGCTATGCTAACCATTAGGTTAAACCTAGGCTGTTGTCTTTTGTGGTACATTTAGTAAATTTTGAATTGCGAGCAAAGCTATACGGGGGCCGTTCCTAATTTAAAAGTATAAGACTAGAAGGAAGACAATTAGTTATCACCACCTACCCCTAATTCTTGGGCTACTCTTTTATCGACAAATAGTGGGATTGACCGTCGCATTATAATGCCTTCACGGCTGAAAGAGCGAGCATGTTTGATTTTACGAAGATTTGAACCCGCGACCCTCAGATTACGAGTCGAGCACCTTAACCATCTGGCCATGTTAAGCCAGTACGTTTAGTATTTTGGCGTCGTATTTGTCTTCAACTTTTTTTTTAATGATTTGTGCGTATTTGCTTGAACGATTAACGAGATTTGTCTTTTTAATTATAAGTTAAATCTCTGAGCCTAAAACTCACTCAACTTCCGTTATTAAATTTACTCTACGTATTTTGAACTCTACATATATTTCAACTTCAAAGAGTGCATTAAAGAATATCACATTAGTAAAAATGTATACAGAAAAGTTGCTAAATTACTCAATTTATGCAATAAGTGCACTTTGTAGTTTTTTATTAATGCATTAAATGGAGCGTTCCCCTATGTTTAACACGAAGTTTTCATACCTTTGAGATCTTTAACATGTTTATTTACAAAAACTCCCCGCCCCCGGATTCATAAAAACAAATAAAACAAAGAAGAAAAACTGATAATATTAAATAGAACATTTAACTTTTTGGAATATTAAATTAAAGTATTTTGTGGAATTATTGTTACGACTGAATTTAATAACAGGTAATATGCTGTTTTTTCCTTAATACCGTGTTATTTACCTAAAGCGTAATAAAACATAGACGTGTATCAAAGCGTCTTCTGATACGAACCTATTAAAATTTATAGATAATTCAGATATAAATAAATTTGTCGATGTTGAAAATTGATATATACAGAGAGAAATATATGTAACGAATAAATTGAACCATGACACTTATTCTAAGTAGTTCAAATAGAAACAGGAACTGAAGTGTTGTGGGAAAAGTGCAGTAACGTTTTGTATTAAAAATGAATCACATATCATTGTTGTTCATCCACTAAACGTTAGAATCATGGTCAAAAGAATACGTTACCTTCCGACCCAACAATGGCATGATGCTCCGAACACACGTTGTAATACCGGTTGAGCTAAGCCTAGCATTATATAAAGATGTTTCATCATCCTTGAACTTTGACCTAAACTATAAATACTCCTCTGCGCGCTCAGAAGAAACTTCCTCACCGCAAACTAATACTATATCGAATCGACCAGTACAAGTCCACAATCTCTTGGTAGCTCAGGGATAAGCTCGAGGGTTTATAACGCTAAAAATAGGGGTTCGCTACATGCTGTGGACACAGTTCAAATAGCCAATCGCATACATTTTGCATGGAAACACAAACGAAGAAAACTCGACACATCATTATTACGAAGCGTTAACATAAAGGAGTGCGAAACGGTTGCTTAATTCTCTTAAAACAGAATATTGAAAAGGATCTGGTTAACATTCAAAACGTATATGGTTCTCAGTTCACGAACAAAAGATTTAAATCGTTTCTAGTTGCATGCTGGGTAATATTAGCAAAAGAAATCGTATTTTTTTACGTTCAATGCAAAAATATTTAAATATTCTTTTCGTTTTAAACAATTTTGGAATGAAAATACAATAGTGTGTTTTCCTCGAAGTGCAACTGATGATTGAGCATTAGTTCATAATCACGTGTATTATTATAAAATGTATCGGACACTAGATGGCGAGTCAGAAATTGTTAGGTATACATATATCTGGAACGATATATTAGTCTATTAGGTTTAATAATAAACAGTATCGCATTAAGGCTATAGTATATCATAGAGCAGGTATAAAGTGTGATGATGTGAAATCAAAACCAAGCCTCTTGGTCCCGCTCATCACGATTTCTCTCTTTCTAGGCACGTGATATTCCATGCACGCCCTCATGAGGCAGATGTCTTATAAAATATTTCGCAGTTGAGTCACCCGTAGTAAATAACTGTGCCCTTTTATGGAAGCCGTCACGGCTGTCACATATACCATTTTTATGCATAAGCACATAAAAAAATTGAGTAATTTGCCACTGAAAATAAAGAAAGTTTATTTTACGCTATACGCTAGGCCTTCTCAATGTAAACAGAAAAAGACGTTCCCGTATGTTTAACACGAAGTTTTCATACCTTTGAGATCTTTAACATGTTTATTTACAAAAACTCCCAGCCTCCACATTCATAAAAAAAAACAAGGAAAACAAAGAAGAAAAACTGATAAAATAAATCCTGTATTTACCGTGATGGGAAACCTTGGTAAAAGCTTTGATAAAAACATCCAGTAATGTTTAAAGACACCACTGAGCACGTGGATACGGATTAATTAGAATTATAACAACACTTAGGAGAATTTCAGTCAAGGTACAGTTTTAGTTTTTTACTGAATTTCTCCTATATTATAATGCACGCTTCAAAAGTAAAATTATTTCCTTATATGTGTAGTCTAACTACAAATAGCGATGAAATGTGCTATTCTCGGACTTAGAATGTTTTACTGAAGTAATTTAGGGTAATGTGTAATCACGTAATAATGTAAAATATTTACATTCTTCGTCCCTGTGCGATTATACTTACAAGCCAATCACAACGTTGTTCAGGAAATGGAAACCAATTACCAGCTGTCACAAACAATTCACATAACGCCAGTAGACAGGCACGTTTAACAACGCAAAGCTTCAAATTCGTTGAGACTTAACCAGCGTTTCTTGAGGGACATTTTCAGATTGCCTGTCAGTTGAACAGTTAACGTTTGACTTTGCTGATAGATCACGTGAAACTGAATTCACGAGTGACCTTGAATTGTTGATACCGTGGAGAGTGTCTGAGGACAAGTACGTAAATATGGAAATATTCAGTTACAACCATAAAGTTCCAGGTTCTTAAAGGAGTTGGACAATCATTACGTGGTGTAAGTTGTAATAACCGATCCTCACTATACAACTGATATTATTCGTTGTATATACATACATATGCATATAAATATAATGTGAGGTATAAGTCTATGCGACACAGTACTATATAACATATAATTGACTAATAAACCTATACCAAAATTAAAGTTTTAAAATAGGTTGAGGTCTTTCTCAAAATGACTTTTTTTTATATGGGTGGAGGATCCTACCAGATAAAAGTTCGTTAATGGAGGATCATACCAGATGAAAGTTAGTTAATGGAGGATCATACTAGATAATAATTGGTTGAGAGTCACTGGTTGAATTAAATATAGTTTTGTTCCTAGAAAGTCTTGGCCAATCATTTGACTCGACGTACTTCCTTCAGTTTTCGTTTTATCCAGTTTGTAATTTCATCAGGTTGTGGATGAAAACATAACTGCTCCAACTATTCTTACCAGTCCTGTATACTCCTGTTAACTCCCAAGCTTCAACAGCTTGCTAAAGAAAATTAAACAACAGCTGCTTTCGTTCGTTTATTTATAGCAACTAACTCCTAACACTATTATTGCAGGCTAAAGTGCTATATTACAGAAACAGATAATATAAGAACTTTGAAGCCAGATGTAGAGAGAAATACATCGAACGTTCAAAACAAAAACTGTTAACAAGAAACATTATAGAGTTTTCGTGATGAGATTATTAATTTTTTTTAAATGCATATTCATGTTTTTAGGTTTCGTTGAGAATCTTGCAGGTCTAAGTCTATAAGTTTAGTAAAATTTAACTTAATTTTTAGATGTTGGTGTCAACATTTTGAAACATTGTAGCCCCTATTTCTCATCAAGAAAAACCAGGGGAGTTCTTGGTTTGTTTTGAATTTCGCGCAAAGCTACACGAGGGCTATCTGCGCTAGCCGTCCCTAATTTAGCAGTGTGAGACTAAAGGGAAGGCAACTAGTCATCGTCACCCACCGCCAATTCTTAGAATGCTCTTTTACCGATGAATAGTGGAAATGACCGTCACAGTATAACGCCCCCACGACTGAAAGGGCGAGCATGTTTAGTGCTACACATCTGTGTGAATGTCCAAGTGGTGCAGTACATAAGTACGTGAATAACAGACTCTTCCAGTGTAGATTATACATAAGAATGTTGAACTGGTTCAGCATAGATCCTGCACGTGTGTGAATGTTAAACTGGTTAGTATGAACCCTATACAAGAATTTCGTATGTGTTAGAACATAGTACTGGTTTATAACATGTAGTGAAGCTCTAAATTATTATGGAAAAGAATTTTTTACGAGTCCTCAAGTAATTCCAGTAACTTTGTACAGAAGTATATTTTGGTAACAAAGAAAAAAAAAGCTATAAATTTGTTTGTAGCTAAAAACAAAGCTACACAATGAGCTATCTGTGTTGTTTCTAGTACGGGTATCGAAACCCGATTTTTAGTATTATAAGCTTTCAGACTTACCATTGCGTCTCGAGGGAGCCAAACTATGAAACACGACAACAATAACTCTCAAAAGGTTATATGTAAAACGTTTAAAGAAACTTTTTAGAATGTGGGCCTGCTAAAACAGTAAAAAAAAAAAAAACCAGTTTTGTTAGAAGTATTTTTATTAAACTGTAAGTGAAAGTGTTTATAAGTAAAATTATGGCTGAATGAAATGTACATACCTGGGATTTCCCAAGTTAAGAAAAACACCAAACATAGAATTGATCTTGGTTTCAAAACTTTGTATTCTGAGAAAAATATCATATATGCATGCGCTCTCGGTCCTTTGATGGGTCATCTTTAAGGCAATAGTATTACAGCGTAAAAATCCGAAGTTCGATTTCCTGAGGTAGATTAAATGCAGAATAGCCATGGTGCAGCTTTGAATTAAATAAAAACAACATGTATACGTTCAACCTTAATGGTACTTCATGTGTAATGTTAGATTAACGGCCAGGCACCACTAAGACTCAGACTAAGCCTCCCAATTTTGAAATGCTCATCAGAAATGAGGCAAACCTTCTGTCATAACCAATGCCACAAATGCCTTTGCTCGGCCCTTTGAATCGAATAATGAGGTTAAACGTCACCCTTATAATTCGCCCATAGTTCTGAGTGTCTTTCGAACTCCAGACCCTTAATTTACTACCCGACACGTTACTAATTAGCCCACGCTCCGTCATGTATTTAGTATTTTATTCAAAAAGGTCTTAAAACCGTAAGTAATGACCTAGAGTATGCAGAAGTAGTAAATTCAATTCGTATATGTTATATATATATATATATAATTTTACTAGTTAATTTTTTTTTCCAGTTTATCTTATGTATAAACATGGAATAAATTAGCTCAGCTGAGCCGTTAGCTGATTTTGTTTTTTATTGTTTTCAGTATGTTGTCCTTACAAGTGATCGAGTTGCCTTCACATAAGTATGCGAAGATACATCTAGATGTGAAGACATGTTCTTTATGAAACAAAAGATGTGGCAAGAACAAAGATATCCTAAAGGCAAGGAAAGAGGACTCCTGTGTGGTGGAAGGATATCAACAAGCACGTGACCTCACTGCAACATGCTGAAGATATGTTTATATTCGTATTGAAAAACGTAAAACTATGCGATGAAGTGAAATCCGGACAACAATACGAATAGTTTAGTTTATCAGTTTTTGTATTTCATTTTTTGTCTATCTCTACATTATGGCTATAAAACAAAGAAAGTAAGAAAATACTGTTATTTTTTAAAAAGTTTAGTTTTTAAGAATTTTCTCTAGTCAAAACAACATTCAACGTTGGGTAAATTAGAAATCAAAGTGTCTGAAACTGTCAAGTACTCTATATTGTAACACGTTAATCAACAAACAGATAATCCGACAGACAGAATTAAAGATTAATAAATTAAAAACGTACACAAGTAGTGGAGTTCTGTCTCTCTTTACCCCAGTTGCATAGCGGCATGTCACCGAACTTATAATACGAGAATCAGGATTTTTATATCCATGATGGGCAGAGCACGGATAGTCCATTGTGTTACTTGTCGTAGCTTGTCATTTGTAAGCTTGTTATTTAAGTTTGTTTTTGAATTTCGCGCACAGCTACACGAGGGCTATCTGTGCTAACCGTCCTTAATTTAGCAGTGTAAGACAAGAGGGAAGGTAGCTAGTCATCGCCACCCACCCGCCAATTTCTGGGCTACCGACAAATAGTGCAATTGACCGTCACATTATAACGCCCCCACGGCTGAAAGGGCGAGCATGTTTAGTTTGACGGGGATTCGAACCCGCGACCTTCGGATTATGAGTCGAGTGCCTTAACCACCTGGCCGTGTTGTTCCAAAATTAACTGGTAATGTGGTACCTTAATGGCCAATTTAAATCGTAACATTGATTATGAAGTTTAACATAAATGAGCGAATCAACGATTTACTTAGGAAGGGTGGTGAGTGGGTCTGGAGCATACTTACTTGAAAAACGTTTTAAATCACACAAACTAACTGATTTCAAAACCTACACATAAGGCAGGAAACGGAAGTTGTTAGTGTGTTTTATATCCTACCTTTACGTTCTGAATACCTTTTGTTAGATCTTGATTTTAAGGGAAAAATCGAAGTAGTTAGCTCTTCCCGTTTACAAATACCATGTTATTTTTATAAAAACATACACTGACTCCAATAATTTATTAGCCGCTCCGTTCACAAATACCCTGTTACTTTTTGTAGAAATTTCAATGATTTGTTAGCCGCCCCGTCCACAAATACCGTTATTTTTTTTAAGAATTTTTTTTTAAATTTCGCACAAAGCTACTTGAGGACTATCTGTGCTAGCCGTCCCTAATTTTGCAGTGTAAGACTAGAGGGAAGGCAGCTAGTTATCACCATCCACCGCCAACTCTTGGGCTACTCTTTTACCAACGAATTGTGGGATTGACCGTAACATTATACATCCCCACGGCTGAGAGGGCTAGCATGTTTAGCGCGATGCGGGCGCGAACCCGCGACCCTCGGATGACGAGTCGCACGCCTTACGCGCTTGGCCATGCCAGGCCACTTTTTATAAGAAACTCCAATGATTTATTAGCCGCCCCGTCCACAAATGTCCTGCTATTTTTTACAGAAACTCCAATGATTTGTTAGTCGCCCCGTTCACAAATGCCCTGTTATTTCTATAAAAACATACAGTAACTCCAATGATTTATTAGCCGCTTCGTTCATAAATACCCTGTTACTTTTTATAGAAACTCCAATGATTTGTTAGCTGCCCCGTTCACAAATGCCCTGTTATTTTTTATAGAAACATACATTAACCTCAATGATTTGTTAGTCGCCCGGTCCACAACTACCATGTTATTCTTTATTGAAACTCCGATGATTTGTTAGTATTTGTTTTTTCACAGCATTTCATAATGTTAACGATCGTGAAGAATAAATGAGTCTGATCATTGAATGACAAGCGGGCGCCTTTAAAATTCCTAAGAACTGTCGACTGCGAAGTTCTCAATGTTAGATACCAAACAACGTATGCTCTTTTCTTGACTTCTCTGGTTATCGGTGGAAATGCTACAGCCAGCGACCGGTAATGTGCAGGAAAAAGCGCCGTAATGAATCCGGAGAACCTATAACCCGGTGGGGAGCCAACGCTGAGGACGTTACAAGACGCCTGGGTGCGCTAGCGACGACAGTGTGGCCTTCCGGCTGTTCTTCATTCCTCGGCTGAAGCGAATTGTTTTTGGCTTCTAGCAACTTACATTCCACACGCTGTAAATTAATTAATGACTTGTATGGGTCAAGATAAAAAAAACATAACTCGTTTCTTTATTTCTTAGACAACGTTTGTTTATATTCAGCCACGGTCACTTGGATACGAGAAGCGTTGGAAGGGTGTTTTTGTTAATCGTCTCAAAAGCCCATTCAATCAGATTTGATATCGTATTACTATTAACATACAGACATTAATCTCAACGTTCATATTTCATGATTTTAAATATACGTACTTTATAGTAACTCGTTGGTGCTAAGAGTGTAAGTAACAGCGTACAAGATCAGCAGTAACATCTATCTTACGAGCGGGAGGAGGGGAGTGATGGGGTTTAAAAAGACACAAAATTAAAACTACACACTTTCACAAGCTAATCACGTTTAAGTCGATGTAGTTCTAGGTAGCCGCACGACGGAACAACACTAGAATGCTATATTTATAGTCGATGTAGTTCTAGGTAGCCGCACGACGGAACAACACTAGAATGCTATATTTATAGTCGAACTCTAGTGTCTGAAAGTAGAATTTATTGCCCTACTGTTTAGGAAGAAAAGAATAACAAGCAAATGAACTTTCAACTCAGATCCAGGTCTGACGATGATGGAACTTACAGGCTTCCATGTTACATACAGTCGGACTTCTTTCAAACTGTATAAATAAACGATTTATTTATTATGGCTGGAGAATAAATGTAAACAAGAAACAGGCATTAAAACGTGTCAGTACAACTTCCACAGAATTTTCAACCTACTGTCACGGGATAAGCTGTTTCATAATCAAAATGATATTAAAAAGATACGGCGCGCAGTGAACACGTGGAAAGGCAAAACAGCAGGAAAGACGTTTTTACGCACCGCAAGGACAAAGAGATTATTAGCTTCCTCAATTTGAACTTGTAGTGTGGAGAGTTTATGTGTATAAGATTTGAAACTAGTGTTTGTAAGTTCTCTGAGTTGTTTCTTTGCCAAAAGGAAAGACAGAAATAATCGAGTTCACACGGTGCGCTCAGAGTACAGAAGTAACAATCTTGTCAGTTTCAAAGAGTCAGCTGGTCTTAGTGACAAGACACGCCGCCTTTATTGTGTTGACATAGGCTTTCCATCACAATTTTTTTGGCAATATTTTGTTTTCTAAAGATGGACAAAATACTGAAACCGAGGTTGTGTGCTTTAATTTCAATGTATGTTGTTTTTATTTTATACTCTATATCCGTGTTTAGTTCTTGAATCACAAAACTAGCGCTGACTTCAGACGTGCAGGGCTCACACTCAGTGTCACTCTTCTCCGCTATAGATATCGTATTAAGTTCTACCAAGGATGGGGCACTCACGCTATCCTGAAAGTTAGCACTTACTAACAGTCAATTGGGAGGCGGGCGGTACGACTCCCATATGGTTGGCTTGTAACTAAATATAGTCCAAAATGTGGAGTGCCTTGAGCGTGTTCTGATGTCGTTTTTATATACATATCGAATGACGTGTGCTATGGATCAGTGATTCAATGAGAGAAAGCCGATTGTTTAAGATTAATAATAATGTTGCTCAGCCATTTCAACGTCAGGGATGTTGTGTATTTGTTTGTATGTTGAAATTGATTAGTATTTCAACTAAAAATGGTACCATTTAATAGTTTAGTAGCTTCCCGTGTGATACAGAAACCAGTTACACGTAACTAAAAACTAGATATATTAAAATAAAACTTTATAATACAAAGCACCCGACGTGCTCATAGTGCTTACGTAAAGCGTGCATGCATACATTTATAAAAAAACTTATGTTTTACCTACTTACATCCAATTGTTGACCATTTCGTTTTACCCTAACAATCTAACAAATCAACTGCTAGCTTCTTTGTACAAAACTAAGTTAAAATAACATCTCAAGACTTAATAGGAGTGTGTGTTTTCTTATAGCAAAGCCACATCGGGCTATCTGTTCAGCCTACCGAGGGGAATCGAACCCCTGATTGAAGCGTTGTAAACCCGAAGACATACTGCTGTACTAGCGGGGGGCGGACTTAATTGGAACATCATTTCAGAAGTCAGTAAAGGTAGCAGAAAAGGAACAAAGGAATTCAGTTGTATCGGAGTTTCATGATAGTTCGATCACTCGAAAATTTTGTTGACTTTTAAAGCTTAAAATGTATAGAGGGGTAGGGACATCACTTCTAAATTCTACCTAAAATGGCGTCTCTTGGGAAATAATAAATATAAATTTCAAAGTCTCTAAAAAGCATTGTGTAAACAATGGTATTACATTGTATTCAATACTGTAATACTTGTTAAATATTACATATGAATAATCAACTTTATAGTTTATAGTTCTGTTCTTTACCATTTCATCTGCTTGGTTCTTGTTCCTCACTGTATTGTCTGTATAGTTCTTGTTCTTTACCATTTCATCTGCTTGGTTCTTGTTCCTCACTGTATTGTCTGTATAGTTCTTGTTCTTTACCATTTCATCTGCTTGGTTCTTGTTCCTCACTGTATTGTCTGTATAGTTCTTGTTCTTTACCATTTCATCTGCTTGGTTCTTGTTCCTCACTGTATTGTCTGTATAGTTCTTGTTCTTTACCATTTCATCTGCTTGGTTCTTGTTCCTCACTGTATTGTCTGTATAGTTCTTGTTCTTCGCTGTTACACCTGTATTGTTCATGTCCTTCGTTCTTCCATCTGAACAGCTCTTGCTCTTCACTGTTCCATCTGACTAGTCCTCGTTCTTCACTGTTTCATCTGACTAGTTTTCGTTCTTCGTTGTTCCATCTGACTAGTTCTCGTTCTTCGTTGTTTCTTCTCTATAGTCCTCGTTCTTCACTGTTTCTTCTCTATAGTCCTCGTTCTTCACTGTTTCATCTGTATAGTCCTCGTTCTTCACTGTTTCATCTGTATAGTTCTCGTTCTTCGTTGTTTCTTCTCTATAGTCCTCGTTCTTCACTGTTTCATCTGTATAGTCCTCGTTCTTCACTGTTCCATCTGACTAGTTCTCGTTCTTCGTTGTTTCTTCTCTATAGTCCTCGTTCTTCACTGTTTCTTCTCTATAGTCCTCGTTCTTCACTGTTTCATCTGTATAGTCCTCGTTCTTCACTGTTTCATCTGTATAGTCCTCGTTCTTCACTGTTTCATCTGTATAGTCCTCGTTCTTCGTTGTTTCATCTGTATAGTTCTCGTTCTTCACTGTTTCATGTCCATAGTCTTCGTTCTTCACTGTTTTATCCGACTATTTCTTGTTTCTCGTTCTTCACTGTTTCATATGCATAATCTTCGTTCTTCACTGTTTCATCTGTCTAATTCTTGTTTCTCATTCATTTGCCTGTATAGTTCTGTTCTTTGCTGTTTCATTTGTATAGTTTTCGCTCTTTAGTATTCCATCTGACAAGTTATTGTTATTCACTGTTTCACTTGTATAGTTCTTGTTCTACGATGTTTCATATGTTTAGTTCTTGTTCCTGTTTCATCTTAACAGTTCTTGTTCTTCGCTGTTTCATTTGTGCAGTCCTTTTCTTAATTGTGTGATATGTACACTTCTTGTTTTTCACTGCTTCATCTGTTTTGTCTGAGTAGTTCTTGTTCTTTACTACTTCGTCTGTCTGATTGTTATTGTTCGCTGTTTAATGTAAATAGTTCTTATTGTTTAATGTGAATAGTTCTTGTTCTTCACTAATCCATTTGTATATTTCTTGTTCTTTTCTCTTTCATCTCTGTAGTTCTTGTTGTTCTCTACGCATTTGCGTCTAAAGAGAAAAGTGTTTTTTTAAGAATTTGTTCGAATAATATTCTCACTTGTCTCTTCTATTGCTTATCATAGAAAATGTTTTATCCGTTTTATTTGTTATCGTTATTACTTTCTAAACGAAACGTGAAAAACAGTATGAGTGAAAGATAAGTTTTTCGTAGTCTCCATGTGTGATATTGATTTTCAACTAACCAGTTGCTATTAATTATATAGATGGTAACAGAACACACACACACCTATATTGTGATTTATCTGGGACGAGTCTTCGATTTATTATGTTACGCACGTTACGCATCATGATATCAAATGTCGAGAAATTTTAATTTTAATTTAGAAGTTAAGTGAATGTCAGTATATATCATGTTTATGTTATTTGCCATCGAGATTGAAACATACAATTTTCTTTCTGAACACAAGTATATTTTAATACACAAACCACAATACAATTTATAATAACGTCTATTACAAATAATTATTTGTATACAAAAAGTTACAAACTCAAAAACAATATTTAGTTTTTCGTCTGTTTAAGAACGAAATATTTTATCAACGGTCCAGGTCCACGACGAGCGAATTAATTTTACGTTCATATAGTTTACTGGACGGGAATGCTAGCTATCTCTATTTTTGTTGGCCTAACGCAGTTAACAAGCTTACTTTTTACAGAATAAATCTGAAATCCTCATAGAAATTCTAACGTCCGAAATTAATTATCTGAAGTTGAACAGTTCATAAGGTTCAAAATCTATAAATGTTCCAGGTCAAAAAATTTGTAGGTTTCCGATTAATAAGTGGTTTTCACAACTAAAGCTTCCAAGGCTTATACTGACTGCAACAAACTAATGACATAAAACTGCCTCTTCGCTTGTTGGAACGGATTTTATACTTTTTAGATAAAATTTTCGAAAATTCACTTGGCAACAATATTCGAAGATAAGCTAGAGCTTTGGTAAAACACATATTGTTGGTTTCTGTACTCGAGAATCTTCTACCAATTTAGAGAGCAGGTAGGACGTGCGAAATACACATTTAACAATTTACGTTGCATATATTAAATTGAAAAAAAACACAGATATTAATATAAATGCATTACAGTAAATCCGTTACATTTATCAAAAGTTTGAGAAAGGTAAACGTGTAAGATTTTTAGTTACTGATGGTATACACTTGTTGAAATATACATCGACTTGTTTTGAGTGTGTTATATTTCAGAATTTCGAACAAACTTTCATCAGGGGTATATATATGTGTGTGTGTGTGTGTGATATCCTACCCTACTTTCGAAATGATAGATTACGGAGATAAAGTAGCTTGTCAACACACCAACTGCCAATCCCCGGGCTGCTCTAGTCTGATCGAATAATAAAATGACTGTTACTCTTATAGCACACCGAAATGTAAAGCATGTTTTTGCGGCATCGTGTTATGAACCATGAACCATACTGTCTTACATTTAGCCTGTAAATATATATATATAAGTGTATGTGCTATTAATAGCCTCAGGTGTATTTGCTCTAATAATAGCAGACGTTTTTCATTTCAAAAGATATTGTGTCGAAAACAAGAACAGATTTACTTTGAGTTCTTTGCTTCTTAAGCAATAAATAAACGTAAGAAGTTGTCAGAAAATGCACTTGATATAACGAATTTTCGAAATAGTCTACGGCTCTTATTCTCATATTTTGAAATGAAGGCAAGTCACCAGTATTGTTTTTTATCTCAAAACATTATTGAAAAACAACCCTCAAAACCTCATAGAAAATATACGGACACAACGATCGTTCTGAATAGTCTATTAATTTCAGCTGTAGATATTCTGAAGCAAAACCTGGTGATTAATTACTACTAACCGCAATGTCTCGTTGCCATTCAAATAATATAACTCATAACTGTTTCCGAAATATGTATTGGAATCGTTTCAACTTGTACTTCCAACAAGCCGTACTAAGTACATATAACGATCATATTATATACCTGTAAAGATTGCTCGTTTAAACAACTTAGTAATTTCAAACAGGAAATCAATTATTTTCGTCATTATATAAATATATTTTTGCTATCCAAACTTGGTTAATAACGAATAACGTTCCGCTGTGTATTTTACGGAGTTTCGGCAAGCATGTGGTTTAAACTATGCTATTAACTTAAGCCTTGAGTCAGATAATAACACAACACAACAATGAAATTTAAGGAAATTGAAAAACACGATATAAAAGATTTCTCAGAATGTCTTGCTAAGCTACACAAGAGCTATCTTCCCTACTTTAAACTAATAAACTAGTCAGCTAGTATCCACACAGCATCAACTCTTACCTGCCCCAACAGTGGACAGCAGTAAGTCTTCGAATTTACAATTAAGAGTTCGATTGCCTTCGGTGGACACAGAAGATAGCTCAATGTATCATTACTACAAGAAGTCACACGTTTGCAGCACACTTACGGCCCCAATGTGCGAAACGTGTTTTGTGACAACATGGCACGAACCACTAAACATCGGGTTTATACAACAAATTGGTTAACTAGGTACACCATGTTTCGATAAAGTTGAGGTCCTCTTTTGATACTGCTTGGAAATAAACTGAGTTAATTGCGTTGAATTCAAAGTCAAGACCAGGGATAAGGGTTAAGGTTTAAATGCCAAAAATTATTGAGAGATTTCAAAAACTTATATTAGCGACATTATGCAGATTTAAGATTTACTTTAGGTTGTTTAGAAACTGATATTTGTATATTGTGAAAGTCGTTAAGAGAGAATGGTGAAACTATAAGGATTTGGTTGCAATAATAATAAGGTTTGTTTTTGTTTTGTTTTTTAATTTCGCGCAAAGCTACTCGAGGGCTATCTGCACTAGCCGTCTCTAATTTAGTAGTGTAAGACTAGATGGAAGGCAGCTAGTCATCACCATCCACCGCCAACTCTTGTGCTTATCTTTTACCAACGAATAGCGGGACTGACCGAAACATTATAATGCCCCAACGGCTGAAAGGGTGAGCATATTTGGTACGACGGAAATTCGAACCCATGACCCTCAGATTACTAGTCGAACTTCTTAACCTACCTGGCCATGCTGGGCGTTTACAAATTATAAGAAGGCGAAGTCAGTTATAAATATATATATATATATATCTTGACTTTGGATCTTTTAAACAAAAGAGATTTTTCTAACCAAGGACGGTTTCTTTACAGGGACTCTGCTATAAAATTGAATATTGTCCCTTCATGTCGGTTCATCTGGTCATTTTACATTAGCACCTGGACTGTCTCGGACAGGTACTTTCTCACGTGACAATTCAGGATTATGAATTTACGGAATTCTAAGAATCTCTACTTATCGTCAAAATCACCAACTTTTTTACTTTCTGCAATAATTAAGAATTCGTTTACGTGACTTCTACGAGGCTGAGCAGCAATAGCACGTGCGCTTAACGATCTTTCTTTAACTTTCGGAATGCTGCACCTGACAAGCCATTATAGAGCCAACCTGTGGATAAAAGTTTTTGAAATGAAAGATTTAACAATTTATCTTCGACATCGTTTATTTCAGTTATTTTTTTTCGTCATTAAAAAACAAAAACCAATGAGTCTTCTATTTGAACAGTAGTTTGTTGCGAACCAGAGAAGAACTTCGTGCCAAGGTCAACGTGTAAGACGCGCTGTAGGCCATCTTGCTAATTTAGATAAATTATTCATAAATTGTTTGATATTTTAATGGCTTCTAACAACAACAAGAAATGTATGAATGTGCTGAGTGTTTTTTGTTTTTGTTTCGGAATTCAACGTCATCAGCTTCGAGTGGTTTTGAATAAGCTTTTATTGTTGTTGTTTTGAATTAAGCACAAAGCTACACAATGGGCTATCTGTGCTCTGCCCACCACGGGTATCGAAACCCGGATTTTAGCGTCTAAGTCCGCAGACATGCCGCTGAGCCACTGGGGTGGCTTTGAATAAGCACAGCAAAAGAAAAAAATAAAGCAGTCAAGTCAAAAAATTATCGAAATTGTCAGCTCCATTTCAATTCTTCCGTGTAACACATTTATCAACAGTACCTTGGATCACGTCTTGCCACTAGATTCTGTGGTAATCATATTAATACAATAGTCATCAAACTTTTTACCCTGATCTTAAAAAATTAGTTTTCTGTGTATGTAGATATATATATGTATATAAAGTTGTATAGCATGCACAACCACGTACTCAGAACGTAGTATAATGACTATTTCATCTTTAGTGATAAGAGTATTATAAGCACTTGGTGAAATCATTCAATCATTGAAAAACAGGAGTTTGAGATGCTGAATAAATCAACCTAATGTAAAATTTATTGAAATAAAAATAAAGAAAATCATGCTAGACAAACGTTATATCTGAGTATTCTCGAATATAGTTTTAAGTTTCGAAATCAAATGTTTGCTCCAAATCCAGGTTATATCCGTGAGAATGTAATCGAGGTTTATGGAGTTTTTTTTTATCGGTATGATTATCGAGCCCCTGCCGTAAACATTTACCAGCCGATAAAACAGTATCTCATTTGGCTATTATCAGTTATTTTAGTTAAGCAGCACAACTGTTTGTTTAATCTGGTCTGTATCGCGCCTATAGTTATGGAATGGAGGCAATTGTCAATATAGCAGATTTTCACTAAAATTTAGCCACCAGGATAAGATGCTAAGGAGACCGTGACAGCAGAATGCCACATCTTGATTGCACGTGTTGAGTTTTCAGTTGTGCATAGCGCTGTCAAAGTACAACTACAAAAAAAGAGGCTTAACTTACGTTATACTCCAGTTCCGGTATCTTATAAATATAACGTGTTCTCTAAGAAACAAGGCAATGAGCTGACATATATAAATATAAATGTGTATGTATATATATATAGGACATATGTCAGAACGTAGCCTGTTGTGAACGTTCGATCTTGAATGATAGCTACAACGTAGATATGCTGAAATTACGAATATAATGTTTTTAAAAATAAAAATATAACGTTGCGAAACTGTTTTTTAAATTTAGTTATTAGAGTCGACTCTAAAGGTATAATATAGCAGGTGCCAATACAATTGTTTTGTTAAAAAACCTTGTATTGATAAAACTGCACTCTTATCTCCAATTTCAAGGTCAAAATAGAAATATTTCATTTTTTTACAAAAGATCGTCTGTCTCATTTCTTCATCTACTTTGAAGTTTTACCAAAGCTCGAAGTGTTTTATCATTTCATTATGGTAATTACACTAACTTTATCTAATGCGTGCCTGTTTTAAATAGACAGTACACTGACAATGGAAAATTCTTCCTTTGATTTATATTAACGCGGTGAATACTTTATCAGTAGAAGTGCCAACCAGCAGTCAAATATATGTTCGTGCCTTGTTTTTTAATTACTTACCTAGTGTAATTCCAGAGGTCGTTAGGGCCTTAAAACTGAATTATGTTAATTAAAATGGCTGATCTTACAACAGTAAATGTCTCTTACACAACAGTGTGAAATTTAAACAGAATATAAGTTTAACACGTGCCATAAAAATAGTTTTTTTTATCACAATATGTACAGTTTCAGCAACCTATTAATAAATAGATATAAACTCACTTCAGAAATCATGTCATAAACAAACATAATTAGAGGATTTGCAATCTTTAAGAAATGAACATGGTCACACGGCGTTGAGGGTTACACCACACTCCTGGCGAAAAACTTGGACGAGGGTATCTCTAAAAGTTGGTTGTTAGGGGTGGTTTGGCAATATTAAGAGAGTTTTCGCGAAAAAAAACAATGGTTATTAGGGAAGATTTTTCGCGGAAAGGTTAGTTGTTAGGAGAAATTTTATCGTAGCTTGCAGACGGTTAAAAAATTTACTGGGTAAGAGAATATTTGTCAAACCCAGTGTGTCCACTGTCCGAAAATTGTGCAAGTCTGAATTTGATTAAAAAAAAAGTGTTCAAGAAGATAGAAGGGTATGATGATGGCATGTGATGTCATCGTATGATATTGCTTATAGTGACTAATAGCTTCTGTAATTGTAACTAGAACTGTGAAGATAATATAAGATGGTAATAAGGCACACTTGCGCATGCCCTACAGAAGTAGATTAAATAGAACGACTTTGGTCACTTATCTTTTTAGTAACAACGTTCTATGTTCTTTGTAAGGTGTTTTGAGTTGTTTTTTACTCACACATATATATTTTATATTCCAAATGTTATAAAGTCTGTTCTCTTCGTTTTGGACGTCTGGTTTAGACTTTTGCTTCTCGACATGACTAGAACTGCAGACGTGTTGAAAACAGTGCTACAAAAGAACAGAGAATTTCTTGCTGACCTTGACCTTCCTCCAATCATGCGACCTTCTGAACATACTGTTAATTCCTGAGATACTTAGATGTTTCTGTTCTGTGTTTTTTACCAACCTATACCTGTATTTACGTGCTGGGATACTTGCATATGATGTCATGGAGATGTTCGATTTGTATTATCTGGGTATCTATTTATTTATTAAGCTATACGTATTTATGAAGAAGAATATCTCATTTGTAAAAAGAGTACACCATGCTAATGTTGATGCATTGGAGAAACATATGTTATTGCGTAGAAATAGGTTTGTTTTCGAATTTCGCACAAAGCTACTCGAGCGCTATCTGTGCTAGCCGTCCCTAATTTAGCAGTGTAAGACTAGAGGGAAGGCAGCTAATCATTACCACCCACCGCCAACTCTTGGGCTACTCTTTAACCAACGAATAGTGGGATTGACCGTCACAGTATAATGCCATCATGGCTCTAAGGGCAAACATGTTTGGCGCGACGGGGATGCAAACCCGCAACCCTCAGATTACGAGTCGCACGCCTTAACGCGCTTGGCCATGCCGGACCGAAAAGATATAGGAGTTTATTTGATAAAGATAAAGCTGATACAAAACTTACGGCACTTATTTCAAGAAACCTACGGCACTGAGGAACATTCTGTGCTTATCTCAAGAAACCTACGGCACTGAGGAACATTCTGTGCTTATCTCAAGAAACCTACGACATTGAACAGCATTCTGTGTTTATCTCAAGAAACCCACGGCACTAGGCAACATTCTGTACATACTAACCTACTAACATTTCATCTTATGCAGGCCCGTAAGCAGAATGTTTGAAAGGCGGTTATAATTAGGGAGATCAGAAGCCAATTCATACAAATGCCACAGTGGTCGGGGATATGTTCCACCCCACAAAAAAATTATAAAAAACACGGTCTACAAAACCTAACAGTTGCAATACGCCTTCACATTTCTAATTACAAAGTGTCAACAGATGACGTCATGTGTAAATATTTTAACAAAAGACAAACAAAAAGAAAGTAATACTTCATCAAAAGAATGTCGACTACGCAGAAAACTTAATCTGAAAAGCAGCTGTGCTGTAACTATATTAGTATAACTTTCTCACATCACAAAAATCAGGTCGGCCGAACACACCTGTGTTTTATTAACTATTCAAGCAATTCTTATCTCTTTCAAATATATTTTATGGCAGGCCAAAGTATATGTTCGAAAAGCGGAATCCCTGGTACAAATTATATCAATCTTAGCTTTTCACTTCCTCGTGATAATTATGCTATTATACAGGGCAACACACCACATTTACACGGTATATGTGCATTTCAGCTAGTTATTCGTTATACAATCATAAAAGCTAGTTTTTAGATGATTGTAGGCTGATTGGGGATCAAGCTTATGTTATTCCTGCGTACCAAGATGGTAGAATTTATGCTTTGCAATTATGGCAAAGCAACTCAGACTGCCTTCCACCGCTACTAGCGTTGAATAGCCAACGAACGGAAGACACTACGGCCAACATCCACCATACACACTAAGAAAATGACTGTTATTTTTTGACATACCCACAACCTAAAGTACTGGGAAGAGAATATTTTATGGTATCGTACATATTTGACATCCACATCCCTGCAACAGGGCCAACCCGCACCCGACAAAATGGTATAGAAAACACTGAAAACGTGTGCCATCACTTTGTCATTTACCAGGTGGGTTAAGGCGTTCGACTCGTAATCTAAGAGTCGCGGGTTCGAATCCCCGTCATACCAGACATGCTCGCCCTTAGAGCCTTGGTGGCGTTATAGTGTAACGGTCAATTCCATTATTCGTTGGTAAAAAAGTAGCCCAAGAGTTGGCGGTGGGTGGTGACAACTAGCTGCCTTCCATTGCTAAATTAGGTACGGCTAGTCCAGATAGCCCTCGTGTAGCTTTGCGCGAAATTCAATAAACAAACAAACTAGTCACTTACTTACCGACTATCTTTATTTTTACAAGTTGATTGTCCACTAGTTTGGAGCACCCTTCCCCAGAAGTTACAGCCCTGGATCTCGGGTTTAATAGTCTTCATAAGATTCTAGAAAGTATCTTGTTTGATTGTAGACCAATATCATAGTTATGGATCAGCTTAAAATAAATAAATATATATATACGTATAAAAATTGTTTGACGTGTTTATGTTAATTTGTTTGTTTTGGAATTTCGCACAAAGCTACTCGAGGGCTATCTGTGCTAGCCGTCCATAATTTAGCAGTGCAAGACAAGAGGGAAGACAGCTAGTCATCACCACCCACCGTCAACTCTTGGGCTAATCTTTTACCACCGAATAGTGGGATTTACCGTCACATTACAACGCCCCCACAGCTGAAAGGGCGAGCACGTTTGGCGCGACCGGGATGTGAACCCGCGACCCTCAGATTACAAGTCACACGCCTTAACACGCTTGGCCATACCGGGCCCTCTTATGTTAATAAACAATAAGAGAGAGAGAAAAAATCTGCTATTTATTCATGAATATCACGAGAGCTTAATAAATTATGCCTCTCCCCCCAAAAAAAAAGTTCATAATTACAATGTTTAAGAATTGGGTTTATTTGGATGCAGGGAGTGAAGGATGTAACGGAAATAAAGGAAGAATTAATAACAATAATCAACTAATGAAATAACATATTTACACATTTAATAATCATCTCAAGTGATCGTCTATTTTTTATTACCTTAATGTATTTGTTATTGACCAGAAACGGCACTCGACTTGTAATCTGACGATCGCGATTTCGAATCCTCATTACAATAAACATGCTCTCTTTTTCAGACGTGGGGACGTTATAATAATAAAGTAAATCCCACTATTCGTTGGTAAAAGAGTAGTCCAAGATATTCCTAGTCTAGCTTTGCACCAAATTCAATAAACAAACTGTTTATTATTGTATTTTATCTGTTTATAGTGAGTTATTATTTTGGATCAAAACTCAATTCAAGTTTAACAAATCGTAAACCAACCAAAAATTATGGCAGGAAGTTGGCTAATGGCTACCCTGTTCTGATGCCTATATTAGTGTAAGATTATTCACGGATTTATTTGTTACAATGATATGTTAAAATATAATAAAAAAATATTAGATTTGTTCTACACTAATTAACAGAACCTGTTATCTATGTGCATGATTATTCATTTTATTTTGTTATCTCATATATTTTTTGCGGTAGTAACTTGTATACATTAAAATACAAAATATTTAATATAAAATAAATAGTAATCAAAGCATTAATTAGTCTTATTTAGCTATGCATTTTTATATCAATGGACTATTTACCCATATATTATACAAGATTAAATTGGACTAGGAGTTTAATACTTTTTGAAGCCTCAATAAAAAACTATATGCAGAAAATTATTTTCGTGACTTCTGCCTTTGCCGCTCGAAGCAGAGCGTGGAATTATATGTGTAAGAGTGTTTGTTTCCAGGAAAATTGAGAAATCCAGTTTTGTGATAAAGTTCCCGTGAAATAATAGGTAGCGCTTCTTAGAAAATCAAACTGTACATTGAAAATAACTCAATTAACATTTCTAAGCTGACCGACTAAAGTTAATTAACTTTAATGAAGCAAATACAGAATTCGAAATGGGAAATATATATATATATATATATACATAACAGTTCTGGAGATAAAACCGGAAAAACCGCTTGTTTTTGAAGTAAGATATTTTGAGTAATGAAAAGTTGAACATAGAACTGAATTTAGCTTTTTTAAAAAAATATATTAGAGACAAAATCTCACATGCATCTGTGTTTAACCTGAACTCTACCTCATATGACACATGAGCTAAACTGTCAGATCGGAACTTCCACGTCTTAAGGAAATCCATCTCTAGTTTCAAGCTATTGATCAGGAAAGATAACTAATCAGTAGCACCCACTATTACAAGGAATTTGTCCGGATTTGAACCAGATGACAAGAATTACTTTCACTTATAACAAATTGGAGCTGAAAGCGACAGCGTTCTCAGTGACATCGCAGCGTGAACCTTGAATCTTCGTACGTTGACCACAGGGCTACACCAAGCCAACCTTTTAGATTCTCAAACCACGTTTTTCTATAAATTCTTAAAATGTCGTCCATATTGGTACAACGTATTATAGACATCAATGACTTCTAGCAGTTTTTACTAAAACTCTAACTTTTAATTAATAGCGTCACCACTTCGCCATGCTCAATTTAAACCCTGCTAGGGGTTATCAAAGAGATTCTTTACAAATAAAAGCTGTACAACAAGGAAGGAGAACAAGGTTTTTAATAGTTAATAATTTTTAACTAGTTTTAATGTCACACAAACCTTCTTCACTTTTTTAATCTATTTTTTTTTAAGTTTTGCTTCCTGAAAAGTTTTTGCTGATTGTGACAGGTACATGGTGGGTATGCGCAAATATAGTTTTGGTTTTGCTTCATCACGTAGGAACTTTGAGAAATATACAGTTAACTGTTTACCGGCAATGACGTATTTAATTGCGTTTATGTTTCTAATACGCTATTAATGTCAACATAATTAAAAGTGTTTTGCTCCTGAATTTTGTTTGTATTTGATGTCCGTTGCATCAAGTTGCAGTGTCCAACAACAGTCAGCAAGCATTGACGGATTCCAGTTTTCCTAATATTGTTTCCCATTGTAGCAATGTTCTGGTGAAACTGAAGATTTCGACGAAACAGTACGTAATGGGCAAATTTGGATGTGATTTTCGTGAACAGCAGCCAAAAATCTATAAGGAACACCCAACAGTGTTCAAGAAGCAAAAACTTTGTTGTGCAGTGTGATCAATGCATTGATGAAGTGTGTATTTGGTTATTAAGTTCTGTAAAAGAGGCTTCCAGGTACCACAAAGGCTCTGCATGGCCAGGTGGTTAAGGCACTTTACTCGTAATCCGAGGGTCGCGGGTTCAAATCCCCATCACACAAAACATGTTCTTCCTTTCGGCCCTGAGGGCATTATAATGTACGGTCAATCCCACTATTCGTTGGTAAAAGAGTAGCTCAAGAGGTGGCGGTGGGTGATGACAACTAGCTGCCTTCCATTGCTAAATTAGGGACAGTTTGAGCAGATAGCATTCGTGTAGCTTTGCGCGAAATTCAAAACAAAACCAAAAATCCCTAGGTATGAAAAGGTACATCCAAGAGAGCAGTGAAGAGATTTATATATGCAAAGCCGGCTCGTTTGGGTTGAGAAAATATTTTACATAGCGAACAACGTTTCGACCTTCTTCGGTCATCATCAGGTTCACAAAGAAAGAGGTAACTGACCGGAAGCTGACCACATGTTTGAAAGGGGTTGTGCAACTGAGTGTCGGAACGTAGAGGGCGGTGTTAGATGTTTGAATATATAATTTATTGTATTAATATAGGTATAAAGGCGTTTCTTTATATTGGTTTATTTTGGGTTTAAGTTGTTGTATAAGTACGGCTTCTTTAATTTTGCGTTTGTTTATATTTGTTACTTTATTTAGTATTTGAGTGTTTTCTATGGTTGTGTTGTGTTTATTTGACAAACATAAACAAACGCTAAATTAAAGAAGCCTTACTTATACAACAACTTAAACCCAAAATAAACCAATATAAAGGAACGCCTTTATACCTATATTAATATAATAAATTATATATTCAAACATCTAACACCGCCCTCTACATTGCGACACTCAGTTGCACAACCCCTTTCAAACATGTGGTCAGCTTCCGGTCAGTTACCTCTTTCTTTGTGAACCTGACGATGACCAAAGAAGGTCGAAACGTTGTTTGCTTTTCTTTGTAAAATATTTTCTCAACCCAAACGAGCCGTTTTTGCATATATATTTCTCTAAAAGTGGGTTTTTTCGACATCACTGGTGAGTGAAGAGATTTAGTGAACAGTGTTCGTAGCAACTCTGTAGTCCATGAGTACAGCTGAGAACAGAAAGAAAAAAATCGATGTTTTTGCAGCTTGTTTTCTAGACGTCAAGAAATGTTAACGAAATATCAGAGGCAGCATTGTAATTCATTAGTGAAGGGCTTTTCGTCTTCATCCATTTGACTGGGCTTTGCCGACGTTCTGACATAAACACTACCATACAAAATGTACAAGCCGACAATTTTAACCGGACCCATCCCTCTATAAGGATTTTTACCGGGCACCCTGATAAATCCATTTAAAATATCTAGATGAACATCATTATAATGACCCAAGGTGAGTCGGCAGTAAGATTCCGGACTCACAATTAACCTCCGGGGTTCGATTTTTCGCGACGAACAGAGAACAGACAGCTCAATGGGTAGTTTTTCACTAAGAAAACAACAAAACCATCAATATAACGTTTGTATCCCCTAACAATAATTGTTTCAACTCACATTTCCTTAAAAGAGAGCAATCACAAACACAAGTCTTTTGCGCAAGGAAATTATGTCGGAAATAGTCGTTTAATGCCAAGAAATAATGTTATTTGGAATTACTGATGTCATATAAACTTTTGTAGAAACGAAACTTAAATGCAAAAGTTTCAGAAAGAGAAAGAGGAAATTTATGTATATATTAAAAATAGAATTTGCAGCCCAGTTTGTATGGAGCTGATTTTGACATCGTGGGGTCAGTTATCGCTTAGCCCTAATTATCCTATCAAAGCCTACAGAAAACCAAAAATTTAAATTCATATCAGTGAAAATAAACTACGGAACAGAGAATTCAACCCAAGAAGATTTTGTTAAGTGTAAAAGAGATAGGAAGGAACATTTGTAGTCATTTTTGGATATATAAGACCAGATTAAAACAGTTATCCATTTTATTGTAATATCTTCTCCTATATAAAATGTTAAAAAATAAAACATTTGATGAGTTTTGTCATACATTTCATAACCAGTATTTATCAAAACTACGCACCAATTTATTTACTTTTGTTTAGACTTTAAGTACTGGGAGTAAGTTGTGCTCTATTGTTTTTAATGTTAGTTTCGTTAACAGTATTGTCCAGGCTATTTAATGCATCTGGTATTATTATTTTATTGTGTTATTATTATTATTTTTCATCAAAGTTGTTTGTATGGTTAGCTTAGTATAGCCCCCCAGTGGCTCAGCGGTATGTCTGCGAACTTACACGCTAAAATCCGGGTTTCGATACCCGTGGTGGGCAGAGCACAGATAGCCCATTGTGTAGCTTTGTGCTTAATTCCAAAACAACAACAACAACAGCTTAGTATATGGACTTGAAACTAACCTGAATATCTTAAACTGGTCGAACTTGATGATATATTATTGGATTTGCGATCGAAAATACTGTTATCAGCGGGCATACCAAACTGATTAAACAACATATTCTTTATCATATAAGCAAAAATGAAAGAAAACTATATTTAATTAGCTATATTCATCACCTGACTTACTTTTAATTTTGATCTACGTACGTAGCTTGTGTTGATCGGAAATCGTATCTATACACGTGAGTAAATGTGTCACTATATATATATACGTTCCACATTTTGAGACCGTAAATTCGATATAACAGTTGCAGTCAAACATATCTATTCATTCAGACAAGAGTAACACAATATCGTGCAGGGGTTATTGTTAACAAGCAACAACCTACTCTATTCGCTAGTCTATTATTTCAAAATTAGGGACAGCTATATTCCGAAACAGCGCTTGTACAGCTGGACTTGTGTGAAGTTCTGAAACAAACAAATTACGATACACCTGTGTTTCATAAAACACGTAATACCCAAAAACACATCTACTCTTTTTATACACGTAAACAAACTTGATACATGTGTTACTTTCTGGAGAGGGAGCCAAAAGCCGCGTTAAGGGGTCACCTGTTTGAATCAGTCACACTATTATACAGTAGTATGTTGTCTGTCAGTCAGTCAGTAAACTAAAATAACGTTACATAAGGGACGGTTAGCGTTGCTGTTTGTACTCTGTAGGCTGCAACACAGGATGACATATGAAGTTTAAAAGCAAAAAACAACAATATTTGTTACTCTTAATTTTCGCTTTATTTTCTATTGAAACAAAATACTTTCAGGGACCCTTCAGAAGTGCATGTAGTATATAATATAACACATATATTTATATCATGAAATAAAAAGCTTCTAGAGACAATGTGCTACACCAAAAGGTTGGTCTAAAAGTAGAAACGTATACTTTTATGCGATTAGAGAAACTAACGGATTAAAATACTGTTAAATCTTAGTACTGGCCAGTGATCATATTTGCATAAATTGACACTAAATGTATCATATCTTTAATACTTAAATTTCAAAGCCCTCTTTTTCGTTCCTTTGTTTTGTAATATTACTAACAAAAATTCGTTTTAAAATAATATTAATATTGTTTTGTTTAACGTTCATTAAGATCGGCAGTTCGTGTTCAAACAAGTATCTAATTTATATAGTTATCTCTATATATGTATTTTTGTATATCTTCTTTTAAGACAGTAAACTGTTTCACTATCTGGAACTAATTTTTATAATTCACTTAGTAATATTAACAAATTATATTTTCAAAGTAACGGCTCGGCAAGGCCAGGTGGTTATGGCGTTCGACTCGAAATCTGTGAGTTCGAATCTCCATTCAGAGTCGCCTAACATACTCGCATTTTCAGCCGTCGGGCGTTATTATTTGACGGTCAATCCCACTATTCGTTGTTAAAAAAGTAACCCTAGAGTTGGTGGTACGCGGTGATGGCTTGCTGTCTTATCTTTAGTCTTACACTGCTAAATTAGCAACGGCTAGTGCAGATAGCTCTCGTGTAGTTTTGTGCGAAATTTAAAAACAACCAGTTCAAAAAAACCCTTAGAAAACTTTGTACGTTTTCTAGGGTTTACGTATTGGTATGATTCGTAAAACTACAACAATCACTTGATGATTCGTTCTGGAATTAAATGGAGATAAAAATATTTAGGTATTATATATAACTTAAGATCCCATACAAAACAAAATTCTGGTTTCTGAATCATCATGAATGTCGGAAGCCCTGAAAAAGTGGGTTGCGGGAATCAACTGTGTGGGGTCTCTTATCATTGGTCTAACAGCAAGCTTATAATGTTATCAGCTAATTCAAATCTACAATGCTGTATTATAAGTATACGTTACATAGAAATGTACTTTATTATGATCTACAAAGAAGAACATTTCATTTTACTAATGTGTTATCTCCCTTCCTGCAGTAAGGTGGTACTGCGGTAAGTCTACAAATTTACAACGCTAAAATTAAGGGTTCGATTCTCCTCGGTGGACTCAATAGATAGCCCGATGTGGCTTTGCTGTAAAGAACATACACACATTCGGACAATTAAAATAACGCGAGGTTTTCAAATCCTTAAAAAAGGAAGGGATTGATATATTTTGCCCAAATACCAAAATAATGCGACACCGGAGGAAAGTCATCACAAATTAAGTCTTAAGTATATATAATACTTAAATCAAACACATGAATATTGTTTGTTGATTTTTAACGCACAGTTACAAACAGGTATTTTCGCTTTGACCTAGGCCTGGCATGGCCGAGCGCGTTTAAGCGTGCACTCGTAATCCGAGGGTCGCGGGTTCGCGCCCGCGTCGCGCTAAAACATGCTCGCCCTCCCAGCCGTGGGGGTGTATAATGTGACGGTCAATCCCAATATTCGTTGGTAAAAGAGTAGCCCAAGAGTTGGCGGTGGGTGGTGGTGACTAGCTGCCTTCCCTCTAGTCTTACACTGCAAAATTAGGGACGGCTAGCACAGATAGCCCTCGAGTAGCTTTGTGCGAAATTCCAAAACAAACAAACAAACGCTTTGACCACTCCGGAGGACTGACTCTTCGATTTCCACATTGTAAATCAGTAAACTTCTTACTGACGCACAACGAAATCTAACAAATATACGCGGGAATCTTGATACTTGATTGCAAGTAATATGACGTTTATAGACGTGGCGACTCGTGGAAAGCCAGCCTTGAATTTCCATCATGAGCCCAATATTATTTATTTATTCATTTGCAACGAAAACCAAACGAGCCAAGAAGTATTACAGTTCTTTGCCTAACCTTATCATAGCACCTATTGGAATAATTGTTGTTCCTAATCAACTGGCCTGGCACGGTTAAGTGGTTAAGGTACTTCACTCGTAATCCGAGGGTCGCGGGTTCGAATGTTGTCACACCAAACATGTTCGCCCTTTCGGCCGTGGGGGCTTTATAATGTACGGTCAATCCCCACTATTCGTTACTAAAAGAGTAACCCAGGAGTTGGCAGTGGGTAGTGATGACCAGCTGCCTTCCCTCTAATCTTACACTGCAAAATTAGGGACGGCTAACGCAGATAACTCTCGTGTGGCTTTGCGCAAAATTAAAAACAAACCAAACCTAATTAATTTGAGTATATACAAACCATTAATTAAGCTTACTGTTTTGTATTCATACATAAAGTAAAATAGTTTGCATCACATATAATTTGACGTTTATTATTCACAAATATATATATATATATAAACGGACCACATTTCTGAGGAACAAATGGGGAAGGCAATTGGTTAAAAGTATCAAACTTGTAAGCCTAAAATGAAATATCGGTACGTTACACTAGTGTTTTTATTTTATCTGGACCACAACAAATCCGATTAGTTTATATATGTGCCGTAGTAGACGTGACAAAATGGTAACCCACTCAACGTGTGTGTGTTTCTCGTATAGCAAAACCACAAAGGGCTATCTGCTCAGTCCACCGAGGGCAATCGAACCCCTGATTTTAGCGTTGTCCGGAGACACACCGCTGTACTAGCGGGGGACAACAAGTCAACATTCTACCAAGTTCAAGATGATGAGTTCTAGTGATGCAAGCAACTTTTATTAATGATTCTATATGTTACTCTGGTTTAAACAGTAAATCTTGCACGAAACAGAATACCGCATTTTACCGTCTTTTCACCTACTGTATGCAACAATTTATGGCGTTAACACTGAATAGAATCATGATCGAATTTTAAAAATACAACCACTTTAAATTATGATAGTTAGCGAAAGCGTTGGTGTCATCATCTCATTTTTGGTATACGCAACGTTCAACGTTATAACTAGTTTTCAGACAACACGATATATACTCCGGTGCCACAAACATTAAACGGTTTTTATCTATAAAAAATCGATTTGAAATTCCTATGAAAACTGTCGAACATGTCAGCGAATCTTCACGATAGGGGGTATCATTTAAGCCGAAGTTAGAGACAAAAACCTTAAGTTGTGGCACGTTATTTCATACAACTCTGAACATAAAAGTAATTTTTAATAGTAAATTTAACTCTATTCCTTTAAAGTCCTCTTACAAGTTTAGCACTCTTTCCTATAACCAAAGATCTTTTAAATGAGCCAACAAAACAAACTGAGATCCGACTGCTATTGTCTTTAATAATGACTAATTAGTATTTGGACTAAATAAATTATACACATATATTATTTATTAATAAGTTTAAAATGTTTCAGTGTTCTGTGGATTAAAAACAAAACAAAACTTCTATAACCTAAAGATTAAATACCAGAGTTACATGTTTTATTGTGTGTATCAGGAAAGCAATTTACTTGTCATGTTTTAATTAAACAAAAAGAGAATGTTTTCTTTTTTTTTAATTCCGAGCAGTCCAGATGGTATTTCATTTTGAACTTTCGTGTTTCATTCCTAGCATCATGCAATATTTTGTTTATGTTCAATACCCCTGTTCACCAGATCTTTTTACGCCGTTGCTTTATATCGTTGCCAAAAAAGAAACAATTGGCGTAAGTTCCAAGAATTCATATCTGATTCTATTGTATACGCATAAGACTTTGTGTGGCTGATGATCAAGGGTCGCCATAGCTTTTGTATTGTCTTCGTTCTTATCAGTAAATTACTGCGAGTTCAGATACATAGACTAACATTACTTTTTAAGACTATGTATGCTAACATAGTTGCACAGTGGTGTGAATGTTCGCCGCTGCCCTCGGGCCGTCACGTTGGCCCGAGGTTTCAAATCTCTTCTTGGGCGATTACTAAGAACAAACAGGTTAAGTAGGACTTTTCTGGACTGATGAGCACTCAATGTGCGGAATACGGAAGAGAGTTTAATTACGAAAGAACTACAAGACCTAAATCATGAAAACTGCGGGCATTTAGTCAGGCCTGGGCGGGGTGCTTGCACCGCAGCGAGTCCAAGATTGTATCAAAAACATGGCTACCGCGCTGACTAGGTAGCAGAGGCTATCTGTAGGAGGTACACAGGCCTAAAAGTTTGCATGCTTGGCCGGTAGACGTCGTGAGCTCGGTAGAACGGTGATTACTGTTTGTTGTTCTGTGGAGCACCACGTATTATTTTTACAGATTTTATTGAGGTCTTTCTACTCACATGCTTTCAGATTATAATCGAGTATTACGTCCACTGTTTCGTGGGACGAATCACGCCAACAGCGCCAGACAGTGGCGGTAGAAAACAGATATAAAGTGACAGACGATCTTATGAAACCGCGTGCAAGCTAAAAAGAGTTAAGAAAATTTCCCACGAGTTTGTTTTATTTTGAAATTCTCTGCATGGGCTAAAGGAGGTTGGTCGTTAATCATGAACATGGTGCAACTAAAGACTTTATGGGCAATACTCTTCATGAGAATTCTGGGTAATTTTTCCTGGTTCAGTGGCATGATGGCTGGAGTAAAACCAGAGTAGTTGAGAAAGAGGAACGGTCACGACGACGAAATGTTTGTTCTCTCTCAAGAATCAAGCGATGCCCTCTTGTGGCAGTATCATGAATGTGGGTCGTTAACCTTTTCTGAATCTTTTTCCAACCACTTCTAAATACTCGTGATTCAGACGCCAACATGTAATATTTAATCTTTCATACGTTTTATGACTCGCTAGTTTCAATTACATGTCAAAAAAGAAACAAAATAAAACTAAGTTTGTTTTCATTGTAACACAGTTAAGCTAGAGTAAGAAAGATTGTGGTCAGGAACCACGAAAGGATTACACATCTATCACAGTTCTGGGAGAAACTTTGGTTGATTTTCTGATAGAGGGAAAGAAAATGTGTGAAAATACATTTAACTCAAAGAAAATATTGAAACTTTCACACAGTATGCCCCTCCCCTTCCCACAGAAATTGAATCACAAAATTTAAACGTTAGTATCTGAATGCATAAACTGGAAGATTGTACAGAATACGCAGTTAATATAAAACAACTATTATCATTATTTGTTTGTTTTTCATTCACATAACTTTCTTATGTGTTGTATTTGTTAATTGTCCAAAAGAGATGAAAAAAAAGCTTATTTTTATTGATTATTCTTGTAAAGGTAAATAATACTGAAACCGTCCGAGAGATGACAACTTTTAAGAAATAAGATATGTGACGGATTTACTATTGTATATCAATTTTAATATCGATATTTGTTTAAGTTGATATTTAGAAATGCACATAACTAACCCTGGATTAAGGCATGGGCTTATCGGGCTGAAGGCAAGGGGGCCTCACACTAATTAAGGGGCCTAAAGTTATGAATATAAATATATTGCACGTAGAGGTTCTGTCTCGAGAGTGCTTCTACAACTTGAAAAGTCTAGGGCCAATAAAACTCTTAACCCGGCCTTGCATGTAACTTAGTCACCCGCTAGTACAGCATTAAGTCTATGTATTTACAACGTTAAAATCAGGGGTTCGGTTCCCCTCGGTGGACTCAGCAAATAGTTCGATATGGCTTTGTTATAAGAAAAACACACACATATGTTATATTATTCAGTTTCTACTGCGATATTTCCGTCTATTCAGTAAAGTCGTAGAAGATTCTTGAGTGTAAAAATAAACAATATATGTGTGTACGAAAACAGCAGTTTATCGTCAATACTGTTGTGCAGGCTGACGTTTCTAAAAACTCTCCTCACGCTTCTAAATGTAAGTAATGCGACATGTCAATAAACAGTATACATATTGGTTTGTTACAGCTGGTATACTATTATTCTAGGATTCTGTAGTAGCAACAGTACCCCACGAGAAGAATGTGAAAAAAGAAAGCTTTAGTTGGTCAAGAATACTTCATGTAAAAACTTGTAGCAAGACTTCGCGTTTCAGTAGTGAAACTGTATGCAATCTTGTGAAAAGAGTGCATTAAAAACCGGCACTGTTAACAATAGATGTCGAGGCAGAAAACCAAACGTTTCAAAAATAATGTTAGGTATCTCAGGGTTTGTTTTTTTTAAGAAATATAAGACAACTGAATATAGATGTTGCAAATGATTTTGGTCTAAATATGGATCTGAATGTTACCTCGAGATTTACGTTGCACATTAGCACGAAGTGTTTTCATTGGACGAGCAAAAACACTGCAGAGAAGAAGTAACCAAAGACTAAAATAGGCAATGAAGTACAAACAGTGTAATATGTAAATCTGAATATCTCTAGTTAAATTCAGATTGAACTTGTTAAACAGTGGACAGAGAACAGTGAGCTCACAGTCAGTATACAGCATCTACAATGAAGCATGTTAGGGGGAAATCAGTATAAGATTGAATCTGCAACTCACCCACAAGTGTCGGTGTACTATACAAGTCTGTTGGCACCTTTACTACTGATAAATAAAGCACGTTTTGATATGTCAAGCCATTCCCTCAGGAGCATGGCTCATCGAGAGGAAATTCATCTTCTAGCAATACAGCAGATGTGGCGAAACGATGTCTGGACGTTGAAGAAGCCCACGAAACAGTCACAACCAAGGCTCAGGTTGCACGATGTTCCGATGTGATCATTTTTGAGCCTGTAAGGACTTGTGTAAAAGCCTGAGAAAGACAAAAGGTGCCAAACAACTTGGTTGAGTTGTAAGGCATTTGGAAAATTGTTATGCTCTGTGTGAAACAAAGGACTAGCATACAAAATATTTGTGATTTGGTTTGGATATTCGCTCAAAGCTCATGTATAGTTTTGAAATGATACACTAGAAAGAATGCAGCTGGTTAGCAGCATCCGTGACTAACTCTTAAGCCATTCTAACCGAATGAGTGAATTTATATACCTCTGTTAAAACGTACTCAAGACCATAAAAATGTTGTCAAAATAGGACCAGAACCTTGAACTCTCAACTCCACAGTGCAATGAATCAACCTTTATTATACTCGCTAGTTTGTCTGTTATGAATTTCGCTATATGAGGGCTATCTGCGCTAGCCGTCATTAATTTACCGCTGAAAGACTAGAGGGGAGACAGCTAAATTATTACCATACCCCACTAACTCTTGGACTACTTTTTTACTAAAGAATATTGGGATTGACCATCACATTATAACGTCTCTGCGGCTGAAAGAGTGAGCATGTTTGGTGGAACAGGGATTCGAACCTGTGATCCTCAGATTGCGAGTCGAGTGCCATTGTACAAGCTCCACCTATACTGTACAACTATATAAATTATTCTATTGCATTTTCTATGATAAATCGTTGTACACTTAATATCTTCTAGATGCCAATGCTCGTTGTTTATGACTCTTGTATATGTATTAGTTGTGTGTCTCTATAATTATTTCAATTATTGTATATCAACTTTACGAAGAAAGTTTAACATATTTCTATATAAAACAAGAAACTTAATTATTTGGTGAGATAACATATGTACAAGCGGTCACAAGTAAAGATCACTGTGTGTTGTAATCCATTGAATTATAACAAAGTGCCCTTCTGCAATTTGTGACAATGTGTAAATCCTACCCTTATCAGTGGCGACACAAAAAATAAATTAGTTGTTTGTTACCTTTTAGATTTATTAGATTTCATAGTGCACGTGACTGGTTAAATTATTGATTATCAGTCTGATGTCCTGGTCTATTGCCACGCCGAGCCAAAGTCTCTCTTCTTTAGACCTATGCAAGAAATTCACAAATTCTCGAAACTTTTCAGTACATGTGTGTGTATAATTACAGACATTTGGAAGCAATGACCTGATTTTGGCAATACTTACTGTGCAATGTACAGGGTTTATCGGCAAATAATGAACTTGGTGCACTATAATGCATAGACAATCTTTATTGAATGCCCATCAACCAACGATATTTTAAGTTTCCGTTAGGAGTTCTTTATACAGCAAGCATAACGAATCAAAATCAATAGGCCTGGCATGGCCGAGCGCGTTAAGGCGTGCACTCGTAATCCGAGGGTCGCGGGTTCGCGCCCGCGTCGCGCTAAATATGCGCGCCCTCCCAGCCGTGGGGGTGTATAATGTGACGGTCAATTCCACTATTCGTTTGTAAAAGAGTAGCCCAAGAGTTGGCGGTGGGTGGTGATGACTAGCTGCCTTCCCTCTAGTCTTACACTGCAAAATTAGGGACGGCTAGCACAGATAGCCCTCGAGTAGCTTTGTGCGAAATTCCAAAAAAACAAACAAACAAACAAATCAAAATCAATAATTAACAACTGCTCATTTCTCTACGAGTTTGAAACGAAAGAAATTATAAATTACAGAGTTTTTATTCGGTTGCAGGATTTTTGTCTATTTTGTTTGTTTTAAGCGCAAAGTTACACAATAGGCTATCTGTGATGTGTCTATCGCGGAAAATTGGAGCCCAAATTTTCGAGTTATAAGCACTTGTGATTATCGTTACTCCACCAGAGGTCTGCAATGAAGCAAGGCTTCTAATAATTATACATTGCAATTACATGAGATGAGTTGCAAACCCTATCTTTAGAAAGTACCCGAATCACCTCAAGTCAAAACAATGCCAAGAACGATGTTGGGCTTAATTAGCACTAAATATATATGTTTCTGTGTGTTTCCGTATACCCACATAACTTGTGTTTGGTGGTACAGGTGGGAGGAAGGAAGATAAAACTGTGAGAGTGCAACAAAGCATTTTCTCATATTATTAGGCCATTCACTTCAGTTTGGTTGTGTCAAGTTTTTGTGTAAATATCTTATACTCCAGTTCATTGCAGTTTTATTTCAGTGTTATTAACGTAAGAGTAAAAACAGCATACACGACAAAATTTTAAGGTGTAGGTGAGTTGAGTGAAGCTACAACTTTCAGAAGCCAGAGAAACAATCATTAGTCTAACACGTGCATTTTTTTTCCCTATGGACACACACACATAACGAACCTAATGAAATATAAGGCTGGAAGGGTCTCATTCAATCCCAGTTCAACACAGCAGGGCGTGCGAACTATTTTTCAGAACAAACCGCGTTAAATATATACATGCTGTCTCTAACGATGAAGAACCTGCCTCTTCCGACTTTCAGCTCTCTTAGTCACCACCAGGTGGTCAAAGGAAGTGGCAAAAGCGTAGTTGGTATTTTATCTTAGGACACATGCATTTCTTAAAGGCTTGGTTTCCTTGGAAACTGACGTCGAAATTTACGTAATGGCATGTAACTATGGCAACCATAGCAAACATTCTCACGAAAATAATAATACTAAGCATAAAATAAGAGCGATACCTTTTTAAACCTTTAGAAAAAAGGTTAGGTCATTTAGTCGTTACCAAGGGGATACGATAAAGATGTTCATATCAAAATAACTCTGCCCTTAAGTTTTAACATCTATTAAGATTTTTTTGGATATTTTATAATAGCTTTACAACACATTACATATATATAATGTGTGTGTGTGTGTATGCATATATTTACATACATACGTATGCATGTACGTATACATATATATGTGTATATTTCTTTCGAGTCTCTTTCAAAGAAAAAAATTTTGTTGAAGAAATAATACCGTTAGCAAAATCAAACGTTTTGGTTTCTAATCGGGATTAAAAGTATAACCACTAAAACTCAGAACCACTAAATAAATGCATGCTATTCCTTTGAGGTGTTTACCCAATGCCTCCTCAAGTGCGTAAAGTAAGTATGTATTTACTTTTTTAATTTGAAAGTAATATAATTACAAGTGCTTGAGCAGTATTTCTTTGCTAATTTCCCTGAAATTGACAAAAGGTCGCCTGAAGATGACATCTGTTTCAACTGATTTGTCTGTCAGTCAGTCAGTTGACACAAAAATAACGTCATATAAGGGACGCTTAACGTTGCAGTTGCACTATCTTGACGTGAATCACAGGAAGAATATAACACGATACACGAACTTGAAAAGCAAGAAATAAAAATTTTTGTTACTTTTAATTTTCATTTTATTTATTCTTCAAACAGAACAGTTTTGAGGACCATGAGAAAGTTGGTCTAGTGTGTTTATATATACATAAATAACCGTGCAGCGATTGTGGTTTTGACTTGTTAGTTGGATGAAAAGTTTGATGAACTTACCTATGTAGATTAAAACATTTTGATATATGTAAATAATATCTTCGTACTGACTCTTGTTATTTTCATAGCTCTAGGGAAGAATTGTGATTTATAAGTTCGGTTTAATTTAAATTGAGATCTTCAATGTATTTTTTACTCACCTAATGATTGCTACCAGTAGAGAAGTTATACCGTGACCAGTGTAATTATCCTAAGCCATCAACTAAATAATATATATATTGGCTTAGGTCATACATTTGTTATAAATCTTTCTAATTTATCCTGATTGTAAGGAAACGAAATAAAATAGCATTAAGATATTTTTATAAACAATCCACTAGTCTTACATATATTGAGAAGACCTAAAAATATGAATACACAGAAATTATTAACAAAGGCGTTGACTTCTATGCTTTTCAAAACTTGTTTATCTCACAGCCCTTCCAAGTGGCTCAGCGGTATGTCTGCGGACTTACACGCTAAAATCCGGGTTTCGATACTCGTGGTGGGCAGAGCACAGAGAGCCCATTGTGTATATTTGTGCTTAATTCAAAACAACAACAACAATTTATCTCACAGTATCAAGTATTGACCATATGTAGTAACAACAACAAGAATAAAGTCCAGATTGGTTTTCAATACACAGTAGAGGCTGTTTGCAAATGAAGTCGTTAAACCAAAATAGATGGTCTACAAGACAACCAGTAAGTTAAGCTGTTACTTCGTCTGGTACTTCAAAGTCCTCATTACCGAGTGCAGATTGCAAGTATAAAATAGCGCGGCCCTAAGAGAGAAACGTTAATGGAGAATTCTTGCTCGTATACATCACCGTTGGAAGTTCATTAACTCAAGTATTAAGAATTACGTCGCGCATGAGTACGTGAAAACAAAGTAAAGTTTTATATCGAACTTCATCACAAACCATTAAAATAATTCTATTTTAAGAAAAACACCAAGAAAAACTTTTAAGTGCGCGCAATATATATCAGATGTTCGGAAACCAGTTGCTGAGCATAAGAACACATAAATAAGAACAGTTTAGATTCAATAAATAAACCTAATAATTCTCATAACTAGTGCAAGCTATTTGTATCATACAACATCAGGTTTAAATAGCCATTATAGTGTTTTAATTCAACAGATATTGTTTGTTTTAACAAAAATCTTCACAATGAGCTATTTTCACCGAGTCTGCTGCAGGTGTCAAACACATAATTCAGGATTTAAATATCCGTTTGTTTATATTCATGATATTCACTCAAAACTATACCAGAGCTATCTGCGCTAATGCTTTCTGATTTCAAAGTGGAAAGCACTCAACGCCAATTCTTTGGCTACTGTTATCGAATAGAGACATTTCATTGTCGTTCTTATTACACACACACAAAACCCTAAAGTTTGCAGTGTAGTTAGTTTAACGGTTCCAAGGTGTGAACAATAAACCCACAAATCATCAGTTCATCAAACTAACCACTTGCCCACGCCTGACCAGCATGTACCTTTCGATAAGCGACCGGGGGACTTAGCATATAAAAACAATATATGTGTAGCAAACTAAAATGGTGAATAATAAATTGTTACACGTTACCTGTAAACTAACTTGTAATCATGCTCCCAAATAAATATGTAATAATAATAAAAACAATCGTATGATTTTAAAACTTCTACAGTTAAAACTTTAAAAACTTTATTGTTATATAAACATGGTATCGGGTATAGCTTTAACTGTAGCCCTAGTTTTCACATATGTGAGAGCGTGTTTTAGTATTATTATGTGGTCGTTTTTTCGTCTTTTTTTCTAACCAGACAAACATGACTTGATTAACTTTTGTTTCTATTTGTGACAGCCCGGCATGGCCAAGCGTGTTAAGGCGTGCGACTCGTAATCTGACGGTCGCGGGTTCGCATCCCGGTCGCGCCAAACATGCTCGCCCTTTCAGCCGTGGGGGCGTTATAAGGTTACGGTCAATCCTACTATTCGTTGGTAAAAGAGTAGCCCAAGAGTTGGCGGTGGGTGGTGATGACTAGCTGCCTTCCCTCTAGTCTTATACTGCTAAAGTAGGGACGGCTAGCACAGATAGCCCTCGAGTAGCTTTGTGCGAAATTCCAAAAACAAACAAACTATTTGTGACAAAGCTACGAAAGGTATATGCTTTTGTACATGATCTTGAGCCACTGACAAGAAAGAAGACAGCCAGTTAACAGCACCTTAACATTCATGCTAAAATTGATTCTCACGCTTATAATGTATCAATAGCACAAGGGAGGATATTCTACGGTATCACAAGAATACGAACCAGACTCACCAATTCCGAAATCTAGAGCTCTTTTTTATATTTTTAATAGATAAAAAAATTACATTGCATATAGTGAGGTATTATTGATTCCCTTTTTCGCATACGATTTAAATATGGTTAATTGTTTTTGTCAGCCTAATATTAATTTGGAACAGTCACCCGTTCGTTGAAAACACAGTGATATCTTATTTGTGATTATTTAATAATTTTCTCTCGTGTATAATAAATTGTTGTTTAAAAGTTACTAAAAAAATCAAACCCAACAACAAGGCGAAAACAAAAATGTTTTATTCGTGCACAATCAGGTTTCGATGTTTCAAGTCGTGAATCGTATTCGCGTTAAGAATTCCAACAAGCTTTGTTAAAGCTTGGAAACTGGTATCTTACCTTTCAGTAAGAGAATTAAGTAACAAGACATTTTCTTTCAGCAACGTGCTCTTGGAGAGCTTAATGAACAGCCTAATGAAGGCTATTAAGGCATGGAATTAATATGGAGTAAATCCCAAACTTAAGAAAAAGCATCGAATAAGTTAAAACACGTTAAATAAGTTAAATACGATAATGTTCTTTGATTTCATTTTAACCCTGATAATAAACTTCAGTCGCGATATCCAATTCCAATGATATGAATAAGAGAAAATAGTCTACTTTTTTACTATTCGTAATATTAATCCAAAAGATCAGAATACACTTTAGGCGAGCCCAGCATAGTCAGGTGGTTAAGGCACTTGACTCCTAATCTGAGGGTCACGGGTAACGGGGATTATCCTTTCAGCTGTTAGGTCGTTATAATGTTACGGCCAATTTCACTATTTGTCAGTAAAATAATAGCCCACGAGTTGGTTTCTCATTAGTCTTGCAGTGTGAAATTAGGGACGATTATCAGAGATATCTTCGCGCGAAATTCAAAACAACCCACTTCAGGCGAAGTATAGTAATTTTGCAATTCATCTGAATAGGCTAAACCCCAACTAAAAAAAACAATACCAAAACGTTTGTTGTACTCATTTTGATCTATTTGAATAAGTTCTTTACTACAAAAGTGATTTATACGCTTTATTTGTTAATCTTAGATAATAAACTGGATATAAAAAGTTAGTGTCCACTTACTAATTACATCACAAAGTACTTGCTAGGTTTAGAGTAAGCGCAAGAAAACGAGCTTTTGGTTTACTTTATAAGCCTTCATTAGGACTAGTAACTGTACTTAATACCCTGCTGGACTGCGAGTGTTGTTTTCTGTACTGCATTTCAAAAGAGCTGGAACTGAATTTAAACATGGCGGAATTCGAATACGTTACTCTTAATGCGTGATCAGAAGGTTTATTTAACTGAAGCCATTGCGCTTAATAACAACTTAAAAGTTTCGTAGATAATTTTTCAGTTCTGTCAAGGGACTGTAACACTCGAAATCTACGTGTTAGTAATAAAAACAAAAATGGTGCCACAGATACTTGAAGGCCAGTTATCCGTTTCTTGATTGATACTTTTAATGTTTAAAGATATTTATCAGTAGTTCCTAAACTTTTTCAGCTTGTTACCCAATTTAACATGCCACATTAAGCATGTTACCCCTTTTACAAAATGTTTTCAACATTGATATATATGGCTAAATTAAACTAGAGATATATTGAACTTTATTTATTACATTTTATTAATTTACAATTTATTTACACCGAATTATACTCTTAATTATTGTATCTGATGATTGTGCATTTCTAATGAATATTGCCAAAGATGTCAAGAACATCAGTGGGATGGATGGAGTTGCACACTTGAAGCTAGTTTAGGAATTCTTGGCTTTGTGGTTGAAAGTGCCAGCCTGGCATCGTTTGAAACATTCAAGCGAGTCCTCTTTTTTGTTTTCATCCCCAGCACGGTTGAGAACCCCTTCTCGCACAGATACGTTGTTGAGAATAATACCAACAACTTCAAGGCCCTCTTGGACAGAGTTGGCGAGTCAGCTAGTTGTGAAATACAAAAGGAATCTGCATTTTGGTTTTGGAATTTGACTTTCAAGGCTTTATTTGCTCGCATTGTGATCCACTCCTCCTTTGCAGAGAAATCATCATCATGAATGGCCTCATCAGGTACAGAAAAGGGATGAATGATCCACTGAAGACTGGCTGTTTTTAGGTCACTCTCTGGAAACTGTGCTGCATGCTTGTTTCAAGCCCCTTCAAATGGTCGCTCATCTCTTTGTTGATGGTCTGTAAAAGTGATCCAGTATCATAACTATTCTCCTCAACAAACTGGTCTAGGGTGGGAAACTGAGCGATCACTCCTTTCTCCAAGCGTCGAATCCAGAGTATCAGTTTTCCCAGAAATGCAGTCACAGTGTGATGGGCATCAATGACAATCGTGTTTTGGCCCTGGAGTTGCAGATTATCACTGTTCAGCTCCGCAAATATGTCAGCCAAGTAACAAAGTCGAGCAAGCCACTCCTTATCAGTGAACTTGGCAGCAAAAGGAGATTCTTCTTGTTTCAGAAATTCCTGAAGAGCCGTTCGGAGCTCAATGACTCGACGTACAACCTTGCCTCGTGACAACCAGCGAACATCGGTGTGGTAGAGCAGAACTTGATACTGCTCTCCCATTTCCTTGCACAGCTCCCTGAATATGCGCGAAGTCACATCCCTGGACTTGATGAAATTGACGATTTTCAACACAACTTCAAACACTAATTTCAGATTACCAGGCAAGCTTTTTGATCCAAGAGAGTACCGATGAATGATGCAATGATCTACAGAAATTTCTGGATTCACAGCTTGTACGAGGCCCTGTAATCCACAATTACGACCCATCATCGACGGTGCTCCATCGACGGAGACCTAGATTAAAAAAGAAAAACTATTATAGATTGCGTCAGTTAGTCATTCTTACTTATCTTTTGCGTTATAATTATATGGTTTTAATTTAATTTAATTTATTTTGATACTTTAGTATTTCAGTACGACAGGCCCGATACTTTTTTTTGAATTATGTATAAAATATTAGCTACACTACAGCTACTTGTACAATAAATAAAACTATTTGACTATATGCCATGTACTTCATTGTATTTATACAAATCTAGACTTTATATAAACATCTCTCCCTACCTGTTGAACGCTGTTCCAATCCAATCCATTCGTGGTAAAGAAACTGTTGATGATATTGAAGATATCTTCTCCCTTTGTGGTTGTCAGCAGATCTTCGCATAATAGGAACTCTTCTTTGATCTTGTCCTGGTGGACGTAACGAACGAACCCAAGGAGAACAGCACAACTGGCTACGTCACACGATTCATTAAATTGCAAGGAGAATTTGCTATATGATCTTTCCTTGATCTCTGTTGTAACTTGGGACAGAGTATCTGATGCCATGTCATCGACTCGTCGGCGGATTGTGTTGTTTGATAGAGATATGACACTCAGTTTCTTCGCTTGATCCTCCCCACATTCCTTGCTTACCATCTCGTATGCACAAGGCATAATCAGATTCTCTGCAATGGTGTGGCATTTTTGTTGTTCGGCAACTTTATATGCAACAAAGTAAGATGCTTCGACCGCAGCGTGAAGCTTTTGGGCTTGAATTCCAGATGAACCGAACTGGATATTCTTCAGTGCTACAGCCCGGCGCTGAAAATAAGCCTGATCCTCATTTTGAAGATTTGGATGGCTTGAGGCTTTCATTTGTCAACACTTTGTGACATACTACACATTGTGATCGATCCTCTCCACCAGAAGGTAAATTCACAAAGCCATAGCGAAGAAAGGCGTCAGAGTAGGTGCGCTTTTTAGACATTTTATTGTTTAATCTGCAGAAAAAGAAAAAGTGTGAACAATGTGAACTTATTTATTTTTTCATGGCATTCTAGATAGCATTAAAAGAGCTTATTCAGCATAGGAATGATGTAATAGTAGGTAAATACTAACTATACTGCACAGGGCAGTACACATACATACCAGGTTTTGTCTACCTCGGCTGATGCTCACACAAAAACTGACAGTGTGAAATAGAGGCAACCTCAGGTAGTGAGTGACGCGTACTGGACACGTCGATCAGTCATCAGGGTTACTGAGTGACTTGTGTTCTGAAGCATACTTGTCAAAATACTTTTAGGTTACCACACACTTAGATACATATTTTTTTCTTTTCTACTACTGTATATTAGTTTTTGATGTTTATTGTTATTTGGTTTAACTTTATTACATACTTCAAATAGGTTTAATTTACAACTTTACATACTAAGACTAAGTTAACATTAATCCTAATACCAGCTACCTCAATGTTTTCTTGATTTTCAGAATTTTAACTTTTTTTCTGTCACCCCTCCATTACCCCCGATAAATTATTAAATTACCCCCAGTTTGGGAACCACTGATATTTATTATAAACGGCATTAGTAGGGCGAGGAGAAAGTTTTATAAAACTATGGCTACATTAATCGTAACATTTATTATACAGAATATAGTATACCTCAGGCGAAAAATAGTGACTTCGCGGTTCTCTTAACATGGCTAATCCGTACAAAAAACAATTGTTAGGTTATGAGCTTTAATCACGCTTAGTAAATGCGATTAAACTGCTAAGATTATCCTCTGAATGTAAAATGCTGAATTTAATATTAAACCATGTCAATTTCATATCAACTAATAGCTACCCGTATGGTTATAAATAAAACTTTAAATAAATAAATGGAATATCATTACAAGACCGAATTCCTGTTCCTCTAGTGGATAATTAATTAAGTTGGATACAAACATTTAATAAAATATGCATAATTTAACATTATGATGTTACTAGTTAGTTCGGTTAATACCTGTACATTCAGACACACACACACATATAAAATATTCCATGACATATTTTTAAACCAAAGCAATGTGACGTGATTATAAATTTTCAAGTGTTCGCGCGATAATACCTCAGATATCTTTGTGTTTAGAGAAAACTACGCTGGACTATCTGCTTTATATACCACGGCGAATCGAACTCCAAATATGAGCATTGCAAGTCCTTATACTTACTTTTGTCCCACGGGGGGTGAGGACAAATACCTTCAAATAAATGTACTATTTTTCTTAGTTGAATATTAATCGTATAAGTCAGTGATAGAATAACATTAAATTTTGTTTCTTTGTTTCTGAATTTCGCGCAAAATTACACAAGGGCTATCTGCGCTAGCCGTCTCAAATTTAGCAATGTTAGACTAGAAGGAAGGCAGGTGGTCATCACCATTCACTTTGTTTCATGGTATGTGAACAACGTCTATCGTAAATTTTGGTTACATAACATTACTTAATGCAGACTTTCTCTTTGTAAAATTACAAAGGGTTATATTATTATGCTATGTGTTATCAGTATTACTACGTTATTGTGATATGTGTTGTAAAGGTTCAACCGATAAGCGACATTGTTTGTAGTGTTTTTGAAACGTAGCTTTTTGTTCTAATAATTTGTAAAGGTCTATGATAAGTGGGTAGGTTTTTCTTATACAAAAGTCATATCACGCTATCTGCTGAGTCCACCGAAGGAAATTAAACCCCTGATTTTAGCGTTGTAAATCCCGAGACTTATCGCTGTACTCGTGGTAAGAGATGATAAATTGTGGATAATGTATTATGAATGCCATAAAAATATTTGAAATATAAAATAGAGTAAATAAAGTTAGTTTGAAGTGAGGAGCAAAGCTTCACAATGGGCTGTCTGTGCTTTTACCAGTACGGGTATCGTAAACCGGTTCCTAGCGTTGTAATTCTGGTAGATAAATGAAAGGAAGCATTAGAAGATCAGTGGTATTGTCATTCAAGAGTAAGTCAATAAAGAGAACGGAAAAAAATTTTCAAGACCAATAAAAGTTTCGTTTTAAACCATTCCAGTACTCCAGTACAGTTTAGACCTAATGAGTTGGGCTATATCAATAGTAATAAATTAATAATTGGTGTCAAAATTCAAATAAATAAGTAATATTGTGTTATAAATCTTTACCCTAAAATATGATTTGTAAATGATATAGATTTGGTTTGAATTTTGTGCAAAGCTACACGAGAGCTACCTGTGCTACCCTTCCCTAATTTTGCAGTGTCAGGCTAAAGGGAGGGCAGCTAGTCATCACCACCCACCGCCAACTCTTGGGTTACTCTTTTACAAACGAATAGTGGGATTGATAGTAACTTTGTAACACTCCCACGGCTGAAAGGGCAAGTATGTTTGGTGTGACGGGGATTCGAATCCACGACCCTCAGATTACAAATAAAGTGCTTTAACCAACCCTGGCTATGCCGACACAACTATAAATGTAATGGAAATACTTTAATTATTGAACGCCTTTTAGAGGTCCAGCATGGTCTGGTGGATAAGGCACTCGACTCGTAATCCAAAGGTTACGGGCTCGGATTTCCCTTTACACCAAACATAGTTTAAGTGCGAACGTTATTAAAATTGTAGTTACTTTGAATTAAGTGACCAGTGAGTAAGCTTTTGGTAGGCATTTTTGAATCGTATTTTTTTCAACAAGCTTGTTCCTACAATTTAATTATTTTTATATCTCCAATGAAAAAAGCCTGAGTGTCAGTTTTCTGTACAATAAGGATATACAGTTGAAGAAGTTATATGGAGTCGGACATGAAAATGTTAATGAATGTTTTAATTATTAATGTATACTACCATATGCAGAGAGTGACGCGTTATATTTAAATGACTCTTAATGTAAACAGATTATGTGGCCACCTCATCTAGTATATAGTTGTGGTGAAACTGAAGTTATCAGAACTACATTTTGATATTGTTTGATATTACATCAGTAGATTGATGCAACCGAATATCGGTCTCTGAAGAGAAGTATAACTAGCAGCTGTGCCAGACGAAAAACGTTAATAAAATGTGATAAGATTAGATTTAGAATTTCCCATGTACTCAGTGACATTGAAAAATAGCGGAATGTGTATCACTTTGGGCTACCAGGACCATTCAGAAAGATACCTGCAAAAAGTTATACTTCAGTCACGGCAGGCAAAGTGCAGCGTCTTGTATTTGATGAGAATTTATTAAAATAAAGGTCTGTAAGCAAAAACATCTTTGTGTCTCAGCAAACATCACAAAACATAATCAAGAAGAATATTCTTCTGGAAACGAGGACAACAGAATGTGAGTTCACTGAGATACGACTTCTAGTCATAATTCCTCTTTAGTTGTCACATACCTCAAGCAGCTTAAGGATAAAACTGATATTTCATTTCGCACAACGACGTACGTTCCTAGACGTTGTTTCCAGAGATTTCTGTGCGAAAGGATTGTTGAAACGATCCCTTGGAAACTAGATATGTTATAGGAAGCAAGCAGGAAGGAATGGTGGGCTATGGACACGACAACCTTGAGACAGAACCTTTTACAATAAAAATAGGCTGCAGGGCTATAGCTATGGTGCACTCTCATAAGGTAGAGGAAGATCAGATGTGACGACATGGACCGTAGCGAAGTTCGAAAATAGTTTAACTTAACCATCTATGTTTTACAGTTTATATTCACATAGTATACCTTAAAGCAGTTCCAGGTTGACTGCTGCCACCCGATGCTACTGTTAAACATTTACGAAGCTTTTAGGTTTAATATATTACGGAAAACTCTAGAGAAAAAAATTCAAAAGGAAGGGTCGAGTACGCACGATCATGACAGCCTCAAGAAAAACAACAACAAAAAGTATCTGTTTCCAGCCCTAGACATGGGATATTAGAAAACAGCTGGGTATAATAAAATAATTTTCAATTCATAGTTGGCGCCATTAAAATAAACTATCATTGTATCACGGATAACCTGGAACGGTCACGAAACCGGATATGGAATTAGTGTCTCTGCAAAACAAACCGGAAAAAAAACAGCTTTCATTAGAGGATCACACGCAAACACAGATTACGTCTAGAGAAACGGTTTGCATTTTCTGTAGAGATATGTGAAAAATGCAGTTCTTTTGAAAACGAAATAACTTAGGCCATTTAACTATATTTCTTGTCTTGTATAACATTAAAGTTAACATGTTGGCCATGTAAGAGACCTTTATAAATATTCTTGTAAAGGCTTTTAACACGAAACTTACATTGTTACTGTCTGCAGCACATACATTAAACGACGACTTTGCGAAAGTATATATTTTTTTTACCTTTTTTAAAGGGTCCACTGCCCCAAGACAGGGCGTGAGGTCACCAGAAGTTACAACCAAAATAGCAAAGCCGCCTTTAGCACAGGCCTGGAAGGGTCAGGTGGTTAAGGCGTTCGACTCGTAATATGATGGTCGTGGGTTAAAATCCCTATCGCACCAAACATGCTCGTTCCTTCAGCCGTAGAAGCATTATAGTGTTACGGTCAATCCGCCTATTCGTTGGTAAAAAATAAGCCCAAGAGCTGGCATTGGGTGGTGAAGACCAGCTGCCTTCCCTCTAGTCTTACACTGCTAAATTAGGGACAGGTAGCCCTTGCGCATGACTATTGCTTTATCAAGCATTGGAGTGTTGTCGGAAGAAGTTGCAAAGTTTGGGTGCTTGGTTAGACATACAGATTTTATAATAATATATCTTACAGATGCTTTATAAGCCAAATACATAAAAGTGTGGGTACTACAACCCCCCCCCCCGGTTCCGACGCTTTAGCATTATATTTACCAATCTATCACTTGATCAGCCAATTTTCAACAGGACTTAAAACGGAAGATTGTTCGAAATTGAGTTGATGACGGTATATACCCACCTTAGTTCGCGTACATATATTTACGCAAGAGCTCGGAAAATAATGTTGTTTTGTCTAACAGCTTGAGCAAGATACGTTAAAACATCTAGAGTAAAACTCATTCTCGATTCCGTTGTTTCAGGGGCATCTCTGAGTCACGAATTATTTTGCATGTTTGTGGATTGTGTTGACTACTTACTCTCCTTCTAGTCTATAAATTTTAAAAACGGCAAGTGCAGTTTGCCTTCAAGTAGATTTAAGAAAAATTCAACAAACAAACTATGCATGTGATAGATTGTCAATTTGCAACGCACGTAATCCACTGAAATGTGACAAAATTTATTGATAAATGTTTCAAACCCAACGTAATAACTTCTGTTGTGAACTCCTTTAGATCAAATTAGAGATAGTTGGTGCGGTGTAGTTGTGCGTGAAATTCGAAACAAAACAAGTCATTTAACTTGAATAGATCCAGCCTAAGAAGTTGGTAACTTGTCATATGCTTAAAAGGAATTAGATCTTCTGAAGAATTTAAAACTTTAAATCCAATCATATTTGTTAACAGCATCCTGTTTAAAGTGCAAATTTCATTCTTGTTAATCGCTTCTGAAATCATAATCCGGTTTCTCAAGCCTATACAATTCACCTAGTGTGCATAGAGATAAAAATAATCTTAAAACAGCTAATGCTTTTAATATATACCTTCTTGAACGTGTTATTTCGTGTATCTAAGAAAACGAAATACACTTGTTTAGGTATATTATCTTGACATCATCTAATTGGTAAGAAATGCGTTTCTTTGGTGTGTATATTTACTACTAGCCTGGTAGTTAGGCTACGAAACGAACTGACTAAATAAAAGCGATTTCAGCGATGAAAAAAAATACTTCAGTATTTAGGCTTATTAGACTCACCCTTCCTAGGCATTATTTGTATTTATTATTATTATTACTATATATAATTACTGCTGAGCTTCATTAAATATTTCTTGCTGGTGACTTGCTGGTGAACGTAAAACCACGACCTGAAGTTGTTTTGTTTTGAAATTTCGCGCAAAGCTACTCGAGGTCTATATGTGCTAGTCGTCCCTAATTTAGCAGGGTAAGACTAGAGGAAAGGCAGCTAGTCATCACCACCCACCGCCAACTCTTGGGCTATTCTTTTATCAACGAATAGTGGGATTGACCATCACATTATAACGCCCCCACGACTGAAAGGGCGAGCATGTTTGGCGCGACCGGGATGCGAACCCGCGACCCTCAGCTTACGAGTCGAACGCCTTAACCCACCTGGCCATACTGGGCCATGTATTTGGTCGAAGTTCGGGAACAATTCGTTGATGGACCGAGCATGGTTTAGTCACTTTCGTGGTTAACGTGCTAGACTGTAGATTCTTATATTCGCGAATCCTTTCTGAAAAAAACAACAAGAACAATTGCGCTCCGCATTTTGGAGTTAAAGATATGTCATAAGAGTGTCTGTCGAATCCCACTGTTTGGTCACATAAGCCTGAAGTGGATGCTGTCGACCAATTACCTTTCCTGTAGTCTAGTTCAAAATAAGGGTCGGTGAGCGCAAGTAGCCTTGTTGAAATATCCAAAACATTGTTGTTTTGAATTAAGCACAAAGCTGCACAATGGGCTATCTGTTCTCTGCCCACCACGAGTATCGAAACCCGGATTTTAGCGTGTAAGTCCGCAGACGTCCCGCTGAGCCACTAGGGGGCTTATCCGAAAAGAAACTACGTCGGTAATAAAAACAACAACAAAGAAACAACAAAGAAACTGTTCTGTAACACGACTCTTTATAGCACCGTATAAAATATGACTATGAACACGATTCTCTGGCTATATAATTCACATTTTGAAAAAATTTTCAGCTGTGTTACAATTTTTTTTCAATAGATTGAAGGGGGCTGAGATTCCAAAGACATGATGAAATTGTACGAAACAAAAGCTACACGATTTTGTGTTGCTCGTGCAAGAACGTGGGAACGGCTCATATATTAATTAATAGTTCGATGTGTTTTCCATACTTGGTTTGTTATTTCCGGTTCGCTTCCAAGCTACTTCTTAAAAGTCGAACGTGTCTCAGCCCACCGTGACGTTTTAAGAGTTTTTTGACAAGCTGACCTACGACCAGGAATATAAAAAGAAATAGAGGTGTATTTATCAGTAGTTAAAGGTCATTGTCAGCGTAATTATGTCTCCTGTCAAAACATCTTTTGCTTATTGCGGAGCAGTCACGAACATCCTATACACCAGCACCCGTGGTTAACGTACGAAAGATTCATAAACCTTGTTAAGAGCAGTTGAAGTTACAAAACCCGTTCGCAACCTCACGTGGATTTTAAAATTTATAAAATAATTTTCACACTATTATGTAGGTGCTAAAACTATCACGACTACCATGGGTGATGCTCCAGACAAAGTTAAAGTTCTCATACTAGTTTTAACACCAAGAGTTACCTATCGACACAGTCGGTGGGCGTGACTGTCACGACACCTGGTGGCAACTACAACTATACGTGAGTTATCTAAACGTGTTAGGATTGGGTCACCGACCAACTTGGCCATTTTTACACCATAGCTGTAAGCGAAAATTAAAAACAACAACAAGCAATTATGATGAAGTCCTGAAAGACAATTACTGTGATCAGTTGTTTCATTAAGCTAATAAAAACACATACATTTCAAAGGCACTAAAATGTTTGGTTTGGTTTGTTCTGAATTTCGAGCAAACCTACGCGAGGGCTATCTGCGCTAGCCGTCTCTAATTTAGCAGTGTAAGACTAGAGAGAAGGCAGCTAGTCACCACCACCCACCGCCAACTCTTGGGCTACTCTTTTACCAACGAATAGTTGGATTGACCGTACATTATAATGCCCCCACAGCTGAAAGGGCGAGCATGTTTGTTGCAACCGGGATACGAACCCGTGACCCTTAGGTTACGAGTAGCTCGCCTTACCCCACCTGACCATGCCAGGCAATTTCGAAATGCAAGTAACTTTTATTGTTTAAAGTGTACTACGAAAGTCACACCTGTCCTTTAAATTTGTAGAAGATTCCATACGGAAACGTTTGACGTAAACATTACAAATATTTAAATAATTTGCTATCTGAGCGATAAATCGGTTGGAGTTAAGTACAGAGCAATACAATGGGCTATCTATTCTTTGCCCACCATGGGTATCGAAACCTGGTGTTTAGGGGTGTGAATCCGCTTTGTCACTGGGGGGGGGCATCTGTGCGAATCAAAAACTGTAAAAACATTACACGTTTAGTATTGTACAGTATAACATCTTACGCAGATTTTTCTATACGTCTATCAGTTAGTTCACTGTATCGATACTATATATGTTTACATATAAAAGTATACGTTTACCATATTAAAGCGAACATGCGCACTCATCTCACAGCTCTCGTTTAAATAATTGAGTTTGACAAGTTACGTGAAAAAAGGGTTCTTTACGTACAACTGTCGTATAAAATTCTAGTAAAATAAGAAAACAACAACAAACAAGTAATATTATTATTAACATTCTAGAGATTTGTTTCAGTTTTTTTTATACAATAGTGAGGTCACGGGGTTGGATAATACTTTACTTTTTCAACTGCATAACATGTAAACTATAAATGTAAAATATATGACAGTTATTATATTTTATATTCTCTGTCTTTGAATTTGGGCGTGATTGATCAGTACCCTCTTTTTGAGGAAGTGAGTTGAGTAATATAAGATACTTGCAATTGTATTGAAGCAGCTTCCTAATGGATAAATTCCAGTTCCACGTGTGACATATTTTGATTAATTCTGTTAGAGGATTGTGAGAATAGAAGGTATATATATATATATATCTTTCAAGCAATAACTTATTGTATCAAAATAAAAACATCTAAACTCGATACGTTATAGTAAGAACTTGCAAAAGAAAAATAACTTATTGCATAACGTGATATAATACTTTTAATAAACTAATTTCTGTTGGATTGATTGCGAAACACGATACACCAATTTTCCACTTTTAAGACTGGGGTGATGATAGCGTAATGTTGCTTAAAAACATATCTTTTCCTTTAGATGTTGTACTTCAATATACTCACGATTACCTGCTATTAAAGAAGTTTTCAACAGATTGTTATTTACCGAAACTGTAATATGGAGTGTTATTTTTTGTGGCCTTGGCCTCCGACAATCTAATTTTGAAACTTACTTTAAAAAACACACTTGCGATCTTGTGTCTGATTTTTTTTCATGAATTAAACAAAAATAAGTAAAAGTTAAAACAACAACAACAACACGGGGAATTCCTTCAAAATGAAAATGTAATTATAGTTCATTTGCCATTCAATAACTTGGTTGTAGATGGTATTTGGAATGGTCTATGAATAGTCATTCGTAAGCCTACTCATATAAACTCGAATTGATGGGGTACTCACACACGCTTGAATGCATTTTCCTAACCAGTAATTTTAAAATAATAACGTAGCAGGTAAATTGTAGGGTTTATTCCTATACTACATGGAAAAGAACGTACAGCGGTCACCAAGGTATCCAATTTCCTATGTTGTCGTAATACAGATTCTGTCGTTATCGGTTGGTTGCTTTTAGCTCATTGGTACCACCACCTGAGGGCGCCTTGCATGTAATATTATTACGAATGACCTAAGTATTAACATACATACCCTGTTGGTCATAGGAAAATAACACAATTTAGAAACAGTAAAATAAAATAATCTTCGCTTTAAGTGTGTAATCTTAGTATAATATACATTTCAAACCAAGAAAATTCAATGTAAAACTATTATGTCGTTTTAATTAAATATCAAAAGTGACGCTTAGTCAGTATGTAGAAGACTGTGTGTGTTTGGTGCGTAGACAATAATTTATTTATTTTTGCCACGCACTTCACATTAAGAAAATTGGAAAAATGTTTTAGCTTTATGTTTGTCTATCAAAAGTGACTTCATATTTGCCTGAACATTTTCATTTTATAATTAAGTTAACAAAAGTTACAGTGTCTTATAACTTCAAACCAAATTTTCAGAAGTTTTTAAATCATTTAACTATTCTAGAAAACTACCGTTCAGTGAAATCGCTTTCTTTACAAACTTACAATCAGAATTTTTTCTTTTAGACGAATTAAAAGGTAAACCTTAGATTTGGGACATTCACAATACAAAACGAAACGAAAAACTAACTTAATAAATATAGCACGATAAATATTTTCTGTGTTGAATCTTCTGGAAAAAAGTAAAAACAAAAAAACTTTTAATCGTATATATTAAGGTGACTACCTTAACAGCAGTGTCTCGATTCAACAACTTTAAAAGCGTAAAGATACTTATGTTATTTGTAACACACTTCCACAGTTTTTATAAACGTTTTGGATAATGTAAAATATAAATTGCCTAAAATGAAATAACCAAAAATTATACAAGAATAAATTAAATAATTTACTGGTAAACTACATTTAAAACTGTGATTTTCAAGCTGTGTTAAACAGACGATATTCTAAGCTAATTAGGCTAGCGCAATATAAACTCAAAACTTATAAATGGAGAAAGAAGTAATTATAAATCAATTGGTAAAAGTGTTCGAGGAAAACTCAGTAAGTATCCTGACACTTCAAACTTCATAATGTGTTATACATTACACAGTGCAAATTTTATAACACAAAGTTTCAAAAACTTTTCTCGATTCTTATTCGACATTACGAGAAACTCACACACATTGCATTGCATAACACAATCTTTCAGATATGCAACTAATAAATTTGATGCTCTTTGGACTAAGGTAAGAGATTACTCGTATTTTATTGCAGAACTATCCAATAAGCTATAATTGATGTATTTGTCACAAAAACCGAATCCTGAGTTAAAGTGTTATTGGTCCTCAATCCTACTTCCGAATGCTTCGTAATGAGGGAGAAAAATACATATGTATTTCATTAGACACACTTTCTAACATTGTTTCTCAACCATTGTTTTTATACTTTACCGTAACAGCCTCATAAAATACTGAGCCTAAACGTTTGTCTCAAATTAAAGTGGATCCAAAGCTAAATGACCATATTTATGGCACGGAGAAGCAGTCTTGCTAAATGAGATAATCGTGACATTCATCAATACAACCTCGCTAAATCCGTGGGCTCAATGTGACGTGTATAGTCTTTTTAAATAGACTGATTGTTAGGCGTATAATCTTTCCAAATAGACTCAATGTGACGTGTACAGTCTTTTTAAATAGACTGATTGTTAGGCGTATAATCTTTCCAAATAGACTCAATGTGACGTGTACAGTCTTTTTAAATAGACTGATTGTTAGGCGTATAATCTTTCCAAATAGACTCAATGTGACGTGTACAGTCTTTTTAAATAGACTGATTGTTAGGCGTATAATCTTTCCAAATAGACTCAATGTGACGTGTACAGTCTTTTTAAATAGACTGATTGTTAGGCGTATAATCTTTCCAAATAGACTCAATGTGACGTGTACAGTCTTTTTAAATAGACTGATTGTTAGGCGTATAATCTTTCCAAATAGACTCAATGTGACGTGTACAGTCTTTTTAAATAGACTGATTGTTAGGCGTATAATCTTTCCAAATAGACTCAATGTGACGTGTACAGTCTTTTTAAATAGACTGATTGTTAGGCGTATAATCTTTCCAAATAGACTCAATGTGACGTGTACAGTCTTTTTAAATAGACTGATTGTTAGGCGTATAATCTTTCCAAATAGACTCAATGTGACGTGTACAGTCTTTTTAAATAGACTGATTGTTAGGCGTATAATCTTTCCAAATAGACTCAATGTGACGTGTACAGTCTTTTTAAATAGACTGATTGTTAGGCGTATAATCTTTCCAAATAGACTCAATGTGACGTGTACAGTCTTTTTAAATAGACTGATTGTTAGGCGTATAATCTTTCCAAATAGACTCAATGTGACGTGTACAGTCTTTTTAAATAGACTGATTGTTAGGCGTATAATCTTTCCAAATAGACTCAATGTGACGTGTACAGTCTTTTTAAATAGACTGATTGTTAGGCGTATAATCTTTCCAAATAGACTCAATGTGACGTGTACAGTCTTTTTAAATAGACTGATTGTTAGGCGTATAATCTTTCCAAATAGACTCAATGTGACGTGTACAGTCTTTTTAAATAGACTGATTGTTAGGCGTATAATCTTTCCAAATAGATTCAATGTGACGTATTTGTCTTTCCAAATAGACTCATTGTGACGTGTATAGTCTTTCTATATAGAATTCACCAGCGTTACCAGATAGCCCATTGTGTAGTATGTGCTTAATTTCAAACAAACAAACGAAATAAACTTTGTAAGTAAACTCATTGTAACGTGCATCGATGTAGTCTTGTTAAACAAATTCATTGTAAGGTATATAGGTTTGATAAATAGGGTCATTGTGAGGTGTATAGTCTTGGTAAATAACTTCACTGAGATGTGTGCAGTCCTGATAAACAGGCTCGTTGTGTTTGTTTGAAGATAAGCACGAAGCTACACAATGGACAATCTGTGCTCTGTCCACCACGGGTGTCAAAACTCAATAACTAGCGTTGTAAGTCCGTAAACATATTACTGTGCTACTGAGATGTGTATACTCTTAATAAATATTTTAACTGTGATGTGTGTAGTCTCAAGTAAAAGGTCGTTGTGATGTATGTGACCTTAATAAATATGTTCATTGGGATTTTTTAAATCTTAATAAATAGACTTACTGTGACGTGTGTAGTCATAATAAATGGACTTACCGTGGCGTGTGTAGTCTTAATAAATAGACTTACCGTGGCGTGTGTAGTCTTAATAAATAGACTTACTGTGGCGTGTGTAGTCTTAATAAATAGGCTTACTGTGACGTGTGTAGTCTTAATAAATAGACTTACTGTGGCGTGTGTAGTCTTAATAAATAGACTTACCGTGGCGTGTGTAGTCTTAATAAATAGACTTTCCGTGGCGTGTGTAGTCTTAATAAATAGACTTACTGTGACGTGTGTAGTCTTAATAAATAGACTTAGTGTGGCGTGTGTAGTCTTAATAAATAGACTTACTGTGGCGTGTGTAGTCTTAATAAATATACTTACTGTGGCGTGTGTAGTCTAAATAAATGGACTTACTGTGACGTGTGTAGTCTAAATAAATGGACTTACTGTGACGTGTGTAGTCTAAATAAATAGACTTACCGTGGCGTGTGTAGTCTTAATAAATAGACTTACTATGACGTGTGTAGTCTTAATAAATAGACTTACTGTGGCGTGTGTAGTCTTAATAAATAGACTTACCGTGACGTGTGTAGTCTTAATAAATAGACTTACCGTGGCGTGTGTAGTCTTAATAAATAGACTTACCGTGACGTGTGTAGTCTTAATAAATAGACTTACTGTGACGTGTGTAGTCTTAATAAATATACTTACTGTGGCGTGTGTAGTCTAAATAAATGGACTTACTGTGACGTGTGTAGTCTAAATAAATGGACTTACTGTGACGTGTGTAGTCTAAATAAATAGACTTACCGTGGCGTGTGTAGTCTTAATAAATAGACTTACTGTGACGTGTGTAGTCTTAATAAATAGACTTACTGTGGCGTGTGTAGTCTTAATAAATAGACTTACCGTGACGTGTGTAGTCTTAATAAATAGACTTACCGTGGTGTGTGTAGTCTTAATAAATAGACTTACCGTGACGTGTGTAGTCTTAATAAATAGACTTACTGTGACGTGTGTAGTCTTAATAAATAGACTTACTGTGGCGTGTGTAGTCTTAATAAATAGACTTACCGTGACGTGTGTAGTCTTAATAAATAGACTTACTGTGACGTGTGTAGTCTTAATAAATAGACTTACTGTGGCGTGTGTAGTCTTAATAAATAGACTTACCGTGGCGTGTGTAGTCTTAATAAATAGACTTACTGTGGCGTGTGTAGTCTTAATAAATAGACTTACTGTGGCGTGTGTAGTCTTAATAAATAGACTTACTGTGGCGTGTGTAGTCTTAATAAATAGACTTACTGTGGCGTGTGTAGTCTTAATAAATAGACTTACCGTGGCGTGTGTAGTCTTAATAAATAGACTTACTGTGGCGTGTGTAGTCTTAATAAATAGACTTACTGTGGCTGTTTTGTCTTAATAAATAGACTTACTGTGGCGTGTGTAGTCTAAATGAATGGACTTACTGTGGCGTGTGTAGTCTTAATAAGTAGATTTACTGTGACGTGTGTAGACTCACGGTAATGTTTATTAGTACAGTTTTACTAAATTTTACTAAAATAATCGAAAGTCCATAAAATGTGTGGTTAGTAATAATTTCAGGACTGCAGACTCATATTCAAGATCTCATATTATTACAAGTCGGAGCTATGGAAAAAAAAAAGTTATCCAACCGATACACAACTGCGTATATATTGTTCAGGTTTGTTTATTGTTAAACGCTACTAACTGGCTATCTGTGACATTTCCGCTACAGGGATGGAACCCCGAATTTTAGTTTTAAGCTCCTAAGCTCATCTCTGCTACCTCAGGAGTTACCTTTTAAACAAAAAATAAAATAATAATTTTTATCGGCTTTATGTTGAATTAATACTTTTTTATCAAGGTCGAAATAGGATATTCTATTAAGTGTCAATACAGGTGAAATTCAGCCACACATTCGAAATCGTCCGATAGATTTGCCTTTGATTTGTACAGTGAGTCCCAAGACACGTGTAAAGGCTGAAAAAGATGTGTTGGCGGCACGCTTGGTTTGATGTAACGGCTCAGTGTTCATCGAGCGTGAAGTTTGCATGACAGGTGCACAACGACACTCGAATCTCGAGGAACGGGGACACAAGAGCTGGCTGTACGGTTTATGTAAACGACCTGCGCATTGTACTCACTTCCATCAGAAGCCCCGTGGTTATTCTATGGGAAGTATTACTCATAAGCTGTTGGAAACCACATCGCTAACGTGTTGCTCATTTAATATATGATTAGAAATAATAATAAATGAACTCCAGTAATTACAACACATATTCAAATTGATTGTTCTTAAGAAGAAAGTTGTGGCTGGATAAAAAATATCCGAATGTTAAGGAAGAATAGATCTTGTTTGAGAAATAACTCAAGGGTTGACTGCGGTTTATTTGAACCTGTGGGCACTGCACTTCACCCTGCGCGTCATCTAAAACTTAATCGTGACCTGCCGCGTGTCACTCGTGCGGTGTGTGAAGCCGCTTCGAGAACGTTTCGCATAATAGGTGTAGATAAAGGGAAGGATGTTGACCGGGAACGGAAGCATCCAAAGAATGTCAGCACCGGTGTAAAGTAAGGTCAAAATCTCAATGATCGTGTCCTTAATCCACACTGACCAAACCAATAAGTTACTGGATATTTAAAGGTATCCAGGTCGAAACATCGTGAATGTATTATAAATGCACCCATTAAGAACACACGTACACGGCTAGATATTTATAAAATTGTATTAATTTAGGTCACAATCACATAGAAATGGTGTTTAAAGTTGCATTACCTGAAGGTCATTAACGTGCTAATTGAGTGCTTGGAACTGAACTGACTGGGTAATTGAGTCTCACTCGTTCAGATCACTAACGTGATGACTGAAGATTTGAACCTTCAATTGTTTAGGTCATTAAAACGGACTTACGTGATACTTGGAGCTTCACTTGCAATGCGTTGACACTACAGTAATTTTATGTTTGTTTTCGGCACGTAGCTTCTGCCAGGACAATGTGTTTAAGTTGTTCCTGTGTTAATTATGATTAATTAGTAAACATAGTTTCACCACTGTATTAATTTAATATGCCAAGTGCGACTTTATGTTCTACCACATGCACGAATTTTCCACAGCAGATCCAATAGTTTTATTTCACGTAACGTAGCTAATGTTTCCTGTTATAGCCAGGAACTCTCTGTGGCGTCACTCTCGTGACATTCCATTGTTTGATAAATCCCATTTTAGATCCTTCTTCACATTCAACGTATAACTTGCGTTCGTAAGGAAGGTCTTGTTTTGATGCTAAACAGAAGATCTGTATGCTTATAAGGCTTTGTGTATATACATATATATATAAACATAAAATAAATATTTCATTTGTTGTGATTAACTAAATGCAGACATTGACGAAAACCATAAAATGACTGGTATGTTGAACATATATAAATATATATGCATGTCTGAATTTGTTTTATTTCTGTGATATCGATTGGTTTACTGGAACTTCATAATACTATGTTTCGCCCTCTATCTAGACGTGTTATACTTTGGTTTAGGCCTGACCCTAAGCTTGAAACAAACCAACAATTTAAAACCAAGTTACTTTTGATTCTGGTTAAAAACAAGATGATGAAACGACATATCTTTGGCGTTTCCGGTAATATAAGCCATCCAGACATCACATTCCGAATAATGAAAACTGCCCGTGCAAGGTTAATCGAATCACACCACCCCAAGCTGGCGGCGGTGACATGCCGCAATGTCGGTACTAGCACTGATTGATAGGCCTAAAGCAGAAGATCACGCTTTTGTCCTTAGTTGACCTCGCTAGATGGAGTCACGGAGCCAGAAGCGGCAACGCAGACAGAAGCCCTTCCTACATCAAATCCAAAGTCTGCCACGTGAATTAAGCATGATAAGTGTGTGTACACTGATGATGATAATAGCTGAAATTATTAGATACGAGAAAACTATAAGTTGTCGGTTGGTTCGCTTATGAAAGAGGGACAGAATATTTTAAGTACAAAAACAACTCATTGCTAACTACCGTAAGTAAAACGTGTGATAAACTTTTATGGTTTTTTTATTCATTCAGCCAATAAAAATTAAATTTGTTTCCAGAACCTGTCAAACTTGCTTGTATTACAGTTAATATACAGAAGTAAAACAACTAGGTTGTTAAATTTACATTGTTTTAAACACAATTTCAATACAAACAACTACAAGGGAACATAAAGTGCGTGTAACTTCAACATGACGTCGTCTTGTCATTCAAACTTTATTAAACTTCAAACTTCGCGGCTATTAAAATTCTTATATACTTCACAGCTTTTAAGAGATATTCAAAGTTGGAACTTTGGAACGACCAGTTGGTCTTAAGTAGGAAGGGGTGTCGGATGAAGATGATCGTAAGTCCTAGGCACCTTATGTTCCCAGGCCCCACTGGCCGTATAAGTTAAACCAAAAGTTAGATAAATTATAGATGTATAAATCATAAATTCTTCTTGTAATGTATATTTGCTGTTTATTTATTTTGATACACTGAAGTTAAATATCGGTTGTATATTTGTGGGAATGAGAGTACACAAACTAATGCGTATATACATAACTATATCGTATAATTTAAAGATGTAATAAAGTTTTTTTACAGTAAAATGTGTGTTTCATGTTTCTATGCTTATTACTTTATGGTCTTCTAAGATTAACTTTAAAAAAAAAATTCATGGACCGATTGTTTTCGTGTGCCCTAGGTACTGTGCCTAATAAATAATCCGGCCCTGATAGGAAGATAGAATTAATCTGTATTTTCTCATACGATTTAATCTATCGAGCAATAAGGATACAAATACGACCTGAAATTGGAGAAAAAATAATAAGAAGAAAAGCAACTCTGTGATATTTTTCGCACGAAGGATTATTACACAACTAGTGGGTTTTCTCAAGTATTAACTTAATAAATATCTGAGTAAAAGATTTGTTGTTGGGAACCTCCAGTTTCTGACGTAAAACTGATGAACTGAAGTGTCAGGTGACTTTTTATTTCGTATCAATTTTGTAGCATTATACACACGTCGTACTTAATGGTCCTTTCAGATAAGAGACAAAGGCTTTAACTTAGTTATAATTCAATTATCTATTCAACCACGTGGTTTTTGGTTCAACTGCTTCTCCCTCAACTCTCTCTATCCATTGCTCACCTCTTCATATTAGCCCTCGTTCAGAAGTGCTATTCTCTCCGCACCCTTAGGTTGTTTCCCTTGTGTCCTTCCTTCTAGGATCTCTTTCATCGAACTTTGAACAATGTATCCCACTGATATTTTTCCGCCTTTTTCGGATTTTTCCTATCATGGCGTTATGTTCCTCCACTATCTCGAGTGCCTTTTCATTACTTATCCATTCATTCCAGCTGTTTTGGTTTTTCATTTTTCACAAAACGAACATCTCAAAGTTATCTAATATTCTAATGCCTTATTTCTCAGACTCCATGTTATTATTTCACACAACATCATTCTTCAAACCAGGGTCTTGACAAGTCTTTTCCTCAGTTTTCTATTCATCAGATGGTCAGCACCTTCAGCATCCTTTTTACTAAACACCACTTTCGCAAATGCACTGACCTCTTATGTGGATTTATTATGCTGTGTAAGGAAGTCTCCTAAACACACGAACTGAATTACTTGCTCGAGCCGTTGTTTGAATTAGTAAAACAAATTAAAGCTTATAAACACAAAATTATGTCTGAGATGTTTGATAGACAATAGTTAAAACTGCAGCTGTTTTCATCAATCACTCCTGGTGATAAGGAAAGCGAGAGAATCGCAATAAAACATATAGATACTCACACTTGGAGCGTAACTTCTACTTGTCTTTAAGTGAAGTAGTTTGTTGCTTCGCCTTGTAAAATTTTTATTTTGTTGGGAGAATAATTATTCAGGCAATATTAAGCATGGAAATTAAATACATACAATGAAACATTATAAGTGAGTTTATAACTTCAAATGGGATTTTAATGTTTTTGAAAATTGCGTGTGTGTGTGTTTTCTTATTGCAAAGCCACATTGAGTTATCTATTGAGTCCACCGAGAAGAATCGAACCCCTTGATTTTAGTCTTGTAAATCCGTATACTTACCGCTCTACCATCTTGCATCCTTTTTTTTTTTCTTGCAGCATCCCACGTTCTGCACGACAACCGTTTTTCTTTTGTTTCTGTGTTAAGACTTACGAAGACGATTGAAGGCACTTTAGTAAGTGGCCGAGTAGTCAAGTTGTGCAGACAGCGAATCCGAATGTTCATGGTTCAAGATTCTTTGCAACAACAACAACAAAGAAAAACAACAAACAAGTAAGATAGAAAACGCGATTCAATCTCTGGGGCCGTAGGTGCACTATCAGAATGATGCCGATCAAATTTCACTGTCTTATCAGACAAAAGTGCCCCAAGAAAAAAAATGGCATTGGATGCTGTTAGATAACCAATCTCATAATACAACACTTCAGAATTAGGAACGGTTATGCAAATATATAGCTTTTGTGTAGCTGTGCTTAAAATTCTGAGAAAAATAAAGCTACGTAATTGATGTCTTTCTTGCACATGTTGATTTTATGACTTATTTTTATTCAGTTCTTATTCACGTATCATTAATTTCTCTGCATATTTTATTGGGTTATTTAGTCATGTAATCGAGGAGACATAAAGCTTCTTTCTTCCAGTAGTGTACATAATGTTGATGTTCACAAAAATTTTCCTCTTGTTCACTTAAATATTGTCTACAAACTCCACAGGCCCGGCATGGCCAGGTGGTTGAGGCGTTTTACTCTTAGTCCGAGGGTCGCATCACACTAAACATGCTCGTCCTTTCAGCTGTGGGAGTGTTACAATGGGACGATCAATCCCACAATTCATTGGTAAAAGAGTAACCCAAGAGTTGGCGGTGGGTGGTGATGACTAGCTGTCTTCCCTCTAGTTTTACACTGCTAAATTAGGGACGGCTAGCGCAGATAGCCCTCGTGTAGCTTTACAAAAAATTCAAAAACAAACAAATCAAAAACGCTACTTTAGGTTTAACTGCATCTAAGTATCGCTTTTGGCTTGATGAGATAAATAATTATTAAAAATCATGATACAGTTTATCACGATTAGGGCTATAATCTTGATATTTAGTAGATTTTAGCAAAGCATGTTTAACTAGTTTGAAGTGTAAAAAAACGTATCCGTCCGGTTTGTTTGATATAAAAGAAATAAAAGAAAATCGATCAGTTTTTGAATAAAATGTTTCTCTATTCAGACAAGAAACGAACAACAAGTTCAATGATAATAGGACAATAAGACACACATTAAATTTTCATAACTTAATCGGTCATTCTTTCACACTTAACATGGTGAACGAAACACCTAATCTAAATCAATTCATCATTTTAGTTTTGTGTGAAATAGTTCAATCGATGATGGTTCTAAATTCATGGACTATAATTTGTTGCGTTGCATATGGCCGTATGTAAATAATAATAATAATAAATTCTGCCTCTATAGACTGCTCGTATAGTCACGCAAGCCACTTTTCTGTGCACTCTGGCTTACAGGGTAAGGCCCCTAAACTTCTGTTTTTACAGTTTTCCGTGCATTTTCAAAATTCTGTAGATACTTAACACTATTTGGGTAAAGTACGAAATCTACAACTAAATGACGTGGTCACGCACCTATTTCGTGCAAGAAGATTGTTAACCGTTCATGGAAAACCAAATGGTTTCCATATAATAACTGTTTTTTATTTCTCACTCGTTTTCAGTGCTTGTCTTTATGATGCACTTCAATGAAGACTAAACTATGGAAATTGATCTGAAAACACGAACATTCGTTGTTAAAATATTTATATAAATATTAAAGCTTCCCAGACTTCATCTTCTAAACGCCATAAAGTTTTTTTTTTAAATAAGAAATATCTAATAAAAGAGACATACTGAAGAAGATACTGTTTACTAGTACCCTTTCACTGTACCGAATTTATGTAAATGTATTACTCATGAAAGTTTATCTTAGGACATGAATAGTTTCTTCCTGTATACGTAATTGGGAAAAACGCCCATAAAAATTGCAAAATACAAAACATGGAACCACAAGGTTGTATGTATCTCTTCAAATCTATATATCTCCCCAAGGACTCACTGAATCTCCATATCAATTTTAGCAAAAATACATCCATACCCTGCGAAGTAGTTACATAGAAATACATTTATTTCTATTATATTTCTATAGATAATTATACAGAATAAAGCACAGTGATATTCACTTCCACTATATGTTTCAAACTGGCCCATTTTCACCACTGAGTGCTTACAGTCGGTTATACAAACTTCACAGAACACATAAACTAGTTTTCATTCTCAAATAGTGGAACGTGATAACAAAAACTAAACTTTTTAACAACTAGGTCATTTTGCTAATAAAAATATGAAGTGTGTATTTTCTATTAAGGCATTTTCATTTCGTAAACTTATAACACAGTGCTAAACATTACTAATTAAAATGTTATCTTGGTTAGTGTTTATAGCTCACGACGTACAATTAACTATAATCTGTGCTGTAATATATAACATGATCAAAACCATTTAAAAATTACTGGAGCGCCGAAATCTGCTATAATTTCTGAATACTACATGCGGAATATGCTGCCATCTAGTGCTGGCTTTCTGTATTACACCGTTGCTAAACGTTTTGAAAATAGCTTATTTTGAGTTCTATAATGCATGCAACTGTTTTACATTTTAAAAATATCCAGTAAACAGGTTAAAGATATTTATGTTTTATCAAACTTCAAGCACAAAAAAATTTCTACAGCATCTGATGAGCTTTTAAGTCAAATTTTGTAACTTTATCATTGAACTGACTGGACATATTACAATTATACAAGCTGTTATATCTCGGAACCATACATGTTGTTCAGATTTTCATATTCGAAGAGGTCAACGGTAAAGGTCATAATAACGGAGATCTCACGGCTTAAATTTCATATCAGGACCTGTTACAGCGTCATTTCCTATGCACGATCAGTTAACGAGTTAGCAATGGCTTCTAGAATTGTCAACTTGCAAGTCGTCAAAGCTCGACGGACCGACGACAAGACTGAAATAACAAATACAGGTAACAACCAATGAAGTGTGAGATACCCTTGTCGCATCTACAAGTAAAAACAGAAGGTTAAAGGTCAAATTGTTTCACGGATCTTACGAATAATTTAGAAATAAAAACAAAACAAATAATTATAGTGTATGGTGGGAATTAACAACAACCAGAATTTCCACCAGTAATGTTTTGATACGTCGTACATTTATTTTTCCCGCGTCGCGCTAAACATGCTCGCCCTCCCAGTCGTGGGGGTGTATAATGTGACGGTCAATCCCACTATTCGTTGGTAAAAGAGTAGCCCAAGAGTTGGCGGTGGGTGGTGATGACTAGCTGCCTTCCCTCTAGTCTTACACTGCTAAATTAGGGACGGCTAGCACAGGTAGCCATCGAGTAGCTTTGTGCGAAATTCCAAACAAACATTTATTTTTGTGAATTTAACGTTATTCATTTCCAAATCGTACCTGAGACCATTCTATAAATATTACAGTTCACAAACATAATTTGTTAACGCCAAATGTTTTGCACCTTTTTGTAATTAATTATCAATATAGTTCTCTCTAAATATTCAAATAATTTATTGTAAATCCATTATTTTGGCGTTTTCCAGTGAAAAAGGAAAACAGCTGAACAAAATGTACACAAATATGTGTGTATAATTATGATATATTTTAATGCAGTGCGGTAACACAACGTTTGATAGGGTTATTTGTTTGCTTTTTGAATTTCGCGCAAAGCTATACCAGCCTTCCCTAACTTAGTAGCTAGTCATCACCACCCACCGCCAACGATTGGGCCATTTTTTTATCAACGAATAATAGGATTGACCGTCACATTATAACGTCTCCACGGTTGAAAGGGCAAGCATGTTTTGTGTGACGGGGATTCGAATCCGCGACCCTCAGATTACGAGTCGAACACCTTAACCTCCCTGGCCACGCTGGGTCATTGATAGGGTTGGTGTGGTGCATATACTTCTGGAGTTGAAACGTTGGTGGGTCAAATAAAGTTGTCAGACGGGCTGGATGAAGACCCATGGCCACAGGTTGACCATCCTGGGCACTTGATATTAAATAGAATATTAGGAAAATACTTGAAAGCTTTATTATCCTCTGGATTGAAGCGATATGTGTTTGAGCAGAAAACATCGCTTAATAAGTGCAACTTTAAAATGTAAGAATTATTGTGTTAATCTATGACATTAAACCAATATGCTTTATAAGGCTTTTTTCATTAATTTATAATGTTACAACGTGTTCTATCATGGTTTCATAGATCATACAACATCATACATATTTTGGATTTTAGCTGCTAAGTTTTTAGTTTCTTCAAAACGAAAGCTACTTTCGCTCTGTTTATAATTTTAAAACGAGTTTTCGTTACTTCTACATCACAAGTAAAATGTGCATTATAACTTGTATATTGCAACTACGCATGCGTGTTCTTTCATACACTCTGGTTTCCAACAGTCTAGGGGTGGATCCTGAACACAGCGTCACAACTAGGTCAAGTAAGTTCATAAACAACAAAACCTAATATTGTGTTGTGCAGAAATCTTGTCTTTTAACAAAACAAAACATAACACAGATACGATCTTCTAATAAATTTAAAAACAATCTCGGATCTCTTGGAGACCCCCAGTGACTCAGCGGTATGTCTGCGGACTTACACGCTAAAATCCGGGTTTCGAAACTCGTGATGGGCAGAGCATAGATAGTCCATTGTGGAGCTTTGTGTTTAATTCAAAACAGCAACGTCTAGTGGAGAGTAGATTCAACTAAAAATCGTTTGTATGATATTTTTCTCAGTAAACAAAACACGTATTGTAGTAAAAGGCAGTAACGTTCACGTTGTTAACACATGAAAATATAAATACATGTGATAATTGTAAGCTCGATAAACTAATATCTTCATAATATTATTTTTTAACTTGTTTAGTGTCCCCCGGTTAGACAGTGTCAGCTCTAAACACTTACAATGTCAATATTGGAAGCTTGATTCCTTACTGCGGAGTGTAAGTGTAACAGAGTTAAATACATCCCTGCTTCAAATTCAACAAGCATTTCAGGGAGGAAAAAGGGTTTAATAGGTGTTTTATCTTTAGTATATTTAATAATTTAGTGATTATCGTGGAAATTATGATATTCGAAATAAAAAACAAATACTTAATTGGGATATATGTATGTACTGTAAAGAGGAACATTTTTTAAACTGATGTGTTTTATTTGCACAGGAGTGATGTGATATTTAGGTTTTATGTTATTGTTATATATTAAATTTTGTATTTAGATGTTAGATAAAAGGTGTGTGGTGCTAACATCGAAGTATTTAAGACTATAGACCTAGAAAGTTTAAAACTTTTTCATGTTAACCCTTTCAGTAAATTCGCGACTAGATTGAAAATACAAGTTGCGGTAAAGTGCTGAGTAGAGCTGTTTCCAGTTGGTACAGTGTTTTCGTTAGCGTTAAATACAATCAGAAATTTTGTTTTCAGTTGTAAAGTTGTACAACTATGTTTATTACGCTTGTAAGTTGTACAGTACAATTAGAGTGGCTGTAAATAAGGCTTACAAGTTACCATAGTGTTTCAAGCCTGCAGAAACGTTAAAGAAGAAAATAAAGTAATTTATTATCGCCACGTGGTGAAGTGTTTTCACCAGACACTTTAAATAATTTTGTTTGTTTGTTTTTGAACTTCGCTCAAAGCCACACGAGGACTATCCTAATTTAGAAGTATAAGGCTAGAGGGAAGGCAGCTAGTCATCACCATCCACTGTCAACTCTTGAGCTATTCTTTTAGCTACGAATAGTGGGATTGACCGTCACGTTATAATGTCCCCATAGCTGAAGGGACGAGCATGTTTAGTGAGTCGAGCGCCATAACCACTTGGCCATGCCAAGCTTGCTTTAAAGGAATCGCCAATGAAAGAATAACGTTTCAATACTATGATATAAATTATAGTATTTATATGTGGATTATAATTTTTAATGTAGTCAATTTTATTATCATGCTTAGGTTTCTGAAATATTTACGTGTCATTCTTATTATAAAAAATAGATATGAAATTTTGTGTTATCACATTTAGAAAACGACTGAAAAGTTGTACGTGAAACTTTGTTTAAATCAATTACATTACAAATATTTGGATGAGTATAAATCTAAAGGCTTTATTGAAATTTTATTATTGTAAAGTTTCATTTGGGAGTTTAGTTATATTATGCAATTTCAACAGTATAGAAAACAGTTACTGAATTTCAAAATTTACAGAAAAAGAAGGCGTGTGAGTCTTTTAAACGTCGATTTGAAGAAGCTTGTTTGGTCGTTTAACAGAAAGTTCGTAAACTGGACAATGTTCATTCTGTACACAAAATAATAGCAATTTATTTAAGTGTAAGCCACAAAAGTTGAACAAGTTGGGAAAATAACAATGTTATTAATGATCCAGATGAAGTTATATCTAATTCACCTAATTATAAGTGAGATGCAACTAAAACGAAAGTGCCGTCACGTGTTTTGAAGTTCGCAGCGTCACCTGCTAAACTTAAACTTCAAAAGTAATTGTTATTCTTTGAATGGTTACCTAAACAGGTTCGGGAGAGGGTCCCAGATGAAACAGCAGTAACTCAATGGGGCTACCAAGTTGAAATCTGCGGCTCAGTTCCCTGCAGTTGATACAGAAGCTAGCCTAATGTGGCTTTGTTCTAAAAAAGAAATCTAAACAACAGATCTGTGATGGTTGTGATGAACTGGGTGATGGTTTTAAAAGCTCAAAATAGTGCTATAGATTTATCGATTTTAAATAAATGTAATTATAATCATTCATAGTTTAAAGTTCATAAAGGGAAGTGAAAGGGAAAGCAATATGTTAACGAAATCTGATAAAAGAAATGGTTTTGTCATCTTGATCTAAACATATGTGATATTTTGAATGAATTCAAGAACTTGAAAATAATTTTATCAAAATCAAAGGAAAATATTACAATGGTTTATTTTGAAATCAAGAAAAAATATTATTTTGTTGACAAGAGATGGATATGTTAAGATAAGTACTTTTGGATGCTGTCCTGGTATATTACATAGTAATCCAAGATTTAAAATGAAAATTGTCCAATTAGGCCTGCTGTGTCAAACACAGGTGCTTATAATCATGAAATGGCAGTTTTTGAATGATTTTTTTCATTAGTTTACTCATAAAGAGTGTATGATAACAGATAGTTTTATGTTTTTCCAATGAAATGTAGGATCTAAAATTGAATAGAAATTCATATTGTGTTGTTTGGATATTGAATCCTTTTACTCCAACGTTCCTTTGAAGGAATTCCTACAGGTGGCGATAAATTTAATTTATGGAAATAATATGACTTGGTGAGATTCTAAGAGCCAGTTTCTTTTAACAGCTATTGGAATTTGCCACCAAGAAGTCACATGTTTGTTTTGATGGTAACTCTATGGCCACCTTTATGGAGTCACGATGGATTCCAGGTTATCTCCACTGTTAGAACAGCTTATTCTTTAAAATGACACTCCACATGTACAAGTCTCGCAAATCACATCGAAATTCGTGTATGTAAAGTGTTATTTTAAATTCGAATCCACACACTTCAACAAAGTTTTAATTGTGTAAATAGAAAACTTTGTTTCTAATTATTTTTTATAAATTTTAAACTCGTTTACTGTCAAAGGTTCACAAATGATACTTTAATCATTTTTAAAAAGATATCACATTTAATTTAATTGTACAGTAAACACATGAAGCTAACTCAACAATTTGCTTTCTTAGACATATTAGCCCGGAACAGTGATGGCATATTGCACTGTGAAATTGTTCATAGAACATTTTACACGACTGGACTTTAATTTTGCTATTGTTATCCCAAATAAGTAAATTAATAATTTTATGTAAACAACACTTCAATGAGCTTATAAAATGAAATTATTAATACTTATGAATATTTTAATAAAAATTGAATAATAATGTTGTTGTTTTGAATTAAGCACAAAGCTACACAATGGGCTACCTGTGCTTTGCCCACTACGGGTATCGAAACCCGGGTTTTAGCGTTGTTAATGTCCGCAGACATACCGCTAAGCTATTTCTGGACAAAGAAAGATTTTCCCATTTATAGGATGGGCAAGATCATAACAATATATTAAGGAATTAAAAGAACAGATTATAAATGTGCCAAAATGATTGATGTCACTGGTACTGCCTTTTACTAGAAAAAATTTTTTTTTGAGAAAACAATTACTTAGTCTTTATCATACAGTCTACCACTATATAAAACTAAGAAGTACTTTTACACCTAGCAGAAGATTCAGGGGCGGTGAGAAGGGGTGGTTTACAGGGGATGAAGCTACTTTAAAACCTATCTCAGCATCCCCTGTAGTCTCCGCACCCAACATATAGTGTTTGTTATTAAAGTTGGTAATGTGAGCCCACAAGATGTAGAGTGAATCCCCCTTCTTTTTTTTTCTTCTGTCAGGCCCACCTCACTTCCCCAGCCGGGAAGAGGTTGGCGCCGCCTCTCAAGAAATTGAATTTGTTGTGTTTTTTTTTAAATTTAATACAAGATTTCTGCGCGGAAACATCTAAGGTTATGTTGTGTATGGATTTACTTGATCTAGTTGTGACGTTAGATGTGTAAAATCTAGCCCTAGATGTCTGGAAACTGAAGACCACGCAAATCTACTGTGACAACATATAGAATACAAAGGAGCATGTCGTGCGTAGTCACAACATTCAAGTAAAAAACAAAACACACATTTTAGTATTATGAGCATAAGTAACAATGAAAACAGAAGCCATAAAATATATAATATAGGGATGTTAACTGTAAAATAACATGATATCTAGAAACTGGATTGGCAACTGCGAGAATCAAAGCATCCGTTCTTCTATCGTCTTCTATCCAATAATTTCAATCTGGAACACCATTAGACATAGAAAGGACAAGAAGAACTCATCTGTTTTACACGTTTAACTATTACTCCACCTATGACTACAGGATCTTTTGCAATACTCCAGTTATATCACTACCTAACCAAACTAAACATTACATAATATAAAAATATCAGTATTTTTTTCCTCAGTTGCTTAGTGAGTGTGTTATACTGTCTTCAATCAATTACAGTGTTACTGAATGTGTTATACTGTCTTGGATCAATTACAGTGTAATTGAGTGTGTTGTACTGTCTTGGATCAGTTACAGTGTTACTGAGTGTGTTATCAAGAAAGTTTGGAATTTGGCTATGTAGGTACGAGAGGAAATTTGTGAGTTTGACAGAAAAAATAAAAGCTTTACTTTTTCTTAAGTAGAGATCACTTTGTATAATTTTTCACTGAATAATAAAAACCGCCCCTTGATCGAAACAGCATAAACCTCTCAATTATGACATTATTTAATCAAAGTGAAAGTCGATACGATAAACAGAAAGAAGTCATAAACATAACTAAGGACTGTTCATTAGCTTTAATTTTTTCACTACGCTAAATTTGTTTTAAAAAAATCGTGAATACTAAGTGCCGTGGGACATTACGGTCAGTAATGAAAAAAGGCACTAGAGGGCCCTGAGCACATAAAAGCTGACAAATAACAAGAGATATTTTTAATTTTACACAATACTTTAGTGAGTAAAATAGTAATTGCACGCAAAGTCTGTGTAAAAAAGGACCAGTTTCATAAGAAAGTGATTTCGAATTATAAATTTGATGAATACAAAAGAAATTTGAACCTCATTAGTTACGTTTTTTTATATATTTCGAGCCTTGCAGAATCATAAACATTTACAGCTGTGTAAGGTTTGGTCAACCGCTGAATGAGAGGTGATGGGGCACTGTGGAAGACCAGACAAAATAATTTACAAGGATTCCAAATTTTCCTAAAGAGGCCTTTGTATTGAAGACGTGTTCGTTTTGTTTTTTTCAGGTCTATTTTTAACTAAATGTTTACAGTTTACAGGCTTAAGAAATTCAGTACGATCTCTTTCATATTTAACCTTTTGCTTGTTTCGGCTTAACTCCCAGAAGAATATAATTTCTAAAGGCAGTTAAGTGATTCGGTCTGTTTAAAACATCATTATGATTCCCTTGCTAAATCTGCTATGCTGTATCAATATATGTGTGTGTATATAATCGGGTAACAATATGGGCAGTAATATCGTGTAAAATTGTAGTACTTTAAGTTCTCGAGTTTACCCCAGAGCAGTCAGAGGTCACCAATTGGTGAATCAAAGATACCAGACTACGGAACTCGTTTGTCCCTGAAATCTAACCAAGTTATTTTATACGAAAACAAATATGATACATAAAATGCTCACGTTTTTATTTAACATAAAAACAAAACACAATATAATAGATAACAAAACAAAAGAAAGATACAAGTGTGTTTAGTGTACATGTAGAACTGGTAAGAAATGTGTGATAAACCATTATTGACTTCTCTCCCCCATTCAATCCCCTTATTCCTGTAAGTTAGATCTAATTTTAAAAAAATACCAAAGAAAACAATTCTGGCAAGTTGAGTGAAAAGTAAAAGATAAAATTCGAATGCTTAAACTATTAGCAAATACTAACCTCCTTAAATGTTAAAGTATAATGTAATACAAAATTTGTTAAAACTAATTTATTAATGGTGTACGTCAAATAAAAAAAAATTAACTCAAGCTTAAGAAACCGTAAAACTCCTTAGGTTGTACTGAAATATCCAAGCCTAAAAAGTAAATGTTTAAATTAAAAATTAGAAGTCAGCAAATATCTACAATCTGAACGTCTGTTAAAACCTAACCCTTTTAGGGTTAGTGTACCAGCAGATTGGAATGTTGAGTAACTTGTTTAAGAGTCTTAATGCATCCTAACTGGCAACATCAACATACGCTTAATTTAAATATTTTACATTTTAACTAACCTGTATCATACCTTTCCTTCTAGACCAATCCAGCCATCCCAGTGTTAGAATTACCAGAAAAACAAAAGTTAGTTCAGACGTTAGTTGTGTGTGTCACCCAAGGAAGTGTTGAACTCACACTTGTCCCAGTAAAACTACTTGCTCTTCAGGCATTTCCTGCAAATGAACAACAACAACTTTGTAAAATAAAGATACAGCTGTAGTCTAACAAACTCTGTATGTTAGTGTAAAACAAAATAAAGTCAATAATACGTGAAAAGACACTTATATAATGAGACATAAAGTGTAAAAATAAATAATGTGATACATGAAACAGTATTCTCTTAGGAAGAAATAACAAAAATACCCTTTAACACACATACACACACACATATATATATTCTAAAAAATGTTCTTTCATATCTATAAGTCTCGGGATGGCCAGGTGGTTAAGGGGCTCGACTCGTAATCTGAGGGTCGCGGTTCGAATTGCGGTCACACCAAATATGCTCACCCTTTCAGTTATGGGGGTGTTATAATGTGACTGTAAATCCCACTATTCGTTGGTAAAAGAGTATCTCGAGAGTTGGCAGTGAGTGGTGATGGCGATCTGCCTTCCATCTAGTCTTACACTGCCAATTAGGGACGCAAATAGCTCTCATGTAGTTTTGCCCGACAATTCAAAACAAACAAACAAACACATCGATAAAAATAAAATAAACTATACCCTTCGGTGAAAATAACATCAAATCCTTTAAGATGGAAATACATTCCCTCGGGAGTAGGGATTGGGCAACACTGAGGACCAGTAATCAAATACGAATACTTCATATTTTTATGAATGCGGAAACGAATCCAGGAAAAATGCAAAGTATTCGAAAACCAATACGTAGGAATTTATTCATAAATATTTTGTCAGGAAATATGCAATAATGATAAAAACAGTCGACAATACTTTTATTTTATGAAACAAACATTTTAGAGACTGAAACAAACAGAATTTGAATAAATAGTAATATTTCAATACTTTTATTTTTTTAAATGCAATAACAAACTCTCAGAACAAATATGTATCTTTAAAGGAGACTGATAGATATTATAACTGTCTATTGTTCTTTATAAACGTCAGTATCTCAAATGTCTTGTCAGAGAAATAGTAGCAATCAGGTTTGACGGTTTGTTTCCGATGCTAAAGAAACGTTCAACAGAATTAGATGTTGGAACATTTAGATGGTGGTTGGCTAGCAGAGATAGGGTAGGAAAGTTTTTATTCGTGTATTTTCCAGTAATCTAGATGATTTCTTTCTTCAGTAATACAAGGACCCTCGTTGAAAATTGTATCCTTAAAAGATGAGGTGGCTGGTTTCTTGGAGGCAAACAGACTAAAGGGTTTATGTCTTTTGCGTAGGGGAATTTACAATCCTCTTCTGGTTCCATGGTTGTATAATTATTTATTGAAAAACTTTCACGACTTCTTGCTGTAAGACTATTCAGTTGGATTTATAACCTGTATGTCTAAGTGAAACACCAGTCAAGTTTACATCTGGGATCCAATACTGCAGTCAAGCAGAAGACACTTCGTTGCTCATATTGAGCCAGACAGATTTATTCAATGCAGAGACAATATTTGAATTCAATCTGCATTGCATGCTGTTAATCTCCAGCTTCTCTTGGGAAATCTTGAAAAATAATCACTTTAATTTCAGAGTTCCATCGTGTTGATGATTCTGACTGAACTCTGGCCTCTCCCTCAAGTGGATCAGTTGTTTGTATTGCTTTTCGAATTAGGGAAAGATGGCTGAAACTTTGGAAGTTACTTTTAACAGTGACCAAACTTTTTTATGGCATCCATGACCACAAGCTGTAGCGCATGGGAAACTCAAGAGTCATATTTATGAAGAAATTTCGATAAATTGTCTGTTGATTTAGATTAATCCAAAAGTTCATATCCTGAATCACAATTCGCAGATGAGCTACTGATATCTCTCATGCTAGGAGGTGTTTGCGATTCAAACCTAGGCAAGCAAAAAAACCCTTCATCATTTTGAATGTGTTATCAGATATCACATGTGACTCATATTTTTATGTTAAACAAATTTTATTATTTCATCATATTGAACTGCAATGTTATCAGATGTGTCACGCCTCTTGAAACACCGACATATCAGCTTAACTCTTTGCATTTTATAGTTAAATATAAAATAACCAATGACTTTGAAAAAGCTGCATTTGTTTGCTACTCCAAAGTGACATTGATGTTGAGTATAAGTTTCAGTAGAGAAAGATGACGTTTTGTTGGACTTCATCAAACCTGCTCTCGATCAAAACTGCGGACAGATGTGGCCTGGAATGGCCAAGCGCCTAAGGCGTGTGACTCGTAATCCGAGGGTCGAGGGTTCGCGCCCGCGTCGCGCTAAACATGCTCGCCCTCCCAGTCGTGGGGGTGTATAATGTGACGGTCAATCCAACTTTTCGTTGGTAAAAGAGTAGCCCAAGAGTTGGCTGCCTTCCCTCTAGTCTTGCACTGCTAAATTAGGGACGGCTAGCACAGATAGCCCTCGAGTAGCTTTGTGTGAAATTCCAAAACAAACAAACAAGCGGACAGATGCTTGCCCCTAGGAAGAATATACCAAGAATTCATGACTTCCATTAAATCCTGAAAACTTTTTGACTTCACCAGTGAGAAAGATTGCAGTGTAGCGGCAATAAAATGACGAGTTTGTTAGCGATGTTCTTCTGAAGAGGGTGTGTAGACTTATATTTAGTTGGTTCTGCACTGTATACTGTTAATGTAGGCTGCTGCATATGAACAGAAGCACCAGAGCCAGATATACACTTTTGTAGCTCTTCTTTAGGATTACACGCATCTTAGTTATGCAATATAAAAAAACTGTTTATAATAAAATCACATAATAATAAATAAAGATGATGACTATAGCTCAAAACATGAGAAATTTAGTTTAACTGCAGTATATAGTTTATAATAACAAAAATAAATATCTCAGTTACATAAAACAGAATATATTTTATAATAAAAAATAAAAATATAATTCTAAATAAAAGAGAATAATACAAATACAGTTTAACACGCATGAGAACATTACCTATATTATCATCATCATACCATAACGGAACTCTTGCTTGTATGATCCCAGAAAAACTTTTGTTACCCGATTTGCAACCGCTAACTTCACGAAATTTTTATCCTGTGTGCATGTAGATCTGCAATAGAAATCAACATTTTCCCGTTTCGTCTCCGTTACCTGTCACGGAGAACTTTATTTTTCTCCATTCTCAAGATGCAGATATGACGTCATAAATACGTCATACGCTTATTAAATGCACTGGCGCCATCTATGTAAATATAATAGTACTTTCTGTTGTGTGTCCATGATAATCTTTCATTAATCATGAATTTACGTAACTTCCGTCACGGGTATGGGTATCCCAGCTAATATTGTATAATTTACAGATAATATAGATCATGTTAATAAAATTAATAAAAGACTTATCGTCAGATGCGTCAGCAGATTAAAAGTGATTTTTCCTGAACTCGAAAGTCCACTCACGATGTTTATACCACATTGCTTTGATGTACTCAGATTTAACAACAGAAAACATGAAGTATTCATATACAACTGAAAGGCATTTTACTATCCACCTCAAATTATCTCAAGTGACTTAGCTAGATTAATAATCATGTAATACAATAATTTTGAAGACGGTTAAAAATTATTGGCTTTGTTTAACCTTCACTCCAAGAGCATCTTCTCCTACGCATTTCATGATGTTTTGAGTAATTTACATTCAAAATTTAGTTAATCTATTTTTGTCCAAGAAATACCAATTAGTACAGCATAAACACGTAGCTATTACTCCATATTTTAATAGTACACAATTAAGTTTTAAGTTTTTAATTTTATAAAGCGATATTAACAAAAAATGCTTAATTTCCCTTGCCGTGAGAAATCGGATTTTTTTCTGTAGGCATTAATTCTTCTCTAATACATTTTCACCCCCTCCAAGAAGCACGACATTTAAATGAATTACTTATAATAATATTGTCATCGCTCAGGCAAAGCATAATTTTCATAGTCTTCAGTTCTGTTTGACTGCATCTATCAAACAGAAAATCAGATCCTTCTTGCCACACCAATTTGTCACGTCCTCTCTTCAGGATTTGTCGGTAGGTCTTTCTTATGTTCAACATATGTTATCTATAGCCAATAGAAAGCCAAAGTATTCATATATCAAAAGACATTATTTTTCATTTTTTGTTACAGAAAACTGTTAATTTCTCTTTCAGCACAAACTATGTTCTCTGTGGATGTAATAACGACAGATTAAACATTTGATGAGTACAGAAGTCATCATTTACTTTTACAATATTAACTATTCACTAAATCCTTGATGACGAGAAAACCCACTTGTAGAGAAAAATATATATTTTAAAACGGCTGATATGGGTTGAGAAAATTCAAGGTAGAGACCAGCTCATTCATCAAAGACTCTTTTAATTTCAAGTCTAACCTTAACCAGCTTAATCATAAAGCCGTAATGACCAGTTTTGATGTTATATCCCTCTTTATAGAAGTTCCAACCGTTATAGCCTGCAAGATAACCTTAGAACTCTATAACCGAGATCCTAACCCATCAATAGACATTCCCAGCAACCATTTATCAACCCTCAAAGAATTTACCACGGTGAAAACTAACTTCATGTTCAACAACAAAAACTACATACAAACAAATGGCCTAAGCATGGGCAACCTAGTATCACCAGTTCTAGTCAATATTTTTATGATACAAGTTGAAACACAAGCAATTAACACAGCATAACATCCACCGCTGTACTGGTACAGATATGTAGACGACACGATTGCGGGATTTACATCTACAGAACACAATTTTTTCAATCGCATTAGCTCTATACATCCCAACACTAACTTCACATGTGAACAGGAAGAAAGTAATCAAATATCATTTCTTAACCTCAAAATTACAAAAACCGATACACAATTGAAAACAGAAATCCACCGAAAAATCACCCATACTGGACTATACATTCCTTGGGACTCAGCACGTGAAACAAAACAAAAACTCAACATACAAAGTCACCAAATAATCACAGCCATAAAACTGTGCTCACCAGATAAAATTAATGACAAATTAGACAAAATCACGAAACCATATTCTGCTGCACACCATATATACCAGACATCAGCAGAAAAATAACCAACATTTGGTAAAAACTAGCAACAAAATATGACATTCTAGTTAATACCAAATTTATTCAAAAACCAGGCAGAAAACTAAGGTCTATAGTCTATAGTAGTATGAACCTGACGATGACCGAAGAAGGTCGCTGTGTCACCGAGGGACAATAAGTTCACAACGCTCACTTTGCCCGTATGCCTCATCCCTTACTCAAACAGTCACTGTAACTAGAATGCTGTTACTCCGTGACATTTGTTATCCATTTTAACCGAGATCAATCTCTCTTTCTACAGCTTTCTACTCTACTCTGAATTAATTTTGTACTCTAACAGGTGGTCAAACTCAACATAATTATACCAAAATCAATCATACAAGTACTTGTTGTAATCTAACTTCACTAGAATATCCAGTCAAAACTCCTGTTTCCATAATTACTATTCTTTTTGACACGACATTGTAAAAAAACAACAACAACTTGCAAATCTGTTATGGCTAAATACAAGAACTAACAGAGTACGAGTTCTTACTCTTGAGAATGGCCTCTCAATGCTGGAACACTATACCACCTGATAAAGGTCTATCAACTCGTATATAGGTAATGCTAATGAAATGAGGTTTATTTCATTGAAACAGTAATCCAATCCACTATCTGTAATTATAAATAACATTACTTCCTTGCTGCACGTGGTAGAGTTATATACAGTTTGATGTAGAGTAGAATTTTTTCTCTACTGCCAATACTTTTTGTTAATAAAAGAGTAGCCCACGAGTTGTTGGTAAGCGGTGATGATTTGATATCTTTCCTCTCGGTTTTAATTGCTAAATCAGGGATGGTTAGCAATTTTCGCTCAGGAAATTACTTGCATGGTAAGCTAAAGTTGTAGTGCTGTCCCAGAGATTAACTTTTTGACCAAACAACTGTCCTAATTATTGTATGAGTGCATATACAGTACGATGCAATATTGTTAGGGCAAGATAATACTTTGTCATTAGTTCCGTTTTATGAGGTTAATTATTCCATGCCATTAAAGACGGTAAATATCAATACTGTGGTAATACTTCACTGATTCCTGTTGACAACTGAATGAGCCACTGTGAGAATACTTATTATTCTTTAGAATTCTCATGTACTTGTACGAAGAGCATGCCATAAGGATTCTGTTTGAATGAGCGTACTAATCAAAGTTAGGGTCTAAAATAACTGTCATGGTACTCATGCTATGTCTTAACTGTACAGAAAGAAGTTAGTGTTTTGTATCGGTACACGCTAGAAGAACCAATTTAATAACATTCCACAAATGGGCCTTGATAAAAACAGCGTTTAACACTATATACTAAGTTTTGTTGTCATGGCACAACTCAAACAGTATAAAGAATTGTCAACAGAGCAAAGAATTGTCAACAGAGCAAAGAGTTAGCACTAGAGCTTCACATGATGTTGGTTGGTCTCTCCAACAAATAACTCCAGATTTAAGCTCTCCAAGCACTGTCAAGTACATCTTAGCTCATGAGATCGAGACAGGTGAATCTGGAAATACGAAAGGAAAAAGCAAAATACCTGAACTCAATGATACTGATGTTAAATAGTTTCATTTATGCAACCTTCGGAGCAGAAGGAAGACTGCTACTGATCCCAAGTATGAAGACTGCTACTGATCCCAAGCATGAAGACTGCTACTGATCCCAAGTATGAAGACTGCTACTGATCCCAAGCATGAAGACTGCTACTGATCCGAAGTATGAAGACTGCTACTGATCCCAAGCATGAAGACCGCTACTGATCCCAAGTATGAAGACTGCTACTGATCCCAAGTATGAAGACTGCTACTGATCCCAAGTATGAAGACTGCTACTGATCCCAAGTATGAAGACTGCTACTGATCCCAAGCATGAAGACTGCTACTGATCCCAAGTATGAAGACTGCTACTGATCCCAAGTATGAGATAAACGACCACGTACTAAACCTGCAAAGAAAAGACACAACGTGAATATAATATTTGGTTCTACAGCAGTTTTAAAATTATTACTTTGATCTCCAATTATTTTCAAAAAACTTAAATTTGTTAAAAGATACAAAAACTGCACTGTTGATGATTGTAAAAGGGTTTTATGGATGGTTGAGTTCAAGTTTTAAATATTTGATTCAAAGCGTAGGTTGTACTTCTGGGGAAAGAAAGATGAAATATACTTATCTCAATGCAGTGTGATGGTTTTAGGGGTGTTTTTCTGCTGACGTGATAGGAGATATTTACAAGATAAATGGAATAATGGACCAGTGCAAATATCATCAGATACTGATATGTCATGGTATATCCAGTGTTTTACACATTATTGGCAAAGGATTCTACAACTAATAAGATAATAATCCCAAACACTCATGCCTTCTGTACAGAGATTAGTTATCTAAGAAAGAAGCTGCTGGAGTCATTAAAATGATGCAATGACGTCAACAGAGCTCCAGTCTCAATTCAGTTAAGCAGGTCTGGAAGCCTTCAAAGCATCAACAACTTGTATAGAATCACAACTTTTAACAGGATGATTTAAGTATCACTATTTTTTATATAGTTGTTAAATGATTTGTTGAAAAAGACTACTTTATCATATCGATTATGCACTGGAAGAAGGATAACACAAGGACAACATAAAAAAACACCATAGAAAATGCTATCCAATTTCGAGCTTTATAATAACCATTTGTATTTTTCAAGCCGAACTATCTTAAACTGGTGGTTACACCTATGAAAAACGGTGATAGGGAAAACCTTTGATGGGGCCACATATAAAGATAGAAATATTTTTCAGCACTGGCATTTTCCTCAATGTATGGTTCAGTGACTACAAAAATACCATGACAAAGCTCTGATAAATTCATGACTGACATAATGTCGTAAGTGATGATGGTCCAGGAAGAATAGAGTTGTCAGTGCTTAAGGCAATTTTAGGTTGGAATATTGTACATTGTACATATAATCACTGTCAACAGCAATGAATATAGCTCGATAGTGTAAACCCCAAAAGTTTCAAATTCATCGCTACCACCAGAGAAAGATTGGATTATCACTAGCAGTGTATGAAAACAAATATATATCGCAATTTTAAAGAGGCGACCAATACATAGTGTAACAGATTTAATGTTACATATTTTTTTATTATTTTTAACAATCTATGTGTATTTCAGTTTGATATATAGTTATAAATGCATGTAACTTATATTGTTAAATGTGTATTGTGAAAGTTCCGCCTGTTCTCTAAATTTGTAGACGATTCTCGAGCTTAGAAATTAACAATGTACTATATATGTGTGTAAAATATGAATATTGTTTCGAGTACCTCGCCTAAAAGTTGATAAATTGTAACATGCGCAGAGACAGTTTAATATCGTTGGTTCGCTACAGTCAGTATACTGTAAGCCGTAATTTAGAGAAATGCCTATTAATCGAAAAACTAGAGATATTTGACAAGGAGTATTTATAAATTTCGAACATTAGAAACCATTCAGCTTTATAAAATTACCTTCGGACGTTAGTATTTCTATGAGAACATATAGTATCTTTCTCGTTAAAAAGTGAGCTTGTAATCCCCATGAGGCCAGCGAAGAATATAGCTAGCTAGCTTTCCCGTCAAGTGAAGTGTATCAATATATCAACATAGAATTATCAGGTCATTCCATAAGTAATATCCAAATAAGAATATAGCTAGCTAGCTTTCCCGTCAAGTGAAGTGTACCAATATATCAACATAGAATTATCAGGTCATTCCATAAGTAATATCCAAATAAGAATATAGCTAGCTAGCTTTCCCGTCAAGTGAAGTGTACCAATATATCAACATAGAATTATCAGGTCATTCCATAAGTAATATCCAAAAATTTAATACAGAAAGTGTATCATCATTTCTGTCTTTTTAGAAGGCTTTAATGACTAAAATATGTAGTAGGACGTGTATAAAAATGTTGAGACAAATAAAAGAAACTAAACCAACTCTACTTTTCCAGATTATAAATTAAATAAACCATCATGAAGATGAATGTGTCTGAGGATCACATTAGGCATATAATGTCTTATGAGTTTAAAAAGGCAACAGTGGAACAGAAACTACACAAAACATTCAAGGTACTTATGATGTAAAGTCTCTCAATGAAATAAAATGTTGAAGGTGGTTTAAAAGTTCATATCAGGTGACTACGGCGGAAGTGATGCGCCACGTTCATGTCGTCCTGTTGAGTTTAATGATGACTTGCTGCTGCCTGCACTTGACGAAGATTGCGCTGTAACAGTTGAAGAATTAGCACAGAAGCTTAATTTAACCCATTAAACAGCTCACCGTCATCTGCAACAGCTTAGAAAGATGTCAAAACTTGGAAAATGGGTCCACCATGATTTAACAGAAGCCAACCTTAGAGCATGAGTGAACATTTGCATTTCTCTGCACTCTCGTGAACATAACTTACCTTTTTTGAACAGGTTAGTGACTCGAGATAAAAAAATGGATATTTTATAAAAATGGTAAGCGCCGCTGGTAAACTGGCTAAAGCAAGCCCAAAATGGACCTCCATTATAGGAAAGTCTTGTTAAGTGTTTGGTGAGATATTGTTGGTGTGATTCACTTTGAGTTGCTGGCACTCAATGTCGTGATCACATCAGACTTCTATTGTCAATAGCTAGACCGTTTGGTTTGAATTTCGCGCAAAGCTACTCGAGAGCTATCTGCGCTAGCCGTTCATAATTTACCAGTGTAAGACTACAGAGAAAGCAGCTAGTCATCATCATCACCCGCCAACTCTTGAGCTACTCTTTTACCAACGAATAGTGGGATTGAACGTCACATTATAACGTCCCCACGGCTGAAAGAGCAAGTATGTTTAGTGTGACAGGGATTCGAATCCACGACCCTCAGATTACGAGTCAAACGCCTTAATCCATCTGGCCATGCCGGGCCGTTATTAGTAGTTGTAGAGCTTGAATGTTGCACTGAAAAAAAGGCCTGTTTTGAACAATCGTAAAGTTGCTGTGTTACACTAGGGTAATGCACGGCTCTATACAGTAAGGATCACATCTGCAAAGAGTGAAGAGCTAGTCTGGGAAAACCTTTTACATTCTCCTTATTCTCTAGATCTTGCTTTATCTGATTATCATCTATTCCGAAGTTTGCAGAGCTATCTTGATGGAAAAGAGATTGGAACACATGAAGATGTCAAAACTACCCTCTCTACATTCTTTTCCTCCAAACTTCTAAAATTTTATAGGAGTGGCATTTAGAAGCTTGTTAGTCGTTGGCAGGAAGTAATTAATAATATTAGAACATACATTATTGATTAAATAACATTAAAAGCGTTTGAAATCCTTTTTCTTTTTCTGAACCTAAAATCAGACATTACTTAAGGGATGACCTGATACTTCGCTCTCCATGAACAGTTTCCCTCTGCTGAGACAACGGTAAGTCTTTGGATTTACAACGCTAAAATTACGGTATAAATTCCTCTCGGTGGGCACATCAAATACCCTGATGTAGCTTTACTGTAAGAAAAACACAATGCACCCATGAACCGTCGATAAAGGATTCAATTTCAAACTTCTACAAGATCTATGCCGATAACTTATTTCCGTGTAATATATTTGGTAGGATATTTTCCTGTTTTACATCTGTTTACGTTTTCCCAACTATTAAAACCAATTACTTATTGTTATACATACTGATAAAAAACACAAAGCTAAATACAAATAATACTGTGAATTAAGTGTTAAAAAACAACTAATTTTGAGGTGGCTGTATTATGATTATGTTACTAGCAGATAAGTTTACGTTTTATTTCAATTTATGTATTTGTGATATGAAAAGACAAAATATTTCTGTTTATGTTGTATGCGCCAGGTATTTATAAAAATAAATTCACATATATATATACAATTTATTTTGAGAAATCTTTAGTAAATTATAAATTGTTATTTTAAACTACTGATCATGGCAGTGCGACACAAAATGACTCTAGTTATCGTTTACGTTTTTCGTATCTTTGCTACTTGCATTATTGAGAATAGTATACGTCTACACCGATAATCTGCAAGTGTTAGCAAGATCGAAAAACTCTCGATATACCGTAGTACGGTCTTTGGCGTTATGTTGATTTTTGGAGGTGATGTTGAAAGTTGTTTGTATTAGCTTTTCCTGCATAATCTGATAATTTTTGCAGTCTTATTACATAGTAAGTATAACATCATAGATACTAAGAACGTTAATCCAGAGCACATTTTTGAAACAGTAGGATAAACATTACATTTGCACAGTTTTTGGCCAGTTTTCAACGAAAAATGGTGTTATTGATAAGGGCAATGCGTTAGTCACATGTGCCACTAGCTTAAGTTAAAGTGATTAAAGTTTACTGTTACCGGTTCTGTATATATGAAGCCAGCTAACTTTTTGAAAGAGGTTTCATCGTTTTACAGCAGAATGTTTTGGTTGAATTTCTTAACTGAAATGTTAACTTAAAGGTTATAGTAAACTGTAAAGTGCAAGAAAATTTATTAACTGATCAAGGTCATTATGCACCCTTCATATGACCAATTATCAAAATCAAAGTATAGCTTTTTACAATTACATACATATCCAACTAATTACCAGGTAAACTAGTAAACGAATTGTAAGAAATACTTTTGTTTAAGAACAAATTTATATTTTGGTTTTTAAAAATTATACTTATTAGTATCGCTTATAATATTGAACACTGTTTTTTTCAAAGTTGGTTCAACCTCACAAGAAGGACACCTAGAGCAAGATTATCCAAATTCCTAACAGTTTTGGTTACCTAAATTAAATTAATGCTTAGTAAAAAACTTTTAAGATTGAGCCTGACCTTGTGGTTAGTATGCCTACCAGACTATGAGTGTTAGTGAGACATTGCATCTGTCCTTCTACTCAGAAATGCTCTCTATACTTTGAGCCCATAGGTGCACAGTAAGAGCAGTTGCCAGATATTATTTATCAAAGATAACCTAAGAGTTGGTGGTGCTGTTGTTGCTGGTTACAAGCTGGCTTTCTTTTCATTTTATCACTTACAAATTGGGGATGACTTGTTCAGATAGCTCTTGTGTAGCTTTTCAGAAAAGGCCATTTCTAAGCTGTAAGAATATTACAATTACATACTATTTTGAATGAGTCAACACAAGTCTGAGAAAAGGTAGTGATATCCCTCTTGGAACTCAGAGCTCAGTGTTTCTCCGAAGAATACGAATTGTGTGTACCCCCTTTTACTTTATAACTTTGTACTATAAATCAGGCATTTTCTTTACTTTTAGCTTCATTGCTTGAATTTAAGTTCTGTGTGTGTTGCATTTGATAGTATTGTTGGTATATTTTGCATCGTTATGAACCAGCAATAGGAAAGCATTGACAGCATTTGAAACCACACTGACATTCTTTGAACCATCTGATCAGTTACTGCCTGTAAAACTAAGTGAGATATTATAATATTGGCTTTTTCCCATTTGCTGTTCAGGTCTTGACATTTTGTTGCCTTTCCTTCAATAATCTGAAATGGCACAGAATATTCCTCAATGGTAATTAAAATTTGGACAGGAGCTCCTGTGATGATGTGCAATGTGCAATTTGTCTTGTTTTCTTCTTGCACTGATATACTCTAAAGTTAACATAAATTGTCTGCTTTTAGATCTGTGAAACATTCAAAGCAATATTCTGTGGAGTTAAATGCTCCTATTACATTATCTTATTTTGTGGACTTCTTTAAAGGGCATAAAAATGATTTGATGCAAATACTTTTGAAGAAATATGAGATACTCCCGTAGAGGCCATAAACTGCAGAATGAATGATATTCTAAAGATATATGTTGAAGGTGCTCAATTATATGTTATTGCACTTAAATTGGTATTCAGTGATTTTCTCCTGTTAAGGGAAAACAAAATGTTAAACATGAAAGGAAACTTCATTTTTATAAAAAAAAATTAACAAATGCTCTGTTGTATAAATAAAAGCTCATAGTACTCAAAATGAATTTCTATCACTTATGCTTACAATGAGCTTTCCATTTGTCAGTTAAAACATCTACTTTGGCTAATACTTGAGTGTCTAAAGCTACAATATTTTAAGTACAAGGAAATAAAAGTCCATTACTATTGGCACTATTAACTGTATTGTCATAAATAGGCAATGTCTAAACTTTGACCCTTCCTAATAGTTTCTGTAACAAACTCTGTAAGAAATTCATTCTTTGTTAGAACATCAAATATTTTTGTCTATAAATGACATTAAATCTTAGCAGAATATTTGCAATTTGTCATAGAAAAAATTCGTCTTTAACATTAGGTACTTTTGCTGCAGAAAGTGCTCGTTTCTGATGGTGACATCAGTTATTTGTTTGTTTACAGAAAATGTTCATATTTAGTTGTGACTTTTAGTGCTTATATTGGTATCCTTTCTTAAGTGGTGATTCTACAAGGGGTTTTGGTTTAGCCTACTTGTTGTTAAGTTCTGTTCTTAGCTGCTGTTGGGAGAGATTCACAAATACTTAGGTTGTTGCAGATAAACGTGAGAATTTATTATGTTTCCATTGTTATGGTTGTAACTGTGGCTCCAGGAGCAGCTTGCTACCTCTTGCCCCCGACCATAAGGCCTTTTCCTTATTCTCTAAATTTACATTTAATTCTTTTAGTTTGTTTTTAAAATATTTATTTTTTTATTTACCAAAATTATTTTTATTTTGCTCTTTACACCTTATTTTCATTTAAATTTTTTTACAATTTTGATGATAGTACCTTTGCATGTTGACAGATTGCAGTGGAAAGTTTGCTATTTTAAACTTGTTTATTGAACTTTTGAATTTAACAATAAGACATCCAGTGCCAGAAAGTTTGTGATATGAGAAGTAGTTCAGAACCCTAACCTTCCAAACATTGTACTTGTTGAGAACTTTGAATTTCCACACTTTTTATAGGTGCTGGAACTTTGTTAGTTAAATCCATATTTTTTACAATAGTCATAAAAATGTATTTATGTCCCTTTTTTTTTAAGTATGCTAAACTAACATAATATAAAATAATTTCAACCCAGCCTTAATGGAGGGGGAATCTAGTAAGACAACAACTGAAAAAACCTGAATAATGATGTATTATCTCTTGTGATTTGTTTGCATAAATTTGGATGCTATATTCCCAATTTCTTATATGTAACACTTACTGTAAAGTCCTGTAGTTTAATAGAAATAAATATTTTTTCTATAAAAACAATATTTTTGTTTCTGAAGAAAATTATCTAAAGGCAAAATCCTTTATATGCGACTTTTTTTCAATCCTGCTGGTAAAGAGTATATTTTTGTGGAGTTTGTGATTTAGTTGTTTGAGTTATAAGAAATTCAAAAATACAAGTATTTTTGTCAGCTAATGATTTGTTATTCTGTTTGTGTAGATTGTTTTGACAAAATTACTAAATATTTTAAAACATTAATTATTTTATAATTTCTAATGTCTTTTAGACAAAGTTTTATATTTTATAAATAGTGATCTATGTATTAAACCTTGAACATTCAATTAAAATTCTAACACTTTTTAGGCCATGCAAATCAGTATTTAAACTTTTTACTTTTTCCAACTTTTAAATAATATAGATATTAATCAGCTTTAGTCATTTTACTCTTGATATTTCCTTAAGTTATGTTAGTTCTTACTTAATTTGTAAGATTTTAATTTATCAAACTAAAGAAACAAATGTGATTTAGTGGAAAAAAGTATAAGAAAATTAAACCACAAATCATTTTTGTTCAGGACAAATAAAAAAAACTGACCCAAAATAGTTTTGTGAACAAATATAAGAAGAACTTTTTAAAGCATTTACAACTTTCACTTCTAATAAACTGCTATTAGGTTTTATGAGCCTGTATCAAATTGGAGAATGATTGGCTCTTAGCTAATAAAGGCCTCAACCAGGTTTACCAAGTTAGGAGTTGAGCAGCAACCATTATTCAGGTGTGACCAAATCTCAGATTGTAACAATTATCAGATAATATAAGGTAGTCAAACGAAACCTGAAAATGTAATAAAGTTTTGTTGTTTAAGTTGTAAAACACTTGTTATGATGAGCACAGCAATCTATTTGTTTTTTTTAAATTAATAATCAATGTAATACTTGGTGATATATATAAATCTAATTTATGTATTTCTATAAGCAGAACCTGTGTGATAGAGCTGACTTTTTGTATTTCAATATAAAACATTAACACAAAAACTCAAAAGTATTTATAATTACTAGAAAAGAAATGGCATAGTCAAATAGAAATTGATGATGATGACCGTCTAATGTATTTGAAAATAAAGATAGAAAAAAAGTTGTGTCAAAATAATGAATAGCTATGATGAAAATATATCTAATGGTCCTTGCATTAAATACTGAATTATCATTGTGTAAACCATGTTTGGATCCTTCTTATTTTTTTTAAAACATCTATTGATTTAGGCCAACAATAATTGTTCTGTATTCTACCAACAGGAAACACAAGTTTCAAGCTACAGGTGTTTTTCATAAATCATGCTTCCTGCTATTCTGGCTGCATTACGAGTATATGCACCATATATAACATTTCCATTTGCTTTAGTAATTGGTTTTGTTGGCTACAACATTGAAGGCTTATTCTCAGACAAGCGTACTCCGTACAAGAAATTAAGTATTGAAGAGGAACGGGAAGAGAGGAGATTACATGATTTAGAAGGAAAGGATACAACATCAGTTGATAGTTTAAAAGCTCGAACATTTGTTCCTAAGACCATTTTTGAAAAAAATGTGTCACCATCCCTACAAGAGAAACATAACTGAAATAAGCTTAAAAACAGTTTTTAAATATTACTGCATCTTACGAAAAGAATAATGATAAATTTAATTTTTTCAACAGTAGCAAATCATGTAAATAGTTTTGACTATATGAGTCTGTAACTGCTACTTCTTTTTTGTAGAGATCAGAAAAAAAATAAAAGCAGAAAATAGTTTGAAATTGTTATCCTTCATAATGTACTTTAGTTAATACTTCTCTGAATAATACTTTTTTAAAAATATTTTCAAGAACATAAAACTAAGTTTATTTTAAAGCCCTTCTTATTACAATTAAAAATGACTCACTGTTTTACATAAATAAAGATATAAATGCTTTTCCTTCATAAGTAATGTTTTTTAGGCATAAATTGTGTTGGTAAAGCACCATTTTCAGTTAGGAAATAACTACAGAAACTATTTCATGTAACTGCTACACTTAAAATGTTTTGTATCTCAAAATCAAATGAGGCAGTTAATCTTATTTGCTCAAGACTTGTCTAAATGAGAAATTCATATGGAATGTTTCATAAAGACCATGCAAAGTGAGTATTCAGTGTAAAATTCCATTCTGTTTTTGATGCAGAACTAGATCAATTTACAAACTCATTTAAGATTTTTTTTTTAATCTTAACTTTTAAAACATAATAATGTGATATGAAATATGTTTGTCTTTTTGCCTCTATCAACTTCTTATTTTTATTCTTAAATTCACATCTCATGACCTTACCTAATGTGAAGTATGAAATAATACGTTTTATTGTACGTCCTCAACCCGTACTTCAATCACCACATTTACATTTAAACAGTATTATTCAATATTGAAAATTAAGTTAGTTTTGCATAATGAGTAATTACATTATTATTCAGGTTTGGTGATTTTTAAAAGAAGATTGAAGTTGGGTAAAAAATATTTTAGTGTATTTAAATGTTTAATACAAATACGAAGCTTAAGTAACTACAGGTTGTGGCTGTTGACTGTACTATGTAGAAGAACATTTAAAAAATACATGAAATAAATACAAGTAATTTGTTAAAAAATCTGAGTATGTCTTTTTAAAAAAAATAATGATCAGATATAAAGGTTAAGAAGATGTGTCACCATAAGGATTAATAATAAGTAAAAGTAACAGCAAGTTATTAATTTGAATAACTTTGTACAAAATGATACTCTTTTATTAGCACAAAAGTAAATTATTAATTAAAAATCCTAATTCAGATTCAGTGTAAACCTCTATAATAATGTCCAGCTCTTGCAAGAAAAAGTATAACTCAGTGTGATTTAGATTTTTATGTGTAAAGCTGAGTTAAATAGTTTCATACAAGTAAAGAACTTTGTAAAAGTTGAAAAATTACATCTGTGTGTGTGTGTGTATGCATATATTGTTTCTTCAAGTTTTATTTTACAGACAACAGGGGGATAATACCTTTAATCAGTTGTGTATATTTTTGAGACTGGAATGTATGGTTATAAATGATGGCTGTTATCTCTAATGTAAATACAAACACTAATCATGTTTTCCCTATTTTAGACATTGGTATTATTGTTATTTGATAAGGTATTTTTAGTGTTTACTTGTTTTAATGCACTCTAGTGTAAAAATGAGTTGAACATAAAGCAATGAGATAGGCGGTCTGCATCATAAGATGAGCTTTGTAAAGATGTTGTATTCTGTTTATCGCAGAATAATACTGAATCTCTGAACAACTGATCTGAAGAATGATCAAAATAAGAAATAAACCATCGTTATTAAAATAGGCATTATAATAAATTTTATTTAGTTGCTTTTATGAAAGAACAGACTGTTGCTTTTACGGTATTCTCTGTATTGTTTTTTAGACTACTTACTCTTTGAAATTTCCTATCAGTCTGTTTAAATCCAACTTTGCAAGAAAGGTTGCATTTATTTAGAATGACTATTGCTAGCCATGTGACCAGTCATTATTATGCGAAACAAACGAGGCTTTAATCTCAAAGTATCACCTGCTCTATTACTTTGCTGTCAATATTCTTTCATAAAGTGCAGAATAACAGCAATACTTCCATGGGTAAAAAAGGTTTTATCTCCATATAATTGTCCCCTGCTAGGACAATGGATTTGCAATGCTAAAATCAAAGGTTTGTTTCTCCTTGGTGAACACAACAGATAGCCTGATGTAGCTTTACTATAAGAAAAACAGAAACTCCATATAATAACAAAAGCAGCTATAATGAGATTAATTTAATGAGTTAAGGAAACAGTTGTGATAGTTGAGAAGTTAAGACTAAAATTAGAAAAAGATTGAAGAATAAAAGAAGACCAAATGAAATTTACAGAAAAATTAAAAGAATAAAGAGATAAGAGACTGGAATTTTTGAGAGAAATTAAAAGAAATAGGTGTATTATTTGAGGAAGTATTAAGAACAAAAGTAAATCTGAAAAAAAACTGATGAAACTACTAGAGATGGACAGATAGACCACAACAACAAGGGTGAAGAAGTGCAAAAGGACATTAATAAAGTCAGAAATACATAAAAATTATAATGTCAAAATCAATGGAGTAGAAAAGAATATCATTAATAGAATAAACAATTGCAAAAGAAATGGTAAACGGAAAGATTAAACCACCTTACATCTACCCAAGAATACAAACCTTAAACACTGCTAACTACAAAATAAGAAATAAAAGTTTAATTACCACTCTGACTTCAGGAACATACTAGGCAACTCTAGCCATGACAGTACTAAGGTCCAGAATTTAGATGATCAGTTCAACAACACAGCCCTGTTGAAAAACCAGTGGGCTATGTCGGAAAGGTATAGTGGCACCATCAGACTAAGTTCAAAGTAATTTTCAAATTAAATAGGTAGAATAATAAACAAAAAATAAGCTATTTATTTTACAGTCCATTTAAAAAGGCCAGTATTAAGTAACTTTCTAGCTGAGAGCCATAATAATTTACAATTATGATACACTGGTAATTGTCCAAAAGGTTTGGAGTAAAATACCAAAAGGAAACACAGAATCATGTTCCAAAACAGGATACAGAAGAAGTTTGTTTTTTGGAATTTTGTGCAAAGCTACACAAGAGCTATCTGCACTAGCTGTCCCCTAATTTAGCAGTGTAAGACTAGAGGGAAGGCAGCTAGTCATCACCACCCACAACCAACTTTTAGGCTACTCTTTTATCAATGAATAGAGGGATTGATCATCACATTATAATGCCCCCACAGCTATAAGGGCGAGCATGTTTGGTGCAACCAGGATTCGAACCCGCAACCCTCAGATTACAAGTTGAATGCTTTAACACACTTGGCCATACCGAGCCTAATATAGATAACAGATCTTAGCTGAATTTGCAAAAGATTTGGAAGGGCTTACCAAATTATCTTGCCAAGAACCTCTATGTGAAACAATGGATTCATTGGCATGTGACTAATTTATAGATATCATAATCAAAGAGGATATGAGAATTAGATTCAAGTAAGATAGGTGTACATCTTTAAGTGAAGTCCAGTTGATGATGGAGGTCGACTCTTAAAATTGTTGATAAAATACTGAAGGCATTGTCTAGAAGTTAAGGAAGTGTCTGATATCATGGCATTGAAACATGAACTTCTATTGTCAAGAGTGTGGCAGAAATTAAATAGTTAATTGGACAATTAAATCTACAGAATGGAAAAATAAACCAAAAGAAAATAGGTATATCAACTGTAACTTAAAAAAAACATTGGGAATTGTAGGCTAAATACATCATGGAATAAAAACTTCTCTTTGAAGATACTACAAAGATAGAACTGTTACAATTGTGAGAAATATGACCATTAGAGCCAAGGCTGTTGAGTTTCAATTGCTGTTCTTAAACTATGAATACAGTGGCTTTAGGACATGCCTCAGAAATCAAAGGAACAACGAAAGAGCTAACCAGGCATAAAAAATCTAGGAAGTAATTAGACTTGTGAGACAAAGTTCAACTGGATATACTTCAATTATCTCAAACGAAGTAAGAAGTTTATTATTTGAAAATCTTCCACACATCTATAGCTTTTCTAATATTAAAAGTATGCAGTATGGTGATATACACTAGTTCTACAGCTGCAATTGTTTTGAAAGTTAAAAGTGAGAAATTGTCTTCAGAGATTAAGAGTCCTCCACTTTTACAATACTAAAATTAGGGGTTCATCAGACCTTCTCTGATGTGGCTTTACTTTAAGAAACCACACACACACTCAGAGATGACAAAAGCAGAAGCTGTGAATGGTAGCTTAATGTATTTAAAGAAATCATTACTGTTAATTTTTACATTTTCAACCAACCTTTTCTCACATCCTTTTTGATGTCCTAATTTCCTTTTTATAAATCTTTTTTCATTAAAAGTGAATTTGAATTTCTTAAATTTACGATGTTTTTAAAACTTTATAACCTAGAGAAAAGCCCTACATCCAGAAGAGGACTTCTATATTCAATTTCTGGTGCATACAACCATTTCCATTTAGACTTGACAGTAGTTTTGGTTTGAAAAACCTTAGGGAGGACCCTAAGGCAAACCAAGGGTGCTCAGAAACTTTTGTTTTTCTTCAGCCCCACGCATGGGTGAGGGTTCAAGACCTCTCGGTGAAAAGATTGGATTGTTGGGTGGTTTCAGGATCTTGTTTTGAAATTTGTTGGATATGGTCGCGTAGGAGACGAGCTAGGACAGAGGAGAAAAGGAGGGGCAGTAGATGAAGTGGGGGAGTGTGGGAAGATAAAGGAGAAATTAGGGAAAGGGAGGAAGTAAAACGTACCTCTTCTCAGCGCCAGGATATGAAACATATCCATTAATTTTGCTGTGGGGGGAAACGGCAGTGCCCCGAGAAAACCCACTTTCACGGTCAGGGCGCCGAATAATATACCCTGAACATGCCTGAAGTAGCAGGGGAATTGGAAACGAAAAGGTTAATGACGAGTTAGGAACTGGGTTATGGTCCGGGTATCGGCATAGTAGCTAAGCAGATCGGTAAATGATTCGCGCTGACGGTCTGAAAGATGTCTTCGGAAGAGGGAGCGTATATATGGGATAGAATCAAGGTCATCAGTTTGGTCGTTATAATCGGCCTCCGATGGAAGTGGTTGTGGTAGAATTTTGTTTTCTGGATACATTGGTCTGACTGGCTCTCGAGGTGGTAAGGGGACTGTCGGTTGTGGTTGATCTGTCTACAGAAATGACTTTAGTAGTTTTGGCTTGGAACTTCGTTTTCAGCGGAGGTGGACTGGGCAAAGTCTGGGTGAGCTTGCTAAGATGTGGTTTGTTTGTTGCTTGGGTAACGGATTGTTCGTCAGTTGTCTGAGTGGAGATGTGGGTCTTATTGGTAGGGGTTTGGGTTGAGTGGTAGGGCGGTTGTACAGGAAAAGAACTAACAGTAGGTTGAGGGGTTTATGCGTATTTTAGGAGAGACGTTGGGAGGCAAACAAGGTTCTGGTTGTTCTTGTAATCTTGGGTGATATAAGCGGCGATGGGGACGTTCAACACTGAAATGGAATATATGGTAAAAGCACCCTTCACGCAGAATAGTGTCAGCATACTGCTTGGTGGTTGTAACAATTTTCATGTAGCTAGTCGGTTGCTTGGTGTTTCTTGAAAATATTCGGTGCACGGTGTGTATCTCGGCTTGTGTTTGGCTCTTGATGGCTTGTTTGATTTCACTTGGCAGGATTGGTTGGTGAACTCCCCTCAGGAACACGGTAAAAAGGTTCGTAGGGCTCTTGGTGGGTGCACATTTAATATTATATTGTGAGTTCCAGGGTTTGCAGAAATACGATAAGTCTGCAGGCGTTCGCTGGTTGGAGGAGTATTCCCCCACGGCGTAGAATTCTTGTTCTGGAAGGATCAAGTGTGGCGCCAGGCTTAGCCTGCGCGATGAACGTGGCGATTTGGAGCGGCGAAAGGTTGGGTGGTAGGCCGTCGACGATTACCGGAGGGACCTTTGGCGGGATCGGTAAGGCAGGACCGGGCAATGAGAAAGTCATTCTGGTATAACAGCTGGGTGGTGTCAGAAGTCGTAACTTTGTGGTAAAAAGTCTAGTCGTGAAGTCTGCGCATACAACCATCTATCTCCACGTTGTGGTGACTATGTACACGTCTAGAACAAGCTATTCTTTCAGTAACAGCATAACGTTATTATTGACACAGAAGGTAACTCAAGGGGCAGTATGCATATTAACAAATATAGAAACTTCATAATAGATCGAATTATCGCCATTATACCTATATTAATATTATAGATAAAATTATATATTCAAACATCTAACCGCGCCCTCTACATTGCGACACTCAGTTATACAACCCCTTCCAAACATGTGGTCAGCTTCCGGTCAGTTACCTCTTTCTTTGTGAACCTGACGATGACCGAAGAAGGTCGAAACGTTGTTCGCTCTTCTATTTAAAAAATATTTCTGAACCCAAACGAGCCGTTTTTGCATATATATAAAAAAAAAGAAAAACAGCATTCATAATTGTGTAATACTTAGAAAATTGTATTTACCGGAAATTTAACTAGAAATTAAACTTTTTTTTTGATGAAAACCGAAAGAATCAGGATTACAATCTTGCAAGAAACCTCTCAGTCTTTCTTTTATGATGGAATACTCACGTGACAGGTCACTCTTCAACAGCTTTGATAAGCTGAAACGTATAGAAATCGTTTTTTCAATAAGTGAATAAACATCCTATTCTATGGCAATGCTTACGTCAATTTGTAAACAGGAAGATAAATATGCAACATTTTTTGCTAGGATGATATAAATGTGGTCTTGTTATTTCATTATTTTCAGCACAATGTTTCAAGAAGATACGGCGAATTTACAGATACATATCTCTTTTAGTACCAATGTTTATTTGAATTAAATTTGTATTTAGAAATGTACATTTGTTATACTGTTGTTACATCTGTATTGCGAAATTCCCGCCTATTAACTAAAGCTATAGAAGATTTTCGAGTGTAAAAATTAACGCTATATATGTGTGTAAAGAAACATTAGTGAATGATCAGTGTTGCGTATATTAAAATTTCTGAAAACTCTCTCATTTCTTTTGATGAACCCACGCGAATCACCAAGAGACAGCATATATTATTGGTTTGCTATAATTGGTGTACTATAAATCGTTGAACCTACAACTGTGATTAACACTTATTTATCAGATATTGACCAAGAACGTTTATAGGTTTTGAGCATAACAGACCGTTTAACTTCAGTGGATTAATGTTGGACACTAATAATTTTTATGAAAATATTACACAGCTACATAAACAAAAAACTTGATGTGTGATCAACGTAGAACACAGATTTAAACTAGATCGTGAACTCTCGGTAAGGCAGCAAGGAAATTCGAGGACAAATGAACAAAACATTGGAATATCATTCAATAGCGAATTACAGGAAAAAATCCCCATGTACAAAAAAGTATTCTGAAATATTTTTACAATATTGTCTTTTTTCTTCACATATGTTATTTTTTAAAGATAGGTATTAACAATCGAATTAATTAAAATCGTGACGCATAAGATAGAATATACTATTATTTTCTGTAACACATGGACCCAACCTTCATTCAAATGGACTAACACAAAATTCCGATGATTTTGTTTTCTTATAGCAAAAGCCACATCGATCTATCTACTGAATCCATCGAGGGGAAGCGAACCACCGTTTATTTTAGCGTTGTAAATTCGCAGACTTATCACTGTACCAACGGGTGACGGTGAGGTTTTGAAAAAAGCTGTATTTAAACTTAACAGCTGACCAATGTGTATTGTAAAAAAAAAAGAAGCTTGTATTATGTAATTAGAGTTAGATTTTACAAGATAAAAACAGATCTATTACAAACCATTCTTCAAATTTGAATAAGTGGGTAAATACTATTAGAAATGTGGATATTTCTAGAGAAGCATTTCATGTTTTATAAGACCATGTGGAAGCTATTTGTATAGTCGTATTTTCCGTCATTTGGTTGTTGTGTAAAATAAATAATGTCGTGATTAAACTTTGAGTTGAACATTTTTCTGGTGAAGTATATTGTAGAAATGAATTCTACAGTTTATTATTAAAAATCGGACTACAGATAATGAGTAGTGGTGCTGATGTTGAATCTTTGATTTAAACTCAAGTTGGCCCGGCACGGCCAAGCGTGTTAAGGCGTGCGACTCGTAATCCGAGGGTCGCGGGTTCGCGCCCGCGTCGCGCTAAACATGCTCGCCCTCCCAGCCGTGGGGGTGTATAATGTGACGGTCAATCCCACTATTCGTTGGTAAAAGAGTAGCCCAAGAGTTGGCGGTGGGTGGTGATGACTAGCTGCCTTCCCTCTTGTCTTACACTGCTAAATTAGGGACGGCTAGCACAGATAGCCCTCGAGTAGCTTTGTGCGAATTCCCAAAACAAACAGTTTGCGCGAAATTTGTCACAAATAATGAAATATAATGTGAAGAAAACAAAAAAATTGTTCAATATTTTATATTTTTTATTATTTCTTTGTGTTTTATAAGTTATAATTTTCTAATTTTTGTAAGCTATTGACATTGAAATAAATGTTACGGTAAAACAGCTTATAATTAAATAAGATAATATTGAAAAGTATTCGAAAAGCATACAAATAATTATCATGATTTATTGTTTCTCTGATGGATGAATGTTTTTAATGAGGTGGCACTACTAAAAATCTTATGGTGCAGGTAATGGTGGCTGCGATAAGTGGTAAAATAGTATTTAATAGGTTTATGTTGGTATCTTTCTGTGATAAATTTAACCATTTGGAAATTTTAGTGAAAATTACATAGCTTCAGAAGTAGTTGAAAGAAAAACAGCAACCTAACTTGCATTAGTTTTGAGATAGTAGTAAAATGCTAAGTTTAGATAAGTTACTCTTGGCTATATAATGCCAATGGGAAAAATTCTCTTTGTGGATTTGGCGTGCTTGCCAAGCCTGACTAGTTGACTATCAGAGAGTGTTGACGTGATCTTTTCAAAAATAAATATATGCCTAGGAAGCAGTAGTTTTCTTATGTTGTTACCTGTTCAACTAAAATGTACTATAACCTTATCATATAGTTAATTACAAGTAGAATCTGTGCCTGCAGCTGTGACTGAGGTGACTGCTGAATCTTCGTCTACAGCTCCTGTGTTTAGACTTCAACTTAAAACTAGTACCTTCTGCAAATTATATAAAACCTCGGTATTGCACGAAATATATAATTCTATATTTTAAACTTTAGGTTAACTTTTAAAATTAAATTTCAATCATTGCATCGTATCTACTCAACATAATTTACAGCTTTGAAGACTGTTGAAAACATGTCAGTATGTGATATTTGTTCAGAGGTGTTGGATCTTTTGGACAAATGTAAGTAAAGTTTGGTTGATTTGCAACATTAAGTTTTATCTATGTACAGTTGTTGAGTTAAAACTTTTATTAAGTAAAAGACTAATATTTAAATAATTATTTACTAATAAAATCTATTTTATGAAGTTCCATTTTATTTTCTTGAAAATCACTGAATTTAAAAAAACTTGTTTTAAAAAAAGTAAGATGATAGAAGAGTATTTAGTCAATAGAGATCACCCATCACTTACAAAAATAAGCATCACAATGCTAAATTACATGTAGCTTTAATGAGTATATTCCTGCTGAAACTAACAGCACATATAACACTATTGGACGATTTGACATGCTAGACTTGCTACCTTTAAAATTCAAGTTTGTATTTTAAATTTTTAAATTCCTCTTCACAAATAGATTATCCACAGGGAAACTATCCAGAACTTTAATACCCGAATCAAATCTACTTTGAGCATGCTTAAGAAAATTAACTGAAGCTTATCCTCAAATGAGCGTGTGTTCAGATTATTAACAATACAAACAATTACAATAATTTTGATATAGTCTCTTTCCAAAAATAAAATAATGAAAATATATTGGTAAAAGCTCAATTATTGAAAACTTGTTGAGCTTTTGTTAAGCTACAAGGTAAGAATTTTACTAATTGTAGTTAGAAATACCATTCTTAGTTAATTTATATTTTATAGTTTGGAGAGAAGATTATTTCATTTGACCGACATTTTCACACTTTTCTAACTGTAAATGGTAAAGAATTACTTTATTAAAAGCTTTAAACAAGTTTTAATTTCAGTAAATTTGTATGTGAAGTGAGTTTCAATTTGAGGGTTTGAAGGTTTTTTAACATAAACTATAGGAAGAGATCCTAGAATAATGCTTGTACTTTTAAGAGGTTCTGAATAATACCTTGAATGATACAGAACACAGCTGAAGCATAAAAATGTTATTTTTCTTATGTTTTCAAGCTTTTCTGTTCATAGTCTAATAAATTATTATTTTTCATGGTATTAATTGATTTAATCCTAATTTCAATTAGCTTTCCATAGTGAAGGATTAAAGTGCACACATGACAACCTTTTACAGAGTTACACTCAACAATTAATTCTTTCACTATGGTTATGGTATAATATACACAAGTTTGTCTATACATTTGCATATGTTATGTATTTGCACCATAATTTTTGATACAGCATCTTCACAAAATTTGATAGACTTTTATTAAGTATTATTTATATTCTGAATACCAAAAATCAAATTTTTAATGAAATATTTTTACTAAAGAGTTCTTTGTGAAAATAGTCTGTTTTATTACTAATATCAGTGCAAAGTGATTTCATGTTATGATTGAAAAAACTTCTTGTCCCAAAAATATCTGTAGAACTTTCTAAATACATTTCAGGTGTTTTCAGTAAGACTTGTTTTGTTATGTTCTGTACTCTTTTTGTGGGGCTTGACAGTGGACATACCACATGACCATCATAACAAAATTAGGAAATATTTTTTTTGTGCTAGAATGACTGTATTATAACATGACAAATGTTCAGTTGAAGTTGCTTAAGTCTCATAATGCTATGTATTTGCATTCATATTTATTATTTTCTTATTATATTGGCTTTCCAGTCATGCCTAGCTAACATTACATAACTTGCACTGACATGGTGCATGTGTGCTAATTACATATTCTTTAGTGTAAGACTGACATTGTCTTCCCTGTCTTGGCTTTGTTTTAATGGACTAGTATTTTGTAATATACAGTCACATTTTAGTTATAATACGTTAGGTATATGTATATAGATTAATACTATTCAGAAATAAATTATTAAACATATTAGTTTTTTAATATAGAACAATTAATCAAGAAGTAAAGTGAACAACTTTTTATCACTATGACCTTTGTACTTGGTTGCTGCTTGATATAGGTTGCTAAGCCTTTTAAAATTTTACATGTGGAGAATATCAAAATTTTTTTAGGTTTCATATATACAATTGAATAACCAAAAAATCATACCATAGAATTACACCATAATTTATTAAGCATTGTAACTAAAATGTATATAGATTTAAAAGAATATGAAACTTCGAGCAGACTAAAGACTAAATGCTTACCTCATTGAAATCTTGGATCAAAAGAATGTGGTAGCCTTTTCACATATTAAAATGGTTGAGAAAACTCCTGGGTATATTCTGTGCTGTTAACTGATTATTCACATGCCATTTTTTGAAGTTAGTTTATATAAGGGACCATTTTCAAAAATGGAAGGAGGTAAATGGAACCAGGTGTTTGATTCTGTATATATGCCATATCTTGGCAAAATAAAAAGATTTGAGGTTCTTTTATATTCTAGCTCGATAATGTTAGTAATTTGAGCTCATAATTTATACAAAACTAGAGACTCAGTATTTTGATATCATAAACATTCAACACACCATGCGATTCAGTAAAATTTATATTTAGATGTCACTAAAAATTTACTTTTAAATTAAGAAATATCATAGTGTTTGACTCATTACCTGTTGCAAAAGGTTTAAGCAATTTTATTATTAGCGAATAAACTTGACATCAAAATGTGCAATTCAATTTTCTATATTTTCTAAGTTTTAATTTTGTAATTTAAAAAAAAAAATGTAAAATCTGTTATGCCATGACTTCTTTGTGTCATGTGGTACATCTACACACTGAATTCTCTGCATTTAGATTTTATATCCAGAAATGGTCTTTCAGAGTGTCTGACTAATGTTAAACACAAATTATAAAGAATTGTAAGCAAGAGTTTAAATTTGAAGCTCTTCTCGTTTTACTTAGAAATCAGTACATTTGTCAAACCCACTAAAAAACCTCCAATCTATTTGTATCTTACAAAGAGAATTATATAATCAGGTAAATAAAGCATATTTGTTCCATTTTGGTGAGTATTTGGAGATTGTTGATGTAAGATTCGGTATTATCATTATTGTTCTAATAGAACTTTTTAACATTAATAGTTCAGTGATTAAATCAGAAAAATCATGGTATTTTTGGAACATTCTATTTTAGTGAGTGTTACAGGTTTTGTGATCTAATCTGCATGCTTGAGAGCTACATAAATTATGTTTTGGGTAACAACTATAGTGATAAGAGTTAGTATTAATTGAGACTGAGCTCTAACTGACTCAAAGAGCAAAAGGTCTCATTGCTGAAGTGAAAAATGCCTTTTTTCTTTATGTATGCTTTTTACTTACAGAAGTACACTTAAGTGATTAAGAAGTGAAAATTATAAGCTTTTCAGTTTGTGTGGGCAAAATGTCTCTGAAATGAAATATCTAAAGTTAAACTAGCTTCTGTGATTGTAGCTCATGAGTCTGAACTGTTACATAAGCTTTGTACTCAAAATATATTTTAGGCTATGGTTTATTTTTTTCAAAAGTGGTTGTGAAAAGGTTGACAATTGAAATTGTGACTATAAATACATTGAATAATCTTGCAAAAATTATGCCTTCAAATAAGAAGAAAAAGGTAATATGTATTTCACTTTACAGTAATGATTGCTACAATTAATCTAATGGTAAAGAAAAATAAGAGATAATATGTAAAAGCAATTTCAAAAGAAATTCAGGTTCTAAAAATTATAAAATCAAATTTGAAAACTGTAAGATAAAAATATTTTTATTCTTAACATAAAAATCATCTTTCCTTTAACCTAACTTTGTAAAGGCTTTGGAAATTAACAGACAGATCTTTAGTAGGAATATTTAAATATCGTCAGATTTTTTTGTGCATAACAGATTTTTAAGGTTTTGTAAAAGCTTACTATATTTCATGAAGTTACAATTAGTAAGTGTGATGTTAAAGCACATATATTTTCATGGTTAAACGGTCATTATAAAATGGTTTGTATAAACCAACCTTGTAAAAAAAAGAGCAAATTGATTGTTTTACATGATGCTAATTATTGTAATTGATTCCTATAGGTAATTGAGTTAACCATGCTGTTCCATTCATTGAGTTGGAATACAGTTTAAAACTTGAAATAATAGTAGCAAAAAAAAATTTATAATTAATGTGATATTTCAGCATATAAAGAAATAATTTAAAATCATCTCTAACAACTATTTAAAATTGAATGTTATTATTTGGATGTGTTATGATTTTGGTGAGCATGCTAAACAGTCTCATGAAGTCAGAAGCATCATCTAGTGATAATTTTCACGCATCTTGATAGATTGTGAATTATTTATGTAAGTATACAAGAACAAAAGAAAATGCAAAATGACAAATTGCTATTTATCCAGAAATAAAGTAACTCGTAAAAAAAGAACAATTACTAATTTTTCATATTTTTCCATTAAAAATTAAGAAATCAAATGGAACAAAACACACCAGGCAAATCATTCTACAATGTTTTAATATAAAAAATAATATGTAAATTTCATAAATTTTCTGGTGTTCTCTTTCTTCTCATTTAGACCACATTTTGATGCATGATACTAAGTAATTGAATTTTTTCTGCATAGATGAGGAACAAACAGAAAAGGACTATCGAGCTTTGGAAAAGCATGAAGTGGGACTTTTGTGCACATATGTCCAAGCCTGGAGCCAAAGGTTTGTTTCAGTAATTTCACTCATCAGTCATAATGTTCTCTCTCAAAATAAGTTTTGTCTTCATACTGTAGTTAATTTATATATGATCGTCTTTTAACATGTTAAAGGGCTGCTTGACTAATATGTAGTTTCCTAATATTTTTAGTTAAACAGTTTTGTCTACATTAATGTATTTTTTTAAATGCAAATTTGTATCAACAATTTTTATTGGTGACTGTATTATGTAGATTTTGTTAAATGAAAAATTCAGTGCCAGTATTTTTATTTTCTTTGGAAAGTAAGGTTTAAAGTTAAATATGGTAACTTGTAATGATTTACTTTTGAACTGTATTATTCTAATTTTGTTGTTTTGAAGTGGTATTTATTGTATCAAACTTCTCTCTACACAGACAATGTACCTGCTGCTTTAAAGATCCAAAGGGTTTTGATAAATTTGGTGCAGTTCTTCATGGTCTTATCAGAACTGTTTTGAATATTCTTCACAAGCTACCAGAAGAACTGAAAACCAATACAGAAGTTTCAGAATCTAAATGTAGTCAAAAGGATCAAGATGATGATGAAAAAAGTAAAAAAGAAAAATCTTGTGAGGATGAAGACAGTTGTTTATCTGCTGATAAAGTAGACAAAGATGAAGCTAAAAAAAGTGAAGCCACTCTGAAAGACGACAAACCAATCAACATTGTGGATAGTCCAGATGATTCTTCTGATCCAGGACAGGATAGTGAAGATAAAGACAAAAAAGATAGTAATGAAAATAAAGAAACTGATGTGTGGTGGTCATTGGAAGAAAAAGAGAAACTTTTTCATTTTGTTAGTAAAGTCTTTCTTTTAAACTTTCCTTTGTATGTAGCCTTCAAGCACAGCATTCATTCCAAAATAGAGGTTAGTGGTTGGTTTAATTTCATTTATTTACTACCTCACAACTAATAAGTTTAATATATGAACATTTGTATTCAAGAGAAGTTAATAAAATGATCTCTATTTATTTTGTAAAGAAACTGGTAGTGATATTGTTTTGTCAGCTGTGTACGTAAAAAGAATTTTGTTAACCAAAAGAACCTTAAAATAAGTAGGAATTATTTTTCTTAATGAAGAACTACTGAATTTTAAGGTATAATTTATTCTGCAAATTGGTTGAAGAATGAACTTAAGTGTAGTAGAGAAAAAAAAAGCTTTGTAAGTATCAGAAGTAACACAGGTGTTGCAAAAAGGATTTACTCCTTTATACTTATCAAAGCCACTAAGTTTAGCATGTGAGATTTTATATGAAGTATGTGAGGGATTTTAAGATTTTTTTATGGATTTTTTACATAGTTTGGTGAAAAGATTGACTTTCAAACATGATGTTTTGATCAGGTTTATGAGAATAGTTTATAAAGTAATTGTTTTATTGTATGAAACTTTTATTATATTCTCTTGCTCACCCTTGCTGCTTTAGTAGATTTTACTGTGAACAAGCCAGTATGTTTTGGAGAATAATTAATTCCTAGTTCATGTGAATGGTTGCATGTTTTAATATATTATTTATATATTCATGGTTTTTTTTTGTAATGGACCAATTCCCGTCTGAATTGTATGCAAACCTTATGGTACACTTAAGAGTATACAACATATGTGGTATGAATGTCCAAGACATTTCAACTTGCCTTGTACTGCCAAATTCAATTAAGTGAAAATCCACTTAGTTTGATAATGTTGCCACTTTATCATTTCTTGGTCTGAGTAAATTACAAAATATATTTTAAATGAATCCATATGCCAACTATTATTTCATTCACTCTTATTTTTTTATAAGAGAACAGGGATCGTAGGGGTCTCTGTTGGATTTAATGGATTTGATGTAGCTTTGAAATCCATCATTCCAGCCATGAATGTGTAACATTGGCTTTATGTTGTTTTGAGCATTGAAAGTGAGTTGAAGAACTATCATGTGATGTAGGAAATCCATACAATATTGTACTTTCCTCCTCTCACAAGATTAACTATTTTCATTCATGGCTGTAAACTTTTTCTTTACACATATTACACACTTTCCATTCCCCCTTATTGGAATCAAGTTATTCCAATGTGTCTTGTGTAAATCAATATGTATCACTTCTCCATCAATAGGAGCATAGTATATTAATATGACATGTGACTCCTTCTATGTGCCTATACTGATGTATTGCATTTCATTTGGCAATGCTGTGGTTAGATGTGTTTCTTTTTTACCTAATTTTAATTCGAGACACAGTTGCTACACAGAGTTGTTATACTTTATAAATTACTCATACCTTAATTCTATCTTATTATAGTCACCTTTTGTTTTATACATTTGCCTTTTGTTGAATCTTGATGCATGAATCCTGAAGTTAACCATTTGGAGCATCTCAACTTCAATAAGTGCTTTATCTCAGGCATCAGGTGCAGGAGACCCAATTGTAGATTTACCAACATTTATTTGATTGAATAAATTGTTATGGTCTGCTTTTTAAAATAGGGCTTTGTGGTCATCTATTGCACTGTCTCAAGTGATGACGTTCCTCCAAACTATCCTAGTATTTTCACCCTTCTTACTTCAAGTGGAGTGTGGAAGCTCTTACTGATAAATATCAGTTCTAAAGTGCTGGGGCGGTCGACTGTAGAAGAACCCTGCTGAATGTGTTGGTGGTGAATAAGTGAAGTGGTGGTGTTCTCCTGGTGTAGATGACATGCTATCTTCCAGTATGCATTATACCAACATATCCCAAACTTTCTCGGGTTCACAGTGCCCTTATAGTCTCGGCAGTTTTTTCACCAAGGTGTGAGTTCACCAAGGCACACGGTTTGGAAACCACTGCATTATACAAGTACTACAGAGTGGGATGAATTTCAGTTTACTCCTTCGATTTGGAGACCTATTCCTACTCCCATATAAATGTTGGCATACTGCATTTGAGTTTTGGATTTAGAGTGAATCAATCAACATAAATCCTCATGCATGTTCAGGGTTGTATGTTTTCCTCTCTTGATTGTGCTCCCCCTGGGTTGTGGGTCATGGGGAGGTAAGAGCATTGTTTGGTTTTATCCTTTTGCTGATCCTCATGTACCATGCATGTTCAGGGTTGTATGTTTTCCTCTCTTGATTGTGCTCCCCCTGGGTTGTGGGTTATGGGGAGGTAAGAGCATTGTTTGGTTTTATCCTTTTGCTGATCCTCATGTACCTTTGTGTGAGGATGTTATTGCTTATAAAACAGTTCCATTTAGTTTCCCTGTTGTAAGAGTAAATTTTATTTGTGTACATATCCTTTTGACACTGGATGTTGGGTTCCCAGATCGAGGTATTTTTCAAATAACACATTCTGCCCTGAGGTTGGAGTGGTTCAAGATTCACTCTGATATGTGGGGCTTGAGGTGAAGACAGTATGATCCTCATCCTACTCCTACGTGGATGGTGGTTCTCAGTGATATAGTTTTTGGAACTGGTTGATTTACCAAGTATGATTTGTGGGGCTTTGGCCATTCTACATGGTGGGGCTTATTTTGTGTTTACACACTTTTCTGCTTCATAGGATTGACTTGTGTATATCTGTTTAAGAGTTCAGACACTCATCCTTCCTCAGCTTCTGCCTATTGGACATGCTTCTGTCCTTTTGCTGCAATTTTATCCACTCTTTACGGATTGGCTAAAGAGTATGTCTGATCAGAAGTGGTGCAGTTCTCTTCATGTCTTCTGATCTGACTCTCTCATCTGCAGAGGTATCCTTCATACACCTTTGAGGGATATGTCTGTTTTTCCCTTGCACTGGTTTCTCCTCTTAATCAATGTGGGATTCTAGCTAATCTTGAGAGTGGAAAGTAGTGCTGAATTAGAAGTTATCTTCCTATGCTAAAAATGTATTTCTGATAGGTATTTCCCTTTTCTCACACTTTCTGTCATTTCTCCTCACTTCCCTCTTCTGATGCTTCAGTGTTCTGCTAAACTTTGAACTATACTACTGAGGCACAAAGAAGGAATCACATGTCACTTGAGTATTCTGTTCTCTTATTGGTGGAGAGATGACGTGATGATCTTCGTGAGAGATATGTTGGAATCATATGACTCTAATAGGGTCAGAGTGGAAAACTTGTGACATGCATATATATGTGAATTTTTTTCTATGGGGCAGCAATAATAAGTGTAGTTAATCTTGTGAGTAGAGGTAAATATCTATTGGAAATACATTTTCAACATAGGAAACCTATAACTTTTGATATTAATAACACTAATCTTAGGAAATAATATCTTACAAGAAATTCCATTATGATCCATAATAAGTTGTGAAATAAAAAGGATGTGCACATTTTGATATCTTGGAAGATTTAAGTAGCATATCCTTCATTGTAAATGACTAATGAACAAGTACAAATGCAGAAGGAAACAAACAATGGGACAAATTTGGCATATTAATATGAATTCATTGATAAAATTGAAAATGTTTCAGATTTTTAGAAGCTGTTTTGTTCTCAGTGCAAACCTGATGAAGGGTGATTATCCAAAACATTGTACTCTCATTCACAAGCAGTTTAATTATTGAGAAAAAGTACATTCTTGCTCTTGCATTTTTTGACTGAAATACCATGGAGTAAAACCCTGAACCAGTTCTAATTTCTGAAGTATTCTGCAGTCTTGAGTGGTTAATTATTTGTAACTAATGGCATGAGTATATAATGCAGAGTATTTAAATACTTTTACTCGGTGTATATATATATATATATATGTGTGTGTGTGTGTGTGTTTATAAACGTTTTCTTTAAAACAATTGAACTTATAATTAACTTACGTAAGTTAACTTATGTAACTGTTAATACATTTCATGTTCACATGGATGGTTTGCCTTTTCATGCAATAAAATAATGTCAAATTAAGGTGTAAATTTTATAAAAAGACTCATGTGCAGTTGTGATTTTTAAAATTAAAGGTTGAACATAATGACAAATTATTCTTATAATATATTTAAGAAAAATTTTACAGAAATATGGAGTACCGCCTTAGTACAAAAGACGTATAGTCTTTTATCAGTGAGGCAGTGTTTTATTTTTCTTCATAACAAAATAAACTTTAAACTCTTTATAATTCTCCCACCTATTAATCTCTGTTAAATTCATTTGGTTAAGTTTGTGCTCTATGATGGAAATGTCTTTGGCAGGTCCTAGTGTAGTGCATTTATCACCACAACAAAAATGTTCTCTCCGGGAAGGCAACTAAATTTTGATTTTAATTTAGTACTCATAGTCCTGATGTAGGGGTTTCCAGCAAAGGACTTCCTTTTTCTTTTGTTTTTTGTGGTGGTTGGGAATAAATTGCAAAAAGAAAACTTGTATAATTTAATGTTACTATTAAAGTTATGAACAGAAAAACCCAAGTATACTGCCACCCATTAGTGATTAAATGGTTTTTTTGATCAATCTCTAATTTCAAGGGAACCTGGAGAATATATTGGTTACAATTCTGTTGTCCCTGTTGTCATATCTACCATAAAGAATATTATGGTACAGTCTGTTTCAGCTGGTTGGAATTGGTTTGCTGAATGTAGTTGAAATAATTCTGTCTGGCCAAAGAAAATACTGCACTATATACTTTAAACAAAGTAATGTTTTTCCTTACTGATTGCTTTATTCATCATTGGTCTGAGATGCATAAGGTCCAAGCCTCAAACTGAATTCTGTTGAAAAGATGGAAGTAAAATGCTACTTAAACGTATATTGCAGGGACAAACTTTGATATTAAGAATATATTTTACCACAATAAAATTTCTGTTGCACTCAGCTAAAATTTCAAAAAAAAGTTCTCTTTGTGTATTTGTAGAAATACGTTTACTAAACATACAGTTTTTCAGTAATTCGTCATTGTTAAAAATTCTAGCTAAAAATCACTGATTATAATTCCATGGATAGCATTATGTTGTAAACATTGTAGCTGTGTTTAGTAATTTTAAATGGATAATAAATATTTACACATTACTATTTTGAAAGATATCTTTTTTTATAAATTTCTTTCTTGGTTGTGGATAATACTTAAACTGTTGTACAGTTAACTATTTTTATATGTGCATCTTTTCTTGCTTTAAAAAATATCTTTTAAATTAATAAAGTTAGTACTGTTATGCCTTTAATTTTTTTTCCATGGGTGAATGACTTAATTATATCTTTATATTTTGAAATTTTAATTTCAGAATTATATTCTTTGAGAAAAATTAACATTATTAAGAAGAAACAAAGCACTATTATAAATAACCTTATAAGATGTAGTTAATCCCAACTTCAGAAAATGATTATACATCGAAAATACTATTTAATCTGGGGTAAGAATAGTTATTATGATAAAACTTTGTTCATAAAAGAAATTGGGAAAAATTAATTATGTTGGAAACTTCTATAAATATGAATCATTTGGAACTTGCTAAGATCTATTATCTTAATCAGGATAAGTTTAGTGACATAATGAACTGGTATTGTATTTAAACAGTTTAATACAGCCCTGAGTTAAAAGCCCTGTCATAATTTTCTCAAAAGTTTATCATCATAGAGACCTGTGATATGATTTTTAAAGTAAATGTGTAATTTGACAATTGGGACTAGACAAACTGATAATATAGTAGTTTTGAAATATAAATTATTTCAATGCTAGATTTTTCTAAGAATGACTCATTTTTCTTTTCACATTTAGTTTATGGGACATTTTGGGATTTGTGTCAAACACTTGTGTGCACCTTGATAATTACTGAATTTTGAAAATATGTAGTAATTAAATAGGTGATGCTAGATCTGAGTGCTAATTATTGAATGAATATATAGCAACATAATAAAGTTGTATGTATTTTTAAAAATTTGTTTTTCAATTTATAATTCCAATTATATTTTGGAAAAATGTAATACCCTAAAATTTGACTAAATTAGTTTCATTTTCAAAACAAATGCTTAGTTAAATGGATTTTTTCTTAATGTTTATTTGCAATATTTTTGTTTTGGAAAAAAAAAAGGATTGTACATGCATTTTAAACAAATTCTTCACAATACTAGTTTTTCAGCCATGATACAGCAGCTCGTAGAATAGATCTGAAAATTTATTTTGTTTTTCAAATACAAACTTTTAACTCGTAGGTCTATCATCTCTTGTCTGATTTGAGATCTTATTACAGTTTTGGACTCAATAGGTCAAACCTTTTCAGTTGATATATTTGATCATGCCCAAGGTCTTGTAGATTACTTTAGTCTGACCTTTAAGTCTTCCCATTTGAGGACAGGCTGGTAGTGGTCCTGATGAGTAATAAAATTGAATTGGTTTTCTGTGAGAGTTAAATTGAACTAGAACATTAACAGATCCTGTTGTAAAAATCTGCATGTTTCTCTGTTTTTCTCTTTTGTGGTTACAGTGTACATTTTGCATGATTTTTACAGGAAATCACTCAGGAACAAGTGGCTGCTTTAAGCTGTTATTGTGATGTTGGGGTAAGTAAAATATAAACCTTTTACTTGATGTTTCCTTGGAAATATTTTATTCAACTCAGATAAATCTCAAAAGTGTAATAAAGAGATCTTAGAAGATTACCTGGTCAAGGAATTTGGGTCTGTTTTGATTACTTTTTTCGAATGGTAGTTTAAAAAAAAATTATCTTATTCTTATGAATAAACTTCAGTGCCATCAAAAATAAATTGAAGTTTAATATTTCTGTTTAAATCTTAAATTAAAATATAAAGGTATTTAAAAAGTTTCACAATAATATTTCTCTAAAAACATCTGTTTATTTAGGTTACTAGTACAGAACAACATTAGACACCTATTTGTCTGCAATATATTATGAGTAAGAATTTTCTTAGTCTCAGATATTTTGACAAGAAATTTGTCTGAACTGTGTTTCTACCATATTACACCAGATTCTGTTACCTTATTAGTTTTAAGATCCCTAATAATATGCGAGACAAAAAATTAAAACAAAAATACTGTTAATATTGCATTTTATTTCATAATTTCTGTTTCAGTTTCCTTTGTATTTGATAAAACCCTATTGGGTATGTCTGAAACTGTGTGTAAAAACTTTTTAATTTAATTACTGTATACTGGCAATCTTGTTTTAATAAAAATTATTGTAGTAAATACTGGGTAAATGGGTAAAGTTGTATAGATTATTTTGGAACTCTATTGTGTATTCTAAACAAAACTTGTGAAACAAACAAAAAGGATTTTTACTTTCAAGTTATGTATAAAGATTAAAGTAGCTGGACGAGCTTGTTGCTAATCGTGCATACAAGAAAATGCATCAAAAGAGAAAGCAGTACTTGAATAAAAATCTGTTTTGGCTCAAAATTTGGTCCAAGTTCAGTTATATTTTAACTTAAAATACTATAAGTTTTATTGAAGTGTTCACAAAATATAACAAGTCTGTATAATCTCTTTTACACTTGTAACTTTACTCCTGTCCTTTGCATTAAAAAGTTTCACTGTCATGTTATATATATGTTTTAAGATTTTGATATTTAAAGTATTTGAAATTAAGAAAATTTTTTTTTTAGTTTCGTAACATATGTAACTTCTATTTTAATACTGAAAGATTTGAGTTATGCATTTTGTTATATTAATATTGTGATATTCCTGTTCACTAATACTTAACAGGAAGCATTAAGTCCACAGTAAACATCAGATTGTTTTTGAAAGTAGATTTAAGGAAGAGACTCAGTCACACATGAATCAAAGAATGACTGTTTGTTCACAGAAGATGTGGTTTTATGCTATTACAGGCTGGTGTCTAGATGACTATAACTTTTGTGAATAAGCTGTGAAAGAAAAATAAAACATGTTTAAACTATACTGTTAAGTCAAACAAAACCTTAATTTGATATCTAACATCCCTAACCTACCCATTTCAGCTGCCATTGCCATTTGACATATTTTAGAGGAGATTAACTCCAAGTTGGTGCTAATTTGTGCAAGCTCCTAGATTATTACTGTCTTTTAAGTATGACCAATGCCTCAGGGGGTTAATAATATATGAAAAGCCCTGCGAGTACTCACTATGAAATGATCACTGTTATGTGTACCCCTTGCCTCAGATGAAGAATGCTGCATGTGTATTACTGTCACCATGTTGGTTCCAAGAATGTCAATGCTGTTTGACTGCACAACATATGCACAACATTTTTGAATAACTCTCATTAATAAAGATACATTCTTAAATTTTAGAACTATAAAACTTAATAAATTTCCACCTTCAATAAAACACATTTTATTGCCAAGGCACATAGTAAAAAACATCAAACTTCTGTATCATTAAGATTTAAGGAAGCTGTATTAGATCATACATAATTGTGAATAAATCAGTGCACAAAACCTACATGTATTACTATTTATAAAGTCCAGTGTAGCATTAACACACTCTAGACTAGGAACTTTTTATAAACAAATGAATTAAAACACAGCTCTGATATTGTAATGTGATTTTGTTGTGTGAGTGAGTGCCTGTACTTATGCAAGTGAATGTTGATAAAATATGTTTAATTACTTCAGTTTTTATCAAAAGACAAAATTAACCAAAAAAAAAAAAAGAATAGGTCAAATACTCTTTACAGTGATTGCTAATGAGAGAGAGAGAAAAAAGAACAGAAAGAGAAGGTGGAAAAAACCCAAAAAACATTCAAAATGTTTCTGTTGTCAACCTTTCTGGCAGAAATAAAGTATAAGTAAGATTGTAAGAATAATTTTACAGTTTAGAAGTAAAATAAGTTTGAAACAGTTACTGTGGGTCTTTTCTCGTTTCATTTACTCTTATACTGTTAACAGACGCAACTTAATTAAAGTTGAGAATGTCCTTTACAACTTGTGGAGAAAGCATTCACTTACTCAGTTCTCTCTTCCTCAGTGTGACTCACATGAGCTGTAATTTTCTGCCATAATTTTTTAAAGTTTCAGTCATTATTAAACCCACATATAGATTGGTGAGTTTGAAGAGGTAAGTGGAAAAATATTTAAGAGGTAAGTACCTGTTTGAAATTCATTTTGATTTTGAAAATGTAAAATCCAAATCAGGTTCTCTGAAACTATAATATAAACCAAAGTACCAACATTGAGAAAGGAGTTTGATTCTAGTGAGAGTGATAATGATACATCAAGAACTATACATATTTTATAGGCAAGAAGATAATCTCTACAACAGTAAAGGTGTAACCAACAGTTGGAGTAGAGTCCAAAACCAGAAAGACTAAAGGGAGAATAAGTGGAGTGCACCTGTCTTATACAAAGACTGGCTCAAAAGAAACTTACAAAAAAAGCTTTCCCAGCCAACTACCCCTTGGTTTCTTTTTTAGTACTAGCTGAAAAGCTACAAAAACCAAGTTAGTGGGTGTTCAGGAATTAAAGATTCAAGTTGTTCTAGTTATTGGGCTAAATATCTTGAATACTTAATGTAATGAAAACATTAAAAATATTATGAATAATAATAATAATAAAAAAACACATTGGAAAATAATAAACCATAATGCCACAGTGAAGGGGTTGAACTGTGTCTTGGAAAAACACAAAAGAAATGAACCTGCAATAGTTGTGGCTGACTAAATCTGCACAAAGTATTTTATCTCTCACTGAAACATTTGAAAATCCTGTATACCATGTAAGTGGGTAACAGGGTTTAAGTAGAATAGAAGTACTGTGGTCACTGTATGTAGTATATGTGTAATCCAAGCACTAAAGAAATATTGAACAAAGAATAACTAACCTATTGTATTTCCCGTGTGCCTTGACTAAATAACCACAGGTGACAAAATGGAAGTCTAAAGCTAAAGACACAGTAATGTGATGAAGGTAAAAATTATGGAAAATAATTTGGATTCATCCATGTGCTTGCCTGTATGATATTCTTATAAGTGTATCATGGATGAAAGGCCAAAGACATTACCATACAGTGAATTTAATCAGATATTACCAAACCTCACACTTGAGATATTCATGTATATCTCAGAAGATAAGAGAGATCAGCTGCTCAAGCTGTTATGTTAACTTTGGTGGAATGAGATTTGTCTTAAGGTAAAAAGTGTTTATCTGCTCTGAAATATTCTTTTCATGTAAAATAGCAACGAATGGCTCAGACAAGATGGAGAACATTCTTCTGAGTGAGAATCTGGATTTGTTAGGGTAAGTAATATAATTTGAGAAAAATAGAAATTACTCTTTCTTTCAGTTCCAGGTGTAATGTACAAATCTCCAGCCCTAATCAGTTTCTGATTGAGAACTAGTATTAAAAAGAAAAGGTGTCAGAAAGAAGACTGAGGTTATTAGAAATGTTTCAACAACATGAATTCTTTTTGAAATATGTATTCGAGGTGGATAATCTGCAGCTAATAACCAAAAGGAGGAAGGAAGCCATAAGTTAAGCATAATTATTGAACAAAGGTGAGAATAGTGATAAGACAAGGTGGAAGACCACATGGATGATCCCCCTCCAAAGCAGTTTTAGGTCTAAAGTTTGTGATAAGTGAATAAGATTTCACTAAAAAGCTACAGGAAAGGAAAATATGAATCTGCTGAGGTCTTTGTGAAATGTCCATATTTCTAAAAGCATCATCTGTTACCTAAATATCTGTTGAACAAGGGAGAAGTAAAGATTCCAAAATGGAGACTTGTATATAACAAGGCATTATATCTTTCAGATGTAATAAACGTGATTTTAGATTTAAAATGTTACATAACAAAATCTAAACAGAAGCTTCATCAAGATTAGGACTTGCTGGTAAACCCTTTTTTTCAGACGGATAAAAAAATCCTGTGAAAAAATTTGTGGAGTACAATGGAATGGACAATTGCCATCCATTACATTATACTCATCTCATGAATACTCTGCTTAAACAGTCTATCAAAGAAGTGGCTTGTTTTTTGATAGAGGAGAAGAGTGATGACACATTCAAATGGTGTCCATGAAACCCTAATACTGTCTTGGTACACCCACAGAGACCACAGTGTAAATGGTTCATATTAGTTGTTTAATGAAGGCCAACAATGCAGCTTTGGGAAATTCATGCAAGATCGAGGAAAAATATTGAAATAGGGCTTTGAGAGAAGGAAATAGATTTTTGTCACTGGCAGAAGCACTGAATGAAGTAGTAACTGAAGTATTAGCTTTTTGAAGTTATATGAACTAGATTTCTTCACAATGGAAAAATGTACACTCTGAACAGCACAACTGTTTAACATGAAAGTTTGAATTGTGGCAATACTCATGTGAGATTCATTGATTCATACACAGTAAATCACATGGAATACAGGTAGGAGAGTGAAGAATGATGGGTAAATGAAGCATACTCTAATGCATTGAGGACATTCAGAATTTTGAGTTGCATGTTTGTTGAGAAAATGACAGGAAATCCAGAAAGGAAAGTCCTACAGTAATTCAGACACTGTGCTATTTGATTTGAATTATCATTACACAATAAGTTGATTATCTTTATAAGAGTATTAAGATTATTTGTACAGAACTGAAACAGTTGTTTGACTGCAGTAATTCCTCTTCTATTTCTTCATAGAAGATATGAATTAGCAAAACCTTTTACTTCCATGTTCATTGACAATCCTTGATATTGCTTCTTATTTTGTCTTGATGTGATTTTTAATACTGATTAAAAATTTAATATATTTGCAACATTGAAATAAAAATTCCTGTCTGCTCTTTATATACCATCTGTTTTAAGAATATAGAATGCTCTATATCACATTTGTGTACTTAATGAGGTAATGTAAAAGAAAATTTATGCAACATATTGTGTGTGTGAGTCATAATTAACTTTAACACAGTTTATACAATATTTTTATTGCTTGCACCTTTTTTATTTGTTTCTCTTCCTTTAAAACTAGGACTTAGATATTCCCATTTACCTCCTGAAAAACGTGTGTTTCTTCTGTGAGAAGGGTGGGTTGAACCAGTTGACAAATTGCTTTTTGATTATGGGTCCAGATGTACTACCAATGGTTTTAGCACATGCAATGATTGGATGTACATCTAATGTAAGTATTATATTAATTATAATATTTGAGGACAGGGTGTTTTCTTAGTGAAATACCCCTATTTTTGAAACCTTCACAAAGCAAATGTAATGAAATTTGAATTTTTATGATGTTGAGTTTTTCTAATAATTATAGATAAACTTGTATATACTCAAGATTTTCACATCAAATGAAATCTTGTGTATTTTTTATAATATTTACAGTACAAGCTAAGGCAGCTGTCATACATTTCAGGAACATAAGGATTGAGTATAGGTCTTGAACTAATAAATTGAGTGAATAATTTTTTATATTATATGAGTAATGTATTATTTTATTTTATGCCTACATTATTCCACATTATAGAAATGGTGGTACAGTTACTTTATTCTTTACTTTGTTACTTTTAATAATCTCTCTACAGTCTCAGTGTTTGTTGACAAACTGTGTGCTTCTTGGTTGACCACTTTAGAAGTCCTTCATTTCTGCACTAAAATTTACCATGTGAAATGTAAGGAGTTTTCATATGTAGCCATTCAAGGGATTGACCTTTTGTTTTGGCTGTCATTTTTCCTGTTAATAATGTGAATATTTGAAATTTTTAATGAAAGAACTCAATAAACACTAATAAAAAATTCCAGAAAAAAATGTAAACAATTTTAGGAGTAAAAATTAGTCTGAAACTGTAAAGTTATTAGCTAAATAATTATATTTTTACTGTGAGCATAGTTCATGGTGGATACTACCAGATAATAATTCATCCTAGGACAGGCTCCTTGGTCTTATATATCAAGTTTGGTGGAGATTTGGTTCAAGTATCATGAAGTAGTTTGTAGACACAAATTGTTTACTTTGGATATTGTTTTTACATTTTGCAAGTAAGAGAAAAATTGTTGTAGTATTTCAGTATCATGATGTGTTGTTTCATTTTTATGATAAATTTAAAAGACGTTATGTTTATATATATATAGTGCACATTGGATTAATAGCCATTTACAGTTGTTGGCAAAGGTCTGCTTTCTAAAATTCTTTATGAAATAGATAATATAACAAATGAACTATACCTCAGATTATTCAATCAAACAGTTGTCTAAGGCTTAGAGACAGATGATAAATATCTCACAGCAAATTTAAAAAAACAGGTTGAACTAACTGGAATAAGTAACAGTACAGTGGGAGGTATAATGTTAAACTTAACTGTCAGACTTCAGAACTGAATAGGTTTAGGTTTACCAAGTGACTGTACTAGTTTGTTAGCTATGAATGTTTCTTCACTTACAAAAGCTCCAACTCATTTAACTTAAGAGCTCGTAAAATTTGTTCTTCAGTGAAATCAAAATATTAATTGGGAACTGTATTAAATTTATGTCCTTGCCATTTTTCTGCCAATTTTTGCTAAGGTTAGGTTAGCAATTGTAGAAAATAATGAAATAAGCGTAGTGGACTTGCTCAGTGCAAAAACAGAACAGAAAATGGAGTTGAAAGATAAAAATATAATAACTCGAAAGAAAAAGTTATGACATTTGTACAGTTGTTACTAAAATAATAGATGTTCTTTAGACTGTTTAATGGTTGTAATAGGTTTAAGCGAAATGTAAAACTAATCAAGAGTAGACAAGCTCAAGTTAGGAGAACTGTAGACAGAGCAAGCTAATTGCCTTGCTTACCTGAATAATAATCCTTTGCTACAGCAGCAGTATAAGGTTACATGTGTAAATGCTTACGGACCATTAAAACATTGTTATTCAGTAAAGGGTTAAATAAAACAAGTGCATCAGTGAGGAATAATTTAAGGTACAATGGAAACCTTTACAAAAAAACCTTTACAAATGTATTAGTTTAGTAGTTTTTGGAGTAACAAGAAGATTCTCATATTTACTCATGAAATAAGTTAGTTTGAAGTGTTATCACATGTAGTTGTAGCTCATTAGCAAGAACATGTTGGAAGATTGTTTCATTGTGGCTAGAATTTAGAAGTGTGCTGAAAGTTGTATTTTAATCTTTTAAGGAAAATGTTTCATAGAATTGTAAAATTCCTTATTTGTTTTATTTGTTGCAGAATTTACAAATCAGTGTTGAAAGATGAAAAGTGATTCTAAACTTTATATATTCTAAAACATACCATTACACTACACATACTATTACATTAAAGTAATTCATGATATTGGCTTCACCTATCTTAGCACAGGTCTTACACGCTAGTCTTTTATACCTCACTTAAATTACCTTGGGAATATCTTATTTGCAACTCTTTTCATCCTCATCATTGCACTCACTATCTTGGTAATGTATATAAGCACCTCACTTAGATAATGTAATTGCTTTTTATCAATGAAGTGTTATAATTTGTTCCATCATGGGTTGCAGTTTATGTTACATCTTATTGATTTATGTATAAGTTCTTTTGAAACAAACCAACTAAGTTTGACATGATATTTGCAGGTATAAATTTCTGTGTTACTGTTGTCAGCACATCAGCTAGTTTGACTTCTTCAAACAATCATATCTTCTTGTACTTGTTCGATCCTCACTCTTGGTCTGTGAAGCTTCTCCTTCCCCCCAAAAAAATTGTTGGCAACCTATCAACGATCCCTACTTCAATTTGCAGGTGAATGGAGTATTTTTCTGCCTTAGTCAGATTAATTGCTTCTGTGCCTTCTGTAGAAACACCTTGATAGAGGAAGTTTGTTTTTCTGCTGCAGCCTCTGTGTTTTACATATGGTTTCTTACTGTAATCCCTTGATGTTTGCAGGTGTCCCAGAGCCATTGTATAATGAATTTATATTGCCAATTTGCTTTTTGTTGTTCACTTTTAGACCTTCTTTGACTATAGTAGCTGAATAGATTTAGAGTTTAATTTCAAAATCCTTTCATTTGGACTGACTGACATCAATGGTGGCAGTATATACATAGGTAGTGGGGGTCAATTAGAGTGAGGTTACTACTGTTGAAGTACACCGGGTAATCCTTCAGCTTGCTGATCCATGTGTACTTCAGGTTCTGACATCGTAGTTGTTTTTTTCATTCAATTCTTTACCTTCATCTGAATAGTAGGATGTTGATTTTTGTTTCATGGCTGTCACAGTTCCTGGTCACTTGGGTAATAGTGACAATTAATCCCATTCTTCCTGTTTATTTGTTGTGACTGGTATGAGGGGAGATTAGTGGATGATCATCATTCTTTGATCCTCTCAGGTCCACAATGTTGTTTTTTCTTCACCATTCATTGGTATTCTTAATCACATTGGATGTTCAGGTTTGAGGTTGCTGAGGTGTTTTTTCTATATTTTCATAGGGAATTCATTTCGTTTTTCACCACATTTAATGTACAGGGATGAGATTATATAGTTTAGGGATCCAGCCCTTGGTCTGACATCAGTATCATATGTCTTCTGTGTTGTACAGGTTTTCCCCGTATTTTAAGCCTGGCTCAGCCACCTCTCAGAGAATGCATGTCTCTATGTTACTTCTGCATTTTAATCTTTGGCTATCATTATTGAGACATCCTCAGTCCAACATTCTACACCAAGACTTTTCCAATCTCATTGGGGTTCAATGTCTGGAGTTTGTATATAGTTTATCAAATGTGTTCACTGTATAGTGTTTTGACCTGGTCTTCATTTAGATCTAGCTTTGTTTGTTGTATTGGTCAGACAATTTTTTTTTAACTACTTATAGTTCTAAATACTGAGGTTTTGGACTCCCCAGTGCTATCCAGCATTCATTCTAAATAGTCTTTTCAATTACTTAACCAGGATATTAAGATGGCATTACATATCTTGTTTCAACAACCATTAAAGCCTTAGCTTCATTTAACATGCATCTCCTTTCTCTTAATGTGTTCTTTTGGCTGCTGACAGGGGAATTGTATAAGTTAGATTGTTGGTGTGTTTCTAGGACTCTTTCTTTTCCCCTTTAGGTCCTTTCTATGATAACCAGGGAAGGGGGATATGGCCCTCTCCACAATTATTTTGCCATGTATTACTCACCTCTGTAGTAAATTGTAATCTGATCATTTGTTTTGTTCTGTTAGGCCTAAAATTTGTTATGTGACTCTATACCTCCTTTCATGGTGATGGTCTTGAATTTATGTTCATTAGGATCTTTCAGTTTTATGAGATTTTCCCTAATTCCTTAGAGATGGATTAACAAATTCCCATACTGCATAGTCTGATCTTTACAGGCAAAGAACCTTCTAAGTTACATTTCATCAGATTAATGTATTTTGCTGCCAGTTTAATTTATTCTGTAGGAGACATTTTGCAGGCTGGCATTTGGACTTCTCCCAGTGTTGTTCTCTTATGTTTTCACATTAGCTGTCAGCTTTTTTTAGAGGAAGTTTTTCATTACCCCTGTGACTATTTTAACATCTGCTGGATTATAAGGAGGAGGGCATACTTTTGTCTTCATCTTGTCTCTATTTTTCAGGGACCCTTACATCTTGCTTTTGATGGATCCCACTCTGTGGTAAGTGTTGTCCAGACAGGTTTTATCATTCCAAATTTGCAGAAGCAGTCAGTTTGGTTATTGTTACCACTGGTTCAAATAGGCTTTTTAGAAATGAGGTGTTTCATAAGACTATCTAGGTGCATACCATATGGTGTTACCATATCATCATTGACCACCATTCATGGACTATCATGAGTAAAGCTAAAGGAGATTATTTCTGTCCTTGCCAATCATCAGGTTAAATAAATTGGGGTCAGTTTACTTTTAAACATTTTGGGTACTTGATTCACCTATTGCACTGTTTCCAGAGTACTGTTCTTCAGGACTCCCCAGTGTGCATTATCCCCTAGATTCTACTTGTGGCCATTCTCTTTGATAAATGTCAATTTCATATATATTGTTCATAGAAGGAAGCCCATATCTTCTAATAATTTCAAATCTGGAGTGGTGTCATTCTAGGTCTGTGGTTGTGCACAGCATTCCATGTCTTCATAATTCCAGGGGCATATGGAATACTCCTTGTCCACTTGGTTGGGGAGTGAAAATGAATGTTCATAATTCCAGACCAGATTTGTTCTGTTCCTTTGGTTGGGTAAGGCATACATAATTCCATCATTCTGAGCTTGGGGTATTGCATCTTGGACTTCTTCAGTTGGAGGAGAAAATTTGTAAACTTTTAAGTGTTGCTTACTTTCTCATAATGGATCCAGTGGTTCAGAATATATCACTATTGCTACTGGTTGATATCCAATCAAAAGTATATATATGTGTAACATTGTGGTCCAATAGTCCTAGCCACCAGTTTGTGATATAGGAACAAAGACTTCTTAATTTCAACCCCATCTTGGCTGTATGGTTGGCAGTGGCCTATAATGACTGCTTATATTGTATTCCCTCCTTGATACAGGAACTAGGTTCTGGGGAAAGAACATATATTCTGGATATAGTGTGGTTCCCCCATTTGTGTACCACTCTTATCTTGGTACACCCGTTCTGTGAAGATGCTTTCTGTATAAAATATGCCTGCACCAGCTCATCCACCTTCTCAGTTTAGATTCTAACTATAATGTCAGTCAATGGGAAGCATGTTTCAGAAGTTAATATATTCTTAAACTAAAGATGCATTTCCAATTATACTTAATTCTGCTGACTCTCCCACCCTTCATCCTCAGTAAGATCCAGTATCAGTGATTGAGATGGTGTAAGTCTCATACAAGTGATTACAAGTATTTAAATAAAATGCTTATATACAGTACCAGGATAGAGGAAAGAATGATGAGGGTGAGAGATTTGCAAATTAGATATTGCTGAGGGAGTTTAAGTGGGGTTTAAAAGACTGAAGTATATGAGACCAATGATTAGATAAACAAAGCCAATGTTCAAGATTAGTTAGTGTGTAAGTGGAGGTGTATTATTGGAAATACATTTTCAGCTTAGGAAAATGTTTCATAGCATTATCAAACTCTGTATATGTTGCATTTGTTACAAAATATAACATGAAAAATATACATGTAAGGAAAGTTCAGTGCCTATGGCTTTTTTATTTTTCATTAGAAAGCTTTGATTATCACTGTCAGTAAGACATTTTTAACATAGTGTCTGTACCAGTGTTCTGCATCTGTACAGATGTGGTTTAATCCCTGCCATTCTTTTACACTTGATGACTCAGTTCTTTTGGCATAAAACCTAAAACAGCAATTTGTTATTAGTAATTAAATGCTATATTAATGTGAATTATCCTTTCAGGTGGTTCTAATTGCTATTTAGAGTATGATTTTATCAACTTGATATTGTACTGATTAAAAAAAATAGGTGGTTGGAATATGGTTGTATGATTTTTAAGTAGGAAACCTAAGACAGACATATTGTATATAGTTGTCAGCTGATTATTGTGTTACTATGATATAACCATATTGGGGGGGGAGTTAAAGAAAAACAAAATGTGTTTAGTGTTTTTGTGTAAAAGATGAAAAACTTGTAATAAATTCTGTAATTCTCAGGAAACAGAAGCTAAAATTTCTGCTGAAATTAGTACTTAAAATATGCAAACAGTTTCCATCCAAGTGTTTCCTTATTTTCTATCTTTAATGGTTAGATTACTGGAATGAGACTGATATTTGTGTAGATATGTTATCAGATCTTTTCTGTATGTTTATTTATTACAATTAACTAATTGTTTCAGCTGAAACTGTGGATGAACGTAGGCTCTATTGTCAGACTTTTAGTTCCACTTCGAACTTGTGTAATTAGGTAAGGTTTAAATGTGTAGTTTATGTCATGAAATTAGAAACTATTCCCATATTGTATGTTGTTACCTGTTATTAATCTTTTGTAGTAACCTAGGTAACTCTTATATCTTAATATTCTTGTTCTTGTAATATTTATAGCAGAATGCAGCAAAACAAGAAATTTGTCTTTTTGGCTCACTGTTTTAATTTCCACTTAAACTGTCATATAATTTGCAAAGTAACTTATGAGAAGCAATTAGTCACCCATTATTATAATCTGGGGCAATAGGAATAGTAATTATTTAAACATTAACGTGTCACACCATCTTGGAGTAATAGAAAATAATTATTTAAAGTTACCCATCATATCACCTTGAAACAATAGATACAAGAATAACATAATTAGTGAAATTTTCTTACATATTACAGTGGTACCTTGGTTCTTGAACAATTCGGTTTTCGAACATATTGTTTGAGAAAGAAATGTCTCGGTTGTTGAACATAAACTCAGTTATCAAACCAAGCTGTCGTGGCCAGAACGACCCTTCGACCATTTTTGGCCCACGCTAAGTTTGTCCAAAAGATTTTACCCACACCTGTTGCTCAGTCCACACTCCCACTAAAATCTGCTGTGAACAATCTCATTTTTCTTTCTTTTGTTTTTTTAAATATTCTGATTAAATAAGCCACCATGAGATCAAAGAAGGATAATGAGAGCAGCAAACCAAAAAGAAAAATTGTTAGAGCCACAATAGAGGTGGAAAAATATCTCATAGCTAAGTATGACAGTGGTGTTCTCGTGTCTGACCTTGCTACACAGTTTGGTATGGTGAAGTCTACAGTCTACACCATACTGAAAAATAAAGAGGTCATCAAAGGAGCTGATGTTACAAAAGGAGTGACAGTGCTTACGAAACAAAGATTACAAACAATGGAAGAGGTAGAAAAACTGTTGTTGATTTGGGTAAATGAAAAACAGTTAGCTGGTGATAGCATTTCTGAGACCATCATTTTTGAGAAAGCAAAGCAGTTGCATGCTGACTTCCTGCAAAACACCCCTGGAATGAGTGTTGATACATGTGATGCCTTTAAGGCTAGTAGGGGGTGGTTTGAAAAATTTAGGAAGAAAAGTGGCCTACGTAGTGTGGTGAAACATGGGAAGGGAGCCAGTTTTAACAAAGACGCTGCTGATATATTTGTTAGGGAACTTAAGGACTATGTAGAAGCTGAGGGTTTTATTCCCCAACAAGTGTTAAACTGTGATGATAAGGCCTCTTTTGGAAGAAAATGCCAAAGAGGACCAATATCACCAAGGATAAGTCACTACTAGGACACAAACCAATGATGGACAAGCTGGCTAACTATATTGTTATGTTGTAATGCAAGTGGGGACTTAAAACTTAAGTCATTGCTTGTATACCATTCTGAAAAGCTGAGGGTTTTTAAGAAAAATAATGTCCTGAAAAGTAAACTAAATGTCATGTGAAGAGCTGATAGTAAAGCACAGGTAACCGGGCAATTTTTTATGGAGTAGTTCCATGAAGTGTTTGCCTCAAGTGTAAAGAATTACCTCACGGAAAAACATTTGTCACTCAAGGCCCATCTTGTGATGGACAATGCATCTGCTCACCCACCAGGCTTGGAGGACAGGTTGGTGGAGGAGTACAGTTTCATTACAGTGAAGCTCTTGCTCCCTAACACGACTCCTCTCATTCAGCCCATGGACCAGCAGGTCATATCAAACTTTAAGAAACTCAAAGGTGCTTTGAAGTGACCTCTGACACAGAGTTAACCCACAGAGATTTCTAGGAAATTCACTTTTATATCCTCCATTGCTTGAGGATTATAGATAAAGTCTGGAGGGAAGTGTCTTTGAGGCCCATGAACACAGCCTGGAAGAAATTGTAGCCAGACTAAGTAGCAGATAGACTTTGAAGGCTTTGAGGCTGAGTCTGTTGTTGAGGATATTGTCTTGCTAGGCAAGTGTATGTGCTTGAATGTGAGTGATGGTGATGATGTGGAGTAGTTGGTGGAAGACCACAACACTGAGCTCACCACAGAAGAACTTCAAGACTTTCAGAAGGAGCAGCAACAGAAGGCAACTAAGGAAGTGTCTTCAGATGAGGAGGAGAGAAGGGAGAATGCTCCTAGTTCACTAATCAAGGAAATATGTGGAAAATGGGGAGAGTTACAAAGTTTTGTGGAAAATTTCACCCTGACAAAGCTGTAGCAAACTGCAGCATAAACCTTTTCAATGACAATGCTATGTCTCACTTCAAAAACATTTTAAAATGCAGGCAGAAACAACCTCATTAGATAACTTTTTAGTAAGAAATAGGTCTACTGAGTTTCAAGCAGGTTGTAGCAGTGCAAAGAGACAGAAAAGAGAAAGAACCCCAGAAGGAGAGTTACCTGACGTTTTTATGGGAGGTGACTCCCCATCCAAACAATAGGAACCTTCCTACTCTCCACATTCCTCACCACTTTTCACTTACACCATCAGCTCTCTTCAGCACAGATAAAGTACAGTTAAATTTTTATTTGTTTTTTTATTGTGTATTATTATACAGGAATAAATAAGCAATATTTTTATTTAAAATGCTTCATAATGCATAATTTTTTGAGTTCTGTAAAGGATTAATTTAATTTGCAGTATTTCTTATGGGAAAAATTGATTTAGTTTCTGAACAAATTGGATTTTGAACAGCCTTCTGAAACGGATTAAGTTTGAGAACCAAAGCACTACTGTATTTTGTATGTGGTTCTTGGAACATTGTTTTTTTTCTTCTAATTCTTATCATAGAGTCATGTCACTTGTATATGAGCAACATAGGAGCAAAAATTTTAAGAAAAACTGTTATTTGCAATAACAAATGTTTGGGTGGGTTTGGTTGATTTGACCAATCTCATAACCACCATAAAGTATCAGAAAATAAATTATCCTTTATTTCTATTCTAGAATGACTCCAAATTAACAACACAAAAACAAATTTTTAGATTAAATAGCTTAAATCTTATTGACATCATACATTTGTATGTTTATTATTTTTACGGTATTGATTTTTCAGACATGTATGGCTAATAGTGCAGAAGTTGAAATTATACTCTATCGCTTTACTGTATCCAATAATACAATGTTGAGTAATAATGAACTAATATTTTGTAAAATACCATCACATTTCAATTATTATACCTTATGTACATTATTGCTGTTTACAAATTCCATTTTTAACCTATTTCTCTTGAAACATAGGGCAGTAAATAAAGAAGTAAAGAAAATTTATCTCTTCTAGTTATGACCTTTGTACTCATTTGCTGCTTATTATAGGTTTATAATTATAAAATTTACACATGGAGGATATGAAATGAAATAATTTTTTGGGTTTTATGTATACATTTGAAATAGGTGGGTAGGGTCGCTATATGTGATTCAGTAAATAAGCCATATCTCAGCAAATATTAAAGCTAGGAGGTTCTTAATTTACATTATAGCCTATAAATGTTGGCAATTTGAGTTTGTAATTTATACAACACTACAGGCTTAGTATTTTGACATCATAAACATTTAATTTGAACTGGTGGTGCATTCAACATGCCATATGATTCACAGAAATTGATATTTAGGTGTGTGTGTGTTTTTAATATTTACTTTTGAATTAAAAAATTAAATGTACAGTATGAAAATTTGAATTATACAGTTTGACACCAGTTTTAATGATATAAATTCATAAAATAGCAGTTTAATAAAATTTTGAATGCAAATCAATGAGTACAGTGACATGGCCTTTGACCTATGATCTGTGTGGAGAGGGTTAAGATTTTTTATTCATGTCTTTTTGCACTTTTTGAGTATATCGTGTTTCATTATACACATATGTTCTATATGGGTAATAAGTTTTTGTTTACAATGAATGCTTCTTTCAGGTTGTTTTTTTCTCTGTTTTGAAAACATCTGTGTAGTTTTAGTTATTCTTAACTTTGAAATAAACCTGCATCACTTTACTGTAGGTACTTGTGTAAGGTGTCTGACAAAGACTTGAGAGTTGCTGGAAACAGGAACATGTTTGAGTTTATGTGGACAGCAGTGAAAGACCCTTTAGATGCTCCAGCTTCGTTTGACAAAGAAGGTTTGGATTTAGCCTTCAAGTACTTTACAAGTAGCACTTTGACTATGAGACTGGCTGGGATTGCTCAAATAAATGTATGTTTATTCAGTAATCAAAGGTGTTTAGCACTTCTCATTATTACAGTAATTTACACTGCCAAGTTAAGCATGCTCTGAGAAATTAAATACTTCTGCACTAATTAGTTGATCGGGCACTTAATAAAAATTGTAAATAAGAAAGAAATATATATTTTTGTTTACAATTTTTATTAAGTGTACAAAAACAATTAGTCATGTGATAATGCATGTTGAACCTTGATAGAATTGTTACCTGTTTTTGTAGAAGTCTTTGTTAATTTAGTTCTACTTGGTTTTCTGTGTGACAAGTTTATCCATTCATTGATCTAGTAGTGGGAAATTTTCCCTTGTGGCCATAGTAATATTTGCACTGTTGTTTTGTTGTGTGTGTATGTATAAAAATAATGTTTTCATGCATGTTTATTCTAGTTATTTCTCACAATTTTATGCACAACCATTTTGATATTGTGTGGACCTATCTGATACTTGTGCAGAAATCAGTGTACCTGATAATACCATATATGTTCTATTTAGTTGTACATTAAGTAAGAGAGACAAGTTTTTATTGGTATTTCTGTAAAATTTTAAAGTTTTTTTAATCATTGAAATCTCATTTGAGAAGGTCAGTTGATAAAAACACACCTAATTTAATAGTTTTCTTGTACAATATATATCTATGAACTGAACAAGAAAAAAATGAAATTAATATTCATATTTCATTCCATTAGTGTACCTTTAACTGTCTGTTTGTGACCTAGCGATAGTCTATTACAATTAACATACCCATCTCTGATATTTCACAAAACAAAACTGACACAGTATTCGTGTGTAAATTGTAAGGGTCTTTTCATTGTGCATGCATTTTAGTGTTCTGTAACAGTTTAGCTTGGCAGTGAGTTGGTCTGTGGTATAAAGAAAATTGAGAAATGTTGCACTAGTCTTATCAGATCAGTTGTAAGATGTGTGTTAAACTTGGATCTAGATCATTTTTATTGGTCATCCATTCATTCCAGTACATCCTTTGTTCTTACACAAAGTAGATTTGGTTTTTTTGTTTAATTTTTTAGTCAAATTAATTTACTTAAGGTATGATTTCATACACACTCTAAATAAATGTTTCAGTATTTCTCAACAGTTTGAAGTGTTAAGCAGTTCTGTACAATTTGTCTTGCAGAGCCATATCAACATGTATAATGATTTGTGCCATAATGAAAGTCTAGTGGATGCTGAAAGTGTGGGCAATGCTCTGTCAAACTGGCTCATTGACAACAAAGTCATACCACACATTTTTGGACCCAATCTTCATGTTGAGGTATATAACTTATTACAGATTAGGTATTTAAGAGAGCCTCGGAATTTTTTATGTAACTCAGTCGGAAAAGAAATTTATTTAAAAAAATAACAGCAAGCAAAATTAACATAATTTGTAACAAAATTGCTCTTTTCTAAAATATATATTATACTAAGTCTGTTTCTGCATTTTCCTAAGTATTTGTAATACTGTTGCCAGGTGATTTAAATGATGAGAGTGACAACATAAGCAAGCATGTTAATTTTTCTTAAACGTGTAAAGTTTTTGGTGTTCTTTAACAAACAGAGGTAAGGGAATAATATTGGCAATTTACTCCTTCACTTCATGATAGATTTCAGGTTTATGTTCGTAGAAATCATTAAAAATTCTGAACATTTTACAAAATCTCAATATTTTCAGTGTTTTGTAACTATCTCAGTTATCTGGTATGACGTATTCATAAAGTTATTGTATGTTCCATAAACTAGCTTAGTTTGGAATCACAAACAGTTGTAATACATTACATCCAGGTGTCCTAAGTAATTTATCTTGAAAAATAATCTCCCCAAAAAGGAAGGCACTAACTGTTGGAAAAGGTTATTTCATTTCTTTCACAAGTACATATATTAACCTCTCTGTTCAGGAAGTAATGACTTGAAGGAGTTAAATTAGTTTGTGGCAAAATTTACATTCCAGAATTCACTTACTGAAAATTGTAATACATGATGGTAAACCATTGCATTTTTAATTTCAATATATGCTATTTAAAGCTGTTTACTGCCTGATTCTTATTTTGTTATTGATTGATTGATCAATACAGTCTGTGATACAAACAAGAAAAAAATTTATTTTCAAGATTTCTCAGTTAATAATAGCTAAAAAAAGGTGTTATTTTTAAAGTTTAAATATCCACACCATAAATAAAAACTTGCACATGTATAACTTTTTCTCTGTATTTCTTACAAAACGCCTAATTCTAGTATTCATATTGGTAAGATGTGGAATTGTTAAATAAAATTAACAAATATTTTTCTGTTGTTATTATAGATTATCAAACAGAGCCATATTGTACTTAACTTCTTAGCTATGGAGGGAAGAATTACAAATGAAGAGATTGATGTGATATGGTCTGCTGCTCAGTTGAAACACTGTAGTCGTCAGGTTTTGGAGCTGTTGCCACCACTCATTAAGAACTTGGAGGTCTCACCAGTTTTACATTTATATAAACTGATTTGTAACCTCGAACCCCGGGAGCACAGTGAGCAAGTATGTAAATATGCATTTGTAATGTCTTAGAAGTAAATTATAATCTCATGCTTTTCATTATTGTAATGTCTCAGAAGTAAATTATAATCTCATGCTTTTCATTATTGTAATGTCTTAGAAGTAAATTATAATCTCATGCTTTTCATTATTTTCATTTCTCATGATTTCCTAAAAAAAGTATCCTTATTTAATAAAATGAAATTTATTTGGAATCATGCCTTTTCATGATTAAATATTTTAACTGGGATTATTTCTCATTTTATAAGTGATAAATTAATTTTGTTTTCCAGACGCTTCTCCTGGCCTCTGCTTTGCTGAAATGTATTTGGTCCAGTAGTGGAAGCTTCCAAGGATCTGATTCTCATATTGACACCCAACACACAAATAGCCCTTTTGCCATGCTTATGAAAGGAGCACTTCACTTGGGTGAGCTACAGAAAGGTGAGACAACAATTGCCTTAAAGGTATACACTTTTTTGGTTTGGAACAGATTTTAAAAATCTCTACAATCCATTTTTAAATCATCAGCCATACTCTGAAAGTGTTGTGGAAAATTTGGGAATATTAAACGTATTTAATGTAAGAATAATAATAGAGAAATTGAATGGCAATTTTGTGAAGTCTTAAGGTGTAACAAAATAGTCATCTTTTTCAGTTTGATGTAGTGTGACTTGAATTGTTTATCTGTCTTTATCTTTCTCCTGTTCTGCTCTTTGCCATACTGGTACCGTTTGGTTAACTGTTTTTCAAGATACAAACTACTAAAGATATACATATTAACAGTCCAGAAACTCAGTTGAATGGTAGATTTTGTTGATATCTCTGAAAGATGAACTCAGTGTGCTGACTAATGAATGTTTTTATTATTTTTCCACAGAAACTTTGTAACTAAGTTAATAAAAGTTGTACTTTTAGATCAGTTTTAGTTCATTTTAGCTGTATGAAAAAATTAAATTGACAAGACATCAAAACCTTGTGGGGGAGAGGAAACAGCATTCAAAGAGAAATGTTTCTCCTTTTATTTAACCATTTCAAAAGGTTCTATATACTTCTGTTATCAGTAATGGTTTTCAAGTTTTGTGATGTTCAAGCAATATTTTTAAATCAAAGATAATACATTTACCATAATATTTCGGTAACAGGCTTGAACTTGTTATCTTATTACTTCTTGGTTTAGTTCAAGTAAGAAAGGAATAAGAAAGAAAATGTTTGAATATTTAAAAGACGTGGAAAGTTCTTTAATAATTTATATTAGCACCAAGAAAAAATGTCAAGTGCAATATATTCACCAGTTATTTAATGATTGCGAGTAAGTTGCATAACTTATCCACAGATAATTTTATCTTTTATGTTGCTTATTGTTATTTTCTAGTATTTTAGGATAAAAAAATAACCATAAATTTACTAAGAAATAAAAACCAATAATATATTTAGCAATTAGATGTTTTTTAAAAGTTTAACAGTTTATCAGAAACAGGTAAATTATTGGATGTGTATAAAATAGAAAATAACTTGTGGTTTTCCTATAGTGGGAAAGAAATTGTACATAGGGAACTGTAAGATGCCAAAGTGCTATTTTGTCATTGAAATTCAGTAAACTGTAATTTTTCAACTTGTTTAAAAATCTTTTCTGTTTATTTTTTGATGTAATGAGATTTTTTTCTTTGTTTGACAATTATATGCATGTATTAAGTTTTTAATTTAATACATAAAGCTTAGCAAAAATTACTTATTTTTTATGGTTAATGTACAATGTAACACAACGAGTGAGTCAAATATTGGTACAGTTTTGTTGTTTTTATAATACAGTAATTTGTCATTGAGTATGTAAATGAACTTTAAATCACAGTATGGATGACATATGGTGAACAACTTTTCTAATTTTAGGCTTTGGTAGAAAACGAGAGTTAAGTAGCAGTGAAAGGAGTTTGAGTGCTGATGGAAGTAACAGTGAAGAAGATCAGCCTGAAATGAGATGTGCTCCAACCACAGAGGTAATCAGTTACTGTTTTTCTCGTGTGTATGTGCATTTTGAAAAAAGCAAAACTGTTAGTTACATGTATATAATTTTCTTCTTGTTTCTGTCTGATTTACATGTGTATATTTAAATACTATGAAGTGTACTTAAGATTATAGTCCCATGATGATTTTCAGCAGGCAGACAGTTCCCAAGTCAGTGACAGACAGCATAGTAGTGCTGATGGAAGTGACCATACAGCTGACAGCCAACCAAGCAGTCCTAGTGGCCAGGAAGGGTTTAAACAAATTCTTCTTTCAAAGACGAAAAAAAAAAGAGAACACATCACCAGATCAGCTGAGAAGAAAATGAAGGAAGACACTAGAAGTTCCAGTGGAGATGAGAGTGAGCTGAGCAGTGTCAGTGAAGAGACTTTACGGAGCGACGTTGATGTAGTTGAATCTTCTCATTTATCAAACAAATGTTCTGAACGGCAGGAAGTGAACCAGTCAAGTGTACCAAAGAAAAAATCTACTCAGAGACAAAAAATGCTACGGCGGAAAAGAGCCAAACAGTTAGCTGCCAAACGAACGTTATTGGCAAAAGGACCTTGGTTGAGACGAGAAGAAAAGGATGTTTGTGCTCGACTCACCATTAGAGAAATAGATAACAGTCCAGATGGAAATGATGAATCAGATCTCAACCAAGAGAAGCCTGTAGCTCCTCCCAAAACTCCAGAACACAACTCATCCCCAATCAGTACTTTACCAGAGGGTCAGCTTCCTCGACCACCTGGCCCTCAGTTACTTCCTGAGTTAGTAAAAGCAGTATTAGAACGAGAAGGCAGTCTTCCACGTTTTAACGAGGGGTTAGATACAGAGACGTATGATTGTAGACAATATCTTTCCAGCCTGCAACCTCACCATGAACTTGGAGGAACTGGGTAAATGTTACTAGTTTCAGTTGGATCTTCTGTGTTTACTGAGCTTAAGATCAATTAATGATATTAATTAGTGCGTATAGTTCTTGGTGGAACATATTTTCAGAAGTGTAAATTTGTAGATAAAGCCCCTCCCCCAAAATGTGTTTTTGTTATTTTGTCATTCAGTAAATTAACAGATATATAATTTGTTTTTATATATATAGTCATTAGACTATGCATAGGGACAGCTCAAATACTCAGTCGGAATAATACAAATATACACACTAAAAGATTATTATTGTCAATCACTTTCATTCCTTTATCTACCCAACAAGCCCAGAAATAAGATGAGAAACCATTGCTAAAATATGAAATTAAACAGTGTTAATATTACCCCTTAGAGTTAGTTTTCTTTGTACAGAAATCTGTTGTTTTTTTTAAGTTTAAGTACAGGGTAAAACAGGATGTATTAGCCAATAATAGGTGAACATCAGGCAACTGCAGCATGCAAAATACTCATAGTTTGTACACTACACAACCAGTATCTTCAGGAAGCCAACCCCTTTATTATGTGTGAAGTGAAGGACTGAAAAAACATGTTAAGTTTTATTACACACATTCAAAGAATACACTAACTTTCAGTCAAGGGAAAAAAAGTCATTAAACAAGTAATAAAAAAACATTTTGTGAATGTAAAATGATGCAAGGAGAGCAGTATCAAAGATAATGCAAACAGGAATAAAGATATAGTAAAGTTGTACATATATCATCCCATCATGACTTTCAATATCATTATTATGTTGCACTGTATAATGCATGAATACAAAATGGTTACAAGGTTAGTCAGCCCTTGTAACAAGAGTCTGTAATGAGACATGTTTTGACTCAACTTTATTTTCCTTGTACATAAGTTGTAGGCTCTTTGTTACACTACATTGATGCCTATTCTGGTGTGAATATAATATTGTGATAAACAATCTGCATACCAACAATTAGGAATACATAACTTCCACCTTTGGTAGTATTAAATTCAACATGCATTTTACATTATAATATTAAATTTTAATATTGAAAGTCACCCAAGAATTACCTGTGTTTTGCTGTATCATTCCAATATTCTGGTTTGCATTCTTTTTTTGACACTGCAATCTCTACATCATTTTACATTAACAAAATGTTTTTTTATAACTTGTATATATGTAGACTGTACATCCTGTGGAATACTCGATTAATTAGTAGCATTAGAAACTGGTTTTATACTTCTGTCTTGATTACGTTTAATACTTTATTTCTTGTTGTACTCATTTTATCAATTATTAAATTCTTCATCAAGCTGTCATCACTGGTTTCTTTCCAGTTATAGAAGATGGTTAACCGTAAGTTTAAATATAATCATCTTTATTGACCCTGGTGTAACACGTGTTTAGACATTTATGTTTTAAAAAATACTGTCACTTCTTTGTAATATATTATATCTATACATAAAACTCCCTTTTCAATATGCTTTAAAGTTGTATCAGAATTCATTTAGATTTTATACTTATTTCATGTTTCATTGTTAATTATTCACAACAGTTTTGTTTGCAGCTTTTATTCAGCTTAAAATCAATTCAAATTTTAACACTCCATCAGGTGCTGCTGCTGTTATTGAAAAGTAGTATTTTCTGCTAGTATTGTGTTAATCCATAAAATGTTAACACTGGCTCTTACATTTTCAGAAGTAATTTGATAGAAGATATTCTCAGTCCAAATGATGGCAGCTGTAACAGTTCACATGCTAGTAATAGATCAGAAAAGAATATGGCTGATTTTGAAGGGGAGGAGAGTGCTTGTGAAGATGAATTGGCACAGTTGGCAGCCCAGGCTCAAGCACACTTAGACAGCCATCCTATGCGTCTTATGAACATGGCATGCATGTACACTCCTCAGCTTCTTGGACCAAAAATTCATGGAAATCAACGAGGAACTCCAAAGGACGGTGATCAGGCTATACAGCAATTTGATGTGGACTCTGTTTGTAAGCCTGCGCAAACCATACTGTGGGATCTACTTCAAGATGACAAAATTGTTAAGTACATGTTTTCTATTCTAAAATATTGTATTATTGTTACTGATATTTGTATTCCTAAACTTTTTTATATTAGAGGGCTAAGTTCTTCTCAATTTGAATCAAAGACCTAGAAGTATTATAAATACTGATAAGCTGATAATAAAACTAGTGTATTTTTCATTTAACTTGTGGGTAATGGTTTAAATTATTTCAGGAACAATGTATGATTTGCACCGACGATGTTAAATAAAAGAAAAATTAATGTTGTGCAGTATAAAGTGTTAATTATTACATTTCATCCTCGTGGTGATTGCACAGCTGATCCTAACATGACTTTGTTACATGAAACCACTGTAAGAAATACAGGAGGTTACATGTAAGGTCAAAACACCCACCCAAAAAATTTTTTATTTGAATTGTTCATTATTTGAAAGTAAATATCTTTTTTTTTTTTCCACAAAAATAATTTTCGAGTATTAAACAAAATCTGATAAATTCTATAGGTAAAATCCTGCTACTTCCCATGAGGCCATATTTTTATTCTGAATTTACACATGTAAATACTACTTGTTTCTAGTCCTGATTTCTCCAAGCCTGTTTCCTTGGCTGTGGTTTTGCTAGATAGTAGATAGGGACAGTGGGAATCTCGTTAATCCTTTCATGCGAGTCGCTAATTAGATGACGAGGCATTTGGCTACCTTAAGATAGTCATAGTTACCGTGGAAAGAAGTTTTAGAGTTTAGAAAGAATGTTGATATTTTGCTATTTTTACATTCTTCAAGATATATTGTGACAGGTTTAGAGGTGAGGCCAATAGTATTCAAATATAATTAAAAAATTTGTTCCTTAAAAATTTAATGATATTTATTTATTTCTAAACTAGATGCAGCTTGCAGAGGGACTTGCTGCAGAGGCAGAGAGAATCTTCTGTAACTTGTTGTGCTGGTCCACAGACAAGATGATCAGAATGAAAGTTATTGAAGGGTGTCTAGACAACCTAGCTCATCACAAGTAAGATATTGTAATATGTGGCTGTTGCTAAGGTAACACGACCAGCCTGAGGGACGACAGTGTTTAATGTTGTTATGTAGACTATCTAGCTCATCACAAGTGAGATATTTTTATATATGGTTGTTGCCAAAATAACGTGACTAACCTGATGTAGGACAGTGTTTAAGGTGTTAGTTAGACAACATAGGGCATCACAAATAAGCTCTCTTGTATGGTTGAATGTTAACTTTGTGAAGCTAAAAATGAAGCAAATTGTTTATAAAGTTTGTGACATTTAAATGTTTCATATATTTACATCATTTGAGAAGCAAGGTGTAATTTTGGAACTTTGATTTATGTGAAAGAATGGTCACCCCTTTTCTTGCTATTATTTTGTGCAACATTTATAATTAATATTCTTTCAATGCATTTTTTGTACCTTTCAGTTTGAGGTTGTTTGCGTGGAAAATTTGAATTTTTGTTAGCAATTCACAAGTGAAATAATTTATTGTAGACCACAGAATATTTTAATATAACTTTTTGTGACATTATTTTTACACTTATTCAAAAGAGCTCCATGATCTTGAATCAATGCTTGACATTTGTGATTTTATTTATAAGTTAAGCAAAAAAGTAATAAATTTTATTGTTATAATAGAACTTAACAAAGGCATAGGTGAAATACAAAGTTGATTGTTAAATTTTTGTATTTGTACTTAGAGTACTATCAAATAAATAATAAGAAATTGCAACTTTCCGGCCAGATATAGTTAAAAATAATGTAAGAAATATTTGATAATAAAATGGTATGTAATGTTTAATGCAGTGCCTTTTTCACACACACATGTTTGTATGTTAAATTCATTATTCATTTTATTTTGCAATTTATTTGCTAATCTATGTGTTCTTGGTTTATATTCAAATGTTTATGTTGAACATATTTTTATCATGGTTTTATATTTTCATGTTTAATGCATTTTTATTGATTTATTAATCTATATATAGATCTGTATTTTAAGTTTATTCTTGTTTTTCTTGGCTTATCTGTGTAGATCTTTAAGGTTAAGTTCTGTGTAACTGTTTTTCTAAGTTTTTAACTTACACACATCTTTTTCCAGGATTATATCTGTAAGTAAAGTGTTATTTTCACCGTAGTTTATGTTAAGATCTACATGTTGAGTGCATTGTTTCCTTTTGTTCTCTATTTAGATCTGTAGTCATTTCCTTGAGACTACTTCCAAAGTTGTTGGGATCTTTTCAACAGTTTCGAAGTGGAACTGACACCCATTCTGTGACAATGTAAGTTGTTTCATTCTTTGTTTTATCACATTTAGTTAATGCAGGTTACCTGTACTATACAATTTAATTTTAAATTTTCAGTTACCATGAATAAATTCATCACTAATATCATATCCACATGTCCATTTCAATGAGCTTCTTTAACTTTTTTGAATGGGATTGGTGGATTACGCCAATCTTGGAATCCCAAAGTAACCATCAATTTCCATACTATAACTTTTAATATGGTGTGTGTATCATTAGAAAATACAACACATTTTCAATAAACATTACAGTTTTTTTTTTTACACAAAATCAGATCTTTTTATTTAAATATCTTTACTAAAAATTTGTCCATGCAGTTGAAGTGTTAACTCTGAGTGCAAAATGATTTTTGTGTTCAGAGGGACATAGTGCATGAAATGCTTGGAAGTATACCCATGAAGAATTATCATTCATTTTATAACTTAATCTAACTTTGTCTAACCCAATAAGTTTCTGATTTTTACATGCAAAACAAGGAGTTTATGGCTTATTTATAACTTGTTTGACTTTTTACTAATAGTTGATGACAACATTTACACCTGCTTTCTTGTACAGCTGGAACTAGTAAAGTAACTAATTTTTATAAAAGTAAAATAATAAAACACACAAAGCAAACCATGTTATATAACTGTTATAATTTAACTGGCTTTCTAACTATCTCATAAGAGGTATAAATTAATTCCATAATAATTTTGATCTTAATACCAAAAGTCAAACTTTCAAACTGAAAATGGAAGAGACAATACATTGTGTTGAAAACAGTGCAATATATCATGTCATTTGATAGCTTAGAACTTTGTTTTTCTATTGGTTTTAAATGGTATAAAATATCAGGGAAAAGTGTTGGTAATTTATGAAAAACAGGTGGGCATGATAAATGGGTTTGTCAAAGAAGACTGAAGGCTTTAAGAATTAGACTGCCATCTTAGTATCTATATTATAATGTGTAATCCACATTAAACTTTGGATTTCAAGTATTGGTTGTAAATGAATTAAAGAAGAGGGAAGACCTTGAGAACAAATGTCAAATATATGATACTAAGAGAGAGACTAAGGACTTTTTAAAATATTTTCTTCTAAAATTAAGAACTTAAAATTTGTGTAATATTAAATTTAGTTTATTAACCCTTTTTCAATGGATCACAGGTTAAAAGCAATGTCAGTGTTTGTTGGCTTGCATTAAAAATTTTATTGAACTACTGTTTTATGAATTTTTACCAGTTAAGTTTCAAATCAAATTGTAAATTATAATTCAAACTTTAATTTTATATATGAGTTAATTTATTAATTTGAAAGTATATATCAAAAGAACACATCCAAATATAACTTTTAATTAGTTGTGGTATGTTTAATGCAGTACTTTTTAAAATTAGGTATTTGTGAGGTCAAATTACTAAGTCTATTGTTTTGCACAAATTAGAAACTCAAATTACTAATATTATCAACTAGAACATAAAGTTAGAACCTCATGTCTTTTTATTTTGCTGAGAAATGGCTTATGTACTAAATCAAACATAGTGGCTTCTTTAAATTCTTTCCATTTTTGGAAATGGTTTCTTATACACACTTACTTCAATATATAACATTTGAATAACCAATCAACAGCTTAGAATGTTCCCAGAGAGGTTTTACTACACCATTTTCATTTTGAAAATGCTACCACATTCATTTGATCAGATATTTCAGTGAGATCTTTAGTTTGCTCAAAGTTTCATATTCTTTTAAATCTACATACATCTTAGTTTCCAAGCTCAATAAATTGTAGTGGAATTCTGTGGTACCAGTTCAGTCAGTTATGATTTTTTGGTTATTCAGTTTTATATAAATGACCTAAAAAAAGAAATGTTTGATCAAATCCTTCATATGCAAAATTTTAAAAGGCTTACCAACCTGTATCCAGTAATAACCAAATAGTATAGTGAGAATATATAATTGTTTGATTTACCTCTAGATGTATTGTCTTATATTTTAAGAAAAATAATTTTGATAATTTATTTCTAAATTGTAATAATCTATTTACACATGTATAATGTATAATAATGGAAATGTGATTATATATTACAAAATACTAAAACAGCCAAAACAGGGAAGATTAAAAAGTTAGTTTTATATTACTGGATATGTGACCTTGAGTGCACATGCACTGCATCATTGCAAGTTATGTAATGCTGGCTAGACATGATTGGAAGGTCAATATAAAAAAAATAAATACACTGCTGGCAAAATCTTAAGACCAATGAACATAAAGAAAAAATATGCATTTTGTGTTGTCAGACTCAACCAATTATTTGAGTAGAGCTTCAAAAGATAAAAATAGGAAAAGGGAAAATAAAAATAAACATTTTTAGCATTTAATAGGGAAAATGTGAACACTATGAAATTAGCCTGAATACTAGCTGGTCAAAAGTTTAAGACCATACCAAAACAAAGCATTAATCGGTAAACATGTAACGAAATTTAGTCATTTGTGTTCAAGCATTAGCATTGTCAATATCTCCCACTGACATCTATTGTGTTACATTGGGTAAAAAATGGCAAAGGCTAAAGAGTTGACAGAGTTTGAATGCTGGATAATTGTCGAGCTGCAAAAGCAAGGTCTCTCTCAACATGCCATTTCTGGTGAGATTTGACGTAGTAAAATTGCTGTTGCAAATTTCTTAAAAGACTCTGAAGGATACAGAATGAGAATTTCAAGTGGTCGCCCCAAGAAAATTTCACTGGTGTTGAGTAGGAGAAATCGACAGGTTGTCAGCAAGACACCAGCTGATCATCAAACCAGATTAAGGCCCTTACGGACACAGAATGAAGCTCAAGAACAATAAGACAGCATCTCTGAGAGAAAGGCTTTAAAAATTGTAAGTCTTCAAAGGCCACACCTCCTTTCACACCACAAAACAGTTTGGTTAAACTGAGAAGCATCAAACATGGGGCGTAGAAAAGTGGGCATAGGTTTTGTTCTCTAATGAGAAAAAATTTAACCTGGATGGTCCGGATGGCTTCCAACATTACTGGCACAATAAAGATATTCCACTGGAGACATTTTCTACAAGACACAGTGGAGGAGGTTCCAACATGATTTAGGGTGCTTTGTCCTTTCATGGAACAATGAAGCTTCAGGTTATACAGGGGTGTCAAACAGCAGCTGATTACATTGGCATGTTGGAAAGAGCATCCTTATTGACTGAAGGCTCTCGCTTGTGTGGAAATGACTTGAACTTTCAGCAGTACAATGATGCAATTCCAAATCCCTGCAGGACAAAGGCCTTTTTCATGGCGAATAATGTGATTCTTTTGGACCATCCAGCGTGTTTGCCCAAACTGAACCCAGTTGAAAATGTTTGAGGGTAGATGGCAATGGAAGTCTATAGAAATGGATATCAATTCCAAAAAATGCATGATCTTCGTGAAGCCATCTTTACCACTTGGAATATTCCAGTGACCCTTCTGTAAATGCTTATATTGACCAGGCCAAAGTGAATGTTTGCAGTTATTCAAAATGATGGCCATGCAACTCACTACTGAGACCTCTTGTTGGGCATTTCCTACCCTGTTTAGGACTTCTTTTTGGTATGGCCTTAAACTTATGATCACCTAGTATTTAGGCTAATTTCATAGTGGTCACATTTTCCCTATTAAATGCTAAAAAAGTTTTTCATTTTCCCTTTTCTTATTTTCATCTTTCAAAGTTCTACTCAAATAATTGGTTGAGTCTGACAACACAAAATGCATATTTTTTCTTTATGTTCATTGGTCCTAAGATTTTGGCCAGCAGTGTATATAGTGTTATGAAATTTAGATGATACTTAGACCGAACATTTGTACTTTTGTGTAATAATCTGTAGTCATTCTAGTATCAAAAAGCGTAATTTATATTTCCTAATTTTTTTATGATGTTTATGAAGTTGGTCAAGTAACAGACCCCAACATGGTGAAAAACAAAAATATAAATCTTACTAAAAACAAACATTTGAAATGTATGTTGCAGGCATTAGAGATTACACGTATAGTATTTTGAGATTTTTGGTATGAAGAATAGATTTTCTCATCATAACATGAAATCACTTTGCACTCGGACTAGTAATAAAACAGACAATTTTTATGAACAAATATTTAGTAAAAATATTTTATCAAGAAATCTGATATTTTGTATACAAAATACATGCAATCTTTCTAAAAGAGTAACAAATTTTGTGAAAATACACATGCTATATCTAAAGTTGTAGTACCAGTACAGACAAATTTGTGTATATTATACCAAGCTTGTTGCAAAAGGGTTAATTATGTTTCAGTGTCATTATATACATTATATACATAATAAAGTTGTTTAATTAAATGTAAAAGACTGTGTCATGCACAGTTTAACTTATCTTTAGCAATATAATTAATTTATTGATTTGACAATAGATTACTCAACCTCTCATGATAAGTGATATAATGTTTCAGAAGATGCTTAACATCTACTTTAATTACAGTTACTAAAGTTGTATCTTGCGTTAAAAAGATGTTACAAAAGAAATTAGTAAAATAAAATATTTATGTTCAAGGAAAATAATAAAATAACATTTTCAATTCTGTCAACTGTAACAACTTATAATCTAGAGTTTTGTTTTAAGATAAGTAACAAAAAAATTAATTTTTTTTCAAAAAGTTTAATTGATGCATTTCTTAACAACAAGATTTTCAAAACAAAACTTTAGAATGATAATTTGTGGCCATTACAAATAGTTGTCAAGGTGTAAACATTAACTTGTGATTTTTATTCTTGTTTGAAGTAGTCAGTATTCCAGTTTCTCCATTTGAAAAAAAAAATAGTGATCTTACTTTAAAATTTAATACTTTAAATGTATTTTTGTTTGGATTTTTCATCTCTTCATTTGGTGTTGAGATATTTCAGCTTCCATGTCAAATATACTACCAAAGATCATTTGATAAGAAGTATGTTATTGTGCCACTTATATTTACTGACTAGTTATTTGTTTGGCTGATGCCTAAAATACAATAGTGCCACCAACAGAAAAGTAAACATTTCTTATAGAATTGAATGAATGTTAATGGGTAATACATGAAATATTTATATTAATATGTAATCTGGTAAAGTTTACAAAAAAAAATCCGCATTTTTCTGGTTAGTATATGATTTTTTTAAGATGGTGGATGTGAATACTTGTCATTTATGAAGATAAGGTAATTGAAAGCTATTTAATAACTGTTGTAAGCATGTTTTTTCTACTATTATGCGTGAATTATTGAGTTATTCGTGCAACCCTTAGGTGGGCAGAAAGAGAACATAAAATGATGCACCACTTCTTCAATGACCTCAAGGCTTATACTGTAGCAGTGAAGGCTGGTATCTCACCAAGCAATAACTTGTAAGTGAATGTTTATTCTTTAAGGTTTTCCTTTGTTAAGAAAAGGATTCAAACCCTTCTTATTAAATTTAAACTAGTCGTGGTACATTTTATATTCTTTTGCTCTATTAATAAAACAAAGTGTTTTCCTAAAGTACTTCTCTGTTAAGCAAAATACCCATAGGTTCTTCTACAAAATAGGAACTAGTTATGTTAAATGCAACATTTTCCAGCATTTTTGTGCAATGGTTATGATGACGTCTTGACCCTCTTGCTCACTTTCTGCAGCTCTTATTAAGTTGGAATACATCTTTGATTTTGCTATTTTAAGTAAAGTTAAATTTCACAAGAAGTTAGATTTTTTTTTCTTATCTAGGTATCCTCACACTGAAGAAATTCAGGTGCGCCTTCATTTCCTGACATGTGTTTTCTCTGCTGCTGGCTCTCCTGAACATTTCAGTAAGTAAAGAGTTTGTAATATGTATTAATGCTACTGTCAGTCTTTGTTAAGGTATATATGAACTTAACTTTTCTTTAATTTTAATTTGTTTACATTGACAAACATCTTCAGTGTTCATGAGCATCAAATTTAATTGAAGAACAAAAAAACACGATGATGTGGACCAAATTTGTTTTAAGTGAACTTCATGAAGAATTGATACTTTTCTACAAAAATATTGCTAAGCTAATTAAACGTTTGTTAAAGAATACCTTATTTCTTATTTAAACATATAATTTAAGCAAGGTTTGAATCTGTTAGATAGAGTATTTTGCAAGGCTGACTGTAAGTGTTTGCATAAAAAGTCTTTGAATGTACCTTTATTTGGTGATTGTTTGTGGTGACTTTTGTTTGGAAGTGTGTGTTGATCTTGGTGAAATGAAGAGTGGAGAATAACTTTTGTATTGTTATTCTCATCATTTCACGGTGATGGTAAAACGTGGATTCATGCATAATCTTTTGTAAAAGTTTCCAGCCTTATGATTACATGAAAAATGAATATTTCAGGATTAAATCTTGAACAAGTGGACATCCTGTGGTCATGCTTAGCAACTGACAAAGACGGTGCAGATGAACTTTTTAGTTGGATATTAAACCAGGCTAAAAATAAAGACCATACCCATGCCTTAAGTCTTGAACTCTTCAAACACATTTTATTAGAGAAGGTACAGATATCTTTATTGCATAACATTCTTTTCTGACTTAAACCTTTTTAATAGTGAAAGCCTTTTTTGTGTGTGTGCATTTATTTTTAGTAACTGAAACCATGTGGAGAAAAGTAATGTAAATAAAGAAATATAAAATAATTTACTGAAAATTCATAATGAAGTATCAGTAACAAAGTGATCTTGAATCAGGGATTGTAAATAATTTAAAATATCAGTTATGAAGTATCTCAATCAGAAAGTCAGTCTGAATGAAGAAACATAAAACTCTTTGGAATTTAAGTAAAATGAATAAACACAATAAGACTACTAGTAATTTTGGAACTTCAGTTTAAAATAAGTATCTAGAAATAATAACACATAACTGATAAATTATACCATATTGTAAGAAGTTACTAGTGGTTCTTCACCAAACAGGAGAGCTTATTTGATGGATCAAAACATTCCCAGTTTTGGCTTAAATGTTAATTTAAAACATTTTTGATGCTCTAAAGTAAATGGTTAAGTCTGAATTTTGGATGTTTTATCATGATATTTTGTTTATGTATCCTGTATGTGTTTATAAAATGAAAATGACTTCTGTTTCTTTGTTTTATAACAATATCACAAATATCTGACATTTGCCAGTGTTATATTAAGTTTTAATAATGTATAATTCTAAGATGTTTTATTCTTCCAGTCATGTTTCAATAGTGGTATTAATTTAATATTTTGTGTTGTATATAAGAACATTTTTTTTATTTAAAGTGTGAAAAGTATATAATAATGTTATTTGTTTATGTAGAGTATATTTCTAACTTCTGTGGATTTTGTTCTTTGCCCATTTTATATATGGGATCATAGTTCAAGCAGATTTGCTCTAAATCAGATTTTTCAGTACTGTTGAACAAAATTTGTCCTAGTGGATGCAGAACTAGGAGACCTGTCTATCCTGTAAAATGTCGTGAACGTGGTGTTTCAGTCCTTTTAGTATGTCCTAGGGTTTTTATACATACTTATGCTACTTATATTGTAAGAATACAAAAATTTAAAAATTGGATACAAAAGTTGAAAGAGAGAAGGTTTCATTGTATTTAATTATAATAGTATTGACTTTTGTGGACAGTTAATAAATTATTTCCTTTAGGTTGTTTCTGATTTTTTATGTGCAAATATATATTAAATTTTGGTTTAGATGCCTCAACTTTCTCCAGAGTCTACCACAATGACATCGTTAAATTTACTGTACCAGTTAAGTAATGTAGCTTGCTTGTCAGCATCCTCCTATAACTCTGAAGCTGATGTAAGTAACTGCCATTTCCATGGAGACTATATTATTTGTAAAATAAACACCCATATTGTCAGTCCTTTTTATTTTTAAATTCAACGTCCAAGTTTTATGATACATTTACAAAACCTCAAGATGTCTTAAAGAAAAATAGTGGTGAGATGTCATGTCTTGTTTAAAATTATACTGGTTTCAAAAGTATTATTTTTATAAAAGTGCAAGATAGTAGTAAATCCCAATTAGTTCAGTTTATTGTGGAAAATTCCTTGTTAAAATTACAACATATAATGGAGAAAGTTTATTAGAATGTAAATAAAAGTTCAAATGTAGAATTAAATAAGATCCAATTTCTAACATGTGTATTTGTAATTTTTTACTTTTTTTTTTAATAATCAGGGAAGTTGTTTTCAAATTATAAGCAGAATAACTACATGGTCTGATGGGTAAATAAATGAACAAATAAATAAATATATATTAGTAAGTTATAAGGATGGGTATAAACCTGAAAAATCTAGAAAAATGATAATTTTGAAAAAGAGGTTAAAACTGAAAATCATCTTGAACCTCAAAGGTCAAGGAAAATTGTGTGTACATAGGCACAAACTGATATTTAGCTGTGCCACTTATTGGTATATTCTTAACATAACCTTGGTCAGCCATTGTAAGTTACCTTGTAATACTTGTCTAATTCAATATAATTGTTAGGTTACATCAGTTATTGTTTCATAAAAAAATTGACATTTTATTAACTACCATAAAGTGAATAGTGTCCTGATTTGAAGATGTCTGTGACACCATAATGTGAAATAAATATATTTTAAAATTTTATTATCCTTGATAGGATTACTTACTATCACGACGTTGTTTATTATGACTGCGAAGAGTTTAATATATGAATGTGTTATACACTAACATGTTTAAGTCTAGAAAATCTGGAAATTTACTAGGGAAGTCAGGTCGTGAGTGAGAATAATCTGTTTTGTTTGACTTTCAAAGTAGTTTATGCATTAACAGTGTGATTTACAATTTTTGGATGGTGTGACTAAAATAGTACAGTGTAATGTTAATTTATACATATGCCCTTCAGAGACATAACTTTGGAAAACTATAAGTTTTAGAAAACATTTGTCATCCACCAGGTATGTGGAATAGAACAACTGTGGGGCATAGCTCTACGTGCATTGAATACTGATGTTAGCATGGCTGCTATTCAATACTTGAATAACTACTACATAAATGGTAAGAAAAGATCAAATTTTAAAAAGTTTCAATCTGATTACACCAGGATATAATTTGTATATTAACTTTCTAATAATAATATGAAAGAACATCCAGTTAGATTTTCAAAAGCAAAAAAGTATCTTAGTTATAAATGTTTGCACTTTAAATCCAAACAATAGGCCTGTTTTATTATTCAGTATTTTTATAATCCGTCAAAATAAATTAAAAATGTAATACGAGAAAAAAATCTTGAATCATAATGACTGATCAATGAGAAAATAAAATACCGAGTACTGTAATGAAGGATTTATAATTTGATCAAAGGTATCAATGTTCATAAATAACTTGGAGAAGTCTAGTAAATTAGGTAACTTGTGTCAACTTTTAGGTTCAGAAGTAAGGTATTAGACAAGTTAAAAAGGTTTAGTAAAGTTGTTTCACCAGTTGAGTTCCCCTAGAAAATAAGAAAAGACAATGACCAGTCGTTAACTATGTGTCTTTTATTATTTCTCTTACTGTAGTTAGTTGTTTTGTAGGTGCTGATGCATTGCAAATAAGTGAAGAATGAAAACAGTGCATGTTAGGTTTTTGTTGGATTCATGTGGTAAATTTTGTTGCTTGTTCATTAAAGGTTATTAGAGGAATGATATAGTTTTCTTTCCTTAACAACTGTATAGTTCATCATGGAACCCTGGAAAGGGAAGAAGAATTTATACAAACGTGTATGGACAGCCTTAGTAAAGCTATCCAAAGTTTATGTGAAGTAAGTAGCTTTGTCCTAAACTTGACTTCTGTAGAGGACTGTAATTGTGTTCAGGTTAATCTGTCCAAATTTTATGTGAAGTAGGTAGCTTTGTCCTGAACATGAATTCTGTAGAGCACTGTAATTGTGTTCAGATTAATCTGTCCAAAGCTTGTGTGAAGTAAGATCTGTGGAGTACTATACTTGTGTTTTGGTTGAACTATTGAAAGCTTACGGGAAGTAAATAGCTTTATTCTGAACATTAGTTATATTGCCTTCTATGGATAACTATATTTGAGTTAAGCTTGAAATAATTTAGGGAATCAAAACTGTTGATAACTGTCCTTACTTTAAACAAAAATGTATCAAGTAATTCTTAGGATTTGGGTTGTGTTTAAAAAAAATTCGTCACTTTACACCTTGAAATTTTAAAATGCATATTCTAGTTTACATAATACTTGTATATTATATGATTAAATATATAAGCTGGAGAATATAGGACTGTTTACAGAACATATAACAGCATTATTAAAGATATAGTACAATTGGATATTGAAGTTTTCCACACAGTAACTATTTGACCTCATTCACTAATATTTTTAACTGTTGAAATTTGTCTCAAATGTGTTCGATAGGTATGCACTCATTATTAAGTACTTATATACACAAAGTTGCCTGTGATCCTGAACTATTTGTATGGAGGAGGGAAGGTCAAGTGTAATTTTAGATTGTAGAATTTTTAGATATCTTTTTATTAATGATGTTTTATGATCTAAATTGTTCTAAAAATTAATTTTCTATGCATCTCAGCAACCAAAAAGATGAAAATGATACATGATATAAAGAACACGGTATTAGAAAGATTCATTGCATATTGACCAAGTTCAGTTCATAATATTAGAGTAAGGTTTATGGAATCACTTTGTTTTTATTACAGGCAGAAGAAAAGAGCTTGATGATCATACAGAGGGCACTGGTTCTTCTGAAAACCCATGTGGAAGTTTTTCATCAAAGGTTAGTGTCCAATTCTAGTATTGCTGACCTTAGTTAATGAAAGTGAAATATTCTTAATACAAGGATATTGCCTTGTATGTACTGTCAAATTAGTTGCAAGTAAAAGCTGTTTATATCTTTAGTTTAAAAAAAAATTACTAAAAAAATTGAAGTAAACATCAGAATGTAAGTAAATTTGAGTTGAAGTTTGAATATGGTGTTTTGGTCCAGTGAATTTGGTTTTGAATGCCAAAAACATAGCACCATGTGTAAAGTTGGCTTTAAGATAGATGCTAGTTTAACTAAAAATAGTTTTTGCAGTTTAAGCTTTGTGACCTAAATGCTGTTAATTTCTGGTCATAACAATCTACTATATTTCATATTTGTGATATCTTTTTAAAGTTCATTCTTAAATTCACTGTTTTTTGTTAGAGCAGGAAAAAATGTAACGGAGAAATGTTTGTGTGTATTTCAATGTGAAATACTTTTCAAGAGCAACTTTGGGTATTTTTTCAGGATTTATATTTGTGGTTAACTTTTTTCATCTTTTTCATGAAATTAGTGAGACAGCAGTTTGTATTTAATATTGTTTGTTGATAAATTTTGAAGGTATGCTTATCATTTACGACGTTGGCAGTTGATGGGACAAGGAGTGGTGAGTCACAGGTCAAGCTTGGGTGAAAGACGAGCGTCTCCACTACGGATCATATGCCAGCCTGCAGGAATGACAGAAAAGGTAAAAAAAAATATAGTCAACCCATTTAAGAAAGTGTCATTGCATTATTAACCTTGCTTTCTTCTTTGGTATGAATTAATTATTTAACATTTATTTATTTTTCATTACTAGTTTTGATATGTAATTTAGTAACCTTATGTTATCACAAAGAAACAAACTAATAACGATTGTAAAGCAAACTTGAGTTTTTGTCTTTCTGATGCCACACATGATAATAAAAGTAATTTAATAATTAATGTTATTTGTTGATATAAATTATTTTCAAGTATAAAACAGCTAAAAAAAATACCATTCCTCATCTCAGTCAGATTAGTGCAATTTAGTGCAGGTTTTTCTAAACATCTTTTGCAATTTTGTTTCTAAAAAGATGAAGATAGGAGCAAAAATATTTTGATTTATTACCCTTGATATATTTCCTAAGTAGGTTCTTCATTTACACGTACTTCAGAAATTTTTTTTTTTAAATTTCATTTGCTTATTTTTAAAGTAATTATTTGTGATACTTAAACATTTATAAACTTCCTTACTGTAGACAACTCTGGAGATGCAATTCACAGATTATCTAAAACATTTATAAACTTCCTTACTGTAGACAACTCTGGAGATGCAATTCACAGATTATCTAAAACATTTATAAACTTCCTTACTGTAGACAACTCTGGAGATGCAATTCACAGATTATCTAAAACATTTATAAACTTCCTTACTGTAGACAACTCTGGAGATGCAATTCACAGATTATCTAAAACATTTATAAACTTCCTTACTGTAGACAACTCTGGAGATGCAATTCACAGATTATCTAAAACATTTATAAACTTCCTTACTGTAGACAACTCTGGAGATGCAATTCACAGATTATCTAAAACATTTATAAACTTCCTTACTGTAGACAACTCTGGAGATGCAATTCACAGATTATCTAAAACATTTATAAACTTCCTTACTGTAGACAACTCTGGAGATGCAATTCACAGATTATCTAGCCAAGTTGAGGGCTGAAGTAACTTACTGGTGGGAAAAGATGAGAACAAAAAATAAAACTAACCAATCAAAGGTGAGTTTGAACAACTGATCATCCATTTTTGTAAACTTCTGATATACTGAATATGAAGTTTGTGTTAGATATAAAAAAAAATATACAAAACATGACCATATGAATAGTGCAGTTTCAAGATGTTTCACTTGCTGTTAGTTTAATTAAATTTATGTCAAGGTTTGTGTGATTGTAAAATTTTACATGGTTGTAGCTGTTAAGAGAACTTGGTATGCTAAAGAATAGAAAAATGAGATGACCACAGATACTTTCAGAGGAAATGAAGATATAAATAGTTCTCTTTTGTACTTTGAAAGAATTTAGTATCATGCTTGTGTATATTATACATGGGATACTTTCACATTCAGAATAATATGAGTCACCTAGCTAAAAGTGACATTGCTTTACATATTTAATTATCCATGTCTTTGTTTATACCTACTGGTTATTGTAAAATGTGCCTGTGAATATTTGATTGCAGGATGACAAAATGTGGTAATACTGTCATTTAAAATTACATTATATAAAATATAATAAAGATTAGGAGAGAAGAAGAAAGTGTGGAATACCTTTAACTTATTAGTATCACTTTAAAGATTTTACTAAATCTTTACATACAATGTCAGTAGTGTACACTTAAGACTTGGAGAAGTTTAGAATCAAAATGATTCTTTCCAAGCTCCATAATGCTGACACTGTTTTTGTTGGTAGTAATTTGACTCTCATTTCTAATTTTCAATATTTAAAATTCAAAATTAAATAATTTTAAGTTATGTGGATTCTACCTTATAATAAAGTTATGCTTTTCACCATTTTTTACATGCCACAATAATTCACCATCACACTGCATATAAACTGGTTGGTTTTGAACTTTTTTAGGAATCGGAAGCCACAACGAGTACAGTCACTTCAAGTCTCATTCTTGGCTCCATGCTGTCAGATGGCCCCATCAGGATGATCTCACAGGGTCAAGAACTTACCACAGACTTAGATGAAAAAACCTTAGCTGAACTTGGTTTCAAGGACCTTCAAGTATTTCTTATTACTTGATTTTTGTTCTGTGTTTTTATTTTATACTTTTCGTAACAAAATGAAAGATTTTGTATTGAAGTCAATCAGCAAAGATATTTATGATTTTTTCAGTGTGTTATAAGCAGTACACTGATGTTACTTATGAGCGGCACTTGACAATTTGCCACTGCTTGCTACAGGAAATGTCATTGGTTATCAGTGATCATGTTTTTTTCACCATGTTCATAGTCATTCCCATTTTTCCCTCCCCCAAAATCTTTGTATGGCACATATTTTATTTTATATTTTTGCAATCTGAAAGGTAGTACAAATATTTAACATGTATTTACCACTCTGACATATGCAAGAACTCATTTTTTCCCTTCATCTTCTGATGCAAAGATGAAACATGCAGTACCAAGTCTCTTTAATTTTGCACTGTGTAAAAATCATAAGATAAACATATTTATGCTGTTTAAGTAAGTACCATGTTCATCTGTTGTATTGTAGCAAGCTTATGGTGTTAACTAAAAACATGCTCCCCAGACTCCTGGAATGTTTTTTTCCTGAAGCAGGTGTTGCCTATGAATGATCAGTTAGCCATTAGATGTCATTAGATTGTTAATGACATCACTGTTATACTTTGTGAAACACTTTAAACATATTTTGTCCTCTCCGTTTATTTTTCTTCTTGAGAATTAAAGACATAGATCTTAGTACTAGGGCTGATGACATTTAAATGTCTTTTGAAGAAATGTTAAGACTAATCAAACTATTTTTCATGGTTTTAATAAATGAGTGAAATCTAATTCAGACAAATTCATCTTTTTTGCTGTATTTGGTTATTTAAGTAGATAAAAATGTGATGGTTTAAACAAACTATCTTTAAAATTTAATTCAGTTATCTAAAACCCTATTAATCACAATAACTGTAACAAGTTTTTATCATCTGTTATATGGTAAACATCAGCTTGTTTTTCATTATTCAGTTTTCCATTGTTTGCTACTGTTTATTTTTCCAGTTGGTATACGTTTCTGTTGGTGCAGCGCGACCAGTACGACGACGTGAAGGTCTTGAACCTGCTTCTATTCTTCCTCCACCTCCTCAGGATCGCCTTCCAATTACTTTACTCTTAAGACCAGAGTATTTTGAACAGCTGTTTAATCTGATGCAACAATTAGGATCATTAAAAACTTTCAACAGAGCTGGAGTAAGTATATATTTTCTGACAATATTTCATTCTCTGTACATGCGATTAGCAGTTTGGTAGATGTACTCTGTACTTAGTTGTAGTAACTAATTCTGTAGGAATTAAGACAAAGGGTTTAGTGATTGAGTTAAGAATGCATATTATTATTTATGTAAAGTTAAGTGCTTGTCATATCAAACTTTCTGTAACTAAAATAAGAAAGACAAATTTTTTTTAAAATTTAGTATTCTGTGATGATGAGAAAACCCACTCGTAGAGAAAAATATATATCTAAAAACAGCTGGTATGGGTTAAGAAAATTATTTAGAGGAGCGAACAATGTTTTGACCTTCTTTGGTCATCGTCAGGTTCACCGAAGAAGACCGAAATGTTGTTTGCTCCTCTACATAAAAAATTTTCTCAACCCATACCAGCTGTTTTTACATATATTTTTAAACTCTAGGTTTATAATCTGCATTTAACAACAGAAAGGTTTTTAACCTTAATTTTGTTGCCAGAAAGAGAAAGTGCATCTAGCTTTAACTGTTTCATTACAATGTTAACTCTTCCCAAGCATTTTCTTTTTATGAGGTTTAAGTGAGTTACATTCCGAATTTAATTAAAATGCTTTTTCATGTTGTATCAATAAATATAGCATAAAATGTAGCTAATAATTTAATACATATAAGTTTTAAGTTCTTGCTTTTATGATACAATATTAGAAAAAGGAAATTCAGAATTCCCCTAGTATGAGAATTATGACATTTCCTTTCTGGGTGTCACTGCAAGAAGCCCAAATTTTAATGTAAATTACTCATTATAATATTATCATTGCACAGGCAAAGAATACATTTTACAGTCTTCAATCTTATTTGGTTATAGAGCCATGAAATAGACAAGCAGATGCTTCTTGCCATGTCCACCTTTCACATTTTCTTTTTTCAGAAACTGCCAGTACTTCTATCTGACATTCAATACCATATTTATTATAACCAACAGAAAGTGGAGGTTTTCATCTATCAAATGATGTATATATTATGCTATTTTGTGAAAGGTGGATTGACAATTTCACTTTCTGATCAAGCTTGATTCTTACAAGAAACACGTTGAGAAGCAAAGTTTCAATGACTCGAGTTGGACAATTAGAAAAACTGTAATACAGGGTGGTCGCTAGAAAAGCGGAAAATTTGAGGGTCAGATGAGATCATAAATAAAATGCGTGCTTACTCATTTCTATTTTGATATCTTTACATCATGAATAAAATGCATGATTTATATATCATAAAATGCATTTTGAGCATCTATGAGTGTAATATAACATATGCCTTTAAAAAACTTTGTAAAAGTTATTCTTTGTAAAAATAAATAGCTGTTTGACAAATTTTCCGCTTTTCTAGCGACCACCCTGTAGTTATGGGACCTGAGTTTTACACATTATTGTTATGTGTTCTTAGGTGTATTAATTGAAATTAATAGTAAGGTGTATTAAATAAAAAATGATTTATTGTTATACTACTATTAGCATAACAAAATAGGATTCAATTTCATTGACAGCAAAAAAAAGCCAAAATAAATACACTTTCTTGGTTTTCACATGTATTTTTTTGTTATTATAAAAGTAATGAATATGTATATATACAAAATTTGTTAAGGTTACATTGGGTGAAATAATAACAAAGTTTTCACTCGGTACACTAGTGAGCAGCTCATGCTTTTAATGTACTTTGTGTAATGTGAGCTGCACATTTACTGAGTGATTTACAACTGTGATGGTTCAAGTAGTAGGCAAACAGGTTTCATAAAACAATAAAATAAAAATAGATGTATATTGTGATAAGTTTAAAGCCATTTAGAAATAAACAAATTGCATTTCACAGTACAGTTTGAAGTTCTTGGAAAGAAAAAAGGGTAAATTAGATTTATTTTGATTTTTTTGTTGGTGGTTACATTGCAAGTCAAATTGACTGAGCATATATGTGGGTTTGGTAGAGAAAATGACAGCCAAAATACGAAGTTTTATCTAAAAAAGTTTGGATTTATTTAGGAGGCTTTAAAGATTAAGCAAATAAAATTTGAGGATTTTGAGACAAAGAAAAGTATTTTAAATCTTATGGTGGAAATCACTTCGTATTCAGACTAGTGTTTGGAAATACTACACATATTCATGGACAAATCTTTAATAAAAGTACATCATGAAAAGAAAATGATTTTTTTTTATAGAAGACTTGTAATATTTACTGAAATCTGCCAAATCCTGTGAAAATATACAGTGTTTACAAGTTATAGTATGACAACTATAATGAATACAAAATGGTTATGAGGTTGATCAGTTTGACTGACCTTCTAATGAGAGAGAAAGAGAATAGGTAAAAGATTCTCTGACAGTCAGGCTTGTATTTAGATACACAATCAAAAACATGTTTTAATGCTTATTATTTATCTGAAATGTATTTGAAGATTCAACAAGGGATATCTTTTTCATGGTGACACAAAATATTTTATTGCTTGTGCCCATGACAGTGGAATATTTAAAATATCAACATTATTTGAATATGTAGAACTTTTTTTTTGCTTTTAGAGTCTTTATTATATGTGTGTTTAATTCTATTTTATGAATAAATGTTTTGAGCAGTACCTCAGCCATTAATATAATCAACTGTTTCAATGTGGCTTTTTTTTTTTCATTTACTTACTAAGGATAATTTTATTTAAGTTAGAAAGTCCTTTATAATCACAGTATTTATATGTCAAGTGTTTTTTTTTGGTTCTTGTAGGACACTGTACCACATACAAAAGCTCAGGTCTTATCTCGACGAGTGTGGGACATTTTATTAATGTTGCCAACTTCTCCCACAATGTTGGAAGGTTTTAAGACTGTGGGACAGGTATGTGTTTAATTCATAGATATGTCTGTGTAACATGATATCTCTGAATCCTTTAAGTACTGGCTGTGTCTGTGTAACATGACATCTCTGAATCCTTTAAGTACTGGCCACCTAGCAGTCTGTGTAACATGATATCTCTGAATCCTTTAAGTACTGGCTATGTCTGTGTAACATGACATCTCTGAATCCTTTAAGTACTGGCCACCTAGCAGTCTGTGTAACATGATATCTCTGAATCCTTTAAGTACTGGCCACCTGGCAATGTACACATAACATTTATACAAACTTAAATACAGAATTTAAATAATTTGGTATCAGTATATGTCAGTAAAATAAGCATTAAAATGTTTTCATTTAAAATTTTTATCCAAGTTTTAATTTCAAAAGAAAATGTTTTTAAAAATTCTTAATTTTTGCTCTTGTCATATGGTGAGCTAGCACTCAGTTTTCCCCACTCTTAGTTTATATAACTTCAATAACATAGCACCTACACTGTCTAAATAATCTGAAACATTATCTACAAACAATTACAAGGTCAAATATAGAGTTTCAGTATCCTAATTCTTGTATTTGTCGAGATACAAGTTTTTCCCCTTTTTGTGATAAAAGCCACTCCCATTTATCCTTAAATGTGAGGACAGCTTTACAAACACTGTGTTCTTGTTTGAAGTATATATTCATAATCAATAGAAAGATCATATTTTCTGTTTCAAGCTTGCAGCCTTCTATGAATTTGGCATCAATAGATGTTACTGAAGAAGAGATTGATGTGTATGTCATAAGCAAAGTTGAACTCGTAACATAAATTGTTTTTTAACTTATGTTAGATTAGTTACAGAACCTGTTAAATTGCAGTTTTTTAAATTATAGTTGTGGGAAAAGATTAAGGTAAGATAGCGTGTATGTACAATGTACAGGGATGTGAAAATGTGTTTACACTATCGTGTTGCTTTTCAGGAATTAATAAACTACATGTTTTACAATTCAGACAATAAAAACATAATTAAAAGGAGTTTTATTTCAAGAAGTAATTTAAGTTTTGAATAAAATAAATTTTGAAAAGTTCCCAAAAATGATGGCTGAAAAGAGAAAACTAAAAAGTTACAGCCCTTTTTATTTCACAATTTTTAAAATTTCATTTTACCTTATATTTATGATTTAGTTAGTTTTAAAGTAGATAAGATACGAGGACTTAAAAAAGCAAACAAAAACATTTTATATTCATTTAAGAAAAATTTTAAAAGCTGTAAGATGAAAATAAATATTTTTTATTCTTAATATGAAAATCATCTTTTCACTCACATTGACTCACTAAAAGTTTTGGAAATCAACAGTCACAGTTTTATGATAAATACTTTTTAAAAATTATATATATTTTTTGTGTACAAAAGATGCAATGTTTACTAAATACTTGCCAAATTTTGTAGATTAGTAAATTCATAGTTTGGTAGTTTTAAGATTTTCTGTCATGTAAAATAACCAAGCCATTTAGGAAAGGGTTAATAATGAAATACAGAATAAGAAAAGACTTGGACCAAATAGAGAAATGGTGGTGAAAATGGACTTTCAAAATTATTTTAACTATGTTTAGATTATTTTAATGTTCATATGCAATTGTAATATTTCAAAATAGTAGTTGTAAAAGGTGTCAAATGTTCCTTTGCAGGGAAGAACTGAAACACATAATACAGAGGACCAAGTCAATTTTGGAGAATTAATATTTACTCTAAATTCAGTGATAACAAATTTACTTAATTTGTCTTCACAAAATCTAATAAGCTTTTACTAAATGTTATAAGTGTGCTGCACACAAAAAAATCAATTTTTATTAAAATATTTCTACTAAAGATTTGTTTCTAAATATGCTTCAGTAAATCGGACTAGTCCAAATGCAAAGTGATCTTTGACATTAAAAATAAACATACTTTTTTTCATAATATAGATTTTGTTTACATAATCTCTAGAACCTCCTAAATAAATATCAAACTCTTCCAAGGTAAACCCATATTTTATGTTTTATTTACTTTAACACTGTATAGGTTCAATTGAGTTCATTAACTTTTTCACCACCACAAGTAAATATGAAATAAATTTAAATCACACCTTTTCATATCTGCAGATTGTAACAGAAAGTCACAGGCTCATAATAAGTTATATCTGTTTTCATTTACTGTTATTATTTTGTTACTTTTTGAAGTAAAAAAAACAAACCAAGACAATACCCAGCAAGTGTATAGCTCAAGATATGATAATCAAAATATTGGATTAGGTAATGAAGGTTGTGAATATCCTACTGAGAAATGTCCTTATTCAATTTAATAAATCTTCAATTTTCACATTTTTGATACATTTATAACAAATTAAAATGTGCAAACAAAAAATTGGTACTTATGTGTGAGTTACTTTATTATATTTTTATTTTAAATATACTCTTCAAAAAAGAAATGCAAAAGGGATATTTTTTTTATTTTAAAGAGAAATATATGTAATAATGTTACAAGCTCAGAGTATGTGATGTTACATGTGTTAAGGCACTGATTGTCAGACCAAAATGACAATAAAAGTTGTGCACATTGAAAACGGAGGAAAACATTGGATTATTTGCCAAAACGCATTCGTGTCCAATAAATTTCTTTAAAAGATCTGCATGTTCTACAAGTGCAAAATCCCTATAAAAGTGAAGGGCTCGGTTTCCATAGCTCAGTGTTAAGCCACCGACACTCAATACAGTTATGCCAAGACTGACTGAAGCACAACGCAACAACGCCATTGATCATTTGGAAGCAGACGAATCTCGATCAGATGTTGCTAGAGCTGTGAATGTCCACCCAAGCACCATCACAAGGCTATAGAATCGTCACCACCAACATGGATCAATTTGTTACCGTCCACGATTTGGCAGACCTCGTGTGGCCACGCCCGCACAAGATTGCTACATCCGGTTACGTTACCTTTGGGATAGGACCACCACTGCGATGTCTACTGCCTCAACTTTACCAGGCCTGCGTAAGATTTCCGATCAGACCATACGCAACCGTCGACGAGACTCCTAGGCTCCATGTACAACCCATCATGATGAACGTCAACGACGTTTTTCAACATGACAACGCCTGTCCTCACACAGCTCGACTCACCATTGTCTTCTTGAGACACTACAACATCAACAGTCTTCCCTGGCCCTCCAGATCACCAGATTTAAACCCCATCGAACATCTTTGGGACGAGTTGGACCAACGTCTGCGACGGCGACAATCTCAGCCTCAGACTCTACCTCAGCTTGCAGCAAGTTTGCAGGCTGAGTGGACAGCCATTCAACAAGATGTGATTCATCATCCCATTGCTTCCATGGGCAGGAGATGCCAAGCAGTTATTGATGCTCACGGGAGGCATACTCGTTATTGACATTGAGTGACGTTAAACGTCAACTAGTGAGCGTGGACTTCGCCTTTGCAGACTTTGGATGTTCAGCATTAAATGTGCAAAGTTTCACACATGTCATACAGAACTACCTGGAATAAACTTGTTGACAATTTGTCTCAAATTTTGCCTTTTGCGTTTCTTTTTTTGAAGAGTATATTTAATTTAAAACATAAAATAATAAGCCACATAAAGAATGCAATCTTTTTTAATTATTTTAATTTAACTGGCTTTCTTAAAATAATTTCCTTACTATGTTCAATATAAATTTGATAGCAATAAGATTGAATCTATAGTCTTAATAATTCAAAAGATTTCATCATATTGAGCTAATATCATATAAAGTTCAGTAAATTATTGATATTTCTTGAAAGACAGCATATGGTAGGAATGTGAGTTTAACTTTTTTATTTATATTTCTGAAAATCTAATTGAGTATACTCTATAAAATTAGATTATATCTCAGTAATACCTATGCTGTAACTGTAGTTTTTATTAAAACTTGGAAGCTGATTTAAGGATGGAAAGAATGTTTTAATGTGCAATTTGAAAAAAGCATCACATGATACATAAAGATTGATAATTTAATTAAATATTTTCTTTTTTGAAATTAAAAAATTGAACTTACATAATACAAATATTTGACTTGTTAGTTACATTTTGGTGTCAACTTTATTGACATTTATGAATAATGAAGTTCTTTAATTAAATTGTGAAGGTAGCTGTAAGATGTGATGTGAGCACATTAACACTTAACCATAATGTTGGGTTTATGTTGCACTACAGTAATACCTATGCTGTAACTGTAGTTTTTATTAAAACTTGGAAGCTGATTTAAGGGTGGAAGGAATGTTTTAATGTGCAATTTGAAAAAAGCGTCACACATGATACATAAAGTTTACTGTCTTATTCTTAAATTCTAAAGCTCAAATAGTTGAATATAGAAATATTTTGTAAGTTAATGATCTAAAGTTATGACAGTTATTTGGTAGGTGTGAGAACAGTGTCAAGTCAATAATATATTATTTTTACAAAACAATCCAAAAATTATCTTTTATTTTAGACAAAAGAAGGAGAAGAAGGGAATGGCTACACAGAACTGTTGCAGTCGTTACTTAATCCTGAGAGCCCACAGAAACTCATGTACTCCCTCCAAATAGTGGAGTTCTTACGGAGACAGGGACCTACAAAGGTATGTGTCAGATCTTTCACGTACTACTGACAGTTAATTCTCAACCTTCAGTGTTCACAGATTGTATGCTGTTTCAAGGTTGCAGTTGTTGATGTGAGGATAGTGATCTCGAGAACTGTAAAGAGAACTAATATTAGTGCATGTTTTTAACTTCCTTTCATTGTGTAAAAACTATGCTTGGACGTTTCTTTCTGTTAAGTAATTTTCTTCTAATAGCGAGTTTTCAGCTTTCTTTGAACCTTCGTTCAGGTAAAGTTTGTGCATAGAAAATTTTTTTTAAAAAGTCGATGTCTAAGCAACATTTCTAACAATTGCTAACATCTTGTATTAATGCCCCTCAGTGGTACATCTGTATGTATGCGAACTTACGATGCTAGAATCTAGGTTTTGATACCTGTGGCTGGCAGAGCACAGAAAGCCCATTGTTTAATTTTGTGCTCAATTGCAAACAAACAATTAAAAGTTAATAATCATGTAGAAATTGCTGAAAGCAAATTATGACAAGTAGATAATTAATAGTCAAAGACATTGAAATTGTTGAATTAAAACTTCTGTTTTTGTGACTTTTAGATACGTGTGTTGTAAAACCTTGAAGTGATCCTAAACTTTATTTCTAACTGTAAATGTATGAAGTCTTTTATAGATTGAGATTTGCATAGATGTAATAGTGTAAAATTTTTTTGGTATTTAACAAAGTTTATTAAATCACACTTGTGTGTTTATGATGATGTATAGATTATTTGATGTTTAAGAAATTGTACTAAGTGTGAACCCGTTTGTTTTTGTTTTTGGAATTTCGCACAAAGCTACTCGAGGGCTATCTGTGCTAGCTGTCCCTAATTTAGCAGTGTAAGACTAGAGGGAAGGCAGCTAGTCATCACCACCCACCGCCAACTCTTGGGCTACTCTTTTACAAACGAATAGTGGGATTGACCGTCACATTATACACCCCCACGGCTGGGAGGGCGAGCATGTTTCGTGCGACTCGGGCGTGAACCCGCGACCCTTGGATTACGAGTGCACGCCTTAACACGCTCGTGAACCCCTATAAAAGTACAAACTGTACTTACAGAGGTGTGATATGGAAGTTACATCACATTTAAAGAAAGTCTTTATTAATTGTGAACATATGTGGGTGTGATTGTGTGCAAGTTATGTGATATTTAAGAAAGTCTGTAAAGTGAAAACTAACATGAAAGAAAGTAGTGACTGTTAATTTATACAGATGTTATTTCATGTTTAAGAAAGTTTTTCATTGATGATGAACTTAAATGGATTCATTAGTTTACAGATTACTTGATTTAAATTAAGAACTTCTAAAGATGAAAAAAGTTAGAAAGCGAGCATATGTTGTTGAACATGGAATGACAAAACTGTGCATGCCATCTCTTCACTAGAGCACTGCTACAGTAAAAAAAATAAAAATGCTGTGGAAGTGTTGGTGTCACTACATATTAATAAGTGTAACAGCTCTACCACAACCATTTTTTTTAAATTAATGATAACTTTTTGTCATTGGGTAACACAATAATAAAAATGCAAATTTATTGGTAAATGGTTACACTTTATTGCAACAATAACATAATACAAACTTCTCAGAACAGCCTATCTGTATTTGTAAATGATAAGATGGAAACAGCTGATAACTGTACAGTTTTCAATATATTCAATGATAGTATTTAAAGATAAATGAATAAGATGACAGAAATAGATGAGTTAAGTTCATCCAGTAGTTGCATCATGTGACATAAGATTGTTTTTCATAAGCAGTGTGCAGCATAAATATAATTATGCACAACATATTATGTAAAACACAATATGGAAAATTCTATAATACTATAATGTGTTATAATAAACATGCATTATGTATCAATTCATTAATAATGCATATGTCTGGGATTTTCATAACTAATTGTCTGACATGAAATATAAATTATCTGGTTGATATGAGTAGTGTCTTCAGTTGAAATGTGTTACCCAAGAATTGTCCAGCTGAGGAATTTAATAAAACATTTAACAGTACTCTTGTGCTAAATTTCTATATAAAAATAAATTAATTAACTATCAAAATAATATTAAATATAACAGCTGTTGTTACAGAGTGATTCAGCTGAATTAACTCTGAAACAATATGTATATTTTTATTCGTTATTTTCAACATGCAGAAAGACATTGACTAACTGTGCTAATTCTACATTTAAATAACCAGGAATTTCACAGAAAATAACAATTATATGTGTAATACATAATTTTATATGTATACTTGCACACATGTGCAAAACAATATTATATTATTAACAAAATGCACATATATTAATTTATATTTTATTTTTAGAATTTAAGGAATAGCACTTCCTATAGACAAAAGTGGAATGAAGCTACGTACATTCACTATGAATATCCAAATTTAATGTTGATACACTATAGCTATTCATTCCAAGAAACATAACACCATGCTCAAAATACCACACTATACCATAAGACTTATCACTGTAAAAGGCTTAAAGGGTTCCAGATGATGATTGATATTTAAAATTAAACTGAGGGTTATGAATCTTAAGGTTACCTAAAGGTCTTAGAAGAGTGAAGAAACTTGTTAGTGTTTGAACCTTATGATGTGAATCTTTTTGCATGTTATTAAATCTTGAAAATCTAACTATGGTGTAGGTCAGAGTTTTTGATATCTATGGAGTCATGTGATATATTTACTCTTTAAATGATTAAAGATATATATATGTGTGTGTGCGTGCGTGCGTGCACGCATTAACCTTTGTTCAATAACAAAACCAACATGCAGCATTCTGTACCTTGTGCTTACTTGTTGCAGTGTGGACAGCGATGGATGTAACTACTACATCCTATGAAACAAATCAAAACAAAATTTTGTTTTTAGTAGCTGTACTGTAATAAATATAGTAATGCGCAGAGTTTGATGTTTCTCAGGATTCTCATGGATCAATAACATCTACAGAAGCAACATCACAAGAAAGTGGAGATGAATCAGGCAAGAACAAAGTGTCTTGGTCAGACAAGGTAGGTACTTTTTGTGCTGAGTTTCTGGTTTTGATTTTTTTTTCACTATTAGCCTGTATTGTTATTTTTTATTCAATGGTATCAATATGCAGGAAAACATTGACTAATTGTGCAAATTCTGTGTTTAAATAACCTTGAATTACAGAGGAAATATTGCAACCAGACTAACAGTATGAATATCAAGATGGCTTCTTTCTTCACAATATTGTCAAATTGAAAGCCAGTTAGTGCAGAAAATTAACTGAAAGGAATATTATGATGGTGAAATTTTTCTTGAATGCTGATTCACAAATGTTATTAAGTATATAGGTAATTGCTTTTCCTCTCAGTCAAGTTCCCCCCATTTTCTTGTTTCCCAAAAAGATGGTCTTGTTTTCTTCAACTTATAATTTGTCACTTTCAGTTTTCTTAACATTACTGCCTGCTGAAAAAGTTTTTCTTCCACCAATCTTGTACCATATTCCCACTGAGATAAGATTCCTTAATTTCAGAGTTTTACAAAAAGTCTTCTCACCACTCTTCCTACAGAAAAGCTTCCAACATGCCCTTTTCATATGAGATGAGCCTTCTCTTTTGCATATATCTTTTATCCCTTTCCCATTCAGACAAATTTTCTGGAAAGGTAGTTTCCTTCCAATTAAACTTTACAACTTTCCCAGTAAGATAAGTTTCTTTTAGTTCCCTGCCTTTGGAATAGTTTTTTTTCAAACTATTTTGACTACTTTCTTTATAACTTCCTTTTATTTCCCTGTCATCTGAAAAATTTTTGAAACTATTTTACAACTTTCTTAATAAAATAAGTTTCTTTCATTTCCCTGTTTGTTGTTTTTGTTTTTCAAACTATTTTCACGACTTTCTTCATAAAATAAGTTTGTTTTATTTCTCTCTTTCCTGAAAAGTATTTTTTGCAAACTATTTTTATTACTTTTTAATATGTTGCTTTTATTTCCCTGTTTTCTGAAAAGTTATTTTTTCAAATTAGTTTTACTACCTTTTTGATAAGATAAGTTTATTTTATTTCCCTGTCTTCTGAAAATTGTTTTTCAAACTATTTTTATTATGTTATCAGTAAGATGTTTCTTTTATTTCCCTGTCTTCTGAAAAGTTTTTTCAAACTGTTTTCACTACTTTCTTAATACAATAAGTTATTTTTATTTCTGTCTCCTGAAAGTTTTTTCAAAATATTTTACTATTTTTTTAATTTGATAAGTTTCTTTTATTTCCCTGTATTCTGAAAGGTTTTTTCAAACTGTTTTACTACATTCTTAATATGATGTTTCATTTATTTCCAAGTCTTCTGAAAAGTTTTTTAAAACTATTTTTACCAATTTCTTAATACAATAAGTTTCTTTTATTTCCCTGTCTTCTGAAAAGTTTTTTTTTCAAACTAACAATCAGTGATGTCGAGAAACCCACTTGTTGAGAATTTTAAAATGCAAAAACGGCTTGTTTTGGGTTCAGAAAATATTTTAAATAGAAGAGCGAACAACGTTTCGACCTTGACGATGACCGAAGAAGGTCGAAACGTTGTTTGCTCTTCTATTTAAAATATTTTCTGAACCCAAAACGAGCCGTTTTTGCATATAAAAATTTTTTTTCAAACTGTTTTCACTAATTTCTTAATACGATAAGTTTCTTTAATTTCACTGTCTCCTGGAAATTATTTTTTCAAAATATTTTACTACTTTCTTAATATGATGTTTCTTTTATTTCCCAGTCTTCTGAAAAGTTTTTTTTCAAAACTATTTTTACCAATTTCTTAATGTGATAAATTTATTTTATTTCCCTGTCATCTGTAAAGTTTTTTAAGCAATATTTACTATCTTCTTAATACAATGTTTCTTTTATTTCCATCTCATCTGAAGTTATTTATTCTAAACTATTTTTACTACTTTCTTAGTAAGATTAAGTTTCTTTTATTTCCCCACCTTTTGAAAAGTTTTTTCAAACTATTTTTACTACTTTCTAACACAATAAGTTTCTTTTATTTTATGTCTTCTGAAAAGTTTTTTCAAATTATTTTTACTACTTTGTCAGTAAGGTAAGTTTATTTTATATCCCTCTCTTCTGAAAAGTTATTTTTTTTCAAACAATTTTTATTATTTTCTTAATAAGGTAAGTTTTATTAACACATTTAGTGACACGTTAGAGATTGATATCTATGGCAGACAACATTAGTTTTTGTTTTTTAAGAGAATTTTAATAATACAAAATGATACCAGATAGAATATTCATGGGCACGTATGCTGATTGAAGTAAAATCTGTACTGTCATGTAGATGAATCATTGGCAGTGCGGTTAAAATTATTTTATGAGTGCTATGTGATGCACATGTTTATCATCTATTTTGTATATCGCACCATGGTTTTGGGGTATGGTTTGAGTAAAGGAGGAGTCAGTTGTAGTTAGGGGAATATCATATCAAAGTTTCTGTTGGCCTTGGTTATTGAAGGCAAATTGGGATTAGTGGGTGGTATTTGATTCACGTGGTTAGTGAAAGTAAGTTAGCATTGGTGATTAGTATTAGATTTATGTGGTTAGTGAAGGTAAGTTAGGATTAGTGGGTGGTATTTGATTTGTGCTTGTTAATGGAGTGAACCTGGGATTAGTAGGCAAAATCATGGCTGTATAGTCTTTATTATTAACTTTCATTATGAGTTTTGTTTTTAAACTGCAGCGTCTTCTGCTACTACTTACTAAAACTTCATGTGTACATTAACAAAACTTAGAACTAGTTTAAAGTTGACATATAACAAATTACAGACCAGATCATTGTGTCCAACCAAAACTAATTTTCAGAGGCTTTATACTTATGAGATATAAACTATAAATTAGATACATCCATATTTATCTCAAATTAAAATATTTCTTTATAAAGAACCTTCCACTCCATTACTGGAGTGTTCATTAAATTACATGTGATTGTTGACCACTAACCAGCGACAAAGCAACAGGTTTTAAACTCGTGTGAACAAAAACTGAAGTTAAAATCTTTAAAAGGGGACATTTTAGCATAATAAAGTTAAAAAATTACTTAATTTGCAGAAAAAAATTATTTTCAATTAGATAATAATGGATAAAGTAGTGTTTTAGTTATTTAATGTCTTCAAATGTTTCAGTTTGTTTAAGAATTTTGTTTTGTACCTATAACAACAATTGTGTTTCTGTTACAAAATTCTTAATTTACAGAAGAAATCATATTGCCCTCTGTATAATATATTTATTCGTGCAGTAGTTGTTTCAAATAGTTTATCTTCTTGTGACTTCCTTCCAAGCCATCTGTCACAACTATCTTAAGTATTATATACAAGTGTTAATTATTATGTTTTACTGTTATTCTCGTTTATCATTGCTTTGGTTTTGCATTTGTTTCTGTCAATTCCTAACAGTTCATAGAACATGGAGGCTTAAGACATCTGTTTGACATTTTCATGTCCAGAATTTTGCTATCAAAAGGTGAAAGTGAATATTGGAATGAGGTGAGACTTTTTTTTTTGTCTTGTTACTAGAAAAATGTAAGTTTGAATAAAGTTTTTTGGGAAGTTGCACTCTCCTGGTCCCCACTGTATTGTAAAGTTGAGAGTTACCATGTCGAAAAGCCCTATTAAGTATGCTATCACCTAAAGACGTTTAATATACCTTTAGAAATCAGAAAAAAATCTGTAAAGTATGATCTTTAAATTTAATTAGTCGTAACTTTTAAAGATAACTAAAAAAATACTTTTTATAGAAGCATATCACACAACACATTCAAGTACATGACCTTAAGAGGTGAAACAGCTCCACACATTCCAGATTTTAAACCCTTAGCTAAAAGATATAATGTACAAAAGTTTGTTTGTTTTTTCATAGCTACTAACTTAACTTTATCTAATGCTATCTGCAAACAATAAAAACAATATTTCTTTTTTTTTTTACACACATCTATGTATTTGGATTAAATCCTAAATAAAATAAGTATCATATTATTAGAAACAATTATGGAAGTAAAACTGAATTTACTGAGAAATGATTGTTTTGAAAGTGTGGTATTTATATTTCATGTTATGTCAGGTTTTAAAGTGAATTTTTTGTATATCAGTATTGTGCCAGTTATATTGGTTTCTTTGTTATACTTTCAGAACTGTGTTATTCTTTAGATGTTGTATATTGTAAAAACTGAAAGATTAGGCCTATTACTAATGCTTTATATACTAATTGAAAATTTATTTTATTTTATAAAAAAATATGGAAAAGAATTTTTTACTATCAACCCTGTAAATATGAGCCTGGCTTTTCTGCACAAAATCATAAAGTTTTTGTTACATTCCAAGTTTAATTAATCAATTTTGTTATCAATGTATTTCAGTAAATTAGCTTTAACTAATTCTTAAATTAACTTCAATTCTTTTTGAGTTGTGCTAATCTATATACTAAAGGGGTAGAGGATTTTTGTAGATACATATTGGTAATGAAATTCTGTATGTGGCAACAAATAATTCATTCAGAGAAGGAGAAAGATATTGTTACTTTTGTTTCGAAACTTCATTTTACCTCGCATTGATTTAGATATCATTAGTTTTAGAATAGAGGAATAAGATAAACTTTTACTTAAAACTTTTGATATTGATTTAGGAGGTTCCTAATGCTTATGAAAAGGAAATATGAAAGGTGAAAAGAAGGATTTTATTCCTAACGTGGTATCTATCTTGTACTCGTATTGATTCAGGACATGCTTCAGAATTTCACAGACAGATTTTAACTGTACATAGTCAATTAACAGTTTTGATGTTTAGTGTACTGCAGACTTGTAATGTCTGATAAAAACATTCCAAAGCTTTTGAACTTGGTTCTTCTTTTCATAGCACTTTCACATGAAGCATCAGGATTTTTGAGCTCATATAAAATGCTTGGAGGATTAATGTTGTGTTTTTTTCATTAAAAAACTGACATATTTCACTAAATGGCTTTTTTTGAATGTAGCATGCTGTATAAGCTTAATTTTGTATATATATGTAGATAAAATAAATCGGGATCATTCAAGTTTTATGTGTTTTGGTAAGGTTAACCACAAATTGCATGATTACACATATATTGTTCTTGTCTGTTGTGTGTATTTGGTGTTATGTAACACATTGATGAGACATTTTGGATCTGAAAATTTGCCAGATAAAGTTAATAATATGATATATGGTCTCTCTGTGCACAAATATTGGGTGCACATCAGTGTGTCATTCTTCAGGTAAGGTTGTCTTTGAGTTCTTATGTAAGACCAAGAGTCTTGGGAAGTATGTTATGAGATGAATTTTGCTGTCCTAAAACATTTCACGTAGGCTTTATAGCACTGAAGTCTGGGGAGTAGACAAGCTACTTCAGCTGTTTAGTAACCTCATACTGAAAAGTTTCGTTTATCAACCTGTTGTAATATGATGGGAGGTGGGTCATTATTTTCTATCATCAGGGATTTTGAGTGTAGATCAAGACATTAGTCCTGTAGCATGGACATGTATTATTGTGGGATATATCAGCTTAATATTAAAGTTTAACTAAAAAATTACCATTTTTAATCACTAACAAACCAATTTTACCAGTATTTTGAATACTGTTTATGTACTGACAGAACTAATTTAAATTTGCTGTCCTATCATCAGAAGTAATAGCTTTTAATCATTTTTCAGTGGTATCAAGATAGCCTTGCTTCTCTGCTTCACCTGATATACTTGTTTGGTATCAGTGGCTCAGAAAGTGATCAGAAGCTGGAAGAAGGACACGATGTCTTGGAAACACCGCGGAAACGCAACAAACGAGGTAGAAAGGGTAGCAGTGATAAATTACTGGTTCCTAAATTAAATCAGGTAATGTTGTTTTTCATATAATGGTATCATTTCATTTATATATATGACATGAGAATAAATTGATATCCTGCATGCTTAGATAAGGCCTGAAGATGTGTGGTGCTAATTTGTTTTTCTTATATGGGCTTTGAACTCGAGGTCTTTCTTACGAGGTAAATGTTTTACCATCCAAACCAAAGGGATTACCCACAATTTATTTCTTGTAAGACATTTTTGTTAACTCATACTACCACAAGGATAAACACAAAAATGTGGTATTTCAACTACTGTGTGTGATAAGAAATGATGGAAAATGTATCAAAAACCTGCAGCGTATACTGTTCCTCTGTGCATTTGATAGTATGTTGTAATGGGTGTGTGTGCATTTGATAGTATGTTGTAATGGGTGTGTGTGCATTTGATAGTATGTTGTAATGGGTGTGTGTGCATTTGTTTGTGTGTTATTGAAGCTTTTGTGTAGAAATGCTTGAATTTTCATTTTTTGTGAATGTTGAGAATGTACTGTTCAATATAGCAAAAACAACAGGTTATGGTTTATTTGTGATCTTAATAAATTCTAAGTGTAATAAATCTAGTTAATTTTGTTAATTTAACTATTCCTAACTTTCTATAGACAATGTTACAAATGACCAGGGATGTGGAAACAGTATTGAATAAGCTGATGAGTATACTTTATGAAGCAACGTTGCCTTCTGACCCGAACCAGTATAAGACTGGATTCTGGGGTCGGTCACAGGTTGTGCACTGCACCATGACTTTATTGGTGTCATTAGCTTTATCAGAACCTCTTCTGAAGATGTATCTGTTTCAACATCCACGATTAGATTCACTACTCAAGAGGCTGGTGTTAGATGATCCTGAGGTAAGAACTACAAAGTGTACCATTTTAACTCTTTCTATACTAAAGATGCATCAGCAATATTCCCTGATTTTTTTTCTTTCTCACAGTAAAAAGGCTTAAAAAAACTGAAACATTTATTTGTGACATTGGACCATGATATTTGTTAAACAGTATTTTTGATTGATATCAGGTTATGAGTATAGCTTGTTTTCTATAAATAATACATTATATTTGTGTGTTTAAATATGATAAATATTTGGTCAATTTGAGGGGTACTCAGTAGAGCACACAACCTCCACTATGAAGCTTTGACCATATTAGGCTCTCAGAAATTACAAATATATGTCCATATGTCTGTTATTATCAATGGACACTGACAATGCTTGGCAGGACAATAAGGAATAATATTTTTCTCGTGTCCATCAAATTTCATCAAAATTTGATAATTTTTTACTGGGTTATAGAGCAAAAACCAGTCCATATGTTATAGATAAGCTGTATTTTGGAGGGTTTGTGCCAATTTTTTTCAGTAAATTATTCTTATTAAATATTTCATAATTTTCAAGTATGAATTTTGAAATATGGTGGAGTAAAAATTTGTTTATCGATTTAGAGCTGAATTTGTTTTTGAGAATATTTGAAATATGATTTATATTTGTGCATTAAACATTGTAAAGGCTTTTATTGTTCAACAAAGATAACTGTTTCCACATGAGAAAATAAAACTTTTTGTTTTTTTTAGTAATTTCTTTAATTTTTCATATTTTTCCATTGTGTATTGTCTTTTAAAACTTCCTAAATTCTAATTCAAACATTGTAGAGAGAATTTTGTTTCTGCTTTGTGGAAAATTAAATAAAAATTAATATTAGTGTTGGAGTCAGAAACGTATTTCTTCATATCATTTGTATTGCTTCAGTTATGCAAAATTAATCATGATTGGATAACTTATTGCAATTTATGTGTAATAACAATGCTATACAAGTTCATTTGGTAGAAGATATTTTTATTAATTTCTTGTTTTATTTTTGTGTTTTCCCCATTAAAATATTTTTTGAGTTATTTTCACTAGATGTGTCTTCAAATATGTATTGTATTACTTTGTCTTGAGAAAAGTAATTTTTTAAAATTTCTTATTGATTTTATAGCCAGCTGTGAGACAGGAAGCTTGTACTGCTCTCTATCGTCTGTGCTTAGGAAACACAGCTGATGGTAAAACTGGTCACAGCTACATCCCTCCTCTTCTTAACAGTCTTCTGAGCTTTTTGTCTGCAGCACAGAACATGAGACCTCCAAGGCCTGATGTAATTTATAAGCTCAGAAATGAGTTGCATATGAATCCTAATTTACAGTTATAATTATCTGCCTTTAAACATTCCTTTGTTTTTAAAAACAATTCATCGGTGTCAGTATTAGAACACAGTTAATTGCAAATTTTATTGAATCATTTGTATTATATTAGACTAACATTTTATTTTACTTATTTTTGTAGCAAGACAAAATTATGTTTTTCATTAGACTAAAAGTACAATTTTGAAGAAAACAATTGTATATACTGTTTCTAATCATATACTTATTGCAATAAAATTAACAATTTCTATACATTATTAAACACAGTTAAGTAGGCTTAACAGTGGTGATCACATGTTAATATATAAATAAGTATTTCTGTATGCAATGAAAATGTTCCTTTTGTACAGAATAAATCCTTATGTTGAACAGATTGACTTCATTACATTTAATAAAACCAGGTAAAGCTCTGATCCAAATGTGTATTTTAGGATGAAGATAATAAGGAACCTTATGGTCCTGGGTGCAAGGATTACTTCTGGCTCGTGTGTCGTCTGGTTGACAGTGTTGATGAAGAAAGTTTGCAGGAGTGTTCACAGGATCAGGTAAAGTGATTTAAAGTAAATGTTTTGCCATGTAAATTAAGGTGTGATAAGTGTTTTGTGCATAACTGTTTTTGTAACTGCAAAATTCTCTGTTCATAGGCTTATTTAAATTGACTTATTCTGTATTTTTAAAGTTATACATGATAATGTTTATCATAATTCTGCATTTTCTAATATTATCTTCCCAAAATTTTGCAAGTGTTTAGTAAATATTACATGTTTGCTCTACACAGAAAATTAGTTTTAATAAAGTATTTTTTACTAAATATTTGTGAATTTCTGAAGCTGTTACTAAATCAACCTGAGTGAAAGGTGTTTTTTATACTAATAAAAATACTTCATTTTACGATTTTTACATTTCATTTCCGTAGCCTCTAGAATGTTCCAAATTAATATTTTACTAAAGTCTTTTATTTTCTCTACTCTAACACTTAATGTAGAGAAACATCAGTGTACAAAGAAATGAAAATTTGATGAATATGAAATAAAACCAATAATATCATTTTTTTATTCTCCACTCCAGTATGGATTAGAAAATAAACATTAATTTTCTTAAAAGCTTCAAACTTTAACCTCGTCCACACTTGGTTTCTTTTCATTTGTAGTTTTATTGCTCTACTTTGGGTGGACAATAAGTAAAAAGTAGCATCACACAGAAGCTTACTAGCTGTTTCACAGAGAACTAACATAAAACTGTTGATTGTGAAGTTTCATGTCACTATCGTTCAAGCTAACGTAATTTTAGATTGAAGTTTTATTAGTCTAAGAATTTTAGTTGAGAAATTTCTCATTTTTACGATTTAGTTAATTTTTGATATAAGAAAACCATAAAAAAGAATATATACTTAAAAGAAGGATTTGTAGGACTTACTATGTAGTTGTGCTTGTTTGCAATTGAGTAAAAGTTGAGGGTGTTCTTTCACAAGTATTGTTCAGTCTCAAAATTTGGGTTGTCAAAAAAATTAATGTAGCTTTGAAATATCTGTTAGAACACAAACACACATTCAATGAAATTAGATGTTGCAAAACTACTGTAATTTATCCAGCTTCCTAAATAAGCTATAATTCTATTAATAAATTCCTTAAGTGTTCAGAGAGACAAAATATGATCACCACCTATTAAAAATTTCCAATAATAGACAGTTAAAAGCTTTTCTGGTGGGTTTGAAAGCCACTGATATCTTAGCAAATCAAGAAGGTAGAAGTTAATTTTAGATTTTATAATTATCAGTTGTTTTTGTTTCTTATCATTGGGAACTGTAGAAACGTTATCGACATTGGAAAATTCTGATGATGAGAATTAGAATCTCAAATATGCGTTGTGATAAATAAGGAGAGAGGAATTTAAACATTTCTTTTGCAGAAAATTAAAAAAGTTAAACTTTAAATATTATAAAAAATCTATCCACTATACCAGTAAGTAAAGCTTATTGACATATATTCATAATAAAGCTATTTAATTATTTCATGTTTAAATATAACACTGAAAGATCGTCATGCACTAACTTGCTCAGCCTAGATATAAAGAATTAATTTTATGTTAGCTGTACCTTATTGACATTGGATGATCATTTTTTGCTAATATTAGCGGTCATCAGTTGACTTGGACAGTCTTATTCGTTACCTTGCTGAGGCTATCATAAGTCGGGACTTTCGTGAAACTCGTCACAATACCATAGAAGATGATGGTTTAGGTGGTCTTCTGACTCTAGCAACAGTGGTTATGAAACATAATCCTTCATACAAGTTTTCTAAAGAGGGTCAGGTATGTGATTATTATTAAAGAAAAGGTGAAACACATTATATTATAACTTTGGTTGTATGAATTCTGTATAAAGTGGCTGTGTTAAAAAATTCATAGAAACAGTTGTTTTTATATATTCTGTTAAACCTGGTCTAATGTGTTTTTAAAATATTGTGAATAATTAATTTTTTGCCCTTCAGGTTCTGACTTTATTCTATATAAAGTTAGAATTAAACAACCTTAAGTATGAACTTTTGAATCTCACTAAATTTTTTTTATGGTAATCTGAGAACATCACTACTTATTTCAAACTAATAGTTTTAGAAAAAAAACATTTTCTAAGACAAAAGTTTGATCATAATAATAATGAGTTTGATTTTAAAGTTAAATGTTAAACATATTCAAACCCCAAAGTATATATTGTTGGAACAACTTTTATTCATACCTAATTATTTAAAATTCATATTTTAAATTTTACTGCAGATAGTTTACAACAATGAATAGTTATCTAAGTAGAAGTTAATTTTGTTTACAGTTAGGAAGATATGTATGTATAAAAAAAAATACTCTTGGTCTTTGGTTATGTTTAACCAAAAAATGAACAGTGTTTCTGCTGTTTTCTATAAAATTTGAAAGAACAAATTTATCTTGAAATATAATGCTGTACACAAATTATAATTCAGATTTGTGTTGTCTATCATTTTTCAAAGCAACCAGTTTAGATAACTTTGGTCATGTTTCTTTAACTTTTAAAAATTTCTAAATATCACTCAAGTGTTAGGTCATAGATTTTGTATATTTGGAGTTATATGATTTGTTTCTGTGTTCACTTTTTCAACCTGCTATTACATGTGGTTATGAAGCATCCATGATTGGAACTGTTTTATTGCCAGTAAGTAGCATGTAATTAATGTGAGATAATTTACCAAATTGGTTAAGGGAAAGGAAAGAATGTAGTTAAGGTTTAAATTAAATGTTCTTTATTGAGGCTGATTTTTAAGTTAATTTGGTTGAAACTTAACCTTCTATTTCTATACCCATTACAGTTACATTAACTGTTTCTTTGTATTTCCTGAATTTATCATCTGTAGCTCTACTTGTGTTTGAATGAGATTTATTTGTTTTAGGTATTTTGGATGAAGGGGAACAGTTTTAATCTTTTAACTTATTTTTCTAATGATGTTTTTTGTTTTTTTATATCTTAGGAATTTCTTCTCCAAGTTTTTGACTGTCTCTTTGCACTTCCTAGTCCAAAAAAACGTTACTTACCAAAGTGTAAATCTCATCCAGTGAGATCAGCAGCTTTTGATTTGTTAGTAGAATTAGTGAAAGGTAACGAAGAGAACTACAGGCTTCTGCATTCCAAGTTAATGAGTCAACACACTCCAGGTATGAGTTGTTTTTTTTTAAATTAAATGTTTTAATATGTTAAATTATAGATGGGCATGATGGATGTCGTACCTTACAGTAAGTGACTGTGATGGTGAAACGTGTACTTTGATATTTAGAATGAAGATTGTAGTCATAGTTGTAATGCTCAAGTTTTGAGGATTTGATAAATTAACGAGATTTTTTTTATTTCAACACTGTTTGGTTTGTCCTGTTAGCATTTTCAGTGTGAATTCAGTAGCATAATTTGTTTCTGATTTATGGAAACTTCTCAAAATGGTATTGTCCCCATTTTTTCTAGTGGTGTTAATCCAAAATGGTTATGTTAATAGAACTCTTGTTATATTTTTAGCAAGTACAAGTGTATTGTAGCATAATTGTCTTTTTTATTCTTCAAGGTTCATAGTTGTGAGGTTATATATCAATTAACTCATTGTTTCTGACTATATGATGGAAATTCTTTATAACATCCTGAGTTACATGTCATCATTAGATAGTGAAATCTCTTCACAGGATGTTTTATTCAACATTTAGGTCTTTTATTGTTCATGAATTCTGTGTGTGTAATGGTTCATTGTAACCTTCTGAAATCTATTGATGTACCAAATCTTTCTCTTCTTTTCAGTAGCAACAACGAATTATATATATATATATACACACTGCTGGCCAAAATCTTAAGGCCAATGAGCATAAAGAAAAAAAAATGATTTTTTGCATTGTTAGATTTAACCACTTATTTGGGTAGAGTTTCAAATGATGAAAATAAGAAAAGGGAAAATAAAAATAAAGTTTTTAGCATTCAATTGGGAAAATGTGAAAACTATGAAATTAACCAAAATACTAACTGGTCAAAAGTTTAAGACCATACTGAAATGAAGTGTTAATTGGTAAACACGTAATGAAATTTAGTCATTTGTGGTCAAGCATTAGTGTTGTCAACATCTTCTCCCACTAACATCTTCTGTGTTACATTGGAGAAAAAAATGGCAAAGGCTAAAGAGTTGACAGAGTTTGAATGTGGCAGATTTGTCAAGTTTCAAAAGCAAGGTCTCTCTCAACATGCCATCACTGTTGAGATTGGATGTAGTAAAACTGCTGTTGCAAATTTCTTGAAAGACCTCGAGGGATATGGAACGAGAATTTTAAGTGGTTGGCCCAAGAAACTTTCACTGGCTTTGAGCAGAAGGATTTGATGGGTTGTCCAGCAAAACAGCAGCCAATCATCAAACCAGATTAAGGCCCTTACAGACACAGAATGCAGTTCAAGAACAATAAGATGGTATCTACGAGAGAAAGGCTTTAAAAACTGTAAACGTCTTCAAAGGCCACACCACGAAACAGCTCAGTTAAACTTTGCTGAGAGAAACACCAAACATGGGGCATAGAGAAGTGGACAAAGGTTTTTGTTCTCTAATGAGAAAAATTTTAACCTGAATGGTCCAGATGGCTTCCAACGTTACTGGTGAGATAAGGATATCCCACTGGAGACATTTTCTACACAACACAGTGGAGGAGGTTCCATCATGATCTGGGGTGCTTTCTCCTTCCATGGAACAATGGAGCTTCAGATTATACAGGGGCATCAAACAGCAGCTGGCTTCACTGACATGTTTAAGAAAGCATCCTTATTTATGAAGGCCCTTGCCTTGTGTGGAAATGACTGGATCTATCAGCAGGACAACGCTGCAATCTACAATGCCCACAGGACAAAGGATTTTTTTCATGGCGAATAACGTGATTCTTTTGGACCATCCAGCGTGTTCACCCCAAACTGAACCTTATTGAGTGAACCACTGTTAAAGTTTAGATTTTTCAAAGCACGTGGGTCACATCATATGAAAACTATAGTTTAAGTTTTTTTTTGAAAGGTTTCCTTTAAAACTTTGGTAAGATAAATATGTATATTATGACATACATTATAATGTTGATTTCATTCTATATATTGATGATAACATGGTTTAATTAAATTTTGGATGTAACTGTATCATATTTAAGAAGAAATTTAAAAATGGCATTGGAGTACTAGGATTAAGTTTTGACAGCTATTTCAAGTTGTCAGACAAGTTACAAAATTAAAAATGGGGGTTAAATGCTGTCTCTTTTCCAGACTGTGAAGTCCTTTGAAAAGACTTAATACAGAAAAAATTAAAGAACATCAAAATGATCACTCACTCAATCTTTTTGACAGTTTTTTCTTCCAAGGCTCATTGTAAATAGATGAGGTTGTGTTTTGTACTTTTTTTGGTCACTGGCTGTTCTGTTGCTGGGAAAGTTCATCCTGTTTAGATATCCAGTTGACTCCATTAACTCTCCATTCTTGATGACCTTCTGAAGCATTCTTGTTGGGCACTTCAAAGTCCTCTACAGTTTAAGGTTTATTGACAAATATTTTTCTTAAATTACCTAATTGGCCATTCTATATTCAGTGTACTTTCACAAACAGTTATGGTGAATGATTTTTTCTGGACCAATTATATTGACACCTACTTTATAATTTGTTTTCTCTTACAATGAGAATGATTCAGCTATTTCATATTGCCATGATGGAATTCAGATTTATCAGCACTTACAGTGTAGCCCTTTTGTCATATTACAAACTGGTTTAACTCTTATAATATACCCAAGTTCGTACCTACTTCTGTACATGTTAAGTATTTATAATAGAATATTAATTCAGTATATCCATTGTAGATATATAAAGTCTGTTTTGTTACTAGTCCAAGTGCAATTACTTTTCATGCCCCAAAATCTTAGATCTTTTTTTTCTAATTTTTAAAAAACCCTAAGTACATTTCATATGTTTATTTTCAGTAAAACTACATTTTGTCAGTTATTTAATGATATACTTGAGTCTTCAGCACATAGATAAATCCCAAAAGTATAATGAAAAGACAAGTTGTAAAATTAGAAATAAAAGATGCGGCTATACTGATGTAAAATAACTCTGAAAACAACAAAACGTGCGAAAAGATAGTCGATGTGACCCCTGATCTGAGAACAGGATTTTTATTGTATCAGATTGTATGTACTAAAATGTTTTCTTGGAAAATTCACAGTAATCATACTGCATTTATAATGTAACAGTTTATGTATGTAAATTTTCAAGGGTTTACAACAAGACTTTCCCAAAGTAACAACACTGCACTTTGAACGTGTCAGAACTTTTATTATGTAGTTCGGTGTGAATACAGTAAACACTGGAATCCTTCAAATGTTGGTTACTGTATTGGGATGTTTAGAATTTAACAACATAAGTGTACAAGGACGTTATGTGAGCCCATACCTTGCTATTTATCCGTGTCAGCACTTGTCAACTAACAAAAATTCAGGTTTAACTATTACCTATAACACATTTAGTTTTGCAAGTTTCATAAGCCTCATCTTTGAAAGACATTTTTAGTTAGATTGGTATTTATATATAGTTTCTGTTGTGTGTTTTCTAAAAGTTGTTCACGTTCTTAAATAGTTGTATACCATTGCTTTAAGAATGTGAAAAACTTTATAACTGTACATTTGTTTCAGTTTTTGAGTAAATATTTGCATACATTTTTATAGATGAGGTAGTAGAACTTTTCATTTTTAAATAGTATGAATAAATGTAAAGTTTCTAAAGTTGCATTAATTTTCTTTTACTTCACTTCAGTGTAGTCAATTAGGAAAATGCAAGCTCAATAAGCCTAACAGTTTAGCCCTACAAAGTACAAATGTGAGTGTAATACCGGGTATTTTGCAAACTACACTGATATTTTGGTTACCATATGTTACATTAAATATCTAAAATTTATGTTTTTGTTTTGTTAATCAACTGTAAACTAATATCATAGGTGTTAAAAAAATATAAGCAGAGCAATAAGACGAGATAATGCTACGTGATAAATCAATATTTTTGTATATAATATTTTTTTATATTAAAAAATTAAAACAAGCGTAATATTAAAACTTGTTATTGATATGCAGGGGTGGAGGAAAAAGTCCCCTTCTAAATATGATATTAATTTGTTGTATCTTTTACTAAATAACAGAGGAATACTGATATTAATTTTAACACTTGTTTTCATACATACCAGAACTTTTCATGATTATAGTTACATTTTCCCATAAAAATGTTTTGTCCCTCCTGTAGTTTCTTAGATTTTCTAATTAGCCTACAAAATAATGAAACATGTAGTAACTGTTTAATTTAAATAATGGGTTTTCATTTTTGAATCCTTTGAGTTTGTTATTGTATGAATGAAATAGCACATCTAAGCAATGGACATTTATGTGTATTGTTGGCAGTTTTTGTCTTTTAATAATTTGAGTTTGTTAACATGTATATAAAATACCATGTTTGAACATTGGGTATTATGTATGCTATCAGGGATATTCACTTTGCGCATGTTTGTTTCTGTAATATAATTATTTATCATGTTACTTTGGATGCTGAATGCTGACTTTAATGTGCATGAGAATTAAGATGTAACCATTTCTGCCTTGTATTGACCATAAAAAATTTTATGAAAAAGCTTCAAATTAAATTAATTTTGGGAAGATTTTGCTCAAATCCAAACAGATCTCCTTACTGATATTTTCTGAAAATTGATTTGGGGATTCGCTTCACAATTCTAGAGCTGCTGTCCACTCACTCACTCACTCTGGACATTATTTCAAACTAATTTTGGGATAACTCTTTTGGTACATTTCAATCATAGTTTGTTGATTTCTTGATTGGCTGATGCAGAACTGACCATCTAAGAATTGGAACTGGATTCGGTAGTGTCATGGCAAGAAATAGCTCAATTATATCCTTCAGTAATAGTTGGCATATTACTATTGCTAATAGGTGTAGACCAAATAAGTACTGCTTTTCCATGTTTTATCTGATGTTGGAACTACTGAGCCATCGCAGAAAGAGGTGTAGATTTGTTTAGAGATTACACAAATAATATTTGAGATTTTTGTTTAATTGTGATATCAAATCACTTTGCACTCAGACTAGTGACAAAACTGACTTTTATTTTCACAAACAAATTTTCATTAAAATATTTTATTAAAAAAATCTATTTTTTCTGTACAAAACATGTTGTGATTTATACTAAAAGTTTACCAAATCTTGTGAAAATACCCCTGCTATATCAAAAGTTAGTGCAAATATTTAATGTGAAAATGTGTAGACAAACTCGTGTTATATTGATCCAGTAGTGAAAGAGTTAATATTTCTACAAGCTTGAATCGTGGTACATTTCTGTAAACATTTTAAGCCTATGTTACAAATTGCACTCAAACCTCTAATAATCTTGGACTAGTGTAAAGTCAACTTACTTGTACAGTATAACTATAGTATCTAACACAGTGATTCACTTTATTATTTTTTGTAAACTCTACATACACACTTCATAAATATCTCATATTTATAATCTAGCTTTGAATGTATGAGAAAAACTTGACATAAAGTAAGAACTTTTTAGGCCTACTTAAAATTGTTGTTGAGATCTGCAGTTCCCTCTACCAACTGACAAATTATGGTGTTAAAAATAGTTCTTTTGAAAAATTAAATCAATTGAATACATTTACATTATTTTAAGAATGCAGTTTGAGAAACAGAAAATTAAGATAAAAAGAAGTATTTTTAATGTTTTTTAAAATTGTTTTTCAGGATAAAATTTGTGAAAAATACCAAAATGTGCACTAAACCAAATAAATTTTTTCAAGCATGAACTATGTAAGTAAAAAAGTGTATCATATTCATGCAAATAGGTTGAGCATCAAAACTGTGAAAATGCATCAGGAGGACAAAATGTCATCTTATTGGTCTGTACAGAGTTAAAATTTAAAAGGATTGTGTCATGATCGGAATGTTTTGTATTAAATTTTATTTGTTATCCTTATTTTTAATAAGTAAATATTTAGCTGTAATTAAAGTGAATCCAAAACATTTTAAGGTTGTAGTAGGTAATGCCTCCCAACATTGATGCATTAAAAATGATTAACAGGATTAAATTTGATTTAATTGGTGAAATGACTCTGTAATACATGATTTAATTGAAATTTTCTATTTTTAATACATAAATTTTGTGTAGTTTGGAACTGAGCACTAAACTAACACTTGTTATGGTTGGTCGACAATGATTATGTACATGTAATTATTTCCTTCTAGATTCACATTCTCAATACCCATGGGACTACTGGCCTCATGAAGATGGTCGTTCTGACTGTGGGTATGTTGGACTTACTAATCTAGGTGCTACCTGTTACATGGCATCGTGTATGCAACATTTGTACATGATGCCATTAGCCAGAGCTTCTATCTTGTCTGCCAGGGTAAGGAAGTGTCTCTCAGTGGCCTATGATTATGTTTAATTACCTATTTTTCTTTATAAAGACAGTCATAGTGCTAGAGTGTTTAATGTTTTTGTAAAGCTTTGTTAAGACTTATGAAACCTTTTAAGTTTTGTTTTCCTAATAAGATAATGCATGATGTTTCACCTCTATAGATCAATGCTTTAATTTTAGAACAACTGTAAAATTCTTTCTCATTCCTAGGTTGGTAATAATAGTAAACATGGGAACACCTTAAAGGAGTTACAGAGGATGTTTGCTTATCTTATGGTAAGTGCTATAAATTACTTTACTTTTAAACAAAGTAGCTTATGAGAAAAAAAGTGTCATCATAAAAGAAGAAAAAAACCAAAACAACAATAAATCAGTGTTTATCCATGTTATGGAGTCTGAAACATTGTGATTGTTTCATTGATTTAAATTTAACAATATTAACTGAGTTTTTTCAGTATAAACCTTAATAATCCAAAATTGATTTGACTTAATTACTGCATTTGCAGTTATCTTTGTGGGTACATGTGGAAGGTACGATATGTTAATTGGTGTATATAGAAATAGCTACATTGGTGTGTGTGAAGTATATCAATATAATGTTTATGTGGAACCTATGTGTATTATAAAATTGTTGTTACACACCACATGCTATATGGCCATTTATAAATCAAACCAAAACAAATATTTCTCAATTCAAAGAATTGTTTAACAAAGAGAATGTTTTGCTTATCCATGATTTTGATATCAAACAGTTCAGTATAATTTACAATACTGTTCTTAGTTCCACTATTTTAATTCTCTTTAGTACAACCTACAGCCTTACAGTAGATATTAGTGTGTTAAACAAAGGTTACAAATTGTTATTATTCAACTGAACAGGAGAGTGAAAGGAAAGCATATAACCCTCGTGGATTCTGTAAGGTTTACACTATGGACCACCAGCCTCTCAACACAGGGGAACAGAAAGATATGGCTGAGTTTTTTACAGATCTCATAAGTAAACTTGAAGAGATGACACCACAGTTGGTAAGTTGACTGATATTATCTCTCACACACACTTGTTTTATGTTCTGATTTAAATTCCTCCAAAGCATAATTTCATTTATATATTTTGTGTTAAAATAAATTGCTGCAATCTTTATATGAAACCTGGGAATATGTATGTCAGAAATGTCCCCCCCTTCCCATGAATAAAGCTTGATTTTGTATGTTTATGTGAGTGTGTGGAAATTTAAAATTGATTATATAAATATACTATACCAGTATACAGCTAAAAGCTGTGATGTTTGTAACTAGTGCAAGCATATCTCAACATTTTTTATGATTTCTACTTTGCCATGCTTTGCCTTTATGGTGTGAGAAGCTTCTATTCAAAGCCAGATCTAGCTCTAAGACTATTCCAAACCTGTTGCTCATCAGATTTTGCTCTCAGCTTACAGGCTGTGACATGTTATCACTTTATGGCTTCCAGATTATGACAGAGCTCTTGTTCCTGATCTAGGTCTTTGACTATGATGTGACTACTAAACTTTCTCTAACTTTGTGGTTTACAGTTTTATTTACAGTTTCTGGACCAGTACTAGTTTTTAGGCTATGATGTGACTACTAAATGATCTCTGGCTGTATTAAAGCTTGTCAGTCTGATTTGGTTAATTATTACAGCTTGATTTTACTTTCATACTATGACAAGGCTACTGAGCTTGGTGCTATTCTCAATCTATTATTCTCAAACCTTGACAAAGTTTAAAAACCAGATTAGTCTGCATAAAGATTACTACATCAATTATGATTTTTAGGAAGTGAGAAATTGTTGTGTTAGATCTGCTCTCAAACTCTGACAGAATTGCAATCACAGGTTATATCTGGCCTTTGTGTTGTGACTATTATAAATATTATTTTAGCTATAACTAGACTGCATGCCATGTTTGTTTCTTATACTGTGACTAATCAACCAAGACTATAGCTTTACAGCTGATATAGGCCGTTAAATCAAGATTTGACTTTCATCTTGACATCATTAGCTTATGCACTAAACCTACCTTGAAAGCTCATGGCAAAACATTTTAGCAGAGACCAGTAACATGATGGTTTAAAATTAAATCATAACTTGTAGACATTCATAAATTTTACCATTTTTTTACTTGTACGTTTTATAAAATTGCTGTTTTAAGTCAATATCAAGTGAATGTTATCAGTTTTTTTTATATTTTCCAAGTTTATATTCACCTTGTTTTTGAAGTTTCTTGTATCTTTTAACTCTTAGAAAGAACTTGTCCGAAACCTTTTTTGTGGCGAGTTATCCAACAATGTTGTTTCTCTGGTACGTGTTTCATATTTTTACCATTAATTTATAAAAATAGTCACATAATGTTAATTACATCAAGAGTATGAAGGAAGAAATTTTGCACTGCTTAACAAGAATGTAAAATATAAACTAAAACCAGATGTTTAAAAATAAAATTTAAGGCAAATTATATTAGACTGCCCCTCACATTAGAATGCAGAATTATAATGTTTGAGTAAACAGAAGTAAAAACTTATCAAATAAAAGCATTTCACTATTGTTTCAGAAACAAATATGATACGTATTAGTAACAGTTATATTTATTAGCCAAATCCAAAAGGCGTAATTTTTAAAGTAAAATGCTTTTTGCAATAGCTTTCAAAACTTATCAAAATTTATTTTTGCTAAATACCATAATAATTTTCACTTGTTGTGAGGAATGTTTTGAAAACTTATCTTAGTTTGTTTTTAAAAATGTTCTGATTTATATTTTAAAATGTACAACTAACAGTCATTCCTTAATTACACTTTGGTTTAGTCATTTAAAAAAATTAGAATTAAATTACCAATTGTAAAGAAAAAGAAGCATTGTGAACAATGTATTCATCGTTATATTTAAAAATTTGTGTGTATCAGATTTAAAAATGGAATATTTGCAAGATGAAAGATGTTATCAACTTTTAACGTTACCTCCTTTATTTCTGGCTTTATTTGTCTCGTGTTTTTTCAGTTAATTGGCTTATAATTTTTTAACATTATTATTTTTACAAATTTTAACTTTAAATTCCCTTCATTAGATTAACTTTTTATATTAATTTGGTATAAAGCTTAATTTTTACCCATTCCAAAATCATGTAAATTTTAATAGTGTTTTTTTTCCAACAGGATTGTCCCCACATTAGTCAAACAATGGAGGAGTTTTACACCCTTCGCTGTCAAGTAGCCGACATGCGAAACCTCTACGTAGGTAGAGTTGGTGCATACAACTGAAACTGTTTTTTTAAAGTTTCTTTTCATTAGTTTTGTTGTGTTTGAATGTGTGATATCTGTCTTATATTTTGCATCCAGTATCAAAAGTTTTAAAACAACTTTACTGTTACCACAAAGAAAATTAACTAAGGTATTTTTAGCAGCTATATTTGAATAACATCATTTGTCTCTGATTTACTAAAAATGGTTCATTTACAGTTTGTTACCTTACAGACATATGTTGCATGTTATGTACACAGGTAATTTTTATTTCACTCTGTATCCTATAGTAGAATATCGAACCAGATATTATGAAATAGTTTTATTCCCTTGGTAACACAAAAATCTGCTTATATAGATATCTTTCTGAGGTTAAAACAAAAAAAGGATTATTTCAAATTATATTTTCCTGAGTTACTATTTTTTTTTCTGAGGATACACTTTTGTGCATACATTAGTATCTAGAAAGTTCACTGATTAAACTGATGTAGTATGGCTGTGTACTCTTGATTTTCTACAATAAGTTGTGTAACATATCTGCTATTAACATTATTAACTGTAGTATGGTACAAAAATTAATAGTGAATAATATCTTCTAAGTATGTTAACCTATGTACATAGAACAAAAACCAAAATCAATGTGGCCTTTAGTACAGTCATTTAAATATGTTTTGTGTGTGTTTCTACATATCAGCAATTAGAATACATTGTTTTATCATTTTGGTACCGTCAGATACAAAATTCTGTTTAATCTACATATTATCATTGATTAAATGAATGTGTGTTTGTAATTCATTGTTATTAAGCCAATCGAACGTTGTGTGTACTTCGTTGTTAATTAGGCTGTAGAGATTTCTAGGAAACCTAAGTTGTTAGCATATAAATAGCTGTGACTAAACAAGCAGAAATGAAAGAGGGTAAAAAGTGAAGTCACAGAAAAGAGAAGGTAGGTGAGAGAAATGTTAGAAAAAAGTCAACTGTCATAGTACTGAAAGATTAAACACTTGGTACGTTATAGTGAAATTAACAGTTTGAAAGAAAGGAGGAGAAAAGTTTGTCTTGCCAAAGAATGTTCTAAACTAATTGAATATGTCTGTGTGGACTTTGATGAAAAGGAGGCCATTATTTGAAAGTTCAAAATACAACACTGGTAACACATGTAACAGTGTAAGTGAATTATATGTGTATGCTGCTAAGATAAAAATAGAGAAAAATAGCTTGGCTTATCAACTGAATTCTAAAGCATTTGTATTTGCCAGTGTGGACTTTTGATGATAATAGGAGAGCTTTATAGTTTTTAAGGTATAACTGTGATATCCATAATATAAATAATTCTTTATGTACATTAAACCTGTTTCTATGTTGTTGTTGTTTTTTAAAGTGGTCTTCTTGCTGTTCATTCATTGTTGAATTTATTGTCTAGAAGTCACAGATGCCCAATGTAAAAGAATCCTCAGCACAACACACCCATATTCTTACTTTAATATATACTACTAAAAAAGTAAGTTTCTGACATTTTGTGAGCCACAGCTTGGATTATACAGTGGTAAATGATGGTAAAAGAAAATTTGAATGACAGCAGAAATATGTAGGCTTGAATACATACAACTGTAGTAGTAGTAGTGCAAATAGTGTGGAAATTGCAATCATTATATAATCATGTTAACAGATTTTTATAACTGGGTGGAAGGATGAGAGCATTTCACATTGAAAGACAGTGAACTGTAAGAGTTGGTTAAACAACAGAAACTAGGGAGAGAAGAACATAGGCATAGGAGAAACACTAAAAGAAGTGACAGGAGAAACTAGAAATAGAGAGAATAAGAACACAGATCAAGATGGCGTTGCTCACTCAACTGAAGGAAGAAGGGGCTGAGAATAACAACAGATTCAGGGCTAGATGAGCCAAGCTGCCCAAATTTGAATAGAAAGATGACATGGATGCTTTCTTGGAGAGAGATGAAAGAAAGATTTGCATAAGTTCAGAAATGGGATAAAGGTAACTGGGTAGTCTGTCACGTCTATGAATTTTTACAGACATTACATCAGAAGATGCAGTAGTCCACGACCAGTTAAAAATTGGCCTTATTAAATCAATATGAACTTACTGAAGAATGTTTTTGTTGGAAGTTCAGAGGAGTCAAACCTAACATTGGAAAAACTGTATTCCAGTTTGTGGCACATCTATGGTGATACTTCATGAGATGGACTGACGTGGTTAAATGTGACAATAGTTTTTGATGGACTGGCAGATCTTTCAGTGCATCAACAATTTATCTTCACTTGTTCAATTGTTGCATCTTTGTTCCAAAAGGAGAGAGGAAATAGAATTAAAAAGCACAGGAAATTGTAATATTTCTCTTCACTTTTCTCTTGTGTTTTTTGACAAAAGAATTCTATTTAGTCACTATTACTGTATAGTTTCAAAGGTAAGTCACATCTGTAACAATTTAAGACATATTACAGCTTAAAATGTATTAAGTTAGTAGCAGCAATTCTTTTGTAGTATGGTCAGAAACCAGTTATGAAGACTGCCAGAAATGGTCCCATGTGGGTTGCTGTTAATCTGATTGTAGTAGCTTTACATCATTGAAATATTTCAGAAAAAAGTGTATATTTTCTGGTAAATATGTGCTGGAAAAGTGTTTGGATTGTGTTCTTTAGTCATATGCAATTCATTGTACCAAAATGATTTGATGTATAGAGCTCAGATTTTCATAAATTGTAATGTTTTTATACAATAAGTTTTTTTTTTTTTTATAATTCCAGTTTCTCAATACCGCATATGAAAATTGTAATATTATTGTGAGAAGAGTAGTTTTATTTAAAATTATGTTCTGTTATAAAGAAACGGTTGTTGCACATACCACAATTATTTTTGTAATTGTCTGAAGCTTGAATTCTCAAATTGTGAATTTTTTTTTATGATTTTTTTGTTTGTGGTGCCATTCAGTAGATGGTGCAGGAGGTTTGGTTACTATATAGATACTGATATGCATGTTACATCCCTTACAGTAAGATGTAGGAAGATATCTGATTATGTTAACAATGTACTAATCGTACATAGTGCGTAAAAGAATGCAAAAACTTTTACCACTAATTTTACTTTAATTATCCCCTGCAACAAACACGTACAGTTGGCAACAGGAATTAACCCTTCTGCAATAAATATGTCATTGTGCATGTAATGATGTTTTACACAATTACATTCAAAATTTTGTTAAACTACGTTATTATCAATATCTATTAATAAACTTGGCATCAGAAACATTGTTAATTAATCAACTTTTAATATTGTACAAGTTTTAAATCCTCAATTTTGTAGGGATAGAACTAAAAACATTCTTCATTTCCTATACTATATGGATTGGGACATTTGTTCTGGTGGTCTTCCCTCTTCTCTAATTTATAATGTCATCAAGAAATTAATATAGCTTTTTTAAGATGAAGAATGAACAGTTTGTATGTCAGAACAAAACATTTATTAAATATAATCTTCATTCTTATCAGTGATACTTTTCTATCTTATAGTCAGGCTTTGAAGTAAAAAAATATTGATGTCCCCTTTAACACCTTCCACACTTGTATACCTTTTTTCATTATGTGGTTGGGAGTGTTTTATGTCTGAGTGAACTATTGTTTTTAGCATTTAATACTGGGTAGGGATTCAATTTATCATCACTGGTGATAATTCTGTCCAATAATGGCTCATTCCTATTATGTGCCAGAAGATATAAAACAATGCTCGCATGTTGGAAACAATGATCATAAGAGAGTGCCCAAACACCTTCTTTATGGTGTTTTACCATACCCCTGAGATGCTCATGTATTGTTTCATGAGAGACATGGAATTTCAGATCTATTTCATGAGTGTGTTGCTTTAGGTCAGACTCGGCAAGTGTCTTCAGACCATTAGTATCAATTCCAACATATGGGCCCCTGCCATCACAAGAATTGTGGCCTAACTAATGAATGAATATTTGCTGTAAACTTCATATCAATGCTGTAAGTGCAGCTACCTGTTTGGCCATCAATTTTGATTTCATTCCTCAAAGTTGTTTCCTCAATCCTTTTTTTCACACACTTAAGGTGTATCTGATTATATACACAGCTAATTAATTTATCATAGCAAAACATATTTTTAGACAGTAAAAACTTTTGATATGAAATGTCACACAGGTTGTGGTATTTTAGATCTGGATGGTGTATGTTTATTTTAGGAATCTCTGGATGAGCTTACAGTGAAAGATACTCTTGAGGGTGACAACATGTACACTTGTTCTCAGTGTGGAAAGAAAGTTCGTGCTGAAAAAAGGTATCAGAATCTTATTATTTTCCTAACACTTGCTCATTTGAACTGTAGTGTTATTTTTCTCCTATACTTTATCAATTTTATCATTTCCACACTACTAGGTAAAATTCCTTATGGTGTTGCCTAAACTGTTGAAATTAGTTTCAGTCAGTACCTTGGAAATATTTGTATTAGGTTGCATTTTTCTATTCAGTATAGTATACTTTTTACTTGTGTGGATGAACTGTATTAAATTGATAATGCTCTCAGATATGAAACAGTCTGCTTTTGTAATGTATTTTTCAGCATAGCTTAAGCCTTAAAAAGTAATTACAATACCAATTGTAATTTAGGTTTAATAAAGCTTATTTTGTCTTGATTCAGTAAAGGCAGTTATGTGATAGAATATGGTAAAAATTGTGATAGCATTAAATCACAATTGTGTCCTTCTTTGTGGCTTGATGTCAAGTGCAGAAATACAATCAAACAAGTCTGTAACTTCCCCTAAACATAATTCTCTGCAACATACAAGATTTATTCGTGTCACATTCAGGAAGACAATAATAATCTTAATTTGTTTTCTTATTTCAATTAAATTGGTTTTACTTTTTTCCTCCCCACTTGGATCTATAATTTCACTTTATTATTACCACAGTTTTCTGGTTACATTGGATATATTAAGGAACACATTAAAACTTCAGTACAATCCTCCATTAACAGCAGCACGGCAATAATAACGTTTTTGCGAAAGCACAGCCAAGGGAATGGGTTTTTTATGCCTAATAAGGCTTGGAACAGTCAGTTGTAATAAGTTTTTTCTGTGCTTAATAATGACCTGACAAGACTATTCATAGCTTGAAACATTGTGTGGCCTGATGATTAGTGCACTTGGCTCACAATCTGCAGGTTGTAGATTCGAATCCTCATCAATAAACATGCTTCCCTTTCAAATGGTGAAAGTGTTATAATGTGAAGATCAGCTGCATTATTTGTTCATAAAAGAATAATTTAATAAGAATTGGTGGCGGGTGGTGTTGACAAGCCGCCTTCTCTGTAGTGTATTGCTGCTAAATTATGGATGACTAGTGTGAATTGTCATCATGTCGCATTTGTGAAATGCTTATATACTATTGTATAATGTTAAAATATTCCATCTCAATGTTTTAACTATTGAAATACTTTGTGTTTTTTGAAACTTATTGAAAATACAAGGAAATTGTTTTGTTTTTTAGGGCCTGTATCAAAAAACTTCCTCACAGCCTTTGCTTTAACACAATGCGGTACACTTTCAACATGGTCACTATGACCAAAGAGAAGGTGAACACTCACTTTTCTTTCCCGCTTCGTCTTGATATGTCTCGTTATCTGGAGAAAAATCTCATGAAAAACCAACATATGGGTAAGTAGTTGAGACATTTTAATCAAAATATTCTTGTTATGGGTCTTGCTCTATAACTAAAATGTGATAAGCTATGTTAATATTGAAGTGAATTATATAGTACATATGTATAATTGATGTCACAAGTAATGTTAAACTAATTAGCCAGTACTAATTGTTTAAATATAGATGTTATACTATTATATATTCTTATATACTAAGTAAGAATTAAACAGCGAAGAAACTAAATTTAAATTCGTGGGTAATCAAGATAAAGGGCACTAGTATATGTTCTTACAAGCAGATATTTACTTTTTTTCATTCCATTTTGGTTAATTGATTTTTAGAAGATAGATCCAATTTCATGGTACACTTGTATATTAAGTAAGAATTAAGCAGCATGAAAACTAAATTTAAATCTTCGGTAATTATAACAGAGGGAGCTAATTGAAAAGACAAGACCTCAGAAAGCTAAGTTTTGATAATATTGTATATTTTCGAATGTCATTTGGTTTATTATTTTTATCATTAGCAATTAGATTTGAATAAGAAAAACAACTAGATTTAGTAAGATTGTAAATTGAAATAGGAAGTATAAACTTTTAATTTAGATTTTAGTTGTGTAACAAATAGTATAACATTAGATTAGGATTATTATATATAATTCTTTAAGCTTGGTTATAACTCAGCTTGCAGTGAGATTGTAAGACAAAGTAAGTACGTTGCATTAGTTATTAAAAACAGTAAAACTAGTTAATTGTCAGATGTAGGTTTAACATTGTTAACAACACACTACTGGAACATAATTATAGTATCAAACAATACAATGGTTAAGACTAGTTAAGGGGTTAGGCATTCCCAATTTGTTTAAGTGCATTGGTGCAACAAATGGTTTTGTTTTTTTAGTATTAGGGTTTAAGGTAGTGAACTTAATTGTAAAGATCCTATTGTTTTGAACAACAGATTTTAGCTCTTAGCTTGTGTAGTTGAGGAATATTAGAAGAGATGGAAAGCAAAAGGAATAGAGAAGGATATGGATTACACTATGCAACACAAATTTTTGTTCTTGGATAGTATGTGTTATTTCTTATTACTTATGTTATAAAAGTACAGAAAATGGCCATTATTCTTTTCAAACTTTGCTCATGTGACTTAGATAAGAAAATTCAGAAATTAACCTATTTTCTGTGTAAATATGTGAAAATTTGCACATTTTCATTCACATAAGGTCTGAATGAAACAACATATGAATCAAGATTTGTATATTTATACTAAAGTTGTACAAAAATGTTCAGAAGTGAGCAGTTTTTTTGAGGTTTATATCTGTAATGTAAATCACTTTCATGTATCAGCCCCCAAATATAGTCTCCTGTCACGTTTTCATTGTACGTTCCTTGGTAGCGGTGTTCAAAGTCCAGTATATCTTGGTGGAAGCACTCACCTTGCTTCTCTGAGTATGCACCCATATTCTTGAATTTATCAAGATGAACGTCAAGAATATGGACTTTCAGAAACATCCTACAGCCCATTTTGCCCTAGTTCTTCACCAGAGCCTCAACCAGTTCCACATAATATTAAGTCTTGTGATTGCCCAAGAAGCTCCGAACAACTGCGACAAACCTGCCCCAAGGTTTTTTTTTTTGCTTCCTACTGAGCTTCTTAAGGAATTCTGTGCACTCCAGGATTGTCTTTATTTGTGGTCCAACAAAGACACCGGCTTCGACCTTTGTCTCGGACATTGTAGGAAAAAAGTCTCGAAGGTACTTGAGGGCTGCAAATTTCTCGTGAAAAGTTGCGACAAATTGTTTTATAAGACCCAATTTTATGTACAATGGTGGAAAGACCACCTTCTGGAGGTCCATTGTTGGTTTACACTTGACGTGCCTCCCCACAAAGAACTTGGTCTGTTGTGACCAGTGCTTCCTGTTGTAGTGCACTGCGGTGTCCCTACTGTCCCAAAGACAGAGATAACAGAGAAACTTGATAAAGCCTCCTTGAAGACCCATCAGGAATGCAACCATTTTGAAGTTTGATAATCTCTTTGCCATACTCATCATACTTTCTTGCCTCTAGCAAGGTCTTGACACTGTTGTATTCCTCTTCAAGCAAAGGGAAGCAACAGACACTTTTTCACATTATGGAACACACAGCTTTATAACTTATGCTTATGGTTGATTTTAATTTCAGATGTATTGATTGGGAAATGCTGGAGTGAAACTATGAGGGAGAAAAAGTTTAGAAATTGTTCAAGATTGATTTCTTTATCAACTGATCAATGAACTTATTAGAAAGAATGCTATTTTAGATTTATTGTTAACTTCTAATATAGAAATGGCTGAGAGGAAGGAAATTGGAGAGCACCTAGGTACAAGTGATCATTGCTGTATTAAGTTTGATACTTTGTTGCATATGGAGATTTGAAATAATGATGTTTTTATTTCAAATTTCAAAAAAGCAAATTTTGAAGGGATACAACAAGAATTGCATGTTATGAATTGGGCAGCTGTGATGTTTGGAGACACAACATATGCAGAAATATTTTAAAGTAAATTTTTTCAGTTTTTAAAACAAATACAGAAAGAAAGGGGCAGCTGCAAGTAGAGAAACAACTTGGATTACAAAGGGTATAAGAGATCAAATTAAAGAAAAGCATCATACATTTCAGAAGTTTAAATTGAATGGTATTTTATAAGATTATAAAAGATGAACAAAGCTGGTCAACTAGGAAATTAGGACATCAAAAAGAATAAATGAAAATGTTTGGCTGAAAACATAAAAATTAACAGTAAAGATTTGTTAAAGTATATTAGAGGAAAATAAAATGTTAGGATAAGGATAAGACCTTGAGGGATGACAAAGGTAGGTTGTATTGGGATGACAAAGGAAGGTTGTATCTGGTGGTTATTAAATTCTGCTTTATCTTCAGTTTTAACTAATAAAGACTTAAGCAGTGCCCTCATTTTGAACAGTTGATAGATGTAAATGAAGTTGAACGAGACACACAAATTCTGACCTTATTAAAATAAAATTGGGATGTTTAAAGAATGATAAGGTTCCTGAGCCGGATAATATTTCCCTGAGAGGTTTAAAGAAGGTCAAGGACTAGATATATGAGCCACTTGTCACAGTTTTTTGTTGTTGTTGCAAGTACCAACAGATTGGAAATGACCTAATGTCACTCATATCTTCAAGGAGGTGATAAAAGTTGTCCCAATAAATGTAGACCTGTTAGTCTTGCATCAGTTGTGGAAAAAGTTTTGAAAAGTTTGATAAAAGATACTTTGCAGAGTCATTGTAAATAGTTTAGAATTTTATCATATAGTAAACATGGTTTCACTAAGAGAAAATCTTGCATTACTAATCTCTTGACATACTTTGCATATGTAAGTGAGGGTAAGTTGTAAATTTGGTGTATCTGAATTTTCAGAAAACATTTGACAAAGTGTCACATAAAAGGTTTGTAAAGAAATATCTATATAGGTGTGGAAGATAAGTTAACTAATTGGATGGAAGAAAGTGGAGAGATGATATAAATGAAGTTCAGTGAAATTGGATTAATGTTAAAAGTGGTGTACCTTTGGGCTCAGTCTTAGGACAATTGCTCTTTGATTTACATTGATTACATTGATGAAGGAATGGTCAATACATAACTTAAATTTGCTCATGATGTCAAGGTCTTGGGTGTTTCTGACTGTGAAGATGTTTTTGCAAAAGGATTTAGATCATTTAGTGAGTTGGACAAATAAATCTGTTTTAGGTTTTTATACCACTTGCAGTAATTTCCAGTTAATTTACACTTCAGTACCAACATAAGTGGTTCAGACATTATTTTTTAGATTTCTGTACATAACATATTCATTTAAAGCAGAAAGTGTTATTTATCTACTAGTATTTCTCTGTTGTTTGGATCAGAATGGACCTGAAAATTGTTTTGATTCTGATTTTATCAAAACACAAGTCAGTTGTTATTTTTGGAAGTTTAGATCGTCAGACTGCTAACATTTTAGACTTAATAAATGATAAATGCAAGATATTGCATGTGAGCTATCATGATTTCAATTATAAAAATAATTTGGATAGGAATAATCTTAAACAGTGCATAAAGAAGAGGATTTTGCTGTAATGTTTGATCATTCTCTTAATGCATCAAAGCAGCATGCTGTTGCTAGTGGTAGAGCAAATTTTAGGTTGTATCTTCAGAAATATTGAATACAAATCTAGGTTACTGGTTATTCTACGTTTGGAGTAATACATTCAGTCTTGGATTCTTTTCCTTAGGAAGGATACTGAATAACAAGGGTTCAGAGGGGGGTTACTAAAATGGTACCTAGATTGGAGGGGTTATCATATGAGAAGAGATTAAGATCCTTAAAATTGTTTTCTCATAAAAAAACAGGGGACCTGATTGAAATGTTTGAGATTGTAAACAGCAAGAATTCTAGGATTTGGGACACAAATCTAGATTTAGGCAAGTTTGAAACCATCTTCAGTTGAGACAGTTTTATTTTTCAAATAAGGTGGTTGCCTTTAAATGTTGTGGGGACAGTAAATTAGAATGAATTTAAAAGAAAACATAATAGATAAATGAATGATGGGGGGTTGATTTTTTTTTTCCATTTAATAGTTTTAGTTAAATTGACATAGAAACATTGAAGGCTTCAAATTAAAATACATAATCACACTTGCTGATTTTGTTTTTCCTAATTATTCAGTAAAATCTTAAGTTTTTAGTTCTACTTATGAATCCACTTACAATTGTTTTTAACAGATCATCAGGATAACAAAGATCAGGAAGAAGAGGAAAGTTACGAATATGATTTGATTGGAGTAACTGTCCACACAGGCACTGCTGATGGTGGTCACTACTACAGTTTTATACGGGAACGACAGAATCCTGGAAAAGACAAGTGGTAAGTTTAGAATGGTAGAAAGACGCATGTTCCTCTTATGACTGTAGTAATAGTAGAAAATTGCATGCTCTGGATATGACTGTAGTAATAGCAGAAAATCACATGTTCTTGATATGACTGTAGTAATAGTAGAGAAACACATGTTCTTGATATGACTGTAGTAATAGTAGAGAAACACATGTTCCTGATATGACTGTAGTAACAGTAGAGAAACGCATGTTCCCGATATGACTGTAGTAACAGTAGAAAGACATTTTCCTGGATGTAATTTGTTTTTAACTTTCATAGATTTAGAGTTTCTTGAATATGGTAAGCAGCAAAGTAAGAACTGTGGAAGTTTTCTAAATACAAGTTATAAATCTTTCTTAGATGTTAAGTTGTCACACTTATTTCCCAAACCCTTGCTTTGAATCTGTCTGTTGTTAGCAGCATTCAGTATTAGACTACTATTTTGATGTTACCGTGCATAATGATAAATCCGGTGTGGGTCATTTAATTAATGAAAATTCACCAAGCTTCTTTCAGTGTTAAAGAAATAATATTGTGAGAAATAAATAAATAAGGTAGTATTCATAATTGACTAGGTGTGAAATTGTGTTTAAATATAAACTCAGAACTTTCATAAGAAGAAATATTGATACTTAATATTTGTATTTCCTTTCTTCAAGAGAAATTATGCTTTAGCCTCACATCCCACCAAAATTGGTTGGTTTTGGTTTGAAATGTCAAAAAAACATACAAGTAATTAAGTTAAACAACTTTTTTTCTTTATCAATTTAACTGTTTTGCAGACATTATTATTTCTACATTATTGTGTAAAAGCTTTATTATTTTAAAGTAAATTTTTTTAAGTTTAAGAGGTATAACACTGATCTGATATTACATTATATTGTACTTGTAGCAAAAGCTAAAAGCTAAAGTTAAATAGAGTTCTTTATTAAACTGCTGCTTATGTTTCAATATTCTGTTTATACATAGGTTTTTGTTTAATGATGCTGAAGTGAAACCTTTTGACCCAGCTCACATTGCAGCTGAGTGCTTTGGTGGAGAAATGACAGTAAGAAAATAGTTATTGCTAATACTGAGATTGACTTAGATTAACCATTTCATGTCATAGGATATCTGTTTCCATGTACATATTTTGTACCATACAGTCCACTACACATACTAACCTTCCTTTCTTCCTTTCCTATATACTCACACAGATATCTCTACCTTTGTTGCTCATATAATGTATGTTAGAAATGTTACAAAGATTTCTTGTGGTTTTATGTTATTTTTGCAACATGACAAGATTATTTTATTACCACACATGCTAATCAGGATAACATAGTGTCCCAGAAGTTTCAGAACAAATCCTGAGACTTCTCTAATATCCATTGCTTTACTTTTGCATCCATTTTTAGTCATTTTAAATTTGTAAGAAATGAACCAAAATTAACTACATTTTCATAAAAGTTAAAGCAATGAATTTTGGAGAAACCTCAAAATATATACCAAATAGGTTTTGAGTATGGGATACTTGTAAAGTGTACACTGCATGCACACATAGCAAAGAGAACAAATTATGTAACAAAACCAATAGGCAAAAAAAAGAAATGCAAGCAGTGTTTGAATGCTGTTAACATTAATATGGTACCACAAAACAAAGTATGCTATTACAAAGTCATAAACAGACTGTTTTAGTGGCTTTAAAGCTATGTAACAAACTTTATAACTTTAAATAGTAGAATAACCAAAAATATATAAATATTTGCACAGAAAATAGACTTCTACCTCAGTGAAGTTGTTGAAGGTGAAATAACAGTGTTGTGAAACATTAATATTGGTATTTGTAGACCAATTTATTTTATATCGGTAAGTTTCAAAGATAGAAGAATAAGTTAGAAAAATCATTTTAAAATGACTCAAGTTAAAATTGGTATTTGTGTATTTCAGTTGTGGAACATCACATTTATTCATGGAACAGAAATGAGACCTTTTCTCTTTCTCTTTGTTTAGAGTTCTCCATTTTTAAGTTTTTTTTCATTCCCTCTCTCTTACTGTAAGTTAAAACATTTTAAAATTGTTTTCATTCCCTTCTTCTTTGGTTAAGGATACTGCACATTGTTTTAATCTATTTCTTTTAGCTTAGAGTGCTACTTTTTGTTGTTCAATTCATTAGTAGACAATTTAACATAATAAGCTCTAATACTAAATCTGTCAGATTCTTGTATGTTCCAGATTCACTCTTCAGAGTAGTAAAATTTCAAAATTCTTTTATTTGAAATAGGCTAAAATTCCTGACAGTTTACAGTTAATTTAGAGTTGTATGATGATGATTGTAACCACACCTCATTTGGTGTTTTTCTAGTTTCCTTGATGATAAACTTAATGTAATAACTTTCAGTTTCTCTGGTTGTTTTGTGTTCTGACTTTAGTTTTATTAAATTGTATAATCATGTTACTTTAGACTAGTTCTTAAGACTTCCTGCACCATAAAGGTGTCACTGATATCCCTGGATTTTTTTATTCTCACAGTGAAAGCACTTTACAAAAAATTGCTTGGAACTTAGTGCAAATTTCTAAATTGCACCTGGTTTTGGTTTTAAAATATTTGTGTAATTTGACAAAGTATTTATAGTATTTTCAGGGTGCATAGTTTTCAAAACTTTGTTGCTAAACACTTGAAAAAAACATATTTTCTCTCATCTCAGAAATTTTTTTTTTACTGTTGTGGAAGCAGCGAGTTTCCAGAATCTTGAGAAACCACAAATCACTTTATTTACTCTGTACTGATTGTATAGTTTAAAGTATGCTTTGTTTAAATAAAGTATTGGCTACGGCTCTTTTCAAAGTTTAACTTCATCATGATTGCTTGAACCACATGCTCTGAAATCATAAAGAGAGACACAAAATGGCTTCAGTAATAAAATCACTGAGAGAAAAGAAAAATCAGACACGAAGCAAAAAATAACTAAAGGTCATATTTTCATAGCAAATGTAAACTTAGGGATGAGCAGACAAATTGAAAAAAGTACATTGTTTACAAGTTAAACTAATGGGAGCTATACAGAAATGAAAATTGAATTTGTTTCTTAGTTTTATTTGAAAATCACATTAAATAAATGTTACAAAACAATAACATAATCATGAAATATTTTTTAGTTAAAACTGTTGAAATAAAGTTAGAATAATTATTTTAACTTCCATTTAAAATATGGTATTCTGGTACGCACTTGTCACCTGTTGCTCATCAGGTGTGATAGAACCGGTTAATCAACAGTCTCACTTTATCATACGATTATTGTTAAGTTGGATAGCTGGTGTTTGTGTCTCTGAAGTCGAGGTTTCGTAGGGTGTAATGGTAACATACACGCACACAAATTTTATGCAGTATAGTGGGGAGAGGTGTGTTATAAGAGTGATGGTCAGTAGCTATCATTTAATGTGATCATAGTATTTCAAGAGTTGATAGCAAGTTGTGCTGACTGACTGCTATCTATATAGTCTCACTTAAAAATTAAGAATAGATAATGCATGTTGGTGTCATGCAACTTTTTGTAAAATCCATCAAGCAATCATCTAAGTTCCACAAGTTTTTAAATTATTTTTAACCCAAGGTCTCTAGTTACTGTAAGCTGCTAATTAGACTGTTTTTCTAAGTTCCACAAGTTTTTAAAATATTTTTAACCCAAGGTCTCTAGTTACTGTAAGCTACTAATTAGACTGTTTTTCTAAGTTCCACAAGATTTTAAATTATTTTTAACCCAAGGTCTCTAGTTACTGTAAGCTGCTAATTAGACTGTTTTTCTAAGTTCCATAAGTTTTTAAAATATTTTTTAACCCAAGGTCTCTAGTTACTGTAAGCTACTAATTAGACTGTTTTTCTAAGTTCCACAAGTTTTTAAATTATTTTTAACCCAAGGTCTCTAGTTACTGTAAGCTGCTAATTAGACTGTTTTTCCCTGTTATTCTCCATAACACTATTTTTTTAAAGATACTTTACATTAACTAATGCTCTTTATCTGGACTAGTTTTTTTCTGTTCATTGCTGTGTATGTTATTGTGGTTTGTCGCAATCCTTAAACTTTGGCTGTTGTTTAGTGTAGTGTTTTTGGTAAAATATTCCTACAGATCAAAGATAAGTTCAGTTTTTATAATGTTGCAATATTATTCCTCTCATAATATTACTCTTATTTTTTCGTGTTTATATTTTAACGAGTAGGTTTATCACTTATGAGATTTGTAATGTTAAGTGTTAAGTTGTAACTTGTTTCAGTTTAAGTTGTTCAGAATGAGTCAGTTTTATCATGAACTAAACATAAAGTAGTTGTGTCAGACATTAACTTGTTGATCAACACCACGTATTCAACTTGTAAAACCCTCAATATTAATTTCATAAATTTGTGTTAAAAGTAAACTCACTTCCCCCTATAAAGAGCAATGAGAATTTGTTAAAAAATAAAATTCAAATACTGTTTTCCAACTAAATATAATCTGAATTATATACACATTTTCCACGAAATATATAATACTCATGTATGAAATAAGTGTATTAAAATTTCTGAAAAATAAATAAAATTAGTGAAAGTTTCTCCATCATACTTTATGTAACATTATTTTTAGGTTCACTAATCTTTCTTTTTAAATGCTTTTTATGGAAAAGTTTTTTTAACAATTTTTAAAACTTCTTAATATAACTTTCTTTGGATAATGACACTGAACTAAGAATGTTCCAGTAATCTCTTACCTCTTGTTTCTTCATTGGAAACCAAAGGATATAGTATACTTGCACATTTAATTTTATATTTTTGGGTTGATTTCTAAAAACGTCTCTGTATTGATGAGAATTTGTGCTATATAAAAATATCAGTTTCCTTTTCTGGTGAAACACCAGAAGTACAATACTTTATTATTTCTTTCAAAGATAAATTTAATTTCCTTGACTATTGAATTTAAGTTCCCAACAAACTTGTGTACAAAACATAAGTAAAGGAAAATGTAATATCGTAGTGTTTTGTTAATACTGATAATAAACTTAAGTTAACAAAACCAAAAGGAAGGACTGCATTAAAAACAGCAAATCCAAACCTTTGACTAGTTACATTAGTTTGTTATAACCTAAAAACAAACCAAAAAAAAAATAATACACAAAATTGCTACACTATTTAAAACGATTCCAGGGTACAAGCTATAATGTGCGATATAACATGTACCTTAGGTTTCGGAGGTGACTGAAAACGTAGGACCTATATTGTGGTACAGATACACACTCTGTCAGTGTTAACCTCCATTTGTCAGTCTCTCACAAAGAAATAAAATGAAGTAGCAACAGATAAAGAAATTAGGAGATTGAGATGTGGGTTTTCAAGCTCACAATGTCTCACATCTATATCACCCTTCACTGCCCGCAGAAAATTATGGGAAGAAGAAAAAAATTAATTGAAAAATAAGAATAAGAAAAAAAAAAAAGGTATTGTCATTTGGGGGTAAGTTAAAAACTCACCTCTTGAAGTTAGCATTTCAGCCCTTATTATGGTAGAATGGCACAAATTTGATAGCCCAGTAAATGAGTTATACTACTAAAAAGAGTTCCATCCAGTTATATAAACAAATTAGTGTAGCACCTAATCACAACCCATTCATTAAATCTGCTGTGGCTTTGATGCTCTAAACAAGCCTTTATATGCAGAGCAGTATATATCCACATAAAGTAGTGCCAAGTTGTTAAATGACCTTGTTCATAACTAAAAATAATTAGAAATTTTTAGTAACATTTCTCTAATTTATTTCTTTATATTTATTTAATACATTCTTATATTTGTTACAGAATAGTTTAGTAATTTTATTTAAAAAGTGTTTATTAAATTCATTAGCTATAAATTTTTGTATCAATATTTCAACATTACTGATAAAATATTGTAAAGTATTACAAATTTTACAATATCTGAATAATTGCAAAGTTGTTGTGCGTATAACAGAAGAGTATGATTGGAAAGAATATATTTTTTTATCAAAAATATTTACATTGTTATCCTTATCAATAATTTTAATTTCTAAATATAAATAATGTGCTTCTGTATTAGATATTAAAGTATTTTCTATTTCTAATTCTGGATAAATAGTGTTGAAATAAATGTTATCAACACTATTTATTCATCAGAATTTAAGTAGTTTTAAGTTCTCTGCAGTAATATATATTTTAGAGAAAATTAATACTGATAAAGTTAAGTAAATGGGTGGTCGTTGGGTGCAATACTGGTTTATATAGGTAACTGGATGGGATTCTTTATACTAATTTAATTCCTTTACTGGGCTACCAGTTAGTGCCTTTCAACCATAATGGGGGTTGGAATGCTAACTACAGTACACGTTCATGGCAAGGGTTTAGTTTGAAGAGAGATAAGCTGGGGGACTTCTCTCCTCAACTGGAGTTTCAGGAACATTCTTGTTCTTCTCTAACCTCGTCCGTGGATTTTTGAGTCGACCACTATGCGATGAAATTGTGACTGGTATTAAGTTTTAAAGGAAAGTTGGCTTTCCCAACTGGGGTCAGAGATCAGAAGTTTTTTTAGTTGTGCTTCACCATGAATTATTTGATTAGTTTTGACCAAACCTGAACTGTCTGGTCGGTTCAGAGTGGCAGAGTAAAGATCAGCTGGAATTCTAACTTCAAGAGGTAAGTTTTTAATTTACTTACTCCTTATTTTTTGTTATTCTTATTTTTATTTTTCAATTTTTTCTTTACATTGGAGAGCAGTCATTTTCCCACGGCTGTCTTCAGGTAGTGAAGGGTGATATTAGATGTGAGACACTTTGGGCTTGATCACCCACATCTTACTCTCCTCGTTTCTATATTTATTGCCACTTCTTTATTTTATTTCTTTATGTGAGATAGACAAATGGAAGTTACCACTGACAGATGGTGTATCTCTACCACAATGTAGGTCCTACTTTTGCAGTCACCTCCCAAATCTAGGGCACATGTTATATCCCACATTATAGCTTATACTCTGGGATCATTTTAAATAGTGCAGCAAAGTTGTTTATCATTTTTAATTTATTTTTGTTTTGGTTTTCTTTTAGGATGTAACAAACATATATTCAACATATACCAAAACTGTAGTTTCAGAGTAAATTAGTTGTAATGTGCAAATATTAGCAGTAAAATTATAACGATATTTACTTTTTCGTGTGTTTGTTCACATATCTATTTATTACTATAAACGTTTTTTGTTTTGTTTTTTTGTCTTCAGAGTAAAACTTATGATTCAGTCACTGATAAATTTATGGACTTTTCATTTGAAAAGGTAAGCATTTAAATACATTTTAATGTATGTTTTGTTAAAAAAGAGATTTGTACAGGTTTAAAATACTACATGTATATAAAAATTCCAAATAACTTTCATTTTCCATTGTATTAAAGCATATAAATTATTAATTAATACTTGCATATTGCAAGACTTGAAGATTTTTGTAAAATAATAATACCATGGTTCCATTTGGTTTTTGTCAAAGCCTAAGAATGAAAATTCCATCAAATCATATATATTTTTAAACTGTCAGATTACTTTTTTTAGTTGATTAGCTGTGTATATGTGAAAATTGTTTATCTATGAGGGGATAAGTTGTCTATATTATGCCATTTCATTGAATTCAGTATTCAGTATTATACAGTAGACCAACTGTTTATTGATTGTATATTATGTTAAAGATTTCATTCGTGTTGTTGAGAAAGAAATATTTAATATATGAATGCAATAAAAATAGTTTAGTTATCTGTGACTTTAAAACAGAATTGTATATATGTTATGCCAGTGTCACTATAGTGTTTACCTTTTGTACCATTGATTGCTTTATGATAGATTAGGGGAATCTGTACTTTTCTGCTGTATTGATGAAATTCAACAAGTCATATTTGCATATACTTGAACACAAGCGTATTTTAAGATACTACACTAAAAGAAATATCATTTCATTCTGTTTTTGTTTGTTTTTAGCAGCAGTTTTTCAGTGTGTGTGTGTGTGTGTATTTTCCAGTATTATTATTATTATTATTATGACCTACATTATTTTGTTCTCTCCAGAGACAGGTTATTTAAGAGGTTTTATTTTTTAACACAGTTGTTTTTTGTGCTTTGTCAGTAACTACATTATTTTATTTCCCTTGGCTACAGACTAATAGTGCATACATGCTCTTCTATGAAAGAGTTAATCCTAAGGAAGTCCAACAGAGTCTGCCTGGACAAACAGCAAGTGGTCAGCCAACTGTAGAAGTGACCAGTGACCAGAACCAGACCTTTGAACTTTCTCAGGAACTGGCTGAGGTAAAGTTTGAAAAGGTTAAAGAAGTGGTGTCTGTTTTTGTGTTTTAATAACTGATGTTTTTCCTCCTTTGCAGGAATTGATATGTATCATGAAGTGTTATTTTTTCCTTCGAAAAGTCAGAGGATTAAGGTATAACACACAAGATAGAAAAGGAAATTTACCAATAATTTCTATTTTTTTGTATGACAAAAGCTATATCCAAATTTATAATGGCTTTTCTTTAATTTCACAGTGGATCTGGCAAGACAACATGCAGTTTCTTCAAGATCGAAGTCTGTTTGAGCATACATACTTCAAGTAAGACTTTCAGTATTTTTTCTATTCACTAATGATTTAGATTTATACAGGTAATTGTTTATTAATATTAACAAGGAGGTAAGTCATTAAATAAACTAGTCAAGCTTTGTTTCACCTGATTGGCATTTGACACAAATAAACTCAGAAGGCTGAGTATGTTGTATTGAAATGTTTTTGGAATAAGGCACATTGTTCCAGTGTTAGTCATAACTTTAATTCATGCTCTATCTGATGACCATTCATTTTGACAATAGCTCTGCAGTGTAGTGTCCATTGTTAGACTGTTGTGTCAAAAGCATACCACTCCTCCCTGCAGCTTTTTAAAATCCATCTAGTTATGAGGATTATATTTTCCAGTGCTGATTTCAACAGGTGTATTACACAGAAATACATAGAAACTGTATCTGACAGCATAACCAATATGTCTTCAAGGTATGTGACAGTTGAATGGGAGGTAGAACTCATTTTACTAAACTCATACCCTGTTGGCCTTATTTCTGAAAAAGCTTGTGTTCCCATGTGGTGCAAATACTCAGAACTTTAGTTTAATAGTAAACAGTTTCCTTAATGCTATTTTTCCACAGCTAGGTATCTTTTACTGTTGTTTTCTGCAGTTGATTTTCCTTTCTTTAGGATGTTTTGAAGCTACTGATGTGTTTGTGTATTCTTACCAGATACTAAGTTTGGCTTATCTTGTCTGTGGTTCAACATGACACTTATCGTTTTTGATTCATATGCCTTTGTTTATTAATATTGTTAAGTACAAGAGATATTTCCGTCATAGAAAAACCTAAATCTCCAAACTGAACATGTATTTATGATCTGATTTATCAATATTTTGTGTCAGAGGTAACTTGTACATACCCTTCTCAACTTTTGATGGTGTCACACCACATGTGGAATGCCAAAGAATGTCAAAATGTTTTTTACACGTGTTTCTATCATGACATTGTACTGGTTGAGATCGTCATGTAATTTGATGAACATTTTTTAATGCTTTAATGCTGTTTGTTTTTCATTCTTTGTTTTATGTATAACTTTATTTTTCTGTCTTGTCTAGTTTCATGTGGCAGATCTGTGGTTACATACCTCAGACCCTCTCTGGATGTAAGGATATAACTCTCCTGTCTGCTAAACTAGGAACATCATTTGTTTTAGAAACTTTTATTCATGCTAAAGAAAAGGTATTGTAACTGTTTATTAGCTTTGTTATTGTTGATCTTTTTATTCTATAATACTTTTGTCTCATTCTTTGTCATTAAAAGTGTTTCATTAAGTTATTAATGTCTAAAAACTTGTTTAATAGTATTTATAATAAATGTATTCTTAACCATAAGATTATAAGATCAGACAATGTGTAAGTCATTTGTTTCAGACAGAAATGACTCAGTAATGAGTGGAATAAGTAAACCATTAAACTTAAACTGACAAAAAACATTTCAGGGTATTAAAACTATACTATTTGAAGGTTTTGTTGTGTGTTGGGGGTATTTTTATGTTTTTTGTGGTATAGTTTTTGCCTCTCTTTCCCTCAACTACTAAACTGCAATTTTTCTTGTCATATTTCTTTAACGCATGGATTTTTGACGAATGTACTAAACCCTCTTTAAAAACAAATCATTTGTTTCTAACCATGTATTTACATTGCTATAAATACTACCTTCAAAAATATTTGTTTTGAGTCAGAAAGTGAGACATCAGTTAATTTTTAGACATTTTGTAAGGTATTAGACTGCTTTCTCCACACTAGTATTATTAAATATTAACTATACCTTTCAGATTGGATGAATTATATCTTGACCATTGTCTATTAATTTATTTATCTATTTTTAGAAATGATCTGTTAGTACTATTGTATCTCTTAGTATTGTACTGTATTAGTAATATCTTTTGGTATTGTACTGTAGTAATAACATTATAACTATTGTTATTACACTGTAATAATATCATACCTGTTTTTGTTTTTATTTTTTACAAATTAAACTTCAAATGTTATATTATTAGCTTTATTTAATGCAGGTTAGCATCTGCATTATGACTACCTTAAGAAGACCTTTAGTTTTATTCATTTATGCATATTCAGATTTCTAATTGGTAAGTTTCTGAAAACCCATCTTAAAGTGACCAACTTATTATGTTATTAGAGCATTTTGTTAACCCAAGGAAAACCGTTTTGTCTGTTTAAAAAAACTAGTTTTTTTTTAATAATAGAGCACTTCACTAACTGTTCTTATTAATACCATTTCTAGCCCACTATGGCTCAATGGATAGAACTCCTGACAAAACAGTTTAATGCCAGTCAGAGTGCGTGTGAGGTAGGTTGAACATTAATAACTTCCCATCTTGTGACAGCACAAGAAGCTGAAACCACCATTGTAGCTTACACTTATTAATTTCTATTATGCCTCATCTACTTTTCTCTGAAATACCACATACATATGCAAGCCTAAGAGCATGTTATAAAATCTAAAAAGTGACTATCTTATGTTTGTAAGAACAGTGTCTATGTAAATGTTTTATGGGCACTTTTTGTATGAAAGTTTTTTGTAGATGCTGTCTTTCACTGAGCATTTTTATAAGTAGTGTCTGTGTGAATGGTTTATAGGTAGTCCCTTTGTTAATTATTTTTTATAATTAGTGTTTATTTAAATGATTTTATACATAGTCTTTTTCTGAATGTTTATAAAATACTCTAATGAAAATCTGAAATAAGAATCTGAATCTATATAATCAATACAGAGATGTGAATGTTATTAGCTGCAAATGTGAATAATGTAATCAGATTTTCATTGTTCCCATAAAACTCAGTGTCACAGTAATCTTTTAAGACTAATGCAGCATTTTTATACATAACATTGTTGAAAGCTTTCTAGCTTTAACTGCAATAATAAAAAGTTATAAGAATATCTAACCTGCCAGGTGTTTGAAACTGTGAAATGATAAAAGCGAAATATGTTGTATCAACTGAATTTTTGTGTGTTTTTAGTGGTTTTTAGACCACATGGCAGAAAACGACTGGTGGCCAGTACAGATACTTATTAAATGTCCTAACCAGGTAGTGAGGCAGGTAAGGAGTCGAGATTTTAGTCATTATTAAGTTTAGTAACAACTAATAATTGTTAGAAAGCGAAATAAATTATGTAGGTGGTTAAAGATTGATGGTAACTAATTTCATATAAAAATTAAAATAAAGTGCATATTTCACTTTAAGTTTTTCATACCAGGTTTTTGTTGGTCGGAGATTGTATGACACCAATGTTGGGGAATGCTACATAACATTTAAAGATAACATCTTTTTGTTTATCTAGGCTGACTCATTCATTAGACTGTATATAAATAAACTCAGAGCTAAATCTCATCATTCAAATATTTATAAAGCCTTTTCTTTTACTCCATTAAATTTACTGTTTCAACCACATCATAAGTAAAAGATAAACATTCCCAATATGAAGGGGAGGAGAGGATCCTGGTAGTCGAGGGGTCCAACCATAACACACCACTTTGGTCTCGAATTCCTGTAGACTGGCATCCTTGGGGTGGTTCCTTCAGGATCATTTGGCTGGTCCACTTGGGATAGAGTCAAACGAGTACCAATGTTGGACATTCTCAACAGGTGTTGTGGACATTGTGTCTGATGTTGGTGTTTAGGTATAGTGCTCATGAAACCCTGACATTGTAGTGGATCCATGATGGTTGGGAACAGTATGCACTGAAATACTCTTTCTTTATTGTGGATCCCCCATATAAAAATAAAATAAGAAGAAAAACAGACCATAGGTAAACAACTATGTCTCGAAGATTCTGAACAGCAGTCTCTAACACATTTAACACTTGTACCTCATTATTTGATATTACATTTTTTATCAAACAAATCTTTAGGCAAACATCTTCCTTTTATATTCAGAATGGACAAAAGGAGCTTGTTGGCTCTCCTATATCAGTCAAAAAGCTACATTTTGGGGACATCTTGGTGGAAACATCCACTCTAAAACACAGTAAACTTCTCTTGCTTTTGAAGGCCATTGGAGATTTACCCATTGAGGTTACTGCCAATGCTACTTTGAATTCATCATAAGGAGTTATTGTTGAGAGGGATTTGAAGAACATCCCCGAATCAGAGATCCTTTCTGGTTTCTCCACCTAAGAAGTTTCTGCAGTGAGATGTAACTCCACTCGCAAAGATGGAATTATGATGCTGACCAGTGTACTAATTTTGATCTTTTTATCATCACATCCATCTGCCGCCATCAAGGCAGGCTATCTGAATTGTAAGGTATGGCATTATATTCCCAACCTTCTTGGATGTTTCCAGTGTAAGTGGTTTGGTCACTCAAAGACAACATCTCATGATTCCTTGACATGTGCTCATTGAGGTGATAAGGACCATGATATACTTAAGTGCAAAATGGACCCTCATGTTAATTATAGTGGCTTTCAACTCTTACTATTGCTCTTGTCCTAGGTGGGTGGAGGAAAAAGAGGTACAGCATTTGAAAATAGTTCATAACATTCCTTCCCTAGAGGCTTGATAGTTACTGTTCATCACTCCATCTTGGACACATGCTTCTGCACTCTGTCCCACTGCAACAGTGGGAGTGCAAACAGATATCTCCATGCCTCTGACAGAGTTTTTTTAAAAAAACAAGAGTGTTTTGCCCCTCGTGGTCAAGAGAGTTGATGAGTCAATATTAGTGCCTATCTCTGTTCCCATCATTCCTTCTAGCGGCTGCCCAGATCCACATCCTTTCCTTCTGGCTTCTGGCACTTCCTTGGGTTTATCTCCTCCTTTATCTCCAAGATGTTGAATGATTATGAACAGTTGCCATCTCCCTTTTTAATCATGGGGATATTATAATGGCCATAATCCCTTCTAGGGTGCTGCTGATATTGATGGGAGGAGTCGTTCCATAGAGCAGATCACAATCTTTCTCTCTTTAATACTGGTTCTTATACTTATTTTCCTGCACCTCGTTAGTCTTTTACTGCTAGTGATCTCTGTCTGCTTTCCATTACTTTTCTTTCATTTTGCTTGGGGGTTAAGGATCCCAGGATTTCTTCAAACTACTGTACAGTTGCTTTGATGAGCTGTCTTTGTATGTTCTTGAGAGGATGGTTTATGCTTCTCTTGTTTGATTCACGGAATCAAACAACCTCCTCTCATCCACCCAGTGTAGGTTTTAATAACAATACTCCACCATGAGCCACCTGATTCGACTTGAAACTTCAATCAGGAAAGTCTTTCTCAAGTGACAACATCTTATTTCTGTATTTTATGACCTTGAGAAGGCTTATGATACTACACGGAGCTATGGCATTTTGTGAGACCTCCACTCGTATGGGCTACTTGGTTATTTGCCCCTTTTTATTAAATACTTTTAAGGGCTGTCTTGAGTGTCACACTTCTCATTATAAATATTAATATCATCACTGGATGACATCCTCATGCTGTTGCAAATGGTCACTATATTGATAACTTCCATATTTTGTGAGTCATCGAGCATGAGTTTTATTGAACAGCAGCTACATACTGTCCTCAATCATTTACTGAAGTAGACAACAGTAAACAGTTTTACATTTTCTCTCTTTAAAATAATTTGCATGCGCTTATGCCACCAGCAGGATATTCACCACAGTCCTGAACTCTATTTCATTGAAGTTGTGCTTTCTTTGGTCCCTGAGTCAAAGTCCCTGGGGCTTATATTTGACCTAAACTCACTCTTATTCCACACATCAAGCAGCTGCATGTCAAGTGTGCAAGAGCATTGAACAATCTCTGTGTTCTTTCTTCCACCTCTTTGGGAGTAGATCAATGTTCTATGCTAAATATTTATTGTGCCCTCATTTGATCAAAACTGGATTATGGGTCTGCGAGGAACTCAGCTTTGAAGATGTTGGATCTCATTCACTCTCTGGGGTTTTGGCTCTACACAGGGCTTTCTGTACTTCTCTTGTCCAATGTTTGTACACTAAGTCTCATGAACTTCCTCTAAACCTCTGCTGTTTGCAACTGTCTTTACTATATGTTTCAAACCTTTGATCCTTACCACAACATCCTACCTGGGGATGTGTTGTCCTTCCTCAGTTGGCCATGCTTTTCAAGAACAGACAGTCTGGCATTTTTTTGGCCTTTGTGTCTAAGTGCAGTTGAATGAATTGGATTTGTCCTTGGATGACATTGCTGTCTCCACTGGTCAGTCCATTTCACCATGGCTTATTACCATCTTCACCTGTGTTCTTTACTCATGTCATCTGAGGAAGGCAGACACTCCTGATTGGAAGTACCATCTTCTATTTGCTGAACATCTTCCTATTTCCATTTGTACTGATGGTTTCAAATCAGGTGACTTTGTGGGCTCAGCCATAGTGTGTTGTGGTTTCTGTGTTCACTGCTGAATTTTATGTTGGATCATGTAGAAGCTATTTACTATACCAATACTAGTTGTACTGTTTATACAAACTCACATAGTTCTCTGTTGTGGCTGGAATAGCTTAACCTTAGTTCTCACTCTGCTCTTGTTGATATTAAAAACTGACTGGCCAATTTCTCTTTATCTTCCATTTTTAGCCAATTTTTCTGGATACCAGGCTCAAGTCACAATATCCTACATTTTTCTTTCATGTTGTTATTATGACTGTGAGCAGTATCACCATTTTAGACATGTTTTTACTATGGATTAAAGCCTGACATTGGACAGCATCATTGGCAATGGTAAAACTTGCCTTCTCAGTTGTGTTTTTAATTTGAAAATTAGCCTTTGCTTTGTTTTAACATGATTCATTTTTGAAATTTTAATAATTTTTACTGTTATTTCTAATTTTTTACTGATTGTTCAGCACAGATAGCCAAGTTGCTTTATGCCAATAAACACCAAACCATCCAAATTGTTCTCATTGTTCCAACTATGATAACCCATATTCATCTATTATAATTAAAACTGATCTAAATAATCTAAATCCTTTTATAAATCAACAGCATTTTCTTCACAGCTAGCAACATATAAGACCTTAATATTGTCAGCAAATTTAAGTAATTTATTGGCCATTCTTTCATGTGTGTCATTGAAATAACTCAAAAAGAGCAAAGGTCACAACACTCATGACATTAATTCAATTTCAACTGAATTCCTTTTATAACAACTATTCAGCCTATTTTCTATCCAACTTATCCTCTACATCTATACGGATCATGTTTTTTTTACTGTTAAATGCTTTCTGAAAATCCAGATACACCAAATTCACACCCTTAGTATGTTTGTTAAAGAATGACAAAAGATTTGTATTACAAGATTTTTCCTTAAATGAAACCCTGCTAACTATCTCAAAACTTTAAACTTATAAAAACTTTTCCCACCAATGAAGTATGATTAATAGGTCGATAACTACCAGGTCAGTTTTTATTATCTCTCTTGAAAACAAGAGAAACATCAGGCAAAATCCACTCTTCTGATACCTGCTCATTATTTGAGGACTTGCTGAGAACGGTTGCACACACTCATTCCCTAATTTCCTTAAAAACCTTTTTGGAAATATTTTCTGACTCAGGAGAAGGCTTATTTATAAACTTCCCTGTTCATTCTCAAACGAGTTCATAATTAATGTCACCATTGTGTTCAACCTTGTTTCTATCTAGCAGCTGTTCAGGGTGAGGAATATTGCTCAAACCTTCATGAAAAGTTTGTTTTTAAAGTAGAATTAAATAACCATCAATGAATTAATCAGTTTTAATAACCCAGGCATTCATGAACTTACTCTCTTTTATTATCTCTCAAATTTCTACTACCATTCTAATGTTTTGTTTACCCTCAATGTGTTTAAAAAAATTCTTATGTTTTATTTTCATTCAACTTTGTTTCATATGCTCTCTTTGATTTCCTATTTTCCTGTTGGACCAACTGTGTTGAATCTCTAGTCTTTCTGTGAAGTTCAACTTTTTAAATTTAATACATTTCTTTTACTGTGTTAGTGAACCTTGGTTCTTACTTGTAGCCACCTTTTTATTGTAATAAATTTGTCTGTTTTGAATATTTGAAAATGTATTTTTAAAATATAAAACTTTTTGTCAGTATCTTCAGTTAATTCAGCTGTCCAGTTCACAACAGATAATTTTTGTCTCATCCATTTAGAATTTGCTTTCTTGAAATTTATAATCAAAATATTATTCTTTGTGTCCGTATGCAATAAAATATCAAAGCTTGCACAGTAATGATCACCACTTTCACCCAAATGATCTGCAGTCTCCACCTTCACAACTATTTCTATATTAGACATTAACAACAAATCTGAATAGCATTGTTTCTAGTGGGTTCCATGGCCAGTTGGTGAAGAAAATTATTGTAAGTGGTTTATAAAAATCTCTCATGATTTCCCAAAATTTCCCATTTCATATGCCTAAAGTTAAAATTCCTCAATTACATCGTCATCGACAACTGAATTATTTTTTATTTATAGTAGTTTTTGATTAATTTGATTGGTTACCTTTCTATTAAATTAGAAAACTTGTTATTGTTTGTTTTAGCAAATTAGTTCACATATAATCTCAAATTGTTACTAATTAAATTACATGATCTACAGCTGTTTCAGAGGCTCTGCATTCATGTAATCAACCAGTTGAAACCTCTTCACTCTCCCTATTTCCACCAGTATGGAGACAGGTAACTAGTATTATGTATTGTGTTGTGTCGCATTAAAATTACGAAAAGAAAAAATGTTTTATTGAGAACCACACACACTAAGATATTTTGTCAAAAAGAATTTTATGAAATTGTAATTATGGTTGTGCTGGAATGAAAGAATGGTTTTAGAGTTGGTATTTGTTTTGCAATCAAGTTAATATAAGTATGAAAAATTTATTGTCATCAGAATACTTGGAAGTCTCTTCAACATTAATCATTATGAAAGCCACTGAGCTTTACTGGAATTGGCTCAGTAAAGGATGGTATACTGAGAGCAGTGATACTGAACTTTCCAGTTTATTACTAACCTAATTAAAACTAGGGATAAATTTGTGCTTTGCGTATGACATATGTATTGAAATGATTTGACTATTGAAATAGTATTCATAAAGAGTTGTCTTTCTGGGTAATTACCATCTTTGTGTTCTTGAGATTTTATCTTGATCAAACTCTTGATAAAGTGACGTTTCAACAGTGAAGTTTTAAAGTTGTGGTATCAAGAAGTGTTAAAATCATATGCTGTAATTTTGTGTGTGTGTTTAAATCACGTTTGTATGTCAACTGAAATATGTTTTGTTTTTTTTACACAGTGTGTTTGCTGTGGAGCATTAAAAGTTAATGAATTTGTGACAATAACTATAAGGCTAATTATCACATATTATATAGTGGATAAACTTGTGTATGAAACTTATTTAATCTGTAATTCTAATTATAGATTTTTTAGGCAACTGTTGAAATTTGTATTCAAATAATATTGTATTTATAAACCACAGAAGCTAAAGAATTACCTTGATGTGTTTCCTTCCATATTAGTGAAATGAATTGAATGTTATAGAAATCATAATTTAGCACTCGTGTAAATATAAAAGTACTACTTCACAGTTAGCAAATAGGATTATTAAATTACATGCAAATTAGGATGCATATACACGTGGACTGAGACACACATTGGTTCTTTAGTCAGATATGTTTGTCAGATTATTAATTATTCAGTGAGAAAGTGACAATTATTCTTAAAATGGATGTTGTACACAAAAGTGGTTATTGATTTTAGATTTTCACACTATAGGTTTGAAACTGTTGTAAGTAATTTTTTGAATACTTATAAATGATTATAGTGATGACTCCACTGATGTGGATTTTAGCCAACTTGGCCAGGATTCATGTGTAACCCGTTTCATCAAAAAGCTTCTCACATTGGTAAGGTTGCTTTTTGTCAAACAAGACATTATGTTAACTTGCTCTGACACTTCCACAGTTCCATTGTTGTCATGATTTTGCTTCTATGTTAGTTAGCTATAACATCAGTTATGAATGCATTCTACAAGTAAAGTGATTTTTTAATTCATTTTTCCTTCTAGGAAGTGTATCATATTATTTCCAGATTAAATAATACTTTTGACACAGATTCAATGTTTTTATAAAGTTTGCTTTCTTTCTACTACTTTGAAAGCTCTCACACCATTTTTGTTAACATGTCTTCACTATACAAATTGTTCTTATCAATTGTCATATTGTTTCAACAAGATTAGGCAGGTTGTTATACTTTTATAAATTGTTCATGGATCTGTTTGAATTTTTACAAACAATAAAATGTTCAGGTGTACATAAATTTATAATGTAATTTTGTATTTCATGGGCTTAAGCAGTAAACTGAACAGTCTGCATTTTCTTTTATATGTTTTTAATTTCTCTTATTCTCATCAAAGAAAAAAGTGTTGCAACTACAAAAAAGACTTTATCAGGGTTGTCATGCATTTAGTAGAGATTTATTCTTCATTCATTGAGATCAAACATTTTTGAAAACTTGTCTTGCTTCACATTTAGAACACCAAACAATTAACTGTCTCTCACTCTGTCCTTGTTTTTTTTAACTGTCTTCACTTAGATTGAACATGGAGCCAAAGAACACTTGAAACATTTGACAGAATACTTTGCTTTCTTGGTGGAGTTTGCTAAGATGGGGGAAGAGGAATGTCAGTTCCTTTTATCTGTAGAAGCTATCACTACCATCGTCAATTTTTATCTGGGACAGAAAAGTTCAGATGACACAGGCTGTGTAAGTGTTAGAAAACATAGGTTTTCTATGACATCAGTTATATATATATTTTTCAGTGTTATGTCTCATCTGCTTTGTTTAAATTATAATTTAATGACTGCTTTTTGTTCTTTTTTTGTCGTCATATATCAGATGTAAAGTTTGGGAGCTTTGTTATCTCTAAAGTAATTCGTACTTGTCTGTGTATATCAATATCGATACGTGCAGATATTCTCAAAAAAGTTATGTAAACAAAATATGAGATAGAAATATTTGTACTGCAGGTTGAGGTAGTATCTGATGAAGATGATGATTAGAAATATTTGTACTGCAGGTTGAGGTAGTATCTGATGAAGATGATGATTAGAAATATTTGTACTGCAGGTTGAGGTAGTATCTGATGAAGATGATGATTAGAAATATTTGTACTGCAGGTTGAGGTAGTATCTGATGAAGATGATGATTAGAAATATTTGTACTGCAGGTTGAGGTAGTATCTGACGAAGATGATGATTAGAAATATTTGTACTGCAGGTTGAGGTAGTATCTGACGAAGATGATGATTAGAAATATTTGTACTGCAGGTTGAGGTAGTATCTGATGAAGATGATGATTAGAAATATTTGTACTGCAGGTTGAGGTAGTATCTGACGAAGATGATGATTAGAAATATTTGTACTGCAGGTTGAGGTAGTATCTGACGAAGATGACGATGATGATGAAGTGGTTTCATCAGTAGATGATAAGTACAAACCTGCATCACTAGAGAAGATGATTACCCTGGTGGCTCTGCTAGTAGAAAGATCGAGAGGAGATGATCACCGTCTTCATTTATCTCATAATGACTTCAGCACTGTAGCAGGAGGGAAGGTGGGTAAACCTTTAATGTTCAAAGTTAATCAGTAGGTTCTTAAAATGCACCCCTAACCTCTTTGTTCTGTATGTATTGAAAAGCTGAAGTCAGTACAAAAACTATATGATAAAGTATTTTTGTTGCCTTCTGAGAATTAATATTTTGTTTCTAGTGCACCAAGTTTTTGTTGGTGAGTTAACTAGCTCAAAATATTTTTGATAAATAAATGTTAATGCAGTTTTAAAGTATTTCATTTTCAAAAAACTTATTTTATTATCACATTAAACAGCTTTGTTATGTATATGTATACTTTTTCTGCGTAGGGTTTTCCATTTTTACATCAGCAGATTCGAGATAATATAAACTTACGACAGACTTGCAATCTCATATTTAGTTTGTGTCGTTGGAACGAACCGCTAGCCCACCATGTAAGTGACAAGTTTTGAGGCATATATGCAAATTGTACCTTTCTTGAGTAACTTTGACTACTGTAAATTGTAATGAGAAATTTTAAATACTTAAATATACCATGTGATTGATAAAACTGGTCTAATACATTTGATTTTTATGTTTATAACTACGTAATTCATGTGCATTATAAATGTTTTTAGCAAGGCACATAATAATGAAAGTTGCTTGATTTTTCCTGTTGATTTAGTACATATAAATACATCCATTTATAAGTGTGACTCACAGTTTAAACCTTTCATTGTTAAACCATGTATATAAATTTCACTTCTGTGGATCCTAAATATCTAGAATATTTAAAATATATATCCTTTAGATACAATACATAGAAAAATCATTATTTGTTAAAAGTCTTGGTGAGGTTTAAAAAAAGGCAAAATTACTGTATTCTTACAATTAACTTTTTTTAAAAATTTAGAAATGTGTATACTTGTAAATTTTATTGGATGAGTTAAAAGTATTTCAAACAATTTTTTTCTATGCTTAAGTTATTGCACTTAATTTTTTGGACTAATTATGTTTTTTTTATTGAATATTGTTATTATTACAGACAACATATATTGGTCTCAGAAAGCAAACATGTATATGCCTCTTACACATTGTTAAAAAACTGTTGATTTTTGTAATGATTAACAACAGTGAAAATTTATGCTTTTCTAATAGGCTGTAGTTGGACATTTTTGTTAACAAAACAGTATAATATTGGCATTTATCAGTTTCTTTTTAAACAGTGTTAAGTTATTAGCAATATAATACAGGAGAGACCTTTCTTAAACATTTTTGTAAATGGGTGGGCAAATGTACTGTTATCAGACATTCTGGTTAACACTATAATGTATCACACAAACTGTTATCATACTTAAATTGTAATGTAATATTACTGAATGTTATGAAACATTCTCATCAGCGGCATAATGTAACATGTAATGCTGTAAGATATTTTTGTCTTGATATAGTAATGTTCTCTAGCAGTGAAATATTTTGGGGTATGAAATTGCTGTTAAAAGAAAAATATATCACACATTTTTTTGTCACTCACTTTAAGATCTAGTTTTTTGTGTGAAACTTTTGATATAGAAATTAGTATATGATCTGAAAGCTGCTCTCAGTTACTTTCCAATTTATGTGAAATATTTGACTTTATGTGCAAGGGGTGGGGTCAAAGTGTGTATGTCGAACCTCTTACAAACTGACATTCTTAAAAAGTTAAATAACTTTGTTATCATTGTATGTCAATAAACATTGCATTAGAATGTAGCTCATAATTCAAATATTAATATTATAGAAGCTTAATTTCTGAACTTAAAAGTAAATATTTAAATCCATTCTCAACCTCCACTTTTTTGTTTCACATGATAAATCTATACTCTAGATTTTCCATTTTGGGTTTATTTCATTTTTTTGCATGTATTTTTGAATGCCCACCAATTAAGTGCACCAACTACTTTCTGAAATGTCAGTAAATGTATTACACTCAACACAGAACCTTCTCCTAACTTTTCTTGCTTTAAAAATTACTTTGCTATCTGCTGTATATTTTCATAACCATGATAAATGTCTGCTTCCCAAGGAGATTTTATTGAATTACCCATTCTTCTTTGAGTAATGTAATCTTTATTACCTATATATATATATATATAAATGGTAAAAATCTGGATAAATTAGTCATTTTAAGTTATTCTCTTTTGTAATCTGAATTATTATTTTTGTTAAAAAACAGATATTTGAAGAGCTACGCGAATTATTTATTGTATAACTAATACAGTATGGAAAAATAGTATTAACAAAGGAAAGTAGGTGTATAATATGAAGTTCAAATAGATATCTAAAGAATGCTCAGTGGTATTTCATTTGTGTGTGTGTGTGTGTATAAATATATATATTATTTATTGACATATATATCTATACACACACACACACACACACACACACACAAATGAAATACCACTGAGCATTCTTTAGATATCTATTTGAACTTCATATTATACACCTAGTTTCCTTTGTTAATACTATATATATATATAGTTTTAATGGATGCAAAATGTAAAAACTAAAAACTTGTTACATTATATAAGAAAATTTAAATAAGAACACTGTCATATTGAGATCAACACACGAGGTTCTTGTGTGTAATGTATTTGATACTTTTTTGTACTTTAATTCGAGTTGTGTTTTTAAAAATGCTGGGTAATTTATTGTTATGTCCAGGAAATATAAAACATTTATTGAAGGATGTCCTAGAGGTTACGTAAATTAATTATGAAAACTGTAAGGTGAAAAATTATTTTTCTTAACATGAAAATCACCTTACACCCAGGATAGTGAGTACTCAAGGCAGACTATCTTCATAAATTTGGATTAATATTTTTGTGTGTATAACAGATGTTTCATGTTTACTGGAAGCTAATCAAATTTTGTAAGAATAAATATTAAATTGTATTAAACATTAATTCTCCATGTCAAAGAAAAATACACAAGTCATTTCAACTTATGTATTACTTTTGGAAATATTCTAAATTTTTTTGTAATAATAATAATAAATCATGGTACATACCAAATTTCAAAATAAGCCTCTCACTTGTAATAATTGGAATTGTTCTGCTGCTGAGTTAGTATTATTGGTTTGGGTTTAAGAGCGCCTAATTTGTTTAGTAACTTATGTGTAGTTTCATTTTGTGGTAAAACAGTTTTAAGAGTGGATATTTCTTATTTTTCAGATAATCAACATGATCTTTTCAGCCATAACCAAACAACAAGAGGTAAGACCAATTTTATACTTTTAGTTTTTATTTCTTATGAGTCAAAGAACCTGATTTTTTTATGTTTTCATGTAAGTTTTACCAAAACAGTTTAGTCTGCTTAATGTTACAAGTTTGACATTCTAAAATATAGTTTTCGTTTATCTAGAGAAAGTAAAGTTTGCAGCTGAACTTTTTCCTGGTTGAATTCAAACATTTTAAAACTTCCAGAGTGTAGGAAAGAGACTGTTTAAACTAAAATACATAAAATAAATCTTCCTTCCAATTGTCTATTAACCCTTTCATGATGACTGCCTTGCTTCTTTTCTGTGTACAACAAGGTTAAATTAAACATCTGTACTATCAGTATATGTGAATGAATATACCATTATAATGGATGTTATGTTTTAAATCTTTACATTATCTAACTTTCAATTCCTTTATTTCAAAAGAAACCTTTTGTGTTGTCATGTGACCCACAAACTATGTAAAATATATCGACTTTGATTCTTCCTTTGTTGATATAATTAATGTCAGTCCTGTAAATGTACATTTAAACATTTAAATATGTTTAATTGAACTATTAACAAAAGTTAAAGTTCTCTCACAAAATAAAGTAAAAATAAGAAATACATTTTGTTAGCCTCCACATCCGTTTTCTGTATTTTTACGTGAGTTTTGTAACATACTTGTAGTTTTTGCATATACATGTATGTAGTCAATAGAAGGAGCTCATTTTACTCTACAGTCCACTGATAAATATTTTGAAATTGGCATGCAGTTGGTAGTTTATATCTACGACCATAGTAACTTGATGTCCATTCTTGAAGAGCTGAAAATAATTGGAGATGATTTATTATTATATGTGATACACATGAATGTTTGTTATTTCTTCAGGCAAGTGGACCTTTCTTCAAGTTGTTATCTATGTTGGTGGAGTTTGTAGGTGGTCCCCCTGGTTTGCCTCCTTTTACCAACCTCATTTTACACAGAATCTGGGAGGTAAGATGATTTACACAGTTTGTATTTACAACTGGTTAAAGATTTCTGATTGCTTAATTTCTAACTACACGAAAAAACCTTTTTTATTGAATTGGTGGAAGCAAAAGCTGTTCAAAAAAGTATGAGAACATACTTAGCATAAATGGCCGAGTACAGTAAGATTGATAGAGGTGAACATAAGTGAACCTTTGCAGTACAAAATAGGCTTGTTAAGAATTTAGGGTGTACTTTCATGATTGGATAACTTGGAGCTGAGCCCATTGTGTGTAAAAATTGTATTAAATTAAGGTATGAATTAACAGGATTCTATTATTTAAATTAGTTTAAATTTATATTTTTACGTATATGTGCTATACCTTTGAATTAGTTCTACGTTTTGTTCCTGTTGGTTTCCACCATATCAGATTTTTATACCTTTGAATTAGTTCTATGTTTTGTTCTTTGTTGGTTTCCACCATACCAGTTTTATATACCTTTGAATTTGTTCTATGTTTTGTTCTTTGTTGGTTTCCACCATACCAGTTTTATACCTTTGAATTAGTTCTATGTTTTGTTCGCTGTTGGTTTCCACCATACCAGTTTTATACCTTTGAATTAGTTCTATGTTTTGTTCTCTGTTGGTTTCCACCATACCAGTTTTATACCTTTGAATTAGTTCTATGTTTTGTTCTTTGTTGGTTTCCACCATATCAGCATTTTATGATACTTCTTTTTTACTTTAATTATTGAAAATTCACCTACTGTTGTATATGACAATGGTAAAGTGCAACTACTGCATTTTTTAAATATGCTTTCTATGCACTACTTCTTTGAACTTTGTATGCTCAGTGATACATCAGTAAAACATACCCACGTGCATTAACTGTTGTTAAGTGCCTCATTGCAGTGTGCCTATTATGTTTTATTTCATTTACAGTAGATAAAATTTAATTAAAATTAGATTCAAGTAGCTAGTAGTTTCTAATTGAATATTTTGTGAGTGAAACAGAGGATCTTAAATTATTATCTCAGTATATATATTTGATTTATCATGTTTTAAGGTTATCTGAATATTTTTTAGTTTATTGTCACTGCAGATTTCTCTTGGATCAAGGTCAGTATTTGTTCTTAATGGTCAATACAGAATCTTTTCTTTTGTCCAGAGTATATTCTAAAATGTTGTGAATATGGTTCTGTGCATTGATCATAAATACTCTGAAGCTGTGTCTACTATTTCTTAATCTTTATTCAACTTTTATTTTTAACCTAATGGTTATTGTGTTTAGGCATAGTAAAATGTTAATGTGTATTAATATAATGCATTATTTTAAGAAACATTTTTTTCCAATTGACATGTTTTTATTGGTTGATCATAATAAACATTATTGTTTACATTGTTTCTGGTAGGCCTCAGAGTATTGCCCTCAGCAGTGTTTGGAATGGCTTACAATGCAAGTTCCCAGAAATAAAGTTGCTCATTCATGGGTGCTTCAAAACATGGACAGCTGGGTGGAGAGGTTTCTCATGGCTCATAACCTGCAGCGAGTGAGGAACGGTTAGTGCCAAACAGACCTTCACAATTCAGATTTAGTGATTCAGATTTTAACTAAAACTTTTTGTTTATTAATAATGAAAAGTTATGTACTCAATTTGTCCTGTTTTTTTTCACCCAGCATGATAAGTTAGTTAAGACACTTGACTCACAGTCTGAGGGTCATGGGTTTGAGTCCCCATCCCATCAAATGTGCTCACCCTTTCAGTCATAAGGGTGTTATGATGAGATATTCAATGCCACTGTTCATTGGTAAAAGAGTATCTCGAGAGTAGGTAGTCGGTGGGGATGACTAGCTGTCTTCCCATTCATATTTCGTTGCTAAATTAGGAATAGCTAGTGCACAGTTAGCCTTCAAATTCAAACTAAACAAACTTGTTTGTTTATTTGTTGTTGTGTTTTTGGCTGGGAACAAACTAGTTATAAAATCATAAATCCAAGCCTCAAGAAAAGAATGTGTTACAAGTTAGAAAAGTGAGGCTAGAGCACGTACTTGAATTGAAAATATTGGATAAGTACACAAAAGTAGAAAAGATGTAGCTATTGTTTAACATCTCCATTTTATTAAGCATCCCAACATAACTAGTAAATTGCATCAACTGTACTGTTACTTTCTCTTCTGATTTTAGTGGCTGCTTTACTCTTGGTATCTCTTGTTCCGAGTAATCACTTTCGGCAGGCCTTCAGGTCTACAAGGAGTATGCTTACGCCTCAGAAAGAAGTAACGGTAAGAATTAATTATGTTTACCTTATCTTTCCAACTTAAACAACTAACTAATTACAATGAAATACAAGAAGCTACTGCCATATTGTGTTTAAAAGAAAAACAGTATTCTTGTTTTATTTTTCCCAGCAATACAGAATTCTTTAAAAAAATGTCCTTAGATAAAGATAATTATTTCTGTTTATATTTGTTACATTGGTTCACCCAATAGTATTTTATCCTCCTTGCCAAATAGTATTTTGTAGTACTTTAATAAATTTCACAGTCCAATATAAAATAAAAAAAACAACAACTGTTTATGACATGTCACAGAAATAAGTAACAATTGGACACTTGGCAATCGTTTGTTGTGTTGCATAAAGGAGGTCCAAAAGTCAGCTGTCTTGCACTTATAAGTGGATAAAATTTGCAATGCAACATTAAAACTCACTGATCATGCAGCAGTTTACTTACCATGCTCATCTACTGCCTATATAATAAATTGAAGTGTGAAAAACTAATGAGACAATGGAGTAATTTATCCTTTAGACTGCCATGTATTCTGTATAGTTCAATACTCATTGACAAAGTTAATAAACATATAGTTTTTCTTTCTTTACATGGACAGTTGTTAATTTGGGTCAAACTCATTTTCCAATTCCTGTACTTTATAAGCAGACAGCTTAAGTGACAGGAAATGTTAGTAAATATTCTTGCATAATATTAGCCTTTTTTACATTTGTGATAATACTGGGCAAATTTACACACAAATTATTTCAGTCATACATCTTTAGGTCATGTATTCTAGTTTTGTGTAAAAAGTGTAAGTGCATATGTTAAATGTTTGACTTTGTGGCCAATAGGGGACTTTTCATTTGTTTTTTAATGCCATGGAACTGTATAAAAAAAACTAAGAAAAGAAACTTTTTTCAAGAAAATATTTTGACATTAAAATAATTTATTCTAAGGCATTTTTAAAACTGGTTTAGTTATAAGTTATAAGTTTTTGTGTTTTTACAATGTGCTTTTTATATTTTACAGATGAGTGGAGAGGCCCTAGGTATCATGCATCAGGTACAAATAATTTAAATTTTTAAAAGTAGTGTAATTTCACATCTTATGTTTCACAGATCTTGAAATAATTGTAGATTAATAAATGAATATATTTTTTGTTGTGTTCACTTGATGTTATTTTCCCCAAAAAAATAAAAGAAAAGACTTTAGCTTCTAACTTTATCTCATTGTAACAGGAATAGCATTTCAGAAGTAAGTAGAAAGGTAGTCAGTACATTATTTCCAGTGACAGAAGCTACACAATATTTTATCAATATAATCGTATTTATTATATCAGCTTATTTTCAGTAGAATTATCTTTTTGCAGTTGATGTTTTCAGTAGCAGTTATGTTTAAAACACTTCAACTTATCTTTCTGTTAGCAGATGCCTTAAAACTTTCTGTATAAGTCTTACATCAGCTCTCAACTTTCAACCTTCTGTACAAGTCTTATTTCAGCAGTTAACGTTCAACCTTCTGTACAAGTCTTGTGTCAGGAGTTAACGCTCAACCTTCTGTACAAGTTTTGTGTCAGGAGCTAATGTTCAACCATCTGTACAAGTCTTGTGTCAGGAGTTAACGTTCAACCATCTATACAAGTCTTGTGTCAGGAGTTAACATTCAACCATCTGTACAAGTCTTGTATCAGGAGTTAACGTTCAACCTTCTGTACAAGTCTTGTGTCAGGAGTTAACGCTCAACCTTCTGTACAAGTCTTGTGTCAGCAGTTAACGTTCAACTTTCTGTACAAGTCTTGTGTCAGCAGTTAACTTTCAACCTTCTGTACAAGTCTTGTGTCAGGAGTTAACGTTCAACTTTCTGTACAAGTCTTGTGTCAGGAGTTAACGCTCAACCTTCTGTACAAGTCTTGTGTCAGCAGTTAACGCTCAACCTTCTGTACAAGTCTTGTGTCAGCAGTTAACGTTCAACTTTCTGTACAAGTCTTGTGTCAGCAGTTAACTTTCAACCTTCTGTACAAGTCTTGTGTCAGGAGTTAACGCTCAACCTTCTGTACAAGTTTTGTGTCAGGAGCTAATGTTCAACCATCTGTACAAGTCTTGTGTCAGGAGTTAACGTTCAACCATCTATACAAGTCTTGTGTCAGGAGTTAACATTCAACCATCTGTACAAGTCTTGTATCAGGAGTTAACGTTCAACCTTCTGTACAAGTCTTGTGTCAGGAGTTAACGCTCAACCTTCTGTACAAGTCTTGTGTCAGCAGTTAACATTCAACTTTCTGTACAAGTCTTGTGTCAGCAGTTAACATTCAACTTTCTGTACAAGTCTTGTGTCAGCAGTTAACTTTCAACCTTCTGTACAAGTCTTGTGTCAGGAGTTAACGCTCAACCTTCTGTACAAGTCTTGTGTCAGCAGTTAACATTCAACCTTCTGTACAAGTCTTGTGTCAGCAGTTAACATTCAACTTTCTGTACAAGTCTTGTGTCAGCAGTTAATGTTCAACTTTCTGTACAAGTCTTGTGTCAGGAGTTAACGTTCAACCTTCTGTACAAGTCTTGTGTCAGGAGTTAACATTCAACCTTCTGTACAAGTCTTGTGTCAGCAGTTAACTTTTGGTCTTTGGTATAAGTTTATGGCATCAGTTACCTTTTAGCTTTTTTACAAATTTATGGCAGAAACTACCTCGTGGCTTTCTCTACAAGATCATGGTATTAGTTATCTTTTAGCCTTCTATATAGGTTAATGGCAGTAGTTATATTCTACCTTTCTATACAAGTTTTATGGTATCAGTTTTGTTTACTCCCATTCAGCATATTGTTTCATAGTGTTGATCTAGTTGGGAACTAAGTAGTAAGCATGTTGTTTCATAGTGTTGATCTAGTTGGGAACTAAGTAGTAAGCATATTGTTTTATAGTGTTGATCTAGTTGTGAACTAAGTAGTAAGCATGTTGTTTCATAGTGTTGATCTAGTTGTGAACTAAGTAGTAAGCATGTTGTTTGATATTTCTTTAAAACTCTTTTGCTTTTGCAGAGATGGGAATGATTTTAATACATATCTTTAGAGTTATTCCTTTATATAAAATTTTAAAATGAGCATTTTTTATAAAATAATTATAGTAAAGATATCAAATATTTATGAATCTTGTCAATTTTGTTTTCTTTAGTATCTGATTCATATCTGTTTGGGAAGTTTGGGTTTCTTTATTGTGGGTCACTTGTCTAATTAGTGTTGTTTTCTTTGATAAAACACCTCTCTAGTGTTTGTGAAGTTATGGTTTCTTTATTGTGGTAGCTTGTCTGGACAGTATTGTTTTATTTGATAATTTTCTGTCATACATTTGTAAAGTTTTGGTTTCCTTATTTTGTGTATCTTGTCTAACCACTGTTGTTTCTTTGGTAATTCGTTCTCATGTTTGTGAGTTTTTGGTTATGCCATACTAAACTGTTTTTATTATCTAATTTCTTTTGTTTTGTTTTTTTTAGATTTTAGTTATGAAAACTTCAAGTTGACACATACAAAACCCTTGTTCTTCTCATGTTATTGTTCCTTTAGGCCTATCAATTGCGGCCTGGTGTGGCCAGGTGGTTCAGGCTCTCAACTCATAATCTGGGCCCGGCATGGCCTAGCGCATTAAGGCATGCACTTCGTAATCTGAAGGTTGCACCAAACATGCTTGCACTCCCAGCCATGGGGGCATTATAATGTGATGGTCAATCCCACTATTCGATGGTAAAAGAGTAGCCCAAGAGTTGGCGGTGGGTGGTGATGACTAGCTGTCTTCCCTCTAGTTTTACACTGCTAAATTAGGGACGGCTAGCACAGATAGCCCTCGAGTAGCTTTGTGCGAAATTCCAAAACAAACAAACAAGCAAGCCTATCAATATTTAATAATTGTAATGGTATGGTTATGTGTGTTTATCACACACAGTTTTCTGCACTTCATATTCTGATACTTGTACATTTTATTTAAATATAAAAACCTTCATTAAAAGAATCTTTTGAATTAGACTAATGGGAAATTCTGTTACAACATATAAACTAAACATTTGTAGAAACATAGCTGATGTTGAAAAATAATGTTATGTGAGGTAGAAAAATAATGTTATGTGAGGTAGAAAAATAATGTTATGTGAGGTAGAAAAATAATGTTATGTGATGTTGAAAAATAATGTTATGTGAGGTAGAAAAATAATGTTATGTGAGGTAGAAAATATGTTTATGATTGAATAATGTTATGAGGTGATTGTTCTGTGCTTGCCCCTCCTGTTCTTCTGTTGCCCCCTCCTGTTCTGTGAGGTTGCCCCCTCCTGTTCTGTGCGGTTGCCCCCTCCTGTTCTGTGCGGTTGCCCCCTCCTGTTCTGTGCGGTTGCCCCCTCCTTTTCTGTGCGGTTGCCCCCTCCTGTTCTGTGCTGTTGCCCCCTCCTGTTCTGTGCTGTTGCCCCCTCCTGTTCTGTGCTGTTGCCCCCTCCTGTTCTGTCGGTTGCCCCCTCCTGTTCTTGCTGTTGCTCCTCCTGTTTGCGGTCGCCTTCGTCGCCTTTCTCCTTTCCTTTTGTCTCCCCGCTTTCTGCCCTCTTGTTGAGGATGTTGAAAAGAGCAAAGCTTTATGTTGGTAAGTTTGTTTTGAAAATAATAAATGAAATGTTATTTTTAAAGACCTGTCAGAATAAAAAAACAACAACCCTGGTATATTTCTTTAACATATATAGTTTCAGTAATGAAAAATGGGATAAATTAATTTTGTATTTTATGTGGAGGAAATATAAACAATAGTATGTCTATGTGAAGTATGGTGTCAAAAAAATCTGTTTTGGCTAGTCAGTAAAACTTAAAGCAGATGCTTTCAATTTTGTAGTCCATGTTGGACTTTTTCTGTCAGTAAACCAATAAACAGTTGTTTTACCTTTTTTGTCACTTTTAATTGTTTCAAAAAAATGTTAATTAACCTCCTTTTTTGAGATTTTGTATCGAAAACCTGGAATTCGATGGTCTTGGTGGTCACAGTATTTTTAGAGCATTTTATATGTTGGTGCTTAACAGCAAATAAACATAATTAAAATTGAATATTGTATTTTACTCTTATTGTAAAGTTTTTGATAATATCAAAAAATACCATTCTTGCATCACTCTCTTTAATATATATAATAATATCAACTATGAAGTACTGTTTTTAATATTTATGAACATTTTCAATGTAGGGAGTGAATTTTACACAGACCAATAGTTTTGTATATGTTGTGCAGATAAAGTTTTGTTTGGCAGTGAGAATTAATTTTATTATAATAATGTATTTACAAGTTTTTTTATGGGAAAATTAAAACTGCTTCCTATTTAGTGAACTTTGGATTGTTATTGAATGTTTACAGTTTGTCATTTTTAAATCTCACATATGCTGTAATTCCTTTCTAGATCCAGCGGTACACGGTACAATGAAACTTATGTACTACTTTGCTGTGCTGACATACTGTCTCATAAGTCGTACCGAGAAGCTTATGGTACGTAAATTACGTTTTATTGGGATCTCATTGCTCATTATATTCTGGTTGGTATATATATGCTATAAAATGTATCAGAGGTGAGTGCTGGAATATCTTTATGCTCAGGAGTATCGTTATGTAATCATAGGATTTGTTAAGTAAAAAAATCATTCCCATTTATTCTCAGTCATTTATCAAAATATTGGCTGGAAATGGTTACATTATTACCTAATGTGTGAATCTGCATTTGTTTTTAGCACTGAGAGAAAGTGAATGACACTTGTCATAAACTGTTTTAGAAATGCAACAAATTTTGTCATTTCTTTTACACTGTAGAGCCCATGATTAGTTACATATTTGCATCTCACATCTAATCTTTTCATGATACACTTGTGTTTTAGAATATTCAAGATGCATTGCAAAATATCCATTAGTTTTGTATGCACAAGAAGTCTTTTAATTTAGTGATAACAATATAAATAAGTAACGCACTTTTAAAAAAAAATGGGTAATGTATAAACATATGCTATGTATATAATATTAGTTAAATCATTGGTTTGTGAAGATAATGGAATATGAACTTTGTTCAGTTTATATGATATTGATGGCATGTATAGAAGTTGTAATAATTCTGTTCAATTTGTCTTTCAGTTCAGTCCATTTTTCTTAGATATGTGGAATCTTTTCCAACCAAAGCTTTCCGAACCAGCTATTCCTGTCCATCATAATAAGCAGGTATAAATTATTATCAGGTATTATATAGAAATGTTTCATAGAAGAAGTCTTATGCTATCATATAGTCATAAAAACCAGTAGAGAAAATTATATTCTTATATAGTGATGTAGAAAACTTTGCTGTTGTACTAAACATGGTGAATTATTAAATTAATTTCACACTGCTTTGTACCATTGTAATAAAGTTTACCTTAGAGTAATATAAATCTATACTTTTTGATACACACACACACATTTCATATTCTTGTGCACTGTTGTAAACTTCTGTTTAATATCACTGTACACCATGATAAGTTGTTGTAGGCAGATTTGTAGATAACAAGCAATTAGAGAGTTTTACATTGTTCTGCAAGAAGGACTCGTAAAACATTGATATAAAGCACAGTTAAGAAAGGTAAAATAGAGAGGTGTATTGATTGTTCTCTGTTACTTTCATAAGAATTATTTAACCTTCACAACAGTTGAAGTATTTGAGACATATTTTCAATGATAGGAACAAAAAATTTCACAACATTTAATTGTTTCTTTGGAAATTAAGCAGGTCATGTGGACGGAAGTACCTAATGTTTTACCAGTTCATAAAGAACAGATTTAGTATTTATTACATTAATCTCACAATGAAGGTTAAACTTCTTACATCAGAACTGAATGTTGAAGAGTCATGGTAGATTCAGATAATCTGGCTTTTATGTGTTTTGTTTTCCCTTTTTTAGGCTCTTCTCATCTTCTGGTACCAAGTGTGTGTAGATTGTCCAGAGAATGTTAGTTTGATCATTCAGAACAGCCATGTCACTAAGAACATAGCATTTAACTATATATTGTAAGTATGGTAATGCATCTCTCATTTTACGATTTTTTACAACTTTATTTTATGTTTTAAGACGGACTATATACATGTACAACTAACTGTTTTCTACTCCAGGGCTGACCATGATGACCAAGAAGTGGTGGTGTTTAATCGTTGCATGCTTCCAGCTTATTATGGTCTTTTGCGTCTCTGTTGTCAGCAGTCACGGAGTTTTGCACGTCAGCTGGCGAGCCATCAGAATATCCAGTGGGCTTTCAAAAACATCACACCATACACAACACAGTATACATCAGTAAGTTGATCTTACAAAATTCATATGGCTTTTAAATTCCTTTTATCATACAATAGTTAGTATAAATTGCTGTCACAACATTGACAGGGTTTTTAAATTTTTACACTTTAGTACACATCATAAAACATCTCACCAGGTTGATTAGATAACATCCAGCATCTTAGACAACACTGTATATGTTCTTAAGTCTTTCAACATGGTGTCAGTTATGTAGACTGACCCATGTCACCTTGTTGTACTGATTTAAATTATTTGTAGGTTTAGTACTTTTAACTTTCAACGTATATATCTTGGCAGTATTTTACTCAATATTATAAGTCATTAGCATATAAAGTCATTTTTTATTGAAGTATTTCTGATAAAAGAAAGATATGTCTGTAATTATATTTAGTATTTGTTTTAAATAGTCCATGTGTACAGTAATTTTTATGATAAAATTAAAAATACTTTTCCTTATTTCAGAAATCTCAAACTTCCTTTGTGTAATTCATAATTCCTCCTAAATATATTGAAGTGTTTTGTTTTTTCAGTGAAGCTTGATAGTTTGCATTATTTCCTCTAACCAACTCAAAACTGGAATGGTAAATATGACTGACCTCTTAACCAAAAAAAAGAAAGAAATCTCAATTACCTTCTTTTTTTTTCTTCTAGAATGACTATTGCAAGCTATAACAGGAAATCACAAATGTTATTTCTAAATAGCTGAAAGATTGTAACAACATGCATCTATTTATAATTAAGTTTATTGTTATTCGCAGTTCATGTTACCTACGATCTACTACAGCTCGTACAAGCAGCTTGTGTGTGTGCCTCGTGAAATATTTTTATTTTATTAATATTATCATTTACTTTATTTAATCTAATCTCAACTAATCTAAAAATATTTTTGTTTTTACATTTACGTTGCTTTCATAATTATATATAAAGAATAAATATGGAAAACAAGAAATAAATACTTAAAAATCTTTTTTATAATTATATAAGATAATTAACCCTAATTTTTTATGCTGCTTATGATATTGCAGTTTATAATTGTTTGTTAAATAAATAATGATCCAAACAATACAAACTAATAACATGCACAAAGTAACAAATTTCTTTACCTCTTGAATCTTTATTGGCTTTCTAACTTTGCAACAACAGTCATTACAAATTTATCCAAGCTGGCTGTTAACTTTCTCACAAGACTGTTTTTCATTCTTGAAGTGAAGTTGACATTTAACCATCCAGAACATAATGTTATATAGCATGTCATTTGATAGATGATAACCTTGAGATTCTATTGGTTATAGGCAATAGTTAAACGTAAGAGTGAACTATTAACAAATTATGAAAGAGAGGATGTGGCAAGAGGGGTCTAATTTTCTATTCGAGAGCTCTGTAACCAAACAAAGTTGAAGATTATAACAAATGTGGTTTTTCTAAGCAAGTACAATTTTTATACTGAGTAACTTGTGTTTATATTTTGTACTTTTTCAAGGGTTGGTGGGTGAAATAGGGATGGTTGCATGCTAAGAGAAAATGTGTTGTGTGTCACATGAGAAAATTCAAGATTTTCTAAAAAATAGAATTATGAATTTAAAATGTGGCTCATAATCATATTTTAATTCTACAAGGCAATATTTTTAAAAACATCATGCTATTCAAATTGGAATAACATAAGCAAAAAGTAGTTTAACATTTTGAATTTAAAGCATTAAAACTTTGTGTCCAGTGAAAAAAAATACCTTGGTACATATGGTTAGTCTGATGCTGTCACAATATTCAGTGGTTTTAGAAAACATCTCGGGTTTATTTATAGTTTGTTTCTGACAAGGAAAGTAACCTTTTGAAAAGAGCTCATCTTATAAGATTTTTTATTTTGTGTTAGATTTATAGTTCCGTTCTCTAATAAGACATTAATTAAAATAATCACATTTTATCTTTCATTATTCAGTTATTTGTCATTCTATGCAGCTTTGTAAAGTGTTTGAACTTTTTTGTAATATTTTCTTCCCAGTTGAAAGTTTGTTTGAGATGGGTGAATCCATTTGTAAATGCTAACCTTGTTTGTACAGGAGGGTCAAAATGTTTGTTTCATGACATTTTTATAGAGCTAGATTCATTTGACTTTATTATTAATGTTTGTCAGTAAACTTGACATTAAAACATAATTGTAATTCAAACTTTTATATTAACTAAGTTTTAATTTATTAATTTAATGTAAATAAATTCTCAGTCTTCATTTCGCTGACTAACATAATGCACTGCTACATTCCACATTACCCTTTGTGGTTTGTCTCTTCTACTTTTTGAGCATCCCACCAATTGAAGATTTACACTACAGATATTGACAGTTTAGAATATGAACTTCAAGTCTTTCAAAAAGCATCATTTGTAGCTAAATTACCAAAAGAGAGAACCGATTGTTATTTTCAAGGTTCATTAGAAAGCGTCTTTGTTTTGGTGCTTGTAAGATGGTGTTGGGTCTCACTTTGGATTTCTGTGATTGTGTGTTTCTGTTCAGAGCAAAAAATGTGAATTTCTTTAAACATATTTTTGTCTTAGTTAGGAATTTAAAATTCCAAGTATATATATTTCAGAGATTAAGTTAGTGAAAAACATGAAGCCTGCTTGCACTCGTTATGATCACACTGGCTACATGCATAACTTATTTCCTTCTGCTGTGTTTATTGTTTTAATTCTGAAGTAGGAACTCAGTACAGGATTTAAGACAAAATTTGCAGAAAATAAATGTGAATGTAGGAACAACATAAAACGAGGGAAAATTAGGCATGAAAAGAAGAAGAAAAATGTATTGGTAACTATATTTTGATCATGATTGTTTCATCAAAACAAAAACATTTGATATTTATTTAGAAGGTTTAAGAAGTTATGTAAATGAAATAGGAAAACTAACATGAAATAGTAAAGAGTTTTTATTCTTAACATGAAAATTACTTTGCACTCAGACTGACATGGTGAACTTGGACATGTCTTTAGTAAAAATATTTTATTAAACGTTCAGAATTTCTGTGTACAACACACACCTACTACAGGTGGTTAGGGTACTAGACTCGCAATCTTTGGGTCGTGGGATCAAATCCCCATTATGCAAAATACTGCGTGCCCTTCCAGCTATGTAGGTAGTATAATGTTACAGTCAATCTATCCATTCATTGGTAAAAGAGAAGTCCAAGAGTGGGTGTTGGGTGGTGATGACTAGCTGCCTCCCTTTTAGTCTTACACTGTTAAATTAGGGACAGGTAGCTCTTCTGTAGCTTTGTGCAAAAGTCAACAACAGACAAATATGCCTAATAAAAGGTTACCATAATTAAAGTAAAGATAATGATGTCAGTCTGGTGCAATGTCTGTCTACTGCTAGAAGTGTTGTTTGAGTTTCGACAATCAGAGGATAATTAAGAACATGAAAAAACAACAAATATATTGCATGAGGTGACAGAAGTGTTGAGGTAATAAAGACAGTTGGGTGAGGCTGTTGTCATTGAAAAACCTTTAAAAATCACTGGTCTAATACATTGGCCTGTGTACACAGAGTTACTTGTGTTAAGAAGGAACCTAAGTAATTGTTGATGGCATGACATCATAATTTTAATATATAACAGAAAATTACATTTTTTTGGTTAAGTATCGTAAGTAACATATAATAACATGACATTTTACTTTCTAGGCAGTGAACGAGCTATTCAAATTGATGAAAATATTTGTAACGAAGAATCCAGACAGTACAGAACAGGAGATCCGAGAAATCCATCACTTCAAGAGAACAACCCTGCGACTGTACCTAACTGTTCTTGATGCTCGTGCTTGTTGGGCTACATTAATTAATGCTTTGCGCCACCTAGTGGAGACAACAGATGATCGCTTGTTTGTTATCTGTAATAGTGGTCTGGCTATGCTGTTTCAGGTATAGTGAAATAATGTTTAGGTTTTAATTTTTGTGTTAAAGTGCAAGTGTTAATATCTCATAGATACTAAAAAGTAAACTTGGAATAAAAGCTATTGTGATTTGTTTTGTAATTTGTGTAGCTTTATTGGCTACAAGAAATTGTCATTAGTTGGGAGTAAACACTTGCAATTGGAAAATGAAAAGAAAACTTTAAAATGATAATAGCATCTTTTGTATTGTTAAAAGATACAAATAGTTTATTTTCTTTCTTGCACATACATAGTGTTTCATCTGTTATTGAGAATTTTGTTGAAACTTTCTTAGTCTAAGTTTAGACAAAGTTGTCAATTTATTTATTTATATTTTTCTCGAGATTTTAAATAATTTCTAAAATGCCTGAAGCTAGTAAATAAGTAAGGAAAGCCCAAAAGATTATTTTTAATAATTCTTTTGGGGAAACACATGAAATTATATTCTGTAATAAATTACAGCAACTATTGCAAACACCTAAAGGCAGTTGATGTGAAAAGTTGTGGTTGATATATAATATATTTAATTTTCAGCCATTGACTTGTATCGTATTTTGTTTAGAAAATTTTGTCTTAATAAGAAGAGTTTGTTTCTTGTAACTGTTTGTACTAAAACTACTAGTGTTTTTGCTGCTGCATTATCATAAACATACCAAAATTGTAATTCCATTTTGTTTGATATTATAACTAATGGTCTTAATAAAAGATACATCTTCAGCGAATACTGTTCAAGTCTCTGCTTCACTATTTTGGTTTTAGAAATCAGAAATCATTTGTGGAGTTGCTGATGTAAGAAACATTTAAGAATAAGCAAAATCACTTCAATAAATAATAATTTTCCTATAGTATACCGAAAATATCATTACAAGTATTGAGTTTGTTCTTATTACATTAAAGGCTTTCTCTTCACTACGAGTATGTTTTTGTGATTTTTAAAGGCTTTCCATACGCTACACATAATGTATCAAGAAGCCACAGCTTGTCACGTCACTGAAGACATGGTCGAGCTCCTAGCTATTGCACTTGATCTGTTGAAGTGTGCACAAGGATGTCAGGACACACCAGAAGTCAGTCAGTGGCTGTTGTCATGGAAGCAACACACAGATGTCATACACAAGTTGCTGACTCTTCTCAACTCTTACACTCCTCCTAAGGTTCGCCACATATGTATAGGTACGTCAATACATTTGATATCTGTGACAAATACTTCACTTTATGCATAGTGAATGATTAGTTCTATGTAATGTTTTCTCCTCACCCAGAAAGTACTTAAAACAGTTTTTTATTTGATAAGTATTTTGAACTTCTATATCTTGCTAACTAATTACAACAGCACTTCAAATGAAAAAATGTTTATTTCCTGATTTTATAGAAGTACTCCAAGAGCTGATTTTACTTTATCCAAATGAAAACTTGTCATCCATCATACGTCTATTAGGCAGCTGTCACACATCATTCTTAGAAAGTAGTAGCCCAAGTAAGTTCATTAACTAAATCATTTTCAAGTTAACTGAAACAGTTAATGCACTGGTTGAAAGACAAAATAATTACATTGGTGTAATTTCACCAACTATTTGTCAATAGTTATATTAGAAAAGTGGCCAAATTTTGTCTACTAATGTTAGATATGTATTTCTAGTAGTATGTGTAGTAATGTAGATATATGTCTTCTACGGTTGGTGTCTAACTTGGCTGATGTTTGAAAGTAAACAAACATATTCACAATAACTTAAATGTACATACAAAATTTCTTTAAAAGTATGGAGATCATAGTTGTATCTTAAATGCTGTAAAGTTCTCTTCTTGTCAAAAGTCCATTTATGCCAATTCAATTGCTTTAAAATTCAGTTGACAAGCAAACTCTTTGTGTCTCAGTAGCATCTGTGTATAATTCAATTATGTTGTCACATGAGTTAACATAATTGTATCCTGAATTTCCAATAATCTTCTGCCTTTTGTCAGTCCACTCATGTGGGTTAATTACTTTAGAACACCCTTTGACAAGACAACTTATTCTCTTTATCTCTTTCAAATTGCATTAGAGACCAGATGCTTTTCTGACCCTTTTTCCTTAGACCTGATCAGCTGTAAATGTCTTAAGCCCTGCATATGTGAATAAAAAAACCAGAAAACATTAAAAACAAGTCTTTATAATGGCTAAATCCTGTTGGCTACTTAACCCAAAACATTAAAATTCTCTAGTTATACACATTAAGTGTACTACAAAAGAATGCAATAGTGGAAGAAATCTGGTGACCAGTAATGTGTAGTGACAATTATGACTTATCATATCATTAGTGTAGTTGTACTGTTAACCATCACAATAGGGCCATGAAAATCTGAAGAGGTGTTTTTTAAGAAGCAGAGGTTAGTACTTTAATATGAACATAATAGAACTATAACTATATTTCAAGATATTGTACTTTTCCTTATATTCTGTAAATTCAGAAATTTATACCATTTCTATTTGGATTAAATGTTTATTATTTCCTTATAACTGAATCAGAATAAACTGGAAATTATATTTAGCACTGTCAAAAAATAGAGTTTTTCACTTTGTTATTTGTAATTATATCCTTGTAACATTGTGACCACTCTTTTTTTCACACAATCAAGTTTGTTAAATTGTGTGGCAATAAGCTTATCTAAGCTACTTAGTTAATACAATCCTTGATTGACTTTCTAGGTTGGTTATTTAAATATTTCATATACAAACAGTCTTATAAGTGGTTTACTAAAGTATTTAAAAAATGATACACTAAAGGGAAGAAAGTTTGTTTCAAAAAGTTGTGTGTTTGCTTTTAATTAGGACTTCTATTCCATCCTTCACTGCTAAGATTGGTCTTTTTACTATTTTACGTTGTAAGGATTATTTATTCTTTTTTTTTTGCTTAAGAAATTTCATGAAAAAGAACAGTAATTTTTGTTTATGTATATATATGTCAAAATGTAGAGTTGAAAGTGTAAGAAAGAGGTGGTACATACATTTGGTGTAACTGGTATCCTTATGTATTATATAAACACAGTACTAAATTTGAATCAAGTCATATTAAAAGTGTCCAGTTAAATCTAAGCTTCTGCTCTGTTTGGACAAAAACTGTTCCAGCAACAAGTGTTTTTGTCTGTTGGCTAATGACAGTTGATATGTCTATTAGTGCTTATTTTATAATAAATCTTCATTTTACTTTCTTGAGATTTTTGTCTTATAGATAAGTTTGACATATTTGGTTAAGCAACTGTTGAAAGTTCCTTGTTGTATACAGTATTGTAACTTACAAGTTCTGTGCACTTTAATTTTTGTATTTCGAAATGTTTAAGTTTGATAATTAAATTGATATATATATGTGCTGTATTATGTAACTAAGTGGAGAACCAATTAATGACAAGTTATTTTAGGATATTAAAATTCTTTCCCTTAGTTTATATAATCATAAAATATACCCATAAAAACTGAAAATTTGTATGTTACCCTAATAAACCTCCATATCAACTTTTGCAAAGTTATTGTGTACATACAACAAACAGTACTGTTTTATCTATTAGTCATCAAAGATAGGCTTACATAGATGTGTTACTAAATCGTTCTCCCTTTTAGGTGAATATATACTTCTCTTTCTTTTTTTATTCAGTTACCCCTGGTCCTTATTTTCCACGAAGAAATCAGATGATGTTACCCACCAAAACAAGTATTCGGCCACAGAGGTTGATGTTTCAAATGTTCCTCCACCCTAACCAGCTGGAGTGTGCCAAGGTTAGAATATCCTGTTTAAATATATCCTGTATAACATGCTCAATGATCATATTATTTAACCAGTGGTGCACGTGCTATGATGTTAAACTCTATTTATATGTTAATGTAGGAGTGAGTTGTTGCCACAATGTACGTTAAATTAATTATTACATAACTGATTATTAAAACAAATTTCAAAAATGTGGTGGAATTAGACGTCACTTTTTAAAAATGAAAAGTCCTGATAAATGATAAGAAATTGATATATGTAGAGTTTTTGTTGGTTTGCTTAAGGAATTTGTCACTTAAGGATCTCTGGTTTATAGGGTGTTGATGAAGCCTATGATCAAGCTGTCCTCGAGTTTTTTCTCCCATACCATCAGTTTGTAGACATGTTGTGTCGTATTGCCATCACACATGATGCAATTGACTTGGACCTGGTCAATCTGAGTACGTAATTTGTAAATTTCAAACTGTATTTGATAGCTAAGTTTAAATAAGAGTGTGGTTGTTGTCTTCTGTTCAGTCATCACAAAAATTTAAAATTTCTGGTATTCCTGCATGTTTGAATGTTACTAACTTGTAGCTTAAGAGTAAAAAATGCAGAATTTTGAAGATACTTAGTTTTTATATTTTCTCCTTTGATTTGCAGATACCAGCCATTAAAGGACATAAAATATAGAGGTTATCCCGTCTTGTTGATTATATTTGAATTCATAGTTTTACAATACAGAAGTGATAAATGGGCCATTTAGAAATAACTTTATTGCCAGATGCACCAGCATTCCTGGATGATAGTAGTGATTAACTGATTTACAATAACTGGATAGAATTAGCCATAAGCTAAAATATTTATGTAATGGTCAGTTCATACTGAATTTAAACTTGGTACAAGAATGTCTTTACTCCAAGTTTCTATTGTTCATTGTCATATTTTGATGAAACATTTTCTAGTTTAATATTTATTATTATTATTATAGGTTCTTTGTTAGCTATTGAAGGAACATCTCTTCATCTTGCTATCTTTCCAAAACTATGGCTTGACATTTATCAATTAGAGGTAAATTAATTTCATGGTTTGTATGACATTTTTGCTGTTGTATTCATTAATTTTTATTAAAATTTTCACCACTTTTGAAATGTAAATTTAATTCTTAATAACTGGCCAACTGTCCATTAATTTATTTTTGGGTAGGCTATGTGAAACTAGAACATTTAAGAAAATAACTGATTTATTTTATAAGCTGTCCACTGAGGAGATAAGTTGCATCCCTTTTTCTTATTCTCATTATGCAGCAACAACTAGGAAAGGCATTCCTGAAGCTTCTTTGTAACAGCAACTTCTTCATTGACTACTTGGAGACTGTTTTAGTTGATGAAAGAATGTGTCTAAACAACCTCTTTGTATATCAAGTATTTTCCCTTTTTATGCCCAAGGTAAACCTTGCTTTTTATTCCATTAGCTTGTAATGTTCACTCTAGTTCTTGGCCACTGAAACATTTTGAAATTAGTCTAATTATCACCATGCAAACACTTTATTTTTCTTACATTCCACATAAATAATGTACTCATTTTTTCACCAGGTGGCTAATCAATTAATCAATGAACAGACAATGTCGCTGACATCGTCTCTGATCTCATCTGTGATAGACAGTTTAAAGTCACCAAGTTTAGCAAAACAAGCTTTAAAATTGAATGGGGTAAGTAGTTTACTAGAATAAAAAAACTAAGTTTTAAATAATTAACATTTGAAGGACTAATATTGTCTTAATGCATGCAGTACAAATTTTGTAAAATGAGAGTAAAATAGCAGCAAATTATAAATCTGAAACAATCAATGCTACAGATTCATTATAGGAGAAAAGACAAAACTCTCACCTCTATATATATAAATTATTAACCTGACTGTTAATATTGTAAATGTACATTTACTTTCTAGGACTTAAGAGCTTTGCTTCTGCTGCTTTCTTTGGAGAAACCAAGAGATGGTTTAAACAAACTAAAGGAAGCCATTTCAAACTTAAAAGATCAGTGTCAAGATCTCTTAAAGTCTACAGATCATACAACTGACAATGTCACCATAACAGAAGATAGCACAAAAGAAACACGTAAGTTTTTTTCTTTTCAATGAAAAGGTAATATATATTAACTTCATGCTTTTAATGGAAAATTTAATTATGAGAATTGATTTCTACTACATGTGCTTTGATATATTGAATCAATGTTGGGTCTTTATTGGATTATAAAAGTTAAAATATTTGTTTTTCTGTAGAAGAACCTCCTTGTAAAAAAGTACGAATATCTAGTGAAGAAGCATCAGTTACAGGTGGTGGAGATGAATCTACAGAGAGTGAGGCTTCTACCAGCATTCCAAAAGAAACCCCACTGGGGGACAATCAAGCACAAGTCACAAATCAAACTCCTCACTGGGCTGAAGTGTTACTGAAATCAACATCTGCTTTATTAGGAATTTTAAATGAGAAGACATGAAAATTTTAGCAGCTGCCAGTCTTTGGGAATAATGTAGAAACTTAGTAATATATTGTGCATATAACTCATGACTGGAGAATTCAGTTTTTATTAACCGTGTTTTCTCTATCCCTCTCTGATATGCATTTACCTGCTCAGAAGGTTTTGTCTTCAGGGTGCTTTACCTTATCGATGGTGGTTCCTAACATAAGAAGACAGTCAACTGCAGAGAGAACTGTGCTTTTTCTTTTTAAATTGTGGCTGAGCGTTACTTATAGCGTTCATAAATAAATATGGAAAGGACCAAATTAACCAAATGTGTCTTGCTTTTGTATGCATTTATTTTGCTGTCACTTCCAATACAAAAGTCTTCAGCAGAAGGGACTCACATGTCAAGATATTTCCTATGGAATACAACACTGAAAGATGATTAAAAGATTGTACAAATACTGTAATAAAATATTGATCATTCTCATAATGTTAACACTGAAATACATAGACAATAAAGTAATGAAAAAAAACTGAAATTTTAACACAGAACAGACATTCTTACAAATTTTGTGGAATTTGCATTCTTATTAACCTTAGTTCTTGTAAACAGTAATCCAGTCTTGAGTAATGCTTATTTCTTTCGATATGTATATTTAAAAATATCTGTATTCTGTGTAAAAAGTTCAGTCCAGAACCTATAGCATTATTTAAAACCTACCATCTCACCCTCTCTGTTCCAGGTGGTAACAAGACACAAACCTTAAGTAAGATATCCTGTTGCTCATGATCTACTCTGTTTATTGACTAAAAAATAATTAATTTTGTATTCATTATACAACATTTTAATTAAAGGTGCAAATAGTTATTAATTTTAAAATGTGGCCTTAAAAATGTCTGACATATTTTTGTAAAAAAAAAAAATAATTCACCTTCACATTGTATTAAAATATTGTGACTACCTTGCTCTAAGAGTATTTTTTGTCAGAACATGTCAACCAAGGGAAAGTACTGGAACAGAGAGGCGTTAAAATATTAACGGGTGCAGTAATTGTGGTCAGTTTCACTAAGAAGAAAAACAAAATACTTAGGTAGGACAACAAGAAAACAGAAAATTGGCCAATATAATGTGTGAGAGATATTATACAATCAAATGACAACTATATACTGATCTTGATGAGAAAAGATCCAGACCAGTAGACCTTGGTTTTCAATTGATCTGGGTAGAAAAATGGAGCTTTTCAAAAGCTGCCCCGTGTACTCCCTTATGGATAATATCTGGTGAAATAAGTGACAAACTAATTGTTCACTTTGTCATTTTCTATTCTGCCTGGAATAGTTATTCACAACACATTGAATCACACCATGAACGGCTTTAACAAAACATCATTACCAGGAATGACACCAGAGTTCGTCACCAATGTATAAACACTAATGTTTAGGCTGTCTTCAATGTGCCCACCAGTTTCTCTTGGAACTGCACAAGATAACGAATACACACTTGTGAAGGATCACATACCAAGTACTCATTGAAGTTCAGAGATCGATAGACAATCTGGTGGTGTAAATCAACATCTGCTTGACTTGGACCTAACGGTATCTCTCGACCTAGAATGTATCAAAAAGATTACACCATTGTGGCAGAAGAAGCAATCACTGAAAATTCTAAAAATTAGATTCATCAATTGATTTTCATGCATCAACAAGTTATGTCAATTTTTTTTTCTAAAACAAAATGTATCAATGAAATTTGAATCTTATTCTTTCATCTAGAACGTACGTAATTTTTAAACTAATATCAGTCCATTACCCAGTTTATAATAAATATATTTTAAATCAGACATGGCTAAACTTCACAAGAAGTGTAACATTTTTTTTTGTTTCATTCTGTGATGTAAAGCATCTTGTATTTATTGACAACAACAGAAGTTTGTTACTTATGTCACTTCAAACTGATTTGTTTTGTATCAATTCCACCTGTTACCTTGCCAAGAGATAGAATGAGCAGGGTTAGGGTGCCAAGTTCCTTGTGCTAAATGAGTGTTGTAGCTTGGATCAGGATGAGGGTTTGAAGAGATGTCCAGTTGACGAATCTTTCCAAGTGCAACCTGTAGACATAAGAATCACAGACATTATCCTCTTTGTGCACAACTTATATTTAATTATTGTAACTGGCTGTGCACTGAAAAATCTTGCATCATGTGTTATGGTCCTGCAAGAACAGATTAATAAGGCCTGGCTGAACAAATTTTGTAAGATTACATAAGTGAATAAAGATGACTATCTCTACAATGTCAATGTAAAGTAGACACAATCTGAAACTAACACTCTGCATCACTTAATGTAAAGTCAGGTAGTTATAAAAATCATCCCAATATTTGTTTATTTCAACAATATAAGAACCCTGTTGTTTTACAGCAGTAGATTAGTGTGAAGGTTTTTTGTTACCATATGGTATCCTATATTTCTTTTAAACAATATGGATTTTTATTGTATATAAATGTCAAAGAGATGGACTGTTTTCACTTGATTAAAGTAAAACAACAAAAGAAGACATTTACCACAGCGGCATTTCAATTGCAGTGCTACTACTGTGCAATTGTAACCGTTTCTATTGCTGGGCAGATTTATTTGGATTATTTCATAAAACAGAAACTACAAAATCCAGTCCAGTTCATTTAAGCATTTTATTTGTTTAACCATAAGCACTTTAACATGTACAATAATGTTATTATTAACCACAAAGAGCTACCTATGTTCTGCCCACCACCAGGTTCCTAGTGGCATAAGTCTGTAGACATACTACTGTCCCACTTGAACAAGACTACACTTAACTGATAATAAGCCCAACAGGGAATCTCTCAACAGAAAACCGTATTTATTAATTTATTTTGTTTTTTGTGTCTCTAACATTTCTTTGAAAACAAACTTAAAATCTTCAGCACCAAATTACTAATTAGCTGACCTGCTTAACTATGTAAATTAATAAATTGTCATCAGTAAACCACACCTTCACATTGTGATTTTAAAATCTCTTTAGCTTAAAATAATTATTATACAAAGAAAACTACAAATCATAAGATATTGGAAATTCCACAATTAGCAGTATTAATATGTATACATTGCAACTGTTAACTTGCTGGGCAAGCTGCTTACTGTGTGGCAATGACATATCCTGCTAGAAATGTGAATCAAGCACATAAAGTCAATAGACAAAGTATAATCTGCATATATGGTAATCTCTGCTGCCAATTCACATTCAACATGGTGTATGTTATTATCCAAAACACGTTTTATCATATGCAGTTAAAAATGGATCGTGTTTTCACGCTTAAGAGAGGCAATTGAACTTGCATGAGCTCGTGATGATTTTGGTTCTGAACCAAAATTATCCAATAATCGTGTAAAATATGACTGGGAAAAACAGTACCTGCCTAAAAAGTTAATCCCCTGATGTCTATCTAGATACACTAATTGTGCAAGGGTAAAGTTGCACCTCTGAATTTAAAAACAATGTATGAAAAGTAAACTTAGCTGTTTCTCCACATTTTTTTTTCATTAAATACATTATAATTCAAATTTATTCAGTAAGAAGAGAATTTAATTTTTAAAAAAAGCTTTTGTTCAGAATGCAAGTTTTTAATCTTTATTTATTTTGTGCAATCATAGTTCATCTTTCTTGTTCAGACGACAACAAAGTTATAAAAATATACCTTGGTGATATGGTGACAGAAGAAAAATGTACGTTTATAAAGTCTTGATTTTTTCTTTTTTTAAAGCTTCATTTAAATCATGAAATTAAAGTATAATAAGGAATGTTTGTTTTTTTTTGTCTTCTTTCATAGAACAAAGTGAGTTAGGCCTAGCTAATTCATGATGCACTGGACCACAATAGGTTTCATTTCATTGAAGAAATCAGTGTTAAGCCTTGTTTATATTAGGCCTTACTGGTCTAAGTAACTACTTGAATGGGTAAATAAAATCACTGAATAGGACTATGAAAAGGAAAGCATATACAATTTAATATATAAGTTTAAAACCTTCCACTCTACAACTGAAAGTTAGAACACTTTTGGTTTCAATACGATACAAATATTTTTATTGTATGCCAGTGATAAAATTTTACTTCCTAATAAGACAAAAAGCAATAATTTAAAGTTACAACAAAAATAGCCATTTTCAATCTTTAAAAAATAGTTGTCAATGAACAATGAATATTTTTTTTTCCTTTTATAATACACAAAAATTAAGACTACATAACAAGTTCATCTCAAAATTCAAATAGTTTTGAAGTTTTTGTAATACACCACACAGCAATTCCTTCCTGATATCATATACTCACATCATGAGCTGTGTGGCACAAAGCAGTATCACACTTCTGATTCAGTAAAAATATTTTATTGCTCATATAACTAACACTAAACTGCCTAATAACAGCACAAATAGTGTCAACTACTGTCCTGCAAGCCGGTAATTCATGGAACAGTTTCTTTCAGTATTACAAATCTTTAGTTGAAGTAGATGAAGTATTTTCCTCTTCAGAGTATTAGATCCTAAGTTTATCATCGATAGGTTGATACCACATCTTCTGATGCCATAGCAGTTTCCTGTAATCACTTGGGAGTAGTTTTTATTTTCTAAAGGCTTTTGATTGTCAGGCAGTCCTCGAGTTACCAGCTGTTTAATTTATCCTTGAAATTCTTCTGAACTTCCATCAGAAAAAGTAGGCAATTTCATGTTATTTGATCTGATGATTGCATATTTCCTTAATTATACTTGCAGCTATTCATCTTCAAATTTACATGATTCCAGTTGCACTGTCAACTGGACAATTTTAGATTCAGTCTAATTTGAATATCTTTATTCACTATGGCAGCTACGCATTAGCTGAATGCCAATTAATTCTTCATTACAAGTGGGGTATTTAGAATATAGCCTTACAAGTCTTTCTACGTCTTGGCAAATTCACAAAAGTTTAGTTCTTCTTCAATAATCTGCTCCTAAATTTACCTTTAAATATTTCTTACGTATGGGAGACGTCAAACGTGTTTGATAAATCTTATAAGTCTGGTAGTTATGATTTCTTATTCAAAGACAATGTTACTAATTTTGTGAAAAGGATATTATTTCAAACTGTGTCACACTTTCAATGGTGTCTTTCCATAATAATCAGTTGGTTTCTCAAATGAATAATATTATAGCCTGCTAAATTTTGTATTCTATTGAAGTAATCAAGTAATATCTTAAAATCACGGGTGACAAAACAGTGGTAGTGACAAGTATAGGTTCTCTGATTTCTTATTTTAATCCTTATGGTGTCAAGATGGAATTCTTGACCAGATGGAAAAAGGTATGGGACTGGTTTTGTCCTTGCATTTATAAGTTTAGTTTCTACATATCTTTGGATTTCTTCTATTTTGTTATAATTCTTCTGTGCATTTCCTAGTACGTTCTCAGTTTTGTAAGATAATTCTGATCTTTATTTCTTATCAATTTTTCACTATTTGATCATATCTAGAAAAACTGATTTTCCAACCAGTTGTCACACAGTTTTTATTTTTTACCAAATTTCTGATTCCAATGTTACTGTAGAGCCAGTTATTTTGGTTTAAGTAAAAATAATAATTCAACATCAAATAAACTGGTAATAACAAAAGCTTTATCTGTTCACCTGCCTGTTCTATGTAACTAGCAATAACTTCACAAATAAAATCTCAGTAGAAATTTTTGTTGCCTGCTAAATATTTCAATACTGAACGATCTGAATGATATATAAATTAACTCTTTTAAAACAGCTCAAAGGCCATGTTATTGTGTTTGACTTGCATTCAAAATTTTATTGAACAAATTTATGAATTTATGTCAATAAGTTTGAAATAAAATTGTACACTATAATTCAAACTTTAATACAGCAGTTAATTTCTTAATTTAAATATAACTTTTAATGAATCACATGGCATGTTGAATGCAGCACTGTCTAAATTAGATGTTTGTAACATCACAAAACTTAGTCTGTGGTTTCATACAAATTAGGAGCTCAAATTACTAATATTGACAAGTAAGAATATAAAATAAAAAACACATATTTTTGTACTTAGCTAAAATATGGCTTATCAAAACCAATTGTATGGTATCACTACAGTTATTTAACTGTATGTATACCCCCCCAACAAAAATTTTGTTGACACCCTCCACGTGCAAAATTTTAAAAGGCTTAGCATCTTATTTCCAGCAGCAATCATGTTCAAAAGTTGTTGCGAGAAAAGATAATTGTTTGCTTTACTTCTTAATTTATTTTTCTATATTTTAAGTAAAATAAGAATAATCTATATACATATAATGTACAATAATTGAAATTCAACTGTATAGTACCAAATACTATGAGTACAATAAAACACACCTAAAACAGGGAAAACTAAAGATCAGTTTTATATTGTTGGACATCCAACATTAGGTTGGTTCTTGGTTTTATGGTGTTTACTGGCACCAAACAACTGTAAAAAATTAAAATTATTATAACGTGTAAAAAGGAATCATGTTAAAACAAAACAATGACCAATTTTTGAATTAAAAACTTAAAAAGAATTAGGAAGGCCAATAGTCTTTAAAAAATGAAAAACATTTGTAAAGTGGACGATGTTACCATTTCCAATGACACTGTCCAACATCATGGGTGAAGCCATGGTAAAAACATGTCTGAAACAGTGTCAGTGCTCATGATTATAAAGACAGCTTAACAGTAAAACGTGAACTATTGTGGCCTGAGTGTCACACAAACCACACACTGGTCAGTCAGTTCCACATAAAAGAAAATGATGTGTTAAAACACTGTGACAAATGAATAACTGAGCCAGGACAATTTCCTTCTTATGGAAGCAAGACAGCCAAAGAGCAACAGAAGATTTTATCTGGAAAATTTTGTTATCATGTTGCTCGCTCCAAGTCAACTGGCATGAAGCAGAGCCTTGAATACAGGACTGTAATCCATGTATGGGATGGCCACGACTGTGACAGCACCAGATCAGATTGTCTTCCCTGTGTTGTCACCGAGCTCATGCCTGTAAATATTGACATGGCCTGGTAGAAATGGATGCTAAAGAGAAACAAGCCAGCCAGGTTTGAATATCAACAAGAATAGGGTGAGAACTAACATGAAATGGTTCCAGAGCCAGGAGGAAGCTAAGCAAACTTTTATAAATAGTACAATTCATGTGCTGCATAGTTTCTACGTAATCCAAGGCAAGAGAAGAGGCATACAATCCAGCAGTGAAGACAATAAAAGTAGTTTCCTGTGTGCAACCAGTGAACAACAGCATACCATGGCAGAGCCCACAATCACCTGATTTCAAACCAATGGGAATGGAAGGATGGTTAAAAAGGTGTTCAACAAATAGAAGACAGTACTTCCAGTTGGCAGTATCCATATCCGCCTCTTCAGATGAACCACTTGGGGATGGTAAAAAGCCATGAAGGGATGGACTGACCAGTGGAGACAGCAATGTCATTCAAGAAAAAGACCAAATTCACCCAACTATGCCTGGATACGAAGGCCAAAAGGAACAATGGTAGATTATCTGTTTTGAAAAAGCATGGCCCACTGAGGAAGAAATACATAACCCCAGGCAGGATATTGTGGTAAGAATCAAAGTTTTGAAGTATACAGTCAAGACAACTGCAAAGGCGAAGATGTAGAGGAGGTTCATGAGACTCAAGTGTACAAACTCTGGATTGGAGAAGTGCAGAAAGCCCCTGTGCAGAGCTGAAGCCCTGATGATGAATGGAGTCCAACATCTTTGAGGACATGGTCCTAGCAAAGCCATAGACAAGAGCCCCAGAGTCCAGTTTCAATCAAATGAGAGCATGATAGATCTTCAGCACAAAACATCAAGCAGCTACCCAAGAGAGGATACAGAGGAGGTTCAGTGCCTTTGTTCACTTGACTTGCAGCTGCTTAATGAGTGGAATGGAAGTCAGCTTACGGCCCCAAGAACTTTGCCACAGGAAGCACAACTTCACCAAGTTAGAGCTCAATCAGGGTGAACACCCCGTTGGTGGCAAAAGTGCATGTGAATGGTTTTAGAGAGAGAAAAGGTAAAACCATTTACTGTGGTCCATTTCAGAAAATGACTGAGGGCAATCTGTAGCTGCTGCTCAATAAACCTCCTACTCGATGACTGACAAGATGTGGAAGCTATCCACAAAGAGTCCATCTGCAACTGGCATTAATCTTTATGAGGAAAAGCATGACACTCAAAACAAAGCCTTGAGGGACTCCAAGTTCCTGTAGAAAAGAACAGGAAAGTGTCAAATTCACACAAACTTGGAATCATTCCATTAAAAATTTGAGAAAAATGGGTAAATGGCCATGCAACCCATATGATTGAAGGTCTTGAAGAATGCTATACCTTCACATAGTGTAAGTTACCTGAAGGTAAAAAATATGGTAACAAGATGTTGTTGCTTGTAAAGAGCTTCCATGATGGAGTATTGTCATCAAAACCTGCAATGAGTGGACGAGAGAAGATTGTTTAATTCAAGGAACACATAACATAAGTCAATGTGTGAGTTATGTTAGCTAGGCATGACTGGAAGATCAATATACTAGAAAGTAAATATATATCATTATGAGACTCAAACTACTTAAACTAAACTTTTGTATTTTCGTTTTATAAAACCTAGTCATTCTAGCACAAAAAGGTTTAATTTATATTTATTTCCTAATTTTTATGATAGTTATGAGGTTGGTCAAGTAAGAGAAGGTAGGTTGCAACTGATCTCAAATGACAGTAAAGTGTCCAGATTTACAGTATCAAGAAATCTCAACACGAATGGAATATTTATTTGTGTAAGGTGAGAAAAAATCTTTATTTTGGTCACCAAATATTGTCAACAGATTTAAATTTGCTACAAATGTACAAAAACTGGACTGTTGATGACTGGACAGATAAGTCCAAATTTGAAATATTTGTTTCCAATTGTAGGTTGTTGTATGTCTGATGAAAGATACTTACTTCAATGCATACCATCTACAATGAGGCATAGGGAAGACAGTGTGGTGGGCTGAGGCAACAGGAAATGTTTGCAAGATAGATGGAATAATAGACTAGTGTTAGTACCATAAGATACTGATGTCATGATATACCCAGTGGTTTGTGTTATTGATTCTATACCAAGAAGACAGTGACCACAAACAAACACTCATCCTAACTATGGAGAAATTAGTTAGCCAAGAAGGAAGCACTGCTGGAGTCATTCACATGGTCCCTCACTACCAGAGAAGATCTGGGATTCAACAGATCAAAAACTTAACAAAGTTACTTTCAAAGAAATGTTATGGGGTTGTATTAGACACATTTTGAGTACATTCCAAAAGGAGATGAGGTTTAAATATGTTGCAACAATGCCTGAAAGACTGTCTACCTTTGTTAAAGCAAAAGGGGAAAGCACAAAATATCAACAGTTTACTGAACTCAAACACTTTCACTGAGTTTCTGTTGCACTACATATGAAGATTAAAAAAACTTTCACCTGTGATTTACCTTCCATTATTTTTGAAAGAAGCCCAAAATCTAATTTTGAATTTGTACTAACACCTTTGCACAGTACTGTATGTGCTCATCATGTGACATGAAAAGCTCCTCCTACCCAAAAACAGAGACGTAGCTTCCATCAACATAACCGAAAACAAACAGAAACAATGAAATCCATTTTTCATGTTTTCAGCGATACAGTAAAAATCAACAAGTGCTTGTATTATGAGTCAGTAAACTTTACATCTTGTCGTTACTAGTATTATTTTTATAGAAGTTGAACCTTGGACCTAATTATGGACGTAGAAGAATTTATTCTACTCCCATAATTACTTTAAACTAACTTCCTAGTATACCTTTTGTTTTGTAACTTAACTGTTATAAACAAATTAGAAAAGAAGTGATGAGGACAATACCTCACAGAGAAACATAAACTTGGTGCTTTCTTTATCACCTCCTGCACAACAGTGTTCCTGACCTTTCTGAAACATATCAGCAAAAACGATTCCCTGAAAAAGAAAAGAATTCTAATAACTACTGGAAAGTGTATAACAAAACATGATTTACTTTAATGAATCCATGTGTATAAATCAGTGGTTCTCAACCTTTTCTGACTTGCAGCACACAACAACAATCTGAAAATTTTTGAGGCACACCAGGAAAGCTTTAACAATGTTTTTAGGTGCACATTATATGGCAAGCATTGAAAGCCTTAGAACAAAAATCACAGCCAAAGCAAGCGATATTAATGTCATTGTGAATCACATTTAAATACACATAACACAGAAGAGTTAACTTAAAAAGCCTTAGAACGAAAATCACAGCCAAAGCAAGCAATATTAATATCATCTGCACATTGACAATACTACTGCTTGCTTTGGCTGTGAGTGTTGTTTTAAGGTTTCGAAATGATTTTGTGGTTCAGCAGAAAAATCAAAACTTTTTATTTTTACACAAGTTTTCAATGTGATGCTTGTGCCTGCTTTCAAGAGCAAATCAAATTGAAGTGAGGCTCTAATAAAGAAACACATGCTCACATTTTATCATCGACTGTAAGAAGCCTCTCTCTCTTTCTGGCTTTAATTTCAGTCAATGATGAAAATCAAATTTTGCAAAACCACAAAGATGCAAATTAAAGCAGAACTTCAACTGCTTTTTGAACTCATTGCAGATTATGAATTTTTAATGGAGATCCAAAACTCATCCAAGCTCTTTTCGGGAAACAATGACTGATAAAATTTGTCATTTTGTAAATCAATGAGCTGTTCTTCCTCCTCAGTTGTAAGATCTGTTGTCTCGTTGATTTTGAATGGATAGGTCACCCATTTATATTTGTCAACAGGAAGTAACGTTATAGTGCAGGCTGTAGATCGCTTAATGTGTTCAAAATTTTAGGGACAAGTTTCTTCTTTGACGGATTTTCGTTAACAGAAGGAAGATAATCAAGGACTCCTTTCGAGATGTTATTCTTCCACAGCGTCACCTTTTCATCGAAGGCCTTCAGTTTGGATGTTGCAGTAATAATGTTTTCAGATGGTCCTTGGAGATTTAAGTTTAGAGAATTTAATTTCTAAAACAAGTTGGAAAGAAACTGAACCTTCAGCCACCAGATCTCATCATGAAAAGAAAATTCAAAACCTGCTTCTTTAACCTCAAAGAAATAAATTACTTCAGTTTTTAGTTGGACAAGATGCTTTAACACCCTTTCTTTCAAAAGCCATCGAACTTTAGTGTGACATAGTAGCTTTTTCTAGTTTGAATCCATCACCTCACAGAGAAGAGAATGAAGTGGCCGAGACTTGATGAAATTCACCACTTGAATAACGTAATTCATAACAGACTGCAAAGATTTGGAGGCGAGCACCTCTCTGTGAATCATGCAGTGAACAATCCTAATGTTTGGATTTTGTTGGTGCACCAGAGTGATGAATCCCTTCTTTTTTTATTGCAATGAAGGACAGTCATTGGTGCAAACACTGACACAGTTATTCCAATGTAATTTGAAGAGCAAAATGTTTTCACTCACAAACTCAAAAATGTCTTTTGCTGTACTTTTTAAATCTTTACAAAATAAGTATTCGTTTATGATTCTTCCATCTTTTATGAATCGAATAAAAACCAGAACTTGAGCTTTTCCACTAACGTCAGTAGATTCATCAACTTGAAGAGACCATAGCAGAGACATTTCTTCTTCAGGCACTTTGAAGTGTTCGCAAACTTGATCCTTCAAATCCGATGACAAGTCGACAATTCTGAACAAAATTGTGTCAATGGACAGTGGAACCTGCTTAACCTTTTTGGCGGCATCCGTTCTAAGCATAGTTTGAATGATGATTGTTAATGCTGGTGCAATGACTGATTCTGCCTTCTTATTCGCTTTCTTGCGTTTTGCCGACAATTGAGCAACCTTATAACTTGCAATCAATTCTTTTTCGGACAGCTTCATGTAGTTCACAAGCTTCCTTAATTGTTCATGTTGTAGAGCCACGAGATTTTTGAAGTATTTTTTTGGTTTATCCTTCACAGCTGAATGTTTTATTTCCAAGTATCTCTTCAGTTTGTTTAAAACAAGTGCTTCGTTTGATAAAGCTGCATTGCAGAGTAGGCAGAACGGTAAAGCTACTTCACACACGATAAGCACAAAGTTCTGCAATTGATATAAAATTCTTACCTACAACGTAGTAGCTGTAGCTTACCGCAGAATGAGAACGTGTTCCGAAAAGCAGTTTGATGCATCTTTTATAATGTTTGAAGCTCTTGTTGCACCTCAATTAAACTAACAGTCGAACCGTTGCAGTCAAGAATGAAATTTAAGTATTAACTTCTCAGTGCTCGAGTTCAATGAAAACCATCGAATGTTTTGGAAGGTTTCAAAGTGTCTCTATAGTAGCTTTTATTAACCGATGTGTTCAACTTGCTTGTAAAATCCCAAGAAAGTTTAATGTGTTTCAAAAACACCGCGACACACCTGCCAATCTCTCACACAGGTTGAGAATCACTGATATAAATGCTTAACAGATCAGTGTTAATTCTTACATTTTAACATGTTGCAATTATACGTTCTTTAACTTGTTAAGCTATTTATTACATAAAACACAAACATAAAGAATCATAATAATACACGTGTGGCACACATTTTCATTACAAGTTCTACTGTTTCAGATATGTCCTAATTGATGGTAATCTTATATGGTCTATTAACGATGAATAGTTACAAATTATCAAGTGAAAAAATATGTTTTGTAAAAATCTACATAATTTCATTATTCAAATTTGCATTTAGCACACTCATTCTAAACTTTTTTTTTTCCAAATTCAGTTTTAATAATAACAACTTACACCCCCACAACAAAATTTATTTTACTTTAACAACATCAGATGTCAAACTGAAAATTGAAAATCATTCACACGTAAAAAATTAATTTCACTATTATACAATTATTATGCAGAAATACAGTACCATTTTGTTGAAAGGAATTCAAAAAACAAAGATTTTTTTAGAAATAAACATTTTAATACTTAAAATGTAACAATGTACAAAAGTGAAAGCATTACTCTGAGAAAAAAACAAGCAAACAATAAACATAAATAAAAATGGAATGCTTTTCGTTTTCTATTTCTAATGTGAAACTATAACAATGACACTTTTTAAGGGAATGGCAGATCTTGCCTTAAAATTCTAATAGTTCACCTGAATTATTAATTACCAATAATTTACTATTTCTATAGTTCCAAAACTGCAAATAATTAGTTTTACCTTTCCAAATGCATGCTTTGTCAATCTCATCCCAAGAGGGGGGACCATCAGTCCTTGAGTAAGAATGCTAAGAATATTTTCCCTTGAAGTCCCATGCCATAAAAGTACATGTTTTTTGGAGCTTTTCTTGAGAAATTCTGAACTGAGCTTCTGCTGGACTCGGTAAATAGCTTCAACATCCACTCTCTTTCTCTTATCAGTGTTTCCTAAATATAAAGTTAAAGCTTCTTACCCATTTTGCTTCCAATGTATTAAACCAAGATAGAATAAAGATGTTAATGTTCTCTATACTCACTTTCAATCAAGGGATTGTAACTTTAAAATGAAACAGTTTAGTTCATGTAACAAATTTTAATCTTTATTCTTAAAAGTTAAATTGAGAGTTCAACACTTCATATTTTCTAAAAAGTACAAACTTTCCTATATCTTATGTATAACATAGCAGGGCACAGTTTGTGTGTTATGTTCAGATAAGACATTTGTTCTCCATCAAACTTCAAACAATTAATATTTTATTGTTATTATTTAGAGAGAAAACTATTGAAACAAAATTACTTAACACTCATTGTGTATATTTTTTTTATGAGAATAGGGATCCCAGTAAAACTTCAAATAGTTTCAGACTCCCATTATAAACACTTCTTTTAGTACAACAAAGTGAAGGTCTGAGAAATAATTTAACATTAGAATTACTTAGAGAGAACCCATTCAGCTTTTAAAAGTATTTATTTAACTCAGCAGAATACAGTGTTCTTAATGACAAACATGTCACACAAGAAATGTAAGTACAAATATTAGCAATATTCCAATCAATCTGACTACTTAATTGCTGGGATTCCCCACGTACAAAATGGGTAATTTCACCCAAGTTTTGGGACAGAGTGGATTAGTGGGCTTACACTCTAAACTTGTAGTCAAATGGTTACGAGTTTGAAGCTGGCCTGTATCATGATGTTGTGTTTTTAAAACATCACCCTTTACAAAATTATTCCAGTCTACTCAGTCATGTCCTGGACATCAGCTGGAAGCTGAAAGTAACCTTACTTGTGTCCCTTAAACCCAGGATAAAAAACACTGGCCCTTTGTGCCTTGAAAAGCATGACACAGACTTACAAATTTTGTTTTTTTAGCAGTTCTTCAAAGTTATTGTTATATGCTGGTAAATGTAATAAAAAACATAAAAACAAACTGGTAATTTGAAGGTTAAAGAATATTACAACTTCCTGTCAGATGATTTTATATGGCATTTTTTAATTTATAGTTTTCCTTTAATGTTTTTTTTTAAAGAATAAAACATTATTATGGAAATTATTGCATTGATCATTCATTAATACTGCACACAATTTCACAAGAGATACCATTTTCAATTTCAATATGAATTATATCCATACGACAAAAAAAAAGTAAGCACATATATATATATATAATACTCAATTCAATTAACTTTTTTAATAAACGTTTTCCACGACAAAAAGAATAAAAATAATTGTATCGCTGCACAGAAAACCCTACAGTTCTTAAACTAATCAACAGTACCAAACAAATATGGAAGAATTTCCTTTTCACCTGTATTATGGATATACTGAAGAATCAGCTGGGCCTCAATGCACTCTTCTTCTACCAGTTGTAGTTGGCTGTTTAGGCACTGATAGATGTAATCTTTGGGATTGATTTCTGGTAAAGAAAAAATGAAAATTACATGGGTAACAAAGAATGGTTTGTTATGATTTCTTGCAAAGCTATCTGAGCTAGCCATCCCTAATTTAGCAATGAAAAGGTAGGGGAAAGGTGGTTGATCATCACCACCACCTCTTGAGCTACTCTGTTAACATGAACAGAACTGACCATCACATTAACAGTAGAACTGACCATCACATTTAATGCTTCCATGGCTGAATGGCAATCATATTTAGTGGGGCAGGGATCTGAACCCATGACACTAACCACCAGCCCATAATTCATAAAATTAAGTTACAATACAGATCTTTCGAAGTTGGTATCCTAAAGTCATACAAAAACAAAACTGACTAATCTGTACGAATGAAACAACTAAACCAACAACATTCTGGCAGACAAAAGTTAGCAACACTGGTGGCTAGGTGCTTTACTACATAGTAGACACCTTACATCTCCAAGTCTATAGTCTGCGACCTGTTTGTCTTTTCTACAGGACACACTTCATACTTCCCAGTGTGTAGTTTCTGCCTCATTCCAATTTTCTACACACAAGCCATGAGATAACATAATGTAAACTATGTTTTAGGTTTAGTTTTCTTTCTCATTTGTGCCCAGCTTCTGTTCGAGACTAAATTACTGTAATAAGAACTATTTTTTTCTAAAAAAATCAATTTTTTTGAGAACTGATGCTTTATTACATTTTCTTTTTGATGTTGAAGTTTACATAATATACACACACACACACACACATATCATTCTTGACAACATATATCACCTATATTATCTTGGAACTCTGTTATATGATGATATGCTGAACTTCGTATTATTGATACACAACTAATCCTATCCACCAATTGCCATGATTATCAACACAACAAGGCTTTTTCTCTGTTCTGTAACAAATACATAAAACTAATAAATACTGCATGATCACCACAATTTCAGATAATTGACCAAAACGGAACTTGTAACTTCACAATCAGTCATTCAGCCAACAGTTCTTTTGATTGCTTCAAGTGCCAATAACTCTGGGTTAAGGAGTATTTACAAATTCTTTCTGATCTTTAAGATGCTGGTTTTAATAAACAGACAGAAACAAATAAATAAACAGTTCATACCCTCCTTCCTCATTTGTGCAGCAAGCATCAGCTCTGCTGTTAATTCTGTGTGCCTAAGATTGTATACCATTTCTATCTGATCTCTTAATAATGTTGTATCATACAGAGGACAAAGTCTTTCATACTCGAACCCATGAACAGGTATTGTGAAATAGTACTCCTCACTGAGTTTCACTATCTGAAAATAGAAATGAAAAGTTATCAATATTGTTTGGAATTTTCAATTTAACTTTAGTAATTTTATCAAATCCACTGGATTTACTGCAAGTACAAACCAAACTGACAAACACTTTATATACCATTTGAAATAATATAAATTTAACATAAAAATATGCTATAAGATAACGTATTGAATGTCACAAACAGCTATTCAATATAGACTAGACTTTTGCAATAGCATTATAATTCTCATACAAAATTAATTTCTCTGCATAACCAACTTTTATTTTAATCAAAAATATAATGAAACAATGTTCTGCCAAGGTAAAAAATCCTTAAAACAATAAACCACTGACCAGAAGTTACAAAACTAAAAAATCTGAAATCACAGAAAAAAGGATAACAAACCCATACCACCAGAAATTACAGACTGAAGGATAACAAAATCCCTAATACCAAGAATCAAACTAAAAAATAACAAGCCTCTACCATCAGGAATCATAAACTAAGAAGTTAGAAACTTGCAAGACCAAAAACCACAGACTAGAAACAAAAAACTACAAAATCATATTATTGGTGTTAACAAACTTATAATACCATTTGAATGCAAAACATTAACTTTTCTTAACCACTGAATAATGAAATTAGAAGAAAAAATTAAAATGTAAATAAAATACAAAATAATAAAAATTCAAGAATATTTTATTTGTAAATGGGAACAAAAATAATGAAATTTAACATGACCTACGTAATTCTCATGATATGTTTAGTGTTTAATATTTTAAAGCCAAGTCCATATAAAAATATTAACTTGAGATATTCACTAAATTAATGTTTGCTTACTTGTTATCAACTCCATGTAACATGATACCAATATTTTGCAGCTTTCTAATGAAATAGATATTCTTTAAACTGATAAATTCTCAGATAGATAAAAAACAAACTTGTTCATTACTATAACCTGTTGTTTCACAAAGCCCAGTTGGTATCACACTTGCTGCCCAAGTTTTATGTTTTTCCAAACCTGATGTAGGAATATTATTCAAAAAACAAAACCTTAGTTTCTAGGGCTTTAGCTTTTAGAAGTTACTTTCCTGGCCATTTATAACCTAAATGGAGGTGTGAAAAAGTATTTTGCTAATGACCAGAAACATTTTATCTTAACAACTACAACACCACAAGGTTTGGTTTCGTTAGTTATTTTTATTCATAGATGTTAAATCCTTCTACCCAGTTATGATATGTTTTTTACATCTATACAAGTTTCTTCTCCACTAATAACTTTTTAGAGAAAATAATAAAGATTGGATTATTACTTATTATGTTTATTAGGTTGGTACATCACCTGTAGGTAAAAAAAGTCCAACAACTTATTGCCATGTTTGACGAATATCAATGAACTTCAAAATTAAAGAGAAACAAGTGCATCAACAGCCATATAACGCTGAATCTAATTAATGTTTGTTGAGTGACGCAAGTCTCAAAAACAAATATCTTTAATAAAGTTCACTGACCAATATATTTACAAACAAAGAATATAAACACATTAATAGTTGGATAATGTTTCTTTTCTTACATACTGCTCGTTTAGTAATGAAGCGACTTGAAAAAATTTTCCTTTGTCTTTAGTAATACGTTTTTTTTTTATGTTACACAGTCTTCCAACTTATTTTAGGGCATAAGACTCAACCAAAAATCATTAACGAGAAATTTATATTATTAATGCAACCAAACCTTTTGTAGAATTTCTTCAGAGTTTTTTTGAGCATTATTGATATCTTGAGATTCTTTTCTCTCCTCTATAAGTTTCCTGCAATAAAATAATAAAATACATGTATTTCCATCTTAATCTCCTGCTTTGAGATCTTTTGTAATAATTAATGATAAAATGTCTGTTTCAATACATTATTATTAGAAACTTTACGACAAAATATCAACACAAAACACTTGATGCTCATACATATGAAAAAAAAAAAAAACACGAATAAAACCAATTCCTTTTAAACCGAAAAAAACATCGTAACTAACCTGCTATTCAGGATTTAGATAGAGAATAACAAACAGAAAGTAACAATAAAGCTAGACTATTTTGATTTACATCTCGAAGAACTCAAAATCAAAAATAACCAACCACTTACTCACTGACACATCTGTTCAAACAAGCATGGATACAAAATGAGTAACAAATAGATGTGTGGGTACCAATGCATTTCGTACACAGACATAAATAAACATATAAACTGTCATCATTGGTTTAACAGAAATACAGCATTAATAAGTGCAGATAATAAATAATTTAACTACACAAGAACTAAACACACTGTGATGTGCTTTAACTTCTATTGCATATGATAGTTTCTTTATGTTTGTTTGGCATATTCACACAAAAGCTATCTGTACCAGCTGTAAATAATTTTGGACTGAGACACTAGATGGAAGGTAGTTGTTTAGAAGTACTTAGTATCAGTTCTTACAGGAAGTAACAGGAATAAAGTATCAATAAGACTAAAAATATATTATAATGTGTGATTTTGCAGCATATTATGGTTAATTTTTTATTGTTTGGGATATTTATACAAAGCTATAACAAGGCTATCTGTACAAGATTAGATGAAAAAGTTTTTTTAATAGTACCTTTGAGCTGAAGTCACACAGTATGTCTTGACCATCACTTATAAACACATCTCCAGCTTCACAATGCAGATATCAATTTTTTGAAAATATGATACAAACCATAGACCTTCATATTTAGCATGCTAATAAATAGGCTATACCCAAACCAGTTATTTTAAAATTCAAGTAAGAATCAGACCTTTAATTATTTTATTCAACAACTGTTTCCTCACATTGTTTTATTACACCACTATTACAAGCACACTTTTTTTAAAACTCCATAAAAACTTATTTTAGATTATCATTTAATGAAATAATTTCTCTGGCTGCTATTTAAATACATTTATCAGCAACAATATCCCACAAAACATAAAATGCATTAGCCAGTTATTGAATAACTTCTCTTCATGACATCTAGAATCAGTAAGAACATAATATATATAAATGAAACCTGTTTCAGAACAGAATATTCTGAGATGGTGTTTTTACCAATAATGGGGCTTGGATTTTCTAATGCAAATGTAAAACAAAATAGTTATTCTTTTTGGCATATATGCAAAGTACATTTGAATTTTGGGTTGTAATATTTAAATATTGTTTGACATGAAGAGACCAAATGCAACTGTATCAAATTGCCATTTAATTATACGAAACAGTTTTATTTCTATCTAAACTGGTTTTCTTGGAAAAGTATTTTTTCCCCCTCATTGTCTTGTTTAAACCAGAATTACTGATAATTCTGAAAATTTTATTTTTTAAGTATATTTTTAAAGATTTATAAAAAATAATAAATGCATTCAAAATGGCACAGCAGTGTTTAACACCTTTACAGCTTACTGGTAGCTTTAATGAATGCTCTTACTTGTGGTGTACTTTGGAGATTTCATAAATTGACATTAATGGAAGATTTTTCACAAGTATTCCTAACACTGCTAGCTAATGGCTTAGCATTAATGTCAGTATTATGCTGGATCTTATGCAATTTTTAGCCACTGCATAGAGGATCACAGAATGACTCTTAGTTTTTCATTTACAAACATTTAGCTCACAGCTTCATCACCTCTTGATTGATTTGACATCTCATTAGTTTTGGATTCTGGAGGTCAAATTCTTTTGTACGATGTATTTCACCATGTCCAAAGTCACACAGATTAATTTACTCTAATCCTGTCAAAAAGAATTTTGAGTACCATGACTTCTGAGAATTCCCTCTTGTTTATTATAACTGTATTGTATTGGAAAGAAATACAGTGAGATTTTACTAACATTTACAAACATGTTGTACATACAAAATCTGCTTTGTTACAAAAGTATTTGTACTCAAGATAGGCCGCTGAATTAATCTGAACCAATAATTAATAAGTCAGAGTACAAGGCGGTGTTCATTTTAAGGATAATATTTCCGTCCATCATACAGTTTACATTATATTTACATAACCTCAGAAATACATATCTATAGTTTTAGTAATACACTTGCATGTTCTATCTGGTATTTACTCTCTTGTATCACAAACTGTCACTAAATTAGCAGTGCAGAGCAAAAAGGATAGCTGATAATTTTGATATCATATGCACAAAACCATGTTAAATGGCACTAAATAAAAGCAACAATACCACGCATAAATCAAGTAGTTCACATGAATTTAGACAACAGTGGAAAAAATGTTTTTCAAGACTGGTGTTCAGAATCAGAAACAAGTTTAGTTTTCTATGCAATCAGGCTTCTGAGAAGCAAAAGTCACAACTAACTTATTATAAACACTGAATGAGGTAGATGTAGTGTGTATACAGGTTCTTAGAATTAGTCATTTTGTAAAGGAAAACTAAGGCATTTTAAACATCATTCATGCATTACTTCTTATCACTTCTATAAATTGAAAAACAACCTATTACATATGAACAGCTCATCCAACTATACATACTATAAGAAATAATACACAGTTCACTTTATGCAAGAGCTAATGCTCTTAGATTCCCTGGTTTTACCAATGAGTTGAACCTATCATATTAATAGAACACAAGTCATTAGATATATCTAAAACTTTACGGTAAAATTTGTATCCAATTATTTCATGTTACTTTTTACATCAAAAATTAATTTTAACACTTTACATGATATAAAAGTGTGTTATGTTCTATGTAATTTGTAAACAAATATAAACACAAAAAAAATTCATGTACTTAGTTCTATATGAAATATTCAAAAAAACACTTTTGTACTCTTACTTTCTATATAAAAAAATACATACACCTATAAACTGTCACTCCTAACATTAAGACAAAAAAGAAAAGAAAACAGACACATTGAATTCCTTCTGTATTTATCACTCACTCAGTGACTGACAAGTAAGAAATAGTATTCTGTTTATCTACCTGATTTCTTGTAAGAGAGATTCTGCTTTCTGAAAAACTTCTGGTAACTGACCAAAACATGCAATAGAAACTCCAAGTTTCATTGAAAACTGCTCAACCAGGGAACCATCCATCTGATGAGAGAGGGGAAAAATGAAAACCTTTAACACAAAATTCTTTTGTACAGAAAACTAATGGAGATATTACAGATGAAATATTAACTAACACTTTCTTGTAATTTTACAAGCACGAGTCAAAATTTTCTATACAATTTTAAAATCTAATTACGTGCATGTGTGAACACTTCAAAATGAGAAAAGATATGTGAGGAGGCAAAACATTTCTTATGTGACAATTGTACAAGTACAAAGGAACTATTTAAATAACTTTAAAACTTATTTTATATACACCTAGACTCTAAAATTCTCAAACTCCCTTTTAAGACATCAATTATATTTTTTCCTAGATGCAAAGCTACACTGTAAATAATGGAAAATATAAATCCCTGGTCTATTACTTCTGGACTAATAAGGCAAAAAAAACACCTGAAAAAATTCATAATGAAAAAAAAACCACACAAGTTGTTTGTATAATCTAGTTTATACAAGAGTACTTTAGATTAAAATACTGTGGGTAAAACAATAACTAAATTTAGACACAATCACATCAGTTAAAAACAAATAACTTACAAGTCTCTCCATGAGTCTCAACAGGGATTCTGGTAGCTTGCTTGGTGTGTTAGTCTTAAGGTTTGGTTTGATACTGTGCTTGTGATTATGATAACCTTTCTCCATCTCAACAAGGCAGTATTTATTTCGTTGTGGATTAAAGCTAGGAGAATTATTATCAAAAACACATTAGAAAAAGATATCCCATACTAACCTGCCACATTTATAACGACAGCTTAACAACAAATACACAAAACACTGTTACAGATAATTTTTATTCCAAGTATACCTAGAAGCTTTTAAATCCTGCTTAATATGTGACTATTACTACAGTATCTTAATATGAACTACCTGTTCACACACAACTAGAATGATACATTTTTAAACAGCTTAAGTCTGTACTCCAAAATACCTCAGTATTGAATTAATATAGTAAAAATTTTTGGTGAGATTTGAGAGGTTGATGTTTCAGAAAAGAAGCCACTGGTTTAAATACATCATGGTTGAATGCAACATTTTTACAAAAATTGTTTGATATCATCCTTCTTTATTTCCTCTCTCCCTTCTAAAGCTGGCAAATACTTTCAAGAACATGTCTGCAAATGTAGTTCCTGTACTTAAAACATTCACCTGGATTCATGCAGATTACTGTTAATAAAAATCAGATTTTCAGGGCCAAACAAAGCACTATTTTTGAGGTTATGCAAGTATGCTTATATAAAGGGAAAGAATTACATACGAAAACAGCAAAGAAATACAGGAAATTACATGTCAAAGTACAACAGAACATTCCCACCTGATGCAATATAACAGTAGCTTTAGTTCTCTAACTGTCAACTTATGATAAATAGTACATAGCTCATTGGTTGACAACAAAGACTTGCATTTAGGAAGTCTTCTGTTATCATGAAAAGGCCTAACAAGTTGTATAAAATGGTAAAAGCCCCACAAGAATATATACAAGCTCAATCAGACTTGAATTAGCCAGTTAACTTGAACATGGCCTGGCTTTATTTTAAACTGAACAAGCTTTATAATATGGCATCTTAAGTGCACAGATGATAACTACAATAATTAATATCAGATCATTCTATATTTTATAAAATAATACCATTTGTAAAGCTTTTGTGTCTTTATAGTACTAATGTTCACTGCTGTATTTCCACCATATAGTCAAAAGTAAAATCCCTACCTCATATCATGGCCATTACAGTAGTAGTTGTAAAAATAAAACTGGCTTAAAGAATCATGAAAACTTTGCCAAACTAAGAACACATCTCTGACCTCTGGTAAGAGCAGATTCCCCCACACCAAATGAATCAAAAAACCTCATATACACTTTGCTTTGTTCCTAATGTTTTCATCCTATACAAGCCAGCATTTGTATGCACTGTTGGATACACAGTTTGTTAAAAGAACATTGTCCAATTACAGGTACTTTAAATTTACTTGATTATTTAACTAAAAAGAAGCACAAGTCTATTGTCTGAAAGTTGTCCAATTCAAGCACCTAACATAAATTGCCATATCTATATGTTAAAGTCCAAGCAAACCGTAAATATATAAATTACATGTGGACTGGTGGACTATGAGAGAAAGGGGAGGTTTTGCATCCACTTATTAGTTTAACAACTAAGAATAAAGAAAACATGTAATGAACAATATTGCATCAGATTACTCAAACATCTGCTATGTTATTTGTAGGTAGTTGCAATATACTTAAATGTTTTACTGTGTTTCCTGACATACTGATAACTGAAAACAAACTCTTATGAGTAATGAGATAAAATACATGTCTCGGGTTAATAAGGTCATATAAATGTTATGCATGTGAGAAGCTAAATTAACAACTGTTGAAATCAATGGAACTTGCTATGAAGGTTGGTAAGACAGTGATTCTTGGCCTTACTTATTACCCAGTACATTTATTCACAATTTTAATGGTAATGACTTTTTACTTCAAAAAAAATCTTTTTGAGAGGATTGTGAGTCATTTCCCATTACTTTCTGTAATTTCAAGGCTCTACCTCAATATTTTTTTGTTCACCACCAAGTAACTGAAAACACACTGTGAAATAAATACTTATGCTCACCTTTTTAAATTCTCCCAACTATTGTCTGACTTATGATGGAAGATCCTCTGAAACTGTTGAGCTGCTTCCTTCAGAGAAGGAAAAAGAATTTTTTGGGTTTGGCCATCATCTCCCATACGTCCCCAACGAGCGAACAACACATAAGTCTCTCTAGTGTGGTGTTTTATTACCTGAGAAAACAAATAAAAAAAACATAAATTTGGAAACACGCTTGACTGTAATGTCATGTTTAGGTTGTGCACAATCAGCTAGTGGATTTTATTAATTGTGTTTTGAATCATGTATCTTAAAGACCTATCAGTGTGAGTGAGAGGGTTCAAGAAAGAAAAAGAAAAAACACATTGTGAGTTACATGAGTGTGTAATTATATTAAAGTGAATATTTATCTGTTCAGAAAGAAAATCAAGATCCATCCTGCTTTTATGTAAAAACAGCAATTATGAGATTCAGATGGAGAGTTCCTCCCCATCCATTTTTTTTATCCTCTCAAGGAGAGCCTTTGTATACATATGTATATGTATTAAAAAAAACAACCAATGAAAGCAGCCAAATTTGGTTGGTTATTTCTTTCAAAACCATGTGTTGCTTACAACTTAACTTTCAAAATTCAATTGAAAAATTAATTCTATTTCTATTTTATGAAGTGTTCATAACCTCTCTTTTCTACTTATGTTTACTTCTGCCAAATTTAAGCATTTCATTTGGCTTGATATTCATCTGCTGTTTACATTTTGTCTTTGTTCAACAGTGAATACATTGGTTGAACTAACGCTTATAACACTGTATAGAGTTTGAGCTTCAAATAACAACCATCAGAAAAGACAGATTCAATGCTGGATAATCAAGGATAAAAGGTGAAAATTAGTTATGATTTAGAAACTGAAGAAGTTAGATATGATCATTGTTAAACAAAGAGCCTCAAAGAGTTTTGAAATATTTCCCAACTTTATGATAATTAATAACAAAAAAATTCTAAAACAGAAATAAATATTTTGTTGTTCTTTTAAAAGTGTCTCACAACAAAATCTTGGAATTTTCACAACCTAAAAAGAAAAACAGATAGTTAACCAGCCTTGATAAACACTTCCACTGAAATATTAGGCTCTATCTATAAAGTGTGTAATGAGTTTCATGCAGGATGGTTAAGTATTATAACACAAATACACAAGAGTTAAGAATCTAACTTAATGCAACATGGGTATCCTCTACACAAAGTTTTAGTGTCTTAAATTCAAAATTTTATTAAACTACTTTCTGTTTATGTTACGCTAGTGTAACTAGTACAAATACATTCAAATATTATCAACTTTATTACGGCTTATAAAATCAACAAAACAATGTGTAATGATGATATAAAAGTAAGTAACTACTTTGAAAAATACAAATATTAACTTTTATTACGGAGTAAGAAAAACCAGCGAAGAGTAATTTGGGTATAATTTCAGAGTTTCTTAAGAACATGTGAATATAATTGTGTATTATTTAAAATTCACAATACAAGTAATGTTTTAATCTTGTATCAAAGAGATAAATTCTGTCTGTAAAAATGTACAGTAAAATTCCACAAAATATCTTCTTGGAAATAGTAAAATTACACTCTACCTGCATCTTGTAAAAGTCAAATAATCCACAGCTTAGATCCACTCGAGTTAACAAGGTATCAAATGGAACGTTCTGATCCGGATCCATAACCAATTCTCTACATAGTAAAACAGATTAGGAATCAGAAGTCCTCATATTTTAATTAATTAGTGTTTTAAATTTTTAAACAACTTGATAACTGCTTCAAATCAAAAAGTATCCATGATACAATTATACACTAGGTGTATAAAAACAGAACTAGCAACTTACCCATGAAAACTGATGGGAAAACAACTACAGAAAAGATATCTACATCTTGTTTTGAATAGCCATTTACATATTTTTGGCAATTTTAAAATAAATCAAAACTTCTCATACGAGAAACTTCCAACATCTCTTTCATAAGGTATCTCCAATATGAAAATTTTGAAAATCTAAATACACATACCTATTTTGAATTATCTTTTATAACAACACACCTATTATAAAGACAATTCTTAAAAACAAAACTAGGCCATGAAACAATTTTTTTAAAGTAGTTGATGGAAACGAAACTGCAAGTCCGCAAGTTTTGTTAAAAGTAAAAATTCAAATCAGTAAATGAAAACAGCCAAAACAACCACAGTATAAAGTTGTGCATAAGTTTCCCAAGATGAAAAAAAATGGACAGTGTTTACTTCTATGGTAAAATAATCTACAACACACTAGTGTAAGAACCATGTTAAATATGTTTTTAGTATTTATTTCTTATTTTGTGAAACACAGTTGCTTTCCTGGTTTTATTGCAACAAAATACTATGAATTTGGTTTTTACTGATTTCCACTACTGTATTTTTTAAATGTTAAATTCTCACTAAATGAGACTGAATTACATACACAGATTTTTCACTTACTCATCTTCTAATTTCAAATATTTATTTTCACAGTGTACAATTCACTTTCAAATTACTTTTGTTATTTTAACTGAAACAATATATCAAAGAAAATAGAATTAATTCAAAATGATCTCACTTTGAGAAATAAAACAATATTAACCAAAGTACTATTGCACTATATACACAATACCTGCTAAGTACTATTGCACTATATACACAATATCTGCTAAGTACTATTGCACTATATACACAGTATCTGCTAAGTACTATTGCACTATACCCAATATCTGCTAAGTACTATTGCACTATATATCCAATATCTGCTAAGTACTATTGCACTATATATCCAATATCTGCTAAGTACTATTGCACTATATACCCAATATCTGCTAAGTAGTATTGCACTATATACCCAATATCTGCTAAACCAGAGAGAAAATCCACTTCAGGTTCTTGTTCCTTGACATCAATTTCTTTTCTCAGTTTTTCAACCATAGCTGCAAAATCAGTCTTATAAAAATATGCTGGTTTGTCCATGTGCATCCCATCATCTACTTTAGTTGGAGGCTTCATATGTAGACTATTCACCTGAAGGTGAAATAAAATAATGTTGTTACACACAAACACAAAGAAATGTTTTGGATAAAAAACAATGCATACCCATATCAGTGATTTTATCATCTCATTCCTATTTTGTTTAACAGGAAAAAAATAGTTATGCAATTGAAAACAAATCTCTCCTTGTGATTTGAGAGCTTGTGAGCATGTTAACTTAAAACTATAATTCACGTTCTATAAGAAATACAGATAATAGTAAAAATGAAATATGCCTTTAAATAACAGCAAAAAATATTAAACAATTCCACTTAAATATAGCCTAATAATCTAATCGTTTTTGCTTAAAAAGAAAGATTAACATCTCTAGCAATCTAACTTAACCCTATGCGCACGACTGGGGTCAAAATGAACATGTCAAAGCTGTTAAATGTTAAATTCAAAACACAACTACTTGATTATCAATATAAATAAATGCACTCAAAATAGTTAAGAAATCAACTTAAGTTTAAAGTTACAAACATTTTAATTTTTAATTTAAAAGAAAACACTGAAAGAATTGCTTAATATAACCTCTCTTGTATGTCTTGGCACATTTCATTTCATCTTCCATACAGCATTACTTAAGCAATTAAAAACTCAAAACTTCCCATACTGAGAAACTAGAATATAAAATAAGATGTTCCCAGCTCCTTGATTTGCTTCGATAGCCCTGTATTCAGCAAACTACCAGAGAAGCCCCCTCTCATACTTTTATATTTTTCAAGCCGTTATTTACTCTGCTTACTGATCTTAAAATACATATTTCTAACCAGCACAAAGAGAAGATACAGAACCAGGGAAATCTGATGGTTGTTTGTCAAACTCAGGGTAAAGAAATTCAAAATTCATGATGCAATATTAAGCAGTTTTTGTCTTAAAATAGTATTTAAATTTAATAAATTAATATGCATTCACATCAAATTTCAGAAAATCAATGAGGCTGAGTGTGAAAGTTGGCAACCAAATCTCCTGAGGGCTGAGGGAAAGAGGGTTTTGTAGCTCCTATAATACATTGCAATAATCTAAACTTACCCATTTAATAAAAGAAACTCTTGACAGCTCCTTTAACACACTGCCATAATACAGATTCATCTGTTTAATAACAGAAACTTTTAATAACTCATGTAACAACACTATCACAACCAAACCTTACCTGTTCAATGAAAGGAATTTTTAACAGTTCCTGTAATGGACTGAGGAGAGATTCTGCCTGACGGCTGACAGCCAGCTGTAGTGGAGTAAGACCGGTGTTGTCTGGAGTATCGATAGGTGCTCCAACCTTGGTCAGCAAGTAAAGAAGTGTTGTGTCACTGTACGTAAAGTTAGCATGGGGACATATCAAATGATGCATCACTGTCCACCCATTCTTGTCTTGCTTTGTCAGATCAACTCCACTAGTTTTCTCAAATTCAATGTTCTGGCCTAATGAATACAAATTGAGTTTACATTCACTGTCCTCAGTTGGCTAGAGCTTCTGGATTAAGTATTTCAATCTTACAGTCAAGCTATAGTGCTAAAAAATGTAAAATGTTATACTAACATTTGCAGTTCCTAGGTTAAAAGAAATAAGTTTTTGATGAATGAATTAAAATTCCTACTAATATATACCACAATAATGCACTTGAACAGAGCACTATGATTACTATGAGAAAGTAATTCCCAAAATATAACATCCTATGAGCCACTTTTAAAAAAATATCAAATTTTGTAAATTATTTTCCATGAATTTTTCACTTACTTGAATATAAATTATAAAAAAACAAAGAACAGGAAATAATTGTTTTATGACACAATAAAAGTGTCACAAAACGTTTATTTCCTGTCCTATACATTATGTAAACTGTAACACTATTGCAAGGTTTAACTTTATTAACTCACACCACTATAATTAAACCTAAACATTCTGTCCACAGCTTAATTTTAAAAAGGACAAAAAATACCTCCCTTCAATTTTCCATTTCTCATAAGAAGGATTGGAAATCCACTCAGTGTGATGGATACTCACAAAGAGTTTTGTTTCCTTCATTACAGAATTTTTCTGAGAACCTCTGAAATATTTTGAAAACCCCAAAAGGTTTTGCAAACCTCAGTTTTGTAACTACTGCTATAAAAAAAAACACTATTTTCTAGAGAAGACTTTCACAACCCTGAATATATTTCAGTTGTAAATTACATGCAAGCCACCAAATTAGAAAATATTCTAAATACCCAATAAAAAATATTAATTCATACAGTTGATATCCTGAATACAGGTTACTTAATCAAATATAATATAACCCAAAAGAACTATTTATTTAAACTAGAAACATCCCAAGTATAGAATATTTACTTAAACAGCAGATAAACTGCATACAAGCTATTTATTCAGTGTGGACAAAATTTTGGAAAAAAACTACTCACTTAAACTCAAGACATCCTAGATACAGAGTACTCAATTAAAGAGAAAATGGTACGAGCTATATACTAGTAACAAACATTTCTCTGTATTTAATAATGTTTTATGTTCCCTGTTATTTACAGTCAAAAAAGAGAGATAGAGATAGTAAAACACCAAGATTAACTCACTCTCTATACCTACCTGACAATGGTTTGTAATCACTGTCTGGATTATATGAATTGTTCAACAGTAGCTTCACCATTTTCACATCATTCTACATAATGATATAGATTAAGAAAAACATGTAATTCTGAAAGCAATCCTTTTTTGCAAAAGTAACCAATCAATGAGAGTTGCTAGTTTGTAAAATAGTATCAAACACAATAAGGTGTGATAAAAATACTGAGCAGATATAATTCTGAGGTGTGTTTTACAGTCACACTCACTAAGCAATATCATGTTTCTATTGTCTCTTGTATATTTCAAGATCATATGAATGAGATATTTTATTCTAGGCCAAAGATCGTTACGTTAACTAGGTCTAAGGATAAGCTGAAAAGTCATTTTGTAGAAAACTCAATACAATTAATCTTTAGATTGTAGCCATAAAATGAGAATTTAACTAATAGCACATCAATTATCTTTTGTATGTAAAAATTGCCAGCTAAGCCTTTTATAAAAGACAAGAGCTGCTTATGCTAAATGAAACAATGCACAAGTTCAAACACATTTATAGGCCTTAAAAAGATGTCAGTGTAAAAAAACTCTTTTGATTATAACTTAAAAATCAGTAATCAGCTGTGTTATTTCATTAACAAAAACTTTCAAATAGTTTTCAGCACATGGCAATATTAAACTAAATTAATAGTCATTCAATCAACCATCAATATTTCAGAAAAAAAATGCAACTGTACTTTACTTGTTCTAAAGCAATTATGGTGACATTCATTTAAGACAAGTATAGATACGACCTAATTCACACACATACAAGGAAGAGGAACAGAAGTGCATGTGTTCGAGAAATAAAATCCACCAATTATGCCACAGTTGGTACATAAATAGAAAAGTTCTAACGTACTTTAATAACACATCATTAGTTTTCACATGCCAAAAGAAGTTTGTACTTCCAGAACATGTGTGTGTGGGTGGATATTATGCACAAGATCTGTAGGATAATTTATATTTACCATGGTAAATATGTTCTTAAATAGCTTTATTAATGTACTAAACATTTTATTTTGTTATGTATATGTGTAAATATTTTGTAAACGACAACATGTCGTGTTGTGTTTGAATTTTCATTTGTATTATTCGTTTTTCCATATTGATATTATTGTTTCGAAGTTTAAACTAAAATATGTTATTTAGGGTAACATTTTAGAACTTTCTCGAATTAAGTAGACCAATCACATGTTTGTAAATGAGTGCTGGTGACTTCCTGTCTAGACGTGCAGTCTCGTGCAAGAACGGATATGCGTGGATAGCTCTGAAGTTGTATGGAAATTGCAAGATTGTTCGAGAAATAGGCCTATCGGTATAAAAGACGGTGACAAGAGACAGATTCAGTCATCAGTTTTTATTCGAAACTAGTGAGTCAGTTATTTGAGAAAGATTAAGTGTTTGCTGTGAATATTCAACTTGGATTTGTGATCGAAATTAGATCTACGGAAGCCGTGATTTTATTTCGTCAATCTCTATGATACATCTGAATTACTGCTTGAGCTGAGAGACGGCGATTTCATTGAACTGTGAACTGTTTCAGAATTTCTTCGTGGGACCAAATTCACACCCTAGACTGGAATTTGAGACTGTAATTTTAGATCATTACATTAGATACAGGCCAGTACCGTTTTGTATTGTGATTAATTTTGAAGTTTGAAACTAGTTTTATTTTGTTTTGTAATTAATTTCGAATGTTATAACTTAATATCTGTCACTGTTATCATATAATTTATGTTATATCTGTTATATTTGTTAATAGTTTAGTGTAATAAATTATACAAGCTGTTATCTGCGTTTTTCTGTTGCGTTTAGTCTACGAAGAACATAAAACACATAAAAAATACGTAACAATTTAGTGATAAAAAAACAATCCTTACCAGTCGAACAGCTAACATTAATGGAGTTCTCAGTTGTTCATCAGCAAAGTTTAGATCTGCTCCATTTGAAATCAACACTTTAACAACTTCATAGTTTTGTTTAAATATTGCCACCATCAATGGAGATAACTTTGAACAGGTCTCAGTTTCTAAATGGGTAACATCTTTGGTGTTACACGTTACACCAGGATAAGGAGTTTCCCAAACTGGATACTGTGCAAGGGTGTTAAGAGATGCACCAGACCTTATCAGATTGAGACACCAGTTCCTGGAGAAAGGGGAAGCAAAATAAGGAAAAACAATAAAAAAACATTCCTTTCCGGGGAAGCAAAATAAATAAAAACAATAAAAAAACATTCCTTTCCTATTGTTGTATCACTTACTGTTATTGTAACAAACTGCATTATGTAAAATATTTTTATTTTAATTAGTGCAGAAATTTGAAAAAATACCATTCATAAAATAACTGAAATACCTATGTAAAATTACTTAATAGTATTTATGCACTTATTGAATTACTCAAGTGCATAAATACATGTTAATTCAATCAAACTGAATACAGATCCCAATTAATTATGAGAAGTTCCATAAAATTTTACAAAAATTACTGTACCTAATTCCTTCTGGGAAAGGTTCAGAGCCTAATCTCCAAAAGAGAGCAGAAAACGGAGTACGTTGAGATTTATCTGGGTCAGCTCTTATTACTGCTACCATTCCCATTTTATCTAGAATATGAACAAATAATACACATTTGTCACATAGCACAAAACGAAAATAAACACACACGGTGTCAAATTATTGGTTTTAATTATCAATATTTTTAAAATAATCAGCAAAAAAAGAGAAATATATTTGGATGAAACCTTGTCCCAAAGTTTTTTGGAATTTTTATCCCACTACATTAATTCATATTATTAAATAGTGTGAAGCAAGATCTGTTTTGACCTCTCGGAGTATATCACTTTCATCCTTTTAACCTCATGATCACATTTATTAACATATTTGACAGATTCCTGACACAGATATAAATATTAGGTGGGTGGACTTGGGAGCAAGAATCAGTATATACACAAGTTTTATAAACACCACACAAAAACCATGACGATGCAACCAAACTGACCAATAGTATTTTTTTGCCAAGAAACTAAGAGTAATTACTTATTTTAAGTTGTTTTTCCTTCTAAAAGTTTTTTCATACACTAATTTACATAGAAACAAAACACTTTTTAATAATTATGTGTAAGCACACTTACCAGTGAAATACTGACACAATGTGTCATTCCAATTCAAAGCTGCATATGTGACCACAGAACAACCATGTTCATCTCGTGCCATAACTGGTACACCTTTTTCTATTAGGGCCTTTGCTACCTATCATTGAAAGAAACAATAAAATAAAAGCCTTGTTATTACACTAGACCATGATCACTTTAAGTTTTTGCATAAATACCTGTGAAAATTAAAAATAATTCTATCACTAACAAACTCCATATCATACAGTCACAAAAAAAAGTTATGAGAAAACAAAATTTAGCCGACAGATGAATCATCATAAAAATTATATTTTATACGATTCAAAAATCCATTCATAAGCAGTTAACTCAGGGATGACTTTTAACAGCAGGATCGTGTTAGCTATTCTTTAGCTCAATCCTGTGCTATTATCTGAATGAAATTAGCTGCAACACAAACCTTGTGTACTATCTTGTGTAGGATTCTTTCAGCTTTATTTTGTATCTAATCTTTTGGATACTACATGTACAGAGACATGTTTATGCAAAATTTTATTCTTGAAACTTTACTGTGACAGCTTTGGTAGTCTTTCTTTAAAATGTTTTACTTTTATGGTCTACACCTTTCCCTTGAATGACCTTACGGATAGCACCACAAAACAGGGCTGCAACACCTTATTCCATACCACTGAAACTATTTTCTTAAAACTCTTCATTTCCAATATTCATTTGCAGTCAATCACCCTCTATAAAATTGGCTTTCATACAACTTAATATTAACAGAATATTATCTAGTTTTATCAATATATAGAAAAGGAAGAGCAATGACTATTTCTATAAAAAGAAAGAGGAGATAAGCCAAAGAAATAATTTTAAAAATTATTTATAAGCCTGTCATTAATTATCAAGAATTTTTCAGTTATAACCTGAACATAATTTCTTCCACACATACAGTAGTTAATATTCAAATTATACTTTATGATAAACAAGATTGAGAGAGAAAAATTCAAGTAAAACATCTCTTACATACGACTTTAGAGGTTGCAAAAAATATTTAGATAAAATACATAGATTAAAAAAAGTTAAGCTTTGACTAACATGTCTTAGTTCCTAATAAAAAGACAAGTTCTATGAAGTAAGAATGAACTAAAACTTTACCTTGACTTGCAGTTCTCCTTGACTTCCAGCTTCTGCTTCTCGTGCAAGAAGATGTAGCATGGTTTGTTTTTCACTATAAAGAGTCCAGCCAAGTTTCACTCGAGAAATAAGCTTCAGAGCTAATTGATAATGTCTAGTTGTAACAGCTGCCTATGAAAAAACAATATTTAGTACCATTATATTAGCACATAATCTCTTTCTTAAAAAATAAATAACTTTGATAGTGAAATCTAAGTTAATCGTATAGTCCTACATGCACAAATAAAGCTGTATTAGCAAGAATAAAGTGAAATGATACAATTTGAAAAATCAAGTTGGAAACTGAAAATATTATTGAAACTTAAATTTTTAAAAATATTATGGTAACAGAAAATTCAATTTAGCTTTTAATTAATAAAGATTAATTCTATGTTGAATAAAATAAAGTTTAATACATTTTTTTTTATACCTGTAAAATTAATTGTTGTACGATACTTCAATAATGAAGAATGATGGCACAAAAATGAAAAGATTCGTTCTGCATAACAGTCATACTACTAACCACGGGTGTGAATACTTTCACAGCACACAAGTTTTTATTCTTAAAGTTAGGCTCCACATTTAAAACTTGAAGTAATTTAAGTACCTCAGTTCAAGTTTAATGGTACATCTTCCACAATTAAATTATCTGTATATATGGGCTATCACTTTGACGAACCTTTTCACTGTCATGTAAACACGAAATTATGCATACCATAAACTTTAGTACTCTAAGTATGCATTCATGTAGTTTGAGAAGATTACAAGTCTGTTGTACAGAAATAAAAAAGTTTTTTAATCAAATGTTTTTTTATAAAATTTATCTGTGAATTTAGAGTTTTTATTGATTTGCTCCAAGTCAAATGTGGTTTTCATATTAAGAATTAAAATTTATCTCTTTACTTTACTGTGTTCACATTTTATTTTCATAACCTCTAAAATTTGATAAATGAATATCATTTTTTTTTTTATCCTCTGGGTAAAACTTCATACTTTATCTTTTATTTTCTCTACCCTAACATTAACTACAGTGAAATAAAATACTGAAAAACATAGAATAAAATTATGAATATACCCCTCTCTCTCTCTTTTTTTCTACAGTAACTATGGACTGTAACAGACAATCACAATTTTTATCTTACAACAACCTCAGTTTTCTAAACATTTCCCATTGGCTTGCTTTTTCATTTTATTATTTTAGAATGCTCTTTAGACTTTTATCTAAGAATATGATACAGTTAACAACAAGAGAGAAATTACCATAAACAATCAATCAAGTTACAATCATGTAACACAGTTAAGTAGAGTTTCATTCAGAATTATTTAATTTTTTTATCAACATTTTATTTTCACCTGAAAAGTTTCTATTTTTTATATTTTAATAACTTTTGTTAAAAAATAAATAACAATAAATAAAATATATTAATGAAAAGCAAGACATATAAGATATGCTATTTCTATTCAAAAATGCACCTTTAAAAGCTGCTTGTTTCACACTATGCTGGTTATCCACAAAATAATTCACGTTACTTTCAAATATGTGTTTTATAACACAAAAATGTATCAGACACTAGAACAGAATGTCGATAAACTACTATAATTTAATTAGTTTTCAAGCTAGTGTACATTTTGGTTAACAACTTTCAATACTTATCACAGAAGTGACTTGAGTCAACATATTTCACTGGCTTAACAGTTAAAAAACAAAACAGAAAATCACCATATTGTTGTGGTAACACAGCTACTATTTCTGTTCATTAAACTAAAAAATAGGAAAGTTTGTCACGTGGGTAAAACAAAAAATGACAACACCCACTTAAACAAGAAGACTGGGCACTAAATTTGTTTTCCGAGTTATCTATTTGGTAAACTCCAAAAGGCACATAAGGCTAGAAAAAAACTACAGTAGGAAAATCATACCCTCAGGCATATCATTTGACACCGAATTCAAAATGAAATTCAAATTAAACTCAAGTTATAGTAACAAATGACTTAAAGCACAAGTTACTCACATTCCCCTTGGAGAATATTTTTTTACATTTCTTTTTTTTAATCTAACCTAATAAGCACCTACTTTAGTTACCTTTATAACAATAAATGAAAGATATCCATAAAAAAAATTAGTACTTACACTTGGGTTGTTTTAACTGTCAGCTCACTGACTACCCTTAACAATGTCTTTTGAAATTATAGTACCAGTATGTCAAATAATCTTTCATTTATTTCAAACATACTCTTAAGTACATAAAATAGTACACAAAAAGGAAGAAATATCCTATAACTACTATAAATTTAACTTCATTACTATGCCGTACTTGAAAATAAATTCCTTCGCTGTTTAATCTGAACTCAATGATAACAACTTTGAATATGTAGGTGAAATGAATATAAGTTTCTATTGAAAGCAGGGTAGAATTTTGCATCATTTGGTAAATTAAAACTGTTTATTGCCTATAATTGATGTAATTTCAAATAATGTAACAGAATTACTAGAAATTTACCAAAGGAAGGATGCAACAGGACAGCATGGCAAGTGGGTTTGATTTTTTAGTTCATATTTTCATAAACAGAGAAGATTGAAAGTTATGAATATTTGACTATGCTTTAGCAATATCTATCCTATAAAGAATAATTTATGTGAACTAAGACATTATGGAGGCATAACAAAAAACAGAACACAAGCAGTGAAGGAAACAAATATTACAATACATAAACATGAGCAGATTGAGCTTTTATTCAAAAATTTCCCTTTTGATATTAAAAAATTAAAACCTGTATTAATATTTGATACATTAGCACCATTTTGATGTCAAGTATCTCCATTTACATTGATAACAAATTAATTTAATCAAACTTTTGAATGTAACTAAGTAAACAGTTGTGACTTGTACACCCTTACCTACCCATGGTGTTGACAATTAAAAACCTATTCTGCTTTTTACATACACTATGAATACTGATAATGAATCATACCTCCACAGCAAGACTTAATCCTTTTCCCACAGCTTCGAGCTGGTCTAACATTAGGTGTAGCACTCCCTGCCAATCTATGCTTACTGCCTCCTATTGTATAATAAAGTTCAATTATATTACCATAAAACAGAATTTTCCAGTAACTTCGAAACAGAAGCACAAAATTTTTAATTGATTTTTATGAGAAAAAAAGTACGTCTACCAACCATAATATGTTCAACACCTTTTGATAGTTCTACATGTATTTAGGTAATAGCAAACATTACATGTTAAAATCTCTGTAAAAATATATTAAACCAATTTTATCCTCACACAAAAACAATAACTGCAAATTTGAACTATACAGGCAAAACAAATGAGTTTTTACACCCATATATTTTATCTGTCATCCACAGAACTATGGTAATAAATTATAATTCAAATTATCTCTTAATTTTAAAAGGTATTTGTATAAAATGTTAAACATGGAATAAAATGAATGGAATCACATGACACACCTGTAAAACTGAATATCTAATTGGAGACTGAGCTACTTTCTTTATATGATTCCATTTCCATGTTCTTTTTTCCTCTCTTTCTGGTCTCCTCTGGACTAGATCAAGGACACAACTGGCACCTTTCTGAAGTAACATCATTGCACAACTAATTGAGGAAAAATAATTTTTCTCATTTCAAGCACCGAGATATAAACACAGTCCACAAACATATGTTGCACTGAGATATAAACACAGTCCACAAACATGTGTTGCACCGAGATATAAACACAGTCCACAAACATATGTTGGTTGAAACCCTGTAATGGTGCCACTCCAAGTGATTTGATAATTTCCTGAGGAATTATAGCCTTTGAAAACAGTTAAAATAACTGAATAAAACTAACTAAACTATGTGACTGTAACAGTAGAGAAAATATATAAATTTAAAATTATTTTATTGTTTCTTTTAAACAAGATTTTCGTTTATGAATTGTGAAAGTATTTGTACTAAATTATATCAGTTTGAAGGCTACAGAAATTTTCTTCAGTGAAAAGTTTTTGATATAATCATATTACATATGATTACATATATATAATCGCTAGATTCCAGTGAATTTCAGAATATCTGAATTCATAGTTGTTTATATTCCTGAAAACTCCCTCTCATACATCTGCACCAGCTTATACAACATTAAAGAATAGTTATTCCTTTTGGGAACAATGGATGGGGGTTCAGATCACCACCCCTGGGTCCATGCCTGTTTATACAGCATTAATGCTAAAATGGGGGCCATCATCAATTGATGCTGCTACATACAACATTCCTACTATTTAAAGGTTAAAAAAGTAGAGTTACATAATGTAAAAAAAATTATAAATTTTCACCTTATTTAACAATTAAGTAGTCAGAGCTGACAGTGTGTGTGCTGCTATCCAGTTGTCTTCCCTAAAATCAGCATTCAAAGTTAATGATATAACAAAGACAGGGCAAGTATGAAAATGAAACCCTTTAATAACTGGTGTTATTTGACATTTAAATGATGGGATGTAATAAACAGGTGCAAATTCAATTTAGAAATGCTAAAATATTACACTGAAAATTTTTTAAAGTAAATTATATATTACTTTTCTTAATGAATGAATGAAATTTGCTTTTTTTTGGTTTCAAAGTTTCAATTCCCCATTTTGACACACTAGATAGTATAATAAAACTCAAATTGAAATCCATAATTTTAAGATGAAGTGGCAATTGTACCACAATGTATAAAGAACATTTGGTAATTTCAAGTCACATTCTGTTGACAGCATGAGTAAAACACAAGATGGAAATGTCTTGTGTACCTCAGAAGTAAAACTACCTAATTTGAACCCTTTTGTTGTCTTTAATAAGGAATCAGCAGAAAGTTTGCTTTAATATATCAAACTCTAAATTTAATTATCTACATTAACACAACTCAAGCTAACCTAACCAAACATAACAAAACACTTATATTATGTTACAAAATACTTACATAAACATCAAAGGCTTTTGTGAGTGTTTTTACATTATGCCACATATGATTTGAGAATTTAACACATTTAGAACAGAATTTATTTAAAAAAAATAAACATTTTTCCTTTTTATGGTTCTTAGTCTACACAATATTTTTCAAAGAAAGAGTACATGGCAGTCAAATATAATTGGTTGTCTACTTCCATCTACATTATTGTCATTCAACCACTGCTGAATCAATTTTCTAAAAATTAAATGCAAACATCGAAATATTAAAGTCATATGCCAGATACTCTTAGTAATAATTCTATTGGATTATTTTAAATGGTATTTATTTTGGATGAAAACTACTTAAATTTAAAATTAATACCACCTTGATCATTACTTTTACACAAAGTTTCATCAAAGTTCACACAGTACTTTTACATATAATAATGTAAAAATAAAGCTTACCCTTCATGTTTGTTTAACACAGATAAGCCTAAAGGAGTGTTTCCCATTTTATCTTTCACATCAAGCGTCTTCATTTTCTACAAATGGAAACAAATATAACCATAACATCTTAAACCCAATACTGATTGCCATTTAAGAAAAGTATAAAAGTTCACTTTAACACAGAATATATCCTATATCTATAGTTGAGAAATTATACAAACTAACCTGAGCAATAAGCATGCAGGAAATGGATGCTCCACAAGAAGCGGCCAAGTGTAGTGGTGTCTGTCCGTTATTATCGGCCACGTCAACAGGACAAGCTCCCATAGCTCTGATTAGCAGATCCACCAATTCTACTGGATCTTTGTGAAAAGAATTGCTTTCCCTGGGTAAAAAGTTCCAATTAATTTAACTGTTTAGATAATACAGTGGTCACAGATAAAAGCAGGATGGACAAAGTTATATCACAAACAAATCAGCCCTGCAGTAAATCATAAAATCCCTCTTCTCAGCAGTTACACTGCAATATTTAAAATATTCTTCTTCTCTAATTACATAATTTAGATCAGCAACCTGAACAAGCAATGAAAATATCTGCAAGAATTAAAACAAATCTTTGTCCATCACACTATCAATAAACTGCAAAATCTTTTACTTTTCAGAAAATAAAATCAGGGGCAGAGCAAATTATTTGACCTTTCCTTACTTATAAAAATACCATTCACTGTCTGAACCAATACATGTAAAGTCCTTTAGTTTTTGGTTGCTTTCAAAATAAAACATCTAAATATATTTAGAATTATGAAGAAGCTACTGAATTATGCCATAAGAATAATAATCATGTTCTCTTAATCATAAAATATGTAATGATTAGTTTAGAATGAAAATCTGTATCTTAACGGTTTCACTACAGGTTCGATCACATTGGCCGTGTTCATAATCCAAAATAGACCATTAGTTTCCATACTATAACTTTTATGTTTTCATGCATTTTCACATAATTCTGAAAGCTTTCAGTAATCATTAAGAAATTGTCATGAAATTTTGTATAAAAACTTTTTCCATGAACATAAGGAGCCAAAGTGCCTACTGCTTGAGCTGCAATGTGATTTTCCTGTCAAGATTAGATTAAAAATACTTTTCTTCACCAGAAAATTTTCAGATTTCATTTTTTATAATCTTTACAACCTCATAAATAAGTTTCAAAACGTTTTTCTTTGGTGAATTCAAATTTTGTCCATTATTTTCTCTACCTTGACTCTATACAAGGTTGGCGAGTTTCACTCACTTCATATCTATCAAAAATACAATTCAAAATAAATTTAATTTTCTGTTTTGCTTTCTAGAATGAATTCAAATTGTGTCACAAACCTAAATTTGTTTATTCTAAATAATTTTAAACTTGTTTCTGTACACATCTGTTTCTACTTAATTTTTACTGTTCTTTATATTATGTCTAATGAGTATTCCAACCACATAAGATGCAAATCACTTAACAAATGTGTAGCTGACAATTACTTACTGAATTACATAATGCATGGATTACTCACGGGCATACATCGAGAAGTATTTCACTGTTATTATTCATATTATTCATTTTACCAGAACAACCTAAAAAACTTCTAATATTTACACTTTGGTTACTTTTATTATATTAAATAAACAAAACACAAGAAAAACAAAAAATAAAGTACTTATCTGGTTCTTGTAGTGGTACTATTACACTAAATACTTTATTTAAATAACACACCAAATAACACAGAATAATAATGGATAAAAAGCAGATAATGTCCTATAACTATCACAATTTTTCTGACTTTCTAACAAAAGTTCTAAAAATTTCAGCTAAGCTAGTTGATGCATTTCCCATAGGAATAAAGTTTGAACTGGAAGCAAAATAGATAATTATCTGTACTAAATCCTTAGCTTTCTATTGTTATAAAAAGTATTATAAAAGGGCAGAGACAAACATTTACAATTTCTGAAAGAGGAGATGTGACAAGTGGGCATGGCAAGACAATTCTGGTATTCTAGTTTATGACTCTGTAAACAAATGTGATTGAAGGCTGTAAAAATTATGCTTTGCCTCAGTAATAACAATCTTATTACTGACTAATTTATGATAAATTTTCTACTTCTAGAAGGGACTAAATAAATTGTAGAAGAGGAAATGTCTCGGTATTTCATGTTTATTGGCACAAAGCTACTAGGCTATCTGTGTCAAACAAGATGTAGTATACTATAATGGTATATGGAAATTAAGGTAAAAACAAAAAAATATATATGTAAAATTAAGACCTGCCAGGAAGACTGAAGCATTAAATTCAAACTTGCTGTCAGTCACCTGAAGTTGGCCTTTCCAGTCCTGGATTCAGGTCAAAATAAAATTAAAACGTGTGAAAGAAATCATGCTAAAACATTTATCGAAACCTGACTGTACACCAGTTGAAATTTGACTTGGAGTGAGCAACAAAATAATAAGCTTTTTCAAATCAAGGCTTCTTTAGCTCTTTGGTCATCTTGTTTCTGTAAAAATCGAAGGGAGGAAGTTGTTTTGACTAGGCTGTGCACTGGTCACATTTTTAACTCTCCACTTCTTTTTATCTGGTATTGATGCACCAATGTATGATCTATGTGGCATGCAGGTCACAATCACACATATTTTATCATCATGCTGTTGTTAAAACCAAGAAAAATGATGCCATTTAAAATATTTTTAAGGTAGGTTTACCCTTGACCAATGTCATAGGTGATACAGACTGCTTTACTCATGTTTTTACATTTTTAGGAGCCATTGGTCTTTTTAACTTAAGGTTTTTATTGGACTATATATAAATAAAAATGTAAAAATATGAGTAAGGTAACTAACATGGAATGATGTCAGGGCCAATAGACATCTGAGTGAATCAGTATAGATTCAACAATTCGTATTTTGCATAGTTTCAATATGATTTTCAGGGCAAAAAAATGGCATACAATGTGGCAGTGAACACAGAAACTGAAAAGGGGATTCTGTATGTTACAACCGAACTGTAACAAACCATGGCAGAGCCTACAAAATCACCTGATTTTGAACCATCTGTATATATGGGAACAGATGAATCATTTGAAAGATGTTCAGCAAATAAAGAGCGATATTTCCAATCGGGAGTACCAGCCTTCCTTAGATGACACAAAGATAGGTCACAGTTTGGGATAGTAATTAGCCATGGTGGAAGAGGCCAAACTGTTGATACTGCTATGCTTTTTAAAGATAGATCCAATTTTAGGGAGAGAAAGTCGAAAACCACTTGCTGTCCTCTTAAGTACATGACTGATTGCAATTTGTAGCTGATAATCAATTAACCTCACGTTTGATGTCAGTCATCAAGGAAAAGATCATTTGCAACTGTAGGGGATAGCTGTTCATTGATAGCATTAATCTTTATAATGTAAAGTGTGACACTCAGAACACAGCCTTGAGGGACTCCACGCTCCTGTGGAAAGAAATGTGAAAGTGATGAGCCCACACGGAACTGGAATCAGCAGTTCATTAAAAAATGCTGAATAAAAAGCAGCAAATTGTCACACAATCCATATGAGTGAAGGTCTCCCAAGATACCACATCTTATGTTGTATCATAAGCTTTCTCTAAATAAAAAAAAAAATAGACAAAATATTGTTGCTTCAAAAAGGCTTCTCTGACTGATGTTTCAAAATGAATTAAGTGGTCTGTAGGGGAGTGCTGTCTTCGGAACTCACACTGAGTAGCTGAGAGAAGGTTGTTTGATTCAAAGAACCAAACAAGACGAGCATTAATCATCCTATCTAAGGTTTTACTGAAACAACTTGTCAAAGCAACTGGATGGTAATTAGAAGTAATCTTTGGATCCTTCCCGAGTTTAAGAATAGGGAGTACAATATCTTGGCACCAAGCATCAGGAAAGGCATTCTCCTATCGTACCTGGTTAAAAACAGCCAGGAGAATAGTAAGAGAGGCAGAAGAAAGGTGGGGTGGCATCTCATAATGTATATCATCAGGTCCAACTGATGTATTGCCAGACCCATGAAGAAAAAGTTTAGTTCCACAAGTGTGTGGGCAATTGCAGTCATAGGAATAATCAGTTGAAAAGGAAAGTGGCAGATTTTCAACTCATATTTCAATAGCTAAGAAGGAAGGGGATGAGTTTCAAGAACTAGATACATGAGAGAAACATTAACCAAAAGTATTGGCAATGCTTTGAGCATCAGCAACTTCATGGCTATTGAATTAAGATAGAGAAGAGGGCAGAAGTATACCATCCACTCACCTTCCAGATCTTGTCCCATAGGACTTTTGAACTGGTGGTTAAAGAAATGCTGGAGGTGTATTTAATCGAAGATTCCTTCTGGCTTTGACATCTAACTCCCCAAGCCCGTGCATGGGCTTGCTGAAATGCAATGCGATTTGAAAGTGTGGGATATCTACAAAATTTATCCCAAGCACGTTTCTGAGGTTTTCGTGTTATGGAACAAGCAGAATTTCACCAAGGGTGGGGATGCCATGGGAAAGATGTTGATGTTTTAGGGATGCACTGAGCAGCTGGTTGGACAATACAGTTAGTTATTGCTGCTACACAATCATCTGTTGATGATTTACATAAGATGGCAAGATCAAGTTCCAAGAGAGCAGTGAAAGAGGGCCAGTTGGCCTGGTCCAACTTCCACTGAGGCACATGGGTCAGATGGCACTGACCATGACCAATCTCTTTCAAATAATAGGAAAATGATCACTACCCCATGAATTGATGTCAACCTCCCAAGTAAAGCAAGTTAAAAGCAAAGGAGAGCAGTAAATTACTGATTGAGTGCATGAAAATAAGTGTAAGAGCCAGTATTGAAAAGAGACAGGTTGTGATTCAGGAGCATATGTTCTATAGCATGACCCCTCATCACATCAATACTAAAACCACCCAAGAGGGGATTATGCCCAGTTTGATCTCTCAAATTTAAAAAAGGGATTGGCAGTTGCTCAATGAGGGCATCAAAGTCTGCTGAATGATAATTTTTTTCAGGGGTAAGGTACAGAAAGCAAGAGTGATGGTAGGACTCAAGGAGATACAGATGGCTACAGCCTCCAAGGGCGTATTCAATGACAAGGACATGGGGGAGTGGCACTGCTGGTTTATCAACATCTCTTTTCACAGGAAACGTTTGGGATGATAAAAGTCAATCAAATCCTTGATGTCATTCACATTTGATTGAAAACCTTGACAGTTCCATTGGATTAGTGTGGCCATTTTTATTTATTTTGGAGGAGAATATGGCAAGGAGACCTTCTGCTTGCGACCACGCTTTTTTTCTTTACTGGATGTAATTTGGTCACTCTCTAGTGATCCTGCTCTGAATTGAGTAAGCAGGTCAGTGTTCGTAAACATATATTCCAGTGATTGAGGACATGAACAAATGGTTTGTTTAATTTTTGGAGTGTCAAGAGAGGAACACCCCATGGAAACACTTGGACTTGAACAAAGTGAAGTTGGGCAATGACTGGAAAATATGGTATGGACAGAAATAGAAGTAGATACTGATTTGTTAACTTTGCTGATTTTGGAGGGTACTAGATTAAGATGTGCTGTAGGAAGCATGGAAAGGTCTGTCTGGACTCACACTGTAGTAGTGGAATGATTACAGTAAAATAAGTCTAAGATGGAATTGGGAATAGTAATTTCTGAGCCTCTGGGCAAGTAATATTGTGAACTGTCTTTAGACGTTGTATTCCCTTCTCTTCTACCCATTTAGGGCAAAAAGTAAAATGGGAAGGATGTGGACCATTACAGTTAATACAACACGGTTCTAGTTGGCATTCAAAAGCATCATGGTCTTTATCAGCACAATGTACATATGTCAAGATGTTTTCAAATGACTAAATCATTGACAATGAAAACATCTGATAGGGTTAGAAATATAAAGCCATACCTTACAATTCAGATATCCTACCTTGATTGTGGTAGGAGGTCATGATGTTGTAAATGTTAATATTAGAATATTTGTCGGCTCCATAATCCCATCTCTACAAGTAAAAATTCAGCACACGGCTGTAGCACCTTGGTCAGTGAAACCTGCAAGGATCTCGAAGTCAGGAATGGTTTTTAAATCCCTTTCAACTATAATTCCTCTGGAAGAATTCAAAATAGAATAAGGAGTAACCTCAGCAGGTATATCCCCAATGGCCTTTATTTTAAAAGGAGTTTGGAATGTTTGTGATTAAGATGTTTCCACTAAAATGCCCCCAGACTGTAATTTTTTTACCAATTTAGGAGAGCCAGCAAACCCTTCTGAATAAAAAATGGAGACATCTGTCCTAAGGGTTTTGCAGTTAAAGAACGTATAATTAAAAACTGCAGGACAGATTCAAGTTCTGAGTTTGACCATACAGAGTCATCAATGTGATCATTTGTCAGTAGTCAGATTTTTTTCTATGCTGTTATGCTTGTTTTTTTTTTTAAATGAAGGGTATCCATAATAAAGAAAAAAATAGTTTGGTTCCCACCATGAAGCCCTACGAGTGGGTGCACTACAATGTCAAACAACAACACTGCAGTAACACCAGGGTTTCGTGAGCACTATATATACACAAGCGTCAAATACAATGTCCACAAAAACATCCAACACTAGTACTTGGTTGAACCTAGCCCAAGTGGACCAGCCAATTGACCCAAAGGGGGCCACCCCAAGGCTGCCCATTTACAGGAATTGAAGGCTAAATTGGCATCTTAGGGTTGGACCCCTCAACCACCAGGATCCCTTCTTCTTCCCTTCATGGGTTGCCACACATGGCAAACATGTAGGTGCATGTTTAGGTCCCAGACGAGGTAAAACAAAAGAACAAAACCTTCCCTAGAAGGCCCCCTCACCACATACAGGAATTCAAACCAGAGATGACTAGAGAGAAAATGTCACAACTACTATACTAGGAGAAATCGAAAATTTTATTTTAATATTGCCTTATATAAATTTAAAATTTTAGAATATTAAAACTTGACTTATCAATTATGTTTTGATGCCAAACTAATTCATATACCCTGTTAATAAAGTAGTTTAATTAAATTTTAAATGTAACTTGGTAAAACCTCTTTACATGTGCACAAAAGGATGTCTGTGTGGAAAGAATTAATACAGTAAAATCACAAAAAGTTAAAATTCTAGCTTTATGATCCCAAACTGATAAGTAGGCTTTCATCATTAACAATCCTATGAAAATTGGGGCCTAATAGGCCCCAGAGCAACTTGAAAGGTTATTAATATTAGGCTAATAATTTTGTATTTAAATGAAATTGCCATTAACTGACCCTATCCCTTTATATTTTAAGGCGCAATAATATTTTGACTTTTCAGACATTTGCAAAATAATATTTAAAATTTTTTTTTAAAACATCCACTAAGGGTATCACTTTAGTGGAAGTAAATATTTTTTTTCGTAGGAGTGTTAATGTATTCCTTCTTTATTGTTCCTATTTAAAGAAATTAACCTGTTTTTTTTAACATTAGGCATTTTCCAATTAGGTTTATATACTGAAATGCAATTCAATTTAACAATTCTAAAAAGTCTTTTCTTACCAGGAAATTTCAGAAAAGGCATAATGGAGTGGAATTCTCCTGAAACTGTCAGTTACATCAGCTCTAGCTCCTTTCTGCAGCAGATAGTCCTGAACATCTAAAGACACATCTGTACCTCCTGCATGGCTATTCACTGCCAGATGAAGAGGAGTTTGGAGAAGACTGTTTGGAGCATTAATGTTTGCTCCAGCATCAACTAACACCTTGACTAGATCTATATCTATCGCAACAGGATAAAAAAACAAACAAATTGGTTGTTTAAATAGTAGAGAACATAATAGAGGGGTATTCAGAGTAAAGTGGAATTTTCTTTTCCATGTGATAGAAACAAAAAAAATTGAAATTAATGAATAACCATATTAATAAATCAAACGTTCATCCACTTTTAGAAGTTCTACTGTGACCTACTGGAATGAGATTAAGAAATAAAACCTTTTTCTTAGATGCCACCTCATGAAGACCTAAGTCTCCCTAAAATCACAGATATATATATACTTTCTGGTGCAATCTAGACACTAAAATTCATGTCATTTACTGCTACAATTATGTGTGAGCACAGAACGTCTACCACTTTACCTCACGTTCCAATTAGCAAAATTATAGACCAATCAACATAAAAACTGTTCAGTAAGTTTAAGCTAATAAAGGTTGTGATAATGTAATGGTACACAATGCATTAGATGTATCTAATTGACAATCCATCTAAATTTCACATATAAAAATAATGGGAAGTAATGTTTGTTTATATATATACATAATAAGATTAAGAACAAAGCTACACAATGGGTTATCCGTGTTCTGTCCACCATGGGTATCAAAACACAGTTTTCAGCACTGAGAGTCTGCAGACATACCACTGTACCACGAAGGATCAGTGAAAAAATGCACAAAGCAATGAAAGACATTTATAGAGATAGTAAAAAAATTAAAAGAACATTTTTGTGCTCATTTTTTGATTGCCTGCACTGGAAAAATTCATTATAACAGTTGACACTTGAACATAAAAACATTAAGTAAATGTTTACTTACTTGCATTTTCAACCAGTGTCATTTGTATGATTATAAAGACTCTACTAAAAAGTGACTTTACTTTTATGTTTTATAACGAATAAATAGAAAAACTGGTGTGTAAAACACATTATGGAATTGCAACCTACACTACAACTGAGTTTCAGAAACTTAACGAAGTCTGCAAACTGCACTCTTGAACCTCAATGAAACTGTTTTCCTTTCATTTTATGAACAAACAAAATTCATGGCATTCTTTCCATAATTTAAAACATGGAAAACTTAAATGGTGTAACATACAGTATAAAAAAAGGTAGCAAATATTGCATTTGCATTTTAATAGCAATATTTTACACACAGAAAATGACACATAAGAGCCAATAATATGTACATAATTTGAGCAACAAATACCACCAATAAAATTATCTACAAATTTTAAATTCACTTTTATTTACCTAAAATAATTCTGGAGTTAAACTGCAACTTTTCTGTTGTTTTCATTATCCAATCTTTAGAATTTAAAATTTTAAAATAAAAGTAATATCAGTAATTTTAGCTTAAATTACAAAATATCTATATATTATTGACTATTTCGTAAATTTTTATTAAAAAATGAGATCACATACAAAAACAGCAGTGATTAAAGTGTAACAAAAGATATAGTAATGATATTCTGTAAATGCAATGTATGCCTAATGTACATGCAATTTCGGTTTACTGCAAGAAAACCAGTTTTCTGTACTTCAATCTTAATAATGGAAAAATTAAAAGATGTCTGAAGAAAAAACAGGCAAGTCATATGACTTTCATTACCAACCGTAGGCTCATTGTTTCTAACTATTCACTGGCATTTAAAACGTTATTTTAGATAAACAGAAGCAGCATTTCACAGAATCTTTTGTTTTTGATACTACTGTCTAATTGATTAATTCTGGTATTAAATGAAAGGTCTTTTGTGCAGTTAATTATGAAGTGCAAAAGATAAATCTGAAAACTTATTGTTTATTGGTAAGGATAAAGATCTATAACATGCCACCTGCGCTCTGTTCACTGGAATTATTAAAAACCTGATTTTTAGGGATATAGTTATTCAAGATTTACCACCAAGTTCAAATACTTAATTCTGAAATCAAAACAGGCAAATTAAAAAAATGTAGAAAAAAAGAGTCTGCAGTTAATGTGCTTTTCATCAAAAATTTTAGGCCTGCTGGTCAATAAAAATGTTAAAAAGCAAATTTGTGTTTGCAGCTCTAAACATGGAATTCAAAATTTCATCACACACATTGAGTAGGAAGAAATGAGCTATTTCACCATTTTTACCTGATACAGGCATGTCAACAATGTAATGAAGGGCAGTGTTTCCATTCTTTGGATTAATGGTATTGACTTCAGCCTTTTGTTGCACTAAGAGAGGGACTAGTTTTGCAAATTCCACTTTTCTATAAGAATAAATAAATAACGAGCTAAAGGAAAGAAATTAAAACAAACTAAACATAGCAAATATCTAAACCATCTTTCTCTTTCAATATAAGGGTAATAATGTAGCAATCCAATCCCTGCATTGAAATCAAGATTATTACTATTAACAGCCCACAAAAATTTTGATTAATGTGTGTAATACATAATACCATGCATTTAAAATACTGTATATTTTGGAATCTAACTTTAATAATTATTATTTAACACCAAAAAGAACACTTCATTACATTTCTTTCTAGTTTTGTTCTCTTTCCAAAAATCTTAACTTTAATTACATACTCTTGCTTTTAAATTCCTTAATTTTTTGTGTAATAATTATTCTTAAGACATATTAGTCCATAAAACAAATGATCCAACACATTTTCATTGACAAATGAAGAATTAAAACAATTTTGTGTCAGCAAGAATACAATTATTTTATAATTCTAAAACTCAAAAACTGAGTACACTCAATACATAATACTTACAGCTGATATAAGACACTTAAGAAAATTTGTTTTTATCTAATCTTCTGTAAAATTTTGCTTTTCGCGTATATATAAATATACATCTATAAAACTAGGTGTCGTATTTTAATTCATAACTCTGAAAACACTTCCTGCTGAAGAGACATAGAAAAATATGCTTTAATTTTATGAAAAAACAAGATCAAGAACAATAAATGTCTTTAGTGGCTCTTAAAGAGAATAAAATCCTTTTGTTAATTTCAAATTTGAAACAGATAAATTATTTACCTTGCTGCTAAAAGAAGTGGTGGTAGATTTTGTTCACCTTTATCAGAAAATATATTAACATCTGCTCCAGCCCTGATCTAAAGAGAGACAGATATACAGATTTAATAAAATTCTCATAAAAAGTCTTAATGATAAAAACTACAATATGATAAACACTTAAACTTTAAATTAATTAACAATTATGCCTATTTAGGGTTAAGATAGCTCCTTCAGAAACCTTGTATAACGAGTACTTGTTTATTCCAAATAATCTTGCAGAGGCTATCTGCATCAGATATTCCTAATTTTGAAATAGAAGAATAAAGGGAAGAAGACATAATTAATAGTACCCAAAGCAAATTCCTGAGCTCCACAACTGAACAATGGATTTGACTATTTCCTTTGTAACTACTTGCATACCCAAAATAGAGAATGATTTCTTTCTCTTCTCTTCAGCATACATACTATATCTCTTCAGATTGGCAAATTAACCAACAAGTCATGATTTGTTTACAACAGATACTCTGTCTTAATGCCTTCTTTAACTAACATACAATACCGTGTGAGTATTCACTATTTATTTTGTATGTAATTGGCTTTGAATTGTATGCAGAAGCTTTCTGAAGAAAATAAAGCAAAAAAGCACTTTTGATAACTATGAAAAATATACCATGAACTTAGACACATTAGCGCAAATAGGAAATTTATCAGTTTTCACTACACCTCTCATACTTCATACATGAATTACTTTGAACACAAAAACATAAATATTTAGGCTTGATATGAAATATAAGTATTAAACCTTAAGCTGCTTATTTCATGGATTACTGACTTTTCATGAGAAAAAGAAACGTCAAACAGATAATTTGGATCACAAATGCTGTAGTACATTTCAGTAAAAACATCATGATTACTAATTACATTTTCCTAAAATATCTATAAGCCAAATTGTTTGTGGGTTCCTAATAACACAGAATGCCATAAAAGAAATTTAAATGGAAATATCAAATGTACTGAAACAAATCCTATTAATCTCTGCTGAGATCCTGTCTCACACACACACAAAAATTAATTATTTTACCCAATTCAAATTTATAGTGTTGTAACAAGCAAAAACAGAATATTCCTTACTATGATACAGTATGTAGTACTCCACCATTACTAAAGAACATAAAAATAAGCCAATAATCTGAGAATTAAAAAATATTTACACTTAGCAATAATTTTCATTTAACTGGCATCAATAAAAAAAAAGTGACAATTTTATTTAAATTTCTCACATTAATTATTAATAGGAGACAACTAACAGCAAAATCTTTATAGACAAAAACATGCATATTTTAAATAATAAAAAAAACAAACATCTTAACTACCAAAAGAACAGCACAGTGTTACATATCCCACACGGAAAGGCAGTAAGAAATATATATACTTACACAGATTTTAGTTCCAGTACTCGAATGCTTCCATCAGGTATTAGTTCTATCAAGTAATACACTTGACAAGATATGATTAGAGAAGTTAATATAACCACTTTATAATCTAATATCACAATAAAGCTTACTTGTACTCACCAAAGCTTCAGCTGCTTCATAATTTCCAGCAATGATAGCCGTGACAAGGGGTGTTCTGCCTTCTGAATCTCTGTTATCAATAGGTGGACGATGGGCTAACAACACTTCTGTGGCACGCCCGCCTTTACATTTGGCAGCCAAGTGTAGTGCTGAACAAATATCTAAACGATACACCCAACAGTTATCCAACAGCCTTTTACTTAATACTTAACTATTCTTTATTCATTATAAATGAAGAATAATATATGAATTTTGAAAACACGGTGTTTCTGTTTCTAACTTTGTTATTCATTCTAGTTTTTGATGGGAGGGGAGAGAAATATTGAATTTTTCTTTTTTTCACAAAGTATAAAGTAGACACAACAATATGGTAAAAAATGGTCATAAAGAAGATGAAGCACAAATAAACCCTGTAAATATTTTAATGATATCCTAGATGTACGTAAAATATTTAAATGATTAACTTTTATTAAACTTTGCTTTGTTTTTAAGCATTTTAACAGCCACATAAATTACTCATATGTTCTTTCTTTACTCACCTGCACCTGTTTTCTTATCTTTAACCAAAGCTGACACATCTGAACAAAGATCTTCAAGCAAAAACTGAAAATAAAATTCATAAATACATAAAATATTATTCTTAGTATCACTCTCCTAAATAACTTGCGTGCATGTGTGTGTGTGTGCATAAACGTTTTACAAACAAAAAAAGACCAAAATTTAAAAACAAATGTGTATCAATCGAATGGAACTCCAGGGTACAAGCTATTATGCAGGATGTAAAATGTACCCTAGTATTTGGAGGTGACTACAAATGTAGCATCCACATTGCAGTGACGATACACCATCTATCAGTCTTAACCTCCATTCACAAGTCTCACATGAAGAAAAATTAAACAATAAAAAGAAATAGAAATTAGGAGAGCAAGATGTGAGTGATCAAGCCCACAGCATCCCACATCTATATCACCCTTTGCTGCCTGCAAACAGTTGTGAAAATGTGACTGTGTGTGAAGAAAATTTTTCTTCATGTGAGACTTGTGAATGGAGGTTAAGACTGATAGATGGTGTATCGTCACTGCAATGTGGATGCTACATTTGTAGTCACCTCCAAATACTAAGGTACAAAATTGTAAAATGCCAATATATATATATTGGAATTTTACAATTTTGCTACCCATCTGAAGTATAGGTACACAATTGCTAAAAAATTAACATCCCTTATTTACAATGATTCAACTGTTATTTTTCATACAATTTTCCTGTTATGTAAGTAAATTTATTACATCATTTCATTGCCACTTTTTTGTGTGTGTTTAACAGTATGTGGTCTTAACAATTGCTAATAAAGCTTTATTTTGAAACTAGCTAAAGCTAATGGATAAAAATAATCCAAAAAAAGATATTACAATAGTTTGAAAGGTTATTTGTGGTTTCAAGGCATACAGCCTATTATTCCCATACAGGTAAAATATACAAACATAGAAACAATATTTCTCGAAATTTATTTTATATGTGGTATCTTAGGGGTCTGTTATTTTTGCCATGTATCTATAGCAATCAGCAAAATAAAGTACCCCAAAAAATATTTCAATGCTTATCAATTAAGTTGAAACTTAACATATAAAATGGAAGTACATGACAAACAATAAAAAATTTAAATCCTGTGATGAAATATTTTAATTTTTTAAAGTGTCTTGCAATAAAATTTTAAATATTTCATAGCCTAAACAAGACATAAGAAATATTAAATGAAATTAATTTTTTTAAAACAGAAGCTAAACAACTTGAAAAAAATTCAAATTACTTAGTTGAAGATGAAAATCATGAAGAAACTGTTATTTCAAACATAGTGGTAGAGGAAATTAAAGTCTAAAACATACATATAAGGAATATTAATGAGTTATTTGTTATGCAAGAGTTTGTCTTATCCTCACCCAATTTACTAGTGTAAATATATATAAAAAACTGGTTTTGAAAGTCATTTGAATGTGGTATATAAAGTCACTAACTCAAGGTATTTTGTTTTCTGATTTTTAGCTTCATGATTTACTTTTAGGAGATGCAAATTTTAATGGTTGTGAAAGAAATTATTATTGTGAATATATTTTACACTAATACAAAATGCCCACTCCCTCAACCCACCCCAAGCACATACCTTTGAATAACCCTTGGGAAAGATGAATCTTTATAAAGTAACAGATAAAATCAGCAATTTTACCCATAGCTTCTAAATTAACAGTTCAGTTGACTAACAGAAAATGCCATGAATAACTTCAACCCTCCGAAAGAAACATACAATAATTTTTATGCTAATGTAAATAGTGTCTAAAAAATTAATATCTTTAATCTGAATCACTCAACAACAAATAGTATTCAATAAAAAAAACAGCTGAAAGAATCAAGGCGTAAATTTCCAGCACACTAAATACAGCATATCATAATCTTTCACTAAAATATTAACCAGTAAAACACCATCTTAAATAACAAAAATAGCCAAAAGTTACAACAAGAACAAATACATATGCACAAAATTTTATTTATAAAGTAAATGCTGTTGATAACTTACTTTGATAAAGTGTAGAAGACGTTTAACTGATTTGTTTCTTTTCTGAGTGAAAAAATAAAAATTAATTGAAATAACAGGAAGGTCAATTTGTTTTTCCTAGTACAAAGTACAAAATCATTTTTGACACGAAATATTTTAAAAGGAAGAAAATTATTCAAATTAATATAATGCCATATGCAAAAGGATGAGTATATTATATTCATATTATTTTGAATATGCAAAATAGCATTTGACGAACACAGTCTATATGGTCTCAGTGGAAGAGAATGTACCAGAGCTACATCTGACAATGTTTGGCACTTAACTCTCTCTTCTACAAGCTCAGTCAATGCCATCTAGAAATTGACTCCAAACTGACTTTTAGTTTTCATTCAATAATTTCTAATATGTTTTGTGTATCATTACAAATTTTCAAGTGAGCAATAGTACTCATTTGAATATAAAAATCCAGAATTCTTGATAAAGTATATTTAATAAAACTTTATCCATCAATATATAGAATCAAAGTGCAATCTGCTCTGAGTGCAAAATTATTTTTATGTTACAATTCAAAATACTTTTCTTTATTTGAAAAATCACACATTTCATTTTCCTAATTTTTAAAACCTCCTAATTAAATTTCAAACATTTTTATTTGTAAAAGATTAAATTTTATGTTATTATCTCTACCATAACTCTATAAGCAGTTGATCAATTACAATAGCTAAAAGAAAATTTGAAATAAATCTAAAATCACCTTTTTTTCTTTTCAGAATGACATCAGATTGTAAAACAAAATTACAATTGTTTATCCCAAATACCTTTAAACTCTTGACGGTACATTTTTATTTATATTTTTATTGTTCTGTGAACTAATAATTATGTCAATAAATAGTCATGTTTAGCTCACATTACCTTATTGAACTAAATTACATACAAATTACTTGCGAGTGTATCTCATGAAAATTTATTTTACCTAAAAAGTTTTCCATTTTTTAATTCCAGTTACTTTTATAATAATGAATAAATACAGTACTTGCCAGTACTTATTTTGGCTTTTGACTGTTGATGGCATTTAACCCCACTTTTTCTGATACTAATAGTACTATTGCCCTAAATAATTTTCAATAAAGTAAATAATGTGCCAAATAACATGGAATAATAACATGCAAAAAACAGACAAAGTGCCATAGCAAAAACAATGTTTTCTCATATTTAACACATGTGACAAAAGCAGTTAAAATTCTGCTAGACTCTGATGTGTTTCTCATGGAGATCAACTTTGAACCGGAAGAGAAATAGTTTGATTTAAATTTCGCGCAAAGCTACTCGAGGGCTATCTGTGCTAGCCATCCCTAACTCAGCAGTGTAAGACTAGAAAGAAGGCAACTTGTCATCACCACCCACTGCCAACTCTTGGGCTACTCTTTTACCAACAAATAGTAGGATTGATCATAACATTATAACACCACACTGATGAAAGGATGAGCATGTTTAGTGCAATGGGAATTCGAACCTACGACCATCGGATTACAAGTCAAGTGCCTTAACCACCTGGCCATGCAGAACCAAAGTGAAATAGATGACTGCCAGTACAGAAAACATAGTATAATATATCACTTGAAACATTAAAACCTTGATTTCCTATTGGTTACGAGTAATATGATATCAAACATTAGAGAGAACTATTGTCAATATGTGAAAGAGTATGATGTACCAAGTGCATTTAGCTGTCTATTACATAGTTCTGTAACCAAACAAGATTAAAGGCTATAAAAATTATGCTTAGTATGAGCAATGAGAATATAATAATGAATGATTAACGTTTATTTTTGTACTTTCTGAAATCAGAATGACCTCAATCCTCCTAAAGGAACATACAATAACATTTAATGCTAATATCAGCATTAAAGTAATCTTTCTTCGAAGAGTGGTAAATTAGAGAAGAGTGGAAAGGATATGTCACAGTATTAATATTAGGGAAATTTCAGAATGTTTCTCAATATTTCCACATGAAATTAAAAACTTAAAACCAAAAGAATATTAAAATTTGGATTATTAGTTGCTTTTTTATGAAAAAATCTATTTGTGTACCATGATAAGAAAATAGTTTAATTATGTTTTAAATGTAGCTCAGTAAAACCTCATGAAATGTAAAGAGAAAAGTGCCTTTAGCAAAAGCACCAATTAAATAAAAATTATTTTGTGCATTAGTATTATAAGTGTAAACAAGCAAGCTTCAATTCCACTGGCAAACAATGTTACAGGTAATATATGCTAACTTATTATTATAAACTAAAATTTAAAATTAGAAATTTATTCAGTTAGATATTAGATAAGTTTATATGAGATAAAATAACTAAAAATAGTAATAATAACCTTCATCAAGCCTTATGCATTACATAATTTAATATACTAATGCAAGCTAAACATTTGCCAGGTGATTTACAGCTTTGTTTTTCTGTCATGGTGGTTACAAAATTGGTCAAAACAACAAGATACACATAGAGTTAAGTTACAGAAATCAGATACAATATAGATTTGAACGGAAAACAAATTAACATTTATTTTAAAGATTTTAAAGGTAATACAAATTCAAACTGAAAATTTTTTGACAATAAGAGATACTTTTAATATATAAATCACTGTGTGCTTGGAGCAGTCAACACTGATTTTACATATTCAATGATTTTTTTTATTTATTTATGAAAGATTTATAATATTTACTGAAAGTCTGCCAAATTTTATGAAGATGCACAAAACATATAAAAAGTTACCATGTGGAAACTTATTGTTACCTGAGGATTGCAAGGTAGGTTACATTGACCAATACCAAGTAAGAGGGTTATAAGATGCAGAACATTTATACACTCCCACTGAGATCAGAAATATGCATTCAGATCAAGAATTTAGAAATTCCCAAACTGGAATATTCCCTGTATTTAATAACATTAGAAAACAATGGAATATAAATCAATTTAGGGCATCAGGATCCAAAAATAGCCCTGCAATAAATCATACTTCCCAGTCATTCCAGGAGAAGTGTGGTTTCTTGTAGGATTAGAATCCATAAAAATATATTTTGGAAGCAAAAGCCACCCATGTGCCCCAAGCAACAGCACACAACATAATCAAGAAGCATCTCCTAAAAAGCAACACTAGTCATGTATACAATTGATTCCACAACATGCCCATTCAACTGTTGCACACCTAAGGCAGCTGGAAAAAAAACAGACATTCATACTGATCACTATAAAGGCATACTAGTTAAAGTTCCAGATGTAATGCCTATCAATTTCCGTGCAAACATACTGTCAAAACAAGTGCTAAGTATCCATTACCTTCCTACACTATAAAGACTGTAGAAAATAGCAAGAATGAGGAGTGTGCTTTAAACATGACAACTTTTTCACAATATAGTGCCAGGCTGTTACAAAGATGCACAGTTGTGAGAGAGAGTATGACGAAACATGACAACACAGACTGATGACATGGTGAGGATGCAAAACTACTTTAATGTAATATACTCAACCATAATATAATATTCAAAAGAACATTTATTTTAAGCAAAAAGATTAAAACTTATCTAGTCCAGAAATACAAAGTTTCTTGAAACAATTTTAAGAAGTTGAACATTCACACCAATGTTTAAGAATTAAATGCATTTAGCTTCCAAAACTTTTTACCGGTTAATAAGATATCTTTCAATAATCTTTTATTAAACATCCAACAGAACATACCTGAACAACAATGACAAACATAATTATAATTATGTAAAATAAAATTTTCTGTTTAACCTAAAAACTTTATACACAATATAAAGAGATGCAAACTTCTTTTGATTCACTCACTAGTCCATACAATTATCAACAAAAAAACATCTTTGATTTATTAACTACAAACAAACAACATAACCTACTGTCGTTTTCAGAGACCACAAAGCTTCTAACAGGGGTGTGCGACCATTACTGTTGTACCTTGTAGCCATGTGGCGCAAAAGTTCACGAGGAGAGGAATCAGGTGACTTACTTTCCTGGAATGTGTACAATAAATTATCACTCCAAAAATCACAAAATTAGAATTATTTAAAAGAACTGTAAAGGCAACTAAACAATTGAAGAATCGCTTTCAAATTATTTTCAAGCAATTAGTACAAGAAATTAAATTCATTAACATAAATTAAACTTTTTCAATGCATATACTGAGTACTCTTCTGTTAACTTTAACATAACAGAACCTGCCATCATCTAACAACAGATCTTTTCACCTAATGCACTTCAAAAAATCAGAAAATACACATTCTGTGTTTATAACTTTCAGAAAGAATACATATTAGCATAATTGGTGTTGAAATTTAATACACAGAAACAGAATAATCCATTAGGTAATATACTTACTGCACTAAGAAAAGCTTTCAATAATGGTGAGATGTCTTTGTCTAAGGCCTGCTGAATGAAAGAATGTAATAAAGTACCACCCACAACACCTACAGATGATGCAAGTTCACATCCGTGTTCTAGAAACACCTTGGCTAAGACAAGACAGCCCTGGAACCCATTTTAAAGACTATTTAGTTAGCAACAACAATAAAAATTAACGTTTTTTTTAATATTTTTGAATAAAAAAAAACATTTTTAAAGTTGATACTTCAAAAGAACTTTTATACATGTATTTCTGGAGCATACAATCTAAAAACCATGTTATCTTTACAGATGTAAAACCACCCCTCTCTAAAAGATATTTTTTCACTGTTGTTAGAAGAGAATTCAATAAAATATAGTAAGCTAACTTTTAAACACCTTCTAGAATACTTTAACTCACTTCAGTGTTAAACCAACCACATTTTTAGCTTTTGAGCTATCTAGGAAGACTTATTTAAAGGTCTGTTGAAGCACCATTTACCTATTTACATTTATCCTAAAGACAGTAAAACATTTAAAATTCTGTTACAGTTTTACAGTGTAGTTTTATTACTTTTTTCACAGCCAAAGAGAAAGCAGATTCTCCTGCTTTGTTCTTTTCTTTCGGATCACAACCATGAAAAATAAGGAGCTTGGCTACGTTTTCCACAAGTTGATCATGATTTCGTTGATTCTGTAGCGAGAAAAAAAATACTTAAAACTGCTTTACACACCAACAGTGAGAATAACTAACACTTGTTTTTCTTCCATAAGAAACACCACCATTCAGAACCGAAAAACAATGGTTGTCTTAAAATGTTCTACAATTCACATGAAACTGGTTCCTGGCACCATTTTTAAATTTCTTTCTGTGTAAGTGTTGCATTACATTTAAAATTTAATCAAACCACCTTATCATCAATAAATACTAAAGAAATTAACATTATAATGTATAATTCTGATTGCTATGTTACTTAAGTTATAATTACTTATTTTAAAGGAAACCGTCAAAAATACTCGAACTTCAATTTTCCTCAAGTAAACATGTAGCAAGCTATTGGTACTATTCTTGCTCGTTGAATCAAGTGTAGCATTTACTGTGATTTCTCACCTAAATATCCTATAGTAAGAGAACCAGTTAAATTATATTTAGGTTTTACTATTATATTTTAGTTCAGTTTTGTTTTAAAAATCATATTTGAAAAATTTAATGAGTTTAACTAGTTATTGCATAATGAATAATCAAAATGGCATCATTCAAGCAGGTATAATGAATATCTGTAAGAGTGTTGCCATACAGTAATAATAAAGCCTAAAGTGGGCCAGTTTACATATCCTGCATAAATTATAAATGACAAAGAATTAGAAAGAAAAATTAAAAATAAATCACATGTGAAAAGATATAGACGAGAAATTAAACATATTAAAAACACCAAGTTTCACAGGAATTATACAAAGAGATAAAAGGTAACTACATATCACCATTTTTTAATGTTAAACATTTCATTGCAGTGTACATTTATAATAATAGGTAGAGTTAGCAATATAGTAGAAAAAATGGCTATACAAACATTTATCTTAAAACCTTTTTTGTATTCATTTAGGGGGTTGTACAGATTAAGGAAGTGAAATATGAAAACTGTAAGATAATAAACAATATTTTAATACTTAATAGAAACTTTCAGTTGAACTATTCAGGGTCTGAGTGCAAATAACTACACCAAATAACATTTTTTTTATAAAAAATAGCAGAAAAAATAAAAATTAAATTTATTTTTCTGAAAATATAAAATTTTAGGAACATTTTTGTCAAATTTTAAACAATTTCATTCAGTAGTTTTATTTTTGGAATGAAATATGATGAGAGTGACATTAGCTGCCAAGAATCCTGGCAGCCAGTTCTAATAGGATCAATCTAATAGAAAACCGTTATTTTTAAAAACAGTATATGCAAAATGACCCACCTTGTACAAAACCATTTGTAAAATTTAGAAATAAATCCACTTCTTGAATATTAATGTGCTTCAAGCTCAAACTTTTTTTACATAATGTGTAACATCTTTAACAAATTACACAGGCTTATTGTAACTTGATAACAATATTGATATTGTTTCCAAATATCATCACAAATATCTCTTATCAGCAGTACCTCTTTGAATGTTTCTCTTAATACATCATTAGTTATCTGAATAAAGTAAGATACAACACACAAACTTGACTTTTCTCAACTATTTCATTACTGATTTGAGCTTTGAATAAAATTAATCAAAACTAATTCTAGTGTGTATCATTTAAATCAAAATTACGATTATCATATTCATTCTACATAGATACTTCAGAAAAAATCATTTCAAAATAGTCTAGACATCATGAAAGAAGCGTGGGAAACAAAGTTCTTGTAGGACAAACTTACTTCTTCCTGCAACATTTCATCCAGTTCATCTTCTTGAAAACTCTTTTGGTGTTCTTCAGAAACTAAGCAATTGTCTTCAACTTTGTTCTTTAAAAGAATTAAAAGAGTTCAAGTAATAAATGAAATATACTAACAGAGATAAATTGAAACATAACTGTTATTTAGAAATCTTTTGTCACCAGGAAATCATTAAATCAAAGTATATAAAATGTTGTAACTGAAAAGTTTTTAATGTATGACATTTTTAGTGAAATGGTGGGAAGCTATCTCAATGCATCTGCATGAATGTTTATCATATTTTGTTATCAGTGTAATGTTGTGGCTATGTGGCTACAACAGAAAGATTTTCTCTTAAGTAAAGAATCTATGGTCCGAGTGAGTGGAGCAATGAAATGCAAAAATAAATGAATTATAATCCTACAGCAATTAGAAAAACAGCAGAAGAGATTTGACAGATTCCCAAAAGTGTGATAAAATACTTTGTGTTATTTCCCAAAGTAGACTCTTTTATCAAAACATATTTTTTCTTAAAAATTATTCCACAAGCAAATTTTTTTTAATAGTGCATTGTTTCAAGTACCAAGATAATTTTTACATTATACTTCATAGACAATCTTATTATACATCTAAACTAATTTACAAGCTGTTTATGAGTACAAACAGTTACCGATGAGCTAATAAAGAAACCAACACCGATTTAACACCAGAGTTTGTGTTAATTAAAACTACCAAATGACTGACTCTTTGGGTGTTCAATATAACAGAGAAATTTAAAGTCTGTTGAGTTGAAACAAAAATAAAACAATCACACCCAAATCAGATGCTATAATATAAAAAGGGGGGGAAAAGGCTCAAAAGTAGTGCATAACAATCTAAAAACTGTTACTAATACTGTTTGACACAGATACACTGTTTACAAACAAAAATGTTTTTAACAATTACATAAAACATACACTGATATTACACAGACAGAATAGCTCAATTCTTAGAGTATTGGATGAACCAAAATGCAACACAAATTAAGTTTCTCAATACAATTTCATCATCGACAAAAGCTTTGAATGCAAGCCATACAATACCACCAGAAATTGGAGTTTAAAACATTTTAAAGAAATTATTCTTATTATTATATTCACTGTAAACACACTTCTGATAAGTGTTCCAATTACTACAAAAGTTATATTTTATTTTTAAATTAAAGATTCCTGGAAGTGAGAGATAATAGAATAAACCAATGGCTAAAATATGAGCTATTAATTATTAAATCCTTCATTTTAATACTCTGCTATGAAAAACTCTAATTTAGATAATCTTTTCAGAAAATGCCTTTGTAATAATAGATTGAGATTTAACAAATTACTTTATAATATTAAATATTTTTTAAAACCCTTACATTTTAATTACGTGAATTTCATCATTACGTGTTTTGACAAAATCATACACTTTAGTATCATCCATTATTTCATCACAGACTTGTTAATCTCAATACAGAGCCCTTATTCCAAAGAAACAGCCCCGGGTGAAAAATTAATGAAACAACCAGTGAAATATCAGGGCATTTCATGTATAATAAAAAGTGCATTTTGAGAGTAATTGATGTTGTGTTTTCTTTTGAAATGTAAAACTAATTAAAACCCTGCACATTAAGTAACCTTCAAAAGCAATAAAAACAGAACAAAGTGCATACGCTAAATGACCAAATCTTAAAATCATTTACACAACATTAGACAGAAAAGAAAACTTAAGAGACAGTTCTCCTTCTTTAACAATTCACAAATAACGTTTAATAAGTACCTCCTTATCCTGTTGGATACTTCTTGCAGCACTCATTTCATCAGCTTCCTGAAGAACTAAGTGATGAATCTGTCACACAGAAGAAAAGATTTAAGCTGTTTGTCTTAACATATTTCAAAGAATTACAAAGAGATTTCATATGAAATTACAGTTTCTCTGAAAGCTAAAACTATAACTTACTTGTACTTACATAATTTATTCTACAAAGCAAAATAAAAGGTTGAAAATTATTACCACAACAAACCTTAAATCTCTAATCATTAAACTAAAAATTAGAAACTTACTTACAACAGTATTCTTCATGCATTGTTAACATAAAAATGATACTGTGAATTTTACTATTAAAAGATAACTGAAATTTCCTAATTTCCCTTTTTTTGTGTGTTCATGACAAGTTACTGGGTGCCACAAAAACAGCCTGTAACAAGATCACTCACATAATAATTTATACTTAAGATGTAACACAACAGAACAATACTTTCACTGTAGATTAGTTAGTTTCTTTGTTTTCTATAATCCTAGATTTTTCAAGTACACGAGAGAGAGATCTAATACTTTTTCTATTACAAATGTATTAAAACATTTCAATTACTTTGTGAAAAGTGGATCAGTAAAACAACCTTTTTGAAGACAACAAGAATAAACAAAATTGACTAAAAAGAACTGAATACCACACAAATCTTGTTTCAGACACTGAATAATCTCCAAATACTAATGTTTGTATAGAAAAAACACTAACCTAGTACTTGTAATACTGTTAGTAAATATTTGTCAAAAGGCTGAACAAAGAATAACTTTGTACATCATAAACCAAGAAGGAAAACAATGAAAGACAAAGACAATTAAATCTACTAATTAAAATGTTAATTAAAAACATACAACACACATACACAGATTGGATGTAACAAACAGACAATATTCAATACTTACAGCAGTATTTCCAAAGAGTAAATCTTTCTTTCTGCAATCACTCTTGCATTTTACTAACAAGAACTTGAGCCTTTGAAGCTGTGTTACACTAATTTTGGACCTTATGGTGTGCATTAATAGAGACATATCTAATAATGAAAAATAAAAATGGATTTTATTTTTTTTAAAGCTTTAACACAAACATAAGCAGAAAATTTACATATAACTACAACAATTAAGTGATATGATTAAATTACCAGCACAATCAGAGATATCACAGAAATAACTTAGAAAGGTTGTTTTCATGTTTACATTTCTATGTTAACAATCTCCAATATTACAAACTTCTTTGAATGCTATGTTCATTAGATTTGTCGAAGTAATTGCTTTAGACTGTTCGAAAGAACTAGAGTTATCGGGTCTATATTTCACTGTTATCAAGACTTCTTGAACCTACGTGTTTTTAGAACATCAAAAAATATTTATGTCAAAGAAAATGTAGAATACAGAAAATATTTAAATATCATTACTTAAGTAATATCATGTATTACAAAACAGCAAAGAATAGCAATACTTTCAGGTGATACAACACTGTAACAATAAAAATTAAGGTAATAATTACCTATTATTATTATTGTTACAATAATAATAAATTGCATCAGTGTCAACATAATCTAATTACACTATAGTCTTAAACAGTTAAATAATTAGATTTTCAAATATTGCTAAAAACACATGAAGAAAAGCTTACCACTCTCACCAATATATACATTCACATCTACACTGGGTATTTCCAACAGAAAATCGACAAGCCCCATGTGTCCTTTCAGAAATGCCACAGCCAATGGAGTAAGCTGAAAATATTAACAGCTCATAATTATACTAATTAATGATATCTTCCACAAATATAATAATCAATATATTCATACATGTGTAAACACATTAACTAGCCTAAATAACTGATCTACAGGTGCCATCTTCAGTTACCTTCATGTCAACGTCTACATAGTCAATAAAAACAAAATTAAATAAATAGTCTCACTGACTTCATATGTACATGGTTTATTTTGGTTAAAACTAAGTAACTTAAACAAGTTGAAAATAAATACTATGTACTTGACAAGATTTAATTACTATCTACTGAGTACTGACTCACACTAGCCTAATGTCACACATACTCTAAACTCAACGTGGTGAATCTAAATTACCTTTAACCTGTTCAGTGCCATAGACGAGATAACTCGTCCAAATTGATCAGTAACTTAGTGCCACAGACAAGTTATTGTTTCATGTTTTGTACACATTTCTTCATTTTGTGCACCACTATAAGTTTTGCTTAGAGAAAAAATAATAGTTGTTCCTGATTTCAATTGTTTTAAAAATTACTCAATTTTGCTGAGAGAAACCTGGCATAGGAACTGCTGAAATACTTAGCAGTCAACAGGTTAATTTGCCACAAAAGTAAAAAGAAATTAATTATTACTTTATAAAGTAATCTTGATAGCTGTTAAATATACAAGACTATTTAGTATAAGCATTATTAATTTATTTATTTTGTAAATATTTATGATAAGTTTGGTTACATGACAAAGTGAGAGTTGAAACTGTGTTTCCAATGCAATGTTGTTGAGATTTAACTAATATTGTTCAAATCTCATTACTCAAATCTTTTGTTGTTTTTTTGAGGCTTCAGTGAATAAGTGGCACACAAATGAGTTTCACAGTTCAACAGAGATAAAAAGAACAATTTGTCTTTTCAAAGGGTGCTCAAAGTAATTGAATCTGTTTGTATAAACTTGAAAATAAAACAATTATTTGAAGTTCTGGATATGACTATGGTAACCCATCTGGTGGTATAAGTAATTATTCACCAATACTATTGTGATAATATTGTTTGTTTTTTGTTATGCACAAAGCTACACAAAAGTATATTTGTGGGTATCAAAACTCCATTTTAGTAATTTTAGTAAAACAGCTTGTCTTATCATTTGTATAATAAAGTAATTGAACGAGACTGAGTAGACTTTTGACAAGAAAAGGAGAACAAATTAGTGTTTAAGATACAACAGTGATATTTAACTTATGAATATATTATTCTTAGCCAGATGGTGTGTGCTGTCTGTTTACTGTTGAATTTATCTCCAACAAGTCAATGACACCTACTGTAGAATAAACCTTAACCTGCTTATTACATAACACCCTGACAACAACAAAGAAGCCACCACTGATCATCACATCAAAGCACATGGTACAATCAATGAGACACTATACCAAATAAAAATTTCATCCTTATGATAATTTTCTTGAAAGGAAATCTAAAGATTATCTTTTTTATTCAATCAAGATGCCCTTCCATTAACAGGTACAATTCTGCTCCCCAATAATATTTTTTTAAATCTATTCTTTGCTTTTTTTCCAATACAAACAGTGGTTCTAACCCATCTAACAATACTTTTAAGCACATATCACTGTTGTTGTTGTTTTTCTGGTTACACAAATTTAAAATTACTTTGGTACCTGTGATGTTCATTGACCCTTGAAAAGGGCATAAGTCGATAAGTTAACTTTTATTTGAAGTTGTTTATCATCTTCATTGAGAACTGAAATTCACCCACACAAATAAATATATAATACTAAGAATACCCAAAAAACTGTCAATATATTTAATATTTTTGTGATTTGATTTCCCATTCATCTTTATCTTATGCCTATAGTCCATTGCTTGTGTAAAAGAGTCATCTCCAAAGTGCATGTTTTTTTGCAGGAACTTCTTGACACAACAAACGAGTAATTTTTTCTAATCAGAAATAGCCCTACTCAGGTCAAATTCAAGTTCTGTAAAGGTGATGTCTCAGGCTCCAAGAAAACAAAAGTCAAAAGAAATCAAGCTGATATGGCCTTTTTTTTTTTTCTTTGCCAGTCCCAGGAAGGAACAATAACAATGCAGGCCAAGAGAAAAAGAAGTTTGATGACCACTCCAGAACTGTTAAGGATCAAAGGTTTGTGATTACATTAAGATTTTTTCAAAGTTTTGTTTCTTACAGAGCATGTGCTTAGTAGAATTTTACACTATTGCAGCAAAATATCAGTCATAAATTTTTATATAAAACAGTAATGATGATTGTCATTTGCAACATTACACACTAGCAGTTATTTAGTTTATGTATAGCCTGGTTCTCGTATTAATTTAGAAACAAAGTTCCTGAAGATAAATCTACTTGTCTTTTATACATATATATATTATGCAGCATAAATGTTGATGGTGTGGTTGCTCTGGTAACAGATGCCTCAGAGTTATCATTGTTACACTCACAGCTTCATTTTACTGCTACAATACCTCAAATACAATACTTTTACATTCAATCCCTTCAATATACCCATAAACATGTTTAATACTTTAAGTGGTGTGGTTAATACATATTTCACTGCATTATTCTCAATGATTAAACAATTTATGTGACAAAAGTAGGAAGAGTAACAACAAAAGTAAATTAGTAACGTGAACGTCCTTTAAATGTTTAATATTATCAAGCATAAAATTAAACAACTAAAAAGTACTTCTTATCTGTAGTAGAACAGGATAAATGAAATCACAATAATTTCAGTATAAACAAAACAGATCAGTATTTCATGCAAGATATTTCTTTCGTACATTTTTGTGAAAGTTTAACTTTCTAAAATGTATAATAATTTGGGAAAGGAGACTAAATATAAATTTCAAAAAAATATTACTTAAAAAATTACAGAATATAATATTTTTAGGTGCCCAGAGCATATCAAAAGAATTAAAATAGTACAATTCACTCAAAACAAATGATATCACACAATATGAGCAACACCCAGAAAACAGTGATTTACAATATTACAATTAACACATCCAAATAAAACAGAAATTCAAGTTGATATGATGATAAATACAAAAGGAAAACTTAATGAGATTGCTAGTAAGAAAGATGAGAAAACAATCATCCAAAAAACATGACAAAGTGAGAGTTGAAACTGTGTTTACAATGCAATGTTGTTGAGATTTAACTAATATTGTTTAAATCTCATTACTCAAATCTTCGTCATTTTTTTTGAGGCTTCAGTGAATTAGTAAAATATTTTCTCAAGGAGCCGTTTTTGTATATAAAATGCTTAAGTTTCTTAACCATGACCTAGAATTGTATGGAACCAAAAAAAAAATAAGTCTTTGATATTAGTTGCCAAGCCATTATTTTGAGTAACAGGTTGAATAATTGGAATACAAAAACAAAAATATTATTTCACAGTTGTCTGGAAAAGAAGAACAAGGCTCAAAATGGTTATGTGTTCTGCTCCTTTTCAAAGTAGACATAGACTAAATTTAAAGTGTTATAGATGTTTATATTGACTTAAAAAGCAAGGAAATGACATTTCTTGAACAAATGAAAGATACAACACCCTCACTCAGTTCACAACATCTAATACTTCTACAGTTGCCTGCTAACTGATTCATACCTTCAAGTACAACACCCTCACTCAGTTCACAACATCTAATACTTCTACAGTTGCCTGCTAACCGATTCATACCTTCAAGTCATTTGCCACATTTGGGTTTGCTTCTGCTTCAACAACCAATAACTTTAAACAGTAGTACCATCCATATGCAGCAGCATAGTGGACTAAAGTATTCCCTGAACTGTCCTTGGTGTTGGGATCTGCTCCAATCCTGAGCAAGTACGAAGCCACATGAGCATGACCATTAATAACAGCATGGGTAAGAGCTGTCCTATACTTCTTGTCTGTAGATTGTAAAAACAAATACATTTCCTTTATTTGAAGAAACTGTTTAGTAAATAAAATCATATACTTTTTCTCCATTCAAATTATAGCTAGAATGATGTAAAATTTTTATAAAACAGTTCAAATTATATTTATCTCTGAATTAAATTCAACAAATTAACTGAAATAAGAGGGTAAATTAAAAACCATTTTCAATCATATTTAAGAATCAATTAGATTTTTTACATAAGTTCAAATTAATAAAACATAGGCATGTTATATAAAAGTTTAATAAAAATTACAATACAAACAGAAATAATTATTTCATGCTTATAAAGCAATAGACAGGCAGCTTTTCAAATACTGGTACTTCACCTCTAACTTCTACCAGACATCTTCCTTTCTCCACAAGGAACTTTACTATTGGTAAATGCCCCTGTTGTGCAGCTAACATAAGAGGAGTTAATTTATCAGCAGCAGCAGATGTTGGCTTGTTGACAGAAGAATATCTGAGTAAGACTTTCACAACATTCTAGAAAGTTAAAAGAAAGCAACATATATTTTACCTTATAATATCCAAAGCTACAAGGTGAATAAAAAAACAACAAAAAGCACACCAGAATTGGATAACTTCAATTTCACTCTAAAATTACCAATAAGTACCAAGACTGATAAATAAACCAACTTGCACTACTTTTGTTCATCTAGTAACAACAAAGCTCCACAGGATAACATTCTATGTTATCAATCTAGCTAGAGTTAACAAGGGGGATAATGCAAAAATGGTTTAACTAATATTACCACGAGTTTCATTTCAAAAACACACACTTTTGATGAGTAATTAATGGTAGGTAAAAATATACACTATATTAGTTATTAAGTGTGACAATATTTAATGCATTATAATTGACTTTCACCAACAGAGGTAAAAAAGCAATATAAACTGAAACACTATTCTACCTTCCAATTAACATAAATTTCACAAAAATAACAGATTGTTAAAAAGATAAACCTTATGAATACATTCTATACAGTTCAAGAAAAAATGTAATGGATTCTGCATAATTATAGTCTCTCAAATGCACACACACACACAAACACTGGAATAATGTCTTAATAGTAGCTAAAATGGCATCATGGTTCATAGTGGATTACTCAGATCAATTTCAAGCAATATACATGTTAAAACAGCTGGTTTTGGTTGAGAAAATTTCTCAACCTAACCAAACCAGCTGTTTTAACATTATATATTTTTTCTCTACAAGTGGGTTTTCTCGCCATCACTGAATTTCAAGCAATATTTAAGGGCCTTTAACCACTCAAAATGTCTTTTTAGCACTTTTTGAAAGCTAAAATCTTCATTAAAATCAAATGGATTCCACTGAAATGTTATAAAATTCCTATTTGTGTGTTCAAGTGTAGACTAAAAGGAAAGACTATTTATCAAGTTCAATTCCACAACATGCATTAAGGTTAGAGACATCAATGTGTTTAGCTATTAAAATGTTTTAAGGTACTTTTGTAACAAAAGGCCCCTTTTCAAGTACTTTGAAATCCTTGAAATTCCATTTTCAATTTCAAAGACATGCATGGACCCTGTGTTGTTTATAATGGTTGTAATGTAATCAGAGGCTAAGATTTGCTGTTTTTAATGCAGTCCTTTCTCGTGATTTTGTTTGTTTACTTCTTTGGCTTCATTTAGACATCATCATCAAATTTCAATACGTATATGAAATGAATTAAAAAGGAGGTATATTTTTTCTTTACTCAAACTGCTTATATGCTTGTGAAACCAAAATAAAATCACATACAATAAAAATAAAAAATATAATACATGAAGCATTCCAGGTTTTGTTTTTTGATCAGTACCATATGAATTACAAAAGACAATTTATTTTTAAAAATCAAACAAACCACAAACAAAGGACAAGCCTAGAAAGTAAAATTGATAGTTTTTCCTTACAAAACATCTTCATTAACACTGTAAATAAACAGTGGGAAACATTAATGGTAAAATAAAACTTTAAAAAATCTGTAGACAAAAACCCCCACAAAATATCTTGAAATGTTTCAAGAAATTATTTAATAATTCTTCTTTTAAAAAATATGCCAGTTATTCTTGTATCTGAAGATAAAAAGTGCTTAAATTAGCAGCCTCAAATTTCTTTGATAGATTGTTTAGGCAGAGTATTCATGATGAAACTTTGCAAAGTGGATGGCAACTGACTGTTGTTGAGACACAATTGTAGAGGACGATGTTTCAAAAGTCTTTTGCCCAAAGTTGAAAGACTTTCGAAACATTGTCCCCTACACTTCTGTCACCACAACAGGCAGTTGCCATCCATCCTACAAAGTTTCAAGCTCAAATTTGTTCAACTTATTTCATCTAATCTTTCATACCATTCAAATTATAAATATAAATGCATATGTTTAGAACCTAAACACTGTTCCAAAAAAATATGAAACAAAATAAACACAAATAAGTTCACTTTTAACTAAATAAAAGTTATAGCATTATAAATGCAGCTCCTTACTTAAATGGTTTTGATAAAGGTTTTCTTTTCTTCAAAGATATGAGATTTAAAAATTATAACCTCATTAACCAATTATATCAGTTAAATATATTAGAAATAACTAATTACCAAATGACCATGCAGCACAGCAAGATGCAAAGGAGAGTATGAGTTTTTATTCAATTGCTCACATCCACAAACACCAAATTTATCTACAGAAGAATCTTCATCCTCAATGTCATACTGAACTGAAATATTAATGAATCAGAATAAATAAAAAGAATCAGCTGCTTCCACAAAAGAGACATTATCTTTAAATACACAAAGAGGTATGAAATACTTTCTTAAAGACTTTGGATACTACAAGTCTAATCTCATTCTCTTTTAGGTAAAAAATATTACATTACTATTCTTGGCTAATTTCAAATGCTAAAGTTTCCATATTATAAACGGAAATTTTAAAACAACATTTTGTTTATAAGTTGGAAAATCTAACATTATTTTAAAGTTGTATCAGAAAACTGTTTTACACGCACTTTTGATTCATTACATTTTAATACTTGCTTTGAATGTTTAATGCAATAATAATCTAAAAAAAAAACACGAAGAAAATACTGATTAACCGTTTATGATCTACAAACAGTAGAGAAAAAAATGAGTTCAATATAATAGTATCTACTATTTTGATATATCATAAATAATGAATTACCACAGTAGACATATCTGAAGAAGCAAGACTACATTGTGGTATCTAACTTTGGTGATATATTACTGTAGAACATGATAACTGAAGAATCTAACTTTGGCAGTGTATCACAGCAGAACACATGATACCAAAATAAACAAGTCTATACTGCAGTACTGAAATCTGGTAATGTATTACCATGGTGCAAGCAATTCCTAAATAAACAAGTATACACTGTGGAGTATGCCATTCTGACAAATAGTATTTGATGCATGTTACAAACAATGCCTAAAGCTCTAATGTACTTACTATATTAAGAAATTATATACTTGAGCAGTAGAACACATTTTGGTATCTAACACACTGGCATAAAACAGTTGATATTTTTTTATCATGAATGAATTATGCTCTAATATGTTTTACCTGTAGAAAAGGTGTACTTCAGCAGAAGATCCACATTGTGGTGTCTACCAGTCTGGCATGCCAGATGAAGAGGGGTGTTGCCTTCAACTTCAGTTTCATGAATACTTACATTTCTACAGAACAAAATATGTTGCCATTTATTTGTTTATTTGAAAATTATCTCCTCAAGATATTTAAAAATATACTACAGAATATATAAACAAACAATATGCTCAAATAGGAATAATCAAGGAATAATATTGGGTACATTTCCATATAAAAGCCAAAATAGGCTTAAATAAGTTTTACTGATTTGCTCAATTCATGTAAGTTGTATTCTGTCACTGGATAAATTAATATTATTGAAGTTTTCCTTGAAAATGAAACTAATGATTAATATCTAAGAAAAAGTTTGAACTATAAAGATTAATTTGCATTTTACACCATCTCTTTCAAACCCAAACGTCTCAAACTGAAACCATTTTCATGTGAAGTATTTTTTATAACAGATATGTTTCTTTTTAATGAAAACTTTTAGAAATATCACCATTAGTATTATCTCTTCTAATTATTTCTTTTTTAATGCTGTGGTTGAGGCTTACCTCGAAAGCAGAAGTTCCAGAGGACCAGTACCCTGACACGTGGCAGCATAGTGAACTGTTTGCCATCCATCACTGTCTACTACATTACATTCAGGAACAACTGATAACAGTGAAGACAGGTACTTGGAATTAGGGTTAATGGCAGCACAGTGAACTGGTGTGACCTGTAAGGTTTCATGAACAATACAATTTTAAAAATTCATATTTACCAAATGCTGCTAAAGAAATATGTGAGAAAGAGTACATTTAAGTTGCTGTAAAAAAAATATTTGGTCAAATTGAATAAAATAAAAACTAACAATGACTATTAAATTATTTTCAATTTTTATTTGGATCAAATAACACAGTTCTTAACATATACAGATTGCACAAAATCATTTCTATAAATCATTAGAGCTATTAATTATACAAACAGTTTATGTCCAGTATAAAAGAAAACAATAACACTAACTAAAGATGGCCAAATTAAATCTCTAGAATTGTCAGTGATTTAATGAGATTTCTACGGGGTATTATTTATTTAAATACCCAAATTCTTAATAAATAAAGTCTGATAATTTTACCTTTGAATTTTTGTGTGTTTTGCTTAGGACTGATGAAGCATCAAATTTGTTTAGTGGCTTAGTTTCATTCAAAAGTACCTGAAATAAATTAATCTACTATAAGTACATTTCAATAATAGACCTTCAAAAACAAAGATAAGCATTAACTCATACAAGATAACATATTAAACTTTATAAATTCTTACATTTTTCTTGTGTTAAACTGTATTACATTAAAGACTACATTGAAATCACAATGTTTTCTTATTAATTTTTATTTCAAGTTCTCATATCTTAATATTTGCAAGTAACTACTACTAGATGAGACTACTCTGTTTCATAATGTCATAGTAGCAATTAAAAAGAAAAGTAAAATGGCTAACTATACTATAAAAGTAACTACACAGCTCTAGGTATCATTTCTTGTGATAAATAATTTTTCATGAAGTATATATCCTCACATTTGAATTGAGCCTACATCCTGGCCCACTTCAAATGAGCTAAAGGGTTAACCCCATAATGCTAGTAAGTCATTTTTAACAAATAAAAATGCAAACTTCTTCCCCCCTTACAAACAAGATCTAACCTTAAGCCTAATTTTGGAGTTGTGGGACAATCCCAAGTTGGGCACTAACATGTTAAATTATACAGGGTGGTCGCTAGAAAAGCTGAAAATTTGAAGGTCAGATGAGATCATGAATAAAATGCGTGCTTACTCATTTCTATTTTGATTTCTTTGCATCATGAACAAAATGCATGATTTTAATAATTTTGAGCATCTATGAGTGTAATATAACATATGCCTTTAAAAAACTTTGTAAAAGTTATTCTTTGTAAAAATAAATAGCTGTTTGACAAATTTTCTGCTTTTCTAGCGACCACCCTGTATTTCCACAATATACATTTCCTAACTTTGAATACTATACCATGCAAGTGTTCTACCAACTGAGCTAGAGGGTTAATCCCACATTATATATTAGTAAGTCAGTTTTTAACAACTCAAATTACACCACCATCACTTAATGTAACACTATGCACCTTTTCCATTTTTTTTCTCACAAACTAATATTGAAAGTACAACAATATGCTATTGTAATTACCATGTAAATACCCAAACACAAAACTACCTAAAAGATAATTTAACACAAGGGTTTTATTTCATAATACACTTACTAAACACCATAAACAAATGGAATGAACTGAAAAAAAAATTGAAAAAGGTCTTGATTTTTTTATTTGAACCACATCTTTAAATGTTCACGAAATTAACATTAAAAAATGCTAAAACTTATTGTAATATTGTTATCAGTATCTGTCTAATCAACTTCATGTGTTACAATTGATTGCTTGCAATATCAACACATATGAACTTTAACTTTCTTGCTATAGACCAGTCAATTTGACCAAGTTTTCAACCTCAAACTGACCTTTAAAGTTTCTACACTATAACTTCTAATGTTTCACATATTTTTACAAGTTTCATAAGTCTACAGTAAACATTATAACTTCTTTGTAGATAAAAAAAAAAAATCAGAATTTTTAATGCATTACTTTTACTATAAATGTATCCATGAATACATGGAATTAAAGTGTTGACTGTTTTAAGTGTTGATTGCCCTAAGTGCACTGTGATTTTCATATTATAATTAAAAATACTTTTCTCCACCTTAAACTTGTCAATTTTTATTTGCAAATTCCCTAAGACTTCTTAATAAATTTTGAACAATTTTTTCCAGTAAAACTTTATTTTTATCTGTTATTTTCTCTGCCTTGACTTTATATAGAACTGGTCAACTCAACTGACCAACAACAAAAAAATATCTAACCTCTTTTTTCTAACTCTGATGACTTAACACAAAAAATGTATATAATACTAAAATTTGTTTTATTAACTACATTTTAAGCCAATTTTACTTTTATACCAAGATAATAAAACAGTTTAATTACATCTTGAAGACAACTCTATAAAGTCACTACATGCACATGTTGACCTGGCAGTAGCAAGTAGGTTAATCAGAACATCTTAACTCTTACTTACATCCCTATGGAGGCTACTGAAACCATGACCAGATTGCTCTATACATTCCTGTATTAACTGACCAGCTATTTTATGATGTCCATGCCTCATGGCTACAACAATATTTGGATATACTTTCTCTGCCTGCAAAAGTAACAGTTAAAGCAACAGGTTTAATCGAGTTCTGTAGAAAAACAAAAAGAATTTTCAAAATATGAACATTTTTAAACTCAATACAATACTTGAAAGAATCTCACATAAAGACAGGCACATTTAGTGAAAAAACTGGACTCGCTTTTTGATAACTAAATAAAAAACATTTCTATCCACTTCAGCTATAGTTTAGTTCGAAATTTATCTACAGAAAGTTTGTGAAAGAAAAGTTTTTCCAGCTGTTTTAAAGAGCTCTAAAAGCACTTTATGAAAGAAGTTCTCTTTTTTATATCTGTTTACTCATTTTAGTTAGAATCATATTTATTTCATTTAATAATGAATACATATTTTTAATTACACACAAAATAGTTTTACTTTCATTAGAATCAAGTATAGTTGATATGACTCGTTGACAATACTTAAGTGTTCTGTTGAATATTAAACTGTACTATTTTTTTGTTTTGGTTTTTGAAATTGAGATATTATTTTCATCACATGTTTCAGCTCTAATTATTTTTTCTTCTAGAAGGTCACTTAAATGTATATAAATATATTTAACTTCAAAAGTTTTGGATTTTAACCAATAACATTTTACTTTTAATGCTATAATGAACACCAAAAAATTCATATAATCAGTCTTACAGTAATATTTCAACCTGTTAAGAACAAACACCTAAAAAAAACTAAAATGGTTACCCACCTTGAAGTGTTCTACATCTCTATGTATTGATTTTTTTCCACCACAGAGAACATTTAAGGTACCCAAAGATACACCAGCAGAAAGAGCATCAAGAACGTTAATATCATCTACCTGTGGTGGAAGTTCAAAGGTCGAATCCTATGAGGGGATAAAATAAATCTTATAACCCACAGAAAATTACGAACATTTCATGTTTTATTGGGTTTTTTTTAAGTTTTGGAAAGTTCTATTAATTTGTATACAATGCATAAAAATAATTCAAGCTGTTAAATTTCCATTTATCACTTAAACACATTTAATATTAGGATGTAATCCATTTTTATAACTGGCAAAAGGAAAAAAACAAACTCAGCTATGCAGTAAGTACTTACAGATAAGTATATTTTTCAAACAATTTTATCCTTCTTTTCAAAAAATCACATATTAATTAGACATTTTTACAATCCTTTTTATTCACACCATTGGTACTGTAATTGGTGGTAACATACTCGTATCTCAAAAAGGCATTTCATGTAAACTTAATCTTAAAATAACAAATTAGAAAGGATTTTGTGGTTCTTTGTTAAGAAGAATAAAACGATTGAAACTCACTCTACAAGTAACTATCAAGAAAATATATATATGTAAATGTTTCAATAGAAATGAATATATTATTCTGGAAGCAGCTACATTTCTTTACGTTCCACGACAAAAGAAACACAACTTACTTTTAAAAAAGCTGCATTTCCTTCTCTGGACCCTCCAATGATTGAAACTGGGCAGATCGAAGAATCAAACAGAGATCTGTTATAACTGAAAAATTATGTTATTTATAATTTGAATATTTTATGAACAAAACCAATCCATATTAAGTAAAATGCTTACATTGAAACTACTGTCTTGTTAGTGCTTTTCACCAAATATATTTATATACTATTCAACTACTGCAGGTTGCACAACATTTTTAGTACTTCCAATTTGTGAAAATTAATAATGCACAGGGAAGAAGGTCAAATATTTTTACTGAAATGAAAAAATCTTAAACAAGCAGTAAGTACTAGAATTCACTGTTTATCATGTATATTCCTTATTTATTAGTATATATCTTTTAATAAAAGTACTAAATTTTTAAATTTTCAGCTCAGCAGAATAAAACATATAAAATTATACTAGTTAAGAGTGCCAGTGAGAAATGCCACACTAAATCACTTGCTATTACATTAGTACATGAGAAACAGTTGTAACATCCCACTGTGGCTAAATGCTTTTTACATAAGAATTACTTTTCCAGTGTTGTGCAAAGTACGACAGCGAAATTAGAAAATTAAAAGAAAACAAGAAGATAAAAAATTCTAACCAGTAAAAAAGGAGAAAAGTATTGTTAATTTTATATTTTTTAATCTTGCATTCCATAATACATAGACAATTTCTCTAAATTTACTGATAAAATATAAAGGTTTACTTGAAAAGAACTTTTGATATCCATGTAGGAGATTGTAGATGTCATGCATATGAAATGTGAAAACTGTACAATGAAAAGATGTATTTTTACTCTTAGTAAGAAAATCATTTTTCACTCAGACTGATGCAGTAAATGCTTCAAAAATCCAAAGATAAACCTCTAGTAGAAAGATTTTAAAAAAGAAATTGTAAATTCCAGGTAATACCTATAAGCTTTAAGAATTGAAAGGTAATAAACTGCCAAAGGGTCTTACACACCTTCCAATCTTCCCCCTTGCAAATAAATGCTCCGGACAGGAAACAAGGTTTTTGTGTTCAGCTGAAAGTATCATCCTAATGGCTTGATGGTCCTCTTGAACAATAGCATATGTCAGAGCATCCTTCAAGACATCTTTACTCTGTTTTAAGGTGTACTAAAATAATGTGAAAATAAAATAATGCACTTAGATCAGAAGTAAAGAAACCCCTTATCAAATAATTTTAATCATACCAGGAACCTTAAAGGCATCCTACTATTATAATTTAAAATATTTTGGTCCTTTTTTGCACTTATATGCTTAATATTAAGGAAAATTTACTTTAACGTATTTTAAAAATTGTAATTATTTAAAGAACAGGAATATTAAAGCATTTAGTCAGAGTAAAATGTTTAGTTTCACAAACTTAAAGGTGCTTAGTTCAAATTTATTAACTAGTAATATATTCATACAACAGTCTTCATATAAAACAATGTATTTTCATGATTTATATTACTTCAAAACTTATTCATTAGAAGGCTCAAAATGTTCATTATTTTATTATTACTTATTTCTAATGATTCCAGGGGGGAGATGAAAAGAAAAAAGTTAAACAGACTAGAAAAGTACAAGAGCAGTAAAGCTAGTTATAAACCTATATTTTGTTACCGAACAAACGTGTTCCTTGTCAGATAACAAAGTCTGGAGTAGGTGATGGTCTTTCAATCGAACTGCTCGGATAATTAATTTACTGTAAGTTACAGGTGACACATAAGGTAGAGGTTCCCTAAAAAGAAGCAAATGTCATTCAGATACGAAAATTCACGAAACCACAATATAATTTCAGAAACAAATGAGTTGAATAAAAAAGACAATTTTGCTTGTGCCCCATAAAAAAATTGACTTTTTATTTACATTCTCAATACTTAAATAATAGTGTGTGCATTTCACACTATAAAACTAAATATACTGTTAGATACAGAAAGAGAGAAAGGGCCTTATAATCCTACTTCAGAGAAAAGAGATACTAGTAGTCCCACTGGAGAGAGGGTCTTATAATCACATTAGAGAGAGTGTCATATAGTTCTGTTATAATAGTGTATATTGTCATATTAGAGACAAGGAGCATCACAGTCCTTTCTAGTTGCATGTATGTGGATAAACATTTCAGTAATAAAATATTACAATCTTCAAAATATATCTCAATTGTGAAGGTCAGAGAAAAACAGCTCTAATATTTTAGAGGCCTGATAAAAAACATCACTTGATTCAATTCAAATGAGGCACACCAGAAATTTACATATTATATAACTTTGTAAGTTGTAACTAATGCTTATATCAATGTGTTAAGCATTGGCCTCTCTCTTAAAATTTGTGAAAATTATGATATAATTTTATTTAATTTACACCTTCCCAAAAAGCCATATAATAAGTCATGTTATACAAATAGTATAAAATATCATTAGGTTGCTGGAACAGCTTTTTCCTTACCATAATGGAATACACTATATCACTTCATACCACTCTGTTTTGAAAATACCATATTATCAAATTATTTCTTAATAATTATATTAAAAATATTTATTTTTCTGACTCAATCTCATTATGAAAATAATACATAGAATTATAATATTAAGCAAAACCAAAACTGAAATTATGTGTTTAAAAGAAATATTTCCAATAAAAAATACATAAAATGAACACAAAATGTATACGCTATTTGAAATGGGCATGCACTGAAATAAAGAAACATATATAAACAACACAAAATTCACCCTAATTCAAACATTGGACTTTTCTCTTGGACTTTAACTTTAGGGTTGGGTTGTAGTCGTTCTCTCTGAATTTTAGTCATTGGTCTTAATAATGGAAGAGTTCTGGGTTCTTTACTTTCCTCTTTTTTCCCTACTAAATAGAAAGTTAAAGTTCACTCATAATTGTTGCTGTTAAATTAAGAATATGCACATATATACACACACATTAAAATTCTACAGTAGTTAATTAAACACAATATTAAAAACTTCTTTTAGTATATTTTAATATTTTGTAGAAACGTTTACAACTTTTTAACACATTTTAAAACACAGCACTAAACCACAGAAGATACCATAAAACACTGAAATAGCTTTTGTGGTTTAACGATGGGTGTGAGATACACATTGGTGGATCCTATTCATTTATAGTTAGATGTACAAACACACAAAATCCAAAATCATTTCAAAAATTACAGTATGTTTGCTTTCAAGTTAACAGAATTATATTTTTAAAAAATCTATAGTTTGCATGTGCAAGAATTTAACAACCTACTAGGCAGATTGCTTAAATCAGGATTTGAGAAAATCTGTTTTTTTAACCTTATCAACAGATCACAGGGCAAAGGCCATGTCATCACAACTGTCGACTCAAATTCAAAAGTTTATTCAACTTCTATTTTATGAATTTATGTCAAAAGTTCATGTCAATGAATCACATAAGACTCATAAGTCAAAGGTTTATCTGTCAACACAACATGGATTTCAAGCACATAGCAAATGATTGAAACATCATCTTGATAGTAAAAATATCAATGGAACATACAACCATGGTATGGCCTGTAGAAAATCTCAATAAAATTATTTTTTACAAAAGAAAAGACTTATACATGAAAACAATGTGACTCTTAAACTTTCTGACAGTTATTCTATTAATTAATAATACCACTGAAAAAAGTATTACTACTGTAAAAAAACTGATGCCATTTTTCACTCCAATGGCTCAAAATACAGAATCATTATAAAGGTTTTACAGTTCAGTATGTCACATCCCATATATATGTCATACAAATGTGAAATTGCAAGTAGTGTTAAATGTATCATACACATGCAAATACCATCACTGCCATACATATACCCTTGTGCAAATTAATTGAAACAAGATGGAAAATTACAATTTTTTTCAATTTTTTGAGTTTTTATTTCTAAGAATACAAAAATTACTCACAAATTAGTGCATGAAATGACTGCCTTTATTTTTCAGAAGATCATTAATCTGCTTTGACCCCGAGTCCATGAGTTGACTGCAATCTTTACTAATTTTTGGATTGTGGTACCACACCTCAATTATGGCCTCAATTAGCCTATCTTTCGTAGTGCAGTCTTTTCCCTGAAGTCTTTCTTTATAAGTCATACAAAGATTTTCAATAGGATTTAAGTGCAGAGTTTCCAGGCCAGTCCAACACCTTTATTTGCACTGTAGTCATAAAATTCTTCACAAGTTTCAATGTGTGGCACGGAGCCAGATCTTGCTGAAAAATGCTAGATCCATCTGGAAATCTCTTTTTCAATTCTGAAACATCTCTTCTCTGCAAAATTTCAATGTACTGTGGTCCTTGCATCATACCTTCTATGATATATAAGCTTCCAATGCCATGATAGCTGAAAAAGCCCCAAAACATCTTCTTCAAAAGATGTTTTACGAACTGATTGATATGAAATTCTCGAAGTTTCTCACCTGGAGATCTGCAAACATGCAGACTTTGACCCTGGATGAAAAAAATGAGTCTTGTCATTGAATAACGCCTTCCTCCATTGTTCTTGCATCCAGTTCTTTTATTTCAAACCCCTTTAATAACGTTTTTTCTTCATTGACTTGGTAAGAAGTTGTTTTCTGACTGGTCTCCTCGTCATTGTACTAAAATTTCGAATAATGTGATATTCCTCAAAATTTTGTCATATATCCCAAAAATAGATTGACCGTACAGCAAAACACAGCTAATGACGCCATCTGAATAAAAAAATGACTATTAAAAGAAATCAACGAGTCCAGCGAGCCTACACTGGCCACCATGCTGAAAATATTGTAAAATGACCATTTGTTTCAATTAATTTGCACAAGGGTGTAATCACCATGGATGCCACTACTGAAACATTTCTTTCACATCTCTCTGTGGGTAAAAATATGCCTGTCAATTACAATGCAGCTCATTCAACCAATGAAAAAACTGATAAGTGTGCATAGAGTTTAAAAAATGAAATATCACACGCTCAGAAAATACCACAGAATGCACACATCTGCAGAAGATCTTATATCAGTGTTGTTATGAAAACTTTCACAAAGAACCTTAGATACAGGTTGCATTTATAATAAAATATGCACAAACAAACAAGTAATATGTACAGAAACTGTCACTGTGGTCTGCCATGCTGTCACAAAAAAGGTTAGCACAAGTGCACATACTTGCAGTGCTGTCTTTGGCATATGAAATTGCCAATTTCAACTGTCCATACATAAAGACATCAGTGAACTTTGTAAACATTTCCTTATAAGCAGCATCATACACAAGCACTGAAATCCAGATTTGACTCAAAGAATCAATTCCGCACTGCAGTTCTTGGCATATTTCACCATTTCTGGAAAAAAAATATATTTATAAAGTTGAAAATTAATTCACATACAAAAATTTATTACACACATCCATGATGTTAAGGTAACATGATGTTTCATGAGTATTCTCGTGGACTGAAAACTAGCATGGCCAATTGTAAAAGGTACAATGAAATGTGATATACAATGCAGTTTTCATAGTGGATGGTGCTCTTTCTCATAATGTAAACCATGTAAAACACATCTTGTGGGAATGTTTTCAAGGCATGTTAATTTCATGTCACTTCCTCTATGACTGGCTATCTCATTCAACAGGTATAACACTAGCTGACTTCTGATTTGTAGGGGTATCCTGAAGTCACATGCATATCACGTGAAGCTCCATATACTGTTTTTCAAACAATTCTTCTGGAAGTTACCAGCATACCAGATGAGATGAATGTTTATACTGTAATGTACATCATACTACAAATGCACTACATTCTGGATATTTCAGAGGAACATTTTGAACAGTTCTTGTGATTGATTAGACAATAAATGACAGCTGCACCACTAATGGCAACAAATGACAACTATGGCATCTGCATCTAACGATACCTTTTCACCACACTATTTATGAAATGCAACACACTGAACTGAAAAATTATTTATAGTCACGTTGCAGCATTTCTTTGAAATAGCTGCAAATTCAGCCAATTTCATATATTAAAGGTAAATCAATTATATTTTCGAACACCATTGCAGTGAAATCTACATTTAAAAAATAATGTTACTGTATTAGCCCAATTATAAAATTATATGTTTTTTTTATTAATAATTAGGTTATAAAATTCATAAATCACCTTATAATCATGGTTGATCACAGGACCCCTAACCCCTACAAAATCTTTTCACATTCCTAGATGTCCAAATAATATATTTACACACGTGTACCACATATTTGCTTAAGATCATTGCTGATTCTTATAACTAATCTACCTCCAGGTTCTTATAATATTGATTTTACAGACCTATAAAACAAAAACAGGACCACTGAGACATTAAATTTTTCTTTCCCGTGATTTCTGAAATTGGGAGTTGCCTTATAGTTGAGATCGCCCTATGATCAAACCAATTATGGTTTGTTTTGAAAATTTCTTCACATAAGTGTGTTTTGGTCTCCAAGTGCACTTTACTCATATAATTAAAACTTAAATGACAAATAAGAGTACACCAGTATCTCAAATAGTTTTTGATATACATCCATCACTTATAATAATTGAGACATTAAAAAGATACACATAACACATTAATAATTACTGTCTGTAAGCAATGCTTCTTTACTCTAATGTCAGAATATGTTAAGTAGCAAAACACCTATCACAGAAAATGGAAAACTTTAAGCCAAGTACACATTTTACAACACAAATAAAGAAAAATAGGAGAGAGGCAAGTATTTATAAACTCACCACGAGCAGCCTTAAATCGCATTTTGGCAGGTTCCCTTACTTTAATTTTATTGGCAGTAATTGTCTTTGGTTTCTTTCCTACACAAAAAAACTACATCTTGTATAGTTTGTGTAAATGACATCTTACAACAGATAAAAACAAAATAATACAATATGTTAAAAAAGGTAATATTTTAAATTGAAAAAATAACATTTGACAATCATATCTCTAATATTCAACATTTACTTCAGAGATGTCATAAATAAGGACATGTACAAACTGAATTTCATATACTAGACAGAAATCACAAAATTAATCCAATGCCACAGCTTTCTTAATTCTATGAATTCAGGCTATATGGATTTAACTGTAAAAAAAAAAAGTATAAAAATTATCAAAGCAAGCTACATAGTAAGCACAACTGCCAATATAACATATTTGTTCAGTTCAACCTTCCTTCTTAACATGGTAAAAAGAGAAACAAACAAACAAACAAAACATTTAGTTTATCTAACTAATCAGACCACTGTTGACACAGCAGGATGGATCAATACAATGTAATTGCAGCAAAATGAAATTTTGAAATATTTCAACCTTTCTTCTGAAGATGGCCAAGGAAAGTTAAAATGTTAAGATTCTCTGCTTATCAATAAAAGTGTTAATGCCATACCAGCCACTCTGAGATGTGTTTTTATTTCAAGCAGGTTTCTCAAAATCATGGAATTTTACTGAAACTTTACATATTTGAACGTACATTAAAAAAATAAAACAGGAATGTTAAGTAGACAACATATATTTACCTGAGTCTGTTGAACGTAAAGTTTTCTGTTTCAAAGTTTCTTCTTCTATTTTACTCTTCTTAGGTCGCCCTCGTCCCTTCTGGACACTAGATTTATTAGTTTTCTGAGTCTGTCCACTTTTAGGGCTGCCCAAGTCTTCTTTACCCACAATGGATACATCAACTAAAGTTTAAATAAAGTAATACATCATTACATTATCATAATGTGAAATGTTATATGAAATAATTTATTTTGTATTCTCAGCTTTAGCTGCAAATAAAACTTTAACTCAGTTTTTGACTACAAATATGTTTCAACAATTTTATCTACCTGTTCATGAACTATATAATAAAATATGCAAGATTTCCTACGTGAACTAATCAAAATAACTATAGATTTCTTTTAAGCCATAAACTTTTGGCAGAAGTCTTTTGTAATTCAGCCTTAATTTGCAAAAACACAACATAAACTCATTTGCAATACTTCTATAAGTTGCTTTTATATTGATATTCAGAATTCTATTTTTTTTTTCTTAGAAAAGTGTTCATAGTAACTGAATAAACTATTTTTAATTCTAACTTGTGGAAAGAAAAATCATTTTCAGTTATTTTTTATGCAGGTTAAGTTAATGAATGATGCCAAACAAAAGATTTTATAACTCATCTCTATCTATATATTTTCAGCTAAATTACTTATTACACTTATTTACTGTAAAAAAGTAGTTACTATAATACTGAAAAATTATTTTATAAAACTCATTATAATTAAATAATTTTCCTTGAAAGTTTCACTAATATTTATAGTGGGATAACAAGAAAGACTGTAAAAAAATCAGAGGAAACTAGAGTATTTCAAAAATTACTTATAAAACCTACCTCCATCCATTGTAAGTTGCCGAGGGTCTGGAATATCCATACCACTTTCCACATTTAACGCCCTTTGCAAAATGTTCAATGTGCGTTTCCTTTCATCACTTGGAAGAAGAAACCTATTTTTTGCTACTCTTCTCATTCTCAAATTTGTCAACACGCATTCAAAATCTGATAAAAAAAATGTGTTAAGATCTTAGTAAATGTTCTTTTTCTCTTGCCAATCATTCTTTCTTTTTTTTTTAAGTTTGTCAAGCAAACTTTGATAACTTAATATATAAAAGCTCATATATCCTTTAAATTTCAAAAACTAAGACTATTAATTCCATAAAAGATTAAGCCATGAATTTCCTGTACGAAGCACTAAGTTATTTTTTCTTTTCAACACAATTAAAATCTGACAAAAATATATATTTCTTTTACTCTAAAATAAAACAAGTGATTTCATAAAATATTAAATACCTTGTAAAATTAACCTGAACTTTTCTTTATGCCTGTTCACTCTCTCGCTACAAAGTCAATCCATTCGACTGACCTCTTAACCGTTTTGTACTTTTGTAACGTTACTACTAATTATTACATACAAACATGCAAATGAACATGCAGCAATCCCCCATCAATAGGAATGCAACACTACCCCTGTTTGTAACTAGTGCCCTCTCTGATTACATACATATTAATCACTTTATGATTTTTCATAACTACCCAAACTAATTCACAACAGAAATGAGGAGGATGAGTACAAAATACAAGTAACATGATATCAAACCTCTACTCACAAAAAGCAACAATCTCACAGTGAACTGGTGGTGGACTTGTAAGAAGATGATCTTTTAGGCAGCACCAAAAGTAAGATCATCAAATGTGATAAAGAATTAAAAACAACACACCAGTGGAAGGCAACACCACTTCTGACCCAGGTATACTTCTTGCCCTTTAATAATGTCCCACCAAAATGTGAAGGGCAGGAACTTCAAGGGATCCCTCCAAAAATACAGAAATAATGGGACCCCCTGATGTAAAGAAGTTTGGGCATAACTCTAAATGGGTGTTAAACCTCAACCAACATCTGAAAGTGTATATCAGTTTGACAGAAAAAAGAGGGTCCTATACCTTTTGCCTCAAAAACAGCTACTATTGGGGAAAAGAAGCTCCCATACCAAAAACCTGTCTCTGCATGTATGCACCTTCAACACAACCAGACCCACCAGAAACCAATATTCAACAGATGATAGAAAGGACAATAGCTCAGATTGATGTTGGTTATCCAGTTTGCAGAAGGAGGAGGGTACCCAATGTTACACACACAGTAAGTTATGTCTTGTCCAGCTAGAACTAACACTGATCCACTGTGAATTAACATCCAGTGGATGGTAGGAAGAGAAATTACACTTATGTATGTATATAATACTTAGCATCAGATCTGTGGTCAGAAAAGTGTCATGCCACTAACACAAAATGTCACTGCCCTACTCTCACTCAAACTAAGTTGTATTTTGTACACTCAGGAGAACACACTTCCATGATTACCCGCTCCAGCAAGAACTCCCATACTCCACAAGGAGAAAGGGGAAAATAACGTACTGGAGAACCTGGCAGACCACAGCACCAAAGACAATACAATGGGTGACTGAAATACTCTGTTTTGGAAAGCAGATTGAGCAACTGGTGGCATCTTGAACAGTAGGAAAAGGATCAAACACTATGGATCATCAGAGATATGCAGGGATCCTTATCTGCTTTACTCCTGTCAGTCCAGGATGAAAATATTTATGAAGCATACGATTGCAAGGTACACCTATGAGTGACCTAGCTGAATACTCCATCTCAATAGTGGTTGTAATATGATGTTAACATGTTACTTTGTCTCTTTTTCTACATTTTATATCAATGCACACGGAACATATTGGAAGGAGCCGATCAATCAACACCTGGTAGCAAGTGAAATGGTACCTCAGGTCTTCAGAAAAATGTATCTTAGTATACCAGTCATCCAGAGCAGATTTAAAACTAAATATTCATGTTAGGCAACACTTGCAACAGAGTGGTATCCAAGTGTGCAATAAAGGCCCTTATAAGAAAAAAAGAAAAATGAACAGAGTACTTACAACCATAATTACAGCACTGATGATGTCCTCCGAAAAAAGATTCAAGTGTACAGTCAAAGACATGATAAAGTGACAGATTCCCATGGGAAGAAAACAAGAAAAGGCAACAATCATCATAGGAAAGGGAAGAAAACAACAGGCAAAAGAACTATCAAACTAAACCCAAAATGGTGATGGTAAAAAGTCACAGGAGAGGTAAGGAAAAAATAAAAGGACTTAAAAACAACAGTATCCTGTACGGACAAATGAGGTAATAGAAATGGAATATTCCAGAAGAGCAGGGGTGGTAGAACATAGGACAAAAGTGCAGGACATAACATACCTAAATAACAAATCTACCAAAGGGAAAAATAGGTCTGGACAAGTCCCCTTGTAAAATATATGGCTAAGAGTCATGTTTGAAGGGAATATACAAATCCAAAACAAGAATACCACTTAAAACCTTCTTGGGAGAATCATCATCATTCTCTGAGTAGACCAGGAAAGTAATCAACTTTCAATGAACCAGAGCCATCACTTCATGGGTCAAGAATCAGTGTCTACCCATTAGACTTGGTCAGAAATTCCACTGACACAGTAAGAGCAATCTAGTTGTAAACACCCAAAAACACGAGTGTATAACTACCAAAAAGGAAAGAAGATAAAATCAATTTTTTCCCAAAAACAGAACAAAAACATAAGATGATAAACCGACTAAATGAAATATTCACAAAAGTAAAAATACATAGATAGGTTAATTAAACTATTGACAAAAAATCAATCTAATCAGTATGATTGCAAATGGAAAATAATTAACAGGTGCATGATTAAAGAGAGCACTATTTACAACAGAGGTACTGTCGTCACTCTTGTTGGTGGGAGATTGCCGCATCATCTCATGTTAGCATAAAGTTGATAAGTTGGAGTAACAAGATTAGTGACAAGCAAAAATTTACACCAAAAAAATCTGAAACTTTTTTCAGTAAAACTTTATATTTTGTTTAATTTTTCCTACAGTAACCTTATAGCTGGTGAACTTGATTGACCTCTGTGCAACAAAAATAAAAGTGAAATAACTCTAGATCATCTTTTTTTTCTCGAAATAATTTCAAATTGTAATGTAAAACGCTTTTTTATTCTAAATAGTTTTTACATACATCTGTTTATACTCAAATTTTATATAGGCAAAAAACACTTATACTTAAATTTTATTTTTATTGCTTTTTGAGCCGTATTTCCCATTTTACATTTTAGTTACTTTTATAATAATAAATGAAGAATAAACATGAAAATCAACAACAAAGTATTTACCTGTTTGTTTGTTTTTTGCTGTCAATTTTCGATAACACTTAACCCTCCTTTTTATACTAATGGTAGAGCTACACCAAAGAACACAAAATAATAAAGTGCAAAATGTGGACAATGACCAATACTTACCACACTTATTCTGGTTTCCTAACTATTTAACAAGAGCTGTCAAAAATTCAGTAAAGCTCAATGATCCGTTTCCACTTGGAATCAAAACAAACAATTTTCTTCACAGAAAACAATGTAATATAATCATCATTTATGAGATGCAAAACTTGGCTTTCTATTGGTTACATACAGTATAGTATTGAAATGCAAATAAAACTACTAACAATTTGTGAAAGAGGCAATGTGACAGATGGGCATGACAAGAGAGGTCTATTTCATGACTCTGTAACCATTGATTGATTGATTGATTTAGTGTTTAATGGCACAAAGCAGCTAGGCTATCTGCACCAAACATCTGGTAAAAAGGTAAAAATAAAGTAAATGTAGTAAAATACACTAAAGGAAATGAAGGTAAAACAAAAAAGCATAAAACCAATGTTGACACCTAGTCTACAACGTTAAGAGAGAAAGCACAGTAAAAGAAGTTGTAAAGTACTTATTCTAACTTACTCTAGCAAAATGCTTAAGAACATAACCCGCCAGGAAGACTATCAGGTAAGTTCAAGAACCACCGTCAGTCACCTAAAGTTGGCCTTTCTAGTCCTGGTTCCGGGTTATGTGTCACAGCAGCCATTACCAAAATGTAAAAGAATAAAAGGTTTAAAAGGGACACAGCAAAATCGTAATAATAATAAGCCAAATGTCCAGTAAAGAGATAAAAGTCCAATAAATGGAGTAAAATTTGTAAAAGTAAGTGAAGGTAAAAACAAAACAGCAATTAAAACAGAAAATGGCATAAAAACCAATGTTGACATCCCGTCGACAAAGTTGTACAGGACTACCTAAAGCAGAATGGTAATGATCATAACCCACCAGAAAGACTAACAGGTAAGTATAAGAACCACCGTCAGTCACCTGAAGTTGATCTTTCCAGTCCTGGTTCCGGGTTATGTGTCAGTACTAAAAGGTAAAGTAGTTAAAGTGTGAAATGACATTTTTCTGGCCATTTTCAAATGTCAAATTAAATGAGAGAAAATAAAACTGTAAAAAATAGGAACCACAATTAAAAAGATGTAATGAAGAAATATGCAACACTTAAATGAGATGAAAAAGATTAATGGCCATTAAAAAGGTAAAAACATTATCAAGGTGGACAATGTCACCATCACCAATAACACTGTCCAATGTTACAGATAGACTCTGGAAAAAATATGTTTAACATATTGTCGTCGTTGAGAATTGTAACAATGGCAAGAAAGTAAAACGTGGCTGATAGTGATTTGAGTGTCACACAAACTACACATTGGTGCATCAGTTCCAGATAAAAGAAAACGATGAGTTAAAAAGCTGTGACCAATGCATAGTCTAGTAAGAACAACTTCCTCCTTCCGAACTTTATGGAAGCTAGATGGCCAAAGTCCAATGAAGGGTTTGATTTCAAAAAGTTTGTTGTTGCGTTGCTCACTCCAAGTGGACTGCCAGAGCTGAGCCTTGAATACAGAACCATAGTCCATGTATGGAACAGGCACATTGGTAATAGTGCCGAACAGAATGCGAGTCAACGTGAAGCGATTCCAGGGCCAGTATAGAACTAAGCGAATCAGTATAAATAGTGCTTTTGGAGTACTGCTCAGCTGCAATATGATCCAGGGCAAGAGATATGGCATACAGTTCAGCAGTGAACACAGAAGCTGTAGAGGGGATTCTGCGAGCAACCACTGAACTACAGCAAACCATAGCACAGCCCACTGAATTACCTGATTTGGAACCATCTGTATAAATGGGAAGTGAATGATTGTATGAAAGATATTCATTAAATAAAAGATGGTACTTCAAATCTGCAGTATCTGCCTTTTTTATGTGACTGAAAGAGAGGTCACATTTGGGGGCTGTAATAAGCCATGGTGGGATGGGCTGACCTGTGGAATCTACAATGTTCTCCAAGGACAGACCCAATTCATCCAATTGCACCTGCATGCAAAAGCCAAACGGAGCAATGACAGATCATCTCTTCTGAAAAAGTACACCCACCGAGGAAGGAAAACAGCCCCAAGTGGGATGCTTTGTTGAGGAACGAAGTTTTCAAAGTATATTGTAAAGATAGTTGCAAATGGTGAAGTTGGAGAGAAGGTTCATGAGATTTAACATATAAGTTTTGAACTGGAGAGGTACGGAAAGCTCCAGTGCAGAGTCGAAGTCCTTGGTGACGAATGGGGTCCAGCATCTTTAAGGCCGAGGGTCTTGCAGAACCATAAACCATTGATCCATAGTCAAGTTTTGGTTGAATAAGAGCACGATATACCTTCAACTTCTAACATCGATCTGTTCCCCAACTGATAGAAGAGAGGACATGGAGGATGTTCAGTGCTCTTGTGCATTTGATCTGAAGCTGCTTTAAGTGTGGTATAAAGGTCAGCTTACGATCAAAGATAAGCCCCAAGAACTTGGTCTCTGGGACCAGTGGCAGCAAAACTTCACCAACATGAAGTTCAGGATCATGGTGGATACCCTGTTGATGGCAAAAGTGCATGCATACGGTTTTAGAGTGAGAGAAATCAAAGCCATTCACCATAATCCACTTCACTACATGATTGAGGGCAGTTTGTAGTTGACACACTATATATCTCATGTTCGACGACTGACATGAGATGTGAAAGTCATCAATACAGAGCCCTTTTGCAACAGTAAGAGGGAGTTGTTCAGTGATGGCATTTATCTTTATACTGAAAAGTGTGACACTCAAAACACAGCCTTAAGGGACTCCAAGTTCCTGTACAAAAGAACGGGAAAGTATCGAATCCCACATGAACTTGGAATCTCCTGTCCATTAAAATTTTTTTAATAAACACGGGTAGATGGCCACGTAACCCATATGTATGGAGGTCTCGCAAAATGCCATACCTCAATGTTGTGTCGTAAGCTTTCTCAATGTCAAAGAATATTGATACAATATGTTGGCATTTGAGAAAAACTTCTCTGATAGATGTTTCAAGATGAATTAGGTGGTCTGTGGTGGAGTGGTGTCATTGGAACCCACACTGGGTGGGCGAGAAGAGGTTGTTTGATTCAAGAAACCAAACAAGACGAGCATTAACCATCCTTTCTAAGGTCTTACAGAGACAGCTCGTCAAAGCAATTGGACAGTAGTTTGTAGGAATCTTCGGATTTTTCCCTGGCTTAGAGAAAGATAAAATAATAGCCTGGCGCCAGGCATCAGGAAAAACATTCTCCTGCCAGATCCGGTTGAAGACAGTCAGAAGGAAATCAGGAGAAGCAGGAGATAGATGATGCAGTATGTCATAGTGTACATCATCAGGTCTACCAGATGTACTGGCAGACCGATGAAGGGCCATTTTCAATTCCACCAGTGTAAAAAAACAATTATAGTCAAAGAAACAGTCAGTTCAAAAGGAAAGAGGTGAATGCTCTGCCTAAGTCTTGATGGCCAAGAAGGTGGAGGAACAAGCAGAAGTCCTAGATACCCGGCAAAAGCTTTCACCTTGAGTATCAGCGATGCTCTGGACATCAGCCACCTCCTGACCATTAGAGAGTAAGATCCAGAGGGGGACAGAATTGTAGTGCCCATTAACCTTTCGAATCCTGTCCCATATGATCTTGGAACTGGTAGTAGAAGATATGCTAGTTGTGAACTTAATCCAAGATTCCTTCTGGCTTTGAAGTCTTACCCACCTAGCATGTGCACAAGTCCGTTGGAAAGCGACACAGTTTGAAAATGTGGGATATCTACAAAAAGTATCCCAGGCCTGTTTTTGAGCCTTCTATGCTAAGTGGCAAGCAGGATTCCACCACGGACAAGGATATCGTGGAAAACATGTCGAGGTTTTAGGAATCAATAGAGGTAAAGGCTGACTAGGTGCATGAAAATAAGTGAAGAACCAGTATTGAGAAGAAAAAAATTGTGATCAGAGAGCATACGCTCTACTAATCGACCCCTCCCATTAATAACAGCACTTCCCCAGAGTGGATGATGTCCATTAAAATCCTCGAGGATTAGAAAAGGAGATGGCAACTGTTCAACGAGAGCATCAAGGTCTGATTGCTCATATGTCTCTTCAGGGGACAGGTAGAGAGAACAAACAGTGATGGTATGATCCAGAAAACACAAATGGCTACAACCTCCAACGGTGTGTTGAGTGACAAAGACAGGGTGGGCACATGCTGATCAACCAATAGTGCCACCCCTCCATGTACTCATCCATCCCACAGCCTGTCATTTCTGTACAGAGAAAACTGCCAAATGGAGACTGTATCAACAGGTTTGAGAAATGTTTCTTGTAGAGAAAGACAAACAGGATGGTAGGAAGCAATCAGTGTTTTGATATCATCCAGATTAGAACGTAAAACCTCTACAGTTCCACTGTACCAAGGTGGCCATTTTTAAGAACCGGTAGGTGAAGTAGCTGGAGAATCCTTCGGTTTACGACCACGTCTTTTTTCCTTACTGTCCTTAGTCAGAGGAGGTCTATCCCTTGGGTCGAGTGGGCAGGTCTTTGTCATTGGAAAGGGATTCCAGTGACTGAGGATGTGAACGAATGATTGTTTTGCTACTTGGGGTGGGAGAAAAAGATGTATCAGAAGAAATGCCTGTATTTAAAACTGAAAAACGTGGATCTTGAGGTTTGTTGGAATGTATGGGAGGAACAGAGATGGGTGTGGAAGTCGATTGATCAACCTTTTTAACCACAGAAGTCAAAAGGCTTTTCAGTTGTTTTGAAAACGATTCTCTTGGAGGCATAGAGAGATCTGTCTGCAGTCCCACTGTAGTTGTGGAATGAAGTGCAGCAGCATATGTCCGAGATGGAGTGGTGGGCAGCAATTTCAGAGCCTCAGGATAACTAATGTTATGTATCATTTTCAAATGCTGCACCTCTTTTTCCTCCAACCATTTTGGGCAAGAATGAAAGTAAGAGAGGTGAGAACCATTGCAGTTGATGCAATGTGGGTCCATGTCACATTTATATGAATCATGGTCCTTGCCCCCACAATGAGCAGATGTCAGGGAACCATGACATGATGTCTTTGAGTGACCGAATCTCTGAGATTGCAAACATCGGAGAGGGTTTGGAATGTATGGACGAACCCTGCAAATGAGATAACCTGCCTTGATGATGGCAGGTGCACGTGATGAAGTAAATGTCAAAACAAGGGTATTTGTTGGCAGTGTAACTCCATCTTTGCGAATGGAGATGTGCCTCACTGCAGAACTTCCAACACTGGTACTTGGTTGACTCTAGCCCAAGGGGAGCCACCCAAAGGCTGCCCGTCTGCAGGAATTCAAGGCCAAAATGGTGTGTTAGGGTTGGACCCCTCAACCACCAGGATCCTCTCCTCCCCTTCACAGGTCACCATGCACAACAAACACATGGGTGGATGTTTAGATCCCAGAGAAGGTAACCAGACAGAACAGAACCTTCCCTGGGAGGTCCCTTCACCACGAACAGGAATCCACACCGACGGAACTCTGTATGCCAGACACTGTCAAGAGCTTTCTTAGCATCAAGATATACAACTATCATGTGTTTACAGTTGAACTATTGAAATACAGTTTCAGTATGTCATACAAGGTGATTGCTCTTCTGTTTTTTGTGTTTGGCCACGTTTTGAATTTCTTTATCATATTGCCGAGTTCCAAATGGTACAGTAGTCTGTTTGCTATAATATTTTCCATTAGTTTGCCTCTGGAATTAAGGAGGCTTATTAGTGTGTAGTCTGCCAAGGTCTCTGTGTCAGTGGAAGTTTTCAGACAAACAATAATGATTGTGCTTTTCAAGTGTCTGTTATAAGAGATAAATTGTATATTATCGTAAGATATTCAATGTACTTGTCTGGCAGGTGTTTAATGATTGAATTCTTGATTTTTATCTTCCCTGGGGCAGTGTTCTTTAGTTCATTAATGTGTGACTTCACTTCCTCGACTGAAATCGGTCTTGCAATATCCTGGTATTCGTGATTTGTGATATAATTTACCAGTGATAGAAAGTGCATCACACTAGGGAAAATTTTAATGTTTTTATGTGCTACTAAACTCTGAATTATGTTTTTATGCAATATGTATAAATACACCATTAAAGGAAATTAATTTAATTTGATTTTCAATCCAACTTAAATTGACCCAATAATATATTTCTAAAATGGCATGCAGTCTATCCTAAGAACTCTAAGCACTTGTATACAGAACCGAGTGATAATTTTCAATATATTCTTGTTTGGAAACCTCAAAAGTGTAACGCTTTACTCTAACATGTGGCAACAATGGTGAGGTGCAGGATGAAACATCAGTACTACATACCAGTGAAGTCAAAGAAATCTGGAGTGTAAACACTAGTGTTGTTGTCATTACTCAGCCACTGGATTTTGAATCGTTTACTGCTCTTATACACATTCTGAGATGCCCGACACACGAAGAATCCACCTGTTTGGAGGGAAAAAATACTCATTATTCAAATTAACTTCTGTATCACATAAGGAACAAATACATCTATCATAATTACATACACATTTGGAACATTTTTTAATATTTTATCACAAGTTTCAAAATGTCAAATAGTTTCTTTTTTCTTAAAAATAAAATTATAATTATTTCTAATGAAGATAAAAGTGTTTGTTTTTTGAATTTGACATATAACAAATAACAACTCAAGGCTATCTGCACTAACAATCCCTAATTTCAAAATGATGGAACAGAGAGATCCTAGGAAGCAAGAGAAAAAATCACTCACCAGCAATTCTGAAGACATTCTAATTGAATAATAGGATTTCACTATACTTCTGTAATGCACTTACAACACCAAATTTGTAGGTGATTTAGGAAAGAATAAAGTGGGGTGAGCTATGAAACCTAAGATCCACAATCTAACCATTAGGTTACATGCACTCATCCATGAAAACAAATACATTCATAAGTGGCTGCAAAAATTATAAAAGTAGAATTTTTCTGTCACCACTGCAATTTATTTACTGAAATTTAAGTACATTTCTTTTACTAAAAGTAATAATTACACACATTATGCAACACAATCTATCAAAAATTATATCTGACATAAACATTAAAAGTACAATTCTGCTAAACTGCAGGTTTTCACTTACTTCAAAGTTCTGGGTAGAAAAGTCTTCAAACCCTCACTTTACTGTGTAAACCCCATCTAATTCTTACCATGGCAAATACTGATTAATAACCCAAGTCATACTGAAAATCAAATTTATTTATTTATTTAACCATAATATGACACACATGCAAGTGACCTAAATCACCTTTATGATAAGACAAAATACAACACACCTGTACAAATTACATAAAGCATAGTTGCACACTCATATGGTTTCATGAGTTATTGCAGAACCAATTTCACATGAAATGTTTTACAAAGGAACTCAGATGAGCCCCCCCAAAGATCAAGTTTAAATGAACAACTGATAAAAAAAACAATTCATGTTTGGCAGTCACTCCAATTTTCAGACTTTGCTACCTGAAACCAATGCCAAATGAAAGTAATATTTGATGATGCACATAGAATGAACACCTTTGTTAATCATTCATACTCAACAGGCGTATCGAATATATAGTAAATTCCACCCTTGAAGAAATGAATTAAACTAATGCTGTACAAAGAATGGATACACCTGCTATTAAAAACATGTAATGAGGTTGTACACACTGACTCTATACCTGCATGAGCCCACAATATTATCTAATAACTGTTTTCAAAATCAGAAACAGAATTAAATATGGTTAAAAGTTTAAATATCTGGCAAGAATCAATAAAACTCCGTAACAATTGTTTGTAAAACTTTTTTGTTGTTGTTCACATGGTAACTAAACAAAGCAAAACCATATTTACATATTAATTAAACAAAGTAATATGAAATTACTAGTATACTGAAAATCTAATCTTGGCAATAAAAATGCTGAGGGAAATTTATACCAAGATTCTCTGAAATTCACATTGCCAAACCATGAATCTAAAAAAACATCATTTAATAAAAACACCAATAGGATGGCAACAACTACCTGAAAAAAAAAGTTGGAATACAAAAATATTAAAAAATAAAGTGATGTTTTCAAACTGTGAGTCACTTCTGTTAACTTTCAATGCAACACAGAACTCTTAATGACTTCAGTTCAAGAAAGAGAACATTTCTAACAGATGCAAAATAAATAAAGTGTAAGAGGTTCCTTTTGATATATATAATTTTTCTACCTTCAATTTTCAACATTTTTTGATTACTTAGTTTCCACACTATCATGGTGAAAATATATGATTCAAAAAGTTATTAACGCTACCTTGTTCCAGTTACTTCATTTCTTTATTTTCTTTAGTAGGTAATGTCTCCTCTGCCCACAAGGATATTTCGGCATTAGATGAAGCATCTGGGTTGAATGGATTAGTACTCGAATATTCTTTCCTGGCCAATTATGACGACTGAAAGTGACAGCCAATCAATGCTATCAGAGAACAGAGGTGACAGGGTGATTCCATCAACTTCACAAAGAAAGCAAGTTTAGATTCTAAATTTGAGTATGCTTTCTTGGTTCAGTTCTCCACTAGCTAATCTGTTGAGAGGGTCTAACCTTTGAAGACTATTGTCTTGATTTGCTGCAATCAATTCTGAGAGAAAGAAAGCAACAGAGCTAAACACTATCTGAAAAAAGAATGAGTATCTGCTTGTGAAAGTGGAAACATGCACTGGTTTTCTGGAAACACACTGTTTTTTTATTTATTCTCAAAATAAGGATTCTGTTCATTTGTTTACAGTGTGTCCAGACTCATTATTTTCATACTATCTCTTTCTCATGAAAGCCCTCATAAATTTCTCAGCAAGTTCTGCCGTAATTACGGATTCAGTTTCATAAACGAATACCACAGATAGAGGAAAATTTGGTGATGTAACCAGGATTTATTGTGGAAAGTTTTCTATAGTGAGATAACACAATACTAAACTCAGCATAATCCTTTGTATAAAATGAGCTTAAAGTAACATTTCCATGAAAAGAATGATTTTCACGGAATACTGAAGTATTTATAATGAAGAGTGATAGAGAGTCCATGAATGGAGGAAAAAGTTCAATAAGAAGTGTGATGAGTCTAGTGAGAGACCTCTCCTAAACTTAAAAGACTTTTCCCATGCTCTGAAAGTTATATATATCATCTAGTCTGCTACCATGAACTCAAATATTTGTTCACATATGGTGCACCAAGACCATATCATGGATAACCAAGGTCTTTATGAAACATAAGACACCTACTACATTTGAGAACACATGGAGAGTTCTCTACCGAACTTCCAGTCCATCTGAACTCAGAACACAAAAGCTCTGATTCTGGTCAAAACCACCAATGATCAATGAACAGAGGCTGGGAATGCTATTGGCAGAGGATTTCTGCTAGTTAGAGTTGTTTTCCCAACAGCTGAGGCAGAACCCATACACTGATCCATGGATCAAGTCACAGTATGGAATAAAGAAGCTTCCCTTTAGAGTCATTACAGCCCCCAACAACTGAAGTTGTGAAGAGTTGTACAGCAAACCACCATGAGCAGCTCACTGCACAACAGCCACAGATCAGAGGTCAACCACAAACTGAAGTGCCAGCAAGAACCAAAGGCATTGGCAACACTGCTTCCTTCTTCGTGTTAGGATCATTACAAGAGGAATGGGTTTTGGTCTGGTACACAAAGTTTTGTATGCAAGGCCAAATAAACAGTGCCTCCCATTTCAAGGGTGCTGAACAAAGAAGCTTTGATCAACAGGTTTCAGACAGGTCAGAATTAGGAATGAATGGACTCTAGAACAGGCTGTTCAACACCTGATCGTAGTTTTGTCTGAGCAGTCAGCAAAACAAACAATAACTGAAAGAAGATCAGGGAATCTCTGAGACTGAATTTAAGACCAAAAAGAAAAGTGTCACTGCGGTTACCACTAGTGTACCAGTTGTACAGAAAGACATAGCCAGTAATGGTGTCAGCAGATCAGGGCATCCTGATTGATAGATAAGTTCATTGAAAGACTCATCAATAGACTTATGCAATATCACCTCGGGATGAGGGACATCTTCACTTTCACAGAAGAGAAACCCATTGTGACATACTCTAATGTAACGACTTCACTGGCAAAGGGTGTGATACAAGTACTGCCAACATGACATGCTTAAGTAGTAGTAGCCAGCCACTTCCACAGAATTTAAATGTAAGGTAACCACATTGGTCTCCAGTAAGGGGTCAAGGCCATGCATGACCTTCCAAGGGATAAATGGCACTAAAATATTCATTCAAAGGTAGCAAAGTTAGGAAGAATACTTGAACCAACCATTAGTTCAACAGATCTTGGATGAGCAGTAACAGCAGGTAGATGCTATGGCAAATGCTCTGGAAAAATAATATAATCTAAGCCAGGCTGTACCACCAGTTTGGGAGAACACAGCAGTCAGTACATACCAAGAAGTATAATAGTTGTTCGAGCTCTGGGAGGTATAAGTAGAGTCTGGTTTGTACTTGTAAAGGCACAAGTGTGGAAGATGATTTCTTATGAACCTTGCAATCATCCAAGCCCTCCCTATGAAGTAACTACTTTACCCAATGAATACAGGTTTCATCCTAGCATACTGCTATTGACTAGGCATTAGAAGGAAGGTAATTCTCTGGCTCAATCTGAAAAGCATCACACACAGAATGAAATGGTTGTTTCCAATCTTGAATCAGAAACAGACGTCCCTACAATGGATGTACTGCAGAGTTTTTAGTCAATTTTGCCTATGATGTTCCTAGAGAAAGCCATTTAATGCCCCCCAGATTGAACATATGCTTAATGAGCTACACAAGTATATGTGGCAATGAGAATTATAGTAACTTCAGGCATACAAGTGCTACTTATTCCCTGGATAATTCAAATAAGTTTCTATGCATTGGCAACATGCAAGGGAGTTACAGAAGCTACACAAAACAAACTTTCTCCTGTCCAAAAAATATGTAACATTATTTGTAGCAATGTGCCCTACAAGGAATGAAATTCCAGTAACACTTTGCAATTATGGACAATCACCAATTGCCAATGAATATCTCATAATTACTGCAACTGAAAATAAATAACAAATGTGATAGCATTGGTTGATAACAGTGTTAATAATTTATACCCAACACAATGAATTGTTGGGTGAAAATACCTATGTATTTGTTACCTAGATGATCAAATAATTGGGATGCAGTACCATATAGTGAAGTGCAGTGCATTCAATAAACTACTTCACCAACTTCCTTCAAACACTGAAATACAGATGGTGCAAATATATATCATATAGAACCTTCAAAGAGTAATTTCATCTTCAATGGTTAGTTCCATATCTAAAGAAAGCATTCCAAAATTCTATATGCAAAAATATTTTCTCAACCCAAACGAGCCATTTTTGCATATAAAATTCTCAACAAGTGGGTTTCTTGACATCACTGATTCCAAAATTCTGTTTGAATGTCTGATAAATAAATGTGGTAACTCACACCACCAACATCTCATTACCATAGACAGATGAATGTATGAGTTCAAAGGCTCCCATTCATTTAACATCTTTGATTTAACATCCAGGTGCTTTAAACACAAAAGATGGCTTGTGTGAATTTCTTGTCATGTCATTTAGTCTGGGTGATGGCTCCAACCACCTTCAAGACACTGACTGAGATCACACTCAAGATTTCAAATGGACAGATACTTGGTTTATGTTGATAATGTTTGAGTGTTCAATCACAATTTCAAGATTGTGTTCAAAGATCTCAGAACAGTATTCCAACATCTCAAACATGAGGCCTCAAACTGAACCCCAAGATGTATCTGCTCATAGAAACATCGGTGAAGTTTTTTGGCAGTATTTCCAGAAGAAAACTCTCAATGGATATTAGAAAGGTAACTGCAGTGAGAGAATTGGTGCTGGACTGAGTTAAAACAAAAAATGATTTTCTGTTGTACTATCAACAATTTGTTGTCGGTTTCTCACCATTGTCACGTCTCACAAAAGTTGAAGTATACTTTAAGTAGAGTGAAGTGTGATCAAGCATTCTGATCCCTAAAGCTTGATGTGGTTTATATTCTAGTGCTAGCTTATGCTCCTCAAAACTTTTCCTGGACCATGACACGATCAACAGAAGAATCAGAGTAGTGCTGTCACAGGTGCCAAATGGAGTGAAATGTATAACTGAATATATTAGTCATATGTTCATGGCTCCACTCAACAGAGATACTGCATAACAAAAAAAGAAGTGTTTGTTGTGGATGTCTTCATAAAGCACTTCCACTATAACTTGTATGGTAGGAGGTTCCACCACCCAGATAAATCATGCTACATTAAAGTGATTCATAAGCTTTGAAAATCTGGAAGGGATGATAATATGTTGGATAATAATGTTGCAACATGACAATCATAACTCATCACTCAGGCATATAACACAAACATGGATGGGCTATCTTCCCACCAGGAAAGACTGCCTCTTAATGGAACATCCTGATCATGAATATCAAATGGAAGTTAGATTCACCACAGTAACAGCCATAGTTACAATTCATAAAATAAATGGTTAAACTGAAGGATAGATACTAAAACTAAAATTTCAGAAGCTGTGAGACAAGAAATTGAAGAACCTGGGCTAATAAATCTTCTACATAGAAGATACCAATGAAAGATGCTGGTTCTCTCCTAAAAAATGCAAGAGGATATCACTACGTACATGTAGTAGCTTACTACTTAACAATGTGAGCCAAAGTATATCCATTAATTAGCATGTTAGTGCAGACCACCAAAAACTAGTTAATTGAGAGCCAGCTTCCACAAATCAGAGAACTAGAGGAAATTTATATTGACCAAAATACTCAGAACAACCAGCTGTTCCCCAAGTTGAATATGATGTAAGGTGTGATAAAGATCAATACTTTGACTTATCATACCTACTCAAAATATTTGTTAAACTCGATGGAACTGAGTCAGCTTATGTAATGATGACAACAAAACAAAGATCAATAAGTTGTTTGCCAAAGCAGATCATGTTTGGAAGAGAACTGTGGACATGATGTATGGTTCTCCACCACAAAAAGATGCTACACAATTCCCCCAACAGGAATAAAGAGTTTGCTTTACAAAAACTCAGGAAGATAGTACAGCAATAGATGAGTCATTATGAGAAGACAGAGAAGGAATGGATATTCCAACACAGGTAACTAGGTGTGTTTGTGGTACATATCAGCAGCACTAAAGAAACTCAGATCCAGTTGAAATGGTGCATACCTAGTACTTTAACAAGTTAGTCCACAGGGTATGCCAATATCCTATTTACATATATCACAGACAAGCCCTTGGTGTACCGACTTGACCCAGAGCCTTGGAAGTGGATCAAGGAGTCAGAGGAAGACACAGAGATAATCTTAAGTCATCTCCCAACAGTGAGATGGCAGCATTAGATACTTACCTAGTGGTTCTCAGAAACCAGTGAAGAGTTATTGGAACTTTGGAACTGCTCAAGAAGCTAAAGTCAACCTTACAATCAATATAAATGGACACCAAAAGGGTGTCACATTATTTAGTATTTTGAAAAAGTCACCCCAAACATATAATGCAGAAGACTCTGAGAAGTATATCGCCTGGTGCTCACTGAATTTTGCATCCATCTTCATGTGAGATATACTGGATCTAGTCAAACAAGGAATCCAGCTTTTCTCTCTCTCTCTCTCTCTCTCTCTCTGTGTGTGTGTGTGTGTTGGAATACTGAAATTATAACAATATTTAAAAATCTGTTTAGACTTTTAGTCTAAGATCTCAGTTTAAAATTTACCAGTGATTTTGTTTATTTTCAATACTTGAAAAGAGTTGAGTTTGATGGCTCCTAGGTGACACCACAGTCACAATGCTTCTGAACTGTCATGGCAGATACTTGGCAAAGAAAGTTGTTAACATGGTCTTGTTTTAGTTGAATTTGTTTCTTTTGTTCCCTTTAATAAGTCAGTGAAGCATCCAGACTGAAAGAGGTGCATATTACCAATGCTGTCAGGTGACAGGAGTCACAAGGTAATATATCCATTGAACAAAGAAATGGATGTCTAGAACTCGTGGGATTGTTCTAGAATCAAGAACAATTTCTTGATTCAATTTTCCCCTAGTTAATGTATCAAGAGAACCTACTTTTTTAAAGATCAGTGTAGGTCACACTAAAGTTGATCCTGAGAGAAAGAAAGTAACAGAACTAAATGCTATATATAGAAGAAAAGGACTACTTGCCTGCCAGAATGGGTATATGCACTTTTAATTTATTTTAAAAACAAGGATTTCGTTAAATAATTTTTAACATGTCAAGGCTCATTATTTTCCAAATAAAATGAAAAACTAAAATATTTTGTTAATTTGTTTATGACATGTAATGGCTTATAATTTTCACACTAAAAGAAAAAAACTTTGCCAAATTTATCTCTCTCTCATGAAAACCCCTCATAAATTTCTGGGAAAACTGCTATTACTGCCGTTTCATCTATAAATACAACACCTTTAAAATTTGCCAACAAGAATATATTTAGTACAAATTTTACTTCATATAGCATGAATTTATAATGGTTTGACAGTAAAACCTATATAATTGTGTACTATTTAAGAATTAAAAGTTTTGGTTTTCTAAAGCTGAGAATTATTTTTTTCAGAAAACTAATCGGTCGTACACTAACTTAAATATCATTGTTTGGATCAGATATTTTATAAAACTTTTAACTGAAGAGCTGGTGAATTAAATTTTCTATAGAAAACAAGAAAATATACTCTAGTAATTAGTATAAATTTACATACACACACAAACACACAAAAACAAAAAGGTTTAAATAACTTATTGTCTCTTTCCACCATCTAGTACATAGTTTGGTCTCAACATTATACAATTACATTAGAAATTTTAGAGCAATGTTGCTGTGGCACACATTGAACTGTCTATTTACTACTTTCACAATAAAATTTATTTGTTTATTTTGAATTTCACACAAATTCAAACAACAGCTATCTGTACTTGTCTTCCCTAATTTAGCAGCATGAGACTAGACAAAATGCAACTAGTCATTGCAACCCACCACCAACTTGTGGGACTGATCATCACATTATAACACCCCTAATACTGAAAGGGCAAACATGTTTGGTGCGACAGAGATTCAAACCTGCAACCCTTAGACTGTAACTCAAGCACACAAACCACCTGGCCATTCCAAGCCTCATAATAGAAATTACCACTTAATTGAGACCTATAATTTTACTATCTAATATTTCACAAACTGCTCTTCATAAAACCAGGCAAAATGTACTTATTGCCAGGAAAAGGGTCACTTTCAATACATATAAAAGATACACTTACGTTTTATTCATCCTTTATTCTTTCACTGTCATATTTAATGATCAAGTATTCTCTCTGGGCAAGATTTATTTTTAGTTGTGAAATAAGAAACAATAAAGACATTTCAATATTTTATTACTCATCTAACTCGTAACACTAGTAAACAAATACTACTTGTACAGCATCTTTCAAGGCTAAAGAGGGTTATGTAGTATATCCTATACTGTATGCGTGGCAGTGAAAGATAAACTAAATATACACGTGATTCAAGTCAATTATAGAACCCCTATTAAATAATATCATCAAATTTATGTAATAATTGTGAGATACAGTTTTAAGGCTTAATTGTCAAAAAAAAACAAAAAACAACCAACATGTGAAATAATTTAATAAAATCAAAAATTACTTACCATTTTCATTGCGTACAGCTAGAAATTCTCCCTTGTTAAAGAGTACAATTTTATCATCTGGAGATTTAGCCGGATGCTGTCGAAAAATGGAAGGAATAGGACTTATTGGTGCAGGTGACTGGAATGGCTGATACTGAAGACGAATTCTTTTATTTGAGTGAGATGGGATGGGATCCATGACTGTTTGTGGATGTCTTTTCCGCTTTTTCCTTTCTGGTGTGGACAGAGATAATTTAGAAGAAGAAGGCTGTGACTGGCGAGCATATCTGGATGGACTAGTTGTTACCTCTGGCTTGTTTAGAGACATAATTTGGGTGAGTATAACATTAGATGCAGTAGGAGAACACTGTGAAATGTGTTTGTTTGGTGATGGTTGTGATGGCAGAGAAAGAGGTGGTGGAGAAGTGGCAACTTTTTGAGGTTTTTTCTCAACAGAAGATGTGACAGAATGTGTTTGTCCTGGAGAAGAGGGTGAGTATCTGGTTGGTCTTCTCTCAGCTGGTGGAGAACCTGGAGGAGGTAGAAGAATACTAGCAGAAATAGCTGGAGCCTGTCTTCGAGGGCGAGAGGGTCCGTGTCGACCAGATGATGAGTGTTTAGATGGTTGCCGATCTGACTTCTTAGTCTGGTGAGTAATATAAAACAGTCAACCTTACCTTCACATAACAGTACTATTTTCTACAATAAACTAATTATCTATTTTCCACACTTTTCTTTTATTACACAGAAATAGCAATCATTTTCTACAATGGTGAAATGATCATAGTAAATTGTTAAGAACACTTAAGTTCTTTATAAACATTTTTTTATAGTTTTCACAATTTTGATTTTTTAAAAATTTCACTAAATTAACTGCACTCATAAATTATTGAAACATTATCAGATAATCTTAAATGACAAATTAAATAATAAGAAATTATCTATCAAACAATATAAAAACTGCTTTTAGAAATTTGCTCTGATACAATATATATATTCAAGCTTCAACTGGAAGTTAAACATGATAGATGGAAAAGAAAAATACAGAAGGCAACTTTCATTTTATTTACATGGTTTTTACCATGTTAAAAATAATAACGTGTTCAAAAGGATATAAAGAACATCAATGGTAACATTGTAGTCTGAAAAATTATGTTATGATGTTCTTGGAACATAAAATAACTCGGGCTTTAGTATCATATTACTTGACTGAACAAGCTAAAATATATCTAAATTATGAAGAGGTACATGAAAATATTTTCTAAGAACTATACATTACATATAAAATCCTTAAAAGTCAAAATACAATAAAATTATATGGATTTTTGCACCCAAAATTGAGTAAGGTCTTAAAACAGTCACTTCACAATGTTTCATGACATGGAATACAAATTTAAAAAAACAAAAAGATGGTTAGATTTATACACAAAGCATATTACCATATAATTAGCATGTGCAATAAAAGGTTTCTTACTTTTTGTTTTAGTTATGACACGGAAAAACATTTCAATAAGTGACAATATGGTCCAGTTTAATTTCCTTTTTTTTCATTGAAAATAAAGGAACAGCTAATAAAACATTGAAAAATAAAAAAACTCCCAAAAATAAAAAGTTTAATATACTCAAAAGCTTTTGTAGTAAACTTATTCTAGAAAAATTTTACCACCTTATTATATAGTCCACTTCTTAATATTTGTAATACAATAGCCTTTCTTCTAACCAATTTCAGCTGTATCTATACAATTCATGAACATATGAAATGTTACTACGTAATGGTTTTACTAAAATCTGTGTAGCTTGTTTTAGCACCTGTGCCCTATAATTTGTATGTCTAATTAATATATCAAAACATCTACAATACAAAAGAATATTAATTTCAGGCTTCCAAATATACCACTGCAGAAACAACAGTCTTATTCATGAGGTCTGAATTATTTCTTCACATCAAACATTCTGCACTATCATTGTATTTGCATAGATCTCCATTAGATAATTAAGGTAATGTCATGACTTCAAGACTTTTGTATGTTTTTAGTTTAAAACATGGGCTTATCTCCAAACATATAATTTTTCAATAGTTTTGAGGACTATTTTTAACAAGTATGAAGGAAATAAAGAATCAGGGTTTTGTAGACTTCACTGAAAGGGCTATAATTTCCAGCTTACAACTTATATTAATGGCAAAACTACTAATGCTATCTGTCATCACCCTCAATTTTGAACTGTTGACTAAATAAAAAGTAGCTAGTCAACAGCATATCTCCCACCACCCACACTAAGAGACTGGCTGTTACCCTTGTAATGCATCCACAGCTTCATAAATGGGAATTATTTTGTAATATTTCATGAATTCAACACTGGCTTGCCAGCTATGAAATCCAGAACTCTACAACCTGTGCAACGTAATAAATAAAATATTACAAAACAACATGGGAAACAAATGAAATAAGCAAGCATTGAATGCATAAGGCCAGCACGTGTAAGATTTAAATCTTATCAGCCATGAAATACTTTACCTTTTCTTGTGTAGTATCTGAGTGATTTGTCACATTTAGTGGTAAGGGACCATCTTCACAGCCGTTGGATTCCAAATGCTGGTCCATGATTCGTGTACCTCGTCTTGCTATTTGTTTCCCCAATTGTTTTTGCCTGTCCCTCTGTTTCAAATCTCTGTTTCAACAGATTTAAAAACTTTAACATTATTAAACACTGACACTCCAACAGTATGATTAAAATAACATAACAAACTATCTGTAACTTACTTTAACTTTTACCATACATCCACTACAATCTAAACTTCTTGGCTTTCAGTTCGAAAAAAACAATCCATGTTCATAAAATATGGTTGTTGATTTATATGTATATTTAGATGTATTACATACATTATCATCCAATTCTTGTAAAAAACGTAGACCAATTACGATACTTTCTATAAAATCAGTTTGTGCCAGTCTATCAGTCAACATAATTTATTGTAATACTAGTCCGTGTGACGAGTTTCAGTGTTAATTATTTCTTTCAAAATCAATAAAAATGTCTCAAAGGTTTATTCTAGCAAACCTTTCTCCCCTACTAAACAGCATGGCACCCGTAAGAGTCAGCGACAAACCGAAAATGTCACAAACATACTTTTACGAAATATACCGGTTCTAAGCCACACTAACGACACATCATAAACATACGGCTAATAACGTCTACAAGAAGACTCGTATGTACTATGTTCCTTTGTTAGCGACTCAAGTCTGTTTATGTTGAAGACTCGCTCTGTCTCGGTTAAAAATAAGCCTTTTTCAAGCACGGAACAGACGAGAGAGAGTATGGCGACTTCACCACATCAACACCACGAACTACCGCCCTCATCATTGGCTACAACTATTCCATCAATTTATCGACGATATATGACGCGACCAGACACGTGCGATAACAACAAGCGGTGTTGCCGGGTGACGTATAATGACACAGGAGAGTAAACTGAAGGGAAGAGAAGGGTTATAAACAAACATAAGCAAAGTTTGTGACTACAGTGCAAATATATATATAAATATAAACTAATGAAACAGGACATAACCGAAACTTAGCGTACCTTTCCTGCTGAACCACCAATACGTTTTTCAAACGTTTCGGCATAAATGTCATTTACCAGTAAACAAGTTCTAATGATCAGAATTAGATTCTTAAAATGGTAAAATGTGCAATATGTTCGAGCAACCATAAGTTTTTTTCTGTAAGATAATGAAACAAAATATTATTTCTTTGAACAAAAAACCTGTACCTTTTATGTAGCTCAAGTTTACTCACTTACTTGCATTATTTCTCACTGATAAGCTAAAATACAGACCTAGTTTATTTTGGATGTCTGTTTCAACGTAGTCCTTCCTTAACACATCCTTGTTAACCCACGAACGCTAAGCATGTCCTGACAATCAGGTCAAGAGCAAAAAAGGAGCCCTAACCTAAATGTTGCGACTACTTATTTTTAGGAATGGTGTTGAAGTTCCGACATATATATAGAATTTAATTTCAGTACGTAATATTAAAACGATTTTGAAGTCTCAACGCTTCCTTACAGTTCATGTCGCCACGTTCGGTCGTATTCTACCTGACGACCGTGCACCTTGACGATATTCCTACAGCGTAAATTCCACTGCAAAAGATTCCATCCTGAGGCTCCCACATAAGAACACACCACCGTTTCTTGAAGGTCGGAGATTAACTATATAATGTACAAAGACGTTGGTTTATCAGCGCTTCTTTCAACAGTCTGCTTACAATATGCGGATAGAAATGGTATTTGGCAACTTGAATTATTACACTTTCATATATAATATGCTTTAAATAACTGGGTTACTTCACGGTTGACTGAACAGTCATTTTGTGTTGGTGCATGTTTTCTTGTAGCAAAGTCTCATTAGGCTACCTGCTGTGTTCACCAAAGAGAATTTAACCCTTAATTTTAGCATTGTAAATCTAAATATTTGTCACTGTCCCACTGGTTTGTTTTGAATTTCGCGCAAAGCTACTCGAGGGCTATCTGTGTTAGCCGTCCCTAATTTAACTGTGTAAGAATAGAGGGAAGGAAGCTAGTCAACACCATCCACTGCCAACTCTTTTACCAAGGAATAATGGGATTGAATGTAAAATTATAACGCCTCCATAGCTAAAAAGGCGAGAATATCTTGGTGTGACGGGGATTCGAACCCACAAACGTCAGATTACGAGTCAAATGCCTTAACCACCTGGCTAAGCTGGGATCCTGTTCCATTGGAGAACCAGATATTTCATGGCAAGAGCATATATGACTTTTTCAAATGGAAATTCTTTTTGACTACACTGCATAATGTTTGTTTTTTAATTTCATGCAAACCTACATGAAGGCTATCTATGCTAGCCGTCCCTAACTTAGCAGTGAAAGACAATAGGAAAGGCACCACCAATACGCAAAGCAACTACGCTATCTGCATCAAGCAACCGGTTTAAGATATTAAAAGTAAAGTAAAATTATTAAAATTCGTAAAAAGGAATCATGTCAAAGCAAAACAAAGTCCAATTTCTTTGTCCAATTCTGTAAATCTAGTTTACAGCAGTAAGAAAGTAAGTAAAGTAATACAAGTTTTAAAATACTTTCTGCAGTATAATTTTAATCATTATAACTCGCTAGGATGACGAACGGGTAAGTTCAAACATCAACTTTACTCACCTGAAGTTGGCCTTTCCAGTCCTGGTTTCGAATTTTCTAATTTCTTATCAAACTAATCTTATTTTAATTCGTAAAAAGGAATAATGCTTAAAAAAAACTAAAAACTTTTGTAAAGTAGACAGTGTCACCATTGCCAATGATACTGTCCAACGTCAGAGATAAACCTTGGGACAAAACATATCTATAATGGCCGTCGTCGAGAGCCGTAAGGACGGCATGACTGTAAAATGTGGGCTATTGTGACATGAGTGTCACACATTAGTGCCTCATTCCCAGATAAAAGAAAATGATGAGTTAAAAACTGTGATCAATGCGTAATCTATTGATGACAACTTCCTCTTTCCCATCCTTATGGAAACAAGAAGGCCAAAGGCCAATAAGGGGTTTAATCTGAAAAAGTTTGTTTTCACGTTGCTCATTCCAAGTCGACTACCGACTGGCACAGAGCCAATACTTGAATACAGGACCATAATCCATGTATGGAACAAGCACAGCAGTGATAGCGCCAGAATAGACAGACTTAGTTGCGGTGTCAGAGATATCGTTCCCACGAATACCAACGTGGCCTAGTATCCAGATGTAGATGTTAAAGAGAAATAGGCCAGTCGGTTTTAAATATCAGCAAGAACAGGGTGAGAACTAGCACGAAGCAATTCTAGAGCCAGTAGAGAGCTACGCGAGTATTGCTTAGCTTCTATGTGATCCAGGGCAAGAGAAACGGCATACAGTTCGACAGTGAACACAGAAACTATAGAACTGATTATGTGTGCAACCACTGAACCACAACAACCGATGGCTGAACATCTTTCAAACCATCCTTCTATTCCCGTTTATATGGCTGGTTTGAAAGATGTTCAGCAAGTAAAAGACGGTATTTCCAATCGGGATTATCCACTTTTTTAAGATGAGTCAAAAAAAGTTCACATTTGGAAATGGTAATAAGCAATGATGGGATGGGCTGACCAGTGGATACATCAATGTTATCCAAAGACAGACCCAATTTATTCAACTGTGCCAGAATACGAAGGCCAAAAGGAGCAATGGTAGATCATCTGTTCTGAAAAAGCATGGCCCACTGAAAAAGAAAAACACATCCCAGTTGAAATGATGCCGTAAGGATCGAAGTTTTGAAGCATGCAGTAAAGATAGTTGTAAACAGCAGAGGTGTAGAGGAGGTTCATGAGACTGTGCATAAATTCTGGACTGGGGAAATGCAGAAATCCCCAGTGCAGAGCCAAAGTCACTCATAAAGAACAGGGTCCAGCATCTTTGAGACCCAGGTCCTGACAGAGCCTGAGACTATAGTCCAGTTTTGATCAAATAATAGCACAATATATCTTTAGCACACGACATTGATCCACTCCCCAAGTGGTGGAAAAGAGGACCAAAGAATATTCAATGCTCTTGTACATTTGAATCACAGCTGCTTGATGTGTAGTATAAAGATCAGCTTACAGTCAGAGATAAACCCCAATAAATTTGTATCGGGGACCACGAGAAATACAGCTTCACAGACATAGAGTTCACAATTGGGGCGAACACCCTGTTGGTGACAATACTGCCTGAAAATGGTTTTAGAAAAGTTAAAGCCGTTTGCTGTAGTCCACTTCAGTAAACAACTGAGAGTAGTCTGTAGCTGGTGCTCAATATACCTTATGTTCAACGACTGACATGAGATGTGAAAGTCGTTGACATAGAGCCCGTTTGCAACAGTAAGAGGAAATTATTCAGTGATAGCATTAATCTTTATACTGAAAAGTGTGAAACTTAAAACACAACCCCAAGGGACTCCAAGTTCCTGTAGAAAAGAATGGGAAAGTATCAAAACCACATGAACTTGGAATCGTTGGTTCATTAAAAAAAAATTAATAAAAATGGGCAAATGGCCACAGCTTGTATCCCTCAAAATGATAAAAAATGATCACTGCCCCTAAGTAAAATGAAGGGTGCAGATTGAGAGATCAATAGCAGTAAAAGACTCATTCGGTGCATGAATATAACTCTACAAACCAATATTGAAGAGAGAAAGGTGATTGAGAGCACCACCCCTGAGTGAACTATGTACATTAAAATCCCCCAGGATTAAATAGAGAGAGATTGCAACTGTTCATTAAAAACCCTCAGATTATAAGTCGAGCACCTTAACTACCTGACCATGACGGGCCTACTTCACCATTAAGCGAAAGGTTATAAATAGTAGCATATTCGTTACAATTACCAAAACTTCATCAATGCTATGAAGAAAAAAACAAGAAACACCAGTTCTTCACACAATGTAGAATAAAGTTTACTTCCATAATAACGTTTTCTACCTGTACCAATATGGAGCTGCTTTTTATGATCGAATTATGATTGTTTTTACTCTCTTCTTTCAAATTCCATGGTACGATCGCTATGCAGCTCATGCGAGGAGTTTCATTTAATTGCTAATAAGAGTTCGCGTCATCACGTCAGATGTGAACATACAAAAGCGAGATATTACGTAACCATGGCAACTTAGTCTATAAAAAGAACACAAGATTCTGTCAAAATTGACGCTAGTTGGTTAAAAAAAAAAACAGATTGTAATAACAGAAACATCTACGTTCAGCCCACCTTGAAATTTAAGCCAACATTTCCGCAACTTCCTTCTCATATACAGTTGCGAAATACCAGTAAATAATTAATACGAAAGGCATTACGTAAGTTAGTTTGGTTTGCTTGTTTTGATTTTCGCGCAAAGGCGTAGTTAGCTTTAACTATAACATGTCTGGATATTTAAAATGGTTATTAAGCTTCAAAACTTACAATGAAGACGGAAAAGTTTGGTCTTACACCGGAATTGCATGCTATTTATAGTTTCTGTTTTATTTTTATCAAAATGACTGAGATAAATAAGATAAAAAATTGGAAAATTAAAATTCTGCAAATACAAACTGTAAAAAAAAAAAAGGTAGATAAACATCTCTGAAAGTACTGTAGACACTATTCACTCAAACTACAAACCTCTACACTATGACTCCATGTTGTTAACTGGAATCACATTTAGCGTAGTTAAAATAGGGATCTATAGTTTGAGTAAATAATGTAGACAGTATCTCCAGTCTTGTTCGCTTATATTTTTTTTTATTTTCTTGTTTATCAACTTTTTTGAAGCTCAACTATGGGCAAAGAATTATTTGATATGGAGCTAACTTTATATATTGTAATGATAATAAACACAGCTAGTAGTTAGCTGATAAGGTTCATAATGATTTACTGCAGCTGTTAGCTATTTAATAATAAACACCGCTAGTAGTTAACTAATAAGGTTCATAATGATTTACTGCAGCTGTTAGCTATTTAATAATAAACACCGCTAGTAGTTAACTAATAAGGTTCATAATGATTTAGTGCAGCTGTTAGCTATCTAATCACATTAATTCAAGATGTAAAGTATTAAATTGCAGCTGGAGATTTGTTTGAGAATACAGCGAGCATTTATAGTTTCTGTGTAAATATATCCTCTCTCTCTCTCTGCATTATATATATATATATATAACGGAATGAACAAATATATGCCTACACTAAGATACAACCCCCACTAAGCGCGTATAAAATAACCAGTGAGAAAACAGTCCTTTAAAATAAAATATACACGTGTAATACACCGATATAAAAACCTTCATGTCTGTTAATCATTCTACAAATATTTGTAATAAAATGTAATATTACGTGTATTAATTCCTTTACTTATTCACTTTATATATCATACAGGGGTTAAGTCTCTAAAGACACCAACTGCATAGTGTACAAAACAGAGTATCTACATGTTACACCTATCTAATGTTCATTTATTAGAGACTGGTAATTCCTATATCTTTTTTTTTATTTAATGCCACACATCTGTATGAAAGCGAACTTCATGGGTGTCCGTGAGGTAACAACTGGAAGCGAAAAACCTTACCCGCCAGACCATCTGTAGTAAACAATAGATTTGGTAACTGCAACCCAGCTGTCTGTCACTGTGCAATGAAAACAATTTTCTATGTAAAGAAATAGCGAATTCTAAAAGTTTCAACGAATCAGGTATTCTCTTACCATTGTAATATATCCTATTTCAGAATGTACCATCCGATTTTGTTTTTATCTAGTATATTTCTAAATTACAAGGATAAATTACGAGGAATAATCTATAAAGAAACGGGTGGTGAACACGTGCCAGTTTCCTCAGAATAATAATCACAATACTAAAAATGCAGAAAAGACTTTTTCTTCTTAACTAAAATTTATAGTTTTAACTGAAAACACCTGAATCTTAAATGAATAACAAAATATTTTTCGTTCTTTTGTTTTTCCAAACAAATTTGTGAACAACTAGTGATGAAAATAAGTAATTTCCAATAATTACTACGGTGTCTCGTTACTTTGGTACACTACGAATCATAATTTTAGTCTTGCCACGACTAATATCATTATCTACTATACAAGTGAATCCTTCATTTGGGGCTACCGTCTACGGATAAGGCTGCTTGTGTATTGGAAAACTGATCTTGACCTTTAACTTGACGACTTCAATGCCTGTTTGGTCAATAAATAAAATGTTTCTCTAACCAAAATGTTTTGCAATACGAGGGAACAAATCTTTGTAATAACTTTTGATCACTACACCCCTTTAATAATCAGTAATCAACATACGAACACAGATTGTGATCTAAACTTGGCTCAAGGTCACGAAATATTCTCAGACGTTCTAGATTTATATCACACCCAAACTACTTCAGGTAGGGGTGTGATATCACACTTACCAGTAAATCGTTTATTGTTTGAATGCTATCGTATAACTAAGCATGTAATAGTAAATAAACAACGTACGATAAAGATTTTAAATTCGATATTTACATTTCGAACAAATAAGCAAAACATTCCGACACGCACATACACTAAGTATTAACTAAATTTAATTAATGTATTAAATAATTAATACATAATTAATTAAAGGAAATGTATCCTATCATTCAAACTATCGAAGTATTTACTGTTAGAAAAATAGCGAAGGTCCTGGTTACAAGCAGTTTGTGTGTATAAAAATTATCGTTTGTCTTTAATTTCACAATAGCTAATACATTTACACATGCAGCTTTTAATTGTGGCATGTGAGATCCTAGAATGGCTCCGAATTTTTTCAATTAGAAACCTTTAGCTCACAACTTAATCATCCTTTGACCGAGTTGAGGCATAATTACAGTTTTGGACTCAAGAAATCAAACTCTTTCGATTAATATATTTGATCACGTTCAAATACTCTAATCGTGCCCAGAATAATTCAAATTTGAGGGTAGGCGGGTAGAAATCCTGATGAGCAATAAAACCGAATCGATTATTCACGCGCTCTATGCTTGTTGGTATTGCTGATGCACAAACTTATAGCTAATAAAATGTATTTGAAGTGCTCTGCTCACCACGGGTATCTAGAGTTGTAAGTCCGCACACATCGCTGTGACACTAAAGTACAACCAATAAAAAGAGGAAGAAAGGTCCTACCAAAACGTTTATCAAGGTGCTGCGGCTGTTGAAGATTCCCTCTTGTTCTTTTGATATTAACATTCTTTTGGTAATTGGTTCGCAAGAAACTAAAACAGTAACTTGAAACTGTCGTTTTGGCTTCTTGAGTTTCCCAGATTTTCGTAATTTTTTTCACATGATATTTTAAACATCAACCTAAGTTATAATCAGCTAATTACATAATTTTATGTACGCATAATATTTACACTGAAGCGGTCAGTTTTTGTTCAGAAAATACATACTTATCACAGTGAAAACTATTCACTGAGTACTGAAGTTTAAATGAATATGTATCAATCCTCATTCACTTTATTTCAGTCACAATTCATTAACCTTCACACACTGTATCGATTCCTGACCACTATTTCTACATGCACCCTCACGATGTTTGATTTCTAAACGCAGGTTGAGTTCGTTTAAAATTTCACACAAAGCTACGAGAGGGTTACCTGCGTTATCCGTTCATAATTTAAAAGTGAAAGACTCATCACCGCCCGCCGCCAACTCTTAGGCTATTCTTAGTAGCAAATAAAGAGATTGGTCGTACATTATAACACTCCACAGCTTGAAGGGCGAGCATGTTTAGTGGGGGGGGGGATTCGAGTTCGCGGCTCTCAGATTGTCAGTCAAGCGCCTTAACCACCTGACAATACTGGATCTCTTAGCAGAAGAAAACAAAACTGTCGAGTGTGTGTTGAAGCCAGGGAAGGGGTGGGGTTTGACATTACGTTCAATACCTATGATTTGATGGAAACGAGTGATATAATTGACTACTTCAAGACACTCATAAAATTAACTGCACTACTTCAATATTTAGATTTAAACAGCACACAAATTTCAGACCTAGCAGAATTACGCGATGTCTAAAACCACAAATTTTCAACACTCAAACTATCTATAAACAAGTTGTATCTACGTAACCACACATAACTGTATTGCCATAAACCATATTTTCAATATTTTAATTTACCTATGAACAACAGGGCGTGTTACTCTAAATTTGTCGTGAAAATCCTAGAATGTTCTGGAATATCGTGGTTTAAAACTTTCCGAAGTGTCTAGACATAACACTACGTGGCAACTTATCGAGTCGACAGAACGAACGACGGTCGGTCAGTTTAGTTCAGAGGCGAATTAGATCGGTGTTAACTTTCGTCTGTTACTTTCTCAATTAACCAACTAGCCGTGAAATTGTAGAAGATTACTATTCAGTTAGTACCACGAGAAAGGGACATCCGTCTGAATGTTATTTGTAAATTTAAGCGTACAACAGTACAAGTATGTACGTTTAGAAACGTTCATGAAAAAATAATTATCATTAAGTGGCCTTTAGTTATTTTCTTCAGATAACTTTAGAAAACGCCTAAGGAAAGAATGTTATAATATTTTCTCTTTTAACTTCTCATTAACTGTTTAATTACATACCGCAATAACTGTTTCAGTATTATTCTCTTTTTACTATATCTATTTTCCATTGAAAAAAGGGTTGCTTCTATATTTTTATTCTAAATATTAATTTTATTGTACTACTAGTTTCTTACAATGCTTTAACACGTTCTATCCTTGTACGTTTATCTTCCCATTGAAACGTACATACAGGTCCACTCAACAATACCCCATTTTTATCACATTGTTATGTCTCATATTTACAGAACTTCTCATGAAACATCAGTAATAAACCTGAAAAGCTATGGACTGGACGAAACGCGTCATCTGAAATAGATATCACAAGTATAGTGTGGTTCGAATATTATTATTACACATTGTCAATTCTTGAATAACCAATACGGAACACGATGAAGAATGAAATAATTAGAAATATACTAGGCCTAATACTAATATCTTACATGAAATATAGTTGTAATCATTTTTTCTGATTTTAAAATTCGTACACACCATAACATCTATTTGACATTCATACTGTTATACTATTATTACACATTATTCAAATTCTTAAAAACCACTAATGGACTAGATAAAGCATAGTGTTAAAAATGTATATGGCTCAATGTCTTGTGACAACCATAACTGCAACTATTCTTCGCCAGCTTGTGAAAGACACACATTATAACACTTATATTCATTACATGAATTTAAATGACTAAATCTGTAAGCTAATTTCCAGATTCTTATATGACACTTTCACGATGAAAAGAGCCTTCATCATGACGATCTGAAATGGAACCAAACAAAAGTCTGAACTTTTGATGACAAATTTAGCAAATGTTTTGTTGCTGCTGTTGTTACATCACATCAGTGCTACACAGATAACTACAACGTTTTACCCGTGATAATGAGATGTCACAAAGCTAGGAATAAAGTCTGTTTCAGGGGAGAGTCTTTTCACAGAAGAGCCCTAAAATAAAGACGAAAAAAAAAAAGAGTTGGAAACGACGATAACCTAACAAAACTAAAAGTTTGCTTCCAAAGTTTATTTTCTTTTTTGTTCTTTCATTTACTCACTTATTACGATCAGTTTTCCATTTAAAAGTTTATTAAAAACATGTAAAGAAAACATTGATTTTACTCTTTATTATTTACGAAATTTGTTTTAATGTAAAGAGAAGATGTAACCATGTAAAGTTTGGAAAACAAAGTGTTAATGATTAAACTCACGTGTATCATTTTGTCAGTTAAAGTCAGATTAGGCTTAACGCCAGATGAAATTGTCACTTTTTTGTCCGATTCCCAACTTCAATGTGGACAACCGCATACGACTAATATTATGTGCAGTGCTTGTGTTGAACAAACACTTAAAATAACAGTATATTAGGTTCTTGTGTACCACACAATTATAATCAGTTATTTGTGACATCTGTACACATATTGCAAATACACGGACTTCAATACAGAGTAATGTTACCTGGTTATATTTTCCACCAAATGGTATGTTTATGCATCATCACATAAACTGAGTAAAATTGAAAAGATTGCTGATTGAAAGTATTTCAGCAAATAGCCAAAGAAGTTTCACTACAGTGAGTGAAGGTCAATGAACTTTGACATTTCAAAACAAAAGATAGCAGGTCAAGAGGCAATGGTCATATATACAAGACTTTTTAATACATAAATATATTTTTAAGTTTATAAATCAATGTTCCAAAAAACGTTTTAGAACAAAGAAAACAACACAAGACCCCTATTTACCTGACTTTACTGAACGTGCAGTCCATCACACCCATCTTTTTTCTTAATACTCTGTGAGTACTAGAAAATTATCTAACAATTCAGGTGAGTTGGGAAAGTTTGAGAACACCTGGTGTAAATAATGATCAACAGATGTAATAATGATATTCAATGAAAATTAACTTTAATATGATGGAGTTCGTACTAACTTTTGAACAATATATTCTCATAACATCAAATTACTTTCAACGAGTAGGATTTCAACAGTAAATTATATATTTTAGCATTAACAATGCATATTCAATTGTGGAAGTACCTTTGAAGTTATTTGACATAAGCTTGGTGGATGTAGACACTACCAGCTAGCTAATTTTATCTAAACTGCCGTAAACCCCAACTACAAAACAATGTGTGTCAAGTTACTGATGGTTTAAAAAAACACCTGTGATACTGGTTTGAGAGTTAGAGACAAGCTTTAATTACAGGAATTGGCTATCTCCACAATTGGTATGACACAGCCGGTACAAAACAGCTACAACGGTTGAAAATGAGTGTGTCTGTATAACACGACTCGTTTAAAAAAACAAAAAAAGTCAACGGACGCGTTTACCGTCCAAATGATACGAAATACTGAATGTAAACTACACTTAATTCAGAGAAAGCAGAGGTCCCGACATAGTTCATTCAGCCGAAATATTTGTAAAATACATATGCCTCTTACAGACGATTTACTCCGTTTCAAATTTTTACACAAATTAATACGCTATAATTACACTTTCTCCTTTCTTTTTTTTTTATAATTTCAGATAAATTAATACGAAATAACTTTTCACATTGTTATAAACCAATCAGAGTAAGAACTACTGCTTTGGATTACACTGAAAAACAGTGTTGTCTTTTTCAGTAGGTTTTAAACCACACGCAAAGCACAGAAAAATAAACAAAACAGACGAACTGAGTTACAACTCGCTGCGAGTTTTCCTTCATAATGACACTTAAGGTATACAATCTCTCCTGACGCTCGCTGAATGATGTACGCGTAAACGCTAACGTGAACGCGTGTATGAAAGTATCGATTTTTTGAGAATTTCACACACAAAGCCATTAGATAGCAGCACAAACTCTTAGTAGCAGTATGTACAAGTCTGTATGTTTCCAGCCGTAGTTTAAAACCTGCAAATTTCCATTCACTCTGTGGGCTAAAATATAAAGCAGTCCATTCACAGAACACTAAGTCTACATATACACTACAAGGTGAAACTCAAAATTATACAGTCGGAATAGCCTTTTACACTGTCACTTGTCATTTTGATGATCATGCTTAGACAAGTGTGGAAAAACAAAGTGTTTGCTGACAACAGAAATTGCGAATAACTCCTAGTAGGCAAAAATTAGAAAGAATAAACTAACAAATGATGCTAATACCTTTAATTATCATAGGTTCTTTTATTTCACAAAAACTTGATAAAGCAAAGTCGGTAATTATACACAAGTAAGCCTATAATGTGATCTACCATATTCTCAAACAACAGTTTAACAAGTTAAGTTTATACCAGTGACCCATTACTTGCTTCTAGCAATGATTCTTTGTTACTATCACGAAAATATTTAAATTGTGTTTGTACAGTACAAGACACAGCACCAATTTGATGTCATTTGACATCACCCCAAAATATTTTATTATATTCAGGCCCCCCAGTGGCTCAGCGGTATGTCTGCGGACTTACACGCTAAAATCCGGGTTTCGATACCCGTGGTGGGTAGAGCACAGATAGCCCACTGTGCAGCTTTGTGCTTAATTCAAAACAACAACAACATTATATTGAGTCCACCACCCCAAAATATTTTATTATATTAAGTCTGCAGCAGAGAATTTTGTTTCTAGATGCAAAGCTTGCATTTTTCAATTGATTGATATCAGGCCTTCGCCTGTGGAGAATCAACTGATTTACAAATTACGACAATAAAAAAAAAAATGTTTAACTACACTATATGAATATGATTCGCATATGCCAGTAGAGAAGGTTAAATGCGTTATATCAAAATTATTTTGAATTCACAAATCAGTAAATCAAGTAACAACTGTTGCCAATACGAGTCGTGATTAGTACAACTATATTTTCCATCTCGTAAGTATTGTGACACTATCGAAAACACAGGCCTGCGAATTTAAATTTCATAAAAATTGTTTTGGTTTCAATAACAATTTCCATAATGCAGCGACGGAATTTCGAAAACGACATTAATATCTTTCTACCACGTGAGGATTTTTACAAATCAAAAGGTTACTTATATCAAATTGTTACTTATTTTACCACGATGAACTATTTTTATTGTTACATTCGTTAACAAAAAACAAATGAACAGAAGGGGAAGTCGTCAAACGTCATTGACGTCAAACGAATATGAACCTTCATTAACCCTGACTTTTTTGTGAAATCTACGTCTTTTACTCTCAAAAGTATGTGTTGTCTTTCTTTTATGCATCACGTTTGTAGCAATTTGTTTCAAGGACCATCAGTAACAAGCCATCATGCTGATGTTTCACTTTCTCTGAAGTCTCCCCTCTCCACTTCCCTTATATCTTGATTAAACCTTTCCAGACGTTTCAGGTTAAAAATAATCCCTATTACCATTTCTACTGACATCAGGTTCAGAACCAGACGAAACTGTATCAAGAGTCCATGAGCAACAGGTCTTATAGCAGATTAAAGGTTCTGATAAGAAATTTCCTTTTCTTTAATTTCGAATAATGCAGCATTGCAATTTACACAGACAAAAATAACAGTCATCTCTGTGGTTTCCTAGCTCACAACAAACCATCGGAATTCCAACTCCTCGACACAAACGTTTTTGCGAAGCCCATGGCATTTTCTCGACCCTCAAGTTTTATTCCAAAATACACGTAATGCCCTTCTTGACGACTTTTGTAGTGTTTTGCCTTTGTTTCTTTACAACAGATTTACCACAAATATAACAGAATATGTCCGAGCTTTTTACACAACCTCTTGTTACCATAGCGACGTGTAACTAATATTGAAAAGAAAAAAATAATATCAAAGTGTACACACAAACAAATACTATCCAGAAATGACACGTCATGCGGCCTCTTAATCATTTATTTACTGGCGGTATATTTCGTGAGTTCTAAAAATGATCAATAAGGCTCTGACGTCGTGATTGGTCTACAGAAATCTGTTGCTGTTGTTTTGAATTAAGCACAAAGCTACACAATGGGCTATCTGTGCTCTGCCCACCACGGGTATCGAAACCCGGATTTTAGCGTGTAAGTCCGCAGACATACCGCTGAGCCACTGGGGGGCCTACAGAAATCTATAGCCAGTGGTCAGTGATGTCGAGAAACCCACTTGTTGAGAATTATATATGCAAAAACGGCTCGTTTGGGTTGGGTTGAGTCAGGTGAACCTGACGATGACCGAACAAGATCGAAACGTTGTTCGCTCTTCTATTTAAAGTATTTTCTCAACCCAAACGAACCGTTTTTGCATATATAGCCAGTGGTCGTCCACACTTTATGCATAACAAAATGTAACCCGACAACAATAAAAATATTCTCTTACGAAAAAAAAATAAAGTTTTCTGAAAAATCTATACATGATGGATAAAAGCGGGTATCATTTTTGAATTCAGCGTACATTAATTATTGTTTAACGTGGAAAAATGTCAAGAAAATAAAACTATCGTAGACCTGTGAAACTGCTTTCGGAAAGTTGTTGTTATTTTGAATTAAGCACAAAGCTACACAATGGGCTATCTGTGCTATGCCCACCACGGGTATCGAAACCCGGATTTTAGCGTGTAAGTCCGCAGACATACCGCTGAGCCACTGGAGGGCACTTTCGGAAAGAGAATAGGTGACAGCTCTTTCTGACTTAGAATAGTTACACATTCAGATCAAGCACGTGTTCAGACTGGGGATCTCGAGCTCCTAAAACGGAGATATCCCTGGGATATAATGGAATATTAAAGTATAGGACCAATTTATAACGCCACTGTTATCCAGAAAGAGGCCTATAGCAAGTCGTGGTAATTAAAGTGCGACGTCTCTTAACACTTGAGGACCTATGGAAACAAAGGTCAATGACAGTAGCCGCCCACGCGGCCCAGACAACAGTACCGAACATAATCACAAAGGTTCTCTGTCTGAAAAAGAGACAGGGATAAAAAAAACAAAAAAAAACTGCAGTTTACCTGACCTTTAATACAAATGTTAGGCCTTTTAATTTCTAATGCTACACCAAACCGTTATTTTTAAAGTATTGTTATGGATATCCATTGAAATTTTTGTCACTCCATTGTCCATCCCAAATGGGATTTAATATTACTGAACGAAAAACCTCTTGCTCAAAAAATTGTGGGTGGCAAAAGATAACCTGAAGTGTTATGCTTTAACACGCTTCTAATTGTGAACTCTAAAATGAAAAATTAAAAGGAATGTAAAAAAGTGCTTTATTTTTTCAGGCTTTTAGTTATGTTTATATGCCTTAAACTATAAATTGTAAAGGTTATGTTTACGTCCGTTATATGAAATTTTTTTTTATCTATTTAGAGTACAAAAGCAGATCGGGTACCTTAAAACATTTTGTAAATAAACTATATTTATTTCGCGGTGAACGAAATATTCATTTTATTTATCAAGAAGTAAAGACATTTTATTCTGAAAGTGCTGGTTACGTTTATTCCCTTTTGAGTATTTCTAAAACACTGCTATTCTTTGAATAAACTGAATAATAATAATAAATAAACTTTGAATAAACTCTAAGGGAAAAAAACTGAAAATTGTTTCCTTACTGTTGAGGGTGAATAATCAAAACTCGATTGAGTTATATTTTATTTCACCACCAAATTCTGTTTTACTACAATTTATTATTATAAATGTAAATTTTTATACAACCAGCATAATAATCGGGCGATCTTCATAGCCACTGTGGAAGCTGCCATATTCGTTTCTATTTATACGACATTGACTTCATTGTGTATATAGAAATAGTGATTTTATTCAGTAGTTTTTGCAGTGTTTACCATTATGCTTCATATAACCCAGTTTCTAGATTTGAAAAAACAAACACTGCTGAATGTTTTGTAGCTTGCACTGTGTGTAACTCTTCTCGTGATTCATGGCACGCGCACATTTTACTGACGTCATAAAAGTACAGATTGCAACATTTTAGTGTTTACTGGATGATTCGGAGAAATAACATTAGGAATGCAGGTAGATATAAAAATATCAATTTTAGGCAAAAATTCAAAATCCTATGATCTGTACAATTTCTACTTCTTCATTATAGCAAATTATTTAAAAAGGCCATCTTTCGAGAGCACTGCTGTTAAAATGTTTTGTATTTACGTTATTTCCGGTCATCGAAGTAAACGACATTCCAAGGTTCTTAGCCATAACAAGAGCAGTGTAGCCTAACGTAAATTTCACGAAACCGCGCGTTTCTTATTACATTCACACGTTGATCTGTGCGTACGTGTTACCACGATCTCAAACAAAATACTAAGTCTAAAATTACCGATTATTAATTGGTTTTTTCAAATGCACTTGTTCTAAACTACTTAAGCACCAAAACTGTTTGTGGGTCTACGACTTTGTTTGCCTCTAATTACATAAGAGCAGCAAATAAAAAACGTGCAGATAAAAATACTGTTAATCCATTAATCCATTATTTTAAGACGAAAAGCGATCCGTAGATGACCGAAGAAGGTCGAAACGTTGTTTGCTCCTCTACATAAAATTTTCTTAACCCAAACCAGCAATTTTAACGTTTTAGAATTATTCCAGATATGTTTGTGTGTGTGTGTGTGTGTATGTACGATAAGCTACTTTGGATATATAATTAGATTGGGAGTGATGAGTAATAAAATCGAATCAGGTATAAATACGTCACACACCTGATACTGCTGGCACACAAAAATCATTGGCTGAAATCTCCATTATGTCTTCTTGGTTGTCAAGGAGATACACTGATGCAACATTACCAAGTTTTATCCAATCAAAGCCCTTGGCCACAACTTTATACTGATCCACATATTTTACCCGCAGCACATTCCAATTTTCAAAATGTCTAAATTAAAGTGTGCTTCTTCAGCTCAGCAGCCGAACAAAGACAAAACCAGGAAGACAGTCCCGAGGAGAACCTTCCGAAATTTATGATAAATTCCACCGTCTTTACCATCACAATTAATTAATAATTTACAAGGTTATAGTTTATCAAGCAGAAACGTCTTTGAGAATCAATTCTTTCACGTATTTCAATCTGTAAAGATTTATCAAGAAAGTTTTAATACAACTTAAAAAAATACAGAGTCAAAATGCTAACCACGAAATACTTAAAGATAACCAAATATACATGAAAAAGTTTTCGTGAAATGCTAGAAATAAGACAGTCATTCTCCACACTTATAATTAATTTAAAATATATATTCATTTAGATATAACTTTGAAGGAAAAATATCAATTTCCCACCATGGAAAGAGCATTCAGCTTGTTCCGAAATAAATTACTGTAATAAAAGCTGCAGTTTCATATATTTTACACAGTAGGCTCGTGCTTTAATTCTATTTTTTAACAGTTCTTCACACTCAAATGCTGTGTCGAACAAAAACACAACACTGCTCAATACGGTACAATATGTGTACTCCACCGCTAATGACCACAATAAAAATAAACTGGTAACTAATATTTTTCTTACATCTTCACCGAACACTGAACGTATTTCTGTTTGTTTAATATCTAACTCACAACCTCCATATTAAATACACAATTGTCGTAATATGAAATGGTGATAAAAAAAAAAACACTACAAAGTTACAAATGAGTTAAAAACTGTTTCTCGTGAGTGATAAAAACTTCAGAACATTCGGACGTAAGTAGCAAAATATTGAATGTTCCACATCCGAGTTAATACCATGGCTTCTGAAAACAATAAACTTAAGTTATGGTGAAACTTTGAAATCTAAGTATTACACTAACATTAGAAACAGTTGGGTAATTCTATGAGTACAGACACACAACTACAAGCGCTCTCTCGTGCAATGAGTTCCAATTTTCAACTATCAGTCACAACAAGTGTTAATCTGATAAGCCTCTAACTGTGTAAGACAGGTGAATACCATATGACTACATCCGCCAGGTGACAGCACTGCTTGCAAAAAAAACGCTTTATACAAATGAAACGCACATGAAATCTAACAGTGAAACACGCACTAAATGACCAACATATTCCATTGAAAACAGTCCCCACTGATCAATGGTCTACTGCAGTATCAGAAGACAGCACGAAAAGTAGATGTCGCACATTCGAGCGTAGCGTTTACAAACTAGGTGAATGATTGGTGAACACCACAACGATATCCAACGTAGATACCTAATGATCATTACTTTTACTATAAAGGAATAGCAGTAATAGAAGCCCTTTTAGTTTTATGTAGAAATTTGCCCAAAGATACGAGAGCTATCTGCGCGAGACGTCCTTCATTCAGAGGTGATAGATTAGAAAACAAACAGCTAATCAACACCACCCACTGCCAACTCCTGAGGTACTATTTTACCAACGGAAAGTGAAGCCACACTATAATGCCTCAAGGGTAAAAAGGTGTGAATGTTCGATTAATGTTTCGAATCTGCAATTTCGACATTGCGAGTCAAACGATAACCACCAAGTTTTGAAAATAATTTTAAAAATAATCTTCCGGAAACGCAGTTACATATGAATATATTAACACCCATGATTTTTGAAGTATCATAAAAAAAACTACTGGGAGTATAAACATCAAAATGTTTTGTACGTACGAATCTTTAAATTTAAAATTACCGACTTGTTTATGCACCACCCACAACAGATGGTTTGTCTGGTTATTGTGAAGCACACAGCTCCACTATGAGCCATCTCTATATTTATTTGTTTTTTAATTTTGTCCAAAGCTATACGAGGGTTTTCTGCGCTAGCCATCCCTAATTTAACAATGTAAGACTAGAGGGAAGGCAGCTAGTCATCGCCACTCACTGCCAAATCTTTGACTACTCTTTCTGCCAACGAATAGTGGGATTGACCGTAACATTATAACGCCCCCACGGTTAAAAGTCTACATTGTGCCTACAATAAGCATCAAAACTATTTGTAATGAGACACCTATACATAATGTCTCACATTTAGAAAACGTTTATTCCTGTCACAAACCTCGATGCTAAAAAATGAAAAAAATAAACAAATCGAGTGAAATAATTCATATCCTGTGTAAAACACACAGGGTTCCCAATAATAATTATCAGTGTTAAATTTAATATTCATGGTTGTTGTTGTTTGTTATTAAACACAAAGCTATACAATGGGCTATCTACGGTCTGTCCACCACGAGTATCGATTCCCTATTTTTAGCGGTACAAGTCCGCGGACATACCGCTATGTCACTGGAAGGCAACATTAGTGGTAGTTGTTTATATTTTCAAGTGTGAATAATACGTTATTACGGGCTCTGTAGCAATCAAAGTCATAGACTCGAGAAATTTGGTACGCAAATAGTTCAAAAAGACGCGTTATAAAAGGCAAAGATATATCCTGCGGGTAATCTCTGCGTTACTCGTTCTTTAATCCGTGAAACTCATATTAAGTGCGAACAAGCATACAGTAAAATTTCACTTCAAAAAACAGAGGCCCCTTGTGGTCACACTTTAAATATTCACATTATTTCAAATTATTTTTAGATGTTGTTCAAAACACAACTATCGAAATACACATACACCTCAAGCCACAAAGTATATTTTAAAATGTAAGAGTGTAATTTTCACATGGCGTAGCACATCTGAATTTTCTGATCAAATACTTTCCAATTAACCCAAATCCTCACCATTTTATATCAGTTCGTTTAAATTCTAGAAAATTATTTCCTGTACACTTTCTTCAAACGCTGTTTGAAAATTATCCAATACCTTTCATTATATCGTTTATCTCTTTTAAATTTCAATGTGTGTGTTCAACCCAATTTGCCGCCTCAGAGTTAAGTCCAAACGGCGAACTTTTTTAAATATACATCTTGTTTTTAAACAAGTTTTGTATGAAACCTTAAATCAGAAATATACAGATCCTAAATACACATCTATTCTTTGACTTAAACTTTGAATGATTTTTAATGTTATTTTCCATCAGATTTTCAACATTATTTCATTCTGTTTGCCCCCCAGTGGCTCAGCGGTATGTCTGCGGACTTACACGCTAAAATCCGGGTTTCGATACCCGTGGTGGGCAGAGCACAGGTAGCCCATTGTGTAGCTTTGTGCTTAATTCAAAACAACAACAACATTCTGTTTGTTTTTTGATTTCATGCAAAGCTACACGAAGGCTATCTGCACTAGCCGTCCCTAATTCAGCAGTTTAAGACTAGATAGAAGGCAACTAGTCATTACCACCCACTGCCAACTTTTCGGCTATTCTTTTACCAACGAAAAGTGGAACTGACAGTGACGTTATAACGCTCGTAAGGTTGAAAGGGAATGTCTGGGGTAGCGGGGGATTCGAACCTGCGACCCTCAAATTGTGAGTCATGCGTTCTAACTATCTGGCTATGCCAGGCCCCATTAATTCGTAAACTACACTGATTTCTGGAAGTTAAGCAACGAATCTAAAATACAAAGAATGGCAAAATGGTGAAATATTTATTTACAAAACTTAACAAAACGTATAAACATTCATTCGTTAAGTGTCCAGAAAGTAAAGGAAGCCAAGAAAACGAAGAAAACAATGAGTGAGGGATTTTCAACAGATGGTGTGATTTCCTCTGGCGGCTATACACTTCTAACAACGGCTCTGAATGTTGTTCACTATAATATTTATAAGAACTTACGGCAAAAAAGTATATTGAGTTACCACAGCAGTTTTCGTACCACGTAGAAGCAAACTCATCTTTCCAGAGCATCCTAAACATCATCTATGAGACTGAGGTTAAGAGAACGTGCTAACCAATCGCAGAAATGACCACGTAGTCTTGCGGATACTACCTAATAACGTGTGTCCTGTGTGATGGGTATTGCAATATAATAAAAAGATGTCATATCCTGTTTAACCCAGATATTTACAATCTCATTCCAATATCTTCATTACAGTTCAATCCTCAAACACATGGCGGTCTGTAAGTTTACACGTGAACATTCCTACTCAGACCACCATACCAATATTTTCCATGATGTGCATGGGCCAGTTGCATGTTCACGTTTTTACCAAATGAGAGCACACTGTGAGTCAATGTAGGCTGAATTTTGACCAACCTGTAAAAAGAACACGTCTGTTGATATGGCGTACAAATGACTTGTTAACGACACCACTTAAAATATTATTTTTTGTGTTACTGAATGAAGGAAATGCACAACACTCGTCATTTTGCATAGATCCCTTTTCTGTGTAGCATCCTGCATACAGCTGAAGCCGATACTAATCTTCCTATAGCCATATAAAGATAAAAAACAAAGAGGTTAGTGTGAAAGATCTGTTTCGTCGAGCCAAAAGTGACAAATAACGACTATTTGATGGCGTTGTAAAAACCTTGTATTTGTTTTCGACCAATGTCTCCATGTGGTTGGTACCATGTTAACACACAAAAAAACAACCCTTTTGTTACATTTAGCCATTCGAGTCTGTCCAGCATCAAGCCTACGAACAGCTCCACCTTACCGAATCTTCTAAACAGTTATGTTTATTTGTTTGTTCAGTTTCGAGCAAAACTATTCGAGTACATGTCCCTAATTTTAAAGTGATAAGCTAGAGGGAAGACCGCTAGTCAACAATACCCACCACTCAGCGTTGGGGTACTCAATATCAACATTATAACGTCTCCATGGATAAAAAGAAGTTATGTTTATTAATGGGTTTTGATCCCGCAGTCAGCAGTCTTCCAGATAACAACAGCTAAACATTTTGGTCAAGCGACTTTATATAGGTATTTCGCCAAAACTACAACTAAATTGAAAACTCAGAATCCACGTGATAGTATTTACACGTATTTCTTGTTACGCGTTGTCTCATAGGCAAATTTACCTGTGATTCAAATTTGGTTATTAAACTTGCACCATTTTGGACTTGTAGGCATTTTTAATGTTTGTTGCCTTAACTTCTGGAAACCAATGAAACTTGTGCCACTTATCTAACTTAATAAAAAATAATAAAATGTTAATTACGTAACTATAAAAAAGTTAACTGAAACGACTGTAAAAATCATTCTAGGGTCCCACTTTCGAAAATATATTTATTTTGATCAATAGTTCCCGTTAGTCAAAATTCTGTTTTATATCACTTGGTTCAACATCTAGAATATATTACTTTCAACACACTTCCTTCAAACACTGTCTGACAATTATACATCAAATTTCTTTATATCGTTCGTGATCAAATAATCCCATGATCTCTCTTAACTTTGTGCGTTCAACACAGATGGCCATTTCAGAGTAAGGTCAAAACGGTGAATTTTTAATAAATACACAACATTTGTAATAAACGAAAGTGTTAAATATTCAACGAAGAATATCTTGCAAATAAAACACATCCCAGATTCCACAGAGCAGACTACCTACTTCATATAAATTCCACTCTAACACTTACGTGGAGAAGAATATGTGGAAAAAACCCTAACAACGAATATTTGAGAATTATGATAAATATCATACGAAATCAAATTTAAACCCAATACCAGATAGTTTACATTTTAACACCTACATAAAGAAAACGTTTTTTAACATCATCCTTTTTGGTTATGAAGCAATAAAATAAGATTGGAAGAGGGAAATATTTAAATAAAAAACTCAAAAGTCCTATAAAATAATAGGTAATATTTAATTATAAATAGTACTTAATACATAATGTCTCTAACTTGTTATAAATAAATATTTTGACGTGTTCAAGGAGATATTTTTTTAAAATTTTGTATTAGATCATCTTTAACCGTAATCTACGGTAAAGTTTATTAGCTTATACTAGAATTAAACAAGAGTTACAGTTTATTATAAAGCAACCTATACATTTATGATCCTAATATAGTATTGTACAATTTGCTAAGATTTTATATTTTGTGTAAGTACTCTATTTATATTTGTTTTATTTTAATCTGTGAGTATATGATTTGGAGTGATTTTAAATTGATTTTATATACCTCATTTTCATAATTAAATTGTATTCTTTTTAAAGCAAAAATAACAAGGGCTAAAGAGTAGGGAACACTGCAAAACCGGTTATGTGAACCGGAAGTAATTTTAAACATCTTTAATAACAACGATTCATGTGAACATACATCATGACTACTAATTCGTAGTGTTCTCTCACTAATACAACGCTTTTTAATTCACAATCTAATCACAAAATATGAATAAAATAATTAAAATTATTACAACTGCTTAATAAAACACACACAACACTACGATTTACTACCGAAATGAAACTGACAATACTTATTTTCAAATGTACCTAAATCTAGAATGCTCACAACTGTCACGCGCTACCCTCGTGTTATCACTGATAATTTTTTTATATCAAGCGTTTAATATTCAACTTATCTTACGATTAGTAACTCAAGCTGAGAATAAATATGATTCCAAAATATTTACACCTGTAATAATCTGGACGTTGATCCAAGTATCACTTTTTATCAGGTTTTACTTTTTTACCCGATATCCAATCAAAGACTTCTGTATAGGTTTAGATTCCTCCTTCAGGAGTCATTACACCACGTCCATCTTGTTTTTTTACCCAACTGGAATTTTTACCTGCGTTACCCATAACCGTGGCAACATACACGAACATTTTTGTACATTTTAGTTAACTATGTTTCTGTTGTTTTATTAAATCAGTGAAAATATGCAGCTACATAACACAGCACTTTCAGCGTGAACGGTAATAAATTACTAAAGTTGAATATAACAAGGCTTAGAGATTCACCTATTACATACTTTTCAATTTTAAAATACACGAAATAGCTCGTCTAAGACAGCAATTTATCTGAAAAATACGAACGCCAAAGTATTAACTTGACTGAGAGTAACAGGCGGAGAAATACGCAGTATGGCACTTGTTTCCACGTCGCCATTAGAAGCTCGCTCGGAGAACTGGTTAAGTTACCCTAACATTTTTCATGTTTTTTGACCGTCTGCTATTCACACGCGTAACGTATCCTGATTAAAGATTCACGAACACTGATATATGAACTGCAAATGTGTTTTTGTTTTTAGTAAACAAATATCTCTATTATAATTTTATGGGAATAAGTTTACTTCTTTTAAAATATTTTAAATATTGAAACAGTTTTTGTCCATCCCTCTCTCTCTAGATTATTTTCCACAAAACATTTAAAGGGTTTTTCGAAATGGCATACCCTCTCACCTTCTTGAAAAACTTGAGAATTTCAGCACCCGCCGCATCGCAGTTTAAAATATTAAACCCCCTTCATAAACCTGGAGCTACATACAAGTACTTTTATCCACCTGTCGTAGACGTTTTTTAACACAAGTTCTGCACGAAGAATTTGCGTAACGAGTAACCCAACTTACGAATGTATTGAAAGCGATCGTTTCAAATATCTTTCATCATGCACATGAAGTTAGGCCTTCCGCTGAGCATTATTTTACAATGAAAACGTAGAAGAGAAGACATTAAAACAGCGTGTGACGTTCAAATCTATTTTGATACGCTACGTCATTCTAAACGGAGTATTATTTTGGCGTCCGTAAGTCGCAAGTAAAGTTTTAGAGTGGAAAAAAGCGAATTTTTTGTGATAAATTTATATATATATATTTGAGAAAGTGAAAACTCAAAATTCCATATGCATATCTGCTTATCGGATTTAAGTTTCATCGGGTCTTAATTTTTATTGCGTCACAATGTTTTATTTTACAATGAATGTTGTATCGTACTTCAAGAGGCAGAACGAAATCATCTTTCAACGAGTTATAATTACATGTAGAATGTCAAGAAAAGTAAATGAATATACGACACTAAACGTATGGGAAATAAAAACGCTTCGTGCTCGTAGTAACAAAAACAAATCACAGACGCAACTGAAAACACTTTATAATACAAATGTCTGGATAGTTATCAGAAATTAAGACGGAAATGTCACCATGAATTTGTCATACATAGGCTTACGACCTAACACAGAATGCTTCATTGTTTTATACGTTGTTACTTGCAGGTTTTAATTACTATAACGTGGTTTGATATGTGAACAGGTGTCTTCAAGAATAAGAATGTTAGGCGACAGTCGGAGACAGCATTTTTTTTCATTTAGATATGGTTTTATCTTACATATATATTGTCAAGCTTCGTGTCAGTCCGAGTGCTCGTCTGTCTCTGGTTTATGGCGACTGCTTTCCGCGTTCCATTAGAAAAGCTGGGCAAGCAGGTAGATCTCTTTATAAACGGTAAAACAGACACGACTGATCGTGATTGCAAATTCTATTTCGCAAACAGGACATTCTACACTACACTGACAGGAATTATTCAAAGTTCAAAACGTGACGTAACTTAAAGAATAAAAATATACATTTACCGTATGTTATTGTTCAGGGACTCTTAGCATGACTGAAATGATCAACAATTAATTTTTGTAGAGGGCGGTGGAAGTAGTTCAGAACTTTGTCTGTGGGTGAAAAGAGTGTAACACAACCATTTAAAAATCCATGAAATAATTTAAACTGATAGTTAAACTTTTCCCGTAACTGGGTGGATACTTTGGTTTACAACAAGCAGGTCAAAATGACTGTGTAATGAACTTTAAACAGGCCTTTCGTCGTAGAATACTATGCAAATGTTCTCAATATGATCAAACTAACGAGTGCACAAGCATAATACACACACACACTTTTCAATACACTAACGTCACATCCTCTTATGTGATTGGTCTACATTATTGTACTCACTGAAACAATTCAAAAGTATTTTTCTAAAAAATAATGATAAAAATAAAGTATGCAGAAATCCCAATACCTTGGATCAGAGCATATGTTCATTATTACTTTCAACCTTTTTTTGTCATTCCAGCTGTTCTTTCAATAATAAATTGTTACGTTTGTTTTTAAAGAAAGACAGTAGGACAGTACTCTCGAGTTTCTAAATAGACACGGGTTGTTGTTTTTTCTGTTGGGTGCCACAATTCCTCGTCATTTAACTGAGCGCAATGAAAGGTCCCAATCAAAAATCCAATTTTTTTCGTGAAATTTCTCTCCATCTACAATCAAATTGTTCTTTGTAAGGTTTTTGTTTTTTTCAGATTGGCCGTTCAACACATACGAATAGTGAATGATTAATGTTGATATCGGTACGAAATTTTAGCAATTACGAAAAATACACAACTTTCCTAATGTACTCTTGAAAAGAAGCATTTTGATCTACATTTAGTTTTCTACAGACATCTGGCTATTATATATTTAAATTTGAGATGCCATCAAAGTATATACTAAGTATACCATCAAATTCAAACCTGCTGTCTGATGCTGTTCCAAAATCATGACATCTCAAATAATGCCTTTTATTCACTCATTCCTACTGTGACATCAGTCCCAGACACGGCGAAGTAATATCTAGATATCATTATACTAGCTCCTAGTAATTGATGGCATACACTCACTCATAAATACATTAATAAATTGTAACTACCATGATGAAATAAGTCTAACACTTACGTTCCTTCTTGGCATAATTTGTGGTCAGTAATAATATTAAGGAACTTCTGGAGGTTGCAGGCAGATTTTAACTGAAAAACAATTATCATTATTCTACGTCTACACGTTCAAATTTGTAGTGCAAAAGAGAATTTCATTTATATTACAATAAGAAATTCGGTATCAGTAAAAAAGTGTTTAATGAGATAATAAAGTAACACGTACGGAAAAAAAAATAAACCTTTCACAACTGTATAACCACATATAAAATCTAAATTACCTCGACAACCAAGATAACACCAAGAAAAATTCTCAAACATGATAAACAAAACAAAAACTAACGTACATATCCACACATATTGTGATGGTATGTTGTGTGCTGATACAAATGGGATTGACAATGTTTCAAGGGTTGATTAGATGCATCAGATGATAGCACATGTATTCACAACTCTCACCCGAAGCTTGTATTTAATATCACAATCAGAAACAAATGTGGTCGCTCACGCCAGCATCATCCCACATCTAAACAAGTATGCACTGTCACCCACCAGCTGTGGGAAGACAGCAGCCCTTAATCAAAGGGAACCGTGTATTAAGAGGGTAAAAACAATCAAACCACCCGAGCTCATGAGCAAAAAATATATCCCCCAATAATGCCATCACAGTGGTTAAAAACATGTATCCAACGTAACTAAAACACAGATTAAGTTTGATGTCATTTTCGTTTATTCTTTTGCAGCTTGAGAAAAAAACCAGTAAACGTAACAGAAGCACGAATGTGAAATGAATGCACAATCTAGGAGTCACGAGTAAAAAACTCAAGCTTAAAAACCATATGAAACAAACGCCAATGTAAGTAAGTAATTTTTAATGATATTTGACAGGTATATATTTCACACATTTGTCTTTCTGATAAAACTAAATCAAAAAATATCGGTTGAGACGTATATCACAATACCTATAAAAAAAAAAGTAATCAATACTCTGCACAGCAAGCAAATGGCGAAATAATAAGAACGTGCTTTCTATAAACAGGCAAATCTGATAGCATTAATTATTTCTCATTCTTTCAGTGAATACTTTCGTCCAATAATTATAAGTTTTTAACATTCAAAACACAAGGATCACAACGTACCAAAATACTGGATAACTAGGTTCGAATTTTTTTCTGAGTTCATGTCGTTCAGTAACATCTCTATTGATACACTAATTACTGTATAAATAGGATAAAAATTAAAAGCCTTTTGTACACTACAGTCTGAATCTTGCACTTTGAAAATGTAAGCCTTTTAAATATTAAACTGACTTTTATCTCGGAAAATCTCTAATTGTGAACAAAATCAAATACATATCGTTTCGGACACACAGAAAACAAAGTAAATTAACTATATTTATTTTTCAAATAAAAATTAATTTTCCAAGCAGACAAGGTCACAGGTTGTTACACAGTGTCTCATCATAAGAATATTACGCACACCTTGTTCGATATTTTACCGTCAATAACGGTTTATCAACAGGTACGAAATCTCTCATAAGACAAGCCTACCAACAGAAAGGTAACCATGATTTTAGGAAATCATGTAGGTTCAAAAATCCCTCAAAAGACAAAAATACAGAACTCCAGTATTCAGGCGATTTTGAAAGGTTGCCCTTTCTTAATCTTGGGCAAACTTGTAGAGAAAGTAGCTGTGTTACTCACCTAACGTTAAATACACTATCCTTGAAATCCTAGAGTGACCTACAAGTCTTATTTTACTCTCTAAAATATAGTGTTTACTCAAACAACTTTACAAAAGATTGTAGTTTTTATGAAACATTAACATTTTGTGTGAATTAATAATCATAATTTATTTCTATGGTTTAACCACTGTGTATCCTTAGGTTCAATTTGATTTTATTTTGGCACTGGTATAAAAAACACGTGTAAAACCCACTAACATGTCTTAATTTCCTAAACATTTTCGTTTTTTTTAATCATCTCTTGCCTATTGTAGCTTAAGTTACTTACACTTACAGACTGCCATTATTAGAGTAATAAACTCGTACATGTCTCTGGCCCCTTCGGTGTTAGTACCAACGGAAAAAGCCTTCCTCGAACACGTGGGGCCACACGGAGTTTATAATATTCAAATATTTACCACTTTACAGAGGGAGTCCACGATGAATAACTTGCAACGTTTTGCCAGTAAATTGGCAACGTGCATACGAAATAACGCCCCCAAAACTAAGACCACACAGTGTCATTTCTAAACTTCCTAGTAACTTTCTTTCTCACAGGTCAGCCTATTGTAAACACATAAAGTGCGATATTTTCCTAGGACTGACGAATAGTTGCTTTAAAATTTATTTTATCTTTTTCTTTCCATATATATAATTATAAAACATAAAGAAAATGTTTTGTTTTGAATTTCGTGCAAAGCTATACGGGGGGCTATCTGCGCTAACCGTCCCTACTTCAGCAGCGTAAGACTAGAAGGAAGGCAACTAACTAGTCATCAACATCCAACAACAAGCCAACGCTTGGGATACTTTTTTTACCAGCGAATAGTGGAATTGATCGTAACATTATAATGCTACCACGACTGAAAGGGCGAGCATGTTTGGCGTGACGGGGATTCGAATCCGTGACTCTCAGATTGCGAGTCAAGCGTCCTAACTACTTGGCCATGCCAGGCCCAGAAAATGTTACATGAGATGCTGGACAATCGTTTATATTTATATACATACACACACACACGTTTCCAGGAACCCAAATGCTTAAGTTATTACATGAACTTTAATGGTCATTTTTGGTATTTTCATTTACGTTATAAAATGAACAAAACACTCCAATTCGGCTCTGCATGTATATTACTAGCGACTCGTCAAGAATCATTAGGTCAAAAAGAAAAACCAAAAATCTTATGTGTGAAAATATTTCCCTATTTGTACTTAAATTACCCGTGAGTGCTCAAAATTAACTATTGAAATTTTTAAGACATAAAGGGTCTAACAAAATTCTGGGAATGGATTTTACTCACCTAAAAACAGCAAGAAAACAAACAATTAATATTCAAAAAGCATTTAGTTTAAACATCGTCAAACAAATGTGTTCCATAGCGAAACTGCCCTAATCTTTTCTTTCTACATGTACCGCCATTTAAAAGCATTTCTAAACTTGAGCATTTCAAAGATAATAGATTGTGTTCAACTTCTAGTTTATTCTAGGCATTATGTTAAGATTTTATCACTGAAGGTAAACACAGCGAAAAGCTTATGCCCATCTAATGATGACACAGTATTTTAAGAAATCCTGAATAAAACATTTCTTTATCTATGCAACTAGGGAAAGGTAAAGCGGTCTTGTTATTATGAGTTCTTGAAGATGATTGTGTAACTTCTTTATCAATCCTGCAGATGCGGAATAAACAAATTCCTAACAAGAATTTGGTTTCAAATTTATATGTAAAAATAAGTGAGCATTTTTGTCCAACATAACTTTCTCTGTCACTGGATGTTGTATTACGTCTTTGGCAGACTATTTAGTAATTAACTAAACTGACCAAACAGTTGTAATGGCTAGGATCACAACAAAACACCAGTGACAGTCTTGGTGTTAGTCTACTAGAATCTTTTATGTTAACCTTATTGTTCAAGGTTATAAAACATCAAGGAACATTGTAGTGTGTCTTGCACCAGAAACAACCTGCAGGACAGTGTGTGTTATTAATAGGAATGATAGTTTAGCTATTTTCCATTTTCAGTAGCTCTTAACTGCAGTGATTAAAACTGTCACATATTTTCAGTGAAATGGACCTATACTTCCCATTTGGAATTACCAAAATACCGAGTGCATGTGGGTGATAACAAGAAACTATTAATCTAAATTACATGGTGTTATAATAAAGGAACTTATTACCACTGTTTTAGGAAAAACTACCATTATGTAATTCAAAGAATCTAGTTTGTTCTGTAAAATATAGGATTGTGATCATAAAAAGTTACTATTAAATTTCACTTTAACTGCTATGATTTGTTGGTATGCATCAACAAAAAGCTGTAACATCTAATCTGAAGCACTGAAGTATATTTATTACAATTTTTAAAGTACTACATTATACTTGAAGTGATAACAAGATGTAAAAAGTAGAAGGAAAGTGCACTATTTAATTATTTACACTTTGCTAAAATGATGTTAATTATTTGAATTTTCTCAAGATACAAATATTGTTAATTTTTGAAATAGTTGGACATATGTACCTCCTTGGAAGGTTGAAACATCGTTCACTGCTTTATTAGTAAAAGTGTTAATACTCATAGTGGCTGTTCTTAGGTACATTTTTACTTCAAATTGGCTTCTCACCATCAAGAGTTAGACAGCTGATATTGCCAGAATGATAGGGCTAGAAACAGATTAATTACTGAATGGTTTTCAGTGTTTTGTTGATATGAATTGCTTGAAGTTTTGTTATATTCTAGGACTAGACAACCTTCCTTTAGCACAGTTGATAAATAGTTGAGATTCTGATCAGTTAAATTATTTGTTAGTGTTATTGTAATATAATTAAAAACAATTTAGGTGAAAAATAAATACTTACTGAAACTATGTTCTGACTCAAGTAATGAAACGCTATGAAAAATAAATACTTACTGAAAATACGTTCTTACTCAAGTAATGAAATGCGATGAAAAATACTGAAACTAGTTCTGACTCAAGTGATAAAACGCGATGAAAAATACTTACTGAAACTAGTTCTGACTCAAGTAATTTACCCAAACAGTTGTCTAATAAAAATGCTTAATTTTTTGTCACCTACTGACAACATTAAAATACCACTATCCAAGGCAGTTATTTTATAATTTCCGATGAGATCAGAGTCAAGGTGAAAAGGTCAATTTTCTAAAAGAAAGAACATTGTACTTATTGGAGAATAAACTTATGTGTTTAAAACATGGCAGCTTTTGGTAAAATTGAATTTACTGAGGCATATAAAAATGGAACAATAAAAGATTCTTAAAAATGAGCATTAACTTCAAGTAAACAATTTTACGACTTCAAAATGGAATTTATAGAAAATAATGGTTGTAATTTTTTGATAACAAAATAGAATCCTCAATAGCAACAACTGTAATTAGATCTTAAATCTGTCAAGAGATAGAGATATGAGCTAAACAAAAAACACGTAGAACCACTTTATGAACCACTGTGCTGCAGCTAAAAACAAAAACTTATGACAGGTTTTTAACAAATGTTTTTATGAAAGAAAGAAAGCAAGATTCTTTAATGTTTACATAGGAATAGCACAAACCCTGATTTATATCAAACATAACGTAATGTCTTATAAAAATTACAAAGTGTAAACTCCCAAGCCTAAATGATTTACTATACCACAAGTTAAACCTGAATAATATCACAATTAATGACCAAAGGTCAATTTTCAAAGGGAATTGGATAATAGAAAGATTACAATTGACTAGAAATTTGTTATTGTAGCTTCTGTTAATAAAAAGAAAAGGATCGAAGACAAACATTAAATAACAAACTGCATGTTTAACCTCTTCTACTGGAACTTGCTGTCAAAATTTATCACATGCCTCTCAAAACAATGTTACTGGTAAAAAAAAAACTTTAAAAATGGCAATAAAGTTGATTCTTTGAAAGTGGTTACTATTCTGACCTGAAATTGAGTCCCTTTACCAATGTTCTGAATAGTTGTTTTTCCTTGTAATAATTGATTTAATTGTGATTTCAATTACTGTTATTTTACATTATAACAACTGGGGTACACATGATCAATTATATCACTTAAATGCCCAACTCTGTCTGACACTGGACCTTTGTTTATAATAACTTACCTAACTGACACTAATACTTCTCTCATTAGTTAAATAAGATTAAAAAAAAACCTCCAATAATGAGAAATATGGGGTGATATGACTGGGATATATTTATCCAAGTTAGCAATTCGTGCAATTTGTTGATGACATTCAACTATCTGTTACCTTAAGAAGTTGTAAAAAAAACAGTTCTACAATACAGGTTCCAATACCACCAGTGGTCATGTAGCTTTGCACTTAAAATATAAACACGAGCAATATTTCAAATATTATACTGTTAGAATAATCAAAAATAATCACAAACCTTAATCCTGACTAATTATTTTGGTAAATTAATCTATTTAATCATAATATAAGTTACTAGATAATATAAATAGTCAAACACAATTACCTTCATAAAATGTTTAATTAATTGATTATTTTATGTGACATTAATCATTGCACAAAGATAACCAATTAATCATTAAACTCTTAAAACTTATAAAAAAAAAATAAATTTGTGTGAAATGAAGAAATGGGCTTGGATGCATTTACTGATAAAAACAAAACACACTTAAGCTTTAGTTAAATAAAAAGTTAGAGTAACGTGTAGCTCATATTAAAATTAAGAGCAACTATCTGACAGGTCAATATACAAGGAAGACATGAGGACCCTTAGAATACATGCCAGGTTTGGTAGCTATCATTCCCATTTTACCTGTTATAAATGGAAATACGTACACAGACCTTCATTCAATAGTAAAAACGATAAAGGTGTACCTTCTCCTATAAGAACCAAAGCCAGTTTGGCTTATCACTTAAAACTTCTTAAAATATACTACTGAATGTTTATCCTCCCTTATTATATACCAGACAGTAACAAACTTGTAAATATGCAGGGAAGACTACAAGATAAAGGGTGAAATCCCACCAATGGACATTTAATACTTAAAACTTGCATCTCTCAGCCAAAAAACACTTGAAACAATTTGATTCAATTCTATGAAATAGTAAATAAACTACCTATAAAAAGTAGAAGTAATACACATGGAAACAAAATGCTTAAAAATCAGCATATGATATGAACAAATAAACGTTTGTTTGTCCTTGCATGTCCATCTTTGAGGAAAGTAAAAATTTAAACACACCTGTTTTCCAGAAAAATCTTAAATTCCTCTTTCAAACTTCTGTAAAGTACTGGCTCCGACAAATACTGACAGTAACTCATTCCATAATTTAATTACTCTGTTTCAAAAACAAAACTCTTAAACGGTTCCAATTCTCAAATTTAGACCTTCATTTTATTTTCAGAATACATCACAAAGAAAGCAAACATTTCTATGCTGCTGCTCTGCTAATCTTTTAAACTACAAAACCACTCCTTGTCCCTTCTTTACTGAAAATGAAATAAGAAAAAAAAATTAAAACTGTTCATATTTAAGGGCCTTCAATAAAAAACCTTTCCATCAGAACCCTTTAAGGGCCCAAACCTCCATTTTAATATTTTATTCATAGTTACTACACTTAAAAATATTCTTGATGTTAAAGTTAAATATTATCAGCCAATTGTTTCTCATGAGCCCCTTTTTTACACAAATCCCCAGGTTTCCTATAGTTCTGTGAACCTTCTAACGTACTTATGATTTGAAGCTTAACTCGTGACACTTGTTCCTAATTTTCTCTTTTATCTCCTTAGTAAACTTATGACTCCTGTTATCTTTCTCCTCTTTTCTAGAGTGTGTGTCTGCTGAATCAAAAATAATTAAACTGTTGCAACTATATCCAAATTACTGGTCAACATAAGTCTAAAATGACCTCTACTCTCCAGCTGGTACAGAAAACCATTGCAAATTTCAAAGAATTTTTTCCATCACTACAAGACTCTGTAGAATCCTAAACAATGTGCCTATAATTAATCTCCCACATCTATTACAACACTATTCTGAGTAACATCCCCTGTCTGCTCAGGTGTTCTGAAACAACTAATTAAAAAGTTTCTTTCCTTGGAACATTTGTCTGTGACCTGTGTAGATCCTACCATTGTTTTATGTTTCCACTTCATCCTTATATAAAAAGCCACCTCACCAATATTTTAAAAATTATATCACTATTACATAAATTGTAACCTGCAGTTTAACTAATTCTCACAGTACTTCATTTTAATTAGATCCTTAATCTCATCTATTTTGTCCCAATGCTCCTACCATTACAATAGCAACTACGTTTATTCTTGAGCTCACTATGTTTATCTTTAAATCTTAGTTATTTTAAAATTATTATTTAACTTTTTTATGGTCTAAGTTTTCTATTTCAAACTGTCCTAATTACTCTACCAGTTTGTTTATTCACAAAGTTACCTTAACATTATGCAAGTTTAAACCATTTTTCATTAATGCATTCAGTGCTTCCCCAAACACAGAAGAACCCGGCCTGCTTAATTTCAGCCCACCATTATAATTCACATTTACCCTGAAAACTATACCACAGGACTAATCATTCCATCTTCCATTCTAAGCATATCTCTGACAATCATAGTCAAGTTCAAACTGTAACAGAGTTTGGCAAACAGTTAGTTAAATAAAACAGCATCTCTGTCATCACTATATCTTATCAAAGCCAGCTTAAAGTCTCAATTCTGGGTGAAAGGCCTCAAACACTGTATACACCAAATATAGTAAGACTGACACATTCTTTATTTTCACTTGCACCATGGATTTTGTTACACAATTCATTATATCATCTAGCCCAATGAAGCACTACTTTAAAAAAACCATACATACTTTTAATTATAGTTATTTTAGTTTACAATTTTCACTGTAATAATAAGAAAAGTTTATTGTCACCAACAACTAAACTGTCAACATGCTCTATGACATTCTAGATTTCAGCAATTGGCAAACAAACTAGTTTTGATCACGCTATATTTTCAATTACAGTTTACTGTCAATACAGTTAATGAGTCTTCTGATATGTCAAGTAAATGTAAGTTTTGAAAATTCAAACATGCATGTCCTAGTTCTTAAGCAAAAACACTCCTCAATCATTAATAAGTAATTATTAAATGGTTTCTCTCTTAACAGTTGGCATATGCTGTTGGTTTCCTTTCATTTAAAAGCTTGATAAACAATTATGTCTAGATGTATGTGGGCCACTTTAGCTGGACTTTGTGGTATTTACTATTCAGGAAAAAGTATTGACAAGTTACTTTAGTAAGTGGCCTTCTACTGTGTCATTCCAATTCTGATGGCATATAAATTCAGCTCCTCCAATGCAACCCACCAGTTTACTTTATAGTCAATCAGGTAATCAGCACCCCAATCGGTACTGATGCTCTATCCAAACACACTACCCAAAGTATGGCCCTGCTTTTTTTTTTTTATTGTTGGTTTGTTTAATTCCTATAGTAAATCTTCACCTGTTCTTTGAAACAACTTTTTTTTCTGTTAGAACTATAAATTTATGGAATGCTTGAGATGATTTTATGGTATGTATTTTATTATAAACTTATTTAAACTATTCTGCTGTATTGCACTTTTAAATACTGCTACACTAAACTTGGGTTGTTGGTAAACTGGTCTCTAAAGGGTAGCTTTGTCATTTTTGTTGTCTTTTTAGTTGATACAACACCATAAAATAAACAATGTTGTAAGTTGTAACACTTAAAATAACTATCAACTAATATTCATAACAAATAGCCTCAACAAGTATTTACTCTATTCAGACTTTATCACATTACTCAGCTGTAGAATCCCAAAGTTTCTGATAAACATGCATGTCCAGTATTACCTGCTGATACTGTAAAGCTTAAAATGACCGTACCTTTTATTATTTAGTATTACAAAACAATTCGTTTCACACAGTAGCAATTTGAAGTTTCATCGCTTTTTTTTAACTTTCACAATTTAGTATAAATCTTTACATAAAAAAATATGATTTAAAAATAAGTAAACAATACGACTTACTGGTAGTACTAGCCTTGCCTAAGATTACAAAAACGTCATTTATAAATTTTATTAATTTTAAAGCAAATACGATACTCACCAAATGGTGATTTAGGAACACGATTTTCAAATCCAAACTTCAAACTACTCGGCAAAGTATATTTTTTATAAAATCAAAGTCTCCTAACAAGTAACAGTAACTTTTCACAAAATTACCAATTATCACTACAATCTCTCTTACAAAAATTCTTGAAGCATTCCAAAACAACCTAACAACAACAGTTATCCTATTCCTACACAACTGAGTACTGACGAGCGTCAGCCATGTTTCTTCGGCGTCATGCCCCCAACGCGGCCAAGCAACGGTTCATGTCGACTACAGCACTCCCGAACGTATAATATACAAGCTGTCTTCACTTGTGTCAGTTAGGCTTAGAAAACTGGGTCCCGCAGACTGGTGGCAATATTCTCAAATTTTGACGATCGATTGGTGTATATAGCCAAGATTACAAACGTTATTTCACACGCACATTTAAACAAACAGTGAAAGCCAGCATGAACTATAAAGGTATGGTTCTATTTTGTAAACAACAGAACGAAAATTAAAACTTACATCCCTCAAAATAATTTCCGTTTAGTTAAATTTTTGTCTCACGCCTGCACAACTGAAAATTGTGTGGCGGGAGATTGTGAAACAGAGCCAAGCTTGAGTAGCGGTCTCCTATTGTCTTTCAAGGTCACGTGCGCCATCTTTCGACGGTTGACTGATTTACACTTGCTACGGACTTAGACCCGAAAGAACGAAGAGAATAGCATTTCTGGTTTGAGAGGTAGTACAGGTGCGTCTAACATCGTACGCTGAAGTTTCGAAGTTGAAATTAAGAAAAGACTTATACATATTTTCAAACTCTCATATGAAGTTGTTTTATGACAACATATAATGACGGATTTTCAATCTTAGCCTCAGTAAACGCAAAGAACATAAAAATATTAATATGAGAAACACGTGTATGTGTGTTGAAGTCAAATTATTATGAAACCTATGCAAGTTAGTAACCATAGCTGCTTTCTTCAAACAAGTGTTTCACAACTTTTTGCTTGGCAAATTCTCATGGCTAAAAGTGGGAATGTTGATTCAACGTAGAAGGTTATCATTCTAAAAACTCTTTTACTTCATAATTCACTGTATATAAGGTTTATGGTAAAAATGCCGACAGGTGGCGAAACATTGTAAACCGAAAGACCTAATATTCATCATAAAAATCACAAAAACTACAGGGTTTTGTGTTTGTTTGATTTTTTTTCGTTTTTTCACATTCATTTAATCTGTACATTTCAAATTCGAATTTAGAAGGCGATTAACAACAGCACTTACAGTTTACAAATATCATCAAATGTGTGCAAGTTTTATATTATTTATATCAGATTTGTGTTGTAAAACTATTGAAAATATTTATATCTCTAAAATAAATAATAAACATGTTAAACAAATTATACCTGAGTAAAATAGCCTGCCCCATGGTCGTTCAAAAGTAAGTTTGTTTGTTTGTTTGTTTTACAGCAAAGCCACATTGGGATATCTGTTGTGTCCACTGTGAGAAATCGAGCCCCGGATTTTAGCATTAAAAGTCAATAGTAGACTTAATGCTCATATTGAAGGGCTTGAAAGTAAATTCGAGAGCTTATAACACTAAAAACCTTGTCATCAGTCATTTTGTCTCACAAACAAATCAATATACTCTTTGAGCAGTTCACTGAGCTCGTGTCTCTTTGTTGAATTTAAACTGTTTGCACAAACCTCAGTTACAAACTTCAAATAAACTAAAAGTTGGAGAGCCAGTCTAAATGGTCCTTGTATCCAATCGTTCTATCTGGCAACAGATAATGAGCATTCTTGAGCAATGTCTATGTAATCTACCTTTGAATTATGGTTCCTTCCCTTATATTTTAAGGCCTCTAAGAATCAAGCCCCTGTTATATCAATAACGCAGATCTGACAACTCAAACCATGGCATCCTGTTGCATATAATTTAACGTACCTGATGGATCAGGTGATAACTAGCTATATTCAGATAGTCTTCGTGTATCTTTGTGCGAAATTCAAAAACAAACAATCAAACTTCCTACAATGGTAATTTTACAAATATTCGAACATACCAACCATACCAGATACTCTTCCTACACAGTACAATAATGTACTGAGAGTCGTGGGTTCGCAACCCCATCGCACTAAACATTCTCGCCCTCTCAGCCGTGGGGGCGTTATTATGTACGGTCAATCCCATTATTTGTTAGTAAAAGAGTAGCTCAATAGTTGGCGGTGGGTGGTGATGACTAGCTGCTCTCCCTCTAGTCTTACACTGCTAAATTAGGGACGGCTAGCGCAGATAGCCATTGTGTAGCTTTACGCGAAATTAAAAAAATAAACAAACAGTAGAGAGATTTTGGACACAGCAGAATTACTTGCAATATTTGGTTCTTTTATGATTAGTATATGAGCATATTTAAAGATGCAGGCAAAGAAACACCATATTTGACACCCTCAGTTTGAAATAAACCATGTAGTTCTTAAACCAAAATATTTTCTTAGTTATTGTCGCAGAGGAAAAGTTGGCAAAGAGCTTTTCAATCATTGCAGGTTCAACATTCCATATGCCTCACATTCCATATATCTCACGAAGGAGACGTATTTCATTGAAAAGTCAAGGAACTAACAGTGAAGAAGCTTTACATGTTTTGTATATTTCTATTGCTGATTTTCACAGCCAAAATCATGACAAAGACAGCAGTGCGACTGACGGGTACAGTGATCTACAAGTGCAAATCAAAGAAAGTAATCCAGTGCCCGAATTTGTGTTATGTTCTTCTCACTCTCTTTACAGTGTTTTTAATTCATGATGTGGAATATTGTATTCATTCGATTTCATTTTCTAGATATCTATAAGTACTATCTCTCTTGTTCTTGTTATCACTTCTAAAAAGCTTGTACAGAAATCAATTTCTAAGACAAGATGGTCTACAAGACAAGGTGTCATTTGTGCTTTGCACGTGAACTTGGTTGTTTTCAAATATTTATGGAAAGCTACACAAGGCATATTTCCACTGCTGTTTCCTGACATTGAAATGATAGACTACAAATAAGACAACTGACAAGGTAACAGTTACTGTCACCAACTTGTTCGAACAAACTGACATTTGATCATCATTTTCATAATGCACGTATGATCCCAAAGTGCGTAATAGAACATTAATAATAAAATTTTAGGTCGTTAATTTCGTACGCTAATTAATTGTTCACGACAGGCCCTTCACTCTACGTACGTTAAAAATTAAGCGGGTAGTTCTTGACTGCTACTGAAAATTCAGAATCATATCATGAAAAAGTGTAAAACATGAAGCTTGGCGTCAAAAATGTGATAACTGGAAAAAGTAATTATGGTATGTTTTACTGATGACATTTTAAACTAATTCAAGGCAACAAGTACTCCTATATTACGTATTGAAACAGAAATGAGAGCTATTATTATACTTTATAAATCACTAATAGAATATAATTGAAAGAAGTTAAAAACAATTCTTGTTACTATTAATGTAAGGTAATAAGATTGTAGTCAGACACATCTGTCCAAGCGAAAGTCACATGACAGTGAAAAATATTATTTGATGGAAACGATAACCTATAGAAAGATCAGTCAACTATGTTTCGAAGTGAAACAGCTTTCATTCATCACCAACAATATTGCATCACCATTCAAACAAGATCTCGATTCTTAATATAGTGTTTAGGTATGATCAACATTAAAATTCTAGAAGCTGTTTATAAACTCAAGTAGGTAGCAATTCATTATTTTTTTATTTCACTCTCTAAGATCATTACAATAAAAACATGATTGATTATTTTAAAATGTTTGATTTAAGTTTTTATACTATAGACACAAACATCGAAATTCTATATAAGGCAGTACGTGGTGTTAGCTTATTGCTCGTGATAAGATTGCATGTTCACCCTGATAGTTAAATTAGAGCGGTAGTATTGCAGATGCAAGGAAAAATACAATGGGTAATCACGTACGCCAGTCACATGCTAATGATTCCTGAGCTCCCATTGCTCCCCAGTGGCTCAGCGGTATGTCCCATGGTGTAGCTTTGTGCTTAATTCAAAACAACAACAGCTCCCATTAACAATATAAAGATAGAACTTCTTGCAGTAATAATATTTACCAAAATATTACTAATACCACTCATGGAAGTTCACCTTTCAAGTGAACCTTGTGTCACAGAAACTAATTCATTTAACTTCAACAACTCAGAAGAGATGACCACACATCGGCCCAAAATATTGGGAGTAAAAAACAATAATCAGCCAGGATTTTGAAAACATTTGGTATATGTATGTGTACTTTGTGATAATTGAAACTAATGTAGATTAACAGTTTTAAAACGACGTACATTAATAAATGTTATTACGTACATGTATTTATTAATATTTACATAAAATTTATCTCACAAAATGGGTATGTAACAATAAAAATGTGAGTGCAACATTTGTTTGTGTCTTGTGGCTCTCAAACGTCTGAAGTTTATGTACAGTGTTCCCTCGTGTGCCCCCCAGTGGCTCAGCGGTATGTCTGCGGACTTACACGCTAAAATACGGGTTTCGATACCCGTGGTGGGCAGAGCACAGATAGCCCATTGTGTAGCTTTGTGCTTAAATTCAAAACAACAAGTTCCCTCGTGTATCGCGGTAGATGCGTTCCAAACCCCCCGCGAAAGGAGATTTTCCGCGAAGTGGGATCGCCGATTTTTTCGAATATATTTATGTGCATTTAGACTTTTAAAACCCTCCCTGTACAACTATTTAACTCTCCCATTACAATACTGTTCATTATTGCTGAAATAATAAGAACAATTATTAAGATATTAAGCCTTAAAATTAAAAATTACATATCTTCAGCAGGTGGTATCTTTTCGGGGGACACCACTTCCTCTTCTGTGGAAGGTGAATCGGCAATTTCTTCTTCGGTCGTTACAACTTCAGGAACAGTTCTTGCCACCGGTACCCTATCTTTCTTGCTCGGCTGGAAAAACATTGTTATTGGCAGTTGTTTTCTCTGCCTCTTTAGCCTATCGAAAATCATTTGATAAGGAGTCATCAGTTCTTCTATTTTATTGCAAAATTGTACTGATCGAACCATATCGTTGTCCCATTCCTGTGAGCACTCCTTCACTTCGTTAATTAGTTTCATTAGTTTACCTAACCGCTCTAACGACCATCCACTTTGCTCGATTGTTTCCTCGGCTTCTTTCGGTGTTTCCTCTTCGTCGTCTTCCTCGGCAGCAGACTTCGTCAGTGCTTCTAAGTCTTGGTCGGCGAGTGGTTCGGATTCTAAGTCAATCAGTTCATCTACGTCTTCCTTCGTCATATCGGCAAATCCTTCACCTTTGATTAACGAAGCTAATTGCACAGCTTTTTGAACAGCCGAGTGTTGGATTTTTTCGGGCGTGAATCCCTTGTCGTCGTACACAACCTCAGGCCACAACTTCTTCCAGATTGCATTAACGGTGCAGGGCTTTATCTCTTGCAATGCCTTATGAACATTTTGAAAACATGTAGCAATGGTGAAAGACTTCCAGTACTCCTTCAGGGTGAACGTGTCGTTTTCGGCTTCGGTTTCGGTGGCATTATCAAGGCTACGTACGAGGTTGGACATGGTATTCCTTATGTATAAGGCCTTGAAAGCCCTGATAACTCCCTGGTCCATCGGTTGTATAAGGGACGTAGTGCTGGCTGGCAGAAATTCAACCCTAACGCCTTCATACGAAAGATTTCTTGCGTGGCCACCGGCGTTATTCAAAAGAAGAAGGACATTGAATGGCAAGCTCTTCTCTAATAAATAAAGCTTAACTTGAGGAATTAAACTCTGATGGAACCAATCAGAGCTCAGAGGCTTCGTTATCCAGGCAGTAGGAGTGTGCATCCAATGGACCGGTAGCAAGTTCATGTTCTTATTCTTTAAAGCTCTCGGGTTTTTAGACTTGTAAATTAATGTCGGCTTCAACATAAAACCAGCAGCATTACCAGTCATTAAGAGGGTGAACCGGTCTTTATGAGCTTTAAAACCAGGGGCTTTTTTCTCATCTTTAAACAGGAACGTTCGGGAAGGCATCCTCTTCCAAAACAGACCAGTCTCGTCCATGTTGAATACGTGTTCAGGCCTATATTCCCCTTCAGCGATTATTTCTTTAAAAGTGTCCCGAACGTAAGCTTCACCAGCCTCCTTGTTAGCCGAAGCAGCCTCTCTAAGTAACGATACGTTTTTCAGGCCGTATCGTTCCTGAAATTTCTGAAACTTGCAGAAAACGGTTTCTTAGGCTGGGAATCACTGGACGTTCCTGGCTGTGGGTTGTCTACGTCTTCTTCATCTTCATCCTTTTCCGCGAAATTATCATACAACATCTTAGCCTTCGTTGTGATAATGTTAGTATCCAAGGGAACACCTTTCTTACGGCAATCAGCTATCCATATGGCCAAAGCAGCTTCCATCCGAACGATACTCTTTTTACGAGATGTTACAACCCTCTTAGCCGTTGTATTAAAAGTAATAGCAGCAGTCTTTCTAATATTAACTTCGTCCTTCTTGGTGTAGCGAATGGTGGATTCGTTCACTCCGTAATGGCGGGCTATGGACGCATTAGAGTTTCCTTCTTTTACCATATCTAATATCTTCACCTTTTCGGCGATGGTCATCAGTTTCCGTGACCGTTTAGGCGTAGAAGCATCCTTAGAAGTATTAGCACATTTGGGAGCCATTGCAGGGGTTTTAAACACACACAGAAGTTCAAAGATGCTGCCGTGGATGAAATCACCAATCACAGGCCAGACATGAATATTGACAGCACTAATCACAGGCAAGCAAAATGGGTAGCTGTCATTGGCCATCTTTCATTTCTGCACCAATCATAGCCCGTCTTGCACATCGCTACACCATGAAGCCGATCTCGCGTAGCCTTCGCAGACGCACAAGCGTACATCTATAGCCTTTCCAGTTGGTTCTGTTTCCATTTTTACGCTGTTATAAACTCAAATATATGTTTATATCTCAAAATATACCTGCTTTTTTTCTTTACACTATTAATTATATTTATTTTTAATATTTTAATGGTATTTAATGCTATATTTTAGATTTAATGTTTATTATTTTATATATACATGTATGTATACATATATATATGTGGGGGTCGGCCGAGCCCGCGAAGTGGCGAGGGAACACTGTATGTGGTTCTTACATTCAGCTAATTTAGCGACCCCTGGATTCTGCAGTTATTCCTGCATCATTCGAAAATAATACGCATTTCCCGCTATTACTTAGAGCTCTTTCATAAAACGCCATAAGTACTTTTACATAAGTGATTTATTTTCAATGAAATCGAGTCACATTTTGTAAAAACATCTTTTCGCAATAGAAAAAAAATCTTATTTTCATAATCTGCATAGTTGAATTGTAAAAAAATCCTCTTTTAAAAAGAAAACGCCTTCAGTGAAGTATAAAATCGTAGTCCCGGGTGATCAGTCAGTATAACTAATGAGCTGTGGTACCATTTTAACAGGCCCGGTATAGCCAGGTAGTTGAGGCACTTGACTCGTAATCCGACGGTCTCAGGTTCGAATCCCCGTCACTGTAAACATGCTGGCACTAACAGCCATGTAGGCGTTATAATGTTACGGTTAATCCCCACATTCTTTGGTAAAAAAGTTGCTCACAAGTGGGTGGTGATGACTAGCTGCCTTCTCTCTCGTCTTACGCTGCTACATCAGGGACGCTAACGCAAATAGCCCTCGAGTAGCTTTGAGCGAAATTTGAAAAAAACAAAAAACAACACTTTTACAGTGCAGATAATTTGACTCTTTGATCCTTTAACAACGACACAAATTAATATTAAAATAAAAAAATTAATATAAATACAACCACACACTGTAACGTGATACATCCTTTAACGTTGAAACTATATTACAATATAATACAAACAATATTCTTTAATGATCAACACGATGAAATACATCCAGCATCAAAAAAATTAATTAACAAAAATGGAGTTTTAAAACAATGAAAACAAATTATGTCATTGTTACATTTTTTATGTGGACTGAACGCAACAGAAAGACACAGATAGCAGCTTGTATAATTTATTACAATGATCTACTTATGTGATAAACACAAAATAAATTATCCGATAGCAATAACAGATATCCAGTTTCAACCTTCAAAACCACTTATAATACAAAAAGGTACTGGCCTGTGCTTAATAATATGATCCAGAATGAGTGGCCAAATCCGAAATCCAAAGTTCCAATCTAGGCGGGGAATTTAGTCCCACGGAGAAATTTTCGAAGTTTGAATGGGTATTTTCAAAAAAAATTCACAGTCCAATTCGTATTGACTTTCGGTATAATCCGTAATCCGACTGAATTGTAAAGATTAACGGAATAAAATAAATTCACCGCTTTAGTTGATCTAGCTCTATTCACAAATTCAATTTGAATAATCACACGGCAAACGTTTAAACTTTCTCAAACGAAACCAACTTCTTGACCCGAGTAAAAAACGGATGACACTTCTTGACCCAAGTAAAAATTGATGACTCTTTCCCTCGCATTGCCGTCTGTTTATATACTAATCGCGTAACTTCCCAGAATTCCACACTACAAACACCAGGCCAATACAAGTGACCAATCTACCTAGTTCTAAAAATTTCTACATGAATAATTCTAAATGAATTCCAATTAATTCTAAATATTATTTTAAATGAATAACATTTTTTGGTTTAAACTCCGAAAAAATAATATAAATATGGAAATATAATAGATATGGGAATGCAAACACTCTCGACATGGTTGTCGTTTACACAACATTTACATAACACTCTCGACATGGTTGTCGTTTACACAACATTTACATGATATTTACATAACAGTCATACAGTATATTAAACAGGAAAAATAATTTATACATTATTCGGTGAAATCACCCAGTTTTCTCCTTTACATGAATACTACAAAACACCATAATGCCATATAACACTAAAATGATGAGAAACGTATCAGTAATAAAATGGGACACCAAAATTACAAGATTTGCTTGTTTGTTTATTGTTGAATTTCTTGCAAAACTACACCAGGGCTATCTGCGCTAGCTGTTCCTAATTTAAACAAGAGGAAACGCAGCTAGTCATCATCACCGTTAAATCTTGTGCTCCTGTTTACCAAAAATTGACCGTCACAGTGTAACGACCCCACGGCTGAAAAAACGAGTATGTTTGGTGTGACAGGATTCAAACCCATGACCCTCAGATTGCTAGTCAAATGCCCTAATCGTCTGGCCATACCGTGTCAAATTTACATGAGGACTAAAGTACCCTCATTTACTTAAGGGTCCTCACCATTACGGGCCCGGCATGGTCAGGAGGTTAAGGCACTCTACTCGTAATCCAAGGGTCACCGGTTCGAATCCCCGCCACACTAAACATTCTCGCCCTCCCAGCCGTGGGGACGTTATAAAGTGACGGTCAATCTCACTATTCGTTGGTAAAAGAGTAGCCCAAAAGTTGGTGGTGAGTAGTGATGACTAGCTGCCTTCCCTCTAGTCTTACACTGATAAATTAGGAACGGCTAGCGCTGATAGCCCTCGAGTAGCCTTATGCGAAATTCAAAACAAACCTCAGCATTGAGAGGCCATTTAAGCAATTTAGCTTTGATCTCTGTTAGTACTGGCTGCTTGAGTCGCAACCGTAGATGGTGGTAGTGCTTATCAAGCTTTGGAGAATTTACTGATATTGCCTTGAAAGAATTAAAGTTGCTTCGAAGCAACTTTAACTCATTCGGGTCTTTTTTTCAGCTTTGGAATGCAGTGGATCTCTCTGATGGGACACTACAAGAAGAGATTCGCAATGCTGAGATGTCTGTCACACGATTCCTTCTTAGATTCAATGTTGTGGAGATCAGTAGCTGTGACTGAACTAGCGACGGCCATAACTTGACCATTATTGAGGTCGGGTTCAGCTTCACAACTATACTCCATACTCTTGAAGTGGAAATCCTTTCAGTTGGGGTTGTCTCGCCTTCATAGAGCCTCCACTATCATTTGATTGTTCGATAAACAATGCCTCATTCCATTTGGAAAAAAGATGTGGACAACGTTCTAGACACCAGCTTGTTTGGATTAGCACGTGCTAATCTATACATCTGACCAGTTGAATCTGCTACTGCTTACATCGTCTCTCCTTTACGACTTTCTTTCATATAAACGTTTAATACTCGTGAAATGCAATTCTTCAATGTTCCACCATGTGGTTCTTACTTTTCCTGGTACACGTGAACTCTGCATTTTCATTCATCTTGCGCTGTACCTTGAATAGAAACAGTGCCGAACATGGTAAGAAAAATTGAGTCCAACTAATTATTTTAATCTTCATAAATGAAAACAGTCTATCATGATCAAATAGAGTTCTGGGTATATTAGTTTGAAATTTATAGTGAATTGTAAATTAATATCTGTTATTTCAGTTACTATCAATAGTTTCATTTACTGATGGATATTTTATTCGATTAGTTGTTGTTTTGAATTAAGCACAAAGCTACACAATGGGCTATCTGTGCTCTGCCCACCACGGGTATCGAAACCCGGATTTTAACGTGCAAGTCCGCAGACATACCGCTGAGCCACTGGGGGGCTTTATTCGATTTAATTGAAATATTTTGCACTGTGCTTACCACAAACAACAGATAAGTTTGTGTTTCCTATCCGACGTAGTGTGACTCTCTTTGTTACTATTATCCTTCCATGAAATATTTGTTACCTGCTTGATACTTTAATGTCAAAATTGAAATTTTCTGCTTAACTACTATTAATGAAAATAACAGGTCATTCTGTCTTCAGATACCTTTACAAAGTGACTATTCATAATTAATTGTATATCATAATGTCTTAACCTCCAGACAAAATCCTTATTGTCCATTTTTATATGGCTTAATGGTTGTGCTTTATGAGTAATTGATCAGTTTGTGTTACTTGACACTGATTTATGACATTTTGAAAATTTTCTAGACGTATGTGGAAGCACACACACATATATTTACTAATACACATGTATTGCTCCATAGGTATATCGCTATTAAACACTGCCACATACACTGATAGCTCACAACAAACTGCCTTCTTGAGTCACTTTCTGAAACTACTAATTGGTAGATTCATCCAAGTAATTTGTTACCATCTGTGAACCTTCAAACTTTATTTTTTCAGGCATTAAGAAACAAATAACAAATCAGGGAATTCAACTAAATTAAGAATTTTCAACTAAAAGCCTTATAAATCAGGATTAACAATCAGGTTGTTACTTCCATTAATAACAGCATAAACTCAGATAAATACTCTCTCACTTCAAATAGATCATATTATAAAGTTCTTCATAGAAATATAGACAATCAACTAATTCAGGGGAGTGATTCTTGCAAAATATCTCTGACACTTTGCTTCAGAAAAATCATTCTCTAGCTTGGAACACAGAGTTGCATTACTTATTTAACAGAATATTCAAACGCGTAGCACTCGTTTTCAATTATGCAAACCGATAATACATTAGACATACACCTACTAGCATCAGTCATCCAAAACTGTCAAAATGAGCAGCTGTCATTTAATATCTGATGGGCATATCTTATAGTGAAATTTTTCTCGATAGCTCAAAGGGCGAGGTCACTAATCCTTTGGGTTCAGCTGATCTCACAATCAAGAAATAGTTCTAATTTTATAATATGTTAATTATCAAATGTAGAGCATATGTTGTAACTTACAGTACCATCCAACAGCTCAGAGAGAAGGTGCTGGTCCCAATGGCCTTTCAACTGAGTGTTAGAACTTCTGGCAATAAATTTCAGTCATGCAACTTTGTGTGCTGACATATTAGACATTACATGTGTTACCTTAAGCTATTATGGCTTCATGGCAGTCAAATGAAAATCACAGAATGTTGTACATGAATTATATGTTTAATATTGCTTTACAGTTTAGGAAACAAAAAAACACTACTTTCTTTCAGTTATTGATGGCCCGGCATGGCCAAGCGCGTTAAGGCGTGCGATTCGTAATCTGAGGGTCGCTGGTTCGCATCCCCGTCGTGCCAAACATGATCGCCCTCCCAGCCGTGGGGGCGTTACAGTGTGACAGTCAATCCCACTATTCGATGGTAAAAGAGTAGCCCAAGAGTTGGCGGTGGGTGGTGATGACTAGCTGACTTCCCTCTAGTCTTACACTGCTAAATTAGGGACGGTTAGCACAGATAGCCCTCGAGTAGCTTTATGCGAAATTCCAAAACAAACAAACAGTTATTGATTGTTTAATAAATGACTGTTTTATCTGCTGATTCAGGATAACCTTAGTTATATGAATCAGGAATCCTTGTCGGTGGTTAAACGAACAACTGGAGCTGTCTTTGGCCTCTACCTCTGGCATTTCCTCTCTTAACTCATCCCAATCGCCAGATAAGTACTTAAACCTACTTACCTTTTTTTACCTTAAGGGTCAAAATGAGATAAAACAGTGTTTTCATCTTCATCAGATTTTACTACCTTTTCTTTCGATTCTTGGTCAAACCACTTCACCAGAGAATCATCTGTCGTATGAAGATGAAGTTGATAAACACGTACTTTTTGTGTTACCTGCCAAATACTCATATGTTACAGTTGAAACATTCTATTTCAGTAGTATCAATGAAACATAACAGATATGCGGTGTCTTCAAATAATATCTTATAAGATCTAGACAAAATCATTCTTTTTCATTTGTATAAGGCTTAATGATGTGTTTGGTGTGTAATTATCCAGTTATCATTTACGCTCTATGGTTCATTAATCACAAAAAGATGTAGTTGACCAACATATACCATTTGCTTTTGCCTACACTATGACTGTCGTAGCTTGTATGTTAATGGACCAATTTGTTGGAGCACAAGATGAATGCTGTTCAGCCAGAACCAAGAAGATTTTACACTGTTGGCACATATCAAAACTACACCTTGTGTAATCATTCCTTCACTATCTTACTGTAGCACTTCTCTGTCATCTGATAGTCATTTTTGTCTGTTGATATGCAAATTTACGCATGTCAGTTAATCCAAACCTTAATCATTTCACATATTATTGTGAACACTGTACGAACTGCGGTCGAGGTTGAGGACAACATGTATATACAGTTCACAGAAAACAAAAACATCTGGCAGAACGAACATGAGTATAATTGACAAAAAAAATATTGAGCTTCACTCAGTTGTGTTACGCCATCGTAATATATAGAAAGTATTTATCTCAGGTAAATCAGTTAGGATCAACAAATTTAGCAGGAGAATGTTTGACAGTTTGTATCACCAATTCCACTAAACCATCAGACTGAGGGTAATAATGTAAAGTGAATGTTTTACGACATTCAACGTTTTACACAACTCAGAGAACAACGGCTACTGAAATTATTCCCCTGATGTATGTGATCCAGGTTATCTAGTACATCAGCGAAAGATCGTATGGTTATAATGACCAAAGGATAAACACTTGCTCATTGTATGAAGCAGTCAGTGCACTGCAGTAAGTACAGATGAATACTGTAATGTGTACGCCATCATGGGAAAAGTCAGAAAATACATTGTTTACTCTCATCTATAAAAAAATAGCCTTGAATATTGTTCTTTGATTCCTGAAGATTGTAAGAAGTATCCTGTACATACTAAAGTGCACTCTTTTAATAGTTATCAGGTGTTAACACAAGGAAATGTAATGCCTTCATATACTTTGAGTCAGAAGTATCCTGTACTCACTGAAGTGCACTCGTTTAGTTCTTATCTGGTGTTAACACAAGGAAATGTAATGTCTTTACGTACTTTGAGTCAGACAATTTCTGGATTCTCATGCCTCAAAACTCTGGTGACAACTTGTTTTAAAATAAGCTGAGAAACTCTGTTTGATGATTAATAACAACGGTATAGAACACCTTCCTGTATGTACGAGGTCTGTTCAAAAAATATGTGGACTGTTTGAATTGCGCGGCTCCAGTTGATTCCAAGGGAATTCGCGTAATGTCGCGAGGTTTGCACAGATCAGCTGATTACGACGCCATTTCTCGATTGCAGATATCTTCATTTGTATATTAGCTACGCGGTTTTAAGTGAAGTGAGATTTTTTCATTTGGCGGATTTCAGAATGAATGACCAGCAGGAACAACGACTTGCTGTGAAATTTTAACTGTGCTGCTAAACTTGGAAAATCTACCACTGAAACTTTTGTTGTGCTTAACACGGCTTACGGTGATGTTGCTATGAAACGTACGGCATGTTTCAAGTGGCATGAACGTTTTAAGGATGGTCGACAGTCCATTGAAGATGATGAGCGTCCTGAACGTCCTTCTACGTCAACTGACGACCCACAAGTTGACAAAATCAACATCCTTGTGCGAGCAAATCAATGTCTGACTGTCAGGGAGCTTACTGAAGAGTTTGGGATATCAGTTAGATCTTGTTACGAGATTTTGAATGAAAAATTGAAGATGAACCGCGTTGCTGCAAAATTTGTGCCTCAGAACTCGTGAGTTTTTGGCCAAACACTCGATCACTGTTCTTCCCCACCCCCTACTCACCTGACCTTTCTCCTTGCGATTTTTCCTGTTTCCCAAACTCAAAAGACCCTTGAAAGGAAGAAGATTTGAGACGATTCCCGAGATTAAGGCAGATGCGACGAAGGAGCTGGAGGACATTACAAAAGAAGCGTATCAGGACTGTTTCAACAAGTGGAAACACCGTTGGGATAAGTGTGTGCGTTGGGGAGGAGAGTACTTTGAAGGGATCCCAGCCCTGTAACTTCTAAATAAAGTACATTTTGTTTTATGACGTCAGTTCGCGTATTTTTTTAACAGCCCTCATATAACTTCTCCTAGAGGTGCCATAGGTTTCATATTACCATGCTAAAGTCCCTAATCTGAGATGGTCATGCTTTATCTTACTGCATGGCAAGGAACATCTAAGGTTCTTCCATTTATTCATCCTAAAATTGCAGTTGTATTAATGTGGCACCCATCTCCTAGTAGATCAAACACGGTCAGTAGTTATGATCTCGACTCACAATTTTCGGGACAAAGATTTGAATTCCTTTCACTGAACATGCTCGTCCTTTCAACTATAGGGCATTATAATGTGAAGGGCGATACTATTATTCGCTGCTAAATGAGTAGCCCAACCGTTAGCAGTGGGTGTCGTTGACTAGCTACCTTCCCTCTAGTCCAGTACTTCTAAATTAGGAGCAGCTATCACAGATAGTCCTACAATAGATTTGTGTCAGTTTCAAACCAAATCATCTCCTAGTGAAACTTCTATTGTATAATTTGTCATTTCTATGGCAGAAATAGTCTAAACTCTAACATAACATTCCAGAATTTGAGTATTCAGTGAAGAAACAAGGTGAAGTAATTCGTCTATGTTTTTGTGGGATAAGTCGATAATATACGAATAAGTTATATTCCTGTAGTCCACTTATCCAATGTGCTGTCACTTCTTTGGAGTTTATAAAGTTTATCAACCATTTTAGCAATGCATGATCCACTTATATAGTGAACAATAATGTAGCACACAAATGGAGTTGATAGTGTTTTATGAAGACAACTACTGCAAGCAGCTCATTATTTGCGGCACATTATCAATATTCAGGAGTTAAGAGTGTATAACTGATGCATATGATTACACATTATAACCCAGTCTACAACTGTGATATCACTGTTTTAATTCCAGTATCACTAGAATCATTGTCTGATAGAAACTTACAATCTTTTCATGGATAAAGAAACTGAAATGCTTACTTGCATTCTTCAAGCAATACGAAGTGCATTACCACTTTAATGATACATGATAATGGGGAGGTGGTCTGGAAGAAGATGACCTCAAACTGGTAGTAATATGATGCAAAACCGTGAACATTTTTCATGTTGTTATAGAATGAAGCCAATCTTGCATCACACTGTTATTTCAGCAGAATCTACGTAAATTCCTTTTGTATCCACAAAAGACTTCGAGGCTCTGTATTTATCCTATGCATTCCAAATGAAAAGGGTATCGCAGCCCATAACTATTATTCAGCTTATTGCCAAGAAAAAATAATTCTATCTCATACCATTCTGCATTATTTTACCGAAAGAAAACAGATAACTGACAGTAAGTGAACCTGTGTGCCATGAATACTACAAAAAGAAAAAGTTTAGAGATTTACAGTGTCCAAGCCCCCGCTAGTACAGCGGTATGTCTCCCGATTTACAACGCTACAATCAGGGGTTCGATTCCCCTCGGTGGGCTGAGCAGACAGCCCTTTGTGGGTTTACTATACGAAAGACACACAAATACATACAATGTCCAAACTTAAAATTTGAAAACACGATAGAATTGAAAATGTTATATATCAGTAAAAAAGGTGAGACCTAACACGTCGTACAAGCCTGTAAAGGGGAAGAATAAGAACATTTATTATGAACACCCAAGACATCAGTAGATATTTTTCCTGAGACACCAGTGGTAATGAAATGAAAGCCACGTACTTTTTAAAGTATTAATGAAAATACAATATCATGAGAGGATTTCTTCTGAACAGTTACCTCCCTTCAGTGGCTGACTTTTCCTCTTAGTTGGAAGTCCTTCTGGCTGTGAAAAAAAAATGCCATTTCCATAACTATAAATCCGTTTTTAATATGTCACACTAAACAAGTCAACAGAAACAGAAACTCCGTAATGAGATATATTCGTCATGATACCATATTTTGACGTTCTTATACACTCTGCGGAATTTTCAGTTAAAACAGAGTTAAACTTAAAAAATAAAGTAAAATAACAAGATGATCAATAATATATTTATTATAAAGTTGTACTGAATCTCTAAGTTCTTGTGAATGAAATAAATTATTTGGACACAGTGTGAAATGCAAGTAATCAATACTTATTGATGAACAAACAGAAAACACGAGTTGCATACTAATTTTAAAGACACGAAATGATCACTTCTACTTACCAAGCTGAAATACTTTACTATACTTTTAATTTCAATTTTTTTTAAATTGTACTCTGGGTCAGATTCACCCAGAGCAACTACTGTTCCCAAAGGATTAGTTATTCTGGTTCAAACATAGGGTCATAACCTCGAGGTACTACAATTGAAGGTGTGGCATTTCTCAGATAACCAGTAGAGAAGGGAAGCTAACAACAGGAGGTATTTTAATCTCCCGTTTTGATGTATATTTTACCTGAAGTTTCGACAGTTAAACCACAGAAAACCAAAGAAACAGGTCACAGGTACATACAAATTTAAAATGCAATAAGCAATGAATAATACAATACACAATAATATAGTATATAATATGGCAAGTGATACGTTTGTACCTTATAGTGAAAAGTATAAAGCTAACCAGAGTTATAATGAAAGATTTAATTATAAATATGGCTCTTGCTAGTGCATTTTCTTTCACATCGTCAGGATCTTAAATACAGAGTGGGCTGATAATTCTTCTACAGAAGGTATCTGTGGCTTGTTGACAATAAATGAATAGCGCGCGCTTCACTTATTCTTTGATACATTGTTTGGGCAGAGTATTAGTGATGAAACATCGTAGAATGAACGGCAACTATCCGTTGTGGAGACACAAGTGTGGAGGACGACATTTTGAAAGTCTTCCGCCTTTCGTCTTCAAGTCGGACTTTTTAGTTGCCGTCCATTCTACGACGTTTCATCACATTAAAACGTTCTATCCCACAATTCGTTTATAAAAGAATAGCCTAAGGGTTGGCGGTAGGTGGTGATGACTAGCTGCCTTCCCTCTCGTCTCACACTGCAAAATTAGAGACGGCTAGCTCAGATAGCCCTCGTGTAGCTTTGCGCGAAATCCAAAACGAACCAAACAAACCTAAACTACAAATACTTGTCTCATTTTCGTTAAGTTCACATAAACAGGCTTAATTACTATATACTACCTTTTGAAAAGAGAAAGTATTTTCCTTATCTCCGTTAAACTTTAAAATGTTACCTATTACGGCTAATCACTCACACGCCAGTTAACTAATTTCTGATTGAGCTACGCTTTTTTTCGTATTACTTTACTTAACTTGGATTCGCTTTGTCGTCTGTATTTATATTTTGTCCAGCTGACGCCTTGAACTTTTTCTAAACTACTAACAGTCACTTAAGGTAACAAGACAAATACTGGAGATTCGAGTAACATGACGTAAACAATATTAATAAAGCCAAGACAACATTGTTATTACAAACACAGTGTACGAGTCGTACATAGTTATGTAACGAAATTTGTTACACCCAGGACAGATTTAACGGTTAGCTATGTTAGCTTAAATGACTGGGGCCCATCCTTAGGTTGAACCCCTATTTGCTTTCGTTTGATGTACAATATTGCTATGAATAGAGCCCGCTGAGCCCCATTTGTTTTAACTGACTATACGTTTAGGCTTAAATACGCCTCTGGTCCCAACCAACGCTTTTTTTTTTTTTAAGAATTCAACTTAAACACTCCTCTTAGAAACTAAAAATAATTAAATATTAAATCAAAAGTAAACTAGATTATAAGTATTACACAATGTGAAGTAGAAAATAAACTAAAAAAGCTTCAAATTCTTGATGCAAACTCTATTTTGTTCGTGTTTAGTAAAAGTTAACGAAAGAATCACCAGCAAAAGTTTTATGGGTGTTTTTGCTTATCAAAGTAAAAGTAAACATTTTTGTGTTTATGATGGAAATCTTTAAAAACTCTCTTAAAACGTAAGTAAAGAAAATAATACTGTCTGTTATAGAAACACTTACTGGAAAAGCTTTACTAGCTTTCACTTAAGCAGAAAAAAGAGAAATGCACACAAATTTTACTTAAACAAAGGAAGAGTCCATTAAATTAGTATGCATAAAACTTTGCAAAGAGTGGTGCAAGCCAAGGGTAAGTCCACCCACAATTATTATCTGATTTATCAATAAAAATATCTTAATTACTTTCTGATTCCTGTGAGAGAACTAGACATGCAAGCTTTGACCTTTACCAAGAATCCAGCTTATCATCTAAAGAAGGTTGAAGTCAGTAAATTGCTTGAGCACCTAATAATGTCCAAAATATGAATTGTGAAAACAAAATCATTATGATACTTTAACTAAAAGAGTGAAAAACCTATAGCGTATCCCCATACTCCACAAGACACTAGATGTCGACCTTTAAGCACAATGTGTAACTTTACTCTCACGGGCTCCTTGTGTTAAACAGGTGTGACCTCAGTGAAATGATAAGAAACAATGACAGCTGAAGAAAAACCAATTTAATGATTAACCAGTGTTACATGGAGGTTTTACATATACAGAATACAGAATAAATTCATAACATTGCTATATTAATATAAGAAGATAGAAACATACAGTGTATTGATATATAACACATATAGTCCATTTGGTTTCAGTGTTACTCTGATATTGGTTTGATTCGTTCATCTATACGTCGAAATACATTATTTGTTATTAACTTACTTTTTTTTATTTGCCCCGTCCTTTCTCCTCCCAGTGGCTCAATGTTGATTCTGAAAACTTATAACGCTAAACTCTGGGTTTCAATATCGTGATGAGCACAAAACGAGTAGCCCATTAGTTTTGTGCTTATTGATAAACAAACAGTTAATTTACAATTCAGAGTACCTTGAACAATTATTTGTTTATTTCAGTGCAAAGTCATACATTGGGCTATCTCTGCGCTGCCCTTTATGGTAAATTAAACCTTGGCTGATCTTGGCATTGAAAGAATCTAAACTTATCACTACTCCACGCTAAGAACACCTTGAAGTAGAAAATATATTCCCAAAAGAGCCCAAGTATCCACTCAGGTTTTATATTCACAAATTCGTGTGTATTGTAAATAAAAAAATCACTGGCATCGTGTTGTATCTTCGTATCGAATTTTTACCGGAAAGTTAGTAACTTCTAATGTTAAAAAAAATAAATACCAGCTCAAAAAATATTTCTCGTTTTGTTATGTATTTATTTTTAAAAGTATGTGTAAATAAAATTATTAGAAATATAGAAATTATTGACTTATTTGTTGATGAATTGTAATTTAATATGAAATGTTTCTTTAGCTATTTTTCGTGCCTAAGTGTTTCCTGGATGTATTGAAATGAATGTTGTGAACGTTATATTTTAAACCAAATCGTTTTTTTATGGTTTCATATACTCTATTCATAATAGTTTAAAAAGTTTTTGATGAAGATAACCGGCAAGTACGGTGAATAAAAGTAAATAGTTCGTTCGCACTTACTAAAAGGGCAAAATAATAATAATACATATGTCATTGTTCATGCTATCACTTCAATGTGCTTTACTTTTTATAATACTTCGCTACACACAGTTTAAGCTTTTTATTTTAAATAGGATGACATGCTTTTGTCAAATAATTAAATGAAAGTAAATATTTAAGGATGATCTTAATACTAAATTAAACAAGTAGAACAAAAATATGAAAATGTTTTATAAAAATCAGCTTCTTTTTGTATCCAAAAGATCTTTAATATATTTTAAAACCAACCAACAGATGGCACTGCAAGACTGAAATCTGTGGTGTGTGGAGAAAGTTCTTTTGAGTTGAAAATGGACAATTTTACGTTTCGAAGTAAATTATCCAAAAAAATGTAACGTAAATTGTATTATTCAAACATGTTTTCAGTTCCAGCACTAGGAGTGCGATGAGAATATTCAGGCAAGAACATACATGGATAAAGGTGATTTATTGATATATAACAAGCGGTTTTTCTTTATAAGTTATGTTTTAACTTTAAAAAGGGTAATTACAGTATAAATCCTATTGGTACAGTACAACCTAAACGTCACTATAACGTTTTTTTGTTGTTGTTGTACTGTTATTTAATATTGCTATATATCACTGTGAGAATAGCGAAGTAAAGAGAGAATCGGGTATTGCTATTTATGTAATTATTCACGTATTTAGTGATTTTTCTCCGTTTAAGAATCAACTAGGATTTTTTATCTTAGTTATTACGACAGTAATATCAAATGAGTACTTAATGACAATATATTTTAGGAATTCATGAAGCGATCCAAATCAAATCAACACTAGTCAATGATTATACGTTCGTCTTATCTTACTCCATTTTTAAATTATATCTTTACACTCATTCAATGATTGAAAGAATTTAAGCAAACTATAATGAATTTTAGGCTTTCAGCCGCAGATAATATATATTTAATATCAGCTAACTGAATATGTTATTCTGGCCATACTCAAGTTACTGAACTGTGTTATTCATATATTAGTTATTTAACACTTAAGTTAAAGTCACCTAGAATTAAATGCCATTAATTTACAAGTCCTGATTTGTTTTTAAAACTTGCCATTTATCTGTCTTCTTGATTGCTAGTTTATAATTAAAGATCTAATTATTTGTTATTAACAGTCAGTTGCAAGAATTATTATATTTAAATATTTTAAATACCAAAACATTAAAATTGTATTGTTCACAGTGTGTAAGACTTCAAATTTCAAGCTTACAGTTCTACACTGTAATCAAAAGATGTGAATAACTTTAGTTATATATATAGTAAGATTAAACATCATTTTGTTATTATTAGATAAAACTTAAACAAATGTTTATATTTTCATTTTTACATAATTTGTTCAAAACATATCAATAATTAGCATGCATGTCAAACTTTTCATGTACTTTCAATATTTCTTGTATGTAATATTTTTTTTATGTATCTTAAATGTAATAATTGTTAACCATTTTGTTTTTGAATTAAATGATGGTTAATGAATTTCTTTTATTTGGAAAATATCTGACAGAACTAATGAAAAACTAATTTTTAACATATGAACTTTAAGGATAACAAAGGTCCTGTTTGTTCTTAGAAGCTGCCCTAACTACTAAACTAAATTTAAAATAAAACAACCAAATGCCAGCCTTTATCATCCAAATATTTATCAGGCCTTCCCTTTAAACTCTTTTAAATATACTGCATCCAACACATCTGCAGACAACCCATTCCAAAAACTGACCACACTATAGTATAATTAAAACTGCCTTAGCTGAAAGTGATTCTTACACTGTCAAAATTTTTATTTATATCTTTCTGTCCTACCATTTGCAGCATTAAGTGAGGAAAAAGATAATACATTAACACTATCAGTTTCCTGTTTAAATTTTTTTATTCAAGAGAAAATAATTTCAAAGGTTTCAAACTGCCTTCTTTTGACAACTTTTCCAAATACCATCCTAGCAGTCCTCCTCTGAACTATTTCCAACAATTCAATATCCTACCTAAGGAAAGGAGCTTAAGATTGAATGCAGTACTCCAACTGTGGCCTAATTAATGACCTGTACAATGGGAGGGAGGGAAAAGAAACACATGGAGATTGGAATGAAAAACATAAAAGAGGTTACAGTTACAAGTTATTATTTAGGAAGGATGTATAAATAGGATAGTGTGTAAATTATATAAAGGAAAAACAAATTAGTTTAAGCTATAGAGATCCAGGACAATGTTTCATTGGAGCAAAAAATTACAGAAATAAATTAGATGTTTCCTTGGTGGTTGACCACAAAACACTTTCACAATTAGGATTCATACTACTATATCCTTTCGCAAACTCTCTACTGCCTTCCAAAATGATGATGCTTGTAGCCAACCAAAGTTCTGAAATCATTATTGTAAGCCTCACAGAGGTTGTTTCTGCAGTCTTCCCTATCCAGTGTGATTGCATGAACATTTGATAGAGCATCACATTACAGTTTGTGCTTTATTGCAAACATTTGGCATTACTTTGATAAAGCACAAGATACATACTTTGTGAAAAGTTATAACTATAAGATTTGAATTCAGTAATCAAATGAAGTCGACTACCAAAGTTTCTCTAATTTTTATAAATATTCAAGGAGTTGTTTTTTTTATGATGCTTCAATAGTGGGCGATTACTCATTTTTATTTGCATGAATTGAATCATCATAGTTTCTGTTTTGTGTTCAGACAAAAAATTTTTTTTTGGTATCAGTATATCTTTTGTATTTTGCACAATATTTGTGCAAATTTTATTTTGTATTTAGTCTCTTGTATTCAACTGCAAAATGTGTTTGATAGTTGTTTTATTGAGATAGAAAGATTTCTTCCTTATGAAATGCCAGTTTTATGCAACAAAGTGTCAAATATTTTGCAACAATGCATAATTTCTCATCTTGCAAAATATAAGTTATAATTACCAAATTACCTAACTAATTGGATTCTCACTTGGAAACAGACACTCTTCTGAAGTAATTTTCCTGACATGATTAAGTTCTCACTTTGAAACAAGCAAACCTAAATTTGCAAACAAACAATTTTTCAAAATGTTTTTGAAAAAAGTAATAAAAATAAATAAAAACTAGACTGTATGAAAAATATTTGAGTGAAATGTCCTTTTTTTCCAAAACCTGGTGAGATACTGTCTGTATCTCATTGGCAGGGGTGGAGAATATAACTTAGAGCTTGATGACTTAAGGCTGATCATATAATCATATGAAAAAACTGAGAAAAATACCATGCATGTGTATATTGGTCATATGAAATTTGGGAAAAGATGTATGTGTATATTATGAAAAAATGGGTAACTGATATTAACAAACATAAAATATCAAGACAACATTTTACAGTGTTTAGGGACTACTTAAGCATTTTAAATTTCCTTGTATATTTTCTACATAATGAAAATACATTCTCACAAATACTTCAATTTGTACAATATGATCAAATTGTAAAAACAAAGTTTATCAGATGAAATAAACACAAAAAAATTTGCAGCAATTTTTTGTGTCACAAGTGTCACATACTGTTTGCAGCTGCATCTAATGGTGACACAAATTCCTTAACTTATAAATTGAAGCATTTCTTCTGCATTAAAGAAAACTATGAAATCATAATCATTAACATGGTATAAACAATTATACCTTGTGAAACTGAATTGCTTATTAGAAGCGTTAAATGTGTGAGATATTCAGATTTTGAATACATAATACTCACCTGTAGATAATATAGCTGTAAAAAAGAAAAACACTTTGTATGACAGTAGTTATAGCAAACTGCAAGAACAAACAATGTTACACTGTAGATGTACACTTGTTTAAAAAAAATAGTAAATGTAAAAAGCATTTTAATGACAACAAAGAGCAGGTTGACAGAAGGCAGTTTGTCTTATTGATATCACCCTCTTGCTGAAAAAAACAAGTATTAAAAACAAATAAAATTACATGTTAAATCTATGTATTTTATGTAAGGATGTAAGAGACATGAAGATCGTGTTACCTATTAATACAACAAATGAAATTCTAAGATTATTATATGGTAGTTATTAATATGAAATATCTTATGTAAGAGAAAAAGTGACCAATGACTTCATGAATGAAATTTTTAACTCACGACTCCTGGTTAACAAAACCAATGTTATATCACTGAGTGATCCAGTGTCATGAGTCATCTCTATCAGTTTTCACTTATAAACCCTCTCATTGTAACAGATATACTTTATCATCTCCATCAGATATCATAGCATGGTGATCACACTCATAGTGAAAAGCTTTAAAAATGAAAGTCGATGGAGGCAACTTGCATTCTTGGATACCTTTATTGCAGAATACTTAGGATTGCCAACTCATGAAATGTTTAAAGTAAAGGGCTATCCATAAAGGATGACACATGAATTGGGACAGTTTTTGAACCCCATAACACTTTGCCACATGGACAGTCTGTAAACCAAGAGGTAAATGAACACTTCAACAGCAGTTGATAGTAAAACATAACACATTTTGTCTCTAGCAGAACAGTTAGCAACCTTGAAACCACTGGCCCTGTTAGCTAGGAGTTCTGGTTTCAAGTCTCAGTCCTGGTTATTTTCACTTATGAATTTTTAACACAAAATATTTTATTAATTGAAACAACTAATTAAAAAACAAAACACTTTATGTACCTACTAATGTTAGTGTGAATAAGAGACATTATGATCACCTGTTACCTACCAAAACAAACAAATTTCAAAATTATACTGAACACCCCTAGTTTCATTTATATAATAAAGTAAGAATAAAGACATCAGGATCATGTTTATTACCTAACAAAACAGCCAAACAAACATCTCAAACAAATTCTGTTTACCCTTAGAGATCCAACTATTTGGTACCTTAGAAACATAAATTGTCTTATACAACTTGTAGTTTCAGAACATGAAAAGGTAACAGAGGGCTACTTACCTCTTATTTATAAAATTAAATGAAACTTTTTAAGTATAGATCTTCACTTACCAGACAAAATTCTAACAGAATTCAAATTGACAGCACAAGCCACATCAGCTGAACCATTATAAAATTTTATAACTTAAACCAAAATAATATTCTTTACCAAAGTTTCCAAAACAAGATTTCCCTTAATATTGAAGTCTGTATTTTGAACCTTACTAATGATAGCACTAATAGAACACTCAACAGAAAACTGTTCAAATTCTTAACACTTCAATCAGACTCTTTTCAGATCATATACTCCAAAAGGAACAAAGTGTATCTGAAAGCTTTTACTAGTAGTTATTTTAGCCCTGTCTTTAACTTCATAACATTAAAAGATGGCAAGGGACTACCTAGACTGTGATAAGTGCAAGATAATGCAGTGGGATGTCATGTTTGAATTATGAGCATAGCATGACAAGAATAATCTTAACAGTGTTATGGGAGAAGAAAGGTCTTGATGCTCTTTTTTATTCGTTTCTTAAGTTATATAAACAGCATCCTGTTGCTAGTGGTAAGGCACCAAGAATTTCAGGTTGTATGAACTGGAATATTGAATACATAAGGGATTATAATGTCACTGTATAGGGCACTGGTTAGAGCACATTTGCAGAACTGTGTTTAGTCTTGGTTCTCCTGAAATAAGAAATTATTAGAAAGAGTTCAAAGAAGAGCTACCAAAATAAAACCTGGGAAAGAAAGGTTGGCCTAAGAGGATAGGTTAAGATCTCTGATAAAAAAAAAAAAAGAGAGAGAAAGAGTTAGAGAAAATCAGACTGTTGTGCTCAGATTGCAAATGAAATTTAAACTGTAGATGCATCATCTTTTTTGATATTGTGAGAATAGTAAGACTAGGGAACACAAGTATAAATTTTGGGAGGGGATGAGATATCTTAAGTTATGTCATCTGGAATGTGTTGTCTTCACAAGAAGTAGATGTAATTAATTTAAAGGAGTTTTAAGGGAAGGCTTGAGAAACTTTGGATATTTTAAGAGTGTCATATAGTGGTTAAACCAGCCTAGATGGACCAATGGGTTTTTTTATTGTTATTAAATTGTATTTAGTACTGAAAGTTTTAAGTTCATAAATATAAATGAATCGAATTAAACTAGCTGAATTATCTCCAGAATGTTGGTATTCAGTTAGTTTTTTTCTTGTACATTTTAAAAATGTTCATAAACTGAATATAGAATATTTGTGTTATTAATTAAGTATGCGAACAAATGATTCAGGCTTTTTCAATAACTGTATCTAAATCATTAATTTAATTATATTACAATGTATAACAAAGCTTTTCACATAATTAGTGTTCTTTAACAAATTACAACACCAAAAGTACACCATTTTTTGTTTTTCAATGTTAAAACTCATTTTCTGTGTTCTGGCTCTGTCATACAACCTTAAGTTTTTTTCTTCATTTTTGAAAGAGGCTGAATTAAGTTAGTCATTTCTAACATCTTAGTGCTGCTAATGGATTTGTAAATATTACTATTCAAGAAGTTATCCAATTTATTAGCATAACTATTGAAACACAAGTGTTCCAATAAAAGATCCCTGATGGACTTTACTAATCACATTTTATCACAAAATGCAGTTTAGCACCAATCATAATTTTATAGCATGAGTGCAAATTTTTATCTACATTTGAGATTTTCCTTCAGATATAGAAGTATCACCATTTATTGATTAATATCATGTTTGACACCTCTTCAGTGGTTTTCTGAAAGCCAATATTCAGTTTCAAGTGTAGTACTCTACCTGAAAAAGTAAAAACTGGTTGAAAAACACTGAAAACTTTGGTCAGGTTGAGAATGCTTTCTTTTATTTAATTTAAGTTATACTTGAAGTGAGGCATACGGATGAAACTATTTGTGTATTATATGCAAGATTCTTATACTTGTAGGATTAACTCCTCTGAATATAGAAAAATTAGAGTTTAAATGACTTTGTGATAAACAGTAGTTAAAAATTTTAAAATATATAAATTTCAGTATCAGACAATATCACAATCATGAATTTATTTATCAAAAATAAATCATATGCAGATTTGGTATACAATTAAATATTTAATATTGATTATATTTTGCAACGAAATTTCTGGATCTTGCCCTGTGAAAGTACATAAACACCCTATAACGCAATTTATAAATTGTAAAAGGTAATTTTATTTGTACTTAGCATGCGTGTGATTTTTCCATCGTGCGCTTGTTTCAGTTGTGTAAGATGTTGTATGTATTATTTTTAATGTTTATTAGTGTAACTAGCGTCTTTAATGCAAAATTTGTATTTATACGTAACAGCGTAGAACCGATAATAAATACATTTTGTTTCGTTTCATTAACAACCTCCTTTTTATCACACTAAAAGTAGGCTTAGTGCTCCTCTAGTTTAATTCATGCACAAATGAAATATTTTTACGTAATGTCTTCAATGAATAAAAATATATGAACTTACGCAAAAACCATAGCACATATTTTTTATTATTACTGTCACTGTTATTTCGTTTTTCTATATTTGATGCGACATGTATTAAAACTACATGATCATAATACGAGGTTCAAGCTGTACGTCACGAAGTCAGAACGCGTTCGTCTGCACTTCTGTAGCCACCATTAAAAGTGTAACCTGGTAATGAACTAGATAGGCCCATTGCATTTACCATGTATTGTGGACATTAATGATATTTTAATTTTTAGTATCAAAAGCAGTTTACACGTTCTCTGTTAACAAAAATAACTCTTCACATAATTAAAGGAAAATTTGGTCTTTTATTTTGAGGGTACTACTTTATCTTTACGTCAGTAATTATGGCGTATCTGTAGAACTTTTGTTGCAAATACTGATTTTCTGGCTGTTGGATAAATGTCCAAACATGTATTGCAATTAAAAATTAGTTCATTGGAATAACAATAATAATATTCCTTTCAATATTATGAACCCCTTTCCCCATTGTGGTTTAAGGGTAAATGTGAAGGCGTATAACGCAAAAACTGTGGGAATACTCATGGTTGGCACAACACGGATGGTCCATTGTATAGCTTTGCGCTTAACTACAAACAGATAATAAGCTTTATAAAATTTCTAGTTTTCCTAATGTTAATAACTATCGACTAGAAACAAAACCCGAATTTAAAATTTCACTGGAAAATAATTAAAATTAGGCTAGTAATATTCCTTGTATAAAGTTGTAATGTTGCGGTTCGTACTGTCATATTCTTAACCGCAGACTCATTAATAATTAGTATACGCTTGCATCATACGTCTTATACTTTGAAGAGGGCACTTAGCAATATCTTCTTACACTAAACAAGTGAAATAAAATATTTTATTAAAATAATAATAACAATAAACACCAAGTTAGTAGTATATCCGCCGCTTTTTACTGAACAACCAGCAATTATTGTACTGTCTGTAAACAGGATGAAATTTGACATTATCTATTTCGTTAAAACCTTTCACAATTAATTTGCAAGCTATTATGTTTTTAACAACAACAAAAATAGTGAAGCGTAGTGTTTTCAGTATTACAAAAAAAATTGAATTTAATAT